>CM041739.1:4782253-6058086 GCA_023373845.1 Nibea coibor | reverse complement strand
GCGAACCTTAAAATAATCTCCATAACTCATGCACATCTCTGCAAACTGATAGACTGAAGTCACGTTAGCCGGCGACGTGGCTGTGCTGGTGCACAACATAAAATCTATGCTTTTTGTTTTTAGTGGATCTTGTATAAATTTGTCCTAATTGTAACTTTTAAAGGCGGTTTGGCATCATTTAAAATGAACAGCGATCCATTTTCTCAGTTGGAGATAGATTTTCTGTTCTGGGGGGATAAAAATGAATGTTGTTGGTGTTTTTCTATCGCCGGAGATCAATTATGTTTCAAGAAGCAGCGTCTCTCTGCATCTCATCAGCTTAGCTTGCACGAAAAATGAAAACCTTTCAACGCCACATGAAGTTCTGCAGACTTCAAGAAACTCCCGAAGCACTTTGGAACATCGAGTTTGATAATATCATTATAGTGGTCATTTTTCTCGATGCTGGCAGCAGATTTACCACCGGCAGCCAGCTGCAGTGGGATTTGTTTTTCTTTTGGTCCTCTGATGATGAAGTTTGGGTTTCTGTGAGGGGAATTTGTCTTTTTTTTGTTCACATTTCTTGGTCCTGGTTAGCCAGGTGAGATTAGTTTTTTATTTATTCAACAGTCATGACTTAAAAACATGAAGTCAGAATAGCTGAACATGCAGAAGTGTCTGGGTCAGAGTGTGATAAAGAAAGTGAGTCTCGGTAATAACTGCACTTGCTTTAGAGTATTTTTTTCTAAGTTGGTCTATTTTTTCCTTTTACTAAAACTTCATGGGTCTTCATGTAAAACCTGACTGCACCGGTGCAAGAAGAAACCTCAAAGCAGCTTCTCACAAATCTGATGGGACGACACTTTCTGTGCGAAGTCACTCGCCTGTATCCAAATACCTACCAGCCCATGAAATGGATCAGAATAATTGTACTCTACACATGGTTGACAGCTTCTAAGCACGTATTAGCAATATTGTTAGACATCACATGAATAGTGGGCTGTTTTTTTGTTGCAGCTGCCATCTTGTGTGATCCTTCGGTTGTCTGGATTTTCTCATTTCAGCTCTGAAAGATGACGTATGAATGTAGTTTAGATCACTGTCAGAGTGAGGTATATGGCACAGCCTTCGCTAGACTTCTTTTCCTGCTGTCTGAACGTGATAACAAACTCATTTAACTCCTGCTCACTGTTGAAATCTGTGTATTCGCTCAATCCGGTAACATCCCACGTGTTTTTATGTAGTTTATGTTAAATGTGTTCATGCTTTGTGTGTCCGTGATCTTCCTTTAAAGTCTGTGTAAAGGAAATTCTGAGATTTCTGTCAAAATAGTTAAATATGTTGGAAAATAGTTCCTGAAAACACGTGAAAAAACTGATGTGTGTGGAGTTAGACGTTCAAACTGTTTTTCACCAGTTTTCAGACCAGGGTTTTTGTGGGCGGTCCTTAGAGGGTGGCTCGATGACACGCTGAGGCCACCCTGAGCAGGTGGCTGGGTGGTTAATAACACTTTCTTCTTTGGTCCGACAGACTCAGAATATTTTCACGACAGACTTTAAAAGAAGAAAAGAAAGAAATGTGACTTCCTTTTTTTATTTCTGATTTCTGGATCCGTGTTTTACCATTTCCCCCAAATCGTTTTTTTTTTCAACTCAATCTTGTGATATTTATGTTCTTAATAATGAAATAAATAATTTACTACACTGCAGTCTTTGTTTCTGTGTGACTATCGGCTGTGACAACTACTTAAAAAACCTTTGAGAGTCTTATTTTTGGTTTAACGTTTGCAGACTTTTAATAATAATAATTCATGCATAGTATTTGTGTAATATTAGTGATTAGCTATCCAGTAAATTGTCTTTCAGCTCCGTGCAGCCTGTGTAGAGGCCATCTGTCTGCAAGCTCAGCCTGCTCTGGAGGATGGATAACATACAGTATGAGGCACGCTGAAGTTTCTCCTGTCAAAGTTTCACACTGACTTGGTGAAGCTGGACAAGAAACCATCTGTGAAAGTGCACCTAGCGTATCTCTCTGTGCAGTGGTAGTAGTAGGAGGATGGTAATTTAGTAATCATCCCTCTATCTGCTATCCACCCACAAAATAATTATTTTATGCCTTCAGGAGCCGGACTTCAATGCCATCATTAAAGGAACCACACATTTCATGCTGTGCTCACTTCTGAGTGGGAGTCTCTCTTAAAGCCTCCAAAGTGATGATGCACTTAAGATGTATTATTGCCCACAAAAAGCTGAATTCAATTAGTTTTAATGGAAACTGTTCCAAACAAAAAATGTTCATGGATGTACATATTTGCCAGAAACCATAAATTACTCATTGTTTGGTGTATTTCATATATAAAAATATTCATCATGTCCGAAACGTTTGTAGATTTAAAAACTGGATCTGTGCAGTGACATTTACATTTGTCCTGTGTAAGTCTTCTACCTTAAAATAACTTAATAACTTCACACTCTGCACTGTGTAACTTTGTACTCCGGGTACGTTCACTTGCAAGACGTATGTAATGCTTTAAGTCACATGCCACCAACTAGTTCGCTGATTTTGGTGAAACTGGATCATGTTTTATGGAGAAAATGTGTTTAGGTTTCCCTCTGATGTTCTCTGGCTGCTGCACATCAACTCTCTGTGAGTTTCCGAAAGAAAAAGTAAACGGGAGAGGAGGTTTACAGGCTTGGACTGCAGGTGAATGCTTATGGGGAGGTGAGCCGACGTCGTGCTAGAACTGGAGCTGGATGATGCCGAGCTGGGCTTCTTGCTGTTGGACTAGTAAGTATGTTGTCTGGCTGCTGTGTCTTGTGTTGTTACACTTGCTTGATGTTTGGCTCTTAGTAAAGTTGTTGACTTGCTAACTTAATACACACACGTGCACAGCTGTCCATATTTAACGCAGTGGTGTTACACTCTAAATTGCAAAAATACTACTTCTAATGTCTTTGCTCTCTTCACAGGTGACTTACATGTGTCCTTATAGTGTTGGCCAGTGTTTATGTTTCACTCATCTATTCATTCTCAGTCATGTCCTCCAGCTTTTCTGGGTGATCCTGAGGCATTCACAAGCTAAAAGAGGTATTTAGTCCCCTGTGTCTGTTCTGGGTCTGGCCCCGGGGCGTCCTTCCCTGTTTGATGTATCCAGGAGGCAGACGTACCTCAGAGCACCTCTGCTGGTTTCTTTCCATGCATAGTTGCAGCCGTGTGTCACCAAAGAGGACACACTTCACTCTCCACAGAAAAGTCTGGACTGAACCCTGCTTCCTGTGGCAGCTTGCCAGAACTAAATTGACCAAAATTCTCACTGGACTCACCAAGTTCATCCTACACATCAGTTTCTGTTTGCACGATCAAAGAGGCTGCAGTCCTTATTGGCCTGCCAATACCAGTCAGCATATTCGAGAGTTTATTGGGCTAACTAAACCCGAAAGGCCTCCTCGCTCACCTTGTCAGCTTCCTTCCTTCCAACTGGCACCTTCTGGGCACAGCACTGAGTAGCCGCCTCAACAATGGAGGCTTTAATCGTGGCCGACTCTGGTGGCTCATGAGAGCCCCCACATCTGGCTGGCTGTTTTCACCCCAGGCTACTCTGAAAAAGGAAAGTATGTCATCTCCGTGCAGGAGTTTAACATTGTTGGAATTTCCTTTGATACGATCTTTTCTATACAACCCTTTGTTTTTCAGACGAGCTGGTTTCATAACAGAGCTTTTACTATGTTATCCATCAAATCCCGACTCCCCCTGCTGCACTGTAAATCTTTAAAAGCTGCACTGACTAGACTTCTGCGTTAAAAGTGATCTCATGAATAAGATAAATAATATTGGTTTAAAGCTGCTATAATCAATATTTTTATATTTAAAAAATGATCACGTGGGATGTGAACCTACAGAGACTCATCACTTGACTCAGCACTTAAGCTCTACGGTCTTTCAACCAAGCAGCAAAAGGAAAGTGAACATTGGGCACACAATCATCCAAAAAGTCTAAATTGGCAACTGTCAGCTAATAAAAATATCTTGTTTCTGCTACTCCCAAGTGGCCAAAATAATCGTCAGTCAGTGCAGGTTGACGTTATATCTGTACAGTCGAGATCATCCTTGAAAAGCACTGAAACAAAAATAAAAGATTTTTTTTTTGCTCTTGTGAAGGCAGCCTACCTTCACAGCGTGATGTCTCTTTAAATCATCGGGCACCTCTGTTTGTGTGCACGGGGGAAAAAGGGATAAATCATGTTGCCATGAATCAGTCAGCATCTTCCACCTCCTCAGCGTGTATGCTGTTGGAATACATATCTGAAAGCATGATGATTTCATATGGGTTTATCTCTCTCTCCCTCTCTCTCTCTCTCTCGTGTGGCCGCATCTGGATGTCCCACCGAAAACACACAAATAATTACAGGGGCAGAGGCGGCTGAGGAACTAAATTGAAGTTGCGCCTTTGAGTGGGAGCTTTCCCCCCACGAAAGTGACCTTACCTCAGCTGCAGAGCTCCGCTCTTTTGATGCTCCAGGAGTTGTCTGCTAAGTGGCAGATGGCAGCGGGCCAAAGAGGTTATTGCAAGTTTAGAGCTGGCTCCCTCTGAAAACACAGCCACTGCAGGAGCTATTGATTGACGCACGACTCACTCTGAGGCTGCAGACGCTGCCAGGGTTCCCCCTTTTTCTCCCTTCACTGCATCTCTGCCACACTTTCTGTTCCAAGATGCTGAGAGGAATCCAGCTCGCTAAAACTCTGCTGCTCAGTTGTTAAGAAGCCTGGAGGGGAAACACTTGCTGTTTGCATAAAATTACTACTGGCTTGACTTACACAGCGGTGGAAGAAGCTGTTTTTTTTACCCGTCGTGACTCACATCTTACAGATCCTTTCATTGGCGGATACATTCGATTAGATTTTATGTATCCTAGTCACAGCGAAAATTTGACTCTGAACTAAAAACTGGGTATTTTTACTCCACCTTGAACACGTTCATCACTTTCCGGGGCTTAGATAATGACTCCATATATAATATAGCACAATCTCACTTGGAGGAGTTTCAGGAGAGAGCTCTGCGTTTTCATTAACATCATAATTTTAGGTATTAAGAAATAGATGAACAAACTACTCAGGAGTTTTGCTATAATATAAACCACCTTTCCGGTAAATGCGGCTCATTAGCTGGCACAAAAAGGGAACAAACAGACATCTGCTGCATGAGGTTGGTTTGTACTCCGTTTAAAAAGATAATTAAATTGTAACAGCGGGAAAAGCATTCATTAAGTATTAATTCAGCGGGCCGCCATATGAGATGAGTCAATTCTAATCCACAAATTCAGCTGCAGGAGGGTGATGAGTCCAAGTCCAGGTCATTAAAGGACTATTAAGTCAACCGTGACCCTTGTGGGCAACTGGCAGGAGGTCAATCGAACTTTTTCTCCTGTAAAAAGTCTTTCAGTCAGTTTGAATTACAGTAGCCTGTAGATGATACAAACAGGTGGTGCAGCGGTCGCTTTGCGGCAAGGAGGTTCCTCGTTTGATCCTCGGCTGTGGAGTTTGCACGTTCTCCCCCGTGTCTGCGCGAGTTCTCTTCGGCTTCCTCCCACAGTCCAAACACATGCACTTAACAGGTTAATTGGTGACTATAAATTGCCCGTATGTGTGAATGTGAGTGTGAATCTGTCCCTGTGATGAGCTGCTGACTTGTCCAGGGTGTACCCTGCCTCTTGCTCGAGCCCCCTCCAACCCACAGGAATGGATGGATGGATCAAAAAATCTCAGCACTCGCTGTAATCACAAAATCACCGGTTCTGATCGACGCCCTGTTTCTGTTTGTGTGTTGCCGGGTGTGGTGTCCAGATTTCTTCTCACCTGCCTGATTGCTTCATGAAATGTTCCTCATTCACCAATCGAGCACTGCAATAGAGAGGACCAGGTCATTCAGTCTCTCCAGTGGTCACTATTCTCGTGCTGGTCTTACTGCTTTGCTTGAGGAAACTCTTCTTAACTCTGTCCTTGTTCCTGTGGAATAATCCTGAACACCCCCACCTCTGGATTACCTACTCACTTCCACATTTTCCCTTTGTGAGTACAATAAAGTGTTAAACTTCCTCAGTCTCTTGGCTCGTGTTTGCATCTCGAGTCAGAAATCTCTCAGCTTAACAAGTTTGGCCGACGATTACACGGCCTTCATCAGTTATCATGAAGATGGATCTGTTGATCTGCTGCGACGATCATTTCATTACTTTTCGGTCTTCTTGTCCAAGTTTTTCCCAATGCTTCCACACAGCTGTGGCAGAAGCGGACCTTGAGTTTGTCAAATTTCCAAAGACAACAAGCCAACACAGACGAGAAGTCCTGAAAGTGTGACGCTTTAAGTCATTACAACTGAAACAGCAGGTTGATTAATTGCTCAGTTAATTGACAGAAAAGTAATTAGCAACTATTTTGATGAATAAATTAATACCAAACAGTCTCTGGTTTCAGCTTCTCCCGTGTTACAAATCATCTGTCTTTAGATTTCATACTACTGGTTCTAAAAGATAAATCCGTTTAAGAAGTCACGTTTGGCCCCATAAGCTGAAATTGTGATCTGCACTGTTGAGTGTTTTCTAATATTTTATAGACTAAGTAATTAATTAATTAATTCATGTTCAAGTTTAAAAAATTGGAAATAACGGGGTGTCGTTTAGCTCAGTTGGCCCAGGGTTTGAATCCGACCTGTGGCTCTTTCCCGCGTGTCACTCCCCGTCTCTCTCTCCCCACATTCCTGTCACTCTTCAAGCTCTGAAAAAAATAATTTTAAAAGCTTGAAAAAAATGGAAATAATTGTTGCAGATCTAGAAATGAAAACATCTAACTGTGCTTGTATGTCAGCAGATCCATGCCCATGAAATGTGTTTAAAAAAAGGCTGTAAGTGGACCTTGAGTTGAGATCGTTGTCAGCCATTTTACTTTTGTATTTTCAAACTTAAAACAAGTTAAATTTAAGTCATCTACAGCTCTTTATTCCAACCATCCATTTCCTTCCACTTATCCGAGGTCGGGTCACGGTGGCAGCAGGTTTAGCGTCCAAGACGTCCCTTAACGCACCAAAATTCCAACTCCTCAGAGGATCCTGGCCAGACAGCTGTGTTTTGGGTATGCATCAGGGAGGCTCGCTGGCTCCTTTCAGCGTGAAGGATCAACAGATCACGGCCTTGTATCCGCAATCTCATTCTTTCACCGTAGGTGAGGGTTGGTCGAAGAAGTATCTGCTCTTTATTATCAGTTTAAAAGCTTACTGTCTGTGTAGCGCCGCGGGGAATAACACGCTGATGCGTGCTGCGATCAGTGAATATAAACGCTCCATCACTGGGCGAAGCACAAGTGACTTTTGATTGTGATTGCACGTCAAGCTGCCAATAATGTGAACAGACGGCACATACGTAGCTCGATTTTTGGTGCCTTTTTGTAGGTTGTTTTGCTCAGTGTGCTGACAGCTCCATCACTGTTGCTCCTCTAGACGAAAAAAAAAACAGAAAATCAGAACCTTCAAAGAGAGTATAAAGAAGAATCAAGTTTTTCAGAAATTGGCACAAGCGAGTCTAATGGCTTCGGAAGCTCCCGCATAGGTAGTGAACCACATTTTTGTCAGGAAAGGCCCAGTGTTGGCTTTTAAAAGCCACTGGAGCTTTTCCAGACACAACTTTCTCTGGCAGCTGCACACAGACAAATGGAAATGTGTCTAATGAAAGGCTTTTAGGGGGTATTGATTTTTTTTTTCCATAAGTATGGCCGGCTGTTTTGTCCTTGACATACATTCAGAAGTATGCAGATGGAGAGAAAAATGTAATGCCCGTGTGTCTGTGTCCTGCAGTGAGATACTACTATTTTCTCTGCAAACGTGGCATTTAAAAGTTATGACGCTTGTTAATGAGCTAATTGTATAAAGTAAGTAGGAGGCAGAGACGTTTTTGATCTCCCTTCCTCGCCTCGAGGCTCCATCGGCTCACCCCGGCTGTACGCTCCCGACCACGTACATCATTCATCCAAATATCTGCAGTGTAATCACTTGCGCAGAAGCCCTCCCTTATATTCCTAAGAGTGAAGAACTTTGAGATGCAAGTCAGCGGTTTTTGCTCTGTGTGACCAGAGCTGGAGGCTGTCATTACACTAATGCAGCATCGCTATCCAACAAAGGATCTGCCATCAGGGAGGGAAAAAAAAAAACCAAGCCTTCGGACCTCGGAGAACACAGATCTTAAGATAATACGCTGCCCTACATTACAACCTGACACGTCTTCGCTGTTTTTAAAATGTTCGACTACTCATCATAAAACCACAGCATGTGTTAGAGGGGATATCGTGACCTATCTAAGACAGGGTTCATACACTAATGGAGGTACTTACTTACAGATACATGCAGTTCTGACAGTGCAACTAGTGATAAAACACAGATTTCAGATGAGGGGCATGTGACCTGGTCAAGATCCCACGAAACGTTGTCACTACTTCTGGTCCGTCAGTGTCTCAACATGAGTGTGAATTGAAGCAAAATAGCATCCAGCCCCGGGCGACTACACCGGATAAAAACAGATTAGATTTATCGTGTAATCTTAGATTTTCTTTCCAGTGAACAGGCAGGTGACGTTTGTTAATGACCTCAGAACAGAGATGCATTTGTCACGTCAGACAACAGGTTTTAAACCGCTCCCACAGTGCTGACTTTTAGAAAGTTAATCTCTCTCTCTCTCGCTGTCGTTTACCCGTACGGGTGAATGCACTCTGTCATTTCATCATTACGTCTGATGGAGCTGATATTTAAACACTGCGACGTCGTGAAACACGCCTGATGAAGTGAGTCAGAGTAAACCGAGAGTCCTTGTTAGTCGGATATCTGTGTCTCAATCATGGGCACACAATGGGACAGCGTGAGCACGGATTCAAGGAGAAGAATTGCAGAATTTGTAGAAGAATTGTCATGATGCAAAATTTGATAAATTTGCTCAATATTTTTGGGACCATTGTGCAGGATTTGGTGGCATGTAGCGGTGATTGCAACCCTGTCACTTCAGCTTCTCCCTTTTAGAATGAGAGAGAAAGTCCAACAAAGACAACAATAAAACACACACATCAGTGTTTTGTGTGTCAAACACGGTTCAATTGTGGACTCGAAAATGTAGTTGTGCATATATTCTACCTCTACCATATTCTGTAAAGCGCGCCCCCTAAATCTGGACCTGGACCTTTAACATCCACAAAAATAAGCAAATATTTTGTCTCCACTTTGATTGTCAGTTAGTGAAGTAGGAAACTGCAGAATTTTTACAGTTTTGATTACAAACCCATCGTATGAACATTTATAAAAGTTACTTTGTCTTTTATGAGCTTGTAGCTTCCCTTGAAGGTAGCTGTCAGTCATACAGCCGATAAATTATGATTATTCATATAGTTTAAAACTTTAACTTTAACTGTGTCCTCATGTATTTTATTAGGCTTGAATCAAAGGTGTTTGTAGTTAGCTGACTTACGAGTGGTAAAAGTAAAAAATTCATAAATTTCACCAGCAAAACATATTTTAAGTTTCCAAATTAAAAGTTTCTTATGCAGGAAAACAACCCAGTGAGTGCTACACTATTATTTATTATATCACTGACTTTTTTTTTTTATTTTGTTGTTATTGTTGATCAGATTAACCTAATTTTTAATTTTTTTACATTTTTTTCTATTCTACTTCATAGTTTAATCTTTTAAAAAACACTGACAGTATAAAGAATGGACATTGGTGAAATTAGCTATAGAGACCAAAACAGTTTTTTGTACCAGGCTGTTGTTGTTGATGTTTATTTCTGCTGTGAAGTTGTGAAGAGATTCTGCAGCCAGCCTCGAGTGGCCACTTGATGAACTGCAGTTTTTGACACTTCCACATTGGCTTCACTTCACAGCCCCGGAGGTTGCCACTTGATAAAAATCATATATTTTATAAGTTCATCAAACACGTAAGTTTCATTTCTCTTTTAATCATAGTGGAGAAGTTAAAGTTAGATTTTCTCCATAATGTAATGTGTAATGTTTGCACAGAGCCTTTAACTGATCTCAAAATGTCCCAAACAAATATCAAACCACAGTAAACTGGTTGTGTTGCTGTTTAAAGTGACTTAATTGTGGCTGACACTGCCTGCTGATTTTACTGCTCCTAGCAGCACTGCTCCAGTCTTAACTAAATCACTCAGCATTTGAGCTAAAATCTGTTCTTTCAATTTCTTTTTATTCAAATCTGACAAATAAGCTCCACCATGTTATCGATGTAATAGATTTTTAGCAGTAAATGTCAGAAAATGTTAGTCTGCATGAGTCACCCCAAGCCTGTAGATACAATCAGCAGTTTATCTACATTTTGTGATGATGTTTATACAGAGTTCGGCTCGCAATCAGGAAATATTATGGATATTTTTTCAATTATTTTATATGTAAAGAGAGCGTGTGCATGCTGAAGAATATATATGAAACCTCTACGCTTAGCTTAACCAGCCAATCAACTGGAAAATGGAAAATATCCTCAGTCCAGTAACTCCCAGTGCAAACAAATCCGGTACTTGAAGTTTAATACGAGGCTGGAGTTTTGTCTCCCACCTCTTTAAGGTTTATTTACACCACATTAAGTCTCCCAAAGATCCCATTCATAGGCTGTCGAGTAAAACCAAATGATGCCCATCTTATTTTTACTCCACCTATTGAACGTTGGATCATTTTTTTGTGAGTAACAAGCCAGGTGCACATAAAAATATGTAATAGAAGCAGCAGCGCTTCGTTGCACCAGCTCCCCTGAAGGATGTTTTTTATTTATTTATTTCTTTAGGAAACATGACATACTTTATTTCAAGGTGGTTAAAACGTAAGAGAGGAGTTAGGAAACATTCTCAAATGTTTTCTCTAAACCCACTGAAATATTAATCAGAGTAGAAACTAAAAACTCAAGACAGCAGACCACCCGAAACACCCAGAGTCCAGCCAACTCACTAAGCTGGTTGGTGTTATATACTGCTGACCTGGGCATCTGTGCTCCAGGTGGAAGAGGTGCCACTGGCAGGGGCGCACACCTTATTTGTTTGAAAGGGTCTGAACCTGAAGTCTTGCGTCCTGCTCTGGTGTTCTGTCAGCGGACAGTGCTGATGCACCGCCGCAGCAGGTGACTTTTCACCCTCGCCGTTCGCTTTGTTTGCATCTTTCTTTGGACAACCCTGCATGAAACTTTTAGGACACAATCTCCCTGAAGACCTCTTTTGTTCAGCTTACTCTATATTCTTTTACTGGCATGAAATGTTAGAAGAAAAGGGAGAGGAGGCTCTCTCTCTCGTTTTTTTTTGGCCTATCATGTATTCACCACTGGCACACAAAGCCCAGCCTAAAGTAGGATGAGTGAGTGGAAAGCATCATCACACGGTTTGAAAAGGATTATTAGTCTGAGCCAGTACAGTACTTCTAAAACTAAAGTTTTCCCCCTCAAAGTGCCTCTGGAGGAACATTTGGCCAGCGGTGCTCATTTGGGGGCTTTAATTTGAGTGAAAAAGGGGCTACTTCAATTTCCTTTACCGCAGAGATGTGTTATCTAAAGGTGGGCACGTAATGATAGCCAGGTTTTGATGGTCCTGGGAGGATCCATGCTGAGAGCTGATGTGGTTATTTGTGTCTGATGGAGTTAGTAAATTATTATTAGTCACCATCAGATGGAACAATACTGGGGAGCAGCGCTTAGTGCACAGCTTCAATCTTTTAAATTGGATGGACCACCGTTGGTTTGTATCATATCTGGACAGCCTGCGAGCGCATTCAAAGACCCCTGAAATGAGGGATTTCGTATCATTATCCCTCCTGCTACTTTAAAGCAAATGGTGCATTCAGGCTCAGACGTTCCCCTCTGCTTCCTCTGATACCACACACACTCATTATCATTAAGTCACATGAATGTGACCTGCTTTTCGGGCTTATCGAAATTTAACATTAAAGGTGCACTTCACCCTGAAAACACAGGTATGTTGTGGCTCCGGAAATATCCGTGATGATGTCATGAGGGTTATTTTAGCATTACAAACTGAGGGCGGAGCACCGAGCTGGGTCCTGACTAATAATAAAAAGGCAACCTGATGAATTATGGGAAAGGATCTGCTGTTTTTAAAGCTTCAGCCATGCACACATTACCAAAAGTAATTTGCTATATCAATTTCACACTCTTTACACTCTTTTTAAAGGTCCAGTGTGTAGGACTTAGCGGCACCTAGGGGTGAGTTGTCCTTTCATGATCAGTGTTTTGGTTTGTCTGTTCTGGGCTGCTGTAGAAAAATGGCGGTTCAACAGGTAGAGGACCCGCTCTCAGTGGAGGTATAAACGGGGCTCATTTTAAGACACAATTCTCATTTTCAGGTGATTATACACGAATAAAAACACTCTGATGAGAGCCTCCGAAATCTTACACACTGGACCTTTATAGTTGCCTCTTTTGAGTCTTGCAACTTCATAAAAATGAAATCACAAATCACTGCGGCGCGCCTTTAAAGTATAAACATATCGAGCCATTTTTTGGTCGACATCACGGCCTGATGATGTGTTGGAGGCTGGAGTAGTAGAAAATAAGTCCTCGTATAGTTTTACTAGGAGCTCAGATTAAGTTGGTTGAACCCTTGGAAAAATTAAAGTTGATCAACAGGATTCCCAGAAGCTCTGCCGGCACCATCCATGAGGTTAAATACACTTTTTTATTCACAAGTAAAAATGTTAACAGCAAACATTCAAAACACAAACTTTGCTTTCTGTTATATTAAGCAAGCTGTTGCGTTTTTTATGGGCCTCGATCTGGCCTGCACTGTCTGGGCCTGTATCACTTTACATCTGGTGGTGGTGGTAGTGGTGGTGGTGGTGGACAATATAAGCTATAACCAGGCAAGATGTGAGGAGGAGGAGAAGGAGTCAGGTGAATTAAAAAACCACTGCTGCTGTGCTCCTGTGTAACTTACTGGTTTTTGTTGGAAGAAGTGGTGAACAGAGAGAGAGAGAGAGAGAGAGAGACAGAGAGAGACAGAGGGGATTGTTTAAGCGTAAAGTCATTGATTGTCACAGCAGAGGAAAGCACTGCTGGGGGAGGTGAGGGGAGCGGCTATGTGTTGCATGCCTCGGCGGGGAAAATGTCCTCATATGCGGGCGGTAGTTCAGTGGGGAGCGGGTAAGAGAAAGGGAAGGTGAGGTTGAGCTCCGGGTCTGTGGGCGAGTATCCAGGCAGCTCTATGGACGGGTGTCCCCCGCACTGCACTTCTGCACCTGTCTCATCAAACACGTTAAAAACACCCAAATTGATGTAAGACACCGGCTGGAAATCCGCCGAGGAGCAGTCCCTCTCCTCGCTGAAGATGATGGCACCGGCTCGCTCGCTCTGACACTGTCGGCTCCTAGAAAACTGCGCTGATTTGTACCTTTTGATCACCACCAGGTTGATGAGCCCCAGGACGCACTCCAAGGTGCTGAGAACAGTGGAGATGACCAGACTCCGCTGGTAATCCCTCAGCTGCTCGCACGCAGGGTTCACAACCAAAGAGTGGAAGCAGTAATGGGAATATTTCCTCTCCACCAGAGAAGCCGTGTCCCCGTCCACCACCGCGCCGGAGAAGGCGGTGAGGACACCCAACAAGAAGACCACAACACCGAGGAGAAAGAAATTCCTGCAGCCGGGTTTCTCCAGGCAACAGAGCAGAGCCGAACCAAGCAGGACCTGCCCGATTCCCACAAGTAGCCCGGAGTAGAAAGCCCCGGCCGCGGCGCCGAGGTGGAAATGCGCTCTCACCGTAGATCCCAACGAGACGCATCTTAATCCAACGACAACTTCGCACAGGGCGCACACGAAGAGGAGGGTGCTGGAGAAGACGGTGCACAGTCCTTTCCCACTCAACTTCATTATATTCCACCTCTGCCGCTCTCGATCCCTCTCCCTCCTTCTTCATCCTTCTTCGTCCTCTCCTTCGTCTCCTCTGGAAGCACTCTCACATTGGGACATCATCTGCCGGTGACTCCTCCGGTTCAGATCGGGCGATCCTCGCCGCTGTGGCGTCTCTCGCGCATCCCCGACGCTTTTTTTTTTTTTTCAGGAATATTATAAATAACTAATGGCACTTATCGATATTCCATATACATGTAATGATCATTTTACCCCATCTGACTCTTGAGGCAAAAGTTTTTCCTTTTTTCCCCCTCCCTCCTCCTGAAGAGATCTGCAGTCCGCCAAGTCGTCGGGTTGAATGGTGTGTGGCGTTTTTGTGGCAGAGGATGAGGAGGTGGAGGAGGAGGAGGAGGAGGAGGAGGAGGAAAGGGCTGCCTCTGCTGCTGCTGCTGCTGCTGCCTCTGCCGCTGCTGCTTGAGCCTGAGATGTTTGAGGGCTCCTGATGTGGACCAATGACCCACAGGGGCCCCTCAAATCACTGCAACACTCCTACAAGAGGGTGGGTGGAGGAGAGACTTTAAAGGTGCCCTGTGGTGAGTTAAATGAAAAGGTGCTTAAACCACTTTTTGGCCGGTGATGGAGAAAACAAACAGCATGCAGCAGGGGCAGAAATCATTGGCTTTCAGGAACATTAATTTCTTCACACCCCTTTAAATCCCCACGGCCTTGTAAAGTCAGTTCGGTAGCAGTAACTGTGAGTCAGTGAGTTTGTGCTGCAAATAAAGGGTGGATGAGATTGAGTTACTTTTAATTTACACACAAACAATACGCTGGATATTAGGCCTATGTATAACCTGCTACATACTGTAATACGGCTACGTCATCCCTGTTTAATAAGGGTTGTTGTTTGCCAGGTGGATCTTTCTAGAAATCATAAATAAAAGCATGAATAATAGAGCAGTGCTGCTGAGGATGGACTGCGTATGTGTGTGTGTGTGTGTGTGTGTGTGTGTGTTCTCCTCAAAACATCCAGCCCAGGCCAGATGGCACCTGACTGGACTCAACATCTTCCCTCTGAGCCAGCCTCCCCTGAGAACAGGCAGAAAAACTATACCTCTTATATTTTATTTAGCACAGATTTAATGACTCGTGTAGGTGGGGAGATAACTGTGGTCTGTGTTTGCTTAGTGCCCCAAATTACCTCGGCATGATGGAGATAGCGAGGATCAAAAAGTGGAGGGATAGCAGGGCACATTACTGTTTGGAGAAATTCTCTTTAGTGCCAAACCGAGTGAGGAAAGACAAAACATGTGAGTCATTGTCAGCCGAAAGTCTAAAAGTAGTAAAAGTAAACAGGCAGTTAAAATGTGTTTCTGGGGACATTTCAGACATAGAGACGGAGGTTTCATCTCTTGGATTGACTTGATGTAGGTTAGCATGGAGAGTACGTCGGGTAAGATAAAGTTATAGTTAGTCTATGCAATGAGCTCTCTGTGCCTTGAGCTAAATGCTAACATCAGCTTGCTAACATGTTGGTGTCACTGACAGCATGAAGAACGGACGTCGTATCTGTGACGTCAACCACAGGTTCCTCAAAGTGTGGAGGCTCAGTCCTGCCTCTGCCACCACCAGGCTAATCTAAAAATCAAAAAACACATGGATCATCGGCGGATCCACGCCTGGTTGCTCAAACAATCCAGCTGTAACAGCACCCACTTGTCAATCAAAGCAGCATAACTTTAAGCCTTAACATAATTTGAACAGGTCAGTTGTATAAAGAGACCAAAACTGTTTCTTGTACCAGGCTGTAAACATGTTTATTTCTGCTGCGAAGTTGCATGGAGACTGACTCACTTCTGCAGCCAGCCTCAAGTGGACGTTTGAGGAACTGCAGTTTTTGGCACAGCCACAGAGATGGTTGCTTGGATGTCTAACGCGTGTAACATTTACCACAGTCACCATTTTTATTCAATGTAAGTACAATAAAGTACACTCACATATCACAGTAAGACATGTAGGTCCAAATAATTGCAATAAACGTTCATGTTAATAAAAACTATACTTGTCATACTACGTCATGTGAGAAGGGTTAATTCTGAGGTGACTGGACTTGGTTGTAGGTCAATGAAGATCCAGATATTTGGCCTGCATTTGTCAGTCAGAACCGAAGAAGCCTCTTGGGGATGAGTGTTGAAACATCTTCCCAGATCTGCAACCAGCAGGTCGCCCCAGATTTAACCCATCTCGAAGAAAGATAACCTTGGATGACTGAGAAAGACAACGTCATGGTGGCACAATAGCAAAATTCAAGTGGTGGACCGACCAAGAGAAAACTCAAGAGTCGACCATCTGAGAAAAGTTCAAGGATATGAAAAATGAACCGGCGGTGTGACCTGCTGGCAAATTGTGGCAGTTTGTTGCGTTTGATCCGTTTCCAGTTCATTTACCGTGAATGTGAAAACTTTGAGAGGACAAGCACGAGTTTTTGACTTAATGAACCAAACATTTGATGGGTGCAGGTGAGAGAATTACACCAGGGGGAAAGCCCTCGCCCACCCATTCATCACAATGAGCCACCTCATTGACTGTACCAGTACAGCTGCCAGTATGTGTGTGTATGTGAGCATGAGTCTAATTAGGTCATTACTACTTTGCATAGCTTTGCAGATAAGAAAGATGCCGTGAATGATGTGTTGATGATCTGCTGATTGATTGGCAGTCGTGCTTGCCGGCAGTCGGCGTCGCTGTTGGATGTTGACACCGAGTGCATCGCCGCACATCTTTTGACTCGGACAGACCAGATTTCAGCAGGAAGAACCACCGCATTGTTTAATGTCCACGCTTTGCTGATCAGCAGATTCAAACCAATTTTCACATTTGTTGTTGCCTATGTGGGCGTCGTGAAGCCTTTCGAGACTGTAACTGTGATTAAGAGCTATACAAATAAACTTGGAGCAGACCAGTTCAGAAAAAAAAGGCTTCGGTTAACTCACAGTAGGAACAGTCACAGGTACGCATCATGCATTTTAATCTCAGGGAAAAGCTACTGAATTCAATTGTCCGACAAATTTGATGAAGCAGAAGTTGTTAACAGCATATGTCTTTGATCAGGGGCGCAAGGAGAGCCCCGCTCACCTCCATAACACAGACAATTTCCCTGTCATGGTCACAAACCTGGAAGATGCTGCTACTGAAGAGGAAAGTAATTCGCAGCCTAATAGGTAAGATCACCCCGTTCAGACACAAGGCTGCCTGCAAGAGGTGGAAGGCCGCGGGAGAAGTAACCAAACGTTGATTTAATTTCACTCCTCAGATCGCGTGTTAACACCACAGTACATTGGAAAACATGATCAAACAAACATAAATCTGGCCAAGGATCGATTCGTCATATTGTGGGATAATCACCTTTTTCCCTTCAAGAGCAGCTTTTTAACTTAAATCACTACATGTCACAGTGTGTGTGTGTGTGTTTGTGTGTGTGCCCATTGCTTCAGCTGTGTGCCAAGAGTCAGCTGTGAAGGGACTGTTTCGGCTTCTGAGATGCAGTTTTACGGCAGCAGTTACAACAGCGGTGACAGGTCAGCCTGTAAAATCCTGTGTTAGGCCATAAATATTAATGAATCTAAAGCTGCTGTTGACTGGGACGAGAAGGGACTAAAAACAATGTTTGAGGAATAGACTCAGAACTACACAGAATCGATACAGAGGTGGAAAACCTGTCGGGCCGGGAAACGAACGAGGGACAAGGCCTGTCAGCTGCGACTGCAGGGAAAATGAACAAAGAAGAAGCGAAGGAAAGAAGGCTGTCAGAGAATCATTTAAAGCAACATTACATAGAAATTGTTATTTTTGCAGTTTAGCTCCCCCAGATTCAGAGTGGAGCACATCTGTACACGTGTATTTGTTCTAATTACATTACTTGAGATCAGAAACTAGCGACTAGTAACTTTACTAGCATCCAAAGCCGACAGACAAGGCGGTCGTAGCAACAGGCTAACATTACTTACTAGTCCAACAGCATGAAGCCCGGCTCGGCGTCCGGCTTCTTGCTCGCTCTCTACTTTTCTTTTCCTAGCTTCCTTCGTCAACACCCTCTTTTCCTGCCGTGTTCATAAAAGCTGCTGAATCTGGTTATTTTGCCCGCTTGTCCAGCTCCCATTCTGGCACGACACCATGCCCCGGGCCTGAAATCCTTTTCTTCTCTGTGCTTCTAAGCTGCTTCTTCTTCATTCACTGATCTACTGTAACACACACAGGGTCAGTGAATGGCAGAAGTGGGCTATGCGGTTGTTTAGGGCCGCAACTGCAAGATGGAGCCACACATTAACTTGGACTTTTGTTGCTTTCTGAGGGGGCTGCCGTCTCTCATGGTCTCTATGGTTACAGGAGTGCCTTGAAACTTCATAATGACTCTCAATAAAATCATGAATGTAGCCTGATTGTTCCTCAATGCTGAAACCTTGTATTATAACATAAGTGTAAGCGACAAATCCCACTTCAAAATAAAAGTCGAAGTTATGTTTGTTACATTGTCCTGTGTGCAAATCATCATCATGCTCCCTGCTTAATATCTTAATTAAGAAGATGAACTGCGTTTGTAGTCTTCGGTAAATATTCAGTTAATGTGTGACCGCAGCACCTCTGACATGATGAGAGCAATCTGACAAATCCACACAAGATAGTTCAGCTCTGTCTCTTCTATTTCTTAATAAAATCCAGTTTGTTTGTTTTCTGGACAAAATGATCCTGCAGGATTCACAGTCTGTAAACTATTTGGGTTTTTTTTTGTCCTCCATTTACTTTTCATGTTTTTCTTAGTAGATGTTTGCCAATGCTCGAAGAAAGCGAGGGATCTGATGTGAATTTATTTGTGCATCACTCTTGTCGTGTGCTTGTTTTACAGACCCAAACAAGATCTTGTTTAAGGGCACTGAAAGCCGAGGGCCGGTCCTGACTTTACCCGTATATGTATATAAAAAAAAGTCAAACAAGTGAGGGGAATGTTTGCAGACGAGGCTCGATGGGGCATTAAGTGTGGCAGTATCGACAGGAAAGCTTCAACGTGAAGAGAATAACTGTGAACCTTTTAGAAATAAAATGCTGAAAAACAACCAGACTTCAAATGTCATGAATGACAATTATTAATGTTGTCACCAGTGTTTCCATTATGAGTCACCGACTAACAGAAATTCAAAGCAAATGAATGCTTCTCAATCAAAAGTCAATTTAACTTTTTAAATCTTCCCCTCGTCATTTTAATTGCACTGCTTGATGAAATAATAGACTTCAACGAAAGCCCAAATAAAAATATTTTTTGGAGCAGTTTTTAATAAAAAAAACTCTTGGTAATTATATTTTTCCATTGAGTAAAGAGCCACACTAACTAAATCAGGTTGAAATCATAAAGACCAACAACAGTTACCGTGTGAGCAGTCTGTTCACTCTGTACTCAGTAAATTTTTTTATGCTTTAAAAATATTCAGTCACTTAAAAAAATCATCATTCATGCATCGACTGAATCAGGGCCATCATTGCGATTGTTCTGCTGTGTCTTAAAGAAGATTAATAGTGGCGTTTGTTTAATGGATATCCATGTAGTTTTTATTAAAAGATCTCTTCCCTCTATTGTAATACACCGCTGGGATGATGATGATGGTAATGATGATGATGATCAGGCCGTGACAGTGCTTCATTAGTAGGAAGGAAGAGGTGTAATGATGATGATCCAGTGCGTGAGGTTAAAACAGTGTCAGAGATATTTGTTTGTATAGATTTTCTTTGGCATTTTGGCGTTTTTTTTAATTAAATATTGACACTGCAGATGCAGAAATGCAACACAAGCAGAGGTGTGACGTGTTTTAAATTCTTCATGTGAACGAGAGATTGATTAAAGAATGAAGCAGATTTATTTCTATACTTTTCTTACATAAACTCCACTGACGAGCCATCTGTAACAACACATGTTAATTATTCATAACTTTAAGCCTTAATATAATCTGAACAGGTGACTTGTATATAAATTCACCCTCAGTACAGTTGTCATGAATGAGGAAATTAGCTACAGAGACCAAAACTGTTTTTTGTACCAGGCTGTAAACATGTTTATTTCTGCTGTGAAGTCATTTTAACATGGGGACTTATGGAGACTGACTCGTTCTGCAGCCAGCCTCAAGTGGACGTTTGAGGAACTGCAGTTTTTGACACTTCCATTGTGAAGCCAATGGAAGGTTGCTTGGTAAGGAGGCCGACATTGTTTGAATCAGTCTCATTTCCTTTCCAAACTATGGAGCCATGTTCGTTGTAATGAAGGAACATGTCAGGCGGTGTAACAGTGTGACTCACTGACACGTTTTTAATAGTTTTTGGACACAACAACACAGCCAACACAATTCATGTTTTGGGGCTTTTGTTGATATTAGCAGCAATATAGAATAATATCAGTGTTATCCTCCGAGCACACACACACCGGGTTTAATGTTTCTTTTTGGATTTCGAACAGCGGCCAGACTAGAAAAACATATTCACCTTGAATTTATTGTTTATTGTTTTTATTTTTTTTCTATTTATTTCAGTTACAGGCTTTAGAAGAGGAGTCAATCAAAGTATCAATAAGTCTTTTTTATATAGAGGTCTGTAGTTTCTTGGGTGTTTTTTGGCCGCCGTCTCATAGCACATAACGCTCAAACTACCTGAGAGGATGATCAGCTGCTGAACTGTCTCATGTCTTCTAAAAGTGTTTGTGTTAAAACAGTTTGACAGGTGATAGAAACGTCACATGGAGTCACGAGTTCATCGCGAGTTTTCGCTGCTTCCTTCTTCTTTGTCTGCTGTCTGTTTCTCTGTGTTGAATTAAACATTGTGAAAATACAGTATTTATGCAAATATGCCCCCCACACACACACACACCTCAAAACCCTCACATGCTGCGTGGCTCTGGTTATCGACGCTCCTGTGTCTCGCTGTAAAAAAAAGACAAAACAAAACGTGGTTGACTCTGTGATAAACGGGGAGGCTGCAGAATCCCACTCGGGATTAGCCGCCTTCTCCTCCATTTATAAGAAACAGATGTCTCAAAAACCCAAGCTGGATCTCATCCAGGACTCTACACTGATACTCTGTTCTCTTGTTAATGTACTGTGTCTGAGCGAGCATCTTAAAAAGTGGCCGGTGGCATCACACAATCCTTCCTGATAGCTAGAAGTCACATATGGACAGCAGAAGACAGATTCCTGGCTGTGATTATGTCTCTGTCACCTGTATTTAATAACTTCACTAGCCTGAAGACTGCAGAAGAACCTGGGTGGGTTTATTTGGACCTGCGCTGGATTTAATTAGTATTTTAATTACACACTGTCTGCGACCGGTTTGGATTTTTTTGTTCTGGGTTTAACCACTAGGGAACACTGTCCTCCAAACAATGCTTGAAGTGATGCAGCAGGTACCTGATCTGTTTTGTTTAATAAGCTGAAACAGTGCAGCCAATATTCATATTCACTTGGCAGCCTGGCTCGTGAGCCGCGTGGCCTGCTTTGTTATTTCAGCTCCTGATCAACAAAGCAGCTGCTTCACACTCAGATTAATTCAAAGTCACATTCGCCAAACGTAGCTAAAGGATGTGGGGAGTCTTTTCGAGTATATTAGACTAAATTAATCACATGATTTGCCTTTATGTGCTGTAATACCACAGTGTCATGCAGCCCACATTCTCACGTCACAACTGCGATGACGTGAACTTGCCGATCGCAGCGCCCTCCACACCGAGGAGGAAAGGCAGAGAGAGAAGCAAGCCGACCTCCTCTAATATCAAGTGTTTAGAGAAGCTGTAATTACACACTGCTGGCAAGCCGACTGCTTGGTTAGAAACTGGAGAGATGGATTGTGCTGTAGCGTCAGCAGAAGTAGAAACAGCTGCATCTAGTGGAGTAAATCCATTCCCCAGCTCCGAGGGAGTCCAGGACATATGCTGTATGCGTATAGACTCGCTGGTTTTCTCCTGGCAGCACAGCTCTGGAGGACTGAAACACAACAAACTGCCCAATAGCAGGAAAAAAAGTGGCTCATTTAGAGCAACTGGTATAGATTTGGACAAAAGAAAAAGAGGAGGGAAGCTGTGCGCGTCATTGATCAGAATGCAGCAGCATACCGCTGCATTTGATCGGCTTTATTATCACTGCTGGAGCTTTACAGATCAGTATTACTACAAAGTGTTTTATTTCTGAAGCCCCCCCACAACCCCATTCCCTTATAACACACATCAAAAAAAGTGTAGTGAGAAATGGGTTTACATGCACACGCTACTCCAATCAGTCCATTCAAAACCTTAGCACAAAACAAACTTATAAATTATATTTAAAAGCGACACAAAGGAATGAGATAAACTTGTCAGAACGCTCCTTTTTTCTCCTCTACATGTTCCTGCCTTCACTCAAAGACTAAATCGAGTTATGTGTTGCATGTAAACGCACCCACGTGGGTTTGTCAGTACTGTTGTCATGAGGACTGCTGTCAAACACAGATTTAAAGGTTCAGAAGACAAAAAAAAAAACAAACGCGACGAGAGACAGAGAGATGAGCCACTCATGTAAGTCTAAAGTGATGAACTGGTGAACTTTCCAGTTCCTGATGTTTGATGCCGCATGATTGTGTGGTTGAGTAGAAATGTAACAAATAATTCAAAAAATATGAGCTGCTATGTTTGAAACGTCGCTTTTCTAACACAAATGTTCTCACACTTCAGTACGAGGGAGATTTGCTTGATTCGACCTCAGTCCCGCCACGTAAGGTTATTGCATGTTAGCGGTTATTTTAACAGACTTCTTCAGCCATATACATTAGAGGAGTTTACAGTAATATCATGGGTTGGCTCTGCCGACATTAACGATGAAGCAGGACAGGAGTGGAAATGGTATAAGTCTCCTCGTGGTCTAGCTCATCTCCTGCGGCTGAGGCACCAGGGCTGACGGTTCGAGGAGAGGTTCGTCAGACGGGCTGCTGCTTCCAAATTTGTTCTTTAAAGAACGTCCCAAAAACAGCCAGTACTCCTTCCGGATGGTGTCTTTCTCGTGAGCGAGAAGTTTGCAAATCTTAAATGGTGGGAGAAGAAACACAAGGGGTTCAATCAGCCGTTTCTTGGTAGAAATCTGTCATAATCACAAATTTAGAACAATTTCTACGGTTGTGTTTTCCTTGAATAAAGCTCTTACTTCTATAGCCCTTTTTAAGTTTTCCTTCTGCTCCTCTTCCCCCACATTTTCTTTCTGGTTGCTGTTCTCCAAAGCATCCTCATAGCAATCAAACAGAAATGCTAGAAGATAAGGTGAACAATGTGTCTCCTTCAGCTCCAGTACCCTCTCCAGCAGGCCTGGCTGAGATGACAGACCTCTGTCTTGCAGCATCCTTGACAAAAAAAAGACAGATAGACAGGTACTGTCAGTGAGCTTTTCCATTTTTAATCACCTAGACTGCAGTTAGTTTCCCCCCTGTAGCATGATATATATTGTGGGGAATGTGCAGTGAACAAATCTCCTTCGGTCAGACAGAACATTTTGGGCAGATTCATACATCAGAGAAAACACAAACTTTAGATATACTGCAGAAAATGGTACATCTCACCCTTTCAAATAGTTCCATGCACTTTCATTGTGGGGAGCCTTCCTGATCTGGCTGAGACAATATCTTCGGCAGAGAGAGGAAAACCAGTTAAACGCATGCGACAGAAAACTTCAGGAATCAGGAACAACGCCAGTATTATAACTAGAAACTTCTTAGTCATACAGCTTGTTCATAGGACGTCTAGACGTTGGCAAGAAATGAAAGAAATCATCTCATTTCTGACTTACACTGACTCCTAAACAGACACAATATATCCTTGTATGAAAAGCCTGAGCTCCTTTTAATAGAATATATTTATGGCAGGAGCTCTGATCACTCTTTGTCCAACTCACTGAATCTCTCTCTCCACTATGGCAGCATCAGAGAAGCCCGTAGTGTGAGAAATGACAAAATGTCTCTGGTTCCACGCAGAGTTATTTCTCACGTCGTCTTCCAAGAGACTCTCCACAAACTCCAGCTCATTGTCCCACAGTTTGTACTCCTGGAGATCGAATAAGACAAAAAAAAAAAAAAATGTTGGCAACGCGTCACCTGTTCATGTGATCACGTAGTGCTTTTTAAATGGTGGTTCTGCAAATGCATGAAACAAATACCGACCACAGAAGGACTAAAAACAGCACAACAGCAACAGGGTTCGTTCTGGCAGTGTGGCTCACAGTGGGCAGAAAACTGAATCTCAGTCCTCATTTCTAAAGCCAAACTCTGCTGAGAGCTCCAACACCTACCTGGATGACCCACTGTCTGTGCTGCCAGGCGTGGTAGTTCTTTGCGTCTTGGCTGAGGATGTCTGCAATGAACTCCAATTCCTCCGAGGCGTCGTTCAACCACTCGACCACCATACGTCTGTGGTGCCTGAAGGCAAAAAAACGTTAACGAAATATAGAAAATAACTCAAAGTGTTTATGTCAATTCCCAAGTAACTCTGTTATTCAACAGCTGCGTCATCAACACGTCCCGTGAGATGAATTTACACTCACCAGACTTGGTAGTTTTTGGGTTGCTCCTCAATGATGGCGGTAATGTACTTCATCTCCTCCCTCAGATCCTTTGACAAGGCTTGCAGCAGTACTCGTCTGTAGTGCCTACACACACGCACAAACCAAAGAACAGTTTCACAGGGGTCCAAAGATAAAATAGCGTACTGTTTCACTGAGGAGCACTTTCCAAAAGTACCATTTTGAAAACAGAAAATTATGTCTCTTGTTTTTGTTCCTCTCCATGTCATGAAAATGAGACACCGCTACATTTGTAGCGTTCGTTTTCTCTATTCAAAACATGCGGCACGCTCACCAAACTGTGTAATTGGCGGCATTCAGCTCAATGGCGTCTGCAGTCAAGGCGAAAGCCCGCTCGCTTCTCTCGTCGTTCTTCAGGAGAGCGCGGAAATAGTCGTAAACGTCGGAGACTGTTGGAAGAAAAAACGTTCAGCAGCAAAGTCACACGCACGAGGAATCTGACTCACTTTGGCCCCAATGTACGTACAAAGATACGGACATAAGCACAGCTGCTTATGACTCTAGTACTCTAGTACTAACCATTAAAAATCCAAAGGGTGTAGTCGCTTTGATTTATGGGACTCTTCCAAAGAAAGATTAAAGAATGGAGAGTAGAGATTCGGGAAGATAAGCAAGCGAAGCATCCTCGGTATGAACTCAGAAAACTTAGACGTCAATTCTAAACAATCAGTATTGATCGATTTTGGACTTCTTCAAGCTCGAATGATCGATCTCTTCTTGAAAAATATACAAACGTCCTCTGTAAAGTTACGGTTGAAGGAGACTGCAGTGTACTTTGTGTCGTAAAGAATGCTGCATTCATTTGAGGATCATCACTGCTGCTGCTTTATTTAATTAATTATTGTTTTTATGATCATTATTTCATTCCTCTCATCTTTATTTGATATTTTGCTGTTTGGCACACGTGTACATTACTTGCCTGTATATATTCTACATGTGAAAACTCATTAAAGCACAGTACTACAGCCCAGCATGGGTAGACTGCGTATGAAATATGATATTTACATTTTAAAATTAGCACCAAAAGCTCGATGTAAACTGTGAGAATGAATAAACAGCGCGTTTATTCTCATCTCTTACACTTCTCAGAGTAGGCGATCTTCACCACAGGGTTTGGTCCATCATCCTGAGGCACGGGCTCCAGGTCAGCCCACTCCTTTCGGTCTCTGAAACACACAAACACGGGGGTGGATTTATTTATTTATTTTCCCTTCTCCTGTCTACTGATCTACTGAAACGGCCCCGATGTTTCTAATGCAGCTAACCTTGTTTTACTCATACAGAAATAAGCACACAGACTGATCTATGCTGCTGAAGCTAAAGTGGAATAAACATGTAATGTTGTGGTTGCGTTGATTCCTGGCAGGGCTGTGACTGAGTTTACTAACCTGTCACTGCTCCTATAAATGCTGCTGTACGTGCTGGTAACATTATCGTCCACCTAACCTGACATTAAACCACAACTTTAACTCACTAACTAACCGATCAAACATCATCACAAACTAAAGTTACAGATAAACTACTGTCCGTCATAGCAGCGGCTAAGCTAGCTCTCCAAACATCCGCGTGTAACCGGATAAAAACGTTACCTGTAAAATAAATACCGAGTCGGGTCAACAAAATAATCGTCCCCGACATGTTCGTCGGCCTCCACGTCAAACTCTTTGTCCTCTTTGACGTCCACGGACTCGTTTAAAGTTTCCTCCACACCTGACATCTTCAAATGTTTCAGCTCTTCTTCTTCCGCCTCTGTGAGACGACGTCATATCCGGTGTGCAGCGGGGAGCGCTGCATTCAGGTGCGGCGGGAAATGTCACCGTCGCTCATTTTTTCTTTTTCGTTAAAATATCTTTTTAGTCGCAGAGAAACAAACCCAGAGAGTGTAAAACGAACAAATAAGCATAATGGTAACAACAATAATCTGATTCACGTTTGAGAAAATGTCCATTAATACGAAATACCGTAACAGCTTCTCGGGATGAGACGTTTACGGCACAGAAAGCATCTGTGCAAGAGCAAACTTTTTAAAATCTGGCTTTTACATGAATTTATTACATACATTTCAATCTGTTACCATATATTTTTTACTATTATTTATTTATTTGTCATCTATTTATACTTTTTCTGGCTTTTTGGATATTTATATGTATCATAACAATTCAATTATTTGGCTTTATTATCATCATTATCTATGTATTATTATATTATCTTAATCTACTTGCCTCTGGTGTTCCCTCACAGCAAAATACTGAGATGGCTTTCTCCAGTTTCAGCTGTTCTTTTGTTTGATTGATTGATCGGTTTCATATACCCAATCTGACATCCACCTTTCAGATATTCACATACAGCGGTCTCCAGTCTTATTGTGTTTTGACATGTCAAATTAAAAGGAGGCCAAGAGACTAAAAGTGAATTTTCTCAGAGCTTCAGTGGCACAAGATTAATTTTACTCTCCGGCTCCCTCCTATGGCAGCCCTTAGAAGCCTTGAGTTTGAGGGAAATGCAGACATGAATTAATAACTATATAAAAAAAAACATTTTTAATAATTAAGTCAAGATCTGAGTCCAATGAAAACATGGTTTCTTAAGGTCAAGCTGAACTTTATTTTCATCGACGACTCTGGACATTATAAAAATAAATAGATGATTCACAGTCAGTGGATCGTAATACAAATTGTTATCAAAATTATGTATCAGCCAGAATGAGGAATTAAACACATGCATAATCACCATTCCATCAACATATACATATTCTGAATACTCGTCTCCAACTATTTGCAACTGACAGAATCTGTTTTTCAACAGAACCTGTTGACAGAATATAAAATCACCATTCAAATTAGACAGCTATGCAAGTTGAATATGCTTCTCTCTGTTTTCAATGATGGCTTGACCCCAAAGTGTGTTCAGTGACCGTCCTCTTGATCCAATCCGTGTTTCTCGATGTAGCGTCTAGATGAGAGAAAAACAGAGTACCATTTATTTAAACTGCTGCATGTATCACTGTCTCACACTGGATCAGATTAGGATGAATGCAGTGCCATATGGTCAAAACTTGAAAACCACATTTTAAATGGGATTTTAATTTACAGTGTAACACTACACATCTAAATTATTTTGAATAAAAAACAATGCATGGTTACACTGAGGCCCACAGGAGTAAAATTTACCATGTAAATATGTTTCCCGAGCAGTCGTTGTTTTAGTCACTTGGGGGCTGATTCTGAAAAAGTGTTTTTATTTTTGCTAAGATGTTTACACCCATAATGAAAATGAATATTCACGTTAACATGCCGCTATCACAAAGCCTCCCTGTTTCATTCATTCAGCCACCTTCTTGAAATCCAAGTCTTTCTTAGCATTTAAAAGAAGATGCGTTTCTCCTCCTGACCAAATATTTTGGGGATTTCCTCTTTGCATCTGAACTGACACTGACACAATTTACGCTGAAAAATGGTGACAATAAGAAGTTTCTTTTGGCTTGTGTTCGATGTTTTGATTTGAAAGAGAGACAGATAGCTTTGGTCCAGAGACACAGACAGTGAATGAGAGCGAGCGAGCACCAGCGTTAACGTTCAGGGCAAACAGACACACCCACAGCAGCCCCCTAACTCTGTTTGTCTGCTGTTTTGTGGTCAGCACAGTTAGTTTAGCAGAGCTTATCATCACCCACAATATGATCAGGTGACTTCCGTTCTAACAAGCTTCATGCCAAAGAGATAAAACTGTTAAAATGTCTCATGTTGGTTAGCCTTTCACTGCTGCTTCAGAACAAGCCTATAGAGTCTAAATTAGTGAAGACACCAAACGTTTAACAGTGTACGTGTCGAATCAGTACTGAGCGACAGACGACCCTGGAAATTTATTTAAAGTAAATCCCAAGCCAAATGAATATTGTAAAACTGTTCACCTATGCACGAGTGCAGGTTGTTGTGCATAATTAAGCGGCTTTGGCTTTTCTCTGAGGTTATTAGCATGAGCTGAACAGACATGAAGCACATTTTCTGATTGACACAATAGTTAAAAAGACTAACAGAACATTTTATTCCACGATGTATATCTGCCCTTTGAGAGAGATTTCTTCTTTTCATGATGTGACATTGCTAATGGCAAGAAAAAAGATCTCACCTTCTTGCAAAATTATACAGCGCTTCCTTTCTCTCTTGCAGAGACAAATGTCTGTCAGCTGGTGACCTCCCAAAAGATTTGGCAGCAGGCTGCGGATGAAAAGAAAATGTAATTATGATTTATGTAAAAAAAAAGGTGAAACAACAATAAAAGTAGCTGAAATAAAATGTGCAATATTTAATTTTCTATCTAACTTATAATTTCCTCTCTTTCATGTGTGTTATATGTGATTAAAATGGATCCTAGGCAGCGTGTTGTCAAACCTTTATGGTGGGAGCAGGACCGGAGGAATAGGAGCTGCTCTTAGAAGGCCCGAACGTCGACGTCCCGGTCGCTTCCATTTGAGTTTCCTCCTTGTTCTCCAGCAGATTTGTTATGGTGGTGTCGATGCAATTGGTTTTTGCTGTACACAATCAAAAGACAATGGAGTTTGTGGAGGGTGCGTTACAAACTGATTGAACAGGAGCGGAGTGTGGTAGATAATACACACAGTACATTTCAATGAGGCGACAAGGACATGAGTGTTTGAGTGAAACTGGTCTTACCCAGGTCCTTTGCGATTACATTCAGTGGGACATGAGGCAGCACGTCCTTCACCTGCTGCGCCATTTTAGCAATCCTACGATCATCTGTGCCCAGACTCTGGACCATGAAACCGAGGCCAATGGAGGCAGGTCTGACACCTGGAGGAAGGAAACAGAACAGCTGACATCACCTCAAAACTCAAAAATCAGCTAGATCTTTAAATGTAGATGTGTGTGCATGTTAATTTACTCGTAGATGTTTGCGGTACGGTGTGTCTTTTCCTCTTGATGTGCTCTGCTTTGTCAGCTTTAGTGATCTTGGTGGAGACCAAGCCGAGTTCACTGGCTAGCAGCTGAAATTAAAGAAACACATCAGCGTACAAGAAAAGAGGTCATTAGTGAGCAAAATATAATGTGAAATCATAAGTCCGATACTGTGTTTTTAAGGAACTACAGTGAGATCATTTTAGTTTATTAAAGAGTGACTGAGGTGTACTGGAGGCAAAGGCGCCAGGAAGTTAGATAAACTGTCTAATAAAGCTGCATGACATTCCCACCGTTACAAATCTAACACTTCATTCATCCACTCAGCTGACAAATATTGGTTATACCTCTTGGACTTTGTTGGCAAACTCCTGCATGGACTCTCCGTCTTGTATGGATACTGGTGGGAGCCAACTGGGATGAAAATGAGACAGGAAAAAGCAAAATAAGAAGTTAATACTGACGACGACTGCGGCGACGGAAATGGTGAAAATCAACGGGAGGCTATTTAAAACACATCAACACGTGTGGCCAGTTTACAGGGAAAAAAAATCAACTTTAAAAATCAATTGCTGATAGAAATAATGATAGAAATTATTTAGTACCTTACATGATACACTGTACATGGAGCAAAAAATGTCCACAAAAGCTCCATCAGCCAACTCGACTCTGGCGTGCTCTGTGGACACACAAGACAACGACGTCACTCATACTGTTATGTTAGCGTGTAGAGTAACACGCCGCACATTCAGCTATACATGAGCAGAGACGATGTGGAGAGTAATAGCTGAGCTGCTTTATCCTGTCGACCCGAACGCGAGACAGAATCAGTCTTGGTACTGAGATAACTGAGCAGGACTCACTAATGAGCTCACTGATATTTCCAGGAATTCTCGGTTATTTTGTAATGATTTTCCATAGCTGGGAAAATTGTACATAAACATTATTTCCTCTTATTGATTTCCTTCTTCTTCCTGTACGTCAACATTTTGGATGTTAAGTGTTAGAGGCAGTCAAATCGTTACATGGTTACACGTCATTGCAATCTCTTTTCTAGACCCACACAGTGAATGCCGATAATCATATCTCGGTAATGGTATATCTTATTTTTGTGTTCAAATTCAAGTTCAAATGACATTACCAAAGCGATCAATGGTCTGGTCACCCGTAAGGCCACAGGCTGAATGGAATCAGTCAGTGAGAAAGGCCAAGAACTGAGAGGAAACAAACAGATTTAGTATGTTAGTATGAAAAATCTGACTTTTTTCAATCCTTACAAATACAAATATACATTTGGACATATTCATAAAGTTACCATGGAGAATCACAAGGCAAATAGCCAGTGTTGGTGGTGTGTTTTAGTCACCTTCAGTGTAGTGGAAACTAATATAAAATGAATTTCAGAGCTCTGCAATCAAAAATCATATTACCAAGAGCTCCTCTGAGCTATTTTAGCTTCCAGTGTGTCTCCAGGTGACTCCAGCTGAAGGTATACTGCACATGAGTTACCCAAATTAGTGATTAAAATGAATCAATTTTGCACCCGCTTTCAGTTCCTTACACTACTTTGCCCGTAGAACTCTACGGGGAAATTAGCAGCAAGAAACAACCACCAAAGTAATTCATCTCCATCTCACAAGTGCTGCGGAAGATGAATGATATTATGTGGCTGGCTTGATTAAATCAAGACAAAGTCATGAGTATGAGGCCAGATCACCATCTTCAATGTGCAAGTACTGATCCCAAACAACAGTTGTAGGACCATCAACAAGGGAGCTGAAGTGGGGACAATTCTGAAGCAGACAGTAGCTGTGTCATTCTCAGTGGCCAGAAGAAAACATGGGTAGTTACATAAAGCAGTTAAATAACCTGAACTTCAGCAGTCCAGCGCGTCCGTTTGTGGTGTCCTCTTCAGGAAACAGAAGCAAAGGTGGGGTGCCTTCAGTGGAGCAGTACCTCTGAAGAGACTCTCCTACTGCTTCCTGCCCAGATGCTGAATGGATTTCCATGAAGCCTCTGGCCCAGCACACAAAACCTGTGGAGCCCTCTAACTGGGGCTAACGAGCAAGAAGGAGACACACACAGCAAGCTCAGCTGACGCTGCAATCACTGTATTTAACAGTAAAATGCCACAATGTGCTCTGATTAAACAAAAGCGCGTAAGACTTTACTATGCTTCATGCACCAGTGCACGCCGAGGTCTCTTTTGCAAACTGCATGTGTCATCTGAAGCCACATGGTGTACATTCATCCTTGCAGTTTCACACTGTTTCAAATGTAACACTGACATGTAAGTGATATAAAAAGGTGTGAAAGTGCACCAGTTATCAATACAAATGTAAGCACAATGAAAACTACAGATACTAGCAGTGCATTGGGCTCAACCGTGACACACTTCTACACAAACACTGTGCAGTTTTCAGCAAACTTTTGAGAGGACATGTTACCGTGTGCTTACTGGTGCAAACTGGTACAGGAAGCATGTAGCCTTCTTACTATCTGAAGGCGACATGTCTAAAAACACAAGTGTATATACTGTTTATCAAAGAGGGTGTAAAAGTCCAACACTCACAGTACTGCAGGGGGTCAAGAGGTTGATTACGTTGTGGTCGAACTCTGTCACGTGATTGCACATGTAAAGCTTGGTGTTTTTGTCTCTGGATCGAGGGTTTTTCTGTCTCACGTGCATCCCCAGGACTGAGCACATAATCCTTACAATAAATCTAAAAGAACAAAAGACATACAGGAAGATGTAAGCAGAGCTATCGTCTCATCAACATGTGAATAACATGCAGTTTTTTTTAGGGTGAGCTCAGTGTGGGTTTCTTTCTCTTTCTGCGGGTCATTTACATGCGTCGTCTAATTAAATGTTCTTTGCTAAAAGGCTCTTCCACACCACAGTCATCACCTTTATTTAAACATGGTAAATAGCCAAATATGTTGAGAAGCCACTCACCTTAATGATATTTAATGCAGTGGCTGACTTTAATGCAGACATTAGAGCGTGTGAGGCAGCCATGCCACAATTATTTTTAATGAGATAGATAGAGTGCATTATATATAGCATGTGTTAGCATTAACCGTCACTGCTTTTCCTTACATTTCTGTTACCTGTGCTACAGGCGCTGCTTGTTATTACTGTCGACAGTAAAGTGTGTCACTAGAAGTCCTGACACTTTCAAATACTTGCCTTCTAACAAAACTTTCTGGAAGCGCACAGCTGACCAAGAACACGTGAACCCCGATAAAAATCCGTATCAGCATCAAACAAATGCCAACAGGAAAGTAAACCAGCAGCAGCAGGAGAACAACAGCATCTTTGGGAAACCTGGACAAAGACAGAATCAGAGACGTGAGCAACATTTGATGTGTTATGTATTTTAGAGAGACGTTAAAAAGGTTTAAAGCCAGTGATCGAGTGAGATGGATGTAGTGTGCATACATGTGATTAATTAAAAACTAAACTGTGATGGAGGGAAAATAAAACACTGAAACGGTGACACAGATCAGGAGTACCCCCTTTTCATCAAATTAGCTCTGGTTCTGGATTCATCTACAGTCAACAATGATGTTCTTATCAGGAATAAACCTGCCTCATGTAGCTGAACAGGGTCATCATCTGTCATAGTGGAGGTACTTGTAAAAAGAAAAAGAAACACTTGCCTTATAACACATTCATATTTATCTGCACTATCATTTATATACCCTCGATCATGTGTAGATTACTCTGCACTTTACCGCCGGTGCACTTCTGGTTAGATGCTAAACTGCATTTTGTTATCTCAGTACTTTGTGCAATCTAAAGATGAACCATGTGTGGACTACCTTTATATTAATCATTACCACCATTACCAAACCCCCACAATCATCCACTATATGCTAAAAGTATTTATCTATCTATCTATCTATAGTCATTACTGACACAGTATTACTGCTACAGCTTTCGGTTTCAACAGGTTATTACACGTGTCTCTGCATGATTGACACATCATCTGTCCTAAAACACACACACACACACACACACACACACACACAAAATACCACAATCAGTACAACTACACCTGCAGGCCTCGTGCCCCACCTGCATTCATACTGATGAGACACTATTTTTGGAGTGCATGTTTGGGGCACGACTTTACCTTTATATGGCAAAGTTATCCACACCACATCTCTCTCTCTCTCTCTCTCTCTCACACACACACACACACACACACACAGTTACAAATGTTGCCTCAGCCTGCTGTATCCGCTTTAAATAAGTTGAGAGACAACCAGCTGTGCGAATGTACACACATCTAACCTTACAGCTGATGTGTACGCTCATATTAACGTTGCAACAACAACAAGCATTCACGTTAACGTCACCACAGTGTAGGAGCTCAGCTAGCTGGCTGTGTGTTGGTATAAAACTAAAATCTCCCTTCATTTGGGCAGCTAACGTGATTTAGCGTGCAATGCATAATATAAGACGATAACATTACCGCAAGTGTGGCTAATTATCGTGCGTTAGCTGGCTTACCGACGAAAGTCAAACATGTCTTCGATCCCCCGAGTCTCCATGTCCACCAGTCAGACCTTCACTCAGAGGCTAACGCTAAGAATACAACCTGAGCCCTGAAAATAAATTAGTCATAACGTTTACGACAGCGGTTTTTGTCGTCCGGGGGGATAAACTGGCAGCTAACGTCGCTGTTTCCCCGACGAGCCGTAAGGAGTTGAGTTAAACGTTGTCCCGAAGCCGGATTACACAAGTTTAAAGTGTTAGCTTAGCTCTCACGTCAGTAGGTGCTAGCAGCGCTAGCAACCTGAGCTCCGCCAGCGGCAACAATAACACTTCCGCCTAGGACCCCTCCAGAATAAAAGCGGCGCTTAGTTTGTAAAAGAAAAAAGCGAGTCCGTTACTTTCAAAATAAAATCCCGCCCATAGGAAAAGACTGGAAAAGTTAAGATGTTTGTCGCTCTCTAGCGGTTAGTGGTTGTATTTGATACAAACCATACTCTAAGTGGATGTGATTACTGTGCTACATAAGAGGACAGTTGATTGTACCATAATATTCAGTGGTATAGGCTAATTAATAGATAGCTTTGTTATAAACTATACTATATCTGACTTATACATTATTTATATCTCTATTATTTATTTATTTTTCATTTCTATACAGGTTATTTCGCCTTCATTTAGTGCTGCTACAACAGCCAAACGTGTGTTTTATCTAGTCTTACCTTATCCTGTCCTTCTTATATTATCTCGTCGTATTTTATCTTATTATTAAAAATTGTTTAGCGACATTCTTAAATACAAAATTTGTTTTTTTGTGGTAAAATTATTAACAGCTGCATTTGCAACAATGCAAAAGCAAATAGATTTAGCTATAATAACTTCTTGTAAAAATATATTTATTATAAGTTATCGTAAAGTGAAATGTGACATGGTGTTGTTAACAGTGTGTTTCTTGAACAGCCCCCCGCCCATAATGCGCACAGTCTCCTCCCACAGCTCCAGCTGAGGTTTGTTTGGCAACAACACTCCCGGTGTTACGCATAAACTTGTGACCATGTTAACTGGAGACCGTCAGCCAAATGCAGCTGTGGTTGTCGTAGATACGACAGATGTTGAAAACAGAAAAAAGGATGACGTAGCTGTCCTCGTAGGTGCCTCTTTGTTTACTTTCTTACCCGTTAACGCTGCAGTGTCAAAGAAACAGACCTGGCTCGTCCTTGCAGTGAACGAGGGGACCACACAGATACACACACTCACCTTCCAGGTGAGAATGCCCATTTTGTGTTGTAATGGTCCTTTACAAGAATTCAAAGCTGTCCTGTGAGATCAGATCTTTATATTATGAAGCTCTAGAATCAGACCAAGTCATATTTAGGCAGAAATCACCTTTCATTAACTGCATTTGGCCTTCAATCAATTTATGGCAGGTGAACATGCCTTCAATCAGTTTTTGGCAAGTGAAAATGCCCATTTTGTGTTGTAATGGTCCTTTACAAGAATTCAAAGCTGTCCTGTGAGATCAGATCTTTATATTATGAAGCTCTAGAATCAGACCAAGTCATATTTAGGCAGAAATCACCTTTCATTAACTGCATTTGGCCTTCAATCAATTTATGGCAGGTGAACATGCCTTCAATCAATTTTTGGCAGGTGAAAATGGGCATTTTGTGTTGTAACGGTCCTTTACAAGAATTCCAAGCTGTCCTGTGAGCTCAGATCTTTATATTATGAAGCTCTAGAATCAGATCAAGTCATATTTAGGCAGAAATCACCTTTCATTAACTGTATTTGGCCTTCAATCAATTTATGGCAGGTGAACATGCCCATTTTCAGCAACTGAAAATGCCCATTTTGTGTTGTAATGGTCCTTTACAACAATTCCAAGCTGTCCTGTGAACTCAGATCTTTATATTATGATGCGCTAGAATCAGATCTAGTCATATTTAGGCAGAAATCACCTTTCATTAACTGTATTTGGCCTTCAATCAATTTATGGCAGGCGAACATGCCTTCAATCAATTTTCAGCAGGTGAAAATGCCCATTTTGTGTTGTAATGGTCCTTTACAAGAATTCCAAGCTGTCCTGTGAGCTCAGATCTTTATATTATGAAGCTCTAGAGTCAGACGAAGATATATTCAGGCTGAAATCACCTTTCATTAACTGCATTTGGCCTTCAATCAATTTATGGCAGGTGAAAATGCCCATTTTGTGTTGTAATGGTCCTTTACAAGAATTCCAAGCTGTCCTGTGAGCTCAGATCTTTATATTATGAATCTCTAGAATCAGACCAAGTCATATTTAGGCAGAAATCACCTTTCATTAACTGCATTTGGCCTTCAATCAATTTATGGCAGGCGAACATGCCCATTTTCAGCAACTGAAAATGCCCATTTTGTGTTGTAATGGTCCTTTACAACAATTCAAAGCTGTCCTGTGAGCTCAGATCTTTATATTATGAAGCTCTAGAATCAGATCAAGTCATATTTAGGCAGAAATCACCTTTCATTAACTGCATTTGGCCTTCAATCAATTTATGGCAGGCGAACATGCCCATTTTCAGCAACTGAAAATGCCCATTTTGTGTTGTAATGGTCCTTTACAACAATTCAAAGCTGTCCTGTGAGCTCAGATCTTTATATTATGAAGCTCTAGAATCAGATCAAGTCATATTTAGGCAGAAATCACCTTTCATTAACTGCATTTGGCCTTCAATCAATTTATGGCAGGTGAAAATGCCCATTTTCAGCAACTGAAAATACCCATTTCGTGTTGTAATGGTCCTTTACAAGAATTCCAAGCTGTCCTGTGAGCTCAGATCTTTATCTTATGATGCGCTAGAATCAGATCTAGTCATATTTAGGCAGAAATCACCTTTCATTAACTGTATTTGGCCTTCAATCAATTTATGGCAGGCGAACATGCCTTCAATCAATTTTCAGCAGGTGAAAATGCCCATTTTGTGTTGTAATGGTCCTTTACAAGAATTCCAAGCTGTCCTGTGAGCTCAGATCTTTATATTATGAAGCTCTAGAATCAGATCAAGTCATATTTAGGCAGAAATCACCTTTCATTAACTGTATTTTGCCTTCAATCAATTTATGGCAGGTGAACATGCCCATTTTCAGCAAATGAAAATGCCCATTTTGTGTTGTAATGGTCCTTTACAACAATTCCAAGCTGTCCTGTGAACTCAGATCTTTATATTATGATGCGCTAGAATCAGATCTAGTCATATTTAGGCAGAAATCACCTTTCATTAACTGTATTTGGCCTTCAATCAATTTATGGCAGGCGAACATGCCTTCAATCAATTTTCAGCAGGTGAAAATGCCCATTTTGTGTTGTAATGGTCCTTTACAAGAATTCCAAGCTGTCCTGTGAGCTCAGATCTTTATATTATGAAGCTCTAGAGTCAGACGAAGATATATTCAGGCTGAAATCACCTTTCATTAACTGCATTTGGCCTTCAATCAATTTATGGCATGTGAACATGCCCATTTTCAGCAGGTGAAAATGGGCATTTTGTGTTGTAATGGTCCTTTACAAGAATTCCAAGCTGTCCTGTGAGCTCAGATCTTTATATTATGAAGCTCTAGAATCAGATCAAGTCATATTTAGGCAGAAATCACCTTTCATTAACTGCATTTGGCCTTCAATCAATTTATGGCAGGTGAAAATGCCTTCAATCAATTTATGGCAGGTGAAAATGCCCATTTTGTGTTGTAATGGTCCTTTACAAGAATTCCAAGCTGTCCTGTGAACTCAGATCTTTATATTATGAATCTCTAGAATCAGACCAAGTCATATTTAGGCAGAAATCACCTTTCATTAACTGCATTTGGCCTTCAATCAATTTATGGCAGGCGAACATGCCCATTTTCAGCAACTGAAAATGCCCATTTTGTGTTGTAATGGTCCTTTACAACAATTCAAAGCTGTCCTGTGAGCTCAGATCTTTATATTATGAAGCTCTAGAATCAGATCAAGTCATATTTAGGCAGAAATCACCTTTCATTAACTGCATTTGGCCTTCAATCAATTTATGGCAGGCGAACATGCCCATTTTCAGCAACTGAAAATGCCCATTTTGTGTTGTAATGGTCCTTTACAACAATTCAAAGCTGTCCTGTGAGCTCAGATCTTTATCTTATGATGCGCTAGAATCAGATCTAGTCATATTTAGGCAGAAATCACCTTTCATTAATTGCATTTGGCCTTCAATCAATTTATGGCAGGTGAACATGCCTTCAATCAATTTTCAGCAGGTGAAAATGCCCACTTTGTGTTGTAATGGTCCTTTACAAGAATTCCAAGCTGTCCTGTGAACTCAGATCTTTATATTATGAATCTCTAGAATCAGATCAAGTCATATTTAGGCAGAAATCACCTTTCATTAACTGCATTTGGCCTTCAATCAATTTATGGCAGGTGAAAATGCCTTCAATCAATTTTTGGCAGGTGAAAATGGGCATTTCGTGTTGTAATGGTCCTTTACAAGAATTCCAAGCTGTCCTGTGAGCTCAGATCTTTATATTATGAAGCTCTAGAATCAGATCAAGTCATATTTAGGCAGAAATCACCTTTCATTAACTGCATTTGGCCTTCAATCAATTTATGGCAGGCGAACATGCCCATTTTCAGCAACTGAAAATGCCCATTTTGTGTTGTAATGGTCCTTTACAACAATTCAAAGCTGTCCTGTGAGCTCAGATCTTTATCTTATGATGCGCTAGAATCAGATCTAGTCATATTTAGGCAGAAATCACCTTTCATTAATTGCATTTGGCCTTCAATCAATTTATGGCAGGTGAACATGCCTTCAATCAATTTTCAGCAGGTGAAAATGCCCACTTTGTGTTGTAATGGTCCTTTACAAGAATTCCAAGCTGTCCTGTGAACTCAGATCTTTATATTATGAAGCTCTAGAGTCAGACGAAGATATATTCAGGCTGAAATGACCTTTCATTAACTGCATTTGGCCTTCAATCAATTTATGGCATGTGAACATGCCCATTTTCAGCAGGTGAAAATGGGCATTTTGTGTTGTAATGGTCCTTTACAAGAATTCCAAGCTGCCCTGTGAACTCAGATCTTTATATTATGATGCGCTAGAATCAGATCAAGTCATATTTAGGCAGAAATCACCTTTCATTAACTGCATTTGGCCTTCAATCAATTTATGGCAGGTGAAAATGCCTTCAATCAATTTTTGGCAGGTGAAAATGGGCATTTCGTGTTGTAATGGTCCTTTACAAGAATTCCAAGCTGTCCTGTGAGCTCAGATCTTTATATTATGAAGCTCTAGAATCAGATCAAGTCATATTTAGGCAGAAATCACCTTTCATTAACTGTATTTGGCCTTCAATCAATTTATGGCAGGTGAAAATGCCTTCAATCAATTTTTGGCAGGTGAACATGCCCATTTTGTGTTGTAATGGTCCTTTACAAGAATTCAAAGCTGTCCTGTGAACTCAGATCTTTATATTATGATGCGCTAGAATCAGATCTAGTCATATTTAGGCAGAAATCACCTTTCATTAACTGCATTTGGCCTTCAATCAATTTATGGCAGGCGAACATGCCCATTTTCAGCAACTGAAAATACCCATTTTGTGTTGTAATGGTCCTTTACAACAATTCCAAGCTGTCCTGTGTGTTCAGATCTTTATATTATGAAGCTCTAGAATCAGATCAAGTCATATTTAGGCAGAAATCACCTTTCATTAACTGCACTTGGCCTTCAATCAATTTATGGCAGGTGAAAATGCCTTCAATCAATTTTTGGCAGGTGAACATGCCCATTTTGTGTTGTAATGGTCCTTTACAAGAATTCAAAGCTGTCCTGTGAGTTTAGATCTTTATATTATGAAGCTCTAGAATCAGACAAAGATATAGTCAGGCTGAAATGACCTTTCATTAACTGCATTTGGCCTTCAATCAATTTATGGCAGGCGAACATGCCCATTTTGTGTTGTAATGGTCCTTTACAACAATTCCAAGCTGTCCTGTGAACTCAGATCTTTATATTATGATGCGCTAGAATCAGATCTAGTCATATTTAGGCAGAAATCACCTTTCATTAACTGCATTTGGCCTTCAATCAATTTATGGCAGGCGAACATGCCCATTTTCAGCAACTGAAAATGCCCACTTTGTGTTGTAATGGTCCTTTACAACAAGTCAAAGCTGTCCTGTGAACTCAGATCTTTATATTATGAAGCTCTAGAATCAGACAAAGATATATTCAGGCTGAAATGACCTTTCATTAACTGCATTTGGCCTTCAATCAATTTATGGCAGGTGAACATGCCCATTTTCAGCAGGTGAAAATGGGCATTTTGTGTTGTAATGGTCCTTTACAACAATTCCAAGCTGTCCTGTGAGCTCAGATCTTGATATTATGAAGCTCTAGAATCAGACCAAGTCATATTTAGGCAGAAATCACCTTTCATTAACTGCATTTGGCCTTCAATCAATTTATGGCAGGTGAACATGCCCATTTTCAGCAACTGAAAATGCCCATTTTGTGTTGTAATGGTCCTTTACAAGAATTCCAAGCTGTCCTGTGAACTCAGATCTTTATATTATGAAGCTCTAGAATCAGATCAAGTCATATTTAGGCAGAAATCACCTTTCATTAACTGTATTTGGCCTTCAAAAAATTTATGGCAGGTGAAAATGCCCATTTTCACTAACTGAAAATGCCCATTTTGAGTTGTAATGGTCCTTTACAAGAATTCAAAGCTGTCCTGTGAGCTCAGATCTTTATATTATGAAGCTCTAGAATCAGACAAAGATATAGTCAGGCTGAAATGACCTTTCATTAACTGCATTTGGCCTTCAATCAATTTATGGCAGGCGAACATGCCCATTTTCAGCAACTGAAAATACCCATTTTGTGTTGTAATGGTCCTTTACAACAATTCCAAGCTGTCCTGTGAGATCAGATCTTTATATTATGAAGCTCTAGAATCAGATCAAGTCATATTTAGGCAGAAATCACCTTTCATTAACTGCATTTGGCCTTCAATCAATTTATGGCAGGTGAAAATGCCTTCAATCAATTTTTGGCAGGTGAACATGCCCATTTTGTGTTGTAATGGTCCTTTACAAGAATTCAAAGCTGTCCTGTGAGCTCAGATCTTTATATTATGAAGTTCTAGAATCAGACAAAGATATATTCAGGCTGAAATGACCTTTCATTAACTGCGTTTGGCCTTCAATCAATTTATGGCATGTGAACATGCCCATTTTCAGCAGGTGAAAATGGGCATTTTGTGTTGTAATGGTCCTTTACAAGAATTCCAAGCTGCCCTGTGAACTCAGATCTTTATATTATGATGCGCTAGAATCAGATCAAGTCATATTTAGGCAGAAATCACCTTTCATTAACTGCATTTGGCCTTCAATCAATTTATGGCAGGTGAAAATGCCTTCAATCAATTTTTGGCAGGTGAACATGCCCATTTTGTGTTGTAATGGTCCTTTACAACAATTCCAAGCTGTCCCGTGAGCTCAGATCTTTATATTATGAAGCTCTAGAATCAGATCAAGTCATATTTAGGCAGAAATCACCTTTCATTAACTGCATTTGGCCTTCAATCAATTTATGGCAGGTGAAAATGCCCATTTTGTGTTGTAATGGTCCTTTACAAGAATTCCAAGCTGTCCTGTGAACTCAGATCTTTATATTATGATGCGCTAGAATCAGATCTAGTCATATTTAGGCAGAAATCACCTTTCATTAACTGCATTTGGCCTTCAATCAATTTATGGCAGGCGAACATGCCCATTTTCAGCAACTGAAAATGCCCATTTTGTGTTGTAATGGTCCTTTACAACAAGTCAAAGCTGTCCTGTGAACTCAGATCTTTATATTATGAAGCTCTAGAATCAGACAAAGATATATTCAGGCTGAAATGACCTTTCATTAACTGCATTTGGCCTTCAATCAATTTATGGCAGGTGAACATGCCCATTTTCAGCAGGTGAAAATGGGCATTTTGTGTTGTAATGGTCCTTTACAACAATTCCAAGCTGTCCTGTGAGCTCAGATCTTGATATTATGAAGCTCTAGAATCAGACCAAGTCATATTTAGGCAGAAATCACCTTTCATTAACTGCATTTGGCCTTCAATCAATTTATGGCAGGTGAACATGCCCATTTTCAGCAACTGAAAATGCCCATTTTGTGTTGTAATGGTCCTTTACAAGAATTCCAAGCTGTCCTGTGAACTCAGATCTTTATATTATGAAGCTTTAGAATCAGATCAAGTCATATTTAGGCAGAAATCACCTTTCATTAACTGCATTTGGCCTTCAATCAATTTATGGCAGGTGAAAATGCCTTCAATCAATTTTTGGCAGGTGAACATGCCCATTTTGTGTTGTAATGGTCCTTTACAACAATTCAAAGCTGTCCTGTGAGCTCAGATCTTTATATTATGAAGCTCTAGAATCAGATCAAGTCATATTTAGGCAGAAATCACCTTTCATTAACTGTATTTGGCCTTCAATCAATTTATGGCAGGTGAACATGCCCATTTTGTGTTGTAATGGTCCTTTACAACAATTCAAAGCTGTCCTGTGAGCTCAGATCTTTATATTATGAAGCTCTAGAATCAGATCAAGTCATATTTAGGCAGAAATCACCTTTCATTAACTGTATTTGGCCTTCAATCAATTTATGGCAGGTGAACATGCCCATTTTGTGTTGTAATGGTCCTTTACAAGAATTCCAAGCTGTCCTGTGACCTCAGATCTTTATATTATGAAGCTCTAGAGTCAGACGAAGATATATTCAGGCTGAAATCACCTTTCATTAACTGCATTTGGCCTTCAATCAATTTATGGCATGTGAACATGCCCATTTTCAGCAGGTCAAAATGGGCATTTTGTGTTGTAATGGTCCTTTACAAGAATTCCAAGCTGCCCTGTGAACTCAGATCTTTATATTATGATGCGCTAGAATCAGATCTAGTCATATTTAGGCAGAAATCACCTTTCATTAACTGCATTTGGCCTTCAATCAATTTATGGCAGGTGAAAATGCCTTCAATCATTTTTTGGCAGGTGAAAATGCCCATCTTGTGTTGTAATGGTCCTTTACAAGAATTCCAAGCTGTCCTGTGAACTCAGATCTTTATATTATGAAGCTCTAGAATCAGACAAAGATATATTCAGGCTGAAATGACCTTTCATTAACTGCATTTGGCCTTCAATCAATTTATGGCAGGCGAACATGCCCATTTTCAACAACCTAAAATGCCCATTTTGTGTTGTAATGGTCCTTTACAACAATTCAAAGCTGTCCTGTGAGCTCAGATCTTTATATTATGAAGCTCTAGAATCAGATCAAGTCATATTTAGGCAGAAATCACCTTTCATTAACTGCATTTGGCCTTCAATCAATTTATGGCAGGTGAAAATGCCTTCAATCAATTTTTGGCAGGTGAACATGCCCATTTTGTGTTGTAATGGTCCTTTACAACAATTCAAAGCTGTCCTGTGAGCTCAGATCTTTATATTATGAAGCCCTAGAATCAGATCAAGTCATATTTAGGCATAAATCACCTTTCATTAACTGCATTGGCCTTCAATCAATTTATGGCAGGTGAAAATGCCCATTTTGTGTTGTAATGGTCCTTTACAAGAATTCCAAGCTGTCCTGTGAACTCAGATCTTTATATTATGAAGCTCTAGAATCAGATCAAGTCATATTTATGCAGAAATCACCTTTCATTAACTGCATTTGGCCTTCAATCAATTTATGGCAGGTGAAAATGCCTTCAATCAGTTTTTGGCAAGTGAAAATGCCCATTTTGTGTTGTAATGGTCCTTTACAAGAATTCAAAGTGGTCCTGTGAGATCAGATCTTGATATTATGAAGCTCTAGAATCAGACCAAGTCATATTTAGGCAGAAATCACCTTTCATTAACTGCATTTGGCCTTCAATCAATTTATGGCAGGTGAACATGCCCATTTTCAGCAACTGAAAATGCCCATTTTGTGTTGTAATGGTCCTTTACAAGAATTCAAAGTGGTCCTGTGAGATCAGATCTTGATATTATGAAGCTCTAGAATCAGACCAAGTCATATTTAGGCAGAAATCACCTTTCATTAACTGCATTTGGCCTTCAATCAATTTATGGCAGGTGAACATGCCTTCAATCAATTTTCAGCAGGTGAAAATGGCATTTTGTGTTGTAATGGTCCTTTACAAGAATTCCAAGCTGTCCTGTGAGCTCAGATCTTTATATTATGATGCGCTAGAATCAGATCAAGTCATATTTAGGCAGAAATCACCTTTCATTAATTGCATTTGGCCTTCAATCAATTTATGGCAGGTGAAAATGCCCATTTTGTGTTGTAATGGTCCTTTACAAGAATTCAAAGTGGTCCTGTGAGATCAGATCTTGATATTATGAAGCTCTAGAATCAGACCAAGTCATATTTAGGCAGAAATCACCTTTCATTAACTGCATTTGGCCTTCAATCAATTTATGGCAGGTGAACATGCCCATTTTCAGCAACTGAAAATGCCCATTTTGTGTTGTAATGGTCCTTTACAAGAATTCCAAGCTGTCCTGTGAACTCAGATCTTTATATTATGAAGCTCTAGAATCAGATCAAGTCATATTTAGGCAGAAATCACCTTTCATTAACTGTATTTGGCCTTCAATCAATTTATGGCAGGTGAAAATGCCCATTTTCACTAACTGAAAATGCCCATTTTGAGTTGTAATGGTCCTTTACAAGAATTCAAAGCTGTCCTGTGAGCTCAGATCTTTATATTATGAAGCTCTAGAATCAGACAAAGATATAGTCAGGCTGAAATGACCTTTCATTAACTGCATTTGGCCTTCAATCAATTTATGGCAGGCGAACATGCCCATTTTCAGCAACTGAAAATACCCATTTTGTGTTGTAATGGTCCTTTACAACAATTCCAAGCTGTCCTGTGAGATCAGATCTTTATATTATGAAGCTCTAGAATCAGATCAAGTCATATTTAGGCAGAAATCACCTTTCATTAACTGCATTTGGCCTTCAATCAATTTATGGCAGGTGAAAATGCCTTCAATCAATTTTTGGCAGGTGAACATGCCCATTTTGTGTTGTAATGGTCCTTTACAAGAATTCAAAGCTGTCCTGTGAGCTCAGATCTTTATATTATGAAGTTCTAGAATCAGACAAAGATATATTCAGGCTGAAATGACCTTTCATTAACTGCGTTTGGCCTTCAATCAATTTATGGCATGTGAACATGCCCATTTTCAGCAGGTGAAAATGGGCATTTTGTGTTGTAATGGTCCTTTACAAGAATTCCAAGCTGCCCTGTGAACTCAGATCTTTATATTATGATGCGCTAGAATCAGATCAAGTCATATTTAGGCAGAAATCACCTTTCATTAACTGCATTTGGCCTTCAATCAATTGTATGGCAGGTGAAAATGCCTTCAATCAATTTTTGGCAGGTGAACATGCCCATTTTGTGTTGTAATGGTCCTTTACAACAATTCCAAGCTGTCCCGTGAGCTCAGATCTTTATATTATGAAGCTCTAGAATCAGATCAAGTCATATTTAGGCAGAAATCACCTTTCATTAACTGCATTTGGCCTTCAATCAATTTATGGCAGGTGAAAATGCCCATTTTGTGTTGTAATGGTCCTTTACAAGAATTCCAAGCTGTCCTGTGAACTCAGATCTTTATATTATAATGCGCTAGAATCAGATCTAGTCATATTTAGGCATAAATCACCTTTCATTAACTGCATTTGGCCTTCAATCAATTTATAGCAGGCGAACATGCCCATTTTCAGCAACTGAAAATGCCCATTTTGTGGTAATGGTCCTTTACAAGAATTCCAAGCTGTCCTGTGAACTCAGATCTTTATATTATGAAGCTTTAGAATCAGATCAAGTCATATTTAGGCAGAAATCACCTTGTCATTAACTGCATTTGGCCTTCAATCAATTTATGGCAGGTGAAAATGCCTTCAATCAATTTTTGGCAGGTGAACATGCCCATTTTGTGTTGTAATGGTCCTTTACAACAATTCAAAGCTGTCCTGTGAGCTCAGATCTTTATATTATGAAGCTCTAGAATCAGATCAAGTCATATTTAGGCAGAAATCACCTTTCATTAACTGTATTTGGCCTTCAATCAATTTATGGCAGGTGAACATGCCCATTTTGTGTTGTAATGGTCCTTTACAACAATTCAAAGCTGTCCTGTGAGCTCAGATCTTTATATTATGAAGCTCTAGAATCAGATCAAGTCATATTTAGGCAGAAATCACCTTTCATTAACTGTATTTGGCCTTCAATCAATTTTGGCAGGTGAAAATGGGCATTTTGTGTTGTAATGGTCCTTTACAAGAATTCCAAGCTGTCCTGTGACCTCAGATCTTTATATTATGAAGCTCTAGAGTCAGACGAAGATATATTCAGTCTGAAATCACCTTTCATTAACTGCATTTGGCCTTCAATCAATTTATGGCATGTGAACATGCCCATTTTCAGCAGGTCAAAATGGGCATTTTGTGTTGTAATGGTCCTTTACAAGAATTCCAAGCTGCCCTGTGAACTCAGATCTTTATATTATGATGCGCTAGAATCAGATCTAGTCATATTTAGGCAGAAATCACCTTTCATTAACTGCATTTGGCCTTCAATCAATTTATGGCAGGTGAAAATGCCTTCAATCATTTTTTGGCAGGTGAAAATGCCCATCTTGTGTTGGAATGGTCCTTTACAAGAATTCCAAGCTGTCCTGTGAACTCAGATCTTTATATTATGAATCTCTAGAATCAGACCAAGTCATATTTAGGCAGAAAATCACCTTTCATTAACTGCATTTGGCCTTCAATCAATTTATGGCAGGCGAACATGCCCATTTTCAACAACCTAAAATGCCCATTTTGTGTTGTAATGGTCCCTTTACAACAATTCAAAGCTGTCCTGTGAGCTCAGATCTTTATATTATGAAGCTCTAGAATCAGATCAAGTCATATTTAGGCAGAAATCACCTTTCATTAACTGCATTTGGCCTTCAATCAATTTATGGCATGTGAACATGCCCATTTTCAGCAGGTGAAAATGGGCATTTTGTGTTGTAATGGTCCTTTACAAGAATTCCAAGCTGCCCTGTGAACTCAGATCTTTATATTATGATGCGCTAGAATCAGATCTAGTCATATTTAGGCAGAAATCACCTTTCATTAACTGCATTTGGCCTTCAATCAATTTATGGCAGGTGAAAATGCCTTCAATCAATTTTTGGCAGGTGAACATGCCCATTTTGTGTTGTAATGGTCCTTTACAACAATTCAAAGCTGTCCTGTGAGCTCAGATCTTTATATTATGAAGCCCTAGAATCAGATCAAGTCATATTTAGGCATAAATCACCTTTCATTAACTGCATTTGGCCTTCAATCAATTTATGGCAGGTGAAAATGCCCATTTTGTGTTGTAATGGTCCTTTACAAGAATTCCAAGCTGCCCTGTGAACTCAGATCTTTATATTATGAAGCTCTAGAATCAGATCAAGTCATATTTAGGCAGAAATCACCTTTCATTAACTGCATTTGGCCTTCAATCAATTTATGGCAGGTGAAAATGCCTTCAATCAATTTTTGGCAGGTGAACATGCCCATTTTGTGTTGTAATGGTCCTTTACAACAATTCCAAGCTGTCCTGTGAGCTCAGATCTTTATATTATGAAGCTCTAGAGTCAGACGAAGATATATTCAGGCTGAAATCACCTTTCATTAACTGCATTTGGCCTTCAATCAATTTATGGCATGTGAACATGCCCATTTTCAGCAGGTCAAAATGGGCATTTTGTGTTGTAATGGTCCTTTACAAGAATTCCAAGCTGCCCTGTGAACTCAGATCTTTATATTATGATGCGCTAGAATCAGATCTAGTCATATTTAGGGAGAAATCACCTTTCATTAACTGCATTTGGCCTTCAATCAATTTATGGCAGGTGAAAATGCCCATTTTGTGTTGTAATGGTCCTTTACAAGAATTCCAAGCTGCCCTGTGAACTCAGATCTTTATATTATAATGCGCTAGAATCAGATCTAGTCATATTTAGGGAGAAATCACCTTTCATTAACTGCATTTGGCCTTCAATCAATTTATGGCAGGTGAAAATGCCCATTTTGTGTTGTAATGGTCCTTTACAAGAATTCCAAGCTGTCCTGTGAACTCAGATCTTTATATTATGATGCGCTAGAATCAGATCTAGTCATATTTAGGCAGAAATGACCTTTCATTAACTGCGTTTGGCCTTCAATCAATTTATGGCATGTGAACATGCCCATTTTCAGCAGGTGAAAATGGGCATTTTGTGTTGTAATGGTCCTTTACAAGAATTCCAAGCTGCCCTGTGAACTCAGATCTTTATATTATGAAGCTCTAGAATCAGATCAAGTCATATTTAGGCAGAAATCACCTTTCATTAACTGCATTTGGCCTTCAATCAATTTATGGCAGGTGAAAATGCCTTCAATCAATTTTTGGCAGGTGAACATGCCCATTTTGTGTTGTAATGGTCCTTTACAACAATTCCAAGCTGTCCCGTGAGCTCAGATCTTTATATTATGAAGCTCTAGAATCAGATCAAGTCATATTTAGGCAGAAATCACCTTTCATTAACTGCATTTGGCCTTCAATCAATTTATGGCACGTGAAAATGCCCATTTTGTGTTGTAATGGTCCTTTACAAGAATTCCAAGCTGTCCTGTGAACTCAGATCTTTATATTATGATGCGCTAGAATCAGATCTAGTCATATTTAGGCAGAAATCACCTTTCATTAACTGCATTTGGCCTTCAATCAATTTATGGCAGGCGAACATGCCCATTTTCAGCAACTGAAAATGCCCATTTTGTGTTGTAATGGTCCTTTACAACAATTCAAAGCTGTCCTGTGAGCTCAGATCTTTATATTATGAAGCTCTAGAATCAGACAAAGATATATTCAGGCTGAAATGACCTTTCATTAACTGCATTTGGCCTTCAATCAATTTATGGCAGGTGAAAATGCCCATTTTGTGTTGTAATGGTCCTTTACAAGAATTCCAAGCTGTCCTGTGAACTCAGATCTTTATATTATGAAGCTCTAGAATCAGATCAAGTCATATTTAGGCAGAAATCACCTTTCATTAACTGCATTTGGCCTTCAATCAATTTATGGCAGGTGAAAATGCCTTCAATCAATTTTTGGCAGGTGAACATGCCCATTTTGTGTTGTAATGGTCCTTTACAAGAATTCCAAGCTGTCCTGTGAGCTCAGATCTTTATATTATGAAGCTCTAGAATCAGATCAAGTCATATTTAGGCAGAAATCACCTTTCATTAACTGTATTTGGCCTTCAATCAATTTATGGCAGGTGAACATGCCTTCAATCAATTTTTGGCAGGTGAAAATGGGCATTTTGTGTTGTAATGGTCCTTTACAAGAATTCCAAGCTGCCCTGTGAACTCAGATCTTTATATTATGATGCGCTAGAATCAGATCTAGTCATATTTAGGCAGAAATCACCTTTCATTAACTGCATTTGGCCTTCAATCAATTTTGGCAGGTGAAAATGCCTTCAATCATTTTTTGGCAGGTGAAAATGCCCATTTTGTGTTGTAATGGTCCTTTACAAGAATTCCAAGCTGTCCTGTGAACTCAGATCTTTATATTATGAATCTCTAGAATCAGACCAAGTCATATTTAGGCAGAAATCACCTTTCATTAACTGCATTTGGCCTTCAATCAATTTATGGCAGGCGAACATGCCCATTTTCAACAACCTAAAATGCCCATTTTGTGTTGTAATGGTCCTTTACAACAATTCAAAGCTGTCCTGTGAGCTCAGATCTTTATATTATGAAGCTCTAGAATCAGATCAAGTCATATTTAGGCAGAAATCACCTTTCATTAACTGCATTTGGCCTTCAATCAATTTATGGCATGTGAACATGCCCATTTTCAGCAGGTCAAAATGGGCATTTTGTGTTGTAATGGTCCTTTACAAGAATTCCAAGCTGCCCTGTGAACTCAGATCTTTATATTATGATGCGCTAGAATCAGATCTAGTCATATTTAGGCAGAAATCACCTTTCATTAACTGCATTTGGCCTTCAATCAATTTATGGCAGGTGAAAATGCCTTCAATCAATTTTTGGCAGGTGAACATGCCCATTTTGTGTTGTAATGGTCCTTTACAACAATTCAAAGCTGTCCTGTGAACTCAGATCTTTATATTATGAATCTCTAGAATCAGACCAAGTCATATTTAGGCATAAATCACCTTTCATGAACTGCATTTGGCCTTCAATCAATTTATGGCAGGTGAAAATGCCCATTTTGTGTTGTAATGGTCCTTTACAAGAATTCCAAGCTGTCCTGTGAACTCAGATCTTTATATTATGAAGCTCTAGAATCAGATCAAGTCATATTTAGGCAGAAATCACCTTTCATTAACTGCATTTGGCCTTCAATCAATTTATGGCAGGTGAATAGCTCAGATCTTTATATTATGAAGCTCTAGAGTCAGACGAAGATATATTCAGGCTGAAATCACCTTTCATTAACTGCATTTGGCCTTCAATCAATTTATGGCATGTGAACATGCCCATTTTCAGCAGGTCAAAATGGGCATTTTGTGTTGTAATGGTCCTTTACAAGAATTCCAAGCTGCCCTGTGAACTCAGATCTTTATATTATGATGCGCTAGAATCAGATCTAGTCATATTTAGGCAGAAATCACCTTTCATTAACTGCATTTGGCCTTCAATCAATTTATGGCAGGTGAAAATGCCTTCAATCAATTTTTGGCAGGTGAACATGCCCATTTTGTGTTGTAATGGTCCTTTACAAGAATTCCAAGCTGTCCTGTGAACTCAGATCTTTATATTATGAATCTCTAGAATCAGACCAAGTCATATTTAGGCAGAAATCACCTTTCATTAACTGTATTTGGCCTTCAATCAATTTATGGCAGGCGAACATGCCCATTTTCAACAACCTAAAATGCCCATTTTGTGTTGTAATGGTCCTTTACAACAATTCAAAGCTGTCCTGTGAGCTCAGATCTTTATATTATGAAGCTCTAGAATCAGATCAAGTCATATTTAGGCAGAAATCACCTTTCATTAACTGCATTTGGCCTTCAATCAATTTATGGCATGTGAACATGCCCATTTTCAGCAGGTGAAAATGGGCATTTTGTGTTGTAATGGTCCTTTACAAGAATTCCAAGCTGCCCTGTGAACTCAGATCTTTATATTATGATGCGCTAGAATCAGATCTAGTCATATTTAGGCAGAAATCACCTTTCATTAACTGCATTTGGCCTTCAATCAATTTATGGCAGGTGAAAATGCCTTCAATCAATTTTTGGCAGGTGAACATGCCCATTTTGTGTTGTAATGGTCCTTTACAAGAATTCCAAGCTGTCCTGTGAGCTCAGATCTTTATATTATGAAGCTCTAGAATCAGATCAAGTCATATTTAGGCAGAAATCACCTTTCATTAACTGCATTTGGCCTTCAATCAATTTATGGCATGTGAACATGCCCATTTTCAGCAGGTGAAAATGGGCATTTTGTGTTGTAATGGTCCTTTACAAGAATTCCAAGCTGCCCTGTGAACTCAGATCTTTATATTATGATGCGCTAGAATCAGATCTAGTCATATTTAGGCAGAAATCACCTTTCATTAACTGCATTTGGCCTTCAATCAATTTATGGCAGGTGAAAATGCCTTCAATCAATTTTTGGCAGGTGAACATGCCCATTTTGTGTTGTAATGGTCCTTTACAAGAATTCAAAGCTGTCCTGTGAGCTCAGATCTTTATATTATGAAGCCCTAGAATCAGATCAAGTCATATTTAGGCATAAATCACCTTTCATTAACTGCATTTGGCCTTCAATCAATTTATGGCAGGCGAACATGCCTTCAATCAATTTTCAGCAGGTGAAAATGCCCATTTTGTGTTTTTTGTGTGTGTCTTGTGTTTTGTGTAATGGTCCTTTACAAGAATAAATAAAGACCCAATTAGGCAAACACAAGTGCCATTTGTGTTTTATTTTCAATTTTCAGTTTTATTCATTTTCAATTACCTTTCACACAAAAAGGTGGAGAAAAAAAGTCTGTGAGAACAGGCATGGCACGAGGGAGAGTGTCAGGGAGAGGAAACAGTGAGGCACCGAAGTGAAAAAAAAAATCGGCTCCCAACAAGGAGTCGGTTCATTTCAAAGATCCGGCTCTTAAAACCGGATCGTTCGCGCACGACACATCACTACCACAGACGCGCTTGGCGGACGGTCGCCAGTTAACGCAGTCACAAGTTAATACGGAGCACCGGACAAGCGCCGCTCAGCCCTCCACATCGATTTCTCTCCTAGTTTAAACAAACATTCCTCTATTTAACGGAGCAAAGACCAGACGCTGCTCCCTTTTTCTTCCCGACAACACACCGGGACTAACATGGTCGGATTCCGCTGTTGTCCCGTAATCCCGTGGCTGGCCCTGGCCGCCGTGCTGGGCTCGGTGTTCGGGCTCGGCGAGGACCTCGACCGGCCTTTGTTCGGGCCTCCGGGCTCACCTGTCCGGCTTCACGAGTCCGACCCGGGGCTGAAGAAGGCTCTGGAGTTCGCCGAGGAGCGCTACAACCGCGGCTCCAACGCCATGCACCTCCGCAAAGTCAGCCGGCTGATCTCCGCCACTAAGCAGGTAAACACGCACAAAGACGGCGTGGCGTTTATTTGCATGTATTAGTTATTTATTCATAACAGACTGCGTTAACAGACCAGCTCTTATATAAGAGTTTAGCACGTTAAAACGAGAGTCATGAGTGCTCAGATCATGGTAAACAACAGAGCTGCTGGAGGCCATTTAAAGCTGCGCCATGTTACCTTCAAAATAAAAGCATAGTTTTATTTTGAAGGTAACATGGTAACGTCTATATTATTTATTTCTTTTCTTCTTGTTCTTTCTATGCTGTTTATTTATTCTTAATTTTGTCATTGTGCTGCTGAAACAGCCAAACGTTTCTGCTAAGTCTAGTCTTATTTTTCTTTTTATTTTATTTTGTCTTGTCTGGTCTCATCCTGTTTTATTTTATCCTGTTGTATTTTGTTTGATCTTGTTTTGTTGTATCTCCTCTTAAAACCATAAACTGATGTCTGTGGTATGTTCCTTGTGCATTTTATCTTCAGTTTTCACGTCTTATTTTTTAAAGCCTGCACTGAAAGGTTACAGCCAGCCTGTGACTCTCAGTATGTTCATGTTAAACTACTGGCACAAAGTCATATCGTTGAGTTTAACCTGGCTTGACACCTTGACACCAAATAGCCTCACCAGTGTTGCAATGCACTGTCGTCTGTACCATCTGGTCGAGTGCCACCAGAGTGACCATGCAGCAAAAGAAGCATCCAGACACGACGCCATAAATACACCCACAAAGAGCTTAGTGTGGCTAAATGTCATTGAAATACACACGTATTGTATGACTTGTATACGAGGCTGAATAAGTCTGAATAAATGCCTTTTATTAATGGTAATATTTGTTAAAAATGACAAATAAATGTGTGTGTTTGTCTGTTTTCCAGCTGGTGAAGGGTATCCGCTACACAATAACAGTAGAGCTGAGTAACACTCAGTGTAAGAAATCCACCATGCTCAGGACATGTGACTTCTATCCCGAGTTACAGAAACTCAAGGTAGGATGTGTGTGTGTGTGTGTGTGTTTGTGAGAGGGAGAGTGAATTAGTGAGTGAGATGAACTCAGTGAGAGAAAGCAGGCTGTTTTTTTTAAAAGAGCAGACTTCGCTGAAACACCCCAAAATGGGAGCCTGCGCTTGTGTGCAATGAATTGTGTAACCCTGACTTATTATTGCAACAGTGCAGTTCTGCTGGTCACCAGTTTTATCTTGTGACTTGAGTTTGACTTAAAGAAACCCGGAGCACGCTCATGACTCAAAGCCCATGTGCAGGAATGCACAGTGTTGACACATTTCTTTGTTCCTCTATTCTTAGCGTATACGCTGAGAAACAAACATACAGGAATAACCTGCTCCTCTGACATTATTACGCTCTGCGTAAAACAGGTTGTTTCACTGTCACTAATATGGAACATCTCTGTGATCTGTGTGTGTTTTTGTTCATGTCAGACGGAGGTGTGTGTGTTCGAAGTGTGGGACATTCCCTGGCAGGGCACCTCGACTCTGCTCAAGCAGAAGTGTCAGCCTAAAGGTCAGTCAGCACCCAAGAAAAATCAGATTATAGATGGTCAGATTATCGTGGAAGAACACAGCTACGGTTCAAAATGAATCTCTCTGGTTCCTCTTGCATTTATTCACACCCCAAGAGAAATAGGTCAGTCACTGTTTACCTACCTCTTACTCCTCTGCAACAGCAACATTATCTTCCATGACTGTCTCTATCAAACCGGTTAAACAGCTAATGATACTACTAGACTAATGTTTACTTATTTGTTCGATAAATGTTGATAAGTCCACATAGTTAAACAGGGTTAGGGTTCACACATATAGGTCTTATGCATATTGACACTGAACATGTCGTCCTGGATGTCTCCCGTCAGCTGAATCCCAGCAAGAAGAGACCAACAAGGTGATGGATACGTCCACCAGCCAGCCTCAGGAGGTAAAGATTATGTCATATTTTAGATCAATAACAGGACTGATGGTCAGCTGTTGTGTAATCCACTTTTATCAGTTTGAACTTGAGATTGAAGTCTGTGTTTGTCTGCTGGCAGGAGTCTGTGGAGCTGTTGGGCCAGTTCAAAGAATTCATGGTGAAATACAACAAGGCCTACAGCAGCCAGGAAGGTGAGTGACGGAGGACATACATACAGAACACGGCACGGTGCGTACACACTTTATGTACTCACGGCAACGATAGAAGCACTTCATGTAAGAAAACATTGTTTGGATGTAGTAAATCATGTGTGCTGAGGAGTTATAAGCATCAACAAACAAAACCATAACAGATAACCACATACATGCAGCTGTAAGTCGGTAATAGATAATCAATAAAAGATTAGATAAGGGGGGCGGTCAGTGGCGTAGTGGGTTAAGCGGCCGCCCCACATGTGGAGGCTACAGTCCTCGCTGCAGCCGGCCACGGCTCGACTCCCGCATCGGACGGCTATTTACTGCATGTCACTCCCCCTCTCTGCCCCCCTCTTCCTGTCCATCCTCGGCATAAAAGGCCAAAAAAATAATCAAAAAAAAAAAAAAAGATTAGATAAGGACTGATTCTGATGAAATGAGAGGCCAGAGTGTCACTGAGATTAAAAGTTTCTTTCCGAGTGCCAAATAATGTTTTTAATATCTTTTTCTTTGACCTTTCATCCTGCAGAGGCAGACCACCGTCTGCGCATCTTCCACGAGAACCTGAAGACCGCCGAGAAGCTCCAGAATTTGGATCAAGGCTCAGCCGAGTATGGAGTCACCAAGTTCAGCGACTTAACTGGTACGTGTGTGTGTGTGTGTGTGTGTGTGTGTGTGTGTGTGTGTATTGGCTTGCATTTCCACACAGTTTCCAATGAAGGTGCCTTCAGTAACAAAAGTCTGACTCTTTTCTCCAGAGGAAGAGTTTCGCACCACATACCTGAACCCGCTACTGAGTCAGTGGACTCTTCACCGACCAATGAAACTGGCCTCTCCTGCCCAAAACCCCGCTCCTGCCAGCTGGGATTGGCGAGATCACGGTGCTGTCAGTCCCGTTAAGAACCAGGTACCAACAATCAGAGTTACTAATGCATAAATTATATCTCCTATCGCCTGCTTCATGCTGATTGCAGAGTGTGTGTGTGTGTGTCTTACAGGGTATGTGCGGATCCTGCTGGGCATTTTCGGTCACAGGCAACATTGAAGGACAGTGGTTCCTGAAAAATGGGACATTGTTGTCCCTCTCTGAACAAGGTAACACCCACACACACACATGCACAGACCCAAACAAACTTTCTCCTGTGGATAAAGAGTGTTTACGTTTGCAGATTAAAAGCCATGGTTTGATTGGTTCATTGATTTCTCCCTCACAGAGCTGGTTGACTGTGACGGGCTGGATCAGGCTTGCAGAGGAGGGCTGCCGTCAAATGCTTATGAAGCTATTGAGAAGCTGGGTAAGGCAGCAATGTGTGCAACCATTTGAAACTTTTAAAAACAGAACATTACATCTGTTAATTGGCGTGTGATCCATTTTAAGGTGGTCTGGAGTCTGAGACCGACTACTCCTACAGCGGGCGCAAGCAGAAGTGTGACTTCACCACTGGGAAGGTGGCCGCGTACATCAACAGCTCTCTGGAGCTGTCCAAAGATGAGAAGGGTGAGCGGGCTGAGACAAAGCATAGCAAACAAAGTCATTTCCCGTTTTAAAGACATTAAATGGATTCATTTTGTTTTTGTTCTTCTCCTCAGAAATCGCAGCTTGGCTGGCTGAGAATGGGCCAGTCTCTGTTGCTCTGAACGCATTTGCCATGCAGGTAAGCTACATTCATCCACCACCTCCATGGAAAGTACACATCAAGAGACAACATCGTGTCAAAATGCAACACTAAATTTATTTTATTGTCTTTCGAATTACTGTAGTTCTACAGGAAGGGCGTGTCTCACCCTCTGAAAATATTCTGCAACCCCTGGATGATCGACCACGCCGTGCTGCTGGTGGGATACGGAGAGCGTAAGTGAAGTGATTTTATATTTATTTGTCCTGTTTGCCACCAAACCCACGAATAACAAGCTCATCAACTTAAAAGTCAATCACCCCAGTAGCTCACCCCAGGTGTCAAGGCTAAAGTCCTTACCACAGCGACCTGTAATTGATTCTTGTCTGGGTCCTTTGCTGCATGCCTTCCTGTCCTATCCTGGATAAAAATGCAGCACTGAATGATTTTTTTAAAATTTTTTTTGTGCTTTCAGGTAAAGGTATCCCATTCTGGGCCATCAAAAACAGCTGGGGAGAGGATTATGGAGAGCAGGTAAGACAACCTTCCTACTAAAAGGCTTTGCTTGTGAACTTCTTGAAAATATAGCAAGTAGAACCACATCCTGATTTTAAAATTAAAGATATGACCAGAGTGTTTTAGGAGCCACTTGTATGTATATATTGATTCAACCACTAGGGGGAGTCATGTTTTTGCGTTACTAATTACAGATGGGTGGCAGGTGTTTAAGTAGATCATTTAAGGTTTGTTCTTTGAGGTGATGGGATCGCACGATTCTTAGTGCAGACGAGAAATCTTCTCAATAAATGGGAACGTCACCCAAAGGGAGCCACCTGAAACTCTGAGGCGGCATCACCTACAAAGTGACTGAGTTTACGAGATGTTTCAACTTGGTGATACAGTCCGGTGTTGTTCTATACAAAACTATTATTTGTTGGCGCTTGTGTAAAGTTGTGTGAGTATGTCTCTGTCTCTCTCTCTCTTACAGGGTTATTACTACCTGTACAGAGGGTCCAATGCATGTGGCATCAACAAGATGTGCTCATCTGCTGTCGTCAACTAAACCACAAACACTTCACATTCACATACACACACACACTATGATGCTACAAGTCCCCATTCCAACACTACTCAAACACACCTGTGACCCAGACTGCACAATGACCACACTCGGACAGAGATGAAGTCCTGCTGATGTTACTTTCCGTTAACCCCAGAGTAGTGTTCTGCCTTCGTACCTTCACACCTCCTGTCAGTTTACCAAGAACATACCAGCTCTGATGAAGCTAGCATCGCTGAGAAATTCTCTAGTGATTTTAAAGTAGATTTTATGTTTCATTCCGTTACGTCTTGCAGGTCATGATGGTTGCTATGTTTTAGACAGTATTGATTTTAACTCTTCCTTCCTCACAGTAACCGAGTCTATGTTTGATAAAGCGTGTGCACTAATATTTAGACTTATGTCTTGTCCGTTTTCTTGGATGTTCTGTTACCAGTGCTTGTGCTAATGTTATGTAGCATTCGAAAGAACAACCTCGTGTTGACCTGCACATTACTACATGACAGCAATGCAACTGTAAAAACTGCTGTAAGTCGATGAGAAATGAATTAAGGTTGAATAAAAAAAGAGTGGAATCCAAATATTTTGTCGACGTTCTTTTCTACAAATGAATGCAAGACTGGGTTCATATTTTAATGTCTATATAATGAATTAGTTTATAAACCACGATTACTAAAACTTCATAGTGACTTACAGTGACGAATCATGCCCCCCCCCCCCAAAAAAAAACTTAAATTAATTACACTAATTTCATTTTTTGGGGTGAGAATTTATCCTTAAATTTCTTATATATAAGAGATAAGTATATAAATATAAATATATGTGCATACAATTTGACTGTTATTCCTCCTGGGCTCCACCTACTGGCTCACTGAAATAAATACCTCTTGTTAAGCCTGTATAAATGAGACTGATGTGTGCTGATAACGCCTACGCCCCACATTTGTCTCATCGTACTAATTTGTATAAATATATACCTTAGCAATAAAATTTCTGTACAATCTACAAGCAGCCTGAATGAAATGCAGTCACATTAACAGAGTGCCCACAACACCAGAAGGCTGAAGAGAGAAAGATCAGCCTCACTTCTCTGCAGACCACCACAGTCTGGCAGCCGAGCGGACAGGTTAACACGGGGCAAACCAAGTCTTGTTATGCCAAGATCGGAAATAAAATGTATAATAATTGTGTGACCACTCATAATAATGATTATATATTCAGTCACTACTCAAAGCTCATGATGATACCTTAGGGTTGGAACAAAGGTGGACAGGAAAATCAAGAGCTTTACACCAAACCATTACTTGGCCCAAGAACACACTTCCAAACCGGAGGGAGCATTACACCGTTTGGAGGAGGTGCTTCACACTGGGCTGCAAATCGCCCCAGTGCGTGTTGAAGGTCACAGTATGATGAAGCCAACAGAACCACCTCATCTGCAAAAAGCAGAAATGCATGTGGTTTTAAAGTTCCCCACACTGTCCTAACTCCATCTACATCTTGAGATTCCATTCATGAATGTCACAAAACTGGGGACAAGGAGGCAACTTTGGCAGCAACGACTTTGTGCCGGCTCTCACTTTGGACGTAAAGGGACCAGATGGCTCGTGGCAACGTCCGTATTCCCTATCTGACCCCCACAGGACTAAATAAAGGACAAACCGGTCAAGACTGAAGGTTCTGTTAAACAAAAAGAAACCAAGATTTGCAATCAGCAACGGCACTAAATTCTTCACACTGGCCATTCTGAACTCAAAGGACCCGTCTGTAGGGTTTAGTGGCAACGAGGGTTGTTGCTACTGATTGCAACCGCGTTGCCTCACCCTCTCTTTTATAGCATGAAGAAGAAACAATAGTAGTCCTGAAACACCACAAGGCCTCATCTAGAGCCAGTGTTGAGTTAATTACTGTGTTTCTAGGCTGCTATAGAAACATGGTGGCTCCCCTTTTTAATATATTTGTCACTTAATTGTCATTCAGCATTATGGAAGCAGTCGATTGTGATTCCTGTTGCCAAGAACAACCACATAAAGGTCCTAAAAAGACCATAGTGTTCATGAAATACTTTGAGAAACTGATAAAACAGGAACCTCTTGGCTGTTGTTTGTTGATTTTTCAAGAGCTTTCAACACCAATGAACTCCACGTGTTGGTGGATAAACTCTTTAAATACTTTGGTGTTGACTCAAGTCTGGCTGCATGGATCCTTGACTTCCTCTCCAACAGAAACCAAAGTGCATCAATCAGGCTTACCACTTCTTTATAGTCTGTATACAGATGAGAACCAGTTTGAGAACCAGAATCCTAAAGTTTGCAGGTGATTCATTCAGTCTCTCCTCCGTGACGTGGAGTCAAATCATGACCCCGGTTGATTATTTTTTAAACTGCTGCAAAAACTTATTTCTTTAACTATTAACTCCATCCTCTGCATACTCCGAGCAGCATCATCATTACTCTCTTTTACAGAATCAGGTGCATAATTTTCCTTCATTTATGGGTATGAAGGTCTAAATGTCAAATCCCAGAATGCACCAGTTAAAATAGCGAGTAAGAGCAGCCAAATTACAGGTGAGGGAGCAGTCTGCTCTGTATAACAGTCAGGTAGCGAAGAGTCGAAGTTCCATCCTGTCTGACTGCACCCACCCATCATCAGGAGCTTCAGTCCCAACCTCCCACACCCGCTTCAGATCACACTCATTCATCCCCACAGTGGCTTGCCCGTCAAGAGTATACGAGCTTACTTGTAGGATGTTTATGCTGAATGATTATGTTGATATATTTGATTGTTATGGTGATGCCAGGACTATGGGGTGAACTCAAATGCAGCACACAAATACAGGAAGCTGGAAGCAGGAGAAGGGTTTAATCCAACGATAGCGGATAAGAGAGAGTCTTGGGAGGTTGAGCTGTGGTTTGGGTATTGGAGTGAGCGAGCGACCCCTAAATCCCAGCGGGCATGGATGCGACCGCGATCCGTGTGTGGCATGGCCGGAACCAGGCGAGAGTTTCAAAAGCGGGAGTGTTTAGGTGAAGAAGAAGAATTAAGGAGGCAGGGGTCAGGAGCAACGCCTATTTTCGGCTTCAAAACAGCGCTTCGGAAACCTCCGGGTGATGTCACCTGTGCTCTGTCCATTCTTTATACTGTCATTGGTCGAGACTGACTGAAGAACTGCAGAATCTGTTCCCTGAGTATACAACGACAAGCGTAATTCTGAAATGGCTGTCAAAGCCGAGCATTGAAAAGATAAATATTTTCATCCGTGTCCAAATGTTGAATTGTTTCTGACAGCAGCAAAAACACAGTACAAACACACGATCTGTCGGATCATGTTTTCCTGCGAGCTATTATCAGAGGATTAATGTGTTAATCAGTTGATTTTGACAGCATCTGATGATATGAGGCCGAATAGCATGTCTCTGCGGGTCCAGTCATAAATAACCTGAAGGTGAACTCACCACAGTTAGTTGTGGAGTTGCTTGTGTGGAGCTTTGCTGATGTTGAACACCTGTTGTGATGGAGATTTTCCAGATTATAAAACAAGCGAAACCAGATTTTTCACACGTGGCGGGAAGGGAAGAGGCAGGAGTTAGAACACAAAACAGACGTTTTTGACGCTCGTGTCGTTTCTGTTCTTTCACCGAGGCGATTTAATGTTTTTCAAAGATGCTTCAGCTGAAACGTCTTCTTCATTTCTCTCGTTTCTTTGCTTCAGTCCGTCTCTCAGTGTTCCTCCGCTCTTCCCTCTTTCTCTCTCTTTCCGCAGTGAAGAATAAAAATCTGCGCGTGTTTGCATGCATGTGTGTGAGATGGCGAGAGCAGATGTGCCTGAGAGGTCCACCAGCACAACCTTACACAGACGGGGTCATGTCCGCCTGCAGCGTGTGTGTGTGAGTGTGTGTGCGCATAAATGTGTGTGTATAAAACTCTGTTTGACAGTTAAACCCCTGAGAGAATTTTAGTATGATTTATTGGTACACAACTGCAAATCCTATGCACACACACACACACACATGGGCATACATGCATTCACATGGACCAATAACAGGAGCAGTGCAGGACGAGTGGATGATTTCGACGGGAGAGTGAGAAGCTTTTTAAATCTTTTTGTTCTTCATTTTTTTTAAATTCATGATGATTTTTACTATTTGTTAATTTGTTGGTTCATCTTCAGTCAGTATAATCCTAATCATCTTTTATTTTTTTATTTTTCTTTGAGCTGAGTTTGGTGTACCATGTACACTGTAAAATAAAAGACGGTCAAATGCGTTTAGCAGCAGCTGCCGAACAAAAGAGAGATTTAATTATTTAAATGTGTAATTTTATAAAGCAGTGAAAATACTGTAACTATAGTTTGTTAATTTACAGCTAATGTCCATTTAGATTTATTTTCCATGAGTTGACTTTATATTTCCACCCCTTTCTATGTGTTTATGTGTCTAAATGACAAGGTGTAGTGGTGAGGTTTCACGTACGTGATGCAAACATCTCAAACCTGAAATCCTTTCCACTGTTCCAACAATCATTCAACCTGAATTCACAGAGTTCGAGGTGAAAATATCAGGGGACGGGCGAGAAGGAGGTCAGACATCAGAGAGGCGGTGAGCAGAAACAACACGAGAGTGAAGAGTTCGATGGAGAGGCTGGTGTTAATAATCGTTCATAGAGCCACGCTGCCTCGCCTTCGCTGTGCAGAATGTGTGTTGGCTTGTTTTTTTTTTTTTATCGCTGGAATGTCTGATTGTAGATTTGACTTCTCTCTCTCCTGCTGGTTTGCTTCCTCTCTCTCCGCCTGCAGCTAAATGGCAGATCTTACCCGGGTTGAATTTTTATGTATTATGTATTCCTGATGTTACAGGTTATAGTAGGTTCAGCAGGTGAGCTGCAGGCACAGACTGTGTTAGTGTATAACCTGAAATCCCCCTCATTTATGCCTAATATATTCTTTTTGATTTCCGCTGCTGCCATCAGGTCATGCTCACATCGGTCCACCTGCACTTTTGGCATATATTAATATCACAAGCAAGCCCTTGATACACTGTAAAACTGCCAAACCATGACAGTAAAAGACTGTAGAATATGCCACGAACTATGATTGTGTTTTCCTGTGTCACCATTTTCAGGGAATTTATAGAGAACAAAGTAATATTTTATGTTAGAGACGTTAATTGTACAGTAAAACGCTGTTATATTTAATAATATAATTTACGGTCTTGTACTGTCATGGTTTGTCAGTTTTACACTGTACAATCTACAGAGATTTTTAAATAACTTTTAAATGTGAAATCAACAGTACTAATATCCTTTTACCGTAATATTAGAAAATAAAATTAAAGTTAAGTAAATTAAGTAAAATTCTGTCTAATTTCTTCTCTCTAACTGTAAAAACAACAGTTTCCTCCTTTTATGTATTTATTTCATATAAACTTTTACTAAAATGTGCTTTTCTTTCCAAATATGAACAAAATAAACCAACTATCATCTGAATTTTCTGTCCCTAACAAGGTCGCCTTGCAGTAAACATGTTCACCTTATGGCAGGATGGAAGTTTTCCTGCTTGACACATCACTCTGATGCCTCTATCCAAACCTCTAATTTATCCTGTTCGACAAACTTCAGCCTTTGCACACATTGTGTAGGATATTTGATGAAAGCCTGACAGAAGCCTGTCAAGGTCCACATTTGCATAGATATGAAGTCAACCTATGCATGTTCATGTGTGTGTGTGTGTGTTTGCACGCACGCTCGTATGTGTGTGCGTGGCCTTCGTCCTTAGCTGGCTTGTTTTGGCCTCAGGGTCCAACTCTGTTCTGTCAAGCATCTGTCTCTGCCTGTTTGTTGAAACACACACACTCACTCCCTTACACACACACACACACACACAAGTGCCCTTGCTAACTCATTCCTGCATGACATTGCCATGGAGATATACATACAATATACAGAGGTCTTAGGTTTGTAAATGACACACACACAAGTTTTTAGCTTATACTGATGCCTGGCACACACCTTCTCACACGTGCCCTTATACTGCAATATACTCTTGCAACCAGCACGTGACTCCTATAGGACTATGACTATCCACATACAGCCAGGTCATGTGAAAAATGTTAAATGATAAAGAAGTGTCAGCCGTTTGCTTGACAGTATTAAAGTACTTTAAAGCTGAAGCAGAGTATAACAAGATATAATCGTGCAGGTACTCAACTCTCGTCTTAGCAGTGAGCTCCAGTGTGTTCCAGTGACTTCATCTGGCTCCAGTGTACTTAATCTCCTTCCTGCAGTCCTCCTCCTCATCAATGACCTCACCTGCTGTGTGACAGATGTGGAGAATCGCACCACATGCGATCACAGATGACATAAAGAAAAGATGCACGTCCGCCACCTTAAAGAGTCTGAAAAGCTTGTTTGTGCATCAGCTGCGTTTCTTACTTTGACTCCGGCGTGATGGCCATTGACGCAGTTAGCTAATGCCTCATGTGCAAAGCTTCACGCGGTGCTGTCGAGTGTTATTTCTGTCACAGTGGATAATGAATGATTTAGTCCAGGAAGCTGAGTCACTGGGCTGAACCACCTCACACGATCTTGATGATAAAAAGAGGTGTAACTGTGCTTTATCAGCTCGCCTCTTGTACATATAACACAGTGTGTACGTGTACGTACCAGTGTGACCAGCTGGGAAATGTACAGTAGCAGCAATGGGACCTGTTAGACCAAAAAGAATGGCAGTCTTGTGTGTATTTGGATACAAACTAAGGTTTGTGCAGTGGCTAAGTTAAGAGGCTCAGATACTGTTGCAATAAAATCAATAAAGAGAGTTATATAGAGAGATTGTGTAGCGGTGAAACTAGAATGCTGCACAAATCACAAGAAAACAGAGCAGGCCTCAGGGGCTTATAAAGATACAGTGAGGAACATGATTCACAACTGTCAGTCGATCACAAAGTTCACAACGAGTCCACTTCAAATGCTAACCAGTTCCACCAGGCCTTCCTGTAAAAACGCCAAGCTCCTCTGAGAGCATGTTATTGATATTCCCGTACTGTGCTATGTTTAATGCTTTCCACGATTGAAGTTAGCCATCGCAACATGGAAACACATGCATTGAAGCAAAACATCATTTCAGGGGACAGATATTATAGCTTTAAAACTCATGAGTACCATTTAATGTATTTAATATCAAAATATACATATGAAGAGTATGTGTATGTACGCTCTTTTAGCCACACTTGTCATTCCCCTCTATGGAAAGGAATATCAGTACTACTGGATGGATTGCTATAACACTCAATGTCCATGACCTTGTTGATACTTTGACATTTTCTCCAGCCTTCCCTTGATAACTTATCATCTGTGGTTTTGAGTGAAATGTCTCGATTAAGTAAGCTGACGGCGCCGAACGGTTTGTCGCACGGACAAGTTGTTGTTGGAAACTGTTTGGAGAAGCGCGGGAGCTTTCAAAAAAATACATGGCAGGTGACTGAATGAACCATCTGTCACCGTGTAAGACAAACTTCAACCAACTGGATCAGTTAACCATATTATGCAGTCAAACTCCGACTGAAGTCATTAAGGAGAAGGGTAAAATGCATAGCTGAAGGCTTGGCAAGGTCTTGTGAGTCCAATTGCCTTAACTGGTGACCCATTCAATGGGTTTTTGGTGAAACTGATGACAGATATCGTTGCCTCCACCACGTCAGTTCTTTCTACAACCCAATATCACAAATCAGGGGACCCTCTATTGTTAAACTAGATCCATATGAGGAGAAAGCATCGAGAATCAGCCAGTACGATGGCTGTAAACTCATCACATTTGCTGTCCTACTGAGGCAGATGGCAATGTTATTCATTTTGCAGGCATTTAGTCCTAAAAGACAAACATAAACACAATTATAGAATTGGATGATATCAGGAGATCAAAGCTCTCGCAGTTCATCCTGTTTCATAGCGACCCATCCAACAGTTGGATCAACCAAACGGACTAAAGCAAATGACATTTCCGTCACTCGAGCATGAAAACCTAAACCGTTACCCATGATGCGTTACCTGCCGTACCAGTTTTAAAACACTCAGGCAGGCAATAAACACCCATATCACTTTCTAACAGTCCATACACACACACACACACACACACACACACACACACACAGATTTGCATTTACGAGCTGTGAAATCCTGACAACAGTTGCCATGCAAACAAACCAAGCCAAAAAAAAAGACAACAGCACATTACAGATGTGTACAGGGTTGTTTTACAGCTGTGTGTCTGTGTATGAAGTAATCTGGCTTTGGTTTGAGATGTAGAGCCAGACAGAAGTGATTTAGAGCAGTTTAATAACGTGGTTTGACAGAGGATTGATTGGCTGGAACGCTCCTCACTCCAGATAGACTGTTTCACAGGAATCCACTGGACTTCATCGATATGAGCATAGAAGAAGCAATCGACGGGGTCCATTTGCAAGTGTCTGTTGTCTTTTCTTTCAGGCGGTTGAGTGGTTTCATTCCTACAATTGAAAGAAAGTATCCATACAAGATTTGTGATAGGAAGCTTTCAGATGTCAGTAGAGAGTAAATGTATGACAGCTGCGATTAATGTTAGACGCTTCAGAAAAATGAATGAAAAATAGCAATGTTTCCCTTCATTAACTCTCATTTTCTTTGTCTGGACCACTGAACCACATATTTTGTCTGCAGTGTTGCCTCGAGCTCACGACCAGCTATATTTTTTCACGAACAGTCTTTGGATCACAGCTTTGCCGTGCAAGAAATCCACCTGTCCTATCAAGTGAAATCAGGAGTGGGAGAAAGACAGGAGCGCGTTTTGACCCTTGAGGCTGTAGATTTTTCTCCGTCTGCCCAAAACTCATGTCATGCTTTGTCGTATGTTGAAAAATCACCATGAAGTGTTCACTGACTCTTGCTCAGGAGACTACTAAACAAAAATCTGATACCAGGAAATGTTGAGGGAAACATTAGAAACAGCAGTGTGTGCCTTAAGTTATGGAGCGTGGTGACTAAAATCGGCTTTTATGGGATTCTTGGAAAGATTTAGATTAATAGGAGACACATAAAGGACAAAGCAAACGGGCAGTTCTTTGAGGAATACCTTGAGCATGAGTAACAAGTTTCACGAAACAAGGAGAGACCTGTCGTAGCAGGCAGCACTGAAAGTTTGGAAGTGTTCACAAATCTTGTGAAATCTGGCAGCCATTTCTGTCAGGAGACTTTGATGAAAAGAATATAGTAATCATAACACCTTGTCTTTATTTAATTGCTTGTGAAGCTCTTTTATCATACACGACAGAAATGCCAACCGACAGCACATTTTATTGTTTTCTTTATTTTCACGGTTCTTTTTGGCTTTTCTCCACGATACAGCAATGAGACTTTGTAGGCAAAGATCAGACAGTGATCCAAATATAAAACTGACTTTAGGCACGTTGGTGGATTATTATTATTTTTTTCCAGATGACTCATATAATTTGCTATCACAGTTGATAATAATGGGCCTATCTGCCACGACTTGATTTGTATTCCAGTTTTACTGTTATCGTGGTGAATTACAGCATAATGCTAGAGTCTGTGCACTAGATAATGCTTCCATAAACATTTATTTGTGTTTCCCCAAGAGTTATTTTGGCCTCAAGGCCTCCTTCAGACATGAAACAATAACCAAAAGTGCAAGATGCTTTTACATTTCAATCCAGCTCTTGGTATTTATCAGATTTGTGTCTGTGTGCTTTCGTAAACTTTTTCCATCTCAGTGAATTATGCAATAACACGTTTTGTTGGACCAACCAACAATTTTCTTTCAAACGCATCTTACAGATCGACTGTCAATGTCACATCCAGCGGCAGAGAGAGATGATCTCCACCCCCAACACACCTGTATATCTACCTGTTATCATGTGACAATACAACAGGTACATGTGATGACAATTGAGCAGGCGAGGAAGACCACAAGATGTAGTTGAAAGCTCTACAACCATTTTTCCCATGAACCGACATTGTGGAAAAAAAAACACTGTAAAACGGCGAGTGTCAACCGCTTTAATAATGACTCTCAGAATTTGACTAATTTAGTCTGATAACTTTTAGTCACACAATTAAATCCTTTTATCCCAATTTAAGTTCATTGAGGGCTTTAAAGGATGTTAGCGACTTCAAAGTCTCGTGTGTTTGGGCCCCACAATTCAGAAGCATCCTTGAAGATCTGAGTAATTTTATCGATTTTGGCTTCATGCAGCAGCTTCCATAAGAACCAACAGGACTTTGTGCTGATTCAGTGTGGCTATGCAGTCTGAAGAACATCTAAGAATAAACGTACGCTGGAGAAAAGTAGTCATTTTAAATAATACTAGTTAAATATCATGTTTTTGCTTACCTCCAGTGACTTCTCACCTTGCTGCAGTGATACAGAGGTGTGTCAGGACACTGTGACTTTACCGCTGGGCGTGGTTAGAGATGTAACATACCACAGTAATGACTACACTGACAACGGACTTTAAATTTTCAACAGATGAGAGCAGGCCAGCTTTTTGACAGTGATGCTAATCCAATACACTTTTTGGCAAATTCAACCGCGAGCTGTCCCTGAAAAGCAATCCAGTGTTTGTAGCGCTGGTTCTGTAAATGGGAAACAACCCAACACATGACACGACACTATTACAGCCATTCAGCAACAGGTGGGGTCCATGCTCATGCAAGGGGAAGAAGAGGGGAGATGAGGGTCGATGGGGGGTGGTAGGAATGAGAAGGACAGTAAAACTGAAACATGTTAGCGTGTAATTGCATCGTCAGTATGGAGAGATGGGAGATGGCCGAGAAACAGCAAAAGAGGAGAAAAATAAGCTTTATGATCAAGCGAGGAGCTGCATTAAAATCAGTTTACATGTGGAGAGATGGGATTCATGAAGGTGGATTGTTTGTACAATGTTTGTGAAAGGTTTTATATCCACGATGGAGCTACGAGCACAGCAGAAAAGCTATGTTAGGTAACCTTCCTTGTTACATTAGCTACAAATCTACGGCCCTGTCTGTGGTCACTATAGTTGAGAGAACTAACTCTATCCATTGATTTTCTTCAGCTTTATACCGGGTGGAGTTGCAGTGGCGACCATTCGGTTTGGTTGGCAATAGAGGTCTGCACGGGACAAAATTTTCAGTCCCGCTCCCGCCTACTCCTGCAAAGAATTATGATTTTCAGTCCCACTCCCTCCAGTGCCTGCCATATTTTGTCCCGCTCCCACCTGCAAATCCTGCAAGATTCAGACGTTATTTCTCACCAGTGTTCTTTTTATTAGCTTGGGAAATTAAACATGCTGAGCTTAGCTGAGCTCTCCACGAACCGATCCTTCACCCTAGCACACGTAGCGAGGGTACGCGGTGCCAGACGTTTTTGCCATGATCGGAGATCTCAAACGTAGAAGAGCGGAAACAAATTGTCTGAAACGTACTCAAGATTAGACCATATCCGCAAATTCAGGCATCTTAAAATGTTTTTATTAGTTTATTGATGTTGATGATGTTGTTGATGAATGAATGAATTAATCTGGGGAGCAGAGTTTCCGAAGAAGTAGTGAAACGAGAAGAAAGGTGTGAATTTGTTTGGCTGTTGAGTTCAGTTATCATCAGTGTTCGTCTGGCTGACTTGAATTATGGAGGATGACATTTACATTCTTCTGGTTTCTGTTTTTTAGCATCAGAACGTGAAAATAAAAACAAACTGAGCTTCCAGCAGATCTCTCACGCTGAGAGAGGATGTGGTAAAAAGTAAAAAAGGAAGGCAGCTGGTGTGTGTTTTTCTTAAAAAGTAGAAACTTGACCTTGTGGAAAGATAAAATAGTGCAACACAGTAAATGGAGAACATTAATGTTTTATGGTCAGTCGGTTGATGGAATCTTGGCTCTGCGAAGGAGCGAGTGAGAAAGAGAAGACGGAAAGTGCGTGACAAGAGCCGGGGAGGGGAATAGATGAGAGACATACAGGTGCTTCAGTTCCTTCTGTCTCCGTTCCCATCACTGCCGACAAATCAACACAGCTGGGCTGGATAATCCAGCGAAAGTACGGCACCATAAAAAACAATAACAGAGAGAAAGAAGAGGAAAAACCCCCTGAGAACACAAACGCACCGCCATGTATCACTCTGTAATCTGTGTAATCTGACACGCTCCCGTGGCAGCCTCAAAGTAAGGATGAGGTATCGCAAGGTTACAGCTTTCTCATGAAATCTTACAGAAACCTGGACTTGTTGTCCACAGATGTTAATATTAATATTATTATTAATAATAATTACAGTAAAATACACACAGAACAAGTGTCCATTTGTCATTTGATCTAGCTTACTACAGCAGTATGAACCCAAAATGTACATTTTGCTGTCATTTAAATCTAAAAGATACCAAAATCACAACATAAGTGGGTCCGCAAGACGACAAGCAAACAACTTTTCAAATACTTGTACTCTGCATTGAGTTTGGATCAATGCATCAAACTTGGTCCATGGTAAAGAAGGCCTGTAATCAATTACATTTTAAGAACTTACCAGATAGTCAAACTTCCTTACTTCCTTGTCTCCTACCAACTTTGACTCCACTTTCTCCATACATATGTAGAAGTATTATAGAGCTCTGGGCTCTTATAGACGGTTGGACGCAATTAGCACCTCCAACCCACTTTATAAAACCAAGGGTTAAAACATAAACTCTGAGCTCACCTACCACTGGAAAAGGGGCTCCAAATCACAGCACAGTCTGGTGTCACTTCCTCCGGAAGCTTCTGGCTCTATCACCGGGTCAATCCTCGAGACGTCCCTGGCACTCAATGACCGTGTGTCGGCACACGAACATGAACATGTGAACTCTTAGCTCAAAAATGAATATTTTCAACTTGCACAGACAAATTTTAACAATCCGTGCTGCCCATTTTGGCACAATCGGATGCAAATTTGCATCTTTGCTTTGACGCGATGTGTTTTGTGGACACGCCATTAGTCTTGTCTAAATAAAACTAAACTGAAGTAATTTGCTGTGATTCTGATCATGAGTCATTATGGAAGCATCATAAACAGCTGTTTATTGTGTTAAACATAGAGTGTATTTATGTTTATCAAACTCTTTCTACACCCGCTGCTCAAATGCACACGTGGAACATTCTTATTCATGTTATGCTGTATACAAACTGAACAAATGTTTAACTGGTAGCACGCAATGTCATTCTCCTGTGTGTATTCAGGATATCTGAGCTTTTCTTCAGAGAAGCACAGAAATTATCAAACAACACAAGGTTAGGACCCACCAGCTGAATCAAGACACTAGCTGAGCTACAGTCAACAAGTGTCTAATCCGACGGTCAATATTTGGAATGGAGCCTCTTCTGCGCTAAGGCCAGTCCAAATAAACTGAAGAGTTCCTTTCAAAGGGGATCTGCTTTGAGAACTGCTTCTCAGCCTGCAGGACTACAATACAGGGTAAAGAAACAAAGAGGAAGCGAAGGCAGTTTATAGAAATATGGACCTGGGGAGATTAAGTCGAGAGAAAGGCCACATGTAAAAGAACTTCAGAGCTTGTGAGATTTAAGAGAACGAGGAACCAGCAGTGAGAGATTTGAAAGGAATGAATGGGAAAAGAGGAGATCATCAGAAGATCATACTAAGGTTAAGGCAGAATAATACAACTGTGCCTCGAACTTTCTGCTGAGGGTTGCAGTAAACAAAGAAAACAAATTACCTACCCTAAGGCGAAACATGATTGGTACACGATGATACGTCAGAGGTTTCTTTGGCACTGTTCGATGTGGGTTTGAGACACATTACATCAAAACATGGTCAGACAAAGGCCTCCCTTGAGATGGTTTAACAGATTTTCTTTGCTGGTACCTCAATTTCCTGCCTCAAAAGTTGTTTGTACATTAATGCTATCCTCATTTTATGGAAAGAATGTCGCATAACCCTGAGATAATTAAACCTCTTCTGGAACCAGCGCTTTACATAAATGTGCGCCCAACTATATCTGGTTGGTATCACGCCACATCATGCACCAGCGTCCCTGATTAGAGTGACGAAAAAGAATAAACTCCATTAATTCCATTATCAGTACAGAGGCGTCTTTGTGACACATCATCAGTGCATCGTGTTGGTTTTTCCAGCTGTTCGCCAAACGGTACTGCATATTTGCCAGCAGATTTCAGCTTTTACCTCTCCACGTGGTAATACACACAATCTACAATCACAATCTACAGTCAAATGTGTTAAATACCGGCAATAAAGCTTTTTCGCAGCAGCCATTTTGACTTGAAATAGCAGGGTAAACACAGGTGTTACCAATGATACTAATTAAGGTTCAGTTCCATTCAGGTCAAACAGAGTCAGGGCGCTGCCGCGATGCACGCTGACTCACTGTGAAGTCTGCGTTGCAGTAAAAGACACAGAAACTTAATGAGTATCATTGGAAGCACCTGCGTTGACCCTACTATTTCAACTCAGAGCGGCTGCTGTGAAAAAGGTTGATTGGTGGTATTTAACGTTTGATTGCAGACTGTGGATTTTCAGTTTAATGCTACTTGGAAAGTTCAAAATTGAAAACTATTGGCAATTTTTTTGGAAAAGATATGGCAACTGTGGCGACGTTAAGTTGCCTACTACAGTACAAAAGTTCTTCTTGGCTGGCCTGAAGTGTTCGTATTGATATTCTGATGACACGTTTCTTTATAACAGCATTTATCAATCAAATCAATTCATCAATCAAGTCAAACGATTAGATTTATTCTCTAAGTTAGAGGAACCATAAGGATGTTTATACTCCTGAGTGTGAGCATACTGCTCCAAAGATGCACACACATCAACAAAACTGTGCAATAATCCTGTCAAAACAGGATGCAAAGCTTGTTATTGCTTACAATGACCCACTTGTATCTGTGAAGGAAGAAGAATGTGGCACAAGAATGCTAGTGAGATTTAGCCCATGGACCTGGCACCAGGCACCATAATCACTATGATAAACTGATGACTGAGATGTCTATTTGTGTGTGTGTGTGTGTGTGTGTTAGTACAATAGTTTTGGATGGCAGAAACGTGCAGAAAGAAGGTGCTGAGTGATGTCCGAGTACAGTTGTCTCCTGTTTGAGACACCTACGGATTAGAAAAGAATGAATGAATTCTTGTCGTAAATCTGGCACACATCGGATGAAGCTCATCATTTAATATAAATGTACATCTTTTTTTTAAAAATCTACATATAGTGAGCCCTCTGTGATGAATGGCCCCTTTATCCTGTCAAACTCGATGAAAAGATCTATTCAAAAACTTTGTTTCATTATTCAGATGATTCATGTTAGCAATTTTCTGTTTGGGTTGCTACTCCCACTCTTACCAATTAGTAGTGACATATACAAGTCCGCTCACAACGACAGCTGTGTCAGTACGGTCCACTCTTGTTGCCATTTTGAAGTAATTTTCTTGTCGCCCTTTCTGCCTCTGGTTCATGTAGATGCTTCCCATACTCTTGCTTACAAACTGATTGGCCTGGCCGAGTTATGTGTGTGATTCAGGAGTCTGGAATCAGGTTTAAAGCTTAAAGGTTGAAGTTATTAAGTTGTTTTTTTTACAGCAGTTGACAGAATCTCACATCAGTGTTCTTTTAGTAGCATTTAGGAGCTCAGTGTTTGTAGAAGTTAATATTTCTGAGCACTTTAAGGACTTCTCATTCCACATGGTTTGAAAAATGAAAAGTTTATCACACGTTTAGCACTAATGGACAAATTTCCACCAGGCATGGTCGACCCGCTCCATGTGCACCACGGAGCTAATCACGGTCATTCTAGCCAGTGTTTAAAACCCCACCGGTCCCGCTGAGGTCCAGTTCAGAAGCATCCCAGAAGCGAGTCTCCGCTCGGCTCTGCAGGGAATATACAGCTGTTCTGTCTTTGACGGACTCTGCCAGATAGCCACCATCAATCTGCACAGAGAAGATCGAGCTGGCAGGAAGTCAGATACAGAAACGGCATAGAGAATCCAGGCGATTTTCAAAATAAGACACCCTGTGCAAACTGCTGTTCATTAAAACCAATCTAAAACACATTTACTCAGAAAAAAATAACACAAAACTGGTGAGCAAAACTCTCTGCTTCTGAAACGCTTCCTGTAGGATCTGAAGCTGCATGGAGAACAAACCAAAAGAGCTTTGTGGCCGTGACGTGACAGATAAAGACGAGGGTTTTGGCGTAAATACTGATGAAAAGATCACCAGAATGGTTGCAAAATGGTTTGTACCAATAGTTTTCAAAGCATTTCACAAAAATCAGTTGAGTTAGGACAAAACTGTTGGTCCATGCAGAGCTACACCACTGTGGGTAAAGAATGGAAACTTGAACTTCTAAAGTCATAAAACATTTCCATGAAAACTGGTCAAATTATCTGCCAATTAATGTAATCATGTAACATGATCAAAACCTCAAGAACACATGCTACATGTACCCTGACTGTTATGTCAGATATATTTAGGTCTTATTCAACACTGGCTATTAAAAAATAAAACATGAGTAAATAACTTAAAAACAGATGACCACCAAGAATTTTCATTTTGTGGGTGTATGTATACTTTAGCTCCAGCAGTTTTTAACAGGCCTGTGCAAAGATTTTTACAAGCTTTTTCATCTTTTCCTTCCCTAAACAAAGTTAATAAAAGTGAAGCGAGAGGTTGGGCACTAAACAAAAGAGCTCTGTTACAAAAAGCCTATTCATATACGTCTGTTTAGAGTATGACGGCAACAAATGAGCAGGTCACTGACTTAAGTGTTTCCAAATGGTACCAACAAGATCAAACCTATTACACAGTCAACGTGCACAATATGTTAAGACTCAAAATTAGCCTTCGGTCGTGTTATGAGAAACCCAGACTTCACATGAAAAAAGCCAGCATCAATCCCATGACGTGCTATGTCAACACACAGCAACGTACGGTGTCACAATGTTTCAACACTGCAGGTATTAGGTACAGTTTCAGAGGCTTAAAGGACAATTGGACTGCTAAAACCTCCCCATCCTGTTTAATTCACTGTGAATTTTATCTGGGCAGATCGTATGAATAATACGGACTGCCTGCCAACTTTTGCAAAGTACGCGTCAGTGTGTGTAGCCGCCGGCGCAGGCTTGATATCTAAAGACAGGTTATTATAATTGGCTAATCTGTATTCAGAAGCTGTAATGTACCTCAAGAGGCTGAAAAGAGAAAGAAGAGGGAGGTGGAGGGTTGGAAAGGTGAGAGCGTGTAAAGAGAAAAACAGACAGGGAGGGAAGAGAGAAAGAGAGCAGAGATTGAAAGAGGAGGCAAAACCAGAGGGAGTGAGAGAGAAAGAAAACAGTGAAAAGGAAAGGAGAAAAAAAAAAAAAAGGAAAGTGATAATGTTTCCACCAGGATCGCTTGTGTGAAATGGAAGTCAAGAATCTCAGAGAGGGAGGACGAGGGGTAGTTAAAGCGGGGAGAGAGGAAGAGGAGATGAATGGAGGAGGTGAAGGAAGGAGCGTAGGTGTAGGAGGGGATGGAGAAGGAGCATTCCTGACTGCACAGTTACAGAACAGGACCAGAAAGAAGCTAATCTGAAATCCAGATGCCTTGAAGACCAACAGAGGGTCAAACTAATCCACACACACACACACAGAAAGCTCCATCCCGCTCCTGCTCTGTCTTTCACAGACCTCAGGACCTCGGTGGCTTTACAAGTCGGCAAACATCCACAGGACTTAAACATCAACTGGATACTTTTTTTTTTTTTTACGCCTGTTTTTCTTGTAAAACTTTGACTTTCCAGCCCGCAGTCAAAAGTAAAGGACTTGTTTTGGGGTCTATTTTGTACTCAAACTGTTTGTTTTGTCCCCCCTTCTGGAGGAATTTCCAGGTGAGTCTCTTGTGGTTTTTATAATGAGGACTTGTTAATTGCTCCCAGATGTAAAAGTAACTTTAACACAGGCTGTTGTTTGGTTTGTTTGCTTAAGGTTTGCTCGTTCTCAGGGCATCGTTTTCTCTGATTTGATTCTCATTTAGTGTCTTTTTTTTTTCTTCCAGGGGTTTGAGCCGCACACTTAACTGAAGTTGATGTATGACTAATGACTAATTGTCCTCACTTAAAACTGTCAGTTAAATAAACCAAAGTTGTCTAATGAGTGTCAAAAGGCTGCAGAAGTGACAGCTTTAGAGCCGTGTTTGTCTTGTCTGCGGCATCAAAGAATGCTGCCTCACTTTGAAATCTGATTTCATACTCGCTATCGTGCAGTGACAGATGTGGTTGGTGTCGCGTTGATTGACTCGTGTCAGGTGAAATTAGCTGCAGACGGTCCGATGATGTTTATTTTTGGTCTACTGAACGAACCGCTCTTTGTACACAGCTTATCCGTACTTTTCTGACCTACACGGTGCATCCAACACCCACCTAACACAGACAGACATAGACACAAGGAGCATCTGAAGTTGCAGATATTCATACTTTGCATACTGTGTGCAAGGCACAGAAATCCAGCCTGTTATCAGTGATGTATTTAAATTATACTGAGCACTTCAGGCAAACAGGCGCTCTATATAAACCCAAGTATTTATTAGCCACATGCAGCTTTGTTTTAATGATTAAAGGGAGCCAGCTTTTAGTTACAGTATGCCAGAGGCTCAATAAAGCGTGCTCGACTTTGCCTCGGGTATTTTAGATTTGCTTTAAAGCCACTTTAACGTCTCCCCGTGCTACTGCAGGAAGCCTTCCTAAAATCTCTGAGAGATTTACAGCCAGTGCTTGGAAGGCGAATCTTGAAAGGAATCTGCCTAAGAAAATAACTAAAAGCGATCGATTACCATCCAGGCAGATGATTTTCGTTCTCATCCCGTGTATGTAAACACAAACCTTGGTTTGTGTGACACAAAAAGGGGGGAAAAAGGGACATTTGCTCCATATTTTATGATTTTTATGACACATTTTACAACACCTATAAATAAAACAGACTTCTAAAACCAAAGCCGTCTCTATTTACCAGCAGAGTCTCTAAAGAGTATAAATTTTATGTCTCGCTGTAATAAATTTAAATAAATTAGCATCAGCAAGGCGATGCTGAAGTGAGTAGGTTGAGGAATAATTGTTATATCAAATAACTCCCCTGAATACTGATGTTCAAATGTTTGTCAGTCGTTAAACACAGATGCTCAACTTGCTAAATAACATTTTGGAGACGAGGTTGGTATCCAATAGCAACCCCCCCTTGCACATTATGTTAAAAGCGATTTCTGAATGAGGATATATGGGCAGCACATGATATTAGACTTGCATGGAAAACATGTGGGAATCATATTGTATTCCTCTCATGACATGTGTTATCTTGAATCGAGCAGCTGTGACTCGGCGTAATGCCTTTGACATAAAGATGTATTGGCCTTGCTCAGACATTCTTTAAAGAATAGACCATATATTAAGGAGACTGATTCGGCTTTTGATCAGTTTTCGCAGAAATCTGCCAAAGAAATTTGTTGGAAGATTATTAAGCAACGTCTCGAAAATGAGACACGTGGTGATGTTTTCCTTACCTCAACTATGCCGATTAATCTAACGCGTTCTACGCTGCGAGATGTAGTGCGCCTGGCTGGTGTTAGTAAACTGTATAACTCACTGTCAAACACTTGTGTGCCAACATTGGCGATGAAAAACAGCCAAACTCAAGCAGTCAAAAGGCAAAAAAATCCTACCTGAAACTTTTTATACTTCCAGGTTGTCATCAAACTGCCTTTTCTTCCATTTCATACATTTAATTCATGCCATTAGCAGTGGGTTAATGGCGGGGACCGGGACATAATGGAAGAGTTAGCATCAATGTTATTAGTTACACCTGTACTCCTGTACACCACAGACAAAGATTTGATGGCACAGTATTTGCTCAAACTTGCACGGACTGCGGTGCATTTTTGGCCAGTAAAATGGAAAATGCCCAAAGTGTCTTAGCATCATGCTAAACACATGATCATGCAGTGATCTGTTGGTACAGTTTCCACAGTATATTCCCGTTACGGTACAGATACAGCCTTTCCTGTTTCGGCCCATCCTTCATTCATTACATTTTATTCTCTCTTCATAACTCCGTTCATGATTTTGACTCCTTGCATGCGACATTGATCACGAAGAAGCCCGTATAGAAAGGAACAAAGGCGTGAATGATGAATTTTGGCAGGATTTAGAGAAAACCGGTGCCAGCGAACATGTGATTTTAATAAGTAGAGGGTCGGGCAGCGTAGTGTTCTGGCTCTCTCGGTGGAAGTACAGTACTTTATCTCTGTCAGGTCAGAGTCTGGGAGGGGTACTAAGTGTCTGTTTCTTCTTTCTGTTCTCCGTCCTCTGGTGCCTTCCCTCCCTTTTCTCTCTCTCCTTGCATCACCTTACCTCGTCTTTTCTGTTTTTACGCTCTCTTCTCGTTTGTCCTCTCTGAGGTCTGGTAAAGCCATTAGGAGGAGGGCAGGAGCAGAGGACAGCGTTTACCTGTGATCGTCATAACTCTCGACACTAGAGGCTGACCGAATTGACACCTTTATTGTGCTGTAAAGTCAAGGTAAAAGCTGTTGCAGGATCAGGTTTTAGTCTTACCTGAGCCACATTAAAAGTGAGGGTCGCTGAACAGATGTGGGTAACACCTAATTAAATGCATCCAGCGTCCTTTCGACGTGTCATTTAGATCATAGAGATTTAAACAGACAATATGGGACATTCATGAGACCAAAGTCAGATACTGAAAGATACTTTTTGTAAAAGTAAAGGGTGATTTTTAATTAACTTGGCCACACGGTCAATGTCGTTAGAGACCTGAGGGGATAAGTTCAAGCTCTTATGACAGAATGAATCTTGAGCAGCTGCAGAGCCGACCCTGACCTCTGACCTCCATGTGGAGGAGAAGATTTCCCACTCTGGCTCAATAAATCATTACTATCCTGGTGGGTGTTAATGCACATACTGTATTAGCTGCAAATGTGTGGTATTTGTGCAAAAATTCACTCTCTGCATCAATGATTTATCTAGTGGTGACAAAATCACCTGACTCCTCTCAGCACTACTGAGTTTTTCAGTCTTTCTACTGATTTATTTGAGTATGTAGTAGTATGTAGACAGCTCTAAAAACTCATAGTACCCCAGCTGATACTTGATCAGACAGACAGATTTCTTAGAAGTTGGTGGGGACCAAAAGCAGAGCTAAAAGGAGAGTGAATATTGGTCTGGAAGGTCGGAAAATTTCAGCGTCATCTTCGCATTTCAGCTTCCAAGTGGCCAGATGAGTTAAGACAGGCTTATGGTCCAATGACTAGCTATTTTCAGATAATACAACTACATGTCATGGTGAGCTGCTAATGACAGGCATGGGATATGATTGAAAGCTCTTTACCACTTTAGCCATCCTGTCACGTGGCTTTTGGACACCTCAAAATTAAAATACTTGAATTTTGAGTCCAGTGTCATAGTTTATGTCAGTGTTTCCAACAGTCTGTGCAGTACTGTGTCTTCAAGGCTAATAGCAACATGTTAGCATGCTAATATGCTAACCTAAGATTGGCATGCTAGCAAGAATATGTTAGCATTTAGCCTTAAAGCCTAGCACAAAGCTAGATCCTGATACTAAAGAAACATGAAACATAACTTGGCACTGAGGCCGTTAGATCAGTTAATCTTCTCACCAGTTGTCACTTGTTACAATCTGAAACGATTCAATTCATCTGAACTGTCGTCACTCAAATAAACAGTGAGCCTGACTGACTGATCTCTATGTAGGTTAATGTGTTTGACAGATCAGGAAGTCCAAACCAGTGTGTGTGTGTGTGTGAGAGAGAGAGAGAGCATGATTATCAAACATGTTACGATCCAGGTCAAATTCTAGGGCACTCTTGTCTTCCTGTCACAACTGTCACACACACACACAAACACACACACAGCTGTTAAGTGAATTAGCCTCCCTGTGTGGAGAAAACACAGAGATAGAAGTGGAAACCAGAAACCCCAAACTGGCCTCTAATGGCTTAAAATCCCCCATGTATGTGTATGTGTGTGTGTTGTTTGTGATCTGATTGGTGTGTGTGAGTGTGTTTCGATGAGCGTGCTTGTATGTAATTGGTACGTAATTCCCTTAAAGGAGTATGTTAACATTTAACTCGACGTAATTAGTGCCAAACCACCTGGCGCTGTAGCAAACCACAGCTGCCCGTGTTAAGTGGTTTTCCACTCTCCTGTCTGCTGCATTGTTTTTCATGAATTGAATTCTATTTTCTAGCATTTGTTGGGGCTACCAGAGACTCTTTAATCCCCGTCACAGACAGATGATTTGTCTATTGTGTGTCTTCAGTAAAGAGGTGTGCAGGAATAAAACTTCTCTGACGTGATTTATCACCTTGAGGGCGAATAGTTTGCTAGTTTGGTATAAGAGGAGCTGCTGCAGTCGTCGGCTTACTCAGTCTTTGATTCTTTCTCTCGCTAATTCTTTCTTTCTCCGTCTAACATCTGCGGGTGCACAAGCTTGGGCCTGCGTGCCGTGGTTATTAATGTAATGCGTTTTGCAAGTCATTATGTGGGTTTTCTCTTTCATCGCGACTAGCCGGAGCTACAGACAGAATCTCTGAGTTAGTTATTGCCGTTTCGAGAGCTTCTCAGCTGTCAGAAGTCAAAGGGTGAAAAATCAGCTGAATATGTATGGGCGCACACGTGTGTGTATATATATATATATATATATATATATATATATATATATATATATAGACAGGGCATGTCCATGCACTGAAAGCTATGTGTATACTATTATGGCGCTGTGCTTGTGAAGGTGGCCTGTTTTTAGGAGTGAGAGTACAATAATCTTTTAGAAATTTGCATTAAAGCTGCTATAAACAAAATTTTTATATCTTTCATTGAGAGAGACGAGCTGGTGAAGCCTTTAGCAGCTAACACATCAGATAATTGAGTTGTTGGAGACCAAAAAAATTGCAGGACTGCAAATGAATGTTGTTCGTTATATCATTTTTGTAAAGTGATTTCAGTGTTGTGTTTACAAGTGGACTTCTGGCGCCCCCAAGTGGCCAACAAATCACTTCATGCAAGGTGTAACACAAATTTTAGTTTCTATCGTGTCTACTAACAGCCCTGCATCTGCTCTATTTTATGTTTGCACAGTTTGTGTTTGACATGCATCTAAATCGCTCCATCCCTTCCTGCAGGTGTATTAATGACGTGAGCGGTTACACAGCCATCCAGTCATGGCGCTGTGGAGGTGCGCCAACATCCTCTGCAGGTTGGCTGCAGCGTGTTTTCCTCTGCTCTTCTCATCACTGCTGTGGCAAACGGTAAACGCTGATTGCGGGAGCGCTCTCGTCTTCTCATGGAAGCCAGTGAATGCTTGAAAGTTACAGCGCAACACACAATCCATGAGAAAAGGAGGCCGACATACGTGTATATTAATTTTCTTTAAAAAATGCAGTTTTTTTCTAAGGAAATGTTGAATTTAAGAAACATATTGACCCACAGGTGAATAAGTCATCTTTAAAAAATGCTTGATGGGATTAAGGCACAATGTTAATACGCCTTATTCAGCTTAGTACTGATGTCTTTCCAAACTGTCAGTGCCTACACAGGTCTGAACTCATCTGTTTTCTTCTCCTTCTCTTATCTCGCCTTTTCTGAATTTCTGAATTTGCCTCTCCTGACTGCTTTATCATACCTTCCCTCGTTTATCTCACCTCCTTTAACTCCGTCTTTCATCCTATCGGCCCTTTCTCTTCTCTGTAGATCTCCCTCGCGAATGCCATCCCATCCTGCCCGCGGAGCTGTAGCTGTCCGGGCGTTAAAGAGGTCCACTGTACGTTCAGACACCTCACCACCATACCAAAAACTTTTCCTAAAGACACAGAGAGGCTCAACCTCGGGTAAGACTCAGTCGCTATGCATAAACACGCGTGCACACAGAAGCATTGAGCCATTGTTATCAATGGCGGCCCCAAGGGAATGAAAAGTAAACACTCTACAGGAAATAGCGTGGAATGTGGTGCAGGTAATTTGTCAGAGAAGTGTTTTCTTTAGCTAACAAATGAGCATCACTGCCTCTAATAACTCACTAACCATAATGCTGAGACAAGTGCTTTTCAGTTGGCAAGATAGCATCAGGACTGTTCTTTTTTTTATGCCATGGATCCAACAGAAAAATGACTCTCTTGCCTCGGGGGTTAAGATCATAAAAACATATTGCTGCTTGCCATCCATTTATCATATGTCAACCTTTCATAGGAACTAAAGACGCCGATTGTGCACCAAAGACAGCAGCCTCATCACTGGGATAATCAGCACACCGCCTATGGTGCGCTTAATTTGACAACATCTGCTTTAAACCCAGAAGATAAGGGCCTAGCACCAGCATGTGGTGCCGAACTGACTCCAGAGGGGATAAAATCTCCTAATCACTTGCATGTGGGTTTTTATATTGTGGATGGAGTTTTTACTACCCTCCAGCACAGCAGAGAAATCACTATGGCCACTGTTTTTTTTTTTGTATATAACAAATTGCTTTGTCTAATATTGGCTCCAGACAGTACATATCGACATGGTGAGCTACTTGGCAAACACAAGTCAGAGCTCCACTTTTGTTGGCGGGAGGCTTATCATGTGCATGTGGGGCTCTGATGGGAACAGCTATCACTGCCCTTCACTGCTAGATATGATCATTTGAGAACATTTCAGTAGGCAAATGGTCACAAAATCCACAATGCAGGGGCAAGCTACGGTCTACAGGAGGCAAACTGTCTCCATATGCGCTCCTATACTGTGGGAGAAGTGTGGGAGCTATCAGTGCATTCCAGATAATCTTGGTCTAAAACCAAAATAAAATGCATGTGCCGTTTTATACAGCCAGTATTACACTACAGGGACTAGCTAACTATGCTGGAAAAGGCTTGGCGAGAGCAAAAGTGTTATATAATTATAAATTCACACCACCCCCTTCAGGCCCGATTGAAAAAAAAGTAATAGATTCCTTTTGGCTGATGTTTTCAAACCTTTTCCATTAAAAAAACAGAGAGCAAACATAAATGGCAACAACTGAAAGTCTAAATATTGAAGCATATACAAATATCACATGCACCACAGCTAGTCAATGTGTTAAACCCCACCGGCCCCACTACGTAGCATATTTACATATTTAGAAGCACATAAACCAGGAAAATGACCAAATCTGAGCAAGCAAACAAAGTCTGGTAGGTGAAAAGCTTCTGAAACGCTTATGGTGGGGTTTTGGCATCACTCAGAGTATAAATAGTTACGAGTCTGAGTTATTAAGTTGCAAATGTTAGCATGTCTATACTAAGTGTTACGTCCAAGGCCAAGGAGCATTTAGTACATTATCTTACAGAGTTAGGTTAAAGAAAATCCTAAACGACAGCACATCCACGGTGTAGTATTTCCCTGCAGGGTGGAAGCGATGCTAAACTGTACTATAGAGTGTAACTTTAGGAGCTCTGTCCTGTTTTTTATTCCATTTGGGGAAGCTTATACTCCAGCAACCTCAGCCGAACCTCTTACCCAAGGTAGCATTACTGCAATTTGAATTCTAAAGGCCATTTCACTGGTAACATTAAAGTCACACATTCTGTTTGAGCATTTTAATATGGGGGCTTATGGAGATTGACTCGTCCTGTAGCCAGCCTCAAGTTACTGTTCGAGGAGCTGCAGTTTTTGGCACTTCTGCATTGGTGTCACAACCTATGGAGCCAACGTTAGCGTATTTAGCTCACTAGAAAGAGCAGCCAGAAACAGTTTAGTCAGCCTGGGCCCGTTATAAATGAAAAGGTTGCATTTTTCTATCTCTGTCTGAAATTAAGAACTAATTGTTCCAGAAATTACAAAAGATTTCGGCGTGGTAAATCTGTCACCATCTTTATTGCAAACAGCGTATGGGCTGTGTGAGAACAGACAGCTTCACAGGCATGACAACAGAAACTGCACGCTGATGAAGCTTAGTAAGTCGATTACAAAACTGAGCACACAGCTTTCAGTTTACCATATATGCTAATGGATTTCACTGCTGATTACTGTTTGATGCTGCACTGTTGTGTACTCTTTCCCCTATTGATTCCTGATGCTTGTGTCTTTGTGTGGGGCAGAAGGCAGCGTATGGTCTAATGGAAATAAGGGGAACACTTCAGCAGAGCAGACATTTGGAGGGGGACCAAACCTTTAGGGAGCTAACAGCCTCTCACTTTCTAAACATTAGACCACCCTGTAAAATGGGGCGCAGACCAGGGGGATTAAGTCTCTAATGCAAAACTGTTGGTATATGTTCACACCAGCCATGTTTATAATGTTTTATTTACACTCTGGGACCTGTTCTCCTTTAGTATGGAGCAATTCTGTTTGAATTCAAGAAGAAACCACTCTAAGAAGTGCAGGTGTCCATCCTCTTTCAAAGGAACTCGTGTGCCATTGTTTAGTGAGTAGCGTGAATGATGGACCACCTAGACGGAGCAACCCCGACGCAAAGGGATTGATATCTAATAGCCAGCAGTTTTTCATATTTAGAGAGTCTGGCATAGCGACAATGAGGCTTAGCCTCAGCTCTTTCTCCATGCACTCTATCGTGATACAGTGATGATAAATTATGGAAAACATCACAGACGAGTCTGCCATCTTTAAAGCTGAAAACAAATTTACTTCCTCCGGGGATCTCCAATCACAATTTATCTAACTGTTTCGATGAGAGTGCGTGAACGAGACGAAATTAACTTGCTGACCTAACGGCATGTGAAACTACTTTCCCCACAGTGACCCACATCTGATTTTCAGGTGCTATGCCTAACATTTTTTGTAAACAAACACTGATCGGCCAGGTGTGCAAAGGTAAGAAAACAGGGTGCTGAAACTATCTTTACTTCACCCAACAACATCCATCAGTTTTTGTTTGTTACAATCGAGAGCACCACTTTGAATACCTTTGAAGATACCTCATCTGTGCAATTAATAGGGAATAGACTGCAAAAAATATGTGAAGGACACACACGCTGTGCCTCAGTTTGCATACTTGCTATTTTAAGTACACAAGTGTGTTTACACGGTCCCTTGTGGCAAAATGTATTGTACTTGCATAGCGCGTTCATAGCAGTTGAGTGCGGAACACTGGACGCCTCTCCCTGGTTGCAATTCGGTTAAATCGGCAATCGTCATTTCCATAAGTGCAAAATCACCGTACGTGAATTGAGATAACACTAAGCTGTTGAAAATAGTGCACTACACCAGGAAGTACATTGTGCACCCAATGTACTCCATAGAAGTTGATTGAGACACAGCAAGAGATCATTTAAGCAGTGGGATGCAGAGGTAGTCTGCAAGCAGTCTAGGACATTGACCAGACTCAATTTAGGTTCAAGTTGTGTAAAGGCAGGTATCGATATAAGCTTCATGCAGACAGATCTGGCTGAAAACCCTTAAAATACTGGTGGTATCAGCATAGTAATTGGCCCCAGTAGCCAATCTTTTCATATTTTGCTGCATTCCACCTCTGAAAATGTCAACTCACTGTCTTGGCGTTTCTTCAACACGATGACAGTTGAGTGTTTGACCAGCTTCATTGTGTCTTGAAAGGTGGCCTGCGAATGCTTGGAAGTCCTGTATACTGAAAGAATGCAACAGCTTTCGTTATGCTATAAGAGCAAAGCACTGACACTGCCAAAGTTCAGTTTCCAACGGGGGAAACCTACACTGAAAATATGTGCATCCTGGTAAAGGAAGACACTCTGCATGAAAGTGGCCACTCGGTGATATATTGTGAGCTGGCTGTTTTATTGATGGCAGTGGAAGAACGCAGAATCGCCCATATGTGTTCAATTGGGGTAGGGATAGCTGCACCCGGGGAATGTTGCGTGTTTTACAGTTTGGGATAGACTCTGTTAGACAATACTGCTCTGATTTCTGGTGTTGGAAGACCTGACTAACACTCACACGCGGAAATCTGTCAAACGCTGTCGGACGCTGCCGACACACAACATGCCCTGCTGTGTTTCCTTTGATAAATAATGTCTTTGGCTCTGGTATCTACTGTTCAATACTGTACTTGGCAATACGTTTGTCTCGTTGCCAGATGTGTGTTGCAATGTGCACAAACCTGAAGACTGCAAGAGAGGTTTTTCAATAGTTCTTTGTATTTTTTTTTTTATTGTTGATGTTCACATGCACACCCCTGCTGCTTTAAATGTCTATACCTGTCTGTACTGGATTGTAAATTAGTGTTGTCTTGTGAAAAGATGCTACATGAGAGCAGCTCTTGGTGTGTGTGGTGAAATAATTGCAGGTCCAACTGACCAACAGAGGTCTCTTTCTTTCCATTCATTGTTTCCATTCCCGTCCTTTTCCGCTACATAAGGTCACATTACTGAGACACACACATGCAAACAACGACCGCTAACTAATTTTCGTTTCCTATGCCTCTGACCCTCCTGGTGACCCTCTGTTAGCCTTTCATCCCAGTAACTGGTCCTGTTTTCTTCTCTCTCTCCAACAGTTATAACAGCCTGACGGAGGTCGAGGGGTCAGAATTCAGGTCACTACGGCAACTGGAAATGCTCATGTTGCATGGCAATGACATTAGCACAGTCCACCCCGGGGCGTTTTACAGCCTGAGATCACTACAGGTAGGAGTTGATCTTCTTTCTTCAACCTTTACTCAACCAGGAAAGATTAAAAACCTTTTTCAAGGGAGTCCTGGCCAGGACAGGCAGCAGCACAAGTCAGATTAGAACTGATACAAGACACACAGACCATATTAGAGCCCATAACAATCATAAAATACTAAAAGCACAATGCAAGCCATGAATTCAACATTAGTTAAAACATTGACACCCTCTCTAGAATGAGACAGACTTCTAATTCCTTATTATTTTACAGTATATGTAAAGGTAATGAAATCCCATAACTTACTGGACCATGTGGCGTTTCCTACATTCTGTTCTTGTCCAGAAAGTTGTTAAATACTTAAGGTTTCCGATGTGGTGTCAAACTGTCAAACCCTCTTAAGTGTTTACATCTGTTACCAGACCTACAGATCTGGCTCTAAATCGTAACTGGAGCAATTCCTAGCAAAACAAACATGATTAGACCATTGGTGGAAAGTGGAATATGAATCAAACAATATTTCAAGTGTGTGAAGAAACACACTCAACAGAGATTATATGGATATGGATAAAAGGATATATAAAAGCAGTGAACCACACGGGGGGCTTGCAAATACCAAAAACACACACAGTGTGTTTACAAATTGAGCCAAATTTAATTCACTCTGCCTTTAACCACATTTAAGCCAGAAATTAGTTGCACTTTTGAGTGCTTGACTACAAATGCAGTGAGTCTTGTTGGGTCCAGATGGGTCCAATCAGAATCTAAATTTGTATTTTAAACAGACTCAGTGCCAATACATCAGAATCAATTACATCAAGACCCAGATTGGATTGGCTTTGAGTCCATGAGTTATATGAGTTATTTGTCCCCAGAAAAAAAATGTTGCAATGGTTCTAAGGGCTTGCATGGAAGGGGGGATTGAGGTAAAGGGTGTTTCATTGGTTGCAATCTCCAACTACACCACTAAACGTCTCTAAATGTCATGCACACTGGACATTTGAAGGCCGAGTTTCTAAATGAAACTGCTCTGCAGCCACATTTAGCTCATTGTTTACGGTTCACAAGTAGCTGAATACTTAAGCTTAACTTTGTGAATACTTTCTCGACTGAACCAGACATAAAGGGCTGCTGAATGTAGAATTAGTGTGGATGCCAGAGATACATCTGCAACAAATCTCTTCATAAGCCAATTGTATATCCGAGCTGTGTCTCTGAGTTTGAGTCCTTCTGTCCTTAATTCAACAATTGCTTGTTATAGTTTTAATGTTCATTAAATGTCAGTGTATTCATTTTTATTTTCCAGATCTTGAAGTTAAGTTACAACAAGCTAACGTCGGTGAACCCTGGTCTGTTTGAAGGCCTTGTTGGTTTGATCCGTCTCCATCTGGACCACAACCTCATTGATTTTATAGAGCCGTACTCCTTCTCAGGCCTGACCTCCCTAAAACTCCTGCAGCTGGAGGGGAACCTTCTCAAAGAGATCCACCCTCATACCTTCATAACAGTGTCGCTACTGGGAAGCTTTTGGACCTCTGGACTCAAGTAAGAAATAAAGGATACATATTTATATTTGTTTAGGTACTAGAGATGATGTGTTTCTCTGTCTTCTGCACAATGCATTCAAGTACAGTCACCCTGCAGAACATTAAGTGGAGACAGTGATGCAATGTTTTTGCCTCAGACACTTACACCTGTCAGACAATCTGCTGGAGCACCTCCCTGCTGCAGCACTGAACACAGCCTCCAGGCTTGAGCTCCTCTCTCTGCATGGTAATCCTTGGACCTGCGACTGTCAGCTCAACTGGTTAGTGGAATGGAGCGCCACACATGAAGGTAAGGACGTTAAGGTTGCAGAGAAATATGGTGAAATATTGAGAAGTTCTGGTTCTTTAGCTGCAAAAATGCTCCACTATGTTCACAAACTGGTAGTGTCTCATGAGTTTTAGAGCTTTTACTCCACCTGTTGCAACTCAAAACAATGATATGCGAGTGGTGAGTGTAAACCAATGTAGACAGCAATGAGCTGAAACTTGTTCAAAGCTCCATAAAGCCAAGATGAGCTACAGAGCAAGGTGATAATTCATGACTACGTGTGACCCTTTTCAGACCATTTACATGTTATTTGATACATTGTCATTATAATAAATCTAGGTTATACCCACATCTGTCACAGCAGAAGTGGAACTGTAAACAAGGCAGAGCAGCATAACTGACGAGCTCCGGTCAAGGCGAACAACAACCATTTAATCTTTAAATTAACACACACTGTAACTGCGTAAACGTATTTACATATGGTGCAAAATGGTGCTCCTCTAGGCTTCAGTCAAGTGTTTTTGATTAGAAGCAAAACCAAAGCACTGACAGGAAATGTTGCATGTCTGCCATCCATCTTTTGCACATATGAAGGACACAGCTACTCTCAGTACATTGTCTGTCTTTGATCCATATGCAGTATAGAAAATTGATTTAATTGTTTACTTTTTCTGCATTCATCTTTCTCATCCAGTATTGTCCCGACACATGTGCTTTGTCTCATTTTCCATTCTTTTTCATGAATCATCTTTAACCAGTCCCATATGCTAGCTGTTTGCATCAACAGAGGAGTTGATAATAAATCATTATGTTTATAGCCTGCTTCGGCTGAAAATAAGAGGCTGTGAGTGCCAGAACTTTATTGGTGGATGCATGAACTTTCACTGAACCTAAACTCATGAAGTGATAAAATTGTATCTGCATTTAAACAAACTCGTATAATCCCTGATTCATGTTTTGTCATGCCATCAGCCCCTTCTGTTCCTCTCTCCCATCTGAAGTTATTACTTAGGTTTTCCTTTATCTACATCTCGCTGCCCTTTCCCTCCGACCCTTTCTCCTCTTTTGTTTTTCCCTTGAATTCCTCAGATTGTTTCCATCGCTCCTTGTCCTCCTGCCTTTTCATCTTTCCCTCTCTTTCTCCAAGGTATAATAAAGTGCAAGAAGGAACGTGGTGCCAGTGAGGTTTGCCCCCAGTGCTCCTCTCCTCAACCCCTGAATGGCACCTCTTTGCTTGGACTGACTCCAGACAAGCTCACCTGTGAACGACCAGTTCTTCGCTCCTCCCTCAAACAGTGGGACAATCCCGTGTATGCTGAATCTGAAGCAGAGCCTGACCTCCCATACACCCGTGACTTTGAGAAGCCTTTAGGCCACCTAACGATCGTTCTCTCAGACAGCCATGGAAACAGTGCTCATGTGGCATGTGGCGTGCGACACCCCGGAGAAAGCTCACCCATGACTTGGATAGTAAATCCACTTTCACCTGGGGAGTTGACTGTCAATGTATCACTGGTGACCGTCCTTGAGTGTGAGATTGATCGGGAGACGCTGCAAAATCTGTGGCAATTGGTTGCATATTACTATGAAAGTCCTGCTATCTTGGAGAGAGGCCAACAAAGAGGAAATGCAAGCCGGGTAACCTATCAATATTCCCAAGCTGTAAATGAAAATTCCCCATATTTCACTGATTTAAAAGGATATTTGGTTGCAGAACCCTCGTGGCTGCTTCAACCCAGAGTCACTTTGAGGCTCAACAGACGACAGACAACAACCAAGAAGCTGGTGATGGATTTCACCACTGTAATTACCAAGAACATCAACAGCCACAGAGGTCAGGAAGATGACAATGCCATGTCCTGGGCTCTTATTCGCAGGGGAACATCAGGGCGGATTCAGACCGCACTTGATGGTACAAAGGTTCATTTGGAGTGCATTGTTGTGACTTCAGATCCAGATGTGAAAGTGGAGTGGATGCTTCCAGATTTGTCCATCGTGGAAGATGCAACTGAAAAAGTTGAAATTTCAGAAAGAGGGGAACTTGTAATTTTAAATGCCACACTGTCCGACTCAGGCCTTTACCATTGTATGGTCAGAACCAAAGCCGGTGTGGACCTGATGCCTTTGAGGCTCACCATAAAAGAACGCACACTCAGCCCCACTGCTTTAAATGGTCAGAAAATTGTAATTGAAAAGGGACATTCATTTTCTCTCCCATGTGAGGTGACCTCAGTCCAGCCAAGTCAAATTATGTGGTACCTACCTAAAAACCAAATTCTTCTCCCCACACAACAGACAAGACGAGCAGAAGTGATGGAAAATGGTACTTTAGTGGTAAAGAGGTTGACACAAGAAGATGCAGGGGAATACAGCTGCTTGGCTTCAAATCTGTACGGAGTTGACATGCTATCGCACATGGTGGAAGTCACAGGAGAAAAGGCCCCTGATAGGTCGAAAGTACAGACTGAGAGAGGTCAGCAGTTGTTGTCAGTTGGTGTAGAGGATGGAGAGGGTTCAGGGGGAGATTACCAGGAAATTATACGTCCTTTTGCAACACAGTTCCCGAAGAAGGTAGGAACACAGCAAAGGAATCCTAATGAGTTTTCTAAAAGGATAAGAATCAAAGATTCAAAGAGAAAACCTAATAAATCTGTTAAGGAGTTAGATCCAAATCGCTGGGCAGAGATACTGGCTAAAGCTAACGCAAAACCAAGTGTTACTTTGCCCACGGAGGCGTCACTACCGGAGCCCAGCACTTTAACTGTCCAAACAAGTACATCCAAACCTACTACTACAACTGCCACTACAATTGCTGCTACTCCTTCACCCCCTACTACTACCCCTCCCGATATTAGGATAGACCCAACAAAAAAGACTGAGTCCTCTTCCACACTGAAGATATCAAATAACGGAAAAGCTGAAACATCTGAAAGTCGGCCGCAGGTTTTACAACCTCCACCTCCGAGAAGTACAGAACCAACCCCAGGTCGTGTTGATGGGATTGCAGAAAAAGCAGAAGCTGTCACAGACACTCCTGCTGTTAGGACTCCTCAGCCAGTCGATCATTTAGAAAATAAGCACACTATAGAGGGGAGGAGAAACTACAACCTTGTTCCTGGTCAATCAAACAGGAGACGGCCTCCTTATAGACGTAGAAAACCCCCAATGAGAAGAATCCGTCCGCCTGTACAGCCCAAGCCACAAACAACTGTTCCCCCAACAACAACTATACCAACAACAACGACCACACCTACAACTACTACTACCACTACTACTACCACCACTACCACCACTACTACTACTACAACAACACCTGTTCCAACCACAGTAGAAAACTATGAAACATTATCTGCTGAGTATGAGCCAGAAGAAGATGAAGGCGACTACAGTGAAGAATATAATTACAAGGATAGTGATACTTTGGATGCCAAAGAAGATTTAAATAGTAAAACTTCTCATACCACTAATGATCTTGACAGTATCCATACCCCATTCCCATCAACAAGAGAAAAAGATACCCATGTAGGTACATCTTCAGGTAGAAATAATTTACCAGATCCAAAGACAATTGTAACCCCAAAGCTAGATAGTACCCCTCATCCAACTGAAAGGAGTGTGGCAAACACTGATACTGTAAAGAAATCTGAGAAAGAGAGGGTCGAGATCAGAACGCAAACTGAAGAAAAGAGCAGCGATGATAAAAAGCTTGCAGGGGAGAGTGAGAGGGAGGTAATACCAGCAATGAAAGAGAAAGAAACAGAAGCCAATGAGAAAGACACAGAGAAATCTAAACAGGTGACACAGAGCAACAATTCACCGGATAGTGTCCGATTAACAACACAAAATAGACCAAGACCTAACACCCGACCTTCACTAGCACAAAATACACCAACCCACACAAGAATTTCAACTTCCCGGGTCATTACGTCAAATTCAACAAGGGGCAGAACAAGAGAAGAAGTCACACATAAAGAGGATAAGGAGGCAAGCAAGCCAAAAGCAATGCCTGAGATCCACAGTTTCCCAGTGATGGAACCACTTCACCCCTGGCTTCATCAGAACAAACAGGGCGAAGGGCAAAGCACCAATTCGAGGACGACGCACACAAACCGAGACAGAAACACAGAAAGACAAGGTGAAGTGAATCCAGGCAGGCATTCCCAGCTTCCCAGAGTCCCCCCGACGTCCCGCTGGCCTTCACATCACCATCATCACCATTACTTCCCCCATTACCCCTCCTGGCCAGGTCAAAGGTCATTTCCTCCTCCAAGGCATGGTAAATGCAGCTATTGTGTAATTTATGTTTGAAATGCTGAAATGCTATATTGATTTGACTGGCAAACATCCAAAATATTATGTTGGCTTGGTGTTATTTATGATATGATCCTCTTTCCCTGGTTTGAACACATTTGATTAAATGTTTCCTCTCGGCTTTCAGGTTCTGGGTCCCACCCTGTGCCCACGCACCGACCTTGGCCTCTGCCCCACCCATGGGCTTATAACCCGGTTGTTACCAACCGACCAGAGATCACAGCTGAAACAGTAAAGCCCACAGCTACTGTTCCTGGAACAACAGGAAACTCCAGATTTACACACTCTAATCCTCACATATCACATCATAATCAGCATCAAAACCATCATGTGGATGTCAGGACCCAAACCAGAGATCAACTGTTTCTGTCGAGGCTGAGGAACAGATACAGACAGGTATGATGAGGCGTGCAGTGTGTTGAAGTGAACAACAGAAAGGAGAGTTAGTTTAATTTGCCTTGCAGTATGCATGACTCATTAACTCAGATAAATTCGGGATCCCTGTGAAAACCTTTGTCACAGCAGATATCTTGATGTAACAGCAGGAAAACCACAGGCGTAATTAATAAAATGATTTAATGGATATGCTCAGTACTCTCTGGTGATGAATCAGCTTGCATAGATCATATTTAACTCCAAGTAAATTGGTTAAATGCCATATATAATAACTGATCTTGAGAACTCATTTTGTTTTTTCCAGGTGCAGCTTGATCGCATCGCTCAGCTAGGGAAGATAGTGACACCCAGACCTCGCACTAGCTACTACAATCCCCCATTCCCCATCACATCTAAACCAAACCCATCGCCACAGAGACCCTACACACCCAAACCACCAGCACCCACTGCTTCTTACACTTACACCCTGAAACCTGCTAAACCTTCCTCATCATCCTTCTCTGGTTTTATCCCGACCCCTCGTCCTTACCACCCCACCACCCCTGGGGTTCTGTATGGAGGTCGATGGCCTGTTGGAGGTATTGTAAAGAAATGAGCATTATAATTTAATATACTGTATTTCAGTCTTTAATAAAGCTGTTATAATAATGTTTCTTTGTAGCAGGGCGAATCAGCTCTCGGCGGCCCACAGCTGCACCTCCTTTCCCATGGGTGTTGGGAGCTGAAAATGGTGGGATGAAACCTCGCATTACCACGGTAGCCACAGCTAGTGTGTCAGTACTGGCAGAGAGCGATGTTGTCCTGCCCTGCAAAGCATCGGGGAATCCTGAAGCCAACATTGCATGGACCAAAGTCTCCACAGGTAAGGAAAACAGAAAAAGGATGTAGGACAAAAGGGAAATTATCGAACGCGAGACAGCTGAAGGTAAAATCAGGGCTTTCAACTCAAATATCTCATCAAATCTGCCTACTATTGTGTCTGTTTTGATACTATCATTGGGGAAACCCAAAAATCTCTACCTCACTGTCTTCTTATCTCTTTCTCTTCCCTTCTCAGGTGCTACAATCCCAGCAAACACAAAGCACGGGCCCCGTTTTGAAGTCTTCAAAAATGGAACTTTTGTCATTAAAAACATCCAACTTCAGGATAGAGGTCAGTACCTCTGCACAGCCCAGAATAGGTTTGGGTCAGATCGCATGGTCATCACCTTAGCTGTCCAGACTGAGGCACCTAAGATCCAGCCACCTAAGTCAACAGAAATAGCAGTCTACTTAGGGAAAGGTGTCACTCTTGACTGCTCCGCCTCGGGAAAACCGCCTGCTCAAATTTCCTGGATTCTTCCGGACAGGACGTTTGTACGCGATGTCGGGACTGTTCAAACTCAACTTTCTCCAATGTCTCTGCTTCAAAATGGAACCCTGCAAATTCACTCTCCTAATTTCTCCAGCAAAGGGGACTATAAATGCATTGCAAGCAATGCAGCAGGTGCTGATACAATTACTTATCACCTCCATGTGGCAGCTCTGCCTCCGAGCATCAGTGAAGGAGCAATGGATACTGTGATCATTCCTCCAGGTACAGTACAGAATGACTGACTGAATTGCTAGTAGGGAAAAATACATTTTCAGTGTCTCAATGAGTAATCTAAACAAATAAAATCTTATTCAATCAGGCAGGAGTGTGTATGTCCACTGCTCCGTGAAGGGTGAACCAGTCCCCACTCTGAAATGGACGTTACCAGGTGGTGTCCATGTTAAGCCATCACAGTTTCTTGGACGCAGGCTGTTTGTCTTTCCCAATGGGACGCTGTATGTGAAGAATGTTTCACCAGTTGATGCTGGGAGGTATGAAATGTGCATTACTTTTAGTCTTCTTTCAAGCTGCAGGTTTAAAAAGTCACCAGGCTACTGTCGATCCTTCCCCAGGTACGAGTGTTTGGCCACGAATCCTGTGGGCATGGCCAAAAGAACCGTCCAACTGGAGGTGAGGGCGAATTCCCCATCTGTCTCCCACCAGCCTCCTGCTCCTCTTCCCATCCCTCCAACCCACCGACATGGTGTGCCATCCCGCCAGCACTCTGTTTCAGCTATGTACGGTTCTGCTGTGTACCTCCACTGTCCGGAGTCTAGCGGATCCACACGAGGGACCATCTGGCAGCTGCCCTCCAAAACCATCATGGAACATCGATATAGGTATCTTACTTTTGTCATTTTATGAACAGGTATAATATTGACCAAATTATTAATACATTCAAGGGTTTTAGTTAACATTAAACTTGCCTGACTGCTTTAATCACAACCTAATTTCTTTCCCCCATCTGCCTGCAGTCCAGAGAGACCAATTAAAGTCTTCCGTAATGGGACTCTAAGGATACTTCAGCTAACAGAGCTGGATGGTGGAAATTATCTGTGTGTCTTTCAGCGACCCAATGGAGAGGACATGGAGCTCTTCCAGGTATGAACAGGACAGATAACAACTTCAGGCAGCTTCATTTTGCTGCCAACTTTTTTGCATTAGTCTATGTTTCATTTCTGTCTGAGAACACTGTTTGTTGTTAAGAATACCTGCTTTATTCAAGTATCAAAATCACTGTGGTAAAGACGTCTTTACACCTTCTTTCTAGAATCAAACATGTTTAAAAAAAGTGTGATATTTTTCTGCATATGGGCTATCAAATACTGTAACATTCAATCAGTACCTGACTGAAGTCTGTCTCTGCATTTTCCAAGCTTTCTTTCTGTATGTTCTCATGCATTTCTCATGTATTCATCAGGTAGAGGTGTTAATGACACCTCCCAGAATCGAACATGTGAGGACTGCGCAGACGAGGGTCACCTTTGGAGAAAATTTCCAGGTGGGGAGCTAGCTCATGTCAAATTGGGCTGGGCTGGTAGAGTGCAGTGGTTTCACGGTACAGCTGCCTGCTGCAGCTGGAAACAGGGATTGCGAGGGCAGTAAAACAGTTAGTGGCTGTATTAATAAAATAATGAGCAGAAAGATGCTAAGATGTCACTAAGAATGACCCATTTCGAATTACACATAGTTGTTTCACCAACTGTTTGTGATTTGTGCATTCAGAAATGAGCCTAGATTCCCCCTCACACTTCCTCCTTACACATTACTGAGATTTTATCGTTATGTTTTTCATTTTTTAGGTGGACTGTGTTGCAACAGGTCTCCCTGATCCAGAAGTTTCCTGGAGTCTGCCAGATGGAACAATGATCAACAACGCTCTTCAATCAGACGACAGTGGCCTTCGCAGCCGCCGCTATGTTATTTTTGGCAATGGAACCTTACTTCTCCAGCAAATGGGCAAAAAAGATGAGGGTGACTACACTTGTTTTGCCAAGAACAAACTGGGCAAGGACGAAAGAAAAGTGAGCGTCAAAATTGGGCCAAATGCTCCAAAAATTAGATTTAAATCACAAACACTGCTGATAGTAAAGTTAGGAGAATCAGCTAAGTTGAGTTGTCAGGCAACAGGTGAACCTGCACCAAAAATCATGTGGATCTCACCAAGAAATGATGTGATATCAATGTCATCAGACAAATTCCAGATTATGGATGATGGGTTATTGGTGAAAAAATTAAGACTGTCTGATGAAGGGAAATATGCATGTGTGGCACGAAATTCTGCTGGTGATGACGTTAAAAACATGAAACTTGAAGTTGAACCCCAGGAACCGTTTATCAATGGAGTGAAAGGCAAGACCACCACAAAGGCTTTGGCTGTATCCTACCAAACAGCACTCCTGGACTGCAGAGTGGAAGGGAAACCAGAACCAAGAGTGTGGTGGGTCACTCCTTATGGCCAGTCGCTCCCAACACCCTACCTAGGTGGTCGCTTCCAAGTGCACCGGAATGGGAGCTTGGAGCTGAGAGGGGTGAGGAAAACAGATGAAGGGAGGTACATGTGTCTGGCTAAAAACAATTTGGGTGAATCTTCACTTTTGGTTGAACTAGACATTGCATCAATAGCAGAGAAACCAAGTTTTGCTGTTCCCAATATAGAAATCTTACCAATAAAGCAAGACGGTGGGTTAATAAGCCTGGAGTGCCCCGCTCGTGGCAAGCCAAACCCAGAGTTTGCATGGGTTTTGCCCAACGGGACGATGTTAACGCCTGGTGTTAGACTCCAACGCTTCACACATCATCTGGGTAATGGAACACTACAGATCTCTCAGCCGGTTCCAGGTGATAAGGGAGTATACCGGTGCCTTGCAAAAAATGTGGCAGGACAAGCAGAGAAACGCTATGCGCTGGAGGCAGGCAGAAAGCCGGTGATCAGAGGATCTACAGGTATGCATTTTTTTCGCCGCTCAAATGAATGAAACAGGAGTCTCTTTAGATGGATAGAAAAGAGACTAAGGGCGTTTTCAAACCTGAATGTATCGGCACCATGGTAAGGCCTAAAAGCAGTGCAGTCAAATCTCTAAACCTAGGAATACCATGGGCTTTTTTCAGTGGTTTCCATTGCCTGATTTGCTTGTGCCACCCAGAAAGAAACTGAACAGATGCTGAAACTATTGTTTTACATTATGAGCTGGCAAGACAACCCAATTGGTGGACAATGAAAAGAAAGCAGTATTTCATGCTGCTTCTGCTTTCTGTCACCTGAAGATGAAAGATCTGGATATAATTCAAATTGTAGGCGTATTGAGTAGGAACTTGATGATAATTTTAAAAGTAGATACCACAGTGTAATTCATCTTTAAAAGTAGATTACAGGCTTGGCTCATATAAAAGTAAAAGTACATGGGCTAGCTGTAAATTTTGTTGCGTCCTCAATATTTGGGCAGCAGGAGAGGAACTAATGAGTTACACCTACAGGAAGAATGAAGAATACACCTTTGCTGTGTTTGTTTGGTGCATACCTGAAGATGATTTGTGTGTTCAGATCTGCCAAAACAAATCATGCCAAAACAAACCAACCAGAGCATAACTGAACTAGACTAACAACACAGGTTTGAAAGCGCTCTAAAAGTGTACAAAGAATCATTGTGAAATCTGGTCATATTGCCTGACTTGTATTATTTATTGCATCAATCATTTTTGCATAAAATATACTCTTTTTACTTTTCCAGGTGGGATGAAGATCACTTATGGCAATATTCTCAACTTGCCCTGCACTGTGGACGGCTGGCCACAGGCAACAATCACATGGACCCTACCTAACGGTCTTGTTTTGGACAAACCTCAAACTATCAGCCGGATATCATTTTTCGTCAATGGGACCCTCCAACTCAGGCAGGTTGCCACCTTTGACAAAGGAACATACATGTGTAAAGCTTCTAACTCTTTTGGCTCATCAACACTATCCTACCCAGTTGCAGTGATGGTTTTCCCGCCACGAATCACCAACACGCTGACCTCAATAACAAGAGTCAGCCGGGGATCGCCGGTGACATTAAACTGTGTTGCAACTGGCATTCCCAAGCCGGACATTTCATGGACGTTGCCTGGTCGTACAACACTGGTTCCACATAACCGGTTCACAGTGCAGGGAGGGATTCACATGACAGAGGAGGGCAGTCTGATCATACAGAACCCCGTACTCATGAACTCTGGCATTTACAAATGCAACGCAAAGAACGCACTCGGTACTGACTTTAAATCTACTTACCTACAAGTGGTCTGAGTGACAGTTGTAATAATAATACTGAGCAAATGTCACAGCATTGCTGAGACTGGACTGGAGGACAGGATTTGAATATGCTGCATAATAAAGAAACTCTGGAGGGAGACTTAAAACTGCCTGACTCTTGGCTTGAGATACCTTGCAAAGCAGTTTCCACTGAACAATGAAGTTTCAAATATTGACAGTTAACATACACCTTTGGTGATTTTTAGCTGTAGTGTTCTTTTTGATGGTGCAAATGTTGCAGATTTTTTTTTTTTTAATTCTACGTTTTGTGCTTAAAAATGCATTTTCGCTTCCGACCTTACCCCGTTGATGTGATTTCACATTCCCCGTACAACATGATAATTTGTAAAATTTTTATTTTAACCTGACACTGCTTGTTCTGCACCTGAAATGACTTAAAACTCCTCTCTCTTGCAATGGATATATCTAAATCTAATGCCTAATCCTTATATGAGTATTATTGTCTATGTGTTGGAGTGACTTCATCTGTACGCGGCAAATATGCAATTGCTCACACCACAAAGTAGGCACTTTACCAAACTTTTCCTGTGAACTTTACAACAGACTACAATTCATCAACAAGCAGTAATGAGTAGTCGAGTGGTATTAATTCAGCTTATAAAGTGCCATATCGCAGGAATCTGAATGACTCTTTTCTCGTTACAATTACAGCTGATTGCTGCTCTACAGCGTGTATCAGAGGATGAATTACTGTATGTATCATTGTCATTTATTCATGTTCATAATGAGTGTGGAAAGGAATGGCTCATCATAGCTTACAGTAGCTATCAATGAGTCCTTGTGGGACACTAATAACAAAAACAAAAGCAAAGGTGCACATAACAAAAATATGTAAGTATATAATTTATAAGTAAAAAATAAAACATACATGTATGTGTTGTTTTTTTTTTATCAGTCGGTTTCCTCATTTTTGCTGAGAGGATAAAGGAGTTGAGGTAGTTTGGGCATCTGTTAGGATGCATCCTAGGCGCCTTCCTTTGAGGTTCTTTGGGCCGTTCTAACTGACAGGAGGCAGATGCAGACTTTGCTGGAGGGATTACACAGCCCATCTGGCCTGGGAACGCCTCAGGATCCACCTGGAGAAGCTGGAAATCTTGCTGGGAAGAGGAATGTCTGGAACGCCCTGCTTAACCTGCCGCCACGCGACCTGATCCCGAATAAGCAGAAGGAAATGGATGGATGGATAGAGGAGACAAAATCAATTTATTCAGTTTGCTCACAGTCACAGAACCACAGATTACTGAGCACAAGCCGCCCTGACAATACTGACATTTGAGGAAATGGAGAGCTCACGTGGCCCAAATGTTGGAAGCTATCATGCCTGTTTTCTGCTTTATGTAACATTTCCACATTAAAATGTCTAAAACATTAGACCTGTATAGCTTTTGTTGTGTTTTTTCATCATGATGTTCAAACCTATAGAAGTCTGTTATTTTATTCAGGTGAGGGTGTGTGAGGTTCTTACCTCTAGTTTCTATAACCTCCAGGTAAACACAGATATATGACGGATACATCAGAGGAAGAAATGTCGACAAACATGACTAAATGTAATGTGGATCAAACTTTATTACATTACCTTCCACAGTTAACAGTGTGACCACTTTGATTGACAGGTAGGTGCTGTTACAGATGGCTTGTTTGAGCGTCACTCAGTCCGCCTCAGGTCTGCCAGTTATCTACGTCTTTGCCAATTTTTAGATTAGCAAGGAGGCAGAAGAGGCAGCCAGCCAAGATGGTGGCGGCCAGAGCCACCGCACTCCCTAACCTTAACCCAAAAACTGTGGGTGAGGTCACGCATGCGACGTTCACGCTTCATGCTGTCAGTGGAAGTAAAATTATGGCATTACTTTTTAAATCATGCTCTGCTTTCAGTCTTGAGGTCATGTTAATGTTATGAAAACTCAAGAAGTACATACAGTCTGTGACACTAGGTAGGTAGCATGATGGCATGAACACAGCCATGATTTATTTAAATCAGCTAAGAAGATTTAAAAATTAGAAATTAAAAAGAGAAAGATGTTTCAGATAAGTTATAACCAAAGACCAGTAATCCCAGTCTGCAGTACTGTACCAAAACAATAAACAAAGTGTGAAATCAGGACATTGTTTTGCGTGTATGCACGCATTTAAAATGTGTGTGTATATGTAAATGCATGCTATATTTCACTGTTGGTTTGTGTTCACTAGAATGTGAATGTCCCACTGGGACTTGCTCCCAGACAAACGGGCCTTTGACTGAGGAAGAAGGGAGCTTTGTCAGACACAAGCGTCGGGATTGTTCGACACAGTGCGATGCGAGTGTGTGTGCGTGTGTTTGTTGTGGGTGTGTGTGTCTGTGTGTGTGTGTGTGCGAGAAAGAGATTATGTGTGTCTCTTTGAGAAAGAGAGTGTGTATGTCTGTGAGGAAGAGATTGTGTCTGCGTGTGTGAGGGATTGTTCAACACACAGCGAGTGGCCGTGCATGTATATGTGTGTGTAGAGACGTTAACACAGAGAGGGAAAACAGGGCAAGTGTTTCTGTCTAGATTTCAGTCTGATATCAACAGACAGGGAGTGTGTGTGTGTGTGTACACGTGTTTTCTATGTGTGTGTGTGTGCATTGTGAGTGAAAATGGAAGCAGAGCTGCTCAAACACAGGACAGCACTTTGGACAGCAACAGTTCACATGGTGAGTAACACTGATTTTCTTTCTTTATTGCTTTCCGTTCACACACTCGGCTGCCCAAAGATTATTATAATGCTGTGTGTGAAAACAGTTGAGGACAGTTGAGACAGTTGAGGTTTGCACCTCTGTTTTTATAGACACAGGGAGAAACATACTAACTGTGACATTGGGATGGAGATGCTTGGAATGCCAGACTCTTGGGATGGAAATATAAGACAGTTTGTCAACAGCTTTGGTCCACATTATAATAACTCAACAACTGTTGGATGGATTATCATGATTTTTTGTAGTTTAGTGATCCTCTCACTTTTTCTACAGTCAGGCGATCACAGGTTCTTAGTTTTGTTTGTTTACTTTTCTCGGATGGATTGCAATGACATCATTAATGTTCCCTCTGGATGAATTGTAATAATAAAGTCTAACAATAATGTAATAAATTTAATGATCCCCCCTGACTTGACATTTAGCGCTACCCTTAGGTCAAAGTTGTCTTAATTTCCACCCCAGCGCACCACCTCGGCACTGCCCGGGAGGGGAACTGGTGGTAGTGCTCGGCTTGGGGGGTACAGACCACAGTATGGAGGGTGGACCGGTAGCTGGAGAGGTGCCAGCTGCTAATGCTAATGTAGCCTAACAGAGCAGCATGACTGTAAATCATAGTCAAGATGGATACAAAAAGACTTTTTTAATAATTAACGTTCGACTGAAGCGCTTAATTCATCTTATTTAATTTAAAGTCTGCATGTCAAACATGTTTTTTTGTCTTGGATTGGACAACCTAGACTGGAAAACAGTCTCCCTGTTGAGGTGAGCAAGATGCTAAATCCCTGTCTGAACCAGCACCACCTCCTTCCTTCGTACATGGTCAGCACAGCCAAACATAAGATGTGTGTAAGATGATGTGATAGCCCTACGCTGTTTGTCCTCTTGTTATCTTAAACACAGCAGCTCTGTGCGACCAGGCAGCTCAGCTCTTATTGATTCACTTGCTCGGTGTGAAAAAATAAGAATGGACAATAACAAATCATGTCACTAAACTGTGAGAGAGTCCTCAGCCGTGTTAAAAAAAACAGCATTATGTTATGTTTTGTTTAAAGGCAATGAATGAATTATGTAGTGTACATGTTGAGCTGCATTTCCTGGTATTTTTGTTACTCTGTGTAACTACCAGACCTAGTGACATTACAATCCCCTACATTACGGCCATGTTGGTTTATGGAATGTGATAATGTGACCAGCTGATCAGATCACGTGACCAGATGGTGTGAGAAAATCTTTCTTTCTCTGCAAAAATCCCTCTGACAGCTACAATCACAGTGTTTTTAGTATCAGAGCCTCAGCTAATTATAGTTAAAGCGCTGCCTTTGGATGACCTGCTGTAATCTGACATCGTGGTGATTAAAACCTGTGTCATATAGATGTTTACGGTGGATTTTAATCATCTCTTAGTATATGTCAGGCAGCATTGTCAGCTTGTAACACATTTCCAGTCCTCTCGGTGGATTCGAAGGTCTGGATCCAGTCCCATGGTGATTTATGTCTGATGATCTTTGCATTTACTGAATATGACTGATTTAATAAAAACATCTGAGGAGTCTGGTGAAGAAATAATGCTTTGTTAACTGCTAGACATCTGAAATGTGACGAGTAACCTCACAAAGGTGCTTTATATACATCTAGATCTCCCTTTGTGTCACTTTAATCATTTACTTTTATTTATACACTTGATTTATGATGATATGGTGATGTTGGTAAATTAATGATTTTCAGTCATCCTAAATAATGCCTTGTTGTATTTATTCAGCATCTCCTGTTTCAACTCTGTTTTTCAATGCTTCTCCCTTTAAGGCCACAATCAGCTGCTGAAACAGAGCATCGCTGGTATTGTTGCATCTCTCTGGTCTCCTCCTTCCGTCCTCCTCCTCCTTTTTCCCCTCCCTTCACTCATCCATCCATCCTGCCACCCCCTCTCCTCTCCACACACGCACACCGATTTGCGCATCGCCTCCTCCGGCATTATGACCAACGATTCCCCGGAGGAGGAGACCCGGGTTCCGGGCGGTGGCGGCAGTGGAGGAGGAGGAGTAGGAGTCGGTGGGAAAGGTATCGTACGAAGGAACCGAGCGGACGACAATGTCACCATCCTGACATCCTCCATGGATTTACACAGAGCCAGCCGGAGCCGAGCCAGCAGCAGTAACGATGCCGCCCCGAGCCTCACATCCTCCGTGGATCTGAGCACCTCCTCCCTGGAGCTGAGCATCCAGACGCGGATCTTTAAGATCATCGTCATCGGGGACTCCAACGTGGGGAAGACCTGCCTCACCTTCCGATTCACCGGAGGGAGCTTCCCCGACAAGACCGAGGCCACCATCGGCGTGGATTTCAGAGAGAAGGCGGTGGAGATTGAAGGAGAGACTATCAAGGTAAAAAGCAGCAGAGGGGCTGGATGTTGATCAGTGGTGTTTCCCCACTCCAACCCCCTCCTCCTCCTCCTCCTCCTCCTCCTGCTCCTCTCTTTTCTTTTTGTTGATCAGCTGCAGCCCAAAGTCTGCCAGTGTGTCTCACACAGGGCCTTTTCATTTTATCCTAACAAAACAACAGACGACACTTTGCTTTAGGGAGGTTTTTCAAGCCTAATTTTACTTGCTGGGTGGCTGTGTGTGTCCTTAGCTCAGAGAGAGACGACAATAAATGTCATTTGTGTGACTAAATGGGTGTTTTTATGGAGAAATGTATATATTTGTACAGGTTTGACAAACCATTCAGTCGTTTTTTGATAGAAAAATGTTTAAATCCAACTTACAGGAACACTGTTCTGCTAAAAATGTCTATAAACAGGGTAGAGCTGAAAGTCAGTGAACAGACATTAATCTGTGTTTGTATGTTGTTCAAGCAAAAGCTAGACAAAGCCAGGCCCTGCTTGTTGTAAATTAGGAGGATATTCTGCTTTTCTTTGTGTTGCTGTGATGATAAACTGAATATCTTTGGCTTTTGGATAGATGGTCGGACAACAAACGCAGCATGACGACAGTTTTCAAATTTTTCTGTGGAGCAAACAATCACCAACAACCACAACTCATTTATTTGTCTTTAGAATTAAATGACTTTGCTTTGTTACACCGTTACAGTGTGACTACTTCAAATGTCCCGTGAATAAAATCAGTGCTGTCATCACACAGCAGTCACAACAGATTCTACAAATAAATCTAATAGCATTGTAAATGTGGGCTGTCGTACTGTAACATCGTCTTGGTAATTGCTGAATTAAAATTTAATGATTTCAAACATCCTCAGCGGCAGTGCATATTGGCAGATGTACCAGAATCAATTTCAGGGCAACATAACAGCCGAGCTGAAGCGTCGTGACAAATAATATTGGTTTTAGCTAATACGTTGAACATTTACTCACATCTTTACTCGTTCATTTGGATCAACCGCGACTGAATATCTGTGTCTTTGTTGAGATTTCTTACACACCTTCCCCCTCCTCGCTTGGCCATTAAGTGTGCGTGCAAACCTTTGTGTTTGCATGTGTGAGCCCCCTCACACACACACACACACTTTCTACCTCAGTAAAACAGTCTGTCTGCAACCTCCAGATGCCCCCTAATGCTGACTCACAAACACACTGTAGCCTGCAGCACATCTATTAGATCAGCACGTCTGAATCATTGAAATCCTCCTCAAACTGTATGCCAGTTTGATCAGCAGTGCGAGGAAGTTTAAATGTCACTCTTATCATATGCAGTTCAGGTAACTACTCCTGCAGCATACATCTGTGTACTGTTCTTGATTAGGTCATGTTGATTAATGTTGGTGTGAGGCAGGTAAAGGTTTTGTTATCTAGATTGAGCCTGATTAACTCTTGTGCTGTGAGCTGCTGTAGGTGCAGGCGTCGTCTTCACTTTTCACTTTTCATTGGTTTTAGACATAGAAACAGAACGACAGACAGCACAAACGCCACTAAACAGTAACGTACATACAAAGATTGAATGTAATAATTAGAAAATTGTTTCCATACGTTGAGGGTAACCAGTTATCAGCCTGTCATGTTTGGTGGTTTGCACAGGGAGGTCACAGGGTTTTCTCCTGGTAACAAGATTTTTCAGGTCAGCAGGTATTTAGTGCGAAAGGGTGTCCAAATCTTCAAAAATAACTCATCACTTCCCCTCACAACAGCTCATGTGGGAGGATATTAAAGAGCTCTGTTTACCAGAGTCTAACACTTGGTGGAGAAGTTTAAATCCAGTTTTGCAAAATGCATTTTCGAGCGACTAGAAGGAGTTTTTAAACAGTTTATAATGTGATGAAAAACCCACTGATGACCTTTAAAATAACTGTCCAGAATCTGGAAATCATTTTACATTTTCAGAAATAGTCCCCGTATCTGAATTGCACTGAATGGGGAACTTGGGGATACTAAATGTCTCCTGCAGCTATTGGAAGGATAGTAAAGTTTTATCTTTTAATAAACCACCAATTACATGAATTCCCTTGTCCTGCCAAGAAAGGAACACGGATGAGCTGACATCTGCAGGAAAATCCAGATTCTGGCTTATAGGAGACAGTAAAGATTTCATATTTTTCCTTCCTGAGTTTGAAGATCATTTTTAATACTCCCTTTCTTTGTCAAGCTAAAAGTGTGACAAAGGAGGGCATTATTGTATGTATATTGTTTGTATAAAGGGTCAGCCTGTCCTTTTTCTCCAGACCGAAACATTGTGATGACTACTGCATACATACGGATGACCGTTCCAGTCTTTGCTACCAGCAAGATAGACCTACAAAGTCACTCTGGAACACTGCATGTATTTGAAGACACGTTGAATTAAAGAATTTGACCTGATCTGACTGGTCATTGGTCTGTTTGTGAGCACTGAAGGTTTACAGGCAGGCAGGTGTTTCAGATCCAGCAGGCTCCCGGATTATTCATTTCCAGAGCTGAGACAGGAAGCTAAACTCCTCTGTGTGTGTCATCCAGATGGTGATTTCATTGCCTCCAAACAGAGCTACTTCACTGCTGCAGTGGAGGCTTTCACGCAGCTCTGTGGCAGCACAAGTCAAAATTTCACTTAGCAGAGTCTACAGCATATAATCTAAATTCACTTAAGCCTCAATTAACGAACTCTTTTCCCTCTCCAGTCCTCTGGCAGGTGAATAGAAGCAGCACACAGATTGGCAACAACAAATGTTATAAGCTGCAGGGGGACTGAAAATAGCAGCATGGAGCACTAAGTATAGACGTAAGGTGTCAAAATAATGCAAATGATTCTCAGGTTTGTGTGCCATACAGCCAAGATAGCTTGTTCTTGTTTCATAGCTGCTGACAGGCAGATTTCTGCGCACGGGCAGAGATGTAAACTGTCTCTTGATAAAATAAATAAAATGTTTAAAAAGACATCTACTCAAATGAGAGGTATATAAAGTGAGACAGCGTTTCGCCAGGGACTATGTTGCCGCCTAAAAGATAAAACAGAGTGCAGACAGGACAACAATGCTGTTGTTTTGCTGTTGCTGATATCTTGTGGGGAGAAACGTGTTCTCATCCTGGCAGTATTGCACCTTATACTGCCAGAAAGCTGCAGGGAGAAGAGTGCATGGGAGGGTTGCGATGGATCATCCACAATGATTCTGGCTTTGTCCGTGACAGAAAGGAGAGGGAAGAGAGAGAGACGAGACGAGACAAGGTCTTTGCAGCTGTCCTCACAATCTGCTTTAGGGCCTTGCTGTCTGAGACGGTGCAAATGACGACCTACGCTGTCATGACACTACTTAGGATGCTCTCAATAGTCCCTCTGTCATTATTTAAGAAAAAAAATCTCAAATCCTCTGATTTCTGCTTCTCAAATGTGAATATTTTCTGGTTTCTTTGTCTCCTTTATGACAGAAACTGAAAACAAGACCTTTTGAGGATGTCTAGTTGGACTTTGGAAACAGGCATCAACATTATTCACCATTTTCTGGACAAAAGAACAAAACTAATGATTGAGAAAATACCAGATTAGTGAATGATCATAATTGTTAGCTGCAGATCTAGTTTGTGCTTCATCAGCTTGGTGTTAAATTACGGGGCACACTGGGTTACACAAAGACTGAGCTTTGATGTTATGAGTGTCATTAAATGCAGCATTTCATCTCTGATGCTAAAGAACAAGGCTTGTGCTTTCAGATGGTAATCGCTGATAAATCACTGGTCTCTTTTTCACTGCAGGCCTGAGCCGAGCGTTGGGAGACGTCCACGTTGATATACAAAGTGCTGCTGGTTACACGGCTGCAGAAACACTGAGCGAGCTGACAATTTGAGCTCAAACTGTGATCTATGCTATGTGATATGTGATCTAGCATGAGCCATAAATAATTTTTACTCTGTCTGCATTCTGACAAGAGTGAATTTTATTTTTAGGTGAAATCAATATCAAATCCGCTCCCGTGCAGAGGGGGTAAAGCTGACTTCCTCTTTGTCCTTCTGGTTAACTTTGAAGCAAACGCTGCAATGAAGAAATGATACAACTGTAGAGTAGCTCCTACGTGCTGCAAATCTGAAAATATCATCCAAACAACTGGATTATTTTGCCAAGCAACTGCAGAGTACAGCGCTGGGAGCTGACTAGAGGAATTTAGCTGGTCTGAGGTGTGACAGGACTCAAAATATGGAGTAAATTAAGAAAAACTGTGGTGAATAACATCTGATAAACTTGGCCACCCAGTCTGCACACTGTGAAATTGGGTCCAAATGCTGAGGCCTTGTGTTCGTGATTAAGCAGTAAAGCCCATCGTGGCTGTAGAGCAGTGCTCCCTTGAGACCCAGTAGCCAGGAATATCTTAACACTAATTTCTGTTGACACGATACAGTGCCATGTTCTGCTTCCCGTAAGCTCTTACAGGCTCAGACAGCTCATTGTAGCCAGAGTTATGCATGCAGTTGTTCCTAATTTACTGAGATTAATAAAATATTTACATAGAATAAACTTGGATGTCTGGATTATGTTGCTTCGGATGCTGTTATTTCCCTGACATTCAGATCTAGCACGGCCTGTTATGATGATGTTAGATGTTCACGGTTCCTTAGGCTTATCTTGTCTGTCTCCTCAGGTGCAGGTATGGGACACAGCAGGCCAGGAGCGCTTCCGTAAATCCATGGTGGAACACTACTACCGCAACGTCCACGCTGTGGTCTTTGTGTACGACGTCACCAAGATGGCTTCCTTCCGCAACCTACAGACGTGGATAGAGGTTGGTAACTGCAACTGCAAACAGTGTTTGTCGGTGTAGAAAAGCTCAGAGAGGCACACGTCCTTAATGTTTTCTCTGGGACCACGTGCATCGTCAGCATCAGTCTCAAGTGTTCCCACTGGTTCTTCCTCCAGCCATCGGTTAACAGTGTGACGTCTCAATCATAAAGCATGTTTTTGCATCTTGAATGCTAACGCTGCGACATTTCTAAGCACTGCTATGCGAGCCAACAAATCCCCAACTGATCACTTAGAAAATGAATAATTCAAAGGGCCTTGTGTATGGAGGGAAAACCTTTACAGTGTTTATTAAGAGACTGCTACTACTATTACAACTTCCACTGTTTTCTCCTGGCACTGTGGCTACAATTCATTGTAACAATACCATTATTACCAATAATTCAACTGCTTAAGACTAGATTAACAACCAGTTTCTACAAACACAACTTCTACAGCTGCTCATGCAACTTCAAGTGACTAAAGATCAACAGCTGTAGCAGTAGTTGTAGTGGAAGCTATTAGCTGCAGCAGACGTCATAGCATGAGAAGCTCAGGTGTAATTAATAATAATTCTAATTAACAGCTGCATTGGTTTATTTTCCGGCTGCTGGAACACTTCTGTGGAAGTGAGTCATTGTTAATATCATTAGTAAATTACAGCTTTTCCTGCCATGATGTGCAGTCGATGATATTAGCAATGAAAAAAACTGCAAAGAACTAACAACATTTATTTAAATAAATAAATAAGGCAGTTACATGTAAAGCACCTTTAAGCTCTGACCTTTATCCAAAATATAATATATAATGTTAATATCTATGGTGCTAAATGAAAACTATTTGCCACACATTACTTCTCAGATGTTTGTCCCGATGTCAGATGTCAGAAGTAAAGAGTCACACCTGACAAATAAAAGTACCAGCAGCTGTAAGTTGCAGAGGGAGTGTATAACAAGTTGTTAGATGTGAATTATGTGTGACTAATGCTGGATTAATGTGAGCGGAGCCAAAAGAATGGACTTTTAATGACTGGAGACATTCATGACCTTCACCTTCAAGGGTGTTACCCACAGTGCTACACCTGTATTCAGTTTGTGCAGATATAAAAACACCGTGCAGCCTCTGTAGCTCCTTTGAATCAACTCTCTGAGTGTCGGTATTGGATTTTATTGACACTGAGCTGTTGGGAATCATGGCTGTGCAGCCATTTTGGCAGCAGCAGTGGCTGTAATGTTTGTTTTCCACTTAGCTGCTTGAATGCATGGTCTCATATCATCTGAACATTGTCTGTAACCTTAATGAGACTATATTCTGTTCTCATCCAGGAGTGTAATGGCCATCGGGTCTCAGCATCAGTACCTCGAGTCCTGGTGGGAAACAAATGTGACCTTGTGGACCAAATACAGGTGAGTGTGCACAAGCAAGTACCATAACACAGAGTAATACTTTATTTACCTTCCTAGTTGGGGAATACAACCAAACGTTTGTGCTCTCCCAGGTGCCCTCCAACATGGCGCTGAAGTTCGCTGACTCTCACAACATGCTGCTGTTTGAGACATCAGCCAAAGACCCAAAGGAGAGTCAGCACGTCGACTCTATCTTCATGTCACTGGCGTGCCGCCTGAAGGCCCAGAAATCCCTGCTCTACAGAGACGTGGAGAGAGAGGATGGGAGAGTCCGGCTCACACAAGAGACTGAAACAAAGAGTAATTGTCCCTGTTGAGGAAATGGAGGAGTGGGAGGCATAATGGAGGGGAAGAGAGAAGAGTAACTGTACATGTCAAGGAAGAGGAGGAGAGGGATGATGGTAGAGGGAGGCTGAAACAAGGGTCTTTTAAATTAAGTGCAACTTCTCTGGTTTAGGAGGAGGACCGGGGGTTGAGGCTGTCGATTGACACTAAGAGCAATGTGTTTCAAGGAAGAGGAGGATAGGGAGGAAGCGGTGATGCTCGTGCGAGTCACTGAATCATCAATGTTGTTGTTTTTGAGGGCGAGGACGGGGGAGGGATGAAAAGATGAAAAAGGGATTTATTAACAATTCAGATTAGACGATGTTGCCTTTTAGACTACAGTGTAGTGTAGAAAAACCCTCCACTTATTCAAACATCAACAGAAGCTGAGTAAATATACTTAACACAGGAGTCATTTGGGGATCCACAACAAACAGTCTGGATACGAGGCTGTTCTTTACTAAACCAGCCCTTTTATTTACCACAGCAACATTTCCGAGGCAACGTTTCGCAACTCGAAAGTCTTATTTCTGCTGCCTTGTCTTTATTGAGTTTCATTCATATCCAAGCTGAAAGCAGCATTTTCCAAACTTTATCTACTGCCTTAAAAAGCTGCCTATGTCCAACACCAAACACTGGGGCAGCCTCTTAAGTGAAAACACCAACTCTTTTATGAATGAGACTCTTTTTGTCTCAGAGTTTTAACGTACCTGATGTCTATCTAGGTCAATCCTTCACGAGCAGGACAGTTGACTTAAAATCACTGTGAGATCACGAAAAGACGGGGAGGATGAGAAGACGCATCACAGAACAGGAGGTAGGAAAAGTCCACGCGAGCTCAGAGGACTTACGCAGGAAAGACCTTGACAACAAGGCTTCCTGGACCATCTAGAGGTTGTCAGGCGCATATCGATTGAGAGGCTGTAAGATCCTCTTACCCTTATGCAGGAGAAATGCACCCTTCTACAGAGATGCCATGGCGAGGCTCCTTTTTTCTCATCTAACCCTGCTGTAAACAAATCCTCCTCCATGCTTAACTCCTGGCAGAGCGGCTTATCCAGCTTCCCCTTTGTGTGAAGAAACATCCAGTCTTTGCCGTACGTGACTTTTTAGATACCCAGTCAGCCACCGCCGCTCTATATACTGTAATGAACGAAGGTGGAGGCCTTCTGTCTGTCTTAGATGATGTGCTCTCCACATCAATATCACTGCCCCCGTGTCTCAGAGAGGGCAGGAAAGGCGACAGAAAACTGTGACCCCTGTATACATAACGGATATATATCGATACTGCTACACAGTCTGGACGTACGCTATGAGTGGACTTAAGCCTGGTGTGTGTGTGTGAGTGTGTGTGTGTATAAAGGAATGAGTCCAGGAGTATCCGAGCCGTGGATGAAGGCTGCATGAAACGCTGTAGAAAGCCATATTGATCAATGTAAATCCAATCCACAAGCCTCACTGTGACACAGTCAAGGAACACACTCGCTAATCTCACCCTATTTTAACATCGTAGCCTACTTTTGAGCCATGCTATAAATATATTTGGACGCCATATGTGAAGAAATCAGATCAGTGAGCATTTCACACCAGTGTTCCCTCCAAGCTGACAGTCTGTGACCTAATTAATTCATCCCATTGAGCAATTTAAGCACTGTGCACACATCCAAGCGCTTTTGTCCAAACAGGTTCTTGTGATTTTCATTCAGAAATATCACTCCGCTGTTCGAGCTGCAGGCTACAGGTGGATAACATGACTGCTACTACTGTAAAACACCCCAGAAGAGCTGCATTCATTCTCACCACACGGGCAAATCTACGACATGCAGCCCACGCAGGCTCAACAAAAGCTGGTCAAAGGAACATCCATCCATCCATTTTCCAAACCATTTATTCTGTTCAGGGTCGTAATATGGGAGAGGAAGTGTAGCTTTCTGTCTGTTAACACATCTATGGCTCTGTTTACCATTAGGTCAGTGCAACCTGGTTAATTTAGTCTCTGTAATACATGTGAGATGACTGTACTAGCCTCATGAGAAGAAAAAACCATGCTGTGACTGGATTTCTTTCATAAACTTACCAGATCTGAATAAAATAACATCTGACAAAGCGTAATTACTCATTACAGTTTGAATCTGACGTATTTCCTTGAGTGTTTGAAGTCATAACCAATTTATATTTTATCCAGGTCTTGAAGTTCAGAATATAAATGTAAAGTGTGTTCACTCGCCTTTCCTCTTCCTTTGCACACACACACACGCACATGTTGATTTGTTTTTTTTTTGCGGTCGATATCAGACTTTTTTTTGAAATTTTGAAGTTTTAAAGTCACATCGGTGTGATGAATGGATCCTTGCAACATCAGGGTACAGTGGCACTAGAGCTGAAACAAAATGATCTGTCAATCAATTGATTTTGTTCTGATAATCGATTTTTTCAAGCAAAAATGCCCAAAAACATTCCTCTGGTTCTTTGCTGGTTTTCTTGACTGATTATTTTGGGGTTTAAATGAGAAAGTAATTGGCAGATTAATCAATAATGAAAATAATTGCAGCTCGAGGAGGGTACAACAAACCCAGACCTGAGGACTTTGCTTATGGTGTGAGCTCGTTACCCTCCAGCTCTTGATTTCGACGTCACTTCAACACTTACACCCCTTACATAGATTAAACATTGTCATATTTACTGATGTATGTGGGGAGCGCTGTGGTGTCACAGTCTTCACAGTGCAAAGCAGAGAAAAGAACAAAATCAAAACAAGTTTGTTATTATAATTATAACATGACGATTACATGATCAGTGAAATCCCAGCATGAAAAGACAAATATACACTGTTGCACATAGAGTGATGAGTGTCACCTGATGGCTTATGATCGTGGTTATGTTTCTGTTTGCGCTTCACTGAGCTGACTGTGAAGGGTCGCTGTTCTGCAGCTGACTGACCTCCAACATCTGTGGTGTACAGATGTTGGAGGTCAGTCAGCTGCAGAACAGCGACCCTTCGTCGACCACTCGACGCTGCCTCATCGTCAGATTAAAAGTCAAAATACAGAGTGACTCCTTTAACAAAAGCCTTAAGAGTGTTGTTACTTGATTTTATGATGTTGTCATTATTTTATTAGAGTCGTTAAATCTGAGATGACAATGTTTCCCGGCTGTGAGTTTGTTATTGTTTTGGACTGTATCAGATTGTCTACTATTATATGTTTCATATGTAACATTGTGGTTGTTACAATCTCACAAAGGGACTTCTGATAAAACTGTTGATGAAGCTTCACTTGGCTCAGATTCTCATTCTTTGGAGACGAGTTCAAACTTTTCTCTGAATACTTCACTTCAGACATCCTGTGAACATTAACATGATGATCTTTTCAGCAACATGTCTGTTTTGGCCATGCAGTAACTACTTAATGTTAGCTTCCCTCCCACGCAGGAACTTCAGATTTCACTGTCTGCTTTTCTCTTAGTCTCTCTGACTTATATCATATTTCACCCTTCATGTGTCACCCAGTTTCTGCTGCCCCCTTACTCTATTTCTGTCCCCCCTTTGTATAGTTCATCCCTTGAAGTCCTTCTATGCCCGTCTCGTATCTCATTGTCGGTGCTTCAGTGTTTCTGATTCGTGTCTTCCTGCCTGCCTCCATATCACACTCCTCAGGATGTCTGTCTCCGAACACATGGAGGCCTGTGGTTTTTTGTTGTTGGCTTGAAAATTAAATTCTCAAGCAGATCCTGTGTAATGGATGTAGCAGATGAGTGCTGCTGAATGCTGAGAGAGAAGATCAGAAAGGTAAACCATGAGATGATTTAAACTGAGTATCTTCTTCTCGGAAGTCTTGTAAACAACTATCTGTTTAAAAAAGACGTATCGTGACACGTTAGAGTAAAATGGTTACACATTTTTAGGGTTTTGAGTTATGCCATGAGTTTAGTCATGCAGATATATTCCAGAGAGGCTGGACCTCTTCTTGGAGTAAAGTGATGTGGTTTGGCAAGTCAGCTATCGAGACACAGACATCTGGGATCAGACCAACAGTTTTAATGCTGAAAAAGATGAAAACAAAATGAAGCGAAACCTGAGCAGGGAAGTCAAAATATCTCATGATAGAGTCCTACACAAAGGAAGAGCTCTAGTGACCCTCACAGTATCTCATAACTACTACTGCATCAGTGTTAACCTGGTGTTAACATCAGCTCTGCAGAGATGTAATTAAGCTGACAGACTGTTGTTGCTGCCACCATCACCAGGAGGACTGAAGTCTGCAAAGGTCAGTGTGTGTGATGCAGCTGACAGAGGTAATTATATTATTAACATGATTCTAATAACTCACATCACCTTCTCACTGGTATAACATAGTTTCCTTTGTGGCTGAACATTATTCTTGTGTCTAATGGTTCAGTTTCCTGATCTTAGCCACGGTGGAGCATCTCCGTAACCAGCAGGGTTGGCAGCCGTCTCCTCGCTGCATCACTGTGGATCAGGATCTCATCCCATGCTGGGCAAACGGCTCCCCCGGGACATGTGATGAACGTTACAGAGCACATTTTGTGTTTAATTTGTCTCATGACGTTGCATTTTTACACATTATTGCAAACAGTGTATAAAGATAAGAAAAATATTTTATTTATTGGAATTCATTCTTACAATTAATATAAAAATAATATATAATAAATATTTTTTTAGGAGCAATACAAAATATAGAATGTACTAATATAGGTTTATATTATAGGTTAACTTTAATGTATGTTAACTTTGTTATGGGTTAATCAATTTATGGCAGGTGAAAATGCCCATTTTGTGTTGTAATGGTGCTTTACAATAATTCCAAGCTGTCCTGTGAGCTCAGATCCTTATATTATGAAGCTCTAGAATCAGATCAAGTCATATTTAGGCAGAAATCACCTTTCATTAACTGCGTTTGGCCTTCAATCAATTTATGGCAGTGAAAGTGCCCATTTAAGCAGGTGAAAATGCCCATTTTGTGCTCTAATGGTCCTTTACAAGAATTCCAAGCTGTCCTGTGAGTTCAGATCTTTATATTATGAAGCCCTAGAATCAGATCAAATCATATTTAGGCAGAAATCACCTTTCATTAACTGTATTTGGCCTTCAATCAATTTTTGGCAGGTGGAAATGTCCATTTTCAGCAGGTGAAAATGCCCATTTTGTGTTGTAATGGTCCTTTACAAGAATTCCAACCTGTCCTGTGAGTTCAGATCTTTATATTATGAAGCTCTAGAATCAGATCAAGTCATATTTAGGCAGAAATCACCTTTCATTAACTGTATTTGGCCTTCAATCAATTTTTGGCAGGTGAACATGCCTTCAATCAATTTTTGGCAGGTGAAAATGCCCATTTTGTGTTGTAATGGTCCTTTACAAGAATTCCAAGCTGTCCTGTGAGCTCAGATCCTTATATTATGAAGCTCTAGAATCAGATCAAGTCATATTTAGGCAGAAATCACCTTTCATTAACTGCATTTGGCCTTCAATCAATTTTTGGCAGGTGGAAATGCCCATTTTCAGCAGGTGAAAATGCCCATTTTGTGTTGGAATGGTCCTTTACAAGAATTCCAAGCTGTCCCGTGAGCTCAGATCTTGATATTATGAAGCTCTAGAATCAGATCAAGTCATATTTAGGCAGAAATCACCTTTCATTAACTGTATTTGGCCTTCAATCAATTTTTGGCAGGTGAACATGCCTTCAATCAATTTTTGGCAGGTGAAAATGCCCATTTTGTGTTGTAATGGTCCTTTACAAGAATTCCAAGCTGTCCCGTGAGCTCAGATCTTGATATTATGAAGCTCTAGAATCAGATCAAGTCATATTTAGGCAGAAATCACCTTTCATTAACTGCGTTTGGCCTAGAATGTACTAATATAGGTTTATATTATAGGTTAACTTTAATGTATGTTAACTTTGTTATGGGTTAATCAATTTATGGCAGTGAAAGTGCCCATTTCAGCAGGTGAAAATGCCCATTTTGTGCTCTAATGGTCCTTTACAAGAATTCCAAGCTGTCCCATGATCTCAGATCCTTATATTATGAAGCTCTAGAATCAGATCAAGTCATATTTAGGCAGAAATCACCTTTCATTAACTGCGTTTGGCCTTCAATCAATTTATGGCAGGTGAAAATGCCTTCAATCAATTTTTGGCAGTTGAAAATGCCCATTATGTGTTGTAATGGTCCTTTACAAGAATTCCAAGCTGTCCTGTGAGTTCAGATCTTGATATTATGAAGCCCTAGAATCAGATCAAGTCATATTTAGGCAGAAATCACCTTTCATTAACTGTATTTGGCCTTCAATCAATTTTTGGCAGGTGGAAATGCCCATTTTCAGCAGGTGAAAATGCCCATTTTGTGTTGTAATGTTCCTTTACAAAAATTCCAAGCTGTCCTGTGAGCTCAGATCTTTATATTATGAAGCTCTAGAATCAAATCAAGTCATATTTAGGCAGAAATCACCTTTCATTAACTGCGTTTGGCCTTCAATCAATTTATGGCAGTGAAAGTGCCCGTTTCAGCAGGTGAAAATGCCCATTTTGTGCTCTAATGGTCCTTTACAAGAATTCCAAGCTGTCCTGTGAGCTCAGATCCTTATATTATGAAGCTCTAGAATCAGATCAAGTCATATTTAGGCAGAAATCACCTTTCATTAACTGCGTTTGGCCTTCAATCAATTTATGGCAGTGAAAGTGCCCATTTCAGCAGGTGAAAATGCCCATTTTGTGCTCTAATGGTCCTTTACAAGTAATTATATTATTAACATGATTCTAATAACTCACATCACCTTCTCACTGGTATAACATAGTTTCCTTTGTGGCTGAACATTATTCTTGTGTCTAATGGTTCAGTTTCCTGATCTTAGCCACGGTGGAGCATCTCCGTAACCAGCAGGGTTGGCAGCCGTCTCCTCGCTGCATCACTGTGGATCAGGATCTCATCCCATGCTGGGCAAACGGCTCCCCCGGGACATGTGATGAACGTTACAGAGCACATTTTGTGTTTAATTTGTCTCATGACGTTGCATTTTTACACATTATTGCAAACAGTGTATAAAGATAAGAAAAATATTTTATTTATTGGAATTCATTCTTACAATTAATATAAAAATAATATATAATAAATATTTTTTTAGGAGCAATACAAAATATAGAATGTACTAATATAGGTTTATATTATAGGTTAACTTTAATGTATGTTAACTTTGTTATGGGTTAATCAATTTATGGCAGTGAAAGTGCCCATTTTGTGTTGTAATGGTGCTTTACAATAATTCCAAGCTGTCCTGTGAGCTCAGATCCTTATATTATGAAGCTCTAGAATCAGATCAAGTCATATTTAGGCAGAAATCACCTTTCATTAACTGCGTTTGGCCTTCAATCAATTTATGGCAGTGAAAGTGCCCATTTAAGCAGGTGAAAATGCCCATTTTGTGCTCTAATGGTCCTTTACAAGAATTCCAAGCTGTCCTGTGAGTTCAGATCTTTATATTATGAAGCCCTAGAATCAGATCAAATCATATTTAGGCAGAAATCACCTTTCATTAACTGTATTTGGCCTTCAATCAATTTTTGGCAGGTGGAAATGTCCATTTTCAGCAGGTGAAAATGCCCATTTTGTGTTGTAATGGTCCTTTACAAGAATTCCAACCTGTCCTGTGAGTTCAGATCTTTATATTATGAAGCTCTAGAATCAGATCAAGTCATATTTAGGCAGAAATCACCTTTCATTAACTGTATTTGGCCTTCAATCAATTTTTGGCAGGTGAACATGCCTTCAATCAATTTTTGGCAGGTGAAAATGCCCATTTTGTGTTGTAATGGTCCTTTACAAGAATTCCAAGCTGTCCTGTGAGCTCAGATCCTTATATTATGAAGCTCTAGAATCAGATCAAGTCATATTTAGGCAGAAATCACCTTTCATTAACTGCATTTGGCCTTCAATCAATTTTTGGCAGGTGGAAATGCCCATTTTCAGCAGGTGAAAATGCCCATTTTGTGTTGGAATGGTCCTTTACAAGAATTCCAAGCTGTCCCGTGAGCTCAGATCTTGATATTATGAAGCTCTAGAATCAGATCAAGTCATATTTAGGCAGAAATCACCTTTCATTAACTGTATTTGGCCTTCAATCAATTTTTGGCAGGTGAACATGCCTTCAATCAATTTTTGGCAGGTGAAAATGCCCATTTTGTGTTGTAATGGTCCTTTACAAGAATTCCAAGCTGTCCCGTGAGCTCAGATCTTGATATTATGAAGCTCTAGAATCAGATCAAGTCATATTTAGGCAGAAATCACCTTTCATTAACTGCGTTTGGCCTTCAATCAATTTATGGCAGTGAAAGTGCCCATTTCAGCAGGTGAAAATGCCCATTTTGTGCTCTAATGGTCCTTTACAAGAATTCCAAGCTGTCCCATGATCTCAGATCCTTATATTATGAAGCTCTAGAATCAGATCAAGTCATATTTAGGCAGAAATCACCTTTCATTAACTGCGTTTGGCCTTCAATCAATTTATGGCAGGTGAAAATGCCTTCAATCAATTTTTGGCAGTTGAAAATGCCCATTATGTGTTGTAATGGTCCTTTACAAGAATTCCAAGCTGTCCTGTGAGTTCAGATCTTGATATTATGAAGCCCTAGAATCAGATCAAGTCATATTTAGGCAGAAATCACCTTTCATTAACTGTATTTGGCCTTCAATCAATTTTTGGCAGGTGGAAATGCCCATTTTCAGCAGGTGAAAATGCCCATTTTGTGTTGTAATGTTCCTTTACAAAAATTCCAAGCTGTCCTGTGAGCTCAGATCTTTATATTATGAAGCTCTAGAATCAAATCAAGTCATATTTAGGCAGAAATCACCTTTCATTAACTGCGTTTGGCCTTCAATCAATTTATGGCAGTGAAAGTGCCCGTTTCAGCAGGTGAAAATGCCCATTTTGTGCTCTAATGGTCCTTTACAAGAATTCCAAGCTGTCCTGTGAGCTCAGATCCTTATATTATGAAGCTCTAGAATCAGATCAAGTCATATTTAGGCAGAAATCACCTTTCATTAACTGCGTTTGGCCTTCAATCAATTTATGGCAGTGAAAGTGCCCATTTCAGCAGGTGAAAATGCCCATTTTGTGCTCTAATGGTCCTTTACAAGAATTCCAAGCTGTCCCATGATCTCAGATCCTTATATTATGAAGCTCTAGAATCAGATCAAGTCATATTTAGGCAGAAATCACCTTCATTAACTGCGTTTGGCCTTCAATCAATTTATGGCAGGTGAAAATGCCTTCAATCAATTTTTGGCAGTTGAAAATGCCCATTTTGTGTTGTAATGGTCCTTTACAAGAATTCCAAGCTGTCCTGTGAGTTCAGATCTTTATATTATGAAGCCCTAGAATCAGATCAAGTCATATTTAGGCAGAAATCACCTTTCATTAACTGTATTTGGCCTTCAATCAATTTTTGGCAGGTGGAAATGCCCATTTTCAGCAGGTGAAAATGCCCATTTTGTGTTGTAATGTTCCTTTACAAAAATTCCAAGCTGTCCTGTGAGCTCAGATCTTTATATTATGAAGCTCTAGAATCAAATCAAGTCATATTTAGGCAGAAATCACCTTTCATTAACTGCGTTTGGCCTTCAATCAATTTATGGCAGTGAAAGTGCCCGTTTCAGCAGGTGAAAATGCCCATTTTGTGCTCTAATGGTCCTTTACAAGAATTCCAAGCTGTCCTGTGAGCTCAGATCCTTATATTATGAAGCTCTAGAATCAGATCAAGTCATATTTAGGCAGAAATCACCTTTCATTAACTGCGTTTGGCCTTCAATCAATTTATGGCAGTGAAAGTGCCCATTTCAGCAGGTGAAAATGCCCATTTTGTGCTCTAATGGTCCTTTACAAGAATTCCAAGCTGTCCCATGATCTCAGATCCTTATATTATGAAGCTCTAGAATCAGATCAAGTCATATTTAGGCAGAAATCACCTTTCATTAACTGCGTTTGGCCTTCAATCAATTTATGGCAGGTGAAAATGCCTTCAATCAATTTTTGGCATGTTGAAAATACCCATTTTGTGTTGTAATGGTCCTTTACAAGAATTCCAAGCTGTCCTGTGAGCTCAGATCCTTATATTATGAAGCTCTAGAATCAGACCAAGTCATATTTAGGCAGAAATCACCTTTCATTAACTGTATTTGGCCTTCAATCAATTTTTGGCAGGTGAAAATGCCCATTTTGTGTTGTAATGGTCCTTTACAAAAATTCCAAGCTGTCCTGTGAGCTCAGATCTTTATATTATGAAGCTCTAGAATCAAATCAAGTCATATTTAGGCAGAAATCACCTTTCATTAACTGCGTTTGGCCTTCAATCAATTTATGGCAGTGAAAGTGCCCGTTTCAGCAGGTGAAAATGCCCATTTTGTGCTCTAATGGTCCTTTACAAGAATTCCAAGCTGTCCTGTGAGCTCAGATCCTTATATTATGAAGCTCTAGAATCAGATCAAGTCATATTTAGGCAGAAATCACCTTTCATTAACTGCGTTTGGCCTTCAATCAATTTTTGGCAGGTGGAAATGCCCATTTTCAGCAGGTGAAAATGCCCATTTTGTGTTGTAATGGTCCTTTACAAGAATTCCAAGCTGTCCTGTGAGCTCAGATCTTTATATTATGAAGCTCTGGAATCAGACCAAGTCATATTTAGGCAGAAATCACCTTTCATTAACTGCGTTTGTCCTTCAATCAATTTATGGCAGTGAAAGTGCCCATTTCAGCAGGTGAAAATGCCCATTTTGTGTTGTAATGGTCCTTTACAAGAATTCCAAGCTGTCCTGTGAGCTCAGATCCTTATATTATGAAGCCCTAGAATCAGATCTAGTCATATTTAGGCAGAAATCACCTTTCATGAACTGCATATGGCCTTCAATCAATTTATGGCAGGTGAAAATGCCTTCAATCAATTTTTGGCAGTTGAAAATGCCCATTTTGTGCTCTAATGGTCCTTTACAAGAATTCCAAGCTGTCCCATGATCTCAGATCTTTATATTATGAAGCTCTAGAATCAGACCAAGTCATATTTAGGCAGAAATCAACTTTCATGAACTGCGTTTGTCCTTCAATCAATTTATGGCAGTGAAAGTGCCCATTTCAGCAGGTGAAAATGCCCATTTTGTGCTCTAATGGTCCTTTACAAGAATTCCAAGCTGTCCTGTGAGTTCAGATCTTTATATTATGAAGCCCTAGAATCAGATCAAGTCATATTTAGGCAGAAATCACCTTTCATTAACTGTATTTGGCCTTCAATCAATTTTTGGCAGGTGGAAATGCCCATTTTCAGCAGGTGAAAATGCCCATTTTGTGTTGTAATGGTCCTTTACAAAAATTCCAAGCTGTCCTGTGAGCTCAGATCTTTATATTATGAAGCTCTAGAATCAAATCAAGTCATATTTAGGCAGAAATCACCTTTCATTAACTGCGTTTGGCCTTCAATCAATTTATGGCAGTGAAAGTGCCCGTTTCAGCAGGTGAAAATGCCCATTTTGTGCTCTAATGGTCCTTTACAAGAATTCCAAGCTGTCCTGTGAGCTCAGATCCTTATATTATGAAGCTCTAGAATCAGATCAAGTCATATTTAGGCAGAAATCACCTTTCATTAACTGCGTTTGGCCTTCAATCAATTTATGGCAGGTGAAAATGCCTTCAATCAATTTTTGGCATGTTGAAAATACCCATTTTGTGTTGTAATGGTCCTTTACAAGAATTCCAAGCTGTCCTGTGAGCTCAGATCTTTATATTATGAAGCTCTAGAATCAGACCAAGTCATATTTAGGCAGAAATCACCTTTCATTAACTGCGTTTCGCCTTCAATCAATTTATGGCAGGTGAAAATGCCTTCAATCAATTTTTGGCAGTTGAAAATGCCCATTTTGTGCTCTAATGGTCCTTTACAAGAATTCCAAGCTGTCCTGTGAGTTCAGATCTTGATATTATGAAGCCCTAGAATCAGATCAAGTCATATTTAGGCAGAAATCACCTTTCATTAACTGTATTTGGCCTTCAATCAATTTTTGGCAGGTGGAAATGCCCATTTTCAGCAGGTGAAAATGCCAATTTTGTGTTGTAATGGTCCTTTACAAAAATTCCAAGCTGTCCTGTGAGCTCAGATCTTTATATTATGAAGCTCTAGAATCAAATCAAGTCATATTTAGGCAGAAATCACCTTTCATTAACTGCGTTTGGCCTTCAATCAATTTATGGCAGTGAAAGTGCCCATTTCAGCAGGTGAAAATGCCCATTTTGTGCTCTAATGGTCCTTTACAAGAATTCCAAGCTGTCCTGTGAGCTCAGATCCTTATATTATGAAGCTCTAGAATCAGATCAAGTCATATTTAGGCAGAAATCACCTTTCATTAACTGCGTTTGGCCTTCAATCAATTTATGGCAGGTGAAAATGCCTTCAATCAATTTTCAGCAGGTGAAAATGCCCATTTTGTGTTGTAATGGTCCTTTACAAGAATTCCAAGCTGTCCCGTGATCTCAGATCTTTATATTATGAAGCTCTGGAATCAGACCAAGTCATATTTAGGCAGAAATCACCTTTCATGACCTGCGTTTGGCCTTCAATCAATTTATGGCAGTGAAAGTGCCCATTTCAGCAGGTGAAAATGCCCATTTTGTGCTCTAATGGTCCTTTACAAGAATTCCAAGCTGTCCTGTGAGCTCAGATCCTTATATTATGAAGCCCTAGAATCAGATCAAGTCATATTTAGGCAGAAATGACCTTTCATGAACTGCATATGGCCTTCAATCAATTTATGGAAGTGAAAGTGCCCATTTCAGCAGGTGAAAATGCCCATTTTGTGCTCTACTGGTCCTTTACAAGAATTCCAAGCTGTCCTGTGAGCTCAGATCCTTATATTATGAAGCTCTAGAATCAGATCAAGTCATATTTAGGCAGAAATCACCTTTCATTAACTGCGTTTGTCCTTCAATCAATTTATGGCAGTGAAAGTGCCCATTTCAGCAGGTGAAAATGCCCATTTTGTGCTCTAATGGTCCTTTACAAGAATTCCAAGCTGTCCTGTGAGTTCAGATCTTTATATTATGAAGCCCTAGAATCAGATCAAGTCATATTTAGGCAGAAATCACCTTTCATTAACTGTATTTGGCCTTCAATCAATTTTTGGCAGGTGGAAATGCCCATTTTCAGCAGGTGAAAATGCCCATTTTGTGTTGTAATGGTCCTTTACAAAAATTCCAAGCTGTCCTGTGAGCTCAGATCTTTATATTATGAAGCTCTAGAATCAAATCAAGTCATATTTAGGCAGAAATCACCTTTCATTAACTGTGTTTGGCCTTCAATCAATTTATGGCAGTGAAAGTGCCCGTTTCAGCAGGTGAAAATGCCCATTTTGTGCTCTAATGGTCCTTTACAAGAATTCCAAGCTGTCCTGTGAGCTCAGATCCTTATATTATGAAGCTCTAGAATCAGATCAAGTCATATTTAGGCAGAAATCACCTTTCATTAACTGCGTTTGGCCTTCAATCAATTTATGGCAGGTGAAAATGCCTTCAATCAATTTTCAGCAGGTGAAAATGCCCATTTTGTGCTCTAATGGTCCTTTACAAGAATTCCAAGCTGTCCCATGATCTCAGATCCTTATATTATGAAGCTCTAGAATCAGATCAAGTCATATTTAGGCAGAAATCACCTTTCATTAACTGCGTTTGGCCTTCAATCAATTTATGGCAGGTGAAAATGCCTTCAATCAATTTTTGGCAGTTGAAAATGCCCATTTTGTGTTGTAATGGTCCTTTACAAGAATTCCAAGCTGTCCTGTGAGTTCAGATCTTTATATTATGAAGCCCTAGAATCAGATCAAGTCATATTTAGGCAGAAATCACCTTTCATTAACTGTATTTGGCCTTCAATCAATTTTTGGCAGGTGGAAATGCCCATTTTCAGCAGGTGAAAATGCCCATTTTGTGTTGTAATGGTCCTTTACAAGAATTCCAAGCTGTCCCGTGATCTCAGATCTTTATATTATGAAGCTCTAGAATCAGACCAAGTCATATTTAGGCAGAAATCACCTTTCATTAACTGTATTTGGCCTTCAATCAATTTATGGCAGTGAAAGTGCCCATTTCAGCAGGTGAAAATGCCCATTTTGTGCTCTAATGGTCCTTTACAAGAATTCCAAGCTGTCCTGTGAGCTCAGATCCTTATATTATAAAGCCCTAGAATCAGATCTAGTCATATTTAGGCAGAAATCACCTTTCATGAACTGCATATGGCCTTCAATCAATTTATGGCAGGTGAAAATGCCCATTTTGTGCTCTAATGGTCCTTTACAAGAATTCCAAGCTGTCCCATGATCTCAGATCTTTATATTATGAAGCTCTAGAATCAGACCAAGTCATTTTTAGGCAGAAATCACCTTTCATTAACTGCATTTGGCCTTCAATTAATTTATGGTAGTGAAAGTGCCCATTTCAGCAGGTGAAAATGCCCATTTTGTGTTGTAATGGTCCTTTACAAGAATTCCAAGCTGTCCTGTGAGCTCAGATCCTTATATTATGAAGCTCTAGAATCAGACCAAGTCATTTTTAGGCAGAAATCACCTTTCATTAACTGTATTTGGCCTTCAATCAATTTTTGGCAGGTGGAAATGCCCATTTTCAGCAGGTGAAAATGCCCATTTTGTGTTGTAATGGTCCTTTACAAAAATTCCAAGCTGTCCTGTGAGCTCAGATCTTTATATTATGAAGCTCTAGAATCAAATCAAGTCATATTTAGGCAGAAATCACCTTTCATTAACTGCGTTTGGCCTTCAATCAATTTATGGCAGTGAAAGTGCCCGTTTCAGCAGGTGAAAATGCCCATTTTGTGCTCTAATGGTCCTTTACAAGAATTCCAAGCTGTCCTGTGAGCTCAGATCCTTATATTATGAAGCTCTAGAATCAGATCAAGTCATATTTAGGCAGAAATCACCTTTCATTAACTGCGTTTGGCCTTCAATCAATTTATGGCAGGTGAAAATGCCTTCAATCAATTTTCAGCAGGTGAAAATGCCCATTTTGTGTTGTAATGGTCCTTTACAAGAATTCCAAGCTGTCCCGTGATCTCAGATCTTTATATTATGAAGCTCTGGAATCAGACCAAGTCATATTTAGGCAGAAATCACCTTTCATGACCTGCGTTTGTCCTTCAATCAATTTATGGCAGTGAAAGTGCCCATTTCAGCAGGTGAAAATGCCCATTTTGTGCTCTAATGGTCCTTTACAAGAATTCCAAGCTGTCCTGTGAGCTCAGATCCTTATATTATGAAGCCCTAGAATCAGATCTAGTCATATTTAGGCAGAAATCACCTTTCATGAACTGCATATGGCCTTCAATCAATTTATGGCAGGTGAAAATGCCTTCAATCAATTTTTGGCAGTTGAAAATGCCCATTTTGTGCTCTAATGGTCCTTTACAAGAATTCCAAGCTGTCCTGTGAGCTCAGATCTTTATATTATGAAGCCCTAGAATCAGACCAAGTCATATTTAGGCAGAAATCACCTTTCATGAACTGCGTTTGTCCTTCAATCAATTTATGGCAGTGAAAGTGCCCATTTCAGCAGGTGAAAATGCCCATTTTGTGCTCTAATGGTCCTTTACAAGAATTCCAAGCTGTCCTGTGAGTTCAGATCTTTATATTATGAAGCCCTAGAATCAGATCAAGTCATATTTAGGCAGAAATCACCTTTCATTAACTGTATTTGGCCTTCAATCAATTTTTGGCAGGTGGAAATGCCCATTTTCAGCAGGTGAAAATGCCCATTTTGTGTTGTAATGGTCCTTTACAAAAATTCCAAGCTGTCCTGTGAGCTCAGATCTTTATATTATGAAGCTCTAGAATCAAATCAAGTCATATTTAGGCAGAAATCACCTTTCATTAACTGTGTTTGGCCTTCAATCAATTTATGGCAGTGAAAGTGCCCGTTTCAGCAGGTGAAAATGCCCATTTTGTGCTCTAATGGTCCTTTACAAGAATTCCAAGCTGTCCTGTGAGCTCAGATCCTTATATTATGAAGCTCTAGAATCAGATCAAGTCATATTTAGGCAGAAATCACCTTTCATTAACTGCGTTTGGCCTTCAATCAATTTATGGCAGGTGAAAATGCCTTCAATCAATTTTTGGCATGTTGAAAATACCCATTTTGTGTTGTAATGGTCCTTTACAAGAATTCCAAGCTGTCCTGTGAGCTCAGATCTTTATATTATGAAGCTCTAGAATCAGACCAAGTCATATTTAGGCAGAAATCACCTTTCATTAACTGTATTTGGCCTTCAATCAATTTATGGCAGGTGAAAATGCCTTCAATCAATTTTTGGCATGTTGAAAATACCCATTTTGTGTTGTAATGGTCCTTTACAAGAATTCCAAGCTGTCCTGTGAGCTCAGATCTTTATATTATGAAGCTCTAGAATCAGACCAAGTCATATTTAGGCAGAAATCACCTTTCATTAACTGTATTTGGCCTTCAATCAATTTATGGCAGGTGAAAATGCCTTCAATCAATTTTTGGCAGGTGAAAATGCCCATTTTGTGTTGTAATGGTCCTTTACAAGAATTCCAAGCTGTCCCGTGATCTCAGATCTTTATATTATGAAGCTCTAGAATCAAATCAAGTCATATTTAGGCAGAAATCACCTTTCATGAACTGCATATGGCCTTCAATCAATTTATGGAAGTGAAAGTGCCCATTTCAGCAGGTGAAAATGCCCATTTTGTGCTCTAATGGTCCTTTACAAGAATTCCAAGCTGTCCTGTGAGCTCAGATCTTTATATTATGAAGCCCTAGAATCAGATCAAGTCATATTTAGGCAGAAATCACCTTTCATTAACTGTATTTGGCCTTCAATCAATTTTTGGCAGGTGGAAATGCCCATTTTCAGCAGGTGAAAATGCCCATTTTGTGTTGTAATGGTCCTTTACAAAAATTCCAAGCTGTCCTGTGAGCTCAGATCTTTATATTATGAAGCTCTAGAATCAAATCAAGTCATATTAGGCAGAAATTCACCTTTCATTAACTGCGTTTGGCCTTCAATCAATTTATGGCAGTGAAAGTGCCCGTTTCAGCAGGTGAAAATGCCCATTTTGTGCTCTAATGGTCCTTTACAAGAATTCCAAGCTGTCCTGTGAGCTCAGATCCTTATATTATGAAGCTCTAGAATCAGATCAAGTCATATTTAGGCAGAAATCACCTTTCATTAACTGCGTTTGGCCTTCAATCAATTTATGGCAGGTGAAAATGCCTTCAATCAATTTTTGGCATGTTGAAATACCCATTTTGTGTTGTAATGGTCCTTTACAAGAATTCCAAGCTGTCCTGTGAGCTCAGATCTTTATATTATGAAGCTCTAGAATCAGACCAAGTCATATTTAGGCAGAAATCACCTTTCATTAACTGCGTTTCGCCTTCAATCAATTTATGGCAGTGAAAGTGCCCATTTCAGCAGGTGAAAATGCCCATTTTGTGCTCTAATGGTCCTTTACAAGAATTCCAAGCTGTCCTGTGAGTTCAGATCTTTATATTATGAAGCCCTAGAATCAGATCAAGTCATATTTAGGCAGAAATCACCTTTCATTAACTGTATTTGGCCTTCAATCAATTTTTGGCAGGTGGAAATGTCCATTTTCAGCAGGTGAAAATGCCCATTTTGTGTTGTAATGGTCCTTTACAAAATTCCAAGCTGTCCTGTGAGCTCAGATCTTTATATTATGAAGCTCTAGAATCAAATCAAGTCATATTTAGGCAGAAATCACCTTTCATTAACTGCGTTTGGCCTTCAATCAATTTATGGCAGTGAAAGTGCCCGTTTCAGCAGGTGAAAATGCCCATTTTGTGCTCTAATGGTCCTTTACAAGAATTCCAAGCTGTCCTGTGAGCTCAGATCCTTATATTATGAAGCTCTAGAATCAGATCAAGTCATATTTAGGCAGAAATCACCTTTCATTAACTGCGTTTGGCCTTCAATCAATTTATGGCAGGTGAAAATGCCTTCAATCAATTTTTGGCATGTTGAAAATACCCATTTTGTGTTGTAATGGTCCTTTACAAGAATTCCAAGCTGTCCTGTGAGCTCAGATCTTTATATTATGAAGCTCTAGAATCAGACCAAGTCATATTTAGGCAGAAATCACCTTTCATTAACTGCGTTTCGCCTTCAATCAATTTATGGCAGGTGAAAATGCCTTCAATCAATTTTTGGCAGTTGAAAATGCCCATTTTGTGTTGTAATGGTCCTTTACAAGAATTCCAAGCTGTCCTGTGAGTTCAGATCTTTATATTATGAAGCCCTAGAATCTGATCAAGTCATATTTAGGCAGAAATCACCTTTCATTAACTGTATTTGGCCTTCAATCAATTTTTGGCAGGTGGAAATGCCCATTTTCAGCAGGTGAAAATGCCAATTTTGTGTTGTAATGGTCCTTTACAAAAATTCCAAGCTGTCCTGTGAGCTCAGATCTTTATATTATGAAGCTCTAGAATCAAATCAAGTCATATTTAGGCAGAAATCACCTTTCATTAACTGCGTTTGGCCTTCAATCAATTTATGGCAGTGAAAGTGCCCATTTCAGCAGGTGAAAATGCCCATTTTGTGCTCTAATGGTCCTTTACAAGAATTCCAAGCTGTCCTGTGAGCTCAGATCCTTATATTATGAAGCTCTAGAATCAGATCAAGTCATATTTAGGCAGAAATCACCTTTCATTAACTGCGTTTGGCCTTCAATCAATTTATGGCAGGTGAAAATGCCTTCAATCAATTTTCAGCAGGTGAAAATGCCCATTTTGTGTTGTAATGGTCCTTTACAAGAATTCCAAGCTGTCCCGTGATCTCAGATCTTTATATTATGAAGCTCTGGAATCAGACCAAGTCATATTTAGGCAGAAATCACCTTTCATGACCTGCGTTTGTCCTTCAATCAATTTATGGCAGTGAAAGTGCCCATTTCAGCAGGTGAAAATGCCCATTTTGTGCTCTAATGGTCCTTTACAAGAATTCCAAGCTGTCCTGTGAGCTCAGATCCTTATATTATGAAGCCCTAGAATCAGATCAAGTCATATTTAGGCAGAAATGACCTTTCATGAACTGCATATGGCCTTCAATCAATTTATGGCAGGTGAAAATGCCTTCAATCAATTTTTGGCAGTTGAAAATGCCCATTTTGTGCTCTAATGGTCCTTTACAAGAATTCCAAGCTGTCCCATGATCTCAGATCTTTATATTATGAAGCTCTAGAATCAAATCAAGTCATATTTAGGCAGAAATCACCTTTCATGAACTGCATATGGCCTTCAATCAATTTATGGAAGTGAAAGTGCCCATTTCAGCAGGTGAAAATGCCCATTTTGTGCTCTACTGGTCCTTTACAAGAATTCCAAGCTGTCCTGTGAGCTCAGATCCTTATATTATGAAGCTCTAGAATCAGATCAAGTCATATTTAGGCAGAAATCACCTTTCATTAACTGCGTTTGTCCTTCAATCAATTTATGGCAGTGAAAGTGCCCATTTCAGCAGGTGAAAATGCCCATTTTGTGCTCTAATGGTCCTTTACAAGAATTCCAAGCTGTCCTGTGAGTTCAGATCTTTATATTATGAAGCCCTAGAATCAGATCAAGTCATATTTAGGCAGAAATCACCTTTCATTAACTGTATTTGGCCTTCAATCAATTTTTGGCAGGTGGAAATGCCCATTTTCAGCAGGTGAAAATGCCCATTTTGTGTTGTAATGGTCCTTTACAAAAATTCCAAGCTGTCCTGTGAGCTCAGATCTTTATATTATGAAGCTCTAGAATCAAATCAAGTCATATTTAGGCAGAAATCACCTTTCATTAACTGTGTTTGGCCTTCAATCAATTTATGGCAGTGAAAGTGCCCGTTTCAGCAGGTGAAAATGCCCATTTTGTGCTCTAATGGTCCTTTACAAGAATTCCAAGCTGTCCTGTGAGCTCAGATCCTTATATTATGAAGCTCTAGAATCAGATCAAGTCATATTTAGGCAGAAATCACCTTTCATTAACTGCGTTTGGCCTTCAATCAATTTATGGCAGGTGAAAATGCCTTCAATCAATTTTCAGCAGGTGAAAATGCCCATTTTGTGCTCTAATGGTCCTTTACAAGAATTCCAAGCTGTCCCATGATCTCAGATCCTTATATTATGAAGCTCTAGAATCAGATCAAGTCATATTTAGGCAGAAATCACCTTTCATTAACTGCGTTTCGCCTTCAATCAATTTATGGCAGGTGAAAATGCCTTCAATCAATTTTTGGCAGTTGAAAATGCCCATTTTGTGTTGTAATGGTCCTTTACAAGAATTCCAAGCTGTCCTGTGAGTTCAGATCTTTATATTATGAAGCCCTAGAATCAGATCAAGTCATATTTAGGCAGAAATCACCTTTCATTAACTGTATTTGGCCTTCAATCAATTTTTGGCAGGTGGAAATGCCCATTTTCAGCAGGTGAAAATGCCCATTTTGTGTTGTAATGGTCCTTTACAAGAATTCCAAGCTGTCCCGTGATCTCAGATCTTTATATTATGAAGCTCTAGAATCAGACCAAGTCATATTTAGGCAGAAATCACCTTTCATTAACTGTATTTGGCCTTCAATCAATTTATGGCAGTGAAAGTGCCCATTTCAGCAGGTGAAAATGCCCATTTTGTGCTCTAATGGTCCTTTACAAGAATTCCAAGCTGTCCTGTGAGCTCAGATCCTTATATTATAAAGCCCTAGAATCAGATCTAGTCATATTTAGGCAGAAATCACCTTTCATGAACTGCATATGGCCTTCAATCAATTTATGGCAGGTGAAAATGCCCATTTTGTGCTCTAATGGTCCTTTACAAGAATTCCAAGCTGTCCCATGATCTCAGATCTTTATATTATGAAGCTCTAGAATCAGACCACGTCATTTTTAGGCAGAAATCACCTTTCATTAACTGCATTTGGCCTTCAATTAATTTATGGTAGTGAAAGTGCCCATTTCAGCAGGTGAAAATGCCCATTTTGTGTTGTAATGGTCCTTTACAAGAATTCCAAGCTGTCCTGTGAGCTCAGATCCTTATATTATGAAGCTCTAGAATCAGACCAAGTCATTTTTAGGCAGAAATCACCTTTCATTAACTGTATTTGGCCTTCAATCAATTTTTGGCAGGTGGAAATGCCCATTTTCAGCAGGTGAAAATGCCCATTTTGTGTTGTAATGGTCCTTTACAAGAATTCCAAGCTGTCCCGTGATCTCAGATCTTTATATTATGAAGCTCTAGAATCAGACCAAGTCATTTTTAGGCAGAAATCACCTTTCATTAACTGCGTTTCGCCTTCAATCAATTTATGGCAGGTGAAAATGCCTTCAATCAATTTTTGGCAGTTGAAAATGCCCATTTTGTGTTGTAATGGTCCTTTACAAGAATTCCAAGCTGTCCTGTGAGTTCAGATCTTTATATTATGAAGCCCTAGAATCAGATCAAGTCATATTTAGGCAGAAATCACCTTTCATTAACTGTATTTGGCCTTCAATCAATTTTTGGCAGGTGGAAATGCCCATTTTCAGCAGGTGAAAATGCCCATTTTGTGTTGTAATGGTCCTTTACAAGAATTCCAAGCTGTCCCGTGATCTCAGATCTTTATATTATGAAGCTCTAGAATCAGACCAAGTCATATTTAGGCAGAAATCACCTTTCATTAACTGTATTTGGCCTTCAATCAATTTATGGCAGTGAAAGTGCCCATTTCAGCAGGTGAAAATGCCCATTTTGTGCTCTAATGGTCCTTTACAAGAATTCCAAGCTGTCCTGTGAGCTCAGATCCTTATATTATAAAGCCCTAGAATCAGATCTAGTCATATTTAGGCAGAAATCACCTTTCATGAACTGCATATGGCCTTCAATCAATTTATGGCAGGTGAAAATGCCCATTTTGTGCTCTAATGGTCCTTTACAAGAATTCCAAGCTGTCCCATGATCTCAGATCTTTATATTATGAAGCTCTAGAATCAGACCAAGTCATTTTTAGGCAGAAATCACCTTTCATTAACTGCATTTGGCCTTCAATTAATTTATGGTAGTGAAAGTGCCCATTTCAGCAGGTGAAAATGCCCATTTTGTGTTGTAATGGTCCTTTACAAGAATTCCAAGCTGTCCTGTGAGCTCAGATCCTTATATTATGAAGCTCTAGAATCAGACCAAGTCATTTTTAGGCAGAAATCACCTTTCATTAACTGTATTTGGCCTTCAATCAATTTTTGGCAGGTGGAAATGCCCATTTTCAGCAGGTGAAAATGCCCATTTTGTGTTGTAATGGTCCTTTACAAAAATTCCAAGCTGTCCTGTGAGCTCAGATCTTTATATTATGAAGCTCTAGAATCAAATCAAGTCATATTTAGGCAGAAATCACCTTTCATTAACTGCGTTTGGCCTTCAATCAATTTATGGCAGTGAAAGTGCCCGTTTCAGCAGGTGAAAATGCCCATTTTGTGCTCTAATGGTCCTTTACAAGAATTCCAAGCTGTCCTGTGAGCTCAGATCCTTATATTATGAAGCTCTAGAATCAGATCAAGTCATATTTAGGCAGAAATCACCTTTCATTAACTGCGTTTGGCCTTCAATCAATTTATGGCAGGTGAAAATGCCTTCAATCAATTTTCAGCAGGTGAAAATGCCCATTTTGTGTTGTAATGGTCCTTTACAAGAATTCCAAGCTGTCCTGTGAGCTCAGATCTTTATATTATGAAGCTCTGGAATCAGACCAAGTCATATTTAGGCAGAAATCACCTTTCATTAACTGCGTTTGTCCTTCAATCAATTTATGGCAGTGAAAGTGCCCATTTCAGCAGGTGAAAATGCCCATTTTGTGCTCTAATGGTCCTTTACAAGAATTCCAAGCTGTCCTGTGAGTTCAGATCTTTATATTATGAAGCCCTAGAATCAGATCAAGTCATATTTAGGCAGAAATCACCTTTCATTAACTGTATTTGGCCTTCAATCAATTTTTGGCAGGTGGAAATGCCCATTTTCAGCAGGTGAAAATGCCCATTTTGTGTTGTAATGGTCCTTTACAAAAATTCCAAGCTGTCCTGTGAGCTCAGATCTTTATATTATGAAGCTCTAGAATCAAATCAAGTCATATTTAGGCAGAAATCACCTTTCATTAACTGTGTTTGGCCTTCAATCAATTTATGGCAGTGAAAGTGCCCCGTTTCAGCAGGTGAAAATGCCCATTTTGTGCTCTAATGGTCCTTTACAAGAATTCCAAGCTGTCCTGTGAGCTCAGATCCTTATATTATGAAGCTCTAGAATCAGATCAAGTCATATTTAGGCAGAAATCACCTTTCATTAACTGTATTTGGCCTTCAATCAATTTATGGCAGGTGAAAATGCCTTCAATCAATTTTCAGCAGGTGAAAATGCCCATTTTGTGTTGTAATGGTCCTTTACAAGAATTCCAAGCTGTCCCGTGATCTCAGATCTTTATATTATGAAGCTCTAGAATCAAATCAAGTCATATTTAGGCAGAAATCACCTTTCATGAACTGCATATGGCCTTCAATCAATTTATGGAAGTGAAAGTGCCCATTTCAGCAGGTGAAAATGCCCATTTTGTGCTCTACTGGTCCTTTACAAGAATTCCAAGCTGTCCTGTGAGCTCAGATCCTTATATTATGAAGCTCTAGAATCAGATCAAGTCATATTTAGGCAGAAATCACCTTTCATTAACTGCGTTTCGCCTTCAATCAATTTATGGCAGGTGAAAATGCCTTCAATCAATTTTTGGCAGTTGAAAATGCCCATTTTGTGTTGTAATGGTCCTTTACAAGAATTCCAAGCTGTCCTGTGAGTTCAGATCTTTATATTATGAAGCCCTAGAATCAGATCAAGTCATATTTAGGCAGAAATCACCTTTCATTAACTGTATTTGGCCTTCAATCAATTTTTGGCAGGTGGAAATGCCCATTTTCAGCAGGTGAAAATGCCCATTTTGTGTTGTAATGGTCCTTTACAAGAATTCCAAGCTGTCCCGTGATCTCAGATCTTTATATTATGAAGCTCTAGAATCAGACCAAGTCATATTTAGGCAGAAATCACCTTTCATTAACTGTATTTGGCCTTCAATCAATTTATGGCAGTGAAAGTGCCCATTTCAGCAGGTGAAAATGCCCATTTTGTGCTCTAATGGTCCTTTACAAGAATTCCAAGCTGTCCTGTGAGCTCAGATCCTTATATTATGAAGCTCTAGAATCAGATCTAGTCATATTTAGGCAGAAATCACCTTTCATGAACTGCATATGGCCTTCAATCAATTTATGGCAGGTGAAAATGCCCATTTTGTGCTCTAATGGTCCTTTACAAGAATTCCAAGCTGTCCCATGATCTCAGATCTTTATATTATGAAGCTCTAGAATCAGACCAAGTCATTTTTAGGCAGAAATCACCTTTCATTAACTGCATTTGGCCTTCAATTAATTTATGGTAGTGAAAGTGCCCATTTCAGCAGGTGAAAATGCCCATTTTGTGTTGTAATGGTCCTTTACAAGAATTCCAAGCTGTCCTGTGAGCTCAGATCCTTATATTATGAAGCTCTAGAATCAGATCAAGTCATATTTAGGCAGAAATCACCTTTCATTAACTGCATTTGGCCTTCAATCAATTTTTGGCAGGTGGAAATGCCTTTAATCAATTTTTGGCAGGTGGAAATGCCCATTTTCAGCAGGTGAAAATGCCCATTTTGTGTTGTAATGGTCCTTTACAAGCATTCCAAGCTGTCCTGTGAGCTTATATCTATATATTATGAAGCTCTAGAATGGGATCAAGTCATATTTAGGCAGAAATCACCTTTCATTAACTGCATTTGGCCTTCAATCAATTTTTGGCAGGTGAAAATGTCTTTAACGTTAATGTATTGTTATTGTGTTTCATGCTGCTTGAATATTCCTTGGGATCTATCTATACATATCTTTTTATTCTATTATGTTAGATTTTATATTGTTCTTCTTTGGCTGTGTTCTTTGACTGCCATCACTGTATACAGCCTAATTTAATTGTACACAGTTTTATTTATCTCTATTTGTAGACAGAGAGAGACAGACTTATAGATTATGCGCACAGATGTATTTAAATATTGTAATTCTATTTCTTATTTCTGTCATTTATATCTAAAGTATTTTTTATATAATATATATATTAAACTTGTTTACATAGTTTTCTATTTGAGGGTTTTTAATTTCTCAGCACAGATTTAATTTAAAATCTATCTAAACAGATAAAACCGAAGGTAAACACAGCAGGATAAACCTCGGTGATGTTTTTACATTTCTGTTCCTCTGCTGAAGAAGCATTGCCGTGTCGTTACCTGTGGAGAGCAGCAAGCGGCTCAGCTGAGTGTGAACCAGCCCCGGAGCTGAGAGGAGAGGAAGAGAGCGGAGAGAGACGTCACATGGAGGAGATGCAACCAGCAGTAGCTGCTTCACTACTAATCACACAACATTAACACAGCCAGCTAGTGCGAGCTAACCTAGCCTAGCCTCCTATATATACACACACACACAGAAATACACTCATATACAAGTCGCCTTTGATTTAATCACACAACCGGAATTTAAAACCTGCGAGAAACAAACGCGAGATTCACATTTCGGTCACACACGGTCGCCGTGGCCTCTTCTTTGCATCCAACTGACAGGCTAATTTTGGGCTAGCTTAGCTTAGCTTAGCTTAGCTTAGCCTAGCGAGGCTAAACTCTGCTTTGGCTAGCGTCAGGCTAGCCAGCTATAGCTATAGCTATAGCTGTAGTAACTTGCGTCATGGATGAACTAGTCGTGGAAGTGAGGGGAACAAGTGGGGCCTTTTATAAGGTGAGTTTGGCTTTTTGTTTCACACACACGTTACGTTTGTCCGCCGTTGTGAATGCGTCTCGCCGGAGCGTTAGCAGGAGAGGAGGAGGAGAAGGAGGAGGAGGTGCAGGAGGAGGAGGAGGAGGGGGGGATACCTGCTTGTGTTTGTCCGGGCCTCGGTGCTCGGTGCTCGGTGAGCAGCCTCCAAAAAAAGAAAAAAACAAATCAGTAAACAAAGCTGCGGCTAAGATGCTAACATAACCTCAATGCTGCTGGCTGGGTGTGTTAGCTACCCGGCTAACCAGCGCTGTGGTGTTTGTAATGGTGACTGTAATCTGATGATGGGCAGGCACAGGTGTTTCAAATGGGCTTCACCTGCATGTTATACCATGGTGGGTTTTGTTTCCATCGAGGCTGCTGAGATTTTTTGGGGGACACTTGAGTCAACAAGTTGGAGGGACATTGATTATTTTGAGTCAGGGGGTTTGGTCGTGGATGCATGTGCAGATATTAATATGCAGATGTTGATCTGTTTGGATTAAAGCTTGTGTTTCCAGTTTTGTAGGACTGTCAAGCAGGGAATTAAAGTAAAGTCTCTATTTATCTGACAGATAATCCCGGAAACTGAAGCTGAACATTACAGGATAAAAACATAAACTACCATATATAATATTTATTTATAAAATTCTCCCTTTGAATGTTGCTCAGTTACACAAGCTTTGCTGTGTGTTTCCAGCTTTGTGGGACTGTAAAGCAAAAGTAAAAGCGCACTAAAGGAAGAAAGGAAATTTAAAAAATGATCACTGATCTTTAATGAACTCATGTTTTGATTGGAAAGTAACTCATAAGCATAGGCAGCGAGTTAATGTAACAGAGTTAAAGGTCCCGTGTCTAAAGATTTGTTTTCATAAGAAGTAATATGTTTTTATGCCTGTTTAATCACCTGAAAATAACTATATTTTTTGTTTTTGTTGCTTTAAAATTGTATATCTATCTATCGAGGTAGCCCTGAACAGACAAACTTAAATACTCACTCTCTCATAGTCGAGGGTGATGTGAGGAGGAATTTTTTTTTTTAAAGAAAGTTTGTAACAATAAATAAAATTAAAGATAGACAGTCAGTTTGGCTGCAGACTTGATGTAAAGAATATGAACGTGCAGAGATGTAACGAGTGAGCTCGGGCACCTCGACACACACCTGCCTCATGTTTTATTATCATTACCGACTCTCATGGCGCGTTCGATGCCAGCCGAATCATTCGGAAAGTCGAGCGCTTCACTAGAACTCGCTCCTGGATTAAACGTGAATAAAATATGTATGAAAAATAATTCACTTTAATTGAAGTTAAAGTGGGAGCATGAACAGTGGATGTACTTTTACTTCTTGGCTGGGTGTGGCGCCGACCAAACACCACCGTATGAATGCAAAATGTGACGTTTGGCGCGCGCTCTGAACATTGTTTTATTATTTGGCATGTGGTGTTATCAAATTACAGCACTTAATGCAATTAGGCAGCTTTCAGAGAGCTCCACAAACTGCACTTCAGAGTCTATCCTGACATTTGTTTGAGCTGTTGAAGAAAAACGCAGCTGCTCAGCTTTAATGTAATTTAATTATCACACAGGTACAGTCACGGTGTGTTCTCATGTAAAACAGGATGGTCATAATAAATAATGATTATTATAGGAGTAATGTGAGTGTAAACAGTGAGGAGCAAGTATTTTAAGGTGCAGTCTCATTTAGGGTTCAGGTAGTCGATGTGGAAGTTGAGATGAATCCAAATTTTAGAAAAACGCAGCCTGACGTCACCCTGAAGCCTCCAATCAGATGATCAGATCGGTCGAACCTCCACAGTCAGCCTGAAACTGAGATGATGCTCTACCTGTTGTGTTCTGACTTTGTTTATTTCATGGACGGGCTTGCACTGGTTGAGAGACATAGCCAGTGAATGAGAGTGAGCGAGCGCTGGCCAGTTAAAACCAGTTAATCAGCAGAATAAAAAGTTTCACAGCGGTTAAGTTCAGGAGGAAATGCTTTTATCCATGTTTAAAGATTCTCCAGGCTTTAGTTTTGCAGTGTCTGGTGTAGATGTGTTTTCAGCGTGCAGAGCGTCACATATTGTAGCTGAACAAAGCGCTCTCTGCACGCCCTCGCGGTCTTGTTTGGCGGTGTTTCTGTATCAGGCAGGGTCAGGGCCCCTTCGATGGTGCAGGAGCAGTATTTGAGGAGAAACTTGGATTTTCCTCAAGCACCTCGGGTGAAACGCCTCTCCCAAGTGTCCACTTCAAGCCCTCAGCTTGAAGCTGTCCACTTTTCTTTTCACCGCTTGCTGCTGTAGAGCCTGCTGGATGATCGTTGTCTAGAGTACCTGAATTAGTAAAAAAAAAAAAAAAATGCTGACGTGGGTTGCGATGCAGAGTGATAACACCGTCTAATGTAGACCAGCTTGGCTTTAAAGCATTGAGTCAGTGTCTGAGTTGAGTCATTGAATGCTTTCTTGAAATGAGAATACAATACAGTGTGTGTCATTAGCCAGATCGCTGTGTTGGACTGTGGTTTGTTTTCTAATAAACAACACACAGGCTGATACATCCGTCTGTGCTGAGATTTGATCAGTGGTTTTAATTGTGACGTAAAACTCCGGCCTTGTAAATAGAGCTGTAGGACGCAGAGTTGTCTGTCTCACTCCTTCACACCGGTGTAAGGAAAATGGACAGGGCGTCCCTGAAGGGGTAAATTTGGCACTGCAGTTGTTCAAGAGGTAACGGAGCCAAGTAGGCTCGAAGTTACAGCACCAACAACGTGTTTTAATGTTTTTGTGTTGCCGGAAACTCATACCTGGGGTGTCGATTAGCTCAGCTGGTAGAGCATCCGCCCCACGTTCGAAGGCAGGCTCAGCAGCGGCCCTCCTCTCCCCACATTCCTGTCACTCTTCAGCTGTCTCTCTCAAATATAAAAGTTGAAAAAGAGCTGGAAGGAGCAGTGCAATCTTTAAAATTTTGGCTTTAAAGAGCAGATAAAATGCGATGACTGCACGCACATCAAAGTCTTTGACTGGAGCAACTAACAGTGGAACCAGACTTGTTTTAAAAGCATCAGTGTGTTTTTTGTATGTTTCATTTTCCTGTCGAGGAGTTCGCTCCTGATAATTACGTTGCAGGAATGTGCCAGAAGTATTCGACACGATAATAAAAAAATGGTTAAACATCGACTACATTATAGCGGTTTAGTTTATAGTCTCAAATTAAAATTTCTCCTTTATAATTTCTTCTCCTGAAATAGCTCCGATGAGTCCGGCCTGTAAACTCTTCACCTCAACTCGACCGCTGAAGTCACAGTCATAATCTGTGCGGATGTTTGCACAGGCGTGGTCTCAGGTCGACGAAGTCAAAGTGCAATAATGAAGCTCTCCCTTCACAAGCTCTTCGCTTCATTACATCCATTACTGGCTGTTAGCTTAGCCGGCTAATGCAGCCCTCAGACTACACTCTAGATCTCTCTCTTTTCCTTCAAGGCATTGCATGTCCTACTTGCAGTACTTGACACACATGGACGGAGACTGTGTACAACCAGAGAGAGAGGCGCAGCCAAACCTGACTCAAGGCCAGAGCCCCCAAAAAATCAATTGTGGCCTTTTTGTGTTGCTAAGAGCTTGGGTCAGGTTTGAGGAACAGAACTGTTGCCCTGCTGCATGCTCCATGTCGGTTTGAAGCTGTATTTAGTATTTCTAGAAGCATGCCTAACTCTCTCTGTGATTTCCTGTAGGCCTTTGTGAAGGATGTTCACGAAGGATCGGTCACCGTGGCATTTGAAAACAAGTGAGTACCACACACATGCACACACACACACACAACAAAATATACCATACCGTATGCAAATGTTACCTTTTCCCGACACTTTTTATGACGCGTGTGTTCCTGTGTCCCAGCTGGCAGCCGGAGCGTCAGATCCCGTTCCAGGATGTGCGTTTCCCTCCTCCGACAGGTTTCTGCAAGGAGATCAACGAGAGCGACGAGGTCGAGGTGAGACTTTCAGAACAGTTTCTGAAAACTGACGTCACGATCAGGTTCCCTGCTGCGGTTCCTGCCGTCCGTGTTCAGCACAGATGGTGATTAAGCTGTCAGTCAGCGACACTTTCTGTCTCTCAAAACCAAAAGCGATATATTTTTTGTTTACAACAACAAAGGAAAGGTTTGAAATTTTACTTTGATCTCTTCAGAAATCACCAGAGAAACTTCATCATGATTATAATCAATTATGTAATCCATTCTCTGTTCTGTAATGTGTTGCCGTGCCTCAGATGTCTTTAGTGCTAAAAAAAAAGGATTTAATAAGAAAGTAAAAGAGCGCTGTGATGGTGTTTTGTTTCTGCAGCGATGTTTGCGCAAGTTTAGGTTCAGATGTGTGTTCAGTCACGACACACCGTTCACTTTAATTAAGTTTGTGCAGACACTAGTTTTACACTGTCACACTGTTAACATCTAAACATCGAGATAACTGTAATAAGCCACACCAGCTCTTCAGTTAGTGATGGAGGTGTTTGCGTCTTAATTGCACCTCGTCGCCGTCATCAATCCACTGTGGAACTGTCACAGGACGACAATAGACACTGCAGAGACTAGGCACACATGACAAAACAACGTAAATAAACATAGCCCGCTGGCTGCGCTTAACCTAGAGGGAATGAGTCCACTTGAACAAAATAATATCTTCACTTAAATGGAGCATAAATTCCCACAATTAAATGTCCCTGCGCAACAGGTAGCAAAAACGAGTTCCTGCCCAGTGTACAAAACAAATCAATATTCATCAAAGTGAATCAGATGTCTTTTAATCATCTCTGATTTGTGTGTGTGTGTTGCCAGGTATATTCCAGGGCTAATGACAAGGAGCCATGTGGATGGTGGCTAGCCAAGGTTCGCATGGTCAAAGGAGAGGTAAGCTTGTGTTTACTGAGCTGGGTGTATCGGTCAGATCAAAGCAGCAGTGTTCACATTGGTTATTCTGCTGCCTGGGTTCAAGGTCTCACTGTTACTACTTTACTTTGAATTGTTTGATTAGAGGATTGAATTCATGTCTCTCTGCTGCGAGCTGTTTTTTCTTCCATATCATCACTCTCATGTTTCCCTTCTCTCTCTATCTACAGTTTTACGTAATAGAGTACGCTGCATGTGACGCTACGTTAAATGAGATCGTGACGCTGGAGCGGCTACGGCCGGTCAACCCCAACAAGCCAGCCACCAAAACCACCTTCATCAAGATCAGACTCGACGTACCCGAGGATCTACGGCAGATGTGAGCTTCATACAGACATTTCTATGTCTCAGGGCATGTGTGAAACTGTTTGGTTGGATGGATTCCAACAGGTTATCTCCTGAGAAGTTGGGAGGATTGTCCAAGGGAAAAGGTCAAGCAACTTAAGTAGGATGAGTCATTAAAATACTTAAATTCTCTGCCATGAGTCAAATGAGTACAAAGAGCAAAAAACCCAGTTTACGCTCTATCTGCTGGGCAGCGATGGCTGTGAAGGCCAGCTTGGCTTTAACAAAGACCTTTGGTCTAGGTGTCAGGTGCCTACACTGATCAGTACCTCGTCAGAGCAGAGCCTGCTGATGTGTGCATCTGTCAGAGGAACACAGTGTCAGTGGCACAATGCCAGCAGACCAGCAGCGATATAATGCAGTACTCAGATATTTAGCTGCAATTTAAGAATCTTTTATTATCATCGTGTAAAACCTGCTGATGGAAGAACTCTTAATTAAGCAATATTACATGAGAGGGTTTGCTGTGACGTAATTATTATATACCAACTTTAGTAAAATATATAATCAAGAAATATTCATTTATATTCATATTTTGGGGCATTTTGTTCTCAAAATAAAAAATGTTCTGTTCTCCGTTTCCATGGAAATACACGAGGTCTGACTCTGAACTCTGGAAATCAGTTTACTACTCCAGCAAGTAGTCCGAGCCTTAGTAACGACCTGCAGAGGCGCTTCATAGTCCCGTCAGAGCTTTCTTGTGGAGTGAATAAATACCACACACATAAACACTGAACTGCTTTGCTGGTTCAGTCTTGTTGTGACTAAGATATCTGCTGAAAATCTGTGAACTTCACGTGTATTTCTGAGTATTTCTGGTTTAGCTGCTCACCTCACAGCTGATCCAAACATCAACAACTCACCGGCTTCACCTGCGCATGTTTGTGGCTCTGTTAGGCTGAATAATTCAATATCTTCATGTGAATCTGTGATGAACTGAAGGCATGTGACGTCTGTGTCCACAGGTGCTCAAAGGAATCGGCACACAAAGACTTCAAAAAGGCCGTGGGAGCGTTCAACGTCGTCTACGACTCGGAGAAGAAGCAGCTGGTCATTTTGGTACGTGAGACATTATCAGTTAAATTCTTGAACTAACGGCACACGATCGTGTTAGACGACCTGCTTTTTTTAAAACGCATTTCACAGTCTGTGACCGTTTGTGCGAAATAATCTTTGATTGTTCTCCCAGTCGGTGAATGAGGTCACAACAAAGCGGGCCAGCATGATGAGTGACATGCACTTCAGGAGCCTGCGCACCAAACTGTCACTCATGCAGAGAAACGAAGAGGCCAGCAGACAACTGGAGGTAAATATTTACACACACACAGAATGAGGCTGCGTGTCTCTATAATTTGATCATCAAGGATCGCCCACCAGGAATCGCTTAACTCTGCTGTGGCAGCGATGATGTTTTTGCTCGTCTTTTATGTCCTCTTTGTCCCTCTCGTCGCGTTCCTGCAGAGTTCCAGACAGCTGGCGTCACGGTTTCATGAACAGTTTGCGGTTCGGGATGACCTCATGGGTCTGGCCATCGGGACTCACGGGGCCAACATTCAGCAGGCGCGTAAAGTCCCCGGAGTCACTAACATAGACCTGGACGAGGAGACGTGCACCTTTCACATATACGGAGAGGTAGGAGGGCTCTGTCGATGCTTAACTTCACACCGACATGAGCGGAGCGACATTTACCGTCATGTTTAACGTTTGTTCTGTGCTTGTTAAAGGACCAGGACGCTGTACGCATCGCCAGGAGTTTCCTGGAATTCTCCGAAGATGTCATCAAAGTTCCCCGGAATTTAGTAGGTGAGGAAAATCACTCAGCCGAGACGCTGAGATCATTCATGCGGTAACTTCAATTCAATCAAGACTTATCCAGACTGTTAAAGTCTCTGCAGACTGTGACTGACGAGGTTTCGCCCCCTTCACAGGCAAGGTGATCGGCAAAAACGGCAAACTGATCCAGGAGGTGGTCGATAAGTCTGGGGTGGTGCGGGTTCGCATTGAGCCTGAAAATGACAAAAAGCCGTCAGCGGCGGCGGCGGCAGCAGCAGACGAGGTGAGTGGACGTGTCTGTACACGACAACACAACAAACAGCTCAGTGATTTATTTAAACTGTGACCTATAACTCCAGCAATGAATATATCTTCACTGCTGCTAGTGGGCGTCATTTGAGGATGGATCAGAATGATTCAGTCTGTCTTTGTCTCACAGGGAATGGTGCCATTTGTGTTTGTGGGGACCAAGGAGAGCATCTCCAATGCTACAGTACTGCTGGACTATCACCTCAACTACCTTAAGGTCTTTATAATGTGTTCATTTTACTCTGTTTGTGGTTAGTTTTTATTACTTCCACCTTTTGCTTCATGGTTAATTGAGCTGAGAAACGGTGTTCAGTGTAGTCTGTCCAGAGCAGAAGGATTGTGATGTGAGAATCTTGCATGCAGGGAGTTAACCAGACTTCCTTGTTGTTATGTAAACATTATATCCTGAATATTCTCTGAAGAATGTGAGTGAGGTGGTGTTTCAGGTTTAACAAGATGTTTTGATGGCTTGTGAGCGCAACATTGGCGCATCTATTGTGCGCCTGAGTGTCCATGCCGGTGTTTGCTGTATGACAGCTTTCTACTGTCGCTTTCAGTGCTAACTGTGCCAGAAAGTGAAACCTAAGTCTGCCTGGCATGATTTCCTTTTCTTTTCTTTGTTCCCTCCTGATGTTTGAGCAGTTTATATAAGTTTGAACTCAATAGTCGTTGGCTCTCGACACTTGCTTTTATTAGTTGCAGACCCAGACTGTTAATATTCACATTTTAAGCGCGTTGCACGACACAACACTGAGTGCTAGATAATGTGTCTGTTCTCTGCGAAATGCCACTAACATCTATCTCTATCTTTAATTCTTCGTCTCCACAGGAGGTGGATCAGCTTCGTCTGGAGCGCCTTCAGATCGACGAGCAGCTCAGACAGATCGGAGGCGGAGGTGGAGGAGGAGGAGGAGGGGGAGGGACGGGGCCTCGAAACCTTAAAGACAAAACCTACGTGTTCGACAACGGCATGGGTCTGGGGATGGGGAGAGGAGGGGGAGGAGGCGGCGGAGGAGGAAAGCCCTACACAGGAGGGGGAGGAAGAGGCGGGAGAGGGCGAAGAGGAGGAGGTGCGGCGTTCGCCTCAGGTACGGTGAAAGACAAGAGAGCTCGTTCAAAATGAGTTCAAAATACTAAATTAAACAATTAAATGACAATAAATTATAAATGAATATATTCATATTTGATGAGGAAGGTGGCGTAGAATAAGTGGATTTCTGATTTATTCATGAAACAAAACATTTAATCAAAGCTTGACCCTTCAGACGAGGTTTGACTTGTGTCCTCCGTCCGCCAGGCACCAACTCCGAGGCGTCCAACGCTTCAGAGACGGAGTCGGACCACAGAGACGAGCTCAGCGATTGGTCGCTGGCCCCCACCGAGGAGCTCATGACAGGAGGCGGGACCCTGCCCAGACGAACAGACGGGAGGAAGAGAGCAGGCGGAGGAGGGCCGCGAGGACGAGGAGGGAGAGGAAGAGGAGGCGGAGGGTATAAAGGTTTGTCATCTTTTTGGCGAGTCACATCAGCAGTCAAATATTTATAAAACTTTCTGGAGGTCAGTTATACAGCTGTATTCCTATCATCTTAATACCATTAGACTGGAGATTAAGATCATTTTGGAGCTAATACATGGAGATGATTTTTATTTCAGCTGTAAAAAAGAGATAAGGAGGAAAAAGAAATTAGTTTTTGTAGTGAAAGGTTGAGATCATTTTCATCAAATTGCCTGAAGAAGAATAGAAATCTCCCTGCTGACTCCCTCCACTAATTCATTCTCCTGTGTGTTTGCTTTTCAATGAAATCCAAGTTTATATAAAAAAAAATAATTTCCCCAGGCGTAAATCTAATTATGATTCATGCAGCCTGCCTGCGTGAGGCTGCAGGGCTCTGAGAAGGTTCTGGCATCTGGCATGGAGGCAGAACAGGTTTTTGTTTTTAACAAGGAAACGAGGATGATGCCCGTAAGCCGACAGTCAGAGTCTGTCTGCCCTGGTTTAGGTGACGACATGCAGTGGAGCGAGCCGAGACCTCGTCATATCAGAGACCCCAAGACAAGAGCGCAGGAAGACACTCTACAGGTAACACACACACCTGAAAACACGTTTTCTTTTGTATGTTTCTTAACAGTATCAATGAAACACGCATGTTTTTGAATAGAATTAATAAGGACATAGAAAATGATATAAACTCCCACAGACTTCTTCAGATCTGGACTCGTGTCTTGTGTTTATCGAGTGTCTCAGAGTTGGAAACGAGTCCAAACTCTCGCCGACACATATTTGGTCCGACTTTTAGCTGCAGGACTCCTGTGTCAGACAGTATTTACAATCAATCCAGAGCAGATGGCAGAGGTGGAACACTTGATTTTAAAATATACAATTCTGATCAAAACTGAATCGTGTTGATGACTGCCTCAGTTACAGAGGACGGACGGCACATGCTGTCTCTGCAGCAAGCAAATATTTCTGACGTAATTAATCAAACTTGGCCTGTGAAACACGTCCAGTTTTGTACGCGTGTGAAGTTGAACTCAACTGGACATCAAGGAGTCACAAAGTTATAGCTGTGACCAAATGCTTCTGCTGTTATTATTTATTTAAATGTATTTTAACTGAATAATATTTGAGGTTATTGGATATTGACTTTGTATTTTGCAAGACGAGATGCTACAGGAAGAATTTCCCCAGCTGTATGCATGAGTTAACCGGCTGTAATTGAGATTACATGTTGTGTACACATGCAAGATTCTGGATCACATAACTGGATCAGATAACTTGGATTGTTATATACAGCTGAGTCATTTTTTATTCATCCAACTGGCCTGCCAACGTTTCCCATGAGCTCACTGCACAAATGGCGAATGAGTAAATATTTTGAGATTGCTGCCAGATCAATGAGCTGCGATCAGGAGATCGGATTAATGATTCCGAGTCTCGTCGCGAAAACCAGTCGATGACGCGGCGTGGGATTTGTTTACTAGAGGATCTCGACCTCTCCAATATGGCGACCCCAGAGAGGCGACATACAGCAGGCTCACTTCCAGTCAAGATGGCAGCAGAGCTAACAGAAACATTCATCTCAAATCGTGTCGAAACCGAGTGAATCATAACATGCCGAGCGTGGAATTAATCTGCAGGAGCTCTGGTTGAAGTTGAGGCTGATTCATGGTCAGGTGATGAGTTTTGTCTCTGTGAAGATCACTTTCAGCCTCACTGGACTACATGTACACTTCATCAAGGAGAGGAAGACGAGAGAAAACGCTGAGCAATTTAATTAGAATGACGGAATGAACAAAACTTTGGTCAAATTTAAAGACAGCGTCATTTAGTCAGTTTGAATTTCAAGGACTTTTTTAACCCTTTATTAAAAACAAATAGATTTTCAAGGTATTCCAGACCTTGATTATTTTTTTAGTGCTGCTACAACAAAAGAAAAAACAGTCGGTATGAGCAATGGTCTGCACCGTTCTGCTGTTCTGACCACTCAAAGCACTTTTACATTACATTGCATTGAACGTCAGAGTAGGAAGCTTCTTAAATAAGTTAAGAGGTCCTAACATTCGACTCGATTCCGACGTGAGATGTTCGATGAACTCGTTCCGTAGCTGTGAAGCGTGTAACCAGACTGTACTCGTTCTCTTTCTCCCACAGATCCGCGTGGACGGTAACAACGAGCGTAGCGTGCAGCACTCCTCAGGGGGCCGAGGAGGAGGGGGCGGAGGAGGGCCTTCCTCATCCCAGGGTGGCATCAGCGCCGGCGGTGAGGGCCCGCCTCGCCATCACCATCAGAGACCCATCAGAGACCGAGGGATGAAGAAGGACAAACAGGACGCTCCTCCTCCGCTGGTGAACGGAGTGTCGTAGACACACCACTGGAGGACCTTCTCACTTAGACACACACACACAGGCAACTTGTCATAAACCATCATAGTCTCTCTCTCTCTCTCTCTCTCTCTCTCTCTCTCTCTCTCTGTCTCTCTCTCTTTCTCTCTCTCTCTCTCTCTCGCTTTTTTCTTTTCTCTGTCTCTGTCAAACACATCGATACACATATTTCATCAGCATGGAAGAGTTTACCGTAGTAAAGTCGAACACCAGAGTCGATCTGGTCTGAGGTCTTTTTGAGTGTACTGGTCTGGTATCTCTCGTTCTCCTGCGACGGAGTGACGTCTGAAAGAAACGGCACTTTTTTGGACAAAAGGAAAAGAAGAGGAGGGATTCTTTTCACGGAGGCATTAACTCTTAAACGTGTTCTCTGATCCATCAAATGCAAATAATCAGTTACTCGTGTTTTTTTTTTTTTTTTAATCAGCTAAATGAAATGATTTTCTCCACAGCGGTCCTGTTTGGACTCGCTCACGTCAGAAAAAAAGAAGTCAAAGAAGTTGAGGAAACTTCAGAAGGCAGGACGTTACTCACCGCACGTGGTTACTGTAGAGATGATCGGACAGCTCTGTCTGTTTCCTACAGGTTCAGAATTTATTTTTGGTGGTCATTAAATATTTTGGGAGCATCGAATTTCTAATACACGGAGCAGAGAAGTGATTGAGCATCTTTTAGGTGCAGTGAGAGACTTAAGTGCTGAATTAACATCCAAAATGCAGACTGCAGAGTTCAAACAACAGGGATGCATGAGCAGTGATTTGCATCTCATCGTGGAAGTCATCTGTGTTTTGTTCCCTGTTGCCAAAATAATGTAAAATCCCTCCAGTCGGCTCGACTGTCAGACCAAGTGTGAATTCAACAACGTATTAGCCGCACCAGTGGAGAAACATAAATCTGAGGCACTCTGATGCAAATTAACTGTTCACAGACGCAGATGCTACAACTTCAACATAGTACAAAACAATCGATTACCTGTCACATGACCTGCGCTGACGAAGCAGTCCGTTGAATCCACGCCGACTCTTGAACAGAACCGGCCAAACTCCTCAAATTCACTGTACAGGTGTAGTTTTTAAGCAGGCTGCATGGGGATCATAAAGGAAGAAAACTGCTTTGTTTTAATTTTTTATCAATTCGTTGATTTTATTTCCCCGCACAGCAGTGAAATCCATCATTACAAATACCATTAATAACGTCAGAGCAGCGTGTACAGCTGTCTGTCAAAGGTTAGTGCGTGGAGAGGAGGTGGCTCTGAGTCATTGTGGATCGACTTTGACACTGAAAAGAATCAATCGAAGTACTTCATGAAATGTAGCATTGATAAAAAGAGATGACACATCCAGCAAACAATGACCAGACCCTCAGGTAAAGGCTGCATGTTCAGAATAGTGTACAGTCTCTCATGACTGAAGAAGCACCATAAAGACATCCTGTGCCAACTGATGAGTCTTTCCAACCTCAGCAGCAGTGGGATGTTTTCACAGAGGGCTTAGTCTGCATACACTTAATGAATTATTTCTGGATAAGTCGGTTCACTTAGTTCTGTCGCTCTCAGACAAACCTGACGAGTTTAGTAGGATTAAGGCGTGAACGTCGACTCCTGTCACCTGATCACATTTTTTTTCCTTTAATTTATGAAAAGCCTTTTTGTATTTGACCTTTTTTGTTTGGCAGTGAGGAAACCTGTTTGAAGTTTTACTGTAGAAGAAACGAAATCGAGTTACATCTTTGAAAATAAAACATTTGGTGTAAGTTTTATTCTTCCTGGTTTTCTAAATTAATTCTGGGCCCGGCCCTCTACTTATTTTTATGTATTCATCTTATTTTATTTTCTGTTTGGTGGATGCAGGATGGAGTCTGACTTCCCAACAGATTTACATTCACTTACACCAAAATATAATCTCTTATGAAAGCACAGTATCGGGTATTGTTGCGTGACAGCGAAGGCATTCTTCTGTGCGTGCATGATCTCGGTGCCGGATGTCACCTGACTGACAAACCGCTCTGCAGTCGAGAGTTTAATGAAGATCTCTGAGCCTCCTTTGTGAATTCTCCTCTGGATTAACAGCAAAGTGTTCACCACAGCGGTGAAGCTGCGGTCTGTCACTTTTCTGCCACTCATCTCCGTCATAATGAGGCTTTTTTTTAATCTTTGTGCCTTGGATTTATGCTCCTCCGTTTCGTTCAGTCTGGCCTGTTTCTCTGAATAGATTGAAGCTTTTCATGCTGTCGGTTTAATCTCTTTTTTTTTTTTCCTCTTCATACACGCGTGTTTGTTGTGCGGCTGATTCTGTGACCCCTGTGTGTATTTGTATGTGTTTCTTTTTGGAGGGAGGCGCAATGCTGCAAGATGATTTCTGTAACAATTTCTGGTGATTCATTTAGTCCCAGATCAGATCCAGTCTTCTGTCGTCGCTCTAAACTTTATCTGATTTAACGCAAAAAAAAAAAAAAAAAGAGAGAACCAGACAGCGATGCCATCAAAGTAAGTCTGTCTAATCAGTGCAGGTTTCCAGAGATCAGACGAAACAAACGATTTGACTTGGAGCTTTCATCTCGAGGCCTCCCAGACGGCCGTGCGGTTTGACACCTCAGAGTTGACTGACTTCATAAAGCCTCTGCATGGAAATGACCTTTGTGGCCTCGCCGACAAAATAAAGTGTAGCGTAGGTGGCGTGAAGGCCTTTTTAAAGATCACGTATGTTCTCACTTGACCCAAATTGTGTCCTAACATCAAGCTGACTGCAGTAACATTGATGGACTAGTGTAGAAAGTATTTGTAGATTTATGATTGAGCACAGACGGACAATAGCGTTAGTTTGAATAAAAAAAAAGAGATATAAAATGTGAGAAAGTCATTGTGAAACAAAGCATAAAAAAAGAGTTTCTCGAGGTTTCTCTGTGCATTCATCTGAAAACACAATATTACATCATTAAACTGCATCTTTAGGAAATATTTGGGCTAGCAGGTTAGCTGTTTATTCAGGGTGAGCTTTTCTGTGTGCGATTGTTGTAGGATGACGCACTTAAATGAAATGAAGCTCCTCTTTTTGTCCTTTTTTTTTTAACATGGTTAATAATAGACGAGAAGATCGAGGTCTGTGTGAAGCTACAGCTCAGCTTAGACAGGAAACTGGGGGGAAACAGCCGGGCTGTCTTTGTCCATAATCGGCCGATCGGCACGTCTAAAATTTGTGATTTTTGAAGTGTGCTACTTTCCAGCCAGCTCGTTTTTCTGCTGCCTCCAGCATTTATGCAAAGCTAAGCAAACCACCTGCTCGTCCTGGATCACATTTAAGAGACAGACACACTTCTCGCCGAGCTCTCATCCAGAAAGTGTTGAACTCTTCTTCTAAGGAGCGGATTCCTGTCGTTTTTTTCACGTTACATAGGCTGAGTTATGATTGACACGTTGGCGTGAATGCTCAGAGGAACCTCAATAATATTTTGTGTGACATGTGCCTTTTTAAATTGTGGCTAGTATCACAAACCTAGACATGTAAATCAGGGATGATGAGACGTTCATAGCGGACCAGCTGTGTAAAGGTGGCTTACTTCCTGTCGTGGCATTTTGGATTCACCTCCTCCACCTGGCGAACGCCGAATATTTCCGAGCTCCCTTTTAAAGCTGAAAAAAAAAAAAAAAAAAAAAAAAGTCGGATGTTAGCTGCACACATCAGGAAACCGCCCTCTTTAACCACCTGATCCTTTTTTAAACACTGAAGGTGTTGTGTCCTTGTACAGTCGACAAACATGAGCCTGTAGCTTATGACCTGGTTCAACTGATCGGAGTTACTTTTGTAGACCAGTGCAGTTTGTGACCTTTTGGCGCCTTTGGTTCTTGTTCCAAAGTCGAAGACGACCATTTCTCCACACAGACCCCTTCCCCACCTTCTTTCTTTTTTTTTTAAAGTTATGTTTTGAGATGCAAAATGTTGTAACCCAGTGAAACTTTATTCCCTCTCTTCCCGGAAAGTAACTGAAGTAATGAAAAGGAAAACGGTTGAGCCAGGTCTCATCTTTACCAGAGATCAGTGTACCTTTCTAGTCTTGCGATGCATGTACATCTTTATTATGGATTTTGGAGACTTTCTGTAGGTTTGGACAAAAAAAAAAAAGACACATAAGTTTAGTTTGTTTTTTTTTTTGAATCAGTGTTACTTTGTCTCACTTCTCAGCTGGAGTCAATGACACTTTTAGAAACGGTAATGTAACATGAGTAACGATTCATGATTTTTTTTTTTTTTTAAAGAAGTTTTTTTCTCTTTTTCAAAAGTATTATTGGTGTCACTTTCTCTCTCACTAATCTGTTAGGACCTTTTTTCTTTTTTTTTTTCTTCTTTGCTTTCACTCGCCGCTCACACTGCAGCCATGTTGCATTTTGTTCCCAGTAAGCATTTCTCTGCAGTGAAAGTGAAAGTAACCTCTATATTGTCAATAGAGCATCAACAGTATGGAGTTGCTTTGTAATGTAAAAAAAAAAAAATCAAAAAAAAGGAAACAAAACACAAAAAAATGGAAAAAAGAAGCGAGGGTGGCATACTGTATATAATGATGTCATTATTTGTCTGAGAAAAAGATTTGTACTATTGTTTCAAATGTGCACTTATCCTGAGATTTTCTTTTTTTGCTGTTTAATATCAGTTAAATGCTAGAACTCTTGATAATAAACTTAATGATGTGTGAAAAAATAGTACATCCTCTATAGCAGGGTTGAGCCACACACAGCTGTCACTAATAATGAAACGTTCATAGTGCTGCAGAGCTCTGGAAAAAAAAAAAATAATGGCGCTAAACTCCAGAAAGAGGGTGAGCTGGTTATTGATCTTAATGGGGGGAAATCCACCCTAAAACTGACGACAGTGACCGAATTTCCGTTTTGAGACGAACGATGCAGAGTTCAGTCGGCTTTGTTGGCATGGTAACAGTATTTAAAGTGATACTCCACCCAAATATAATCCTAATTATACCTGTAAGTTTCATCCTTAATGGAGAACAGCTTGTAATAATGTCTGTGGTCTCAAAAAACAAAGTTAACATACAGCAGGTGGATTATATATTGGATTTGGATGCTGTTACAACTTACTACAAGCAGGACCACCTTAAATATTTGCTGTTTTTTTGGGTGGATGAGACTGTGGAGAACTGTTTTCAGCCACACCTCAGTGTTTTCCTCGTTCACTCACTTCTTGTATAAATCCACAAAGTTCTGCTCTCGACGAGGATCCTTTGAATGAGACTGAATTAAAAGCTAGAAGCGCAGTCATGTTTGCACCAGATTATAAATCGAGTGTCAATTAAAAATTGACAATTAGTGGCAGTTGTTAAGATTTAAAGGTGTAGTTTGACATTTTCCCAATCGCACTCTTGTTGTTGAGTGGTCTGTTTGCTAACAGCTACAGCCAGGAAGCAATTAGCTTAGCTTAGCATAGAAAAAAAGACTAAAGACCAGGGAAACAGCCTGGCTCTCTCAGAATATAAAAAATGTAGCGTATTAACTTATTTTCAGCACCAACAGAAAGGTAAAACATGATTAAGTAAGCAAGTCCTTGTAAAACTGACATTTCTGTTTGAGTACAGATCCGGTAAATGAGGTAGAGATCGACTGTTTGTACTTTCTGCAGAGTGGGCTAGCAGTCTCCATGTGTTTGCAGTCTTGCTAAGCTGTCACTTGGCTCTTCAGCACACAAACATGAGAGGGGTTGATTTTGTCGTCTTAACTCTGTATTTGTAACATGTGACGCCTCTTTCAACATTGTAAAGAAAGAACAAGTTGGTAGACCCGCTGTCATGTTCCAAACTGCAGCTCTGGAAAGGTTTGCCTCTGACTCTAAGTGAAGTTTTATGGTGGATTTACCCTTTAAGTGTTAGTCATCAGGGTGATGGATTAAGAGGATTGTTTCGTTTAGATTTTCTTAACATTTTTATTATTCTTTTCTCTTTGACTGGTGTATAATGTTCACAAGGTTAAGCCAGTTTCTCCTTGAACTAACTTGCTGCGTTCAGTGTTAGTGTTGCAGACCTTGTGGCTACAGAGGTCCAACCTTCACTGTCAGCTCTGTCGTGTCACGCCAGAGACGATCTTTGCATTTGTGGCTGAGCTTCAACCTGATTGTTGACAAAAAGCAGTTAAATGGCTTCTTCATGCTTCAGTTTGATTTTTACAGGCATTACTAACAAACCGTAATGCTCGACCGAGGCTTGTACATTTAAAAAAAGATGAAGGAGGACTGTTGCATGCTGACCGTTGTGTCATTGAAGAATTGGTGCTAAGGAAGCGTTTCTACACAGTGGGGATTTTGGTGAAGAGTCTCCTATAACTGACTGGTTGTGACATTCAATCCTGCTGTTTTCCAGTGGCCTGCCATGGAAACAACTAACTTAAAACGATTACTTTGTTGGTTAGTCGACATCATGGCGGAAAAATAAATGTAGCAGCTCAGTTTGGAATTTAACCTTTGGAAACCATCGCATATGGAAAGCTGCATGGGAAACAATTAAGTTTGTGAACCATTCAGGATCCCCAAATTACGTTGAACACAATAACGAACAAATTCCCCGCACCGAGCTTTGTGCATCTTGATTCATGCTGTCAAGTTAAGGTGCCCTCCTGTTGTGGGGTACCTCATGGCACTGTCTTAAGTTTGTTGTTTTGGCATGACATTGTCCTCAATGCCTGTCAGTGTCTTCAGCACATTAGAACAGTACTACAACATGTAAGCTGGTACTCCATGAGGTAGAACGACACTACCAAAACTGTATAATCTTTAAAAGATGGAATTTGAAAGAGTAATGCTTCTTTAGAATAGTAAATCACTGTGAACTCACATGAAACTTTTCGTATTAAAAATGATGACTGGCACTTTGTGTTCTATTGGACCGTTTCACAAACAGATGCTACGATTGAGGGGCAGATTAGAGATTTGTGGCTTCAACATTTGGGATCTTTCCATCATCGTCACTGTAAACAGATTCTTGAAATAGTGAAAGTCATCGTGATTTACGGAAGATAAGTTTTGGCAGCTGTTCACATAATGAAAGGTTTCACGTCAGTTGACAATGTTAATGATAATCGTGGGGTTGTTCACTGTTACTGAAATGTTTGTATGTTGAACGTGCAGCAAATTGCTTTTCTTGAGATTCAGCTGTCATGATCGCCTTGACAGGTGTGCTGTTCTAATGTTCTGGTGCACATTTCACCCATGATTTATCGGGCTGCAGAAGGGGAACGCTAGCGATGTAATCTGCAATCGGTGCAAGTGACGTTCAGTGTTCGTTAGCCTCGTGGGATGCTCGGATTTGGACTGAACTCACCGTGTCTTACTCTTGATGCTACAACGCTGTGTTGTGTTGTTTCGCAAACGTGGTCAGGTCACAGACCTCGTCCGCAAACCTTGATTTTGACTCCCGGAAGAGACGCTCTCTAAACGCAAGAACAAACCTGTATATGTCAAACATACGATGATGATCCAGAAAGCACAAGAATTTGAATTGGGGCGTCCCGATTCAGTTCAGACACTTTCTATCCTTGTAACTGGAAAAGTCTCTCATAAGACCATTTTGCATCCCTTCTTCACTAAGCCTTTAGTCCAGTCGGGGTTGCAACATGCATCACGTGAAACCAATGCAAGATGAGATGAAACATTTTCTCGTTGTTCACCAGTCCACAGCAGATTTCAGCAGGCATTTATTTGCAGAAGTTATACTGACATCAACAGAAACTAACTAGACTCTACTGTGGGGCTGTAGAGTGCCAGAAAGTGAAGAGAATCTGTAGATACTTAAACCAGGGTAGTCAAAAAAGCTGTAAACCTTGTGTGCACTTTTGGGCATTTTCTGTTTCCTTTTGTACATACTACTAGCATTTAAGATGTTTGGGTTGACATGTCTGGTTATAGTGCAATATATTTTGTATGCAAGCAGTTTCAATAAATAAAGGTCGATCTTCCTCCGTGAGCTCCGGCTGATCTTGTCAATTTTATGAGTTTCAGGATTTCAATGCAAAGTAAAATGTGCCAGAAGTTGGGTGAGCATCTGGAAGCCTGATATTCATGTTGACCCACACTGTCTAACCTTGAACTTACCCTTCAAGCTGCCGTTAAAGCAACATTGTGTAACTTGCCGAGTAGCTACACTGACTTGTGATCAGGTGAACAGTGTCTCTGTCTTTATGTAACTTTGGACTCTGGGTACGATCACCCACAAGTCACACACCGCCGACTACTTCACTGATTTTGGTGAAACTTCGGATTTTATGGAGGAAATGTTTTTTGGTTTTCCCTCTGATGTCCTCCAGCTGTTCCACATCAGTTCTTGGTGATTTCCAGAGTTTCCTGTTGGACTGCTGTGAACTGTAGCTGCTGTTAATGAATGTTAGATCAGTTTGTAAGACAGACTGTGAAGGCAGAGTGTTAGTGGTTGCACCGCAGGGGTTTTGGACCACCGGGAGAGTAGTTTTTCAGGCTCGGTGGCCTCTTTGGACATAACAGAGAAGATGAGACCAAAGTTGATGTTGACGGAGGAAGCTAAGAAGAGAAAAAGCAATTTATCAAATAGCTTCTGGGATATTTGTCTTCTGTAGCTGTAATGCAGCTTCAAGTACAACACAGTACATTAAAACTGCAACCTGGCCGATCTTTGTTTTTCTGCCACTTGAGGGCAGCACAAGCTGAAAACAACATTAACATCTTGATCTCGAAATGACAAACGTGTTAGCAAACAGCACATCCAGCAGGCACGGAGACACTTTATCATTAATTTGGAGTCTCTGGCCATGAACTGATAAAAGCTCCACTATGTCCAGCAGTCACCCGTGGTACTGTCTGTTTCTCAGAGCTCTTTGAGCTGAGAGAAGCTGCCGGCTATAGATAGAAAAATGGTCGTTGAGATTGAACCAAAACAAAGAAGCTGTGGGCCGTAAAATCAAAAGAAAGAAAGTTTAAGGATGCTAAAATGTTCAGCAGAGCTGAGGGGAACTGCAGAGTTGGTTGAAAGTTCAAACGAATCGATCCGTCGTTCATAGAAAAATATTGATTAGTGCAGCTTTAAAAGCCCTCTTGAACGCGGCCGTGTTTGTTGGAGTGGAAAGTGGATTTGGGAAACATTAGAGGACACGAAATTGATGTCAGATCTGTCTGGCTTCATCACGGCCATTACAGCCAGCAGTAACATGAGAGTTTGTTTGGATTTTTGTCGGTCCTGCTGGACCTCAGGTGTCCTTCCATGGTTAATTCAAGGACGCACCTGTTCCCGTTCATTACAGCTCTGTATGATAAAGCTTTGTGGCCCTGAAAAGGTTCAGCATGTTTGGTCCATTAGTGAAAGGATGACGGGGATGCTCAGGATAAAAGGCTATTATACAGGGAAGGCTCCCTTGTGGGGCTCACTGAGCACACAGCGACTTTCCAGAGCAGGTCCAAACTGTTCTGCTTCCAAAACAGGACAAGGAAAAACTAAACGATGATAATAGACGATATGACGTGCTCGCCCACACTTGGCAAGCAGATTGTGCACCAGAAAAACCCCTAAGTTTGGCTTAACGGCTAAGAGGCTATAAGTAAACTGATATTTTCATGGACTAAAACGAGGGTGCCCTTTTGTGATGAAACATAGAGAGATAGATCAGGTGTCTTCTCGGGTTGTTCCAAGGTTTGGGAGAACTTCTACAAACCTAAAGAAAGTGAAGGTAGATGAAGGTAAAGACATTTTACAAATGTGTTAAGGATCAACAAGCTTTTTCTTCCATAGGGTAGTACTTATTTGGAGCCACATGGGGGAGCTGTGGTACTGTGCTGAGTCACTGTTACTTCATGTACCAGAGAAAGAGACAGAGACAGAGAGAGAGAGAGAGAGAGGGGCTGGGTACATATTGAAAATTCATGACACGCACTTCTCAACTTCTGCAAGATACACAGCAAGTATAATGAGCTCAAATCTGAGAACTTCCTGACTATTTTATCAGTTTGTGTTTCTTCTGGGCTCTGTGTCTTTGAGTGAAACTCTAACTCTCTGTGTCATCATTTAAATACAAATTACTGGCACAGCTGTGGCTTTTAACAATACGCTGCACATAAAGACACATAACGAAGAAGATGGGGGGGAAAATCTCTAAACAAACAGTCGCTCCGGTCGCAGTAAAGACTGTGTAATGAGCTGGAAGTGAGTGTCTGTAAGTTTGGCCTTAATTACATTTTATCTTAACGGCCCTCTATCTTTTTTTTTTTGTCATCTAACCCTCAATCAGCTCTTTTTTTTTAATTTGCTATATCTCTCGATCCTTTCCTCTCCCTCTCTCTCTCTCCAGTCATTCTCTGTCTCTCAGTGTCTGACCTAGTTTTGGACAGCCTTTCCTTACACACACACACACACACACACATACACAAAACCACTGATCCCGCAGGTGCTTAAAATCCTTGAAAATTGGTTGAATTTCGATGTGGTGTTTTTTAAGGTCTGGAGTTGTCTGGAATTTTGATTCGTGAGGTTGAAATGGCTGGAATTGATCAAGGTCATGAAGCAGCACTTTCAGACAATATTGCTTATGGCTGGCAGTGTTTTATTCCCATCATGCACTGTGGTTAACTCTTCTCTTCTCTTCTCTTCTCTTCTCTTCTCTTCTCTTCTCTTCTCTTCTCTTCTCTTCTCTTCTCTTCTCTTCTCTTCATCTGAGGCTGCTGTTTGTACTTGTGGTGGTGTGATGCAGAGCAATGCTGGCATGTTGCCCCAGACCAGACCAAAATACCCATGCACAAACACCACACAAAGCAAAAGACACACACACAGACACACACGCATACAGCCTGCAGTGTATCTTCAAACATTACTTCCGATACATTTGGACTTCTCGCGTTCTCCCATCAGAAGTAAAAAATAAAGCGCGCAGGCTTTCGGCGTGGGAGGACTTCTTAAAGGAGGGGGACAGTGATGTCACAAAGGAACCACAGTTACAGCTACGGCACATGCTGAGTGAGAAGTTTCAACCATCTGGTCAATCATTATTCATAGCGAGGCGTAAACAGTAAAACGTGCTGCTGGGCATGTGTTGCAGCAAGTGTATGATGGAGAGCGAGGATGGTGGGCTGCTAAACTGTTATTAACACGCCTCGACGTCGGCTAATCTCAAACAAAGGTGAAGTGGTTGGAGAAAGATGCAAAAGCAGGTGGTGAGTGCCGTTCGTAAGATGTTCAAAGACCCGAAGAAATGTGCAGTACAAAATATTCTAACGTTTGTCAGTGGTAGCTTGCTGCTTTGAGGCCTCTCTGCAGGAGGATCATTTCACCGAGGCTGCACAAGTTCACTTTGTTTAATCGTCAGTCATGAACTTGACCAAGGAAAATGTAGATCTCAGTCACTGCTGTTCAGGAGACTGAAGTTTGGACGATACAGAGGAGCAGTTGTTTGGACGTCCAATCCTATATTTAGGCCAGGTGCAGGAAAATTCAGTGACGGGAAAAGCAGAGAGAAACCGCACGGAGGGTTATAGCTCCTGAACTTTATTGGACTGAACAGGAAGAGGTCTGACACCGGCCAACTGGAGCTGAACTGGTTCACGCTCAGAGTGAAAAGAGATTTGCAGTGTCATTCTTTTGTAATCCAGAGGAGGAATGAGCAGAAGAACGTCTCGGCTGATGTCACGGTTTAAACAGATAAGTAGATTCAGGTGCACGTAATTAAAACAAATTAAATACAGCAAAGAGAGCAGATTACGAGAAAAAGATATGTGACAGTACAGAAGACTCGGGGACGCAAAAAACAGAAGAGTATCAGCTTAAAGCCGTTTACAGACAGATGGCAGATTTTACTGGTTGAATGCAGCATGTGAGAGGTGGTTCTTCATGACAGAGGGCAAAAATATGGACATCATGCAAAATACATGATCAAAGGTTGGAAGAAATACAAATATACAACAATACAATAGGAAACTACAGTTCAATACAACTAGGAAGTAGGCCACCTGGTTCAAACATCCACCACAGCTTTACAGCCTGGCGTCCTGGTTCAACTTTGACCTTTGACCCTCACTTGCCGTAGTTGTGTTGTTTTGTTTTGATTTTATGACTCATGCAGTCTACTTTGGTTTGACCTTTCAAAATAAAATGACTTTTGATTTGTTTACAGCCATTATGACTGTTGGACTATGATTGTTGCCATGTTGAGATCTCAGCAACGAGGAGACAACCAACCACTAACCAAAGACCAAAGCGACTGAACTGTTTTTCTATGATGACACTGGACACTTGTTGGTTTGTTTTTAGTGATTCAAACTGATTCAACAGATTTCCCTCGACAAACAGCAGAAACGATTCTGACTCCGCGTTTTAGGCTTTAGCTCCCGCAAAGAGACACCAAGGTCACTGTGAATTTTAACACTCTGAACTTACATGAAAATTACACACAGTGGACTGACCTTTAAAACTAAATATCTAAGAGTGTAAAAAGAGTCAAATATAATAAAGCTTTTAATATTTTTCCACCTTTATTAAACCCAGACAGGGAGGAGAGGACCTTTATACTGTCAGCGAGAGAGATCAAATTTATAGAAAAGACGACTGAACGTGAACAAAACGAGGATTTCTATATATATTTCTATACTTTTTTGTGGTGCCCAATCCACGTTTTCTACAAGTCCTGCGTCCTTGCAGCATATATTAAGAAGTCCAGTGAATGGGCGCACTTCCATGCAGACATCAGAGTCTGAAGAGATGCATAGAGGTGGCAGGAGTGTGACTCATAACGTGGCACATAAAGGACGATCTCCAATAGAGACTGACATGTCAGTGAGTGTGTACTTCACTGACTGAGCCATGTGATTCATCTCAGTCACAAGAGCACTTTAAGAAAGGAAAAAAAATCAGACATTTAAATCAATTTCCTGTTGCCAAGTCACAGTTTCACATTGAGACACATTTTATGTGCATGTGCATGTGCACGTGCACGTGTGTGTGTGTGTGTGTGTGTGTGTGTGTGTGTGTGTGTGTGTGTGTGTGTGTGTGTGTTTGGGGGGGTTATTTTTTAAAGATCCGTGCTGTATAAATAGCTCTACTTGTTATGAAGGAAAATGTTTGCAGTGAGTATCTCAGTGTGACTTGTCTTCCACAGCCTTCTTCAGTGTGTGTGTGTTTGTATACACTGTATAAGTGTGTGTGCTCTCTCTCTCTCTCTCTCTCTCCCTCCCTCCCTCCCTCCACGTCTGCCTGCCTGCCTGCCTGCCTGTCAGCTTGCCTCGACCACGTAGCAGCTTCCTGGCAGCAGCAGCCGCTTGTGTCTACTCTCCCTCCTCTCTGACACACACACACACACACACTCACACGCTCTCTCTCTCTCTCTCTCTCAGTATCAGTAGCCCATGTAGAACCACGTAGCACCAGCTTTGGATTTTAACCACCACCACCACCACCAGCAGCAGCAGCGGCGGCGGCGGCGGCAGCAGAAGCGGCAGCAGCAGCAGCCGGAGCGGTCATGGATCTCTTTGAATTCGACTTTTTCAGAGACTGGGAGCTTGAACAACCATGGTAAGTCCTGCTCACACTGCTTTATTATCACTGTGCTGGTGTGTGGAGGTTTTAAAGGGGGGATGAAGAGACATGCCAACCCCATTTTAAACCTTTTTTTTTAAAATTATTATTATTATTACTGGAGATGGAGAGACAGCCAAAGTGAGTCGGGGTGAAATCGTGCAAACCGTCTCTCTTTGTCACCGTATCGCTGTTGCTTGAGACGTAGCCTGCACACACACACACACACACACACACATGCACACACGCACGCACATGAAGACACGCAGCGCAACGCCGGCTTTTACTGTCTCATTGTGATATTTAAAGGAATGTTTGATTTGAATGTGAGAGCGCACCGGGGTTGTGCGTGCGTGTGTGTGTGTGTGTGTGTGTGTGTGTGACAGAGCGGTGACACGGGCAGCAGCAGCAGTGCTGGCCGTGCACACACTGTGGATGGATGGTGTGGTCCTCACAGCAGAAGTTTGACAGCTTGATATCGGATGTGATCCTCTTGTTGGTAAACAGAGTGGAGGTGAGGCGTTCACGGGCGGCTGGTCGGTGTGTGTGTGTGTGTGGCAGTCATGTGCTCACAATGAAGCAGTGAAGTTGGCTTGTTGTGATGATTTGGGGCAGCACACCTTCAGTTTCTCTTGTTCGTGGCCTAAAATGACGTTTCCCATTAAAGGTCCAGTGTGTGCAATTCACAGACTGTATGCAGTAAGTGAATATAATATCCGAGCATGTGTGTATAATCGAGACTTGTTGTGTTTTCCTACCTTAGAATCAACCTTTTCTATCTACAGACTCCACCGGGTCATGGCGGAGTCCGCCATGTTGAACCGCCATGTTTCTACAGTAGCCCAACTGAGCTCTAGATAGGCCGAGATGTTGTTTTGGTCCATCCTCCACCTGATTTCAGGAGTGTTGCTCAGTGCTTTTCCTTTGTTTATGTGCTTATCTGTAAATATGCTACGTGGTTAACGCAGCTCACAGTTTGCACGTGTGTTTTATTTTGAAAATCGACCGCCTGGTGGAATTTGAGGGTTTACACCGGCTCTGAAAGGCATTTTTTAGCATGTTTGGTTCGCCACCTTAGCTCCTCCTTTTAGCTAGGAAGTAGTGGGTGAGGCTAGGGGGTCGCAATCAGCAACTACGCTACTAGATGCTGTTAAATCTGACACAGCGACCCTTTAAACGATGAATAAGCAGTATACTGCTGTGGTTGATCAAATAATCGGTTGCTTCAGCTGTTAAAGAAGCTGGTCTCTGACGATGACCCTCATCAGTGATTCATCACTAAATCTAGAAACTGGTTGATATTAGTTCATTGCAGACTTATCTGTGTTGGGCAATAAGTAACAAGGTTCCAGGTCTTTTCACCTCTTTACATAGTTTGTACTCCAGAGAGAGCTGATCAGTTTTTACACTGTAAAAAAATCAAAGGGATCAAGATGGTTTGATTATGTTAAAAAAAATAAAAGGTCCACCTCTGCTTTAAAAACTCAATATGAGCGAGGCTATAATCTGTAATGAATGATTGTTAGTTGCAGCCTTAATCCATACCGCACTATATTGCATTATCTTCCATTACAGTCCTGAGTGGAGGATTTTCATATGCAGCAGAGGAACAAAGACTCACAGGAGAGAGAAGTGCTGTAACACCACGGAGGCCAAAAGATGCTGGAGAGGCTGTCAGCTCGCAGACGTATAATTCTATTTCTCCGCATGATTTTGGATTTTATCACAACATTTGTTCGGAAATCAGACATATGAAACGTGATTTAGAAATTCAGAGCAGCTTGTCAGCTTGGACTCTGCTGCTTGTGCTCGTCGGCTCCCGGTTTGGACCACAGTTGTGCGGAGTTGGATTTTATATAACCCTCCACGATTTCGCCAATTTACTGCGATTCGGTGGTTGATCCATTTTGCCTCACCACCCTGCTGTGTGTGTGTGTGTGGTATAAGATGATGGATTCATTGAAAAAAAACTACTCTAGATGTCATGCTATTAAAACATAATCAGACCTGTTTCACTGCAGGATTTTCATTCTGGATAAAAACTGTATCGAATATACTTTTAGGCTGTCAGCTGCTGGAATAGTGAAGAGGCTTGTAGGAGATACAGTATGTACTGTATAACACTCAGCCTCTCCAGTTCAACTATGTATTATAGTGGGAGTACAATAACTTGGCAACCGTGTTGCTGTTTTGAATCCGTATTCCAGCAGGGAGAATCTGAGCGGGGGAAAGTGACACACACTGCTGTCCCTCAGCAGCCACCGTGGAAGGGCCCTGGAGCAAGGTACTTAACCCCCCGCTGCTGAAGTGGAGCCGCACAGGGCTCAACAGCAAGCTCAGGGTGTCTACACATGTAACCCTCCCTCTCCTCCCCTCGCCTCGCCTGCCTTTGCCACCACTCCATCACACCGCTGCTGTCAGTCGGTCTGGGAAATGGGGCTCGCGACAGAAAAAAAAACAAAAAACACAGAAACGTGCAAGAAACATACCAACAAGCAGAGCCGCTGATGGGTTAATCAGATGAAAGGTGAAACCGGATTAGATCTTTGCAGGGAGGTGGAGGTGTGAATGGATACTAGAAGACTTGTTTTCTCGGTTTCTGGTATAATAAAATCAAGTTTACTTCCTGTAGCTGTCCTCAGCTGGCGTGAATGCCGGAGAAAAAAATAGCACTGACAAGTTCACTTCCAGCTTCGAGGCTGTCCTCGGCAGAAAAATGGCAGCAAAGCCTAAAAAAAAAATCTGTGTTTTTGTAGGATTGGACAATAATGATATATATACTGCAAGAAGAGATTTTTCCATGCTGTTCAAATCAGGGTAGCTATTATCTAATATATCTGTGCTGGACCAGTGGTTGGAACATAAGAGTCAGGGGTCCGCTAACAGGACACAAGATGATAGGAGCTTTATTTATTTTAGTTAGTTAAGATATATTTTGGGGCTTTATTTGACAGATACAGCTGAAGAGTGACGGGAAGATGGAGAGAGAGAGACATGAGCCATAGATCAGGGTTGAACCCTGCGACAAGGACTGAGCCTGATCAGCTGCTGAGGGCCCCAGAATAGTTTTATTTTGAAATAGTTAATTAAACGATCTGAATTCAGAGTCTGTGGTCAAGTTACAGAGTTACAGGTAGACATTAAGGAAGCAGCTGATGATCATTGTCATTATTATTTGGTTAATTTCTTTAGATATTTTTGTTTTTGAGGAGGCCGCTGTTCATCGTTTGCTCCTCGTTTCAACAACAACAACACATATACGTCATTTTTCTGGTGCTGACAAAGAGGCATCAGATCAGAAAACGCTCGTGTTAGAAGCTTGACTTGGATTTTCATCATAGCGGACCGTGTGAAACCGAGGGCTCGCGTTTGCTTCGATTCGTCTGATTGTCAGACAGAGTCTGATTCCTCCACCCTCAGCAGCTTTCTGATGCAATTCTGACAATCACATCCACCTCACGCAGCCACCGGCCGGGTGCCCGGAGCTGTTGATGTAGAGCCTGAACTTTTCTCTCAAGCTCTCGCTTTTTACATTCTCCACTCAGCTACCTCCATCGCGTTTCGCACGTGCAGCCAAGTGCCACACCATAAAAGCTTTGGAGGAGAGACTACAAAGACGAAGGACGGGTTTCCCGAAGAGCGATTGTAGAAGTTAAATGCAGCAGGAGACGGCTGTGATGGTCGTACCTTTGAGCTTGGACATTGAGAGAGGGAATAAATACTTCAGCCTTTACATGTTGAGCACACTGAACCCCCCAAAAATCTACTAATGCAACACATTCAGCTCTTTCTCCACGCTGCAGGCCAAAGAAAACATGATGAAATGTATTGGGTTGGGAATGGCTCCTCACCAGAATCTGTTCTTTTGCCATCAGCTCTGAGTAGCTGCTTTGATGTAGCTGACATCTCAGTGCTAATAAATGTTAAAATGGACTCAACTGTCCAAGATTATGAGGAGGAGAACACCTTCAGTGGAGAAAAGAAAGAAAGAAACAGAATGGAGAAAAAGACTTTCAAATAGACCTTTTTTTTTTGTTTTTACAATGGATTTTAGAGGCATAAAAGCTGACACACACCTTCAATACGAGCCATGGAAATCAGTCAGATTGAAGTTAAAAGTCTGTCGCTCGCCATTGATGTGCGGCTCTGGTTTGACAGTGGATTTTCCCTTTAAGGGAGAGAGAAAACAATCTTGAAGCTCCCCACGCCTTTGTTAAATCTGAACGAATCCAACACTGTAGGTCTCCGCCTCCTCCTCCTCCTGAAGAAATACCCTTTCATCTCTTCTCCTCTTTGTTGCTCTTTCTGCCTCCTCTCCCCACCCTGACTCGCTCCTTGTTTCATTCTCTCGCTCGGAGATCTGAAGGCTTTGTATAATTGTAATAGGGCTCGCATTGAATGTTGCGTACTCCTCGTTGTAATTGCCCATCATGTAGCCGGCTAATCATGACAGTGGAATCTGGGGGAGATCGCTTTGAATGTTAATTGACACTGATGGTGATTGGTTGAACCATTTAGGTAGTTAATTAGGGAATTGATTACACTTATCTTCAGCGTGGAATTGTAAGAATCCAGCTGCGCAATTTTGAGCTTAAAAGTTCACATCTGCGGGAAGACAACACGACTATTGTTGTTATTGTGAGGGGGTGTTATTGGATCTTTAATTTGTCTGAATGGTTTTTCTCTTTATGCTGCTTGAAAATGTAAAAATTGGATTAAAAATGCCGCATTTGTAGTCAGAATGTGTCGTGGAGAAGATCTGCAGGAAAAAAAAGTTCACAGTCAATGCGTTCAATGTTCAGTCTCTCAGTCCAATATTCAATCTGCCTGTCAATCCTCCCAGGCCTCTCAATCAGCTCAGTCACACATGTGAGCTCAATGCGCAAAGAATCATTCATCACACAGAAATTTCTCGCCGCGTGAAGAGACCGGGGCTTGCCAAAGCAGCTCCACTCGACGATGCTTCACACCAACATCATCAGCAGCAGCTCAGCGGCTGTGAAAGGAAGCCGCGTCTCATCCCAAACTGGAGCAAACAAATGCTCAAAAAACTAACAGCAGATAACGCCGAAGGAAGCTTTCCATCGGGAAGAAATCCTTTTTTTATCCCGTACCAACGGGACAATTATCCCTCAGGGCTGCACAATGAGAGCCCTTCCAGCAGGTGTGAACCCGGAGTGGTGGAGCTGGGTCCATCCGGGAGGAAGTAGTCGCTGTCCGTGGTTCTGATGAGGAAAAACAACAACAACAAATAAGAGTCTCCATTTTTCAGTTTTACTGTTTTAATTTCTAGCTGAACTACCCAAAAAATCCAAATATTCACAACAGAAACTACTTTCTGGCTGATGAAAAGAAGAATAAAAGAGAAAAGGAAGCATCACAAGGTTAGAGGAGGACAACGCAAAAACGCGTTTACAAATTCCACTCACATTTTGTAAAGGCACTGGCAGAATGAAAGCGATCTAATCAAGAAGAACAAAAGTTGTGACAAACCACAAGTAATTAGGAGCAGGGCTGCAAATAATTATTTGATTATTGAGAAATCAGTCAGTTGTTTTTCTGACGAACAATCAAGTGAAGAATGCGACAAAATGACTAACACGGATCAGAATTTCCCAGAAAGTCTTTGGAGTCTTTCTAACAGCTGACAGGGAACCAAAACAAAGTGCTAATAGATGCTAAAAGGGGAACTGATGATGGGTTTCATCAGTAGAACTGACAATTTACGCACACTTATTTAATCAATCTGCGATACAGAAAATACTGATTAGAGCAGCTTTAAGACTTTGTTTCCAGTCTGTGAAGAGAAACTGGCCAGTTTCATGAGGATTTGATGTCTTCCAGAAGTTTTTATTCGACTTTGTGCCAAAGAGTAATTGTGAGGAATTGTTAGTGATCCGCTGCAGACTTGGACTTGGAGTTTTTCCTCGCTGCAGTGGATGTAATATTATACAGATGTGTCTTTCCAACTGTTTATACATTTTAACAAGCAAGTCGAAGTAATAATGAGACAGAATCTCCAAAACAGCTTAAAATATTTTCTCAGTTTCTTTTAGGATTTAGATCCAGTATCACCGCAACATGACATAAGGATATAAACAGTTCAAGTACCACATCTGTGACATATTAGGATTAAGAAAAAGAGGTCTGCCATACCTCAAGAGGAGACGAGCTCTTACAGACGTCTTACATATGTCATAGCTGACAAAGCTGACAGTTGCTTTTTGCAGAACATATCTATAGAAACAGCTCTGTCAGTCCTCAAAGTATTAGAAGAGACAATTAAAAACCTCAAGAGCTAATAATTAAGTAGACTTCCCACATGTTATCAAAAAGGCCTTTATCCGTCCTTAATTAAGGTAAAAATATGATTGTTTCTGAACTGATTTCAGACAAAGTTCAACTGTTTATTATTGAGTAAATCTGGACCCTTGTGTGTGCCACAGAGTTGTTGGAGTGTTGCTCCATATAAAGAACTAAGCCATCTGTTCAGTTTCTTGAGTGTCCTTTAAGAAAATAAAATATCAACCATCTGGATGGGATATAAAATCCTAAGCAGAACATTTATCTTTATCAGTGAATGTTTGCCCGACCGAGATGTAAGGAGAGCGTCTCCTCCTTCCGCCTACCTCCAGCTCGCATGTTAACATGCAGTTGGAGAACAGATTTTTCTTCTTTGACACCGGAAAGGAAATGTTGCCGTCCCCCGTAAAGATGAGAAGAAACGAGTGGCCATACGTAGACGTTCATTAAACTCTTCTTCTCTCATCTGGTCCGGGTGCTTTACCTCTTTTGTGTGTTTTGTGTAGCTTCATTAATAGGAGCTTTTAAAATGTACCTCTGTTGTGTATGGCAGATTTAATCTAGCAAAGAAAAGGTCTCTATTAACGTTCTTTTGTCGCAGGAGAAAATAAATTAGGAGAAGCGGGACTGAAAAGAGGTTTACCATCGTGAGCTCACCAAGCCTTCACCGCTTCAGCACTAAATTCAGTAATAAAGTACTTTTTCCTTTTATAACATTTATTCAACAGATATATAGGAACTTTGTACAAATGGGGTTAAATAAACAGAAGCTGTCTATGTAAAGGGCAAATGCAGCTTTTGGCTGTGATGATATGCTCTGTGCAAAGCCAAGGCTTAGTAGGAATCATGAAATAACCCTTCAAAATAAAGATAGGTGATCAATAAGGACGCGAGGAAGCCAAGCCCCCCCGTGGGAAACCTCAAAGAGAAAGACTGATTCATCTAAAAACAAGACAGCATCCTCATCTGAACCCAGAAAAAAACATTATTATATAATTTAATCCGACAAACAATATTACATCGTTCAATCTGTGGGATGTAAACAAACTAGGCATCTTAAGGAATAAACCATTTCAGACTTAAAGTGTCCCAAATGTCCAGAAGCAGTCTGCCATCTGTCTCATCCAGGGTTGACTTGAATTCAGGGACTTCTTCGAGGGTGTCGAAGGTCTTGGAGGCTTCATCGGCCATAATTTGCACCTCAGCAGGATACGGTAACGCATATGTTCCGTTATATGCTGCGTTCCCAGCACATCAACTTCACCTTGTCAAACGTTACATGATGAAATCTAATTATCACCGGCCAAGGGCACTGACTATGATCTGATTTAGCTGCAGGTGTGATTTACCTGCTCCGCTGTAATGTAACCTCATTTAATCTGCAGCCGAAGAAACTCCGGTAACCAGCTCTGAAAGAACTTGATTGGACCAGGCACTCCTGTTGCCCCTTCAGGAATCCCAGTAATGTGGATATTGTGACAGCGTCTGTAGTCTTTTAAAGTTTCAGAAAGCACTTCATTATTAGAGACATTCAGGCTAGCAGGTGCTGAGGATATCACATGCTTTTCCTCAAATAAGTTTCGAGACCCCCGTAATTATCGCACACTCCACTTTCTTCTTGTAAATTGGATAATGTCATGGATAATTAGCCAAAAGGTCACGGGGCTCAGTGGAGTGCAGTGTTGCTATTAGCTATAACACCATCATCCACAGAGGTTAAACTACTGTTTTCCATCGACTCGGATAAAGATTTACATCACCTTGTTAGTTAATCTGATTTTTATTTAATTTTCTGACTAAAAACATCAAATTTATAGTCAGATCATCAAGCAATCTCCATCATTTATATCATTTTTTTTATATCATTAAAGTCTTAAGTAAATGTCAAACAGAACAGAACAAACAACTTGAATTCACACATAGCAAATAACCATGACAAACATCAGATGATAAGACCCAACAGGCACTCAGTGGCTCAACGAGGTGCAATAAAAAGCCAGTCATGAGTGCAGCTCGAGTACTTACACTGAGGTATGTCTCTCCGAGCTGCAATATCTTTATTAAAAAAGACTGATAGAAGAGAAGATGGAGTGTTCCCGGGATCAAAAGCTGTTTAAGACGTTTCAAACGTGAGCTGCCAGTTCACCGAATAAGCAGAAGCGGCGAAGGTCGCGCTGTGTTGAGATATTATTTTCTCTTAATGGTGTGCAAAAATGTAATTGCCTTGTCAATAGATGTGACTAAAAGCCTTGTAACTACTAATTAGACTATAAAGCAGAATAGCGTACCTAACTGTGCCGGATCTTCCCCATGGGATCAGATCACCAAGCTTCTGTCGTAGCTGCTGTTTTAATATTGGCAGAGTCTCCCACCTTTTAATACTTGTATTCATCCGTGTAGTTATTGTTCCACCGTCTGTTTTTATGTCTTTTTTTTTTTTTTACTTTGCGTGGAGTTTTCTTCATCACAGAGGAGAGATGAGGGGAGCTGGCCAAGGACAAACGTGACATGAAAAGCAACAGAAGTGGGGAAAAAAAAAAATCCCTCAGTTCTATCAGGGAAGTGTCGCAAAGTATGAAAAGCAAAAATAGCGTGACACGATTTTGTTTATTTATTGACAAGTGTGTTTAATGAGTGAACACTTTGCCTCCGATAATATTCATTCATTCGCTTTGGGAATTGAATTAGGAACAGGTCAAATTAGTTAATGAGGAGCTTGCTTGAAATTACATTCTTAATTTGTTGTTAAAGCTAATTAAGAATTAGTTTAATTAGTTAATCAAGTATTGGGTTGAAGCGGCGTTTCCCTAATTTGTTGTGTAAATTTTGTGGTTAATTAGTTGAATTAATTAGTAACTTAAGTACAGTGTTTGCTCTGTAACGGTCCTTCAGACAGCGGACGTGTGTCCTGATGGTGTTAATTCATTATGATGTGATTGTGTGTGATAACGCTGACCGCCGCTGGTCTTCACGCGACCGGTGAGAATGATCACGATCATCCTCTTTACTACAGCCGTTCTCAAAAACAGTTTTTTTCCCCTCGCTGTACCTTATTAAAAAACAAAATTCAATCTCATACATAATAAAAGTCGTGACTGGGCAAGGCATATCAGCAGGAGTGTGTGTCTGTGTGTGTGTGTGTGTGTGTGTGTGTCAGAGGGTTTAGAGAAAGAGAGAGCACGAGAGAGAGCGAGAGACTTGGCAGTCAACACCAGGTAGCTTCTGCCCTCGTGCCCCCAAGATACCAAGACAATACACGCACACACACACACACCCCGGGTCCTGAGGTTGGCAGAGCCATCTGCCAAGAGGAGCATGGTGCTGAGGAATGATAACACACACACACACACACACACACTGCCTTGAACTCATTGCTCTAGTAGTTCTCTCCTCTCTGCTGTAGCTGGCAGCTGATATTGCTGATACCTGCTTTGTGACTGTATATCTGTCTGAATGTACACAGACTTATTGGAAACCTGTCCAGCTGTCTGTCACACGGATGTTTTAGACTCCTGAACTTAAGTTTTTAAAAAAGCAGGTTCACTCTGTCCAACATCATTACGCTGAAAACAGCAAGATGTTGTTGATGTTTTCAGCGAACGCGCCCTCCATCATGTATCAGACCGGCTTGTTGGCAGAGTCTGACCTCTTCAGAATCACATGCGGTTTCCACGCAGCTTGCACAGGATGGGTATCATAGCACCGAGGACACAGAGGTCATGTCCTACACATTAGCGACCTGGGGGGAGTTTACACTAATTGGCTGATTCTAGTGTGGATCCATAACTGAATTTAGACCTACATAACGGTGTGATGAACTGGTGACTTGTCCGGGGTGTACCTCGCCTCTCACCTCAATGCCAACTGGGATAGGCTCCACGCTCACTATCAAAACAAAGGCAGAAACGCCCCCTCCCAGAATACGAGTTAATTCACACATTTTAGTGTCCTTCCTTTTGGTATGTGGTGTGAATTTTTAGCAGGGTGAGGGTGGGTGCATTAGAGGGACTAAAATCACAGTTACAGCCTTGGTGGGTACCAACTTTAATCATTTAAATCTTCTGATACTGAACTGAGCACAGACCTCCCGTGCTTTCCTTTCCTTTCCAGCGTTAGGATTGACAGAAATATGCAGGTAAAGATGAAAATAAAAAAGACTAACACATCTAATCAATGTTTCATCTGTACCTGCGAATTCAAGTTCATCACTGTGAAATGATTAAATTATGGCTCTCGCATTTGGCATATTTTTGGAATATCAAAGGCGGGTGTTGGGCAGATTGTAGTTACAGTTTACATGAAGAACTATTTTTTGATGCTCAAGGAGAAAAATCCCCTCATGAAGATGATGCTGGGTTTTTGGCAGGACGTAGCTAACAGTATATATAAATATATACATCATCATCATCATCTTGACTTGAGGCTACAAGTAGCATCGTTGTAGCTAAGCTGTGTACATCTCAGACAGTTTGATACACAGTCAACAAGCCAACACAAAAACAATGCAGATACATAAATCGGAAAAAGAAACATGGACCAAACAGAGTCACGTGAGCCAATCAGAATGCCTTTAAGTTATTCCCAGGGGAATTTATAATCCAGCTTGTGTGTGGCACATTGTAGAGAAACAAAGGGACAGACAGCTCGAGCTAGTTAGCCTCACCGAACAGCAGATTAAACGCTGAATATAAAATTAAACAGAAATAATAAAACTGAATTTGAAAGCAGGGAGGCGCTGAGGAAGCGAGAGCGAGACAGAGACGGTGAGAGCTAATGACGTAGCGTTTCTAGCCGGGGCCAATTTACTGTGAGGTTTCGAAAGGTCATCTCCTACATGGAGGCCTGTCTGTGACAAATTACATTATTTACACCGGGTAGAAAGAGGCAGCGAGACCCGGAGAAACGTAAGAGAGTAAGAGAAGAAGAAGAAGAGAGGGAGGGCGAGAGCGTGTGTTTGACTGTAATTGGTCTACAGTGTTAACACGAGAACCCTGAAGACATTTGCTAACACTTTGCCTAATGATACTCTTATCAAAGCACAACACGCACATTTCTGACATGGGATTGCTACGTGCTACTTGCCATGAAGGGAGTCACATTTTGATGTTTTAATTTTGGGGCATGATCGGCTGCTTTAACTCGCTCCTGTGGGGAATTTCACACTTATCAGGCAATTATCTGCTTAAACAACTGTCTGATTCACTATTCTCCGTCTCTGATTTCTATAAGGCGGCAGCTCTTTCACCGGCTGTCAAAGCTTTATATTTTACTGCTGTAAACACTCGATGTCTTTCCAGGGAAACCTCGCAGGAAGTGTGTCGAGAGCACGAGCAACATGGCGGTTAGGGCAAAAAAAAAAAAAAAAGAGTGCGCCCCCTACGGAAACTGCAGCAGCTGGAAAAAAAAAAGTGAAGACAAAGACATCACATGCACTTTTTGATTGACAAGTGACTTCTGGAAAGTGAAGTGCACAAGCCGTTTGATTGACAGGCGATCCGTGGGAACTGTCAAAGACGGAGAGGAAAAAAAAAAAAACACACAGCAAACCCTAAAATCTGTGGGATGCTGTAACACGACAATACGACGAGTTAATGCATTATCTTCACGCTGATAATTCCCTTTTTGTTTCTTTATTTTCACTACGTTAAACAAGGTCGACTGCTTAGCGTTGAAATAAAGACGTTTCATTCGGCCCTGAAGGGGACCCAGCTCCCCAAAGACCAGCTTACAGTGTGTGTGTGTGTGTGTGTGTGTGTCCCGTGGGCTGCGCAGAGAAGGGAAGAGCCAAAGGGATTTAGTATTTAAATGGTTTGGGACTCGTGAATGAACAGAAATATTAATATTTCGATTTGACTTCTTTAAGGAAAATGTATTAAATTAATAAAGCATAATATTTGATTAACGTCCCTCAGTAAGAGAACAAAAGTACACCTCTTCTCTAGTATTATAAGTGTCTTGACAAAATATTTCATGACGCGGGGACTGAACTGTAATTATTGAACTAAAATAAATAATTAAAGTAATCTATATTTTGACCTGTACGTTACATTTGCGGATTGTTTTATGAGTGAGCAGATACCTAAACTAATTGATTCCAATTTTAAAATCTAAAATAATTGGTGGTGAATGAATTCGGACTGGCAGCTTGTCCGCGGTGTACCCCGCCTCTCGCCCATTGCCAGCTGGGATAGGCTGCAGCCAGCCGTGACGCTGATGTGGATACGTGGTTACAGGAAATGGATGGTTGGATCAGGACTCTTTTTGAGTTCTCTGTGTTTTTTTTAAGGGAGTTTTCAGGTCATTATATTCATGAGTTACGTTTATAAATTCTTCGGTAGTTACAATTTTCATGAACAATTATTAAATTTTACTCAACTCAGTTGGGATGGAAACGGGAGAAGAGCCACATGCAGCGGACGATGATTGCTTTTATCTAGTTATCCACAGGCAGCAGCTTTAAACAGTATTTTGCAGCTGGCTGGTTAGCGTAGAATATCAACCATACGTGCTGCTTGTTAAATGTTTAATCTGATAAACTGGTCACCAGACTGTTAATTCAATAAATTAAATATCTTACATTATATGTTAGAATTTGTGGCCTTCAGTATATCAAAGTTAATAAATAAGGGAGGTAATGTGTTTTTTTATTTGATGCTTAAAAGGATCTCAGTCATTTTCCCTCTGCTCCTCTGTGTCACTCGTGCTCCCCTCCAGGACATTTAGTACCCCTTTATCAACTAACTCATAATTATCCTGTGTCTCTCTGCCTTTTTCCTCAATGTCTACTCCCTCTTTCCTCTTTCTGTTAACCTTTTCCTATCTCTCTCACCCCTCTTCCTCTCCTCTGCCTTCAGTCAGAGGCCCGCTAATACATTTGTTATCAACCTACTCCCTAATTAACATGCCCCCTCTCTGTCTCTCCTATCTCTATTACTCTGTCGAGATGTCTTCTTCACTCTCTCCTATTTCATTCTGACTATTTCCTCTCTCTGCATCTCCCCCCTCTCTCTCTCTCTCTGTTTTTTTTGAATAGATGAATTTCAGGATGGCTCCTCACCTTCGCGTCTGAGGCTCTGTTATCTACAGTACAGACAGACAATTTGTCTGTCTGAAAGCCAGCAGGACACAGAGATCCATTTTCTGTGCGAATGTGTGAGCTTGTGTATCGCGGCTTCTCTCTGCTTTAGCGGTGTCTCTCAGTATGTCTGTGTTTTTTTTTTGTGTGTGTGTGTGTGTACCAGCCTAGTGCTTCTCAAGCTGTGGTCTGAGTCTCAGAGTCCTTGGCAGGCTCCCATGCTGGGTTCACGGGGCGTCTGTGTGATAGCCATTAGCATTTGCTTTAAATGTTGACCTGTAACATCTCCTCCTCAGAGGAATTGCTCCTGAGGTCCCGTATATACCCTTGAAAAGAAAGTAAAATCTCATTTGTTTGTGCATTTGACATCAGGAAACAGCTCAGAGCAGAAAACACAGAACATCTGTTGTATTTTTTCAGGCTTTTACTAGTATCAGTACTGCTAACAATGTTACAAATTTATTCTCTCTCACCCAAAACTCCCCACGTCTCGTCAACACCTCCGAGCATGCCTGCGAGTATTCACACAAACACGCGCACTGCTGCTTATCCAACGCATCAACAACAGTATCAAATGTAATTCAATCCGTTCATCACCTCTGACGTGTTTGCATCTGTCATGTACGGACGTTTCAGCCCAGACAGAAGTCGAATATTTCTGTCAGTGCATGCACTGTTATATTAGAGACGCAGTTCATGGCTGTGAGCTCAGACTTGGACTGGGTTGTTTAGTCTGCTGCACGCAGCTAGTACTATGCTGTGCAACTGAAGCGAACAGACGTTGAAGTTTAATGTCAGTGTTTAGCGGCACTGTCTTTAAGTGCGCAATGGTCCTGATGGTGAACTGGGGTGTAACGCCACGTTGAGACCAGCAGTATACTTTATTTAATAAGGACGGGAGGAAGGAGGGAAAATAAAATCCAGGCTTGCCCTGCAAAAAAAAAAAAAGAAAAGCTGAGCATTCCTAGTGATCCAGATTGATGTCAACAATATGAGAACATTCCTGGTTGGTGATTTGCAACTGAACATGTTGTACTTTTTTTTTCACCGTTTACCTCATCACCTATTTCCTTTAATAGCAGACAGAAAGGAACAAACAGGGGAGGGGGAGCAGAGGTACTTGATGTCTCGTGTCCAAATATCTCAGATGAACTGTGTCCGTTTGTCAATTTAAATATTGGTATTTAGGGATAACTATAAAGGCAGTATTCTGTACATACAGTGTACAGGCTAGGTCTGAAAATTCCCCTAAATGATATAAACTTAAAGTCTGTGTGCAGCAGATTTCTTTCAAAATACATGAAATATGCTGTTAGTTAATCACGCTTTCTTTGGTCTGACGACTCAGAACACATTCATTCTTACTAAAGACAGCAGCTTAAAAGATAATCCAGATTTTTCTATGTGCTTAGTTTTATAGTGAGTTATATGTTATTATTGTGTGTAATCAGGACTACACTACAGCAAAAAAAATCCACCTTAGTTGAGCCTCATTAACCTGTGGATAGATGGCAGTGGTTTGGTGAGGACCGACTGTAAGCTGTGAGCCTTCACTCTGCCCGTACAGCTAGTGGAGAAAATGGCTAACGGGGAGCTCAATCAATACACTAAGTGTGTGTGTGTACGTGTGTGTGTGTGTGCATTTGCATTATGTGTGTCCGGGCATGTGCATCTGTAACCACTCGCAGACTGTCTAAATGCATATTGATCCCGAGGTGTTGTTTTGTGTATCTGATCGTCTGCTGTGTTTCAGTTTCATTAAGTTTGGCTCGCGCACACGAGCGATGACAGATGAAGTCGGCTGAAGCCGAACTGATTAATCAGTGCGATTCCTGCACATTTTTGAGCTGATGCATTTTGGGTAGTTTGAGGATTACTCATTCCTGTTTTGAACTTCACACACACACACGCGCGCACACACAACCAGACGAAACTAGACAGAGAGTCGGGTTTGTGTCAATACTTGTACATACATTGAAGGCTTGTATTCAACAGAGGTTCGATTGCTTCATCCTGGAACACACACACACTCACACACACACTCCAGACATATGTGTGTGCTTCTGTTTGTGTTTACACATCTATTCACCGGTGTTCCTTTGTTTGTCTTTCAAATCATCTGTCTTGATGCGCTCGCGTCAGCATGTCCCTCTCATGTAAGTTGCAGCTATTCAGTAGATGGCTGGAGGAGAGGTGTTTTTATGCTTCTGCATGTTTCCTTCCTGCTCTTGAAATAATTATAGATCGTATGTCTCACTCGGTCTCCAGAGATGTGTTTGATCTTGTCTAATAGTGCAGCAGTCTAATAGTACTTGACCTACAGGCCTCAGTTGTCATTGTAGCATAATTGTAGTAAGAAAATAGCAAGATACATCTGAGGGGGTGATTTTTCAAGTGGTACTACTCTCCGGACTTTAAAAATACTTAAATATTACATGGAAGTTAAAGAGGAAGGAAGTGATTCTTCCTCATGCCCACACGAGGCTACAACCCGTGCCAAGTGTGTGGTCAGGTAGACTTTGTGTCATTTCAAAAGGTCACAGCCGAAATAGATCGATAATAATTCCCAAATAATTTTAAGACGTTAGAGCTGTATTATAAACTATATATGGAAATGTATATATAAGTTGTACACGTTCATACTTTCTTTGAGCGTTATTTTTGGCGCCACCATTAGACAAATAGGAGCAACATTTGTTTGAAGTATTATTTTGAAGTATCTAACATTTAGTTTGAAGTATTATCATTAGATGTGTGGTTATACAGAGGTATCCGGCCTCTCAGGGGGAAATTAGAAAACAGCTGGAGGAGAATAATAAGGATAAAGAACCTGAGCTAAAAAACAATAGCGTCTCAGACCCCGCGGGGCTTCAACCTCAAAAGAAAGAAAGAGAGAAACCAGGTCAAATTGTTAATGCTACTGTAAATAACAACACACAACAGCCCAACATACATCCCACCTCCCACAAGTTCTCACATAAACACAATTCCCACCGGCTCTCTGTTAACGCAGTCCTTTCTCCTCCACTCTTTGTCTCTCTTTATTCTTTTAATTTCTATGTCTTATTCTTTTTCTCAGGTTTTTCTTCTTCTATCGCTCTTGTTCTCTCGGTATAATCACCATGTTATCAGAGTAAATCCTTCAGACTTTGTCTGTCTTTTGGCTTCACAGGGATTTGTAATATTTTCCTCATTTATTTTATAATATCACGCTTTAGTTATTTTAGTCAGAGATAATGTTCCACTTTCCTATTTCTAGAGGCTAAAAGGAGATCTCTATAATGTTACACAGCACTGTGCGGCGACAGGCCGGCTGTAATTACTTTCTGAAGACTTTCTTTTCTTATCATCTCCGAATTTTAAGAAGTTGTTAGCGAGCCCTAAAAAGTCAAGACCGCCCTTTTCAGACGTTGTGACGCACATGTTGTACTTCTGAACTCCTATAGATTTACACAGACAACATCATATTGTATAACTGCTGACGTGTGGATTTTTACTCTGTGATCTCCGAGCGCTTTAGTTTCAACAAAATGGCCATTGGTCCTGCTTTGTCTTCTCTGGTTCCACTTTTACTCCGTCGCTGAGAGAAACCCGCGACCCGTGGCTGGTTCCTTGAAAAGGCCAGGGTTGTTGTTTAGCAGCTGCCAAATTCTCTGCTGCTTTGTAGCCTCTCGGTAACCTCTGAGATGTGTGGGATACTTGTAACTCGCCTGCTCGCTTGTTGACTGACTTGTCGAGTAGCAGTAGTGTGAATGATATTTACACGCGTAATCTCTGCTGTGCAGATGCGTAATGGTTTGTGTTCAGTATTTTTTTCCCTTTTGGTTTTTATAAGCAATTAAACAGCATCTGAGACCGGCTTTGTTCTGAAGGTTTTCCTTTTGCACTCTGAGAGTCTAAGGATGAAGCGATATGCTCTACATATTACATAAGTCCTTGGAGGCAAATTTTTGATTTGTGATAAAATTGACTTGACTTCTTAAGCTGCACTTAGACTAAGTAAGTGCATCCCCTGGAATTTAGGATCACAGAAATGAAATCATAATATGCCAGAATCAATTCATCAATATTTTATGAAATACAATGATATAGGTGAATCACTTATATCCAAGCGAGAGGCTGCGGTCCTTCAGGGACAAAACCTCAGACCCCTTTTTCCTGACTGCTCACCTCGTCAACAACAACTCTGACTCTCACCCTCCACCCCAGACCCAGCATGTTACATTAATGCACGCTTTTTATTTGACATCTTTTGGACTGCTACGTTTGTTAAATATTTTACCTGGTAAAATAACCTTTGCACATTGCACACTGTACAGCTCGTTTTGTTTGAGGTACGGGACGTACATATATTTAGATCTTTTAGATTTTCCTTCCTGCATTTTATCTAATGTTTCTTGTGCAGCAAAGACACCAAGGCAAATTCCTTGTATGTGAAAACCTTGGCGATAAACCTGATTCTGATACAGTTAATAAAATAATTCAACATTTCAGGTGAGAATTAGCTGAAAAGACTTTCATGTTTGTGTGCTGCATGTGAAGCTGGAACCAGGAGAGCACGGCTCTTTCAAATCCACCCACCGGCTAATGTGAAGTTCAGTTAACATTTAATAGTTTGTTTAATTTGACTCGACTAGACGTGACTGAAGTGTAAAAACAAAAGGTTGTGGCTTCATGGTAACCCTAACCCCTATGTTAAGGATCCTCCATTAATAGCATGGATCAATTGGACTAACACCATTGTGTCAGATGAATCAGACTAACTGGACGATATCCAACTTGTAATAGCAGGACAATGTCTGCCCGGTGTATCGACATCCTGATCTTTCAGTCTGACTCCACGCTAGTGCAGGTTTCTTTCTTTCTTTCTTTCTTTTCTACTGAAGCCGCCTCTGTCGGCGTGCAACGCCACCTCACCGTGAGCCAGCCTGTGCCTGCGCACGGATAACAACTGAAAACAGATTCCAGGTCCCGTCTGACGTTTTCACACTGACGGAACACAAAGTCCTTGTCTGTCTGAATCTGCTGAAGAACGAGGCCTCTCAAAACATCATATCCCTGGTGTAGCGACCAGGTACGTGGGTGGCCTTGATGGTCTGCCATGCAGGAAGAACTGACCTAGAAAACAACGGCTGTCCTGTCAGGCCCTTTTCTTGGAGCCCCCCCCCCCCCCCGGTGCTGCTCTGCTAGACAGACGGACAAGGAAAGGAAGAAAAGGAAAGACCGAATGTTTAGTCCTCTGAGGTTCATCATTTAAATGTTTTGATGAGATGAACCACATATCTGAGTCAGGGCTGTTTTCACCTCAGCTCGTCACGGTTCATCCACATCTTCAAAGCTAATTATATTTGGATGCTTTTTTTTTTTCAATAATGACTTCCTGTTACTCAAAGTCTTTTTTCTTCTTCTTCAGGTCAATAAAATCATTTTAAGTCTGAGATCACTGAGGCACATTTCTTCTGAACCTGCATTGCGTGGGAAAAGTCTAAACTCAGAAAAAACTCCGTGTACAAACAGATATATATATATATATATATATATATATATATATATATATATATATATATATATATATATATATAGTTTTATCACACATTCATATTCACATATGGTAGCGCCGCCGTATTTTTGCTGCTCTTATTTTTAGTCGTAGTAGTGACCAATTAAAGAGATTGCGTTCCTCTATAAATTGAACAGCTCATGTTTATGCATGGTGTTTTGCTCGTGTGAGTTCATGGAGGGAGCTGTGAAAGTCATCGCAGGAGTCTGCCGGACGCAGAGACAAAGGATCGGGAACAGACTAATACATGACAAACACAGAGCGGCCAGAAGGTGAAATATTAAATTAAACTATAAATTCTCAGCGTCGTTGATCGACGAATCACGATGCATAATTTATGACTACATGATCGTCTAAGTTTTCATCTCAAAAGGCAAAGATGTTGGGTAGTCTCTTCCTGAGTTTGTCAGGACTTTATTCTCAGTGTTGTTGAGTCTTTGTGAAGAATCATTTTTCTGTAAATGGCTGTGAGGTTGGGCAGATCTTGGCTGATCATTTTTCCACTAACAGTCTTGTTTGGGGCTCAGACAGTGATTAAAACCAGGCTATCATGTCAAACCTCAACACTAATTCAGCAGTAAAACATCTGTAAAAGGCCCCGTGGCGCAGACTTTTGCGAATGTGGACACCTGCTTTTTCTCAAAAGGAGCCTCTTTAAGAGGATCTGTTCGTCATTGTCCTCAAAAGTGTAGCCCATGGCCAGTTACAGTGCTACACTCATCCACCTGCTCAATGGCCCAGCTCTCCGCAGTCAAATTTGATATGGGTGTTAGGTTACGGGGGAAGTCTATAACCATTCCTTTTGTTTTGGATGCTTTCAGATGGAGGCGATTGCTTTTCCTCCGCGAAGCGAAAGCACCGGCGGCACTCAGGAGCCTCTTAAATGCGTCCAGGATTACAGTGTCATCAGAGTATTTCAGAGAGAACATATCAGGGTCTGTACTCCTGAAGTCATCTGTATGCAAAGTAAACAGCGCCGCTGATAATACAGGGCCCTCGGGGCTTTTCTGTAGCGATAGATCTGATAGTGATACAGTAGAGTGTAGAGTGTCCATTGACTCTGACCCGCCGTTCGGAGAGGCAGAATCCACAGGATCAGCTGAGAGTTTACATTCAGCCTGAGCAGCTTGTGGCCCACAGGAGAAACCCGCACCACATTTTGAGTGCACTTGAAAAGTCAACAAACCCCAGCCTGGCTTTGCTGTTGAATAAGCAGGGTGATACCTGTATCGCCCCCCCTCCCTCCCCACCCCCCAATCTTACCTGTAAGTGCGCTAAAGTGGGTTTAGAGAGCCACGGCCTTTGTGATGTTGTCTCTCAAAGAGGCTCATCACAGCTGAAGTTAGTGCCACCGGATTGCTCTTTACAGGGTTGACTGAGGGGATTTACATACACCTGCAGCGAGCGTTTAAAGATCCCCGACTGACTGTCTGCATCAGATATTCAGCAGACGACGACGTGGTCTGTGTTTAAAAAGTAAATGCACTTTATGGGTATTTTATTTTCCTTCGATTTGTCTGATCGAAATGACAAAGCACCCGCTGGAGCCTCTCTTCCTTTTTCCCAAAGCAGTCAAGCCGCTTTACTCACCTGAAAACGGGAGTCTGTGAGAACATTCAACAATGAAAAAACATTCTGCGTTTGTGTTCTGCTGCGCTATCGGTATTAAATTCATATTTATATTACATCAAGTCTAAATATGCAATATCATCTTCATACTCACAGGGATGAAAACAGAAAATACAAATCAAGCTTTCCATTAACAGTGACCCACAGTTCAGTTCAAAACAATCATGATAATAATCTGACTATATGCTACCTGCACATGAGCAGACAGCAGGCAGACGACTAGCCGGTGCATCTAGCATCTAACGAGTCAGATGTATTTCCCTCAGGAGTCGGCGGAGCGCTGAAAGGAGGATCGACGTTAAAATTAAAGCTGATGGTGGTCAGCATGTGCTGGATCTGTAAACATGCACCACACGAAGGTGACGATATGTCAGCGTACAGCGTAAAAACAACAAATAGCTAGGCTGCTTAAATTTCAGATAATGGTGACTGAGTACAGTTTGAGGATATGTTTGTAATTTTCTTATAATTCCTTCAGCTGCGTCTGCACTTTTAACATCATGACACGTAAACACGTACGCGAGTTAGTGTAATGATGCCAGAAGTTGTCGATATTTATCGATTCTGAGCTATCATAATAAACTACAGGTTTATTGATTCTGACTTATCGTGGTGACATTAGTACGTGTGATTATTGCATTATTGATTTACTCTCATGAAGCACACATTATTTATTTTCTTACTATTCTGTATATTTATTCAGAGATCCTGATTTATAACACGCAGTGATTTATTGATTCTGGCTCAGCAGAGCTTTGCAGATGAAGTAAAATGATATTAACAGACAGAGTTATCGACGCCACAGGATGGTCAGCTGGTACGTGGTTGGTCGGGCTGTGTCACACTGCTGGGCCGCCGTTCTTGCAGTTTGCCACAATGAGAGAATGCTATTTCACATAGTTGGCATAAATGTAACGCTACAGAATAGTGTGTGCAGCGATTACAGCCAAGACCAAATGGCTCGAGGTAAAATCTCTGTGGTACAGACACCAAGCAGCTGTTAACCCTTCATGTGCCGAGGCTGGATAATTGGCTGGAAAAGCCTTTGTCTGAGACGGAGGGAGAGAGAGAGAGAGAGAGAGAGAGAGAGAGAAGGGGGGTGTGTGGAGGCAGCGTGTTTGCAGCATGTGTGTGTGTGTGTGTGTGTGTGTATGTGTGTGTGTCCTTGGGGGTCTCTCTATCCATCTTTCTCGCGCTCTCACTCTCTGGTCCGGAGCTTGTTACCATAGCAACATAGAAGAAGAGGTACTGCTGCTGGAGTCCCAAAAATTGTATTATCTTTTTCATACACACACACACACACGCTCATGCTGCTCCTTCCTATCTTGCATATATACAAACTGGCAAGCTGTAGTGAATGTGTGTTTGCATGTGTGTGTGTGTCCAGTACAGCTTGCTAATGCTGGCAGGCAAAAGCATCCAGACACACACACACACACACAAACAGACACACACATCATGAAAAAGAGAGAAAGATTGGTTGAAGGAAAAGGAGGACAGGCGGAGTGTTACAGCAGAGTAGACGAGGTCATGTCGGAACAGCAGGATAGTTTATTTATGCCGCTGACGGGGGATAATTGGCTTTTACTCATTCATTATTTCTTGTGTTTCTGTAGCTGTCAGCCTATTGTACAACAGGTAGTTTTGGCTCTGCAAGGGGGCCATAAAGGATAGTTAGCTGGCTCACGACACTTCTGTAGAGTACTATAAAATACCACGAAGCAGTCTGTGGCTTCACTTTGGTGTACTTTGTTCTGCTGTGCGGTGCATTAGTACATAATGGTGTTTCATAGTAGATTTTATGATACCCAGGGACAGTTTGCAGTCGATATTTGCACTGAAGCTGTCAATGGCTGATATTTTGTGCTGCTGTGATGTTCAACACCTACCAATTAGAATTTCAACATGCCTTTATAATTAGTTTGATTCTAACTAGGGCAGACATCAGCTTTGCAAAAAAAATATTTACTGTACGTCTGCACGACGTGCACAGAGTCAGCTGAGTAATGTGAAAGGTGTCTGCAAATCTTAGCGTCGTTCTGCTGATTGATTTGGTTTTCAATCAGTCTTGCGGCTCGTATCAAACCCGTTTCCAGCAGCAGCTGTTTTCAGAGAAAAAGCTCAGTGCCTGCACCGCATGCTACAAACACATAGTTAGCACTGAACTCACTGGCGAGAACTTGCCGCTCAGATATCTGAGTTGCTGGAGTGACTATTGGACGTTTGCTAGGCGGCTAGAGACCATGCTTGTGAATGAATGTTGCTCAGCATATAAACCTTATACGGTTATGATATTCATGATTCAGTGTTGTGCCACTGAAAAGTCTACCTGGAGCATGTCAAAGGTCCAGTGTGTGGGCTCTATTGCAGAGATTATGGCAGAAATGGAATATAATATACATAACTAAGCTCCTGAAAATAAGCATTATTATGATTTTATTACCTTAGAATGAGCCTTTTATATCTACAGACACCATGTTGAATTGCCATGTTTCTACAGTAGCCCTGAACAGACAAACTAATCACTGGCCCTAGATAGAACCTTTCATACTTTTTCTTGGCCACTGTAGTTTCTCTTTCAGGCTCGGAGGAAGAGGGTGAAACACGCGCAGCCGCGAAGCTAAATGCCAGTAAATCGTATACACTGGACCTTTTAGAGCTTAATTCTACAAGAATCCATGATTTGTATAAAACTGGATTAAACTGGATAGTTTCAAACCGCTCTGTAACAGCCACCATGAGAGATCTGTCAGTCATCTGCAGTATGTGCCACCCCGCTCGTTTTGACAAGCAGAGACTCATTAAGCCTTACAAGGCCACGACAATGAAAGAGCTGTAAGAGCTGTGTACTGACGGTGTAAATGTTTCTAAAATGAGACTGAACTCATAAACTACCAATAGGAGAGAGTCAAAGGTCAAATTTAACTCAGTTGATGAATTGCATCCATTTTATGTCTTTAAAAAAAGCATATTAAGATTAAGATTTTATGTACCTGTCTGTCACACTCCCACAGCCCAGACACACACAGACGTATGCATGCATGTGGCCGTGTACACACATGTAAATGAGCGAGATTAAAGCGCGAGGATTACACGGCTGTCTTTTCAATTAAATTTCCCCGAATCACATAATTCCTTGACTGCGAACACCAAAGGAAGCACGAGAAACGTCGCCGGCGTGAGCACGACCGGTGCATTATGGAAGTGACGGGGACGCTGTCAGAGGTTCGCAGCGGCATTGACAAGCATGTGACATCAGCGATAATGTCTGAGACAGAGATCATAAGCGTGATAATGGCTGTGATTACATTAGTAAAGCTATTATGTTCTAGATGACAGATCTCATTAACATATAAACAGCCTTAAACACGGCGTTCACCGTGGAAATTAACAGGCCCACACACACACACACGGGCCGAAAATGTATATAACCCGGGATATAAGTGGAGGAGATTAAAGCACAAGGATTATATGATACAGATATTAACAAACATAACGTCATTAGATTTGGACATACACACACTTACACACACACATATATATACAGCATATACTGTAGTGTGTGTACTTTACATTCACACATGCAAAAACACACAAAGTTCATGTCACTGATCTAAACTTAATTCCCCCGAAATTAGTTTTTTTTCCCCCGTCTGAGTCATTTTCAGGAAATTGTGCAATCACACACACACACTTACACACAGACACACACACACACACACACACACACACAGTGTTTATGTTTCTGTGAATACGGGGATGGTCTCTAATCTTTCTCTGTCTCTTCCTGCCCTTATGATAAACTGCCTGTCTAACATTGTTTTCTTATCGTGCTGCATGCATGCGTGTGTGTGGGTGAGTGAGTGAGTGTGTGCGTGCAGGCTTGTTGCACGGTTGCATGTGCAACTATGTGCCAAGTGTGTATGAGTGCATGAGCACCTTCTAATGAGTGTTTTTGAGAAAGGAAAGATACCGTGCGCGCGTGTGTGTGTGCGTGCGCATGTGTGTGTTTGTTTTAGCCAGACTCAGTCTCCAGAGCTCTCGGAGGCAAACATTAACGTCACCAGATGCCTCTCTTTCTCCCCCTCTGCTCCCCCATCTTTTGTCCTTCTCCCTCTAACCTGTTATCTGATCGTTTGCTGCGTGTCTCTCTCTCTCTCTCTCTCGTTCTTTCTCCACCGCTCTGATTTCACAGAATCCAGGATGTAGCAAAGTGTGTTCATCCATTATCTAATTAACTAATTTACCAAGCACTGATTCTTTCTCATCAGCTAATAGTCTGCAGATTAAGTATGGACGTGTGTGAGGAGGGGGCTTGCTTTTTCTTTTTTTTTTTCTTTCTTTTTTTGAGTGTGTGTTAAATTATTAACCCCTAATTATCAGGTGAAAGTCAGAAGATAAAGAAAGCCCTCATCACTGATCTGGCTAATCAGGGAATAATCAGTTTTCCTTTCAAACGGCAACAGTGAGCAATCAGCTTTTTCTTCACAACTAGCATTTATGATTTTGAGCCATTTGTTGTGTTGCCAGTTGGCGGAACAACCTGTAGCCTCTCAGTGCACAACACAGTCCTGCGAAATAATTGCCATGACACATTTAAATGTTAAGAATACAGTCTCAATCTTGCCACTGCACACTCATTTTCCCCGGTGATTCACATCGTGCGTTTTTTTTCTTTTTGTTTTTCGGAGCAGTTTGGAAGTCGCTGGGACCGCTGCCACATGAAAACACCCTTCAGGCAGACTTGGGAGCTACACATCAAAGGCAGAGCGGAAAGAAATCTTGAAATCTGATGATGGGGAGCAGTCCTCTGTAGCGTCAAAACATTAGCACTGCCGGGTGTAGTCAGAGTTCACGGTGAGCCGATGTGGAAATCGGGGTAGTGTGAAGGAGTCCAGAGAAAATTTGGCAATTAGCAGCGATGCTAATTTACTAACTAGTGGTAATTACATTAACACATCAGCAAGTCTGTTTTTGAGCTATGGAAATGAGCTCTGATCTTCCAGACACCTCAGCTGCAGGTTTGAAACCACGCGTGTATCTGTCAGCTGCAGCTAAGAAAAATAATTACTGCTTAACCTCCAGAATGGTTATTTAGTTTAGCAACATTTCTGATGACAGTAACTATTCAAAAACCAAATTATATATAATGATATCAAGCTAAGCCAAAGAGAAAATCCTCACACTTGAGAAGCTGGAAACTGTGAGTGTTTAGGGACTGTGTGAAAATGATTAGCGCGGCAGCATGCAGCAGAACACAGGGAGGGGGATGTCTGCTTATTTTTGTTTAAAGGAGGCTAATCTGACGACGTCTCTGTTATATTTTCTTAGATTTCCCTTAATGAATTTATTCTGTAGCATGTAATTAGCTCATGTATGACATCTTGAGACATCTGAGGTCATATATACAAGGCCCGGCATGATGTATTCATCTTTAAACTCACATACGCCCTGCAGAGATTTAGCCAACATATGTAGCATTATTTATACAAGATGCAGGGATACACATTCCTGACATTGGTTTTCCTCTCTTAACTGGATCAGCAGCAGTCGGCCGTGGAGAACGTGGCAAATCAGCGGAAGAAATGACAAGAATCTAACCAATGCATGATTAGAAATATTTTAAAAAATTGGTTCTGCAAATGTTTTACGAGGAGAGAAATGCATTCAGCAGCTTCATCGTGCCTCGTGAATACAGACGATACATCCCAGTAAAACACTCCAAACTTTCATGATTTTCATGCGTGATGTTATTACTCGTGAAATTGTGCTTTATTTTTTAGTTTTCATTAATAGCAGCATATATTTTAAGATAATAGCTTAGTGTAGTAGTTTTACATCTGGATAACTAAATGTAAATGTGAGAAATCTTTAATGCATGCTCTCCTTTGGAAAAGTACAGGATGTGGACACCGGCGTATTTTAATACTGATGCGAAGAGGTAGCGTTAGGTTACTCAATCATGCTGAAAGACGGCTCTCAACGCTCTCGTCTTACTGCGTTCCTTTCGACAGAACTTGTGAAAATCCTTTCCTACATTTCATCTGGTCATTTTTCAGCAGCACCTAATTAATAAAAGGAAGTACATGTTCCATTATTAATGAAAACAGTATGAATCTTCACACCTTTTCTGTGAATTTTCACACATCTTTAACAATGCTCTTCTTGTGTTCTGAAAGAAGAATAGGTCATCGTCACAGATGTGCAATTGGACCGAGCTGAAAAGATTCTTTAGGCCGAGTCAGACTTTCCAAAACGACGACTTGCTGCCTTCCACTGCTGGAAAACTGTGAAAAATATCCATCGCACACACACGCACACACACACACACACCTGGGATGTATCAAAGCCAAATAATTTGAGTTGTTGATATATTTTAAGAGGCCGTGTTATCATGAATTTAATCATTGTACAAAGAGCAGTGAGGGGCTATTTCAGACATTTACAATGGATTCAGGGATGTGACGGTCGGAGCGAGATGAGATGAGATGGCGTAAGAACGGCCTCTAGAGTCACTAGAGTCCGTGTTTGCCCTGATAATCATTCTACTCAAAAGTGTTTGCACTCAGAAATGTGTCTGAGAGGTCTGTTTTCATTGTATCACACACTCTTCAACGTCCCCCTCTCTCTCTCTCCCTCTCTTGTTGCTTGTTCTCTCGGCCTCTTTAATCCTTTGTTTCACTGGGCTCCAAAAGCCATTATGTTAGAGTACCCAAATCGAGGGAGGCACATGATTTAATATATGCTCCTGCACGTTTAAGCACACATATTTTTAGCACCGAGTCAAGATATTGGTATTCTCCTTGTTGCACTGAAAAAAAAATGGTGATTTACGGTAAATTGTCTTACTGAGGTCTCTCTGAACTTTGGTCTCTGGCTGGTCACCATAGTGAGTGAAGATCTGAGCTTTCAGAAATGTTCATGCACTCACCTGACGCGGCTTCAAAAAGTACCGTGTGCTCTGAAGCGATGCTCTTAATGAGCAACAGCGATGAGTGCCTCACAGCTTTTTTTTGTGCCCTGGGTCTGGCCTCTCAGGCTACATACAGAAATGACTTGCAGACATTATTCAGGGCTGGAAAAAGGTTCAGAAAATGTTTTCCAAGTTAAAAAAAAGTAAATATTATATTAAATGTATATTTATTATTCAACTGAACATAAAAAAGCACAGTTCTGTGTAATAAGAAAGTAGTAAAGATGTAAATATCTATCATGAAGTAGCCGGTGCAGTATCTATAAGGCAAACTGAGCCCGAGGCTCTTTGTGTGTTTTTAATGCAAACATTCCACTAGAGGGTTTTTGTATTTATTTATTCACCCCAAACAGCCAATTAACCAACTGTACAGACGTTAGCTGTGACCATGTGTTACATGGTTACAGGCTCAGTCCCTGATCTCAGAGATCAGCGTGTTCAGCTTACGTCTTCATCGGGTTATCTGATTCACATCCACTCACGTCTTTTCTTCATCTGACCGCTCTGAAGGCTTTAATGGATTTCATGACTCAGGCAAAGTTTCTTTAATTGATTTTCATCCATCCATTTTCCACAACTGTTTATCCTTATTGGGGTGACGGGAAGCTGGAGCCACTGACAGTATAACTGCCGTCACCCATTGGTTTCTGAAAAGCTTTGTGGTGGCTCTGGTCGCGACCGTGTTGGTAGTACTCCCTCTTCCGTCTCTTGGCTAATCTAGAAATCACCTGAGGCGGGCTGAATAAGGCCTGGTTGCTCAAATAAGTCACCTGTAATGGCACCTACCTGTCAATCAAAGTGTTCATAATTCTGCATAACTTTAAGCCTTAATATAACGTGAACAGGTGAGTTGTATATAAATTCACCCTCAGTACAGTTGTCATGAACGGGGAAATTAGCTATAGAGACCAAAACTGTTTTTTGTACCAGGCTGTAAACATGTTTATTTCTGCTGTGAAGTTTTTAACATGGGGACTTATGGAGACTGACTCATTCTGTAGCCAGCCTCAAGTGGACGTTTGAGGAACTGCAGTTTTTGGCACTTACCTACTGGCTTCAGGTTGCCTGTAGGGAGCCAGAGGGCGAGAGGTGGAGCACACCCGGGACAAGTTGGCAGTTCATCGTGGGGCTTTATTTACATAATTTTAAATCAAACTCCAGAGTACAAAATACCTCCAAAAACCTTAAATCCAACAGCTTTGTCAGTCAGATGGTTGGTTGTGATGTAAAGGATATATGGGATTTGTAGTAAAGTGTCTATAACTTGCGAAAACAGTGGTATCATCTTTGAAGGACTTCACGCAGCTTTACTTTTAACTTGCGATGTTTTCGTTTCTGCGAGAAAAAAGAATATGAAGACCTGTTTTATACCGAGCGTACAAACAAAATACTCGCTGAGAAAATATATACACGCTTAAATCAGAGAACGCCTTTACATACCGTGTGATTTCTTATGTTTGGGTGTCATTGTGAGGCTCTCCAGCATTATGATGAGACACACAGAGAAAAGAAAAAAAAAAAAAACTACAAAGCTTCAGACTCTCTCTCATATTCCTGCTCTGTCCTCGCTCTCGGCCTATTTATCTATCCATCAGTGTCAAACACACGGGGGTGTGTGATGTGCATTAAAACAAAGCTGGAAGTAACAGTGTGTTTGAAGGCTGCGTCTCATTATAATACCTGCACTCACGTCAAACAGAAACACACAAAGCAAGTGATTTTTGATATCCGCCTTCTTACAATCCATACAGAAACCTTAAAAGCTGTATATTTTCATATTGATGGCATTCTGGATCCACTTCTTCTTCTTCTTCTCTCTATCCAGGAATGCCTGCTGATATTTCTCTGATGTCTAATGCCGCCCGAATGAACACACGAACCAGATAACACACACAAACACGCACAAAATGCGTCGTTGAACTGACACTTCAAACAAAGCTTTTGTCTGCTGCCTGACAGCTATTCCTCTCTCCTTCCCCCTCTCCTCCTCTTCCTCCTCCTCTCATTATCCCCCTCACTTCTCCCTGTCATTCCAAAACACTCGTTCTACCCCCTCATCCCCGAGCTTTCTCTCCCACACACACACACACACACACATGCTCGTGCACGTGCACACTATAAACGCATTCAAGGGCTTAGTCCTAATTGAGCTGCCCGGTTAAATGCAGGTTAAATAAAATACAAAGATTGAAAATACGAATCGTGGAGGGCTTATTATAACCACTTGAGTTAAAGGTGTAATAATCAGCAGTGTTTCATTTATAGAAGAATTTCATTAATAAGATCATTTACTTTAAAAAGCATTGTCATAATGGCTGCATTATTGGCAATTGTGTCACTAATTGAAGCGTGGGTTAAGCTGAAGTAACAAAAAAACAGAATCTCTCATGAGGTTTGCCACCATGTTAGACAGACAGTCTGTTATAATAATAATAATAATAATAATAATAATAATACAAGGTCCACAATATAAAATGCTTTTATTTTATGTTGTTTTTCCAGGCAGTTTCAAACTTAATCCAATTTTTTAATCCAAATTGTATTGGCATTATCCAACAAACCAAAAATACCACATAAGAACAAGGTTGGGTTATTGACTGTATAAAGAATGGACAGCATATCGTGACGTCACCAATTTCTCTGAAGGGTTGGCAGAGTGTGGCGACTCTGGCCGCCTCTTCCACATCCTAATCTAGAAATCCACAAAGACGTGGACCTGAGGGTCCTTATGACACCTTACGGCACCCACCGGTCAATCAGAGCGGCCATGCTGTTAATTAAACATAACTTTAAGCCTTGATATAATGTGACCAGGTGAGTTGTATAAAAATTCACCACAGTTATCATGAACGGGGAAATTATAGAGACCAAAACTGTAAACATTTATTTCTGCTGTGAAGTTAGAGGTTTGAACATGGGGACTCGTGTTTTAATTGGTTTACAGAGTCACTCAATCTTCTTTGTACATGAACAGAAAAGAAATAATTATTGCTGTTATTCTTGTTAGAGTGCAGATGACCTCGGCCTGTGTATGATCAAGTTAATGTACTAAATTAGATGTGGAAAAAATTAATTGGCACCAGTACTGAGAACTTTTCACTTGAATCTTGAATGTTTTAGATTAGATTTTGATTAACACCAATTAAAATAAATGGAAAAACCACAGTTGCACGTTAGTTTAATTTTATTTTAGCGACTGGGTCAGTCAACCTTCCTCTGGAGCTGCAGCTAACGAGCTCTGCGTGAATGTAAGCAAACGATTCACTACAGGGGAAAAAGATCATCTGAAATGAAATGATAAAAACCGGCAAAGATTAGAATAATGGAAATGATCATCGACTTGTATGGACACAGAGAGAAAATGAGCTCACTGCCCTCTTTGGGTCAATAGCGTCACTGACAAATAAACTTGTACTGAGCATCTGGAGCATTCCAGAGACACATGGACAAAAGCTCATAAGCTGTCACATATATCTCCGTATAGACAAGGATATTTTAAAACAATCCATCAGTTCAGGTTTGGGGAAAAAAGCCCATCCTGTGGGAATAATGGTTGGGTATAAATATATTGAGGAAGTAGTGATTTGTATAGGGCAGATATTTTACGAGCTTAAACCTGATTTCAGCTCAGTGGACAAGAGGGAATTTGAGCGATGCGTATGTTTATCTACGATGACGGCTGAATTCCATTTAGCTGCTTTGCTTTTTAGATACGGGTATCGTACACGCTGGCTCGCCGCCATACTTAACGTTATTAGTAACACCTGTGCTGTTTCTGCTCAGAAAAAGGACCAACAGGGACCGCTTTGCAGAAAAGCCTCCATTTAACATGTTCATGTGAGCCCGCCGTCAGCTAATCACTGTCCAGTGTTGGGATTGTTGTGCTTCAGAATAATCCAATAAGTCTACCCTTTTAGCTGAAGTACACATTGTGTTATTTGCAAAACATCATTTTGAATAAGAAGTAAACGATTCATTTGCTTTTTTAAAAAAAAACGTGTTTAGTGATTGTAAATGAAAAACGCTCCGAATGTCTTCATGGCTTCAGATGACTTGAAATATATTTCCGAGCGGTTGCCTTGAACTGTTCTGACAGTTATTCCCATAAGACACAAATGCAGCGCGAGTCCACACAAGTCAGGCCCCGGTTGATTTTCAATGAAGCAGCTCCAGAAACTCTCTTGATGACTTACACAGACTGCAGCCTTTCTTCCCCCGCTGACGACAGAACGCAGAAAACTTCAGCATGTTCAACTCAATCCGCCGTCCAGCTTTCAACATCTGGCGTGTTGGAAAGTTTTTACTGGCGTTGAATGTAAAGGGTTCTGCTTTATAGAATATGAGTAAATATAATAAATGAAACCAAATATCACAACTTCAGCACAGCTCCGTACATATTTTGGTGTTAAAACATATAAATTTGGGTCTAATAGCAACCCTGTCAGCTGCACTTTTTATTTACTGTATCCAAGCACTGCTCATTGCGGCGATAGTTCAGTTCCCCATGATAACCTCTAAGATTAATCCTCATTCATCAAAGAAAGGAATCTGCATTTCCACAGCCTGCTGGGCCGTAGGTTCAGTGCCTTGCTTATAGGCAGCAGTTGTCGGGGCAGAGAGTGCGTTACCGAGCTCGTGTGCGGTGAAAGTGAATGGGAGGGCGACAAGGCTGTGTTGGAGACACTGGTGTGTGCGTTTGTGTGTGTTTAGTTATCAGGAGAGCACAGCATAGCTCTGCTGAGATTAAATTCCCAGAGCTTACTCCGGCTATCAGCATTACTTCAGGACACACACACACACACACACACACACATTAACACACACAGAAGGAAGCAGAGTGGTAGGCAAGAAAGCTGCCATCGCTACATTTTCATTCACAGAAAATATCAACATCGACAGTATGCCCACTGCTGATATCACCACTGCTATTAATCCCCAGCAATCCATCCATCTGTCTGTCCGTCTGTCCATCATCCATCTGCCTTTTTCTTTCTGTCTTTCGTTCAGAAGTGTGTGTTTCACTATTATCTATCAACACTGCGGACAAACTAACAAATCCGGCTGCCATCTCTGATCTTCCAAAGACAAAAACTGGGTGTCAAAATGCGAACGAAATCTGAATATCTGTCGATGAAGTGCGAGTGAAATTTGAATTTTCCTCATGTTTATTTGGAAATAATATAAAACAGCATCTATTGTGCATATTTTTCTATTTTCCCCAAGTGAGGAAAAATGTTTTCTGATATATTTGTTGAAGCTTTAAGCCTCTGGGAGATCATCCTAGCATCTCATATTTGAGAGGTGGTGTAACTAAGAGGCTTTATAGCCCGTGAACACTGGTGCAAGATGTACTTTCTCTTTATTTCAACAAGCACACATAGCTTGGTTATGAGGCACTGATGCTGTGATGTTACAATATTTGAACACCTGCTGAGTCATCTGCAGCCCCCTCGCATCTCAGTGTGTTCATCCTACATCATGGAAAGGAAAAGGAGGAGAGAAGCTAGCAACGCGTCTCTGTGGCGATGACAAATAGTCAGAATAACACCAAAAAGGGTAATCCTGTCACCTCTGTGCTTCATAGGTAGTCTTCCGGATATAAAACGGATATCCAGACCAAGACTTAGTTAGCAATTAGCAACGTGATTCGAAGGGGCACATTTCTGCTAATCCCTCATATGAATGCAGCTAATAAAAAGCTAAATCATTGTTAGATGACAACCGATCCTCTTCTTTTCTCCACACACATACTGTTTATCTGCATGTAATGTAAGTCTGTCAATACTACTCAGACTGCAAACAAACAGAAACCAGATTTAGATGGTGAAAGTTCTGTTTCTAGAGGTTATTTGTATCACGGCACAGAGTGATGTGTTCAGATGACAGCTGGGACTACAGATACGGCGAACAACGACAGTGGCCGTGCTGGTTAATTTCCTGTGTGAATGTTTGAGGTGATAGTATGAACATCTTCAGTTCTCGTCCACGTCAAGCGGCAGAGTTCGGTTTAGTTTCCTGCGGCTGTGAAGTGAAGCCAACGCAAAAGTGCAGGACAACTGCAGTTCCTCAAATAATTAACAGTGTGGACGCTTTAACCGACAAGTGAGTGCCGCTGAAGGTGGTTTGTTTGAGGAACCGGGCGTCATTCAGCCCGGCTCAGGTCCGCCAAGGATCCACGTGTTTGCCCATTTTTAGATTAGCCAGGCTAATCATGGCTGCCACAGTCTGAGCTTCATAACAACTCTTCAGAAACCTTTGCACTGTCAGTGATCCACACGGGTAACGGCATCAATCAAATTACCACTCCTGCCATTAGCAGTGTATGAAACCTCAAAGTTAAAAAGATTTTCACGATAATACGACTTTCTGCCAACAATTCATCAAAAAATAGCTTCACGGCACAGCGCTGGAGATTCTTACTGACCCGGCTGACCGGAGCGCTCTGGTTCAAAAAGCTGCAAAGACAAAATGTCAAAGTCGATTCAGCGAAGTGTCAAACGTGTAACCTGTGTGTGGCAGGTAGTGTTGTACTCTGTTCCTGCCACATGCTAGGAAATAAATCCTGGATGTGTTAATTACCTCGTCTGACCTGATTCCCTGCGTGTGAATGTCTGGTGCGTGACAGACGGAGACAGAGACAGTGATCTGTGGCGTGGGACTGTGTGTGTTTGTGTGCGTGTGTGTACTGTATACGTGTGTGTTTGCTGTAGTGACAGCTCTGTCAGTTATCTTTCTGCACTGACAGACAATGCACATGTCAACCAGCAGCCCCAGCGCACACAATGATCACGCCTAGGTGTACTCCTGTAACACGCGCACACACACACACATAGACACGCATACACACAAACACCTAACCTGTCAATCATTGTGTCTGTTATTCCCACTCCTCTCTCCTGCTTTTTGCTCCTCCCTTCTTCCCATCCTACCTTCCTCTCCCCATCCCTCCACTTTGTCTTTCATCATTCTGTTATTTTTCTTTCCTTTTTAAGAAACTGTCTGTTGCTCTGAAACTGGGTCTTTTTTTTCCCCCTTCCCGTGGGTCTCTGTGATTCCCCCCCCCCTCTCTCTCCCTCTTTACTCCAATTGCTTCCCCGCTCTCTCTCCCTCCCACTCACATCTTGCTGACGGATTAAATGTTGAAGGCAGGGCCTGGTAGAGGAAAAGAGAAAGTCTCTTTTAATTGTGTTGATCGCTAATTAGCCCGCCTGTCTCATCTCTTGGCAGTGGATGTGGTAAAACAGGATGCCCTTTCTTGGGTCAGCGGGCCACAGCCCTCAAGCATGACTCGTACTCACACTCACATATGCACACACGTTACTTTGTACTACTGAGATTCGAGTTTGGCTGCCAGCTTGTAGATTTCTCAGTGGAGGCTGGTGACTGCAAAAGTTTAGGAGGGCAGAGTGAATCAGTAACTGTGCAGTAAAAGGGTTTTTTGCTAAAAATACATGGTTATATAAGGAAAAATGTTCCAAAAACCTGGGTTTCACCACCATCTCTATTCCCCACAGACCACTCTGCCTTCGCCTCCAATCATTCTTATCATTGTTTACTGTCAGCTGTCTCATATTTTAAATGCCACAAGAAACAATCTTGACTCATATCCACAGCAATAATTCCTGCCTCCAAGACAGAAAACCCCGGTTCATTGCGGTAGTGTAGGAATGTTGAAAGATTAAAAGCAAATTTATTGGGAGCCATCCAATGACACTGTGACCGGACATAAACGCATCTGTCCTTTGCAGTGCATTGTGGTTCAGTGGGCACAACATGTCATAAACACTGTCTGGATTAGGACTTCAATTCCCACTGGGCCCACCTACGCTAAAAATAAACGCACTCATGAATGAAAGTTCCCGGCTAATGACATACACCAGCACCAGTCAAAACCTTCTCAGTTGTTGCTTTTTCTTTATTTCTTATTATTTTCTACATTGTAGATAAATACTGAAAACATGCTGGTACCAGCAAACCACCCCCACCCCATCACACCTCCTCCTCTGTGCTTCATGGTGGGAACCACACATGTAGACCACACCACATCTGCCTTTCACAAAGTCACCACGCTGTGGTCGGAACCAAAGATCTCAAATTTGACCGATCAGACCAAAGTAAAGATTTCCATTGGTCCAATGTCCACTCCTTGTGTGTCTTGGCCCCAACAATCCTTCTTGTTGCAGCAGCTCAGCCCACGAAGGCCTGATTGATGTTGATAGGTGTCTGCTACTTGAACTCTGTGAGGCATTTATGTTGGCTGTAACCTGAGGTGATGTCTGTTGATTTCTGAGGCTGGTAACTGTAATGAACTTATCCTCTTATCCTCCCAGGTCTTCCTTTCGTGGGGTAGTCCTCATGAGAACCAGTTTCCTCATGTTGAGTGTTTGAGGGTTTTTCCGACTGCACTTGAAGACATATTTAAAGTTCTGGAAATTTTCCAGGTTCATTGACCTTTGAGTCCTAAAGTTGTCCTAAATGATGGACTGCTGTTTCTCTTCGCTTGCTTTGTTTACACTTTGACTAATATTATAGGGACAAAAAATGTCCTGTCAGTGGTGTGTTCTCTTTCTAGTTTGTTCCCCTCGTAGACTCTATACAAAGATGATCATTCATTCCATGTTTCAATGTTTTTGCCATTGCTGTTTGCAGAAATATAACACAGATTTGACTAGAAGCATTAATTAAATATTCTTGGAAATACGCTGGTTTGTTTCCAAGAGTTAGATAATAAGATCAATACCACTCTAATGTCTTTACACTTAGTATATAAGTAGATTGGAGCCAGGAGGTGATTAACTTAGCTTAGCATAAAGACTGGAAGCAGAGGAGCAGCCTCAGCTCCGTCCAAGGTTTACACCTCACTTCCAATGCTCATTATTTATTAAGTTGTATCTAATTTGTTTAATCCATACATAAGCAACACTTTGAGGATTTAAGGTTGCTTAAATGTGGAAAAAGTCAGTTACAGTGACGTTGAGTGAGTGGATGGATAAACTACATCCATTTAAAACCACAAATTTCATTTTGTTTTGTGTGCACTGATGAGATACAACATGCTTTAAGTTAAATGACCAGGCCAGCTGCTTCCAGTCTTTATACTAAGCTCATCTAATTGACTCTTGGCTCCAGCTCCATACAGATATACTATCGAATCAGTGGCCAGTTGTTTTTTTTTTATTTTTTATCCACAATTCCATCAAATCCCAAAGACCTTTGGAACAAATCAGAAGTTTAAATGAAACAGTCTTTGCACTATTTCTCATAGAATTTGAAGTATAATGACCTTGGCTGACTTGTTTGGACAAAAAAAAAGCTGTTCCCTGTAGATACAGATACAAGGCATAGAAACTTCTGGATAACATGAGGGTCAGTAGTTGCACGGGATGAACATTTTATGGGAGTTTGAAAATCAAGCAGCTTTTGCAAATCGAATTTGAGACGAGTGAAATTTATTCAGCAGGCTAGAATAAAAATGACTGCTTAACCTCCGAGCTGAGCTGATTCAAAGAGACAGAAAACATTCAATATATTCTTTGAACGTGTCAGTCCAAACACTTAAGGTCACTTATGTTGTGTTCAAGGGATTATCCGGATATTAGTTTCAGTGGAAGGTAGCGTATGTTGGAAGTCAAGAAGCAAAGTAAAGACTGAAACTGTAACATGTCCAGAGAAATGTCAGAGATGGGTTTGATATCTAAATCTTATAAGTAATCTTAAACAACCATTCAGCTTCGTTAATCAAGATGAATATCTTCATCTACATTGCTGTTGAGTCCTTGTTTTACAGGGCTCGCCTTCTCTTGATCTCACTTCTAGGAGGATTTAGTTTTTTTCTAACTGATTAAGTTGAATTTTCAGACAGCGCGCTGACATGATTTACCCATTTACCCTGTTATTTTCCTTTACCAGCTACCGAGCTACTCTAATCACCCTGCAGGAAAAGAATTTACACCCATGCTCTTTGCAGATCCAAAATGACTTGTTAGCAATGCTCATTAGAAACCAGCAGGTCTCACTGGTGCCAGGCAATGTGTCTGCCTCAGTGGGGGATGCTAACAAGCTTTTTCTCTTTGTGTCCTTCCAGTCATCTGGAGTCGGAGCGCAGCGCCCTGAAGAGGAGGGAGTGGGAGAGGAGGAACCAGGAGGTCCAACAGGATGAAGATCTGTTCTCGACTGGATTCAACCTGTTTGGAGAACCTTATAAAGTAAGCATGGTTGACTAACATTTAAATATGCATCTGTTGGTTTCTTTCTGAAGATGAGAAGATTGTTGTCAAGGAATATTTATAGCTTGTAAATCCACCTAAAGCCTAAAAGTGTAAATTAAACAAAATGCGATGTAACATGTTAATTATTCAATTATTCAATCTTTGTAGGTGTTTGGAGGTGTATTAATTAACTTGCAGCGAGCCACGCTAATATTTGCTGTTTTAGCTGTTTAATTTGGATGATTTTGACATTACACCCGTAAGAGTTTGAAAAATATCTTCTGTTTTTTGGGCGAAGACAACAAACCCAAATGCCTGTCTGAAGTGATGTTCATATATTAACTATTTGGGGACCAATAGGACGGCAGAGGTTACAGATTACCTCATAAAATGGGCTTTTTAAGCCTATATTTGTTCCTAATATGGCACGCTGGTATCATTAGAAGTATTAGCAGTTATTAGCTGCTCCTATTGGCAACATACCCATTAAAGTACAGACAAATATGAGTGGATTAGTTTGCTACTGAAGAAAACTTGGTGATTTTCGGATGGGAGAGGTATTGACATCTTGTGTCTGTTTCCTGTCTGTGTTACGAGTTGACTGAGTTATGACTGAGAGGTGATTTTTGACTCAAAATTCACCTCACGCAGCATCTTTGCCTCACGTCTCTCTCCCTCCGGCTTTTGACTTTGTCCTGCTGAATGTCCATGTCTATTACAGACCATATCCTGTTATTTCCCGATGGTTAAAATGCCTTCAGGACCGCCGAGTTAAATTACAGAAGAGCTCAGTGAATATTTCACTCTCCGCCTCCCCCTGTAACGTTAATCCCATCAGAAAAGGGATAGGGATGTAACAACACAGTGGTTTTCTCATTTAACTAAACACAAAAAGTGAATGAGCATATTTCCAAAACCTCTCTGAACTAAAACAACCAATTTTAAAAATGTCAAGCAAACAGCAACTGCCTATCTGCGAGGACTGAAACACAAAGCAGTCCTGTAAGCTGCACACACACACTCACACACACACATCTTTACAACCTGCCTGAGCTGTGATTCTTTACTCCAAGTGCGGCTTTCTCCACACAGAGTGCTCTCTCATTGCTGTTTAGGAGACAGTTTTATATTTCGCTGTGAAGTTTTGATTGATCTCCGCTGGTGGAGAATGGACGTACCTGACACCAGAATTTCATTTGGGCAAATGGAGTGAATTTACGACATATTAATCAGCAAGGATGGGCCACTCCCGTCTAAAACAGCCCCGCTTTGTGATTTAGGCTCATATAAAACAATTTTGCCTTGTGCAAGTAATCAATTGAAGGGATTGTTATTGCCAAACAACAATTATTCTAACATTTTTTGTGCTGTATATTGCATTTCAGGGCTGTTTTTGTGGATGATGATGGCCTATTGATCATTATATGCTACTGTGACTATTTGTTCCTCGTGCGCTCTCCCCCTGAGGCCCCTACAGTAATATCCTCAAGCATAAGGCTCTGGTCTGTTCTGATCTAAGGCACTGGAGATGCCATCATTTTGTTTCTTCTTTAGCTCAAAGTGAACTAGCCATGCATGATATCCATGGCCACTCTCCTGCCCCTGTGTATAAAATTGATTTTGGTTTGTTAACTCTCATTTGCTACTGCCAGGCACTTCAACACTCGGTTATGCCGCCAAGTGTATCGACCTTGGGACAGACTGGCTTTGAATCTTGACAGAATGTGTTTAACGGCTGCTGTGTCTGAACGCAGAGGACACGGAGGGGTTCTCAGGAAGACGCTGCCCGAGGTTCGGGGGGTGACGGGCAGCACATGAGAGGTTGTTTTGATAATGACTCTAATCCTGGGTGCCTCCATACTCCAACTAATTGTTTCCAACTAATTAATGGTGCTGAGGTGAGGTCAAGATGTGTGTGTGAGGAGAAAGCAAGAATGACTGGACTGGGCTGTGTGAAGGATGATATTACACCATGATATAGCACCAGGGGATAATTGGAGCCACAATTAGAAGATTGTTTGTTCATTTATTTGAACTCCTGGAAAAGCACAAAGCCTACTGTATTTCATGCATGCTTCATCAGACTGGCTTATTCTTTAGGTGGTTATAGTTATATCAGAGAGGATTGTTTTCATGTGATCAAAGGCTACATAAACCTCATTTTAGGGCTACATAGCAATGGATTTATTTAATTATCTATTTTATTTTTTAAGTCTGGTCTTTTAAATCTTAAATATTTTAAACTTCAATCTGCTGTCTATATTGTTTTGGTCCAGTTAGAGGTCCAGTGTGTGTTACCAAAAGAGTGAGTCTTCTGCCACAATGTTTCTATGGTAGCCCAGAGTAGACAAATGGATAAACACCGGCTCTAGACAGGGCTTTTTTTAGGCTCCAATTAAAGTATCTAGCTGTACCTCAGTTTTTCTAATTTATAGACTAAACCGGCTGTAACAAGCTGTAAACAGAACATTGATGTATCACTACATAAACCTCAATGTGGAGGGTTTTTTTCTAGCCACCTGATTAATCTAAATATTCACACTCCTTTTAGCTCTGCTTTGGTCTCTGTTCACCAGCTAGTCACTGACTTTGTCTTCTTGGTGCTGGTCAGATACAGTATAATGTACAATGAGTTTAACAACAACAATAATAAGACAACAACTTAAAACCATACAGTGTCAATAAAGACAAGAAACTGCAATATACTGTAAGCCAAATCAACAAGTACAAACAGACAAAATAAGAAATACTGACCTGCACAAGAAGGTAAATGTTACAGATATAGATATAAATGTGAATTTGAAGTAATAAAAATCAAAAACAGCTACAAACCCAATAAAACCCCCAAAATAAATGAAAATGAGCAACTTTTTGAACCAAAACATGAAGATTCAGGCCATAAAACCAAAACAGGAACTGGAAGACGAGGGTTGGTAATGCTCTGTGGGTCGCATTACACATTATATATAAGAATATAATCATGTAATATAGAGATTATTATGTGTGTAGAATTTACAATCAGCTCGGTGCCTCCAAAAATGGTGAAATTGGATTCTTTCACAGTACCAGCAGAGGATTTCTACATCTCTCATTAATTACAGTGATTAACTGAGCGAGGGAACTATTATTGATGGTAGCAATAATACAATAAAACTGATCCACAGGATAGACTGCATCATTCATGTTTGCTTGTTTCATATTCCAGTCTTTAAAACTAATCTTTTTTCCTCCTCACTTTATCTCTCAGTGCTGCTAAACTTGAAAAACTAGCCCTGGCACACCTTGCCACTTTCTTCAGCTGATTTATTTGCCACATTAACAATTTCACCCCCCGCCCCTCAAGTGTTTGTTGCTTTACTTCATACAATTCAGTGGATTTACCACGACCTCCACGACCTCTCTGCACTCTCTCCGTGTTTAAGTGCTGACTGAAGTTACTGAGCCGCTCCTTCAGAGATCTATATCACCCCCTTTTTCATCATCACATAGGATTTATAAAACTTTTATCGTTCCCGGGCTCTCTCTCTTCTTCATTTTTCTCTGTACCTGTAGGTCTATCGCGTGTCCGTCACTCTGTTTTTCTGTCTTTCCCTCTTCCTCTCTCCAGTATTCATACACTCTGTCAGCTATTAGCTAATCCCTCTTCTAATCCTGTTAAAGAGCGTTATGCTGTTAGCAGCTATTTGGGATGATCTATTCACACACACACACACACACACACACACACGCATAGGTATTCATCCTCTCTTTCTCTTCTGTTTTTCATTTTGCTTCTCTGTAAATGTGTTTTCTGTTCCTCTTCAGCCACCAGATCTTTTATTCATGAGCCTGAGATGGAGAAGAGATGGGCTAATTTATTCACTGCTAACTTTGGCTCGCCACGGTGTGTGTGTGTGTGTGTGTGTGTGTGTGCATGCAGAAATTACATCTGTTAAGATTATTTGAAAGCAGATCTCTCCTTTCTTATACGATTCTTTTGTAAATACGGCTTGATTCCCTGCCCTGTTTCATTTTTTGGTGTTTTCATGGTTTTCATACTTAATTAGATACAGTAAGTGAAGACAGACGTGGTAGAAGAGATGAATGTTGTTTCCACATTTGAGTTGACATTTCTGTGGACCACAAGACCCACAAGGATCTATCTATGTTAAAGCCAGGACTATTACCCAGGGTTCACCTGAGATTTATTTAAATAATTGCAATTGTCATATGCAAATCTGCCGTTTCCTTTATCAAGTCGTGTCCTCTCTGAAGTCAAACTCCCACTACATATTAAACACCATGTTTTTTCTGTTTTTTTGAATTTGCGGTTGTCTTTTTCTTCCTCTTACTTCAGGCTGAGAATTGTGTAAGTTGCAGTGGAAAGTATGAGTAAGTGCTTTAAAAGCATACTAGGTGAAAATTTAGGAGACTCATCTGATGATGAAAAATAGCACTTGAGAGGGAAAGTAGAAATTACGTCTCAGCCACCGGATGATCTTTGGGATTTGCTCTGTAAATCTGAGTGAGACACAACCCTCTTTTATCTTAGACAAATGTACCGAATGTAACTTACAGTATGAGGAGGTTGGATCACTTAAATCACCTCATCCACCTCACCCGTCTAAGATAAAAAGGGAGTTGAAGCAATTAGTCTATTAGTCAATTATTTTATTGACACAATATTGATTTGTGTCTGTTTTGGAGTTCATTAATAGTTCCAGAAAGTTTTAGTTATTTATTAATGGCATTGTCTGTTGGGGAACCCTTTTGGACCCGACTGAAATATATATGCGGAAGATCTAAATCTAAAGGCTAAAATCTGCAGTTCCTCAGACGTCCACTTGAGGCTGGCAGAACCAGTCATAGCCTCAGGTCCACCAATGATCCCCTTTTTTTACGATTCTTAGATTAGTCAGGATTAGTGGAAGAGGCTTGACTACCAACGTGGTTCTTCAGAAACCTTTGTACCTTTGTTACACTGTTCATGATGACCAAAGGATGAACCCAATGGTGACCCTCTTAGTTTTTTGTAGCTCCATTTAGTGAAATATTTGAACATCTACTGAACAGACAAGCACAAAATGTCGTCCAGGCATTCGTCATCTTGACGATGAGGGCTAATGACTTGAGCACTACCTTAAAGTGTTCTCCTGTGATCGAAATGTCTCACCTGTTAGACCGCCATCAAAAAGGTCGAGGTGATGCTCACAGTAGATGGTAAACCTGTCAAGCATCGTACCGTAACGCAACACATCAGCGTGAACATGTTAATGCATTGACATCGAGTAAACAATTAATCATGCATCCCAGTGAAACCATCCATTTCAGTTTCAACTGGTTCATAAAGTACTATCAAACCAACCTGATCATCACAATGTAGCAATTAGTATCAAACGATTCATGCATCACCCCCCCCCCCCCCCCATTAGAGCAAATGAAAGGGTGGTGTTATAGTAATATGTAAGGTCCTGAAGTGTCTCACACACACTGAGCGATCCCTCCTCAGCAATAAGCCCTCTCCATGGATCATTGCCTGTTATAACAGTGTTGTTCAGTTACTGACTGGAACTGTTTTGCATAGGGAAACAACTGATGTACACGATGTGTGATTTCATTCTCCTGACCACTGCGGAAATAAATGTGTGTTAGAAAATCGCCCTCGACAGCCTCGCACAGATCTGCATGATTGGTGTTAAGCTCCACTACAATCAGTGTAGCGATTATTCATTATTATTATGTAACTCCATCCTCTTTCCAGAAATATTACCTAAGATTAGTTAAGCTCCTACTTCCTATGAACATAAATTCATTATTCATGAATTCATTAACCTCTCCAAATACAGGCAATTTCACCCTGTCTTGGAAATTAGATAAAGGGTTTTATTCACTCCTTTTCATACGTTTCAACCTTTGTACTTATAGTAGCTTTAGCAGACTGTCAGATACCTGGATCTATTGCTGTACATAACACAAAAGTTAAAATTACAGGGCCACATCTCACATTGATTTTATTCAGAGTTTCCATTATTTGTCAGTAATTCATGATGAAATGTCACAATCAAATTACAGGCTGTAGATGTTCCATAATTCAAACTTGGCTCAAGATTAATATTTGCTTCACAATTTGTTGCTCAGGTCGAAGAGAAATATCAGAGAACTGAATAAAAATCTACAGGATTTCACCTCTTTTCTTTCGTGGCTTCAGGAATCTGGTTCAAAATATAGAACCACCTGCTAATGGCTCATGTCCTTTCAGAAATGCCAAATGATCAAATCATGCGGTGTCGTCATTAAAGGAGCTGTCAATGACTGACACAAAAGGTATTCTCGAGCTATTCTGGGGAACATCTCACGTAGCAGCTGAAGGTGCTACACCGTCATATATCAGTACGACCCGCACTGTCCTCCAAGCAATGATTGCTTGAGAATCTGGGGTCAGGCTAATAATGATTCCTGCCCCATTAATTTTACTGCTCCAGTCTGGACTGGACCCTCTTAAGGGTGGCATGTGTTTAATTAATCATCTCATCTTGATGTCTGGTCAGTGGTCATCCTATCCGTCTCTCACTGTTCCTCTCTGGATGAATAAAGAGGGCTTTTCATCAAGGCTGAAGACATGGAAAAAATGGAAGACTTAATTAATATTCTTCTCTCTCTCTTCCTCCCTCCTGTCTTTTTCTTCTTCCTCTTCTCCTTTCAGACTAATAAAGGTGATGCGTTGGCGAGTCGTGTCCAGAACACGCTGGGCTCCTACGAAGAAATGAAAGATCTGTTAACCAGCCACTCTAACCAGAGCCACTTGGTGGGAATCCCCAAAGGCAGCAACAACCTGCAGACTCCGACCACCTCAACGACGGAGAGACCCACCATGGAGCCCCAGCCCTTCACCGAAGCCTTGAGGGGAGGTACAGGTGGAGGAGGAGGAGGAGGAGGAGGAGGAGGAGGTTCAGACGGAGGTGGGGAAAAAAGGATGGGAAATGCATCTTCCTCATCTTCTACTTCCATGCAACCTCCTGCTTCGGCTACTTCGTCATCAACCGCCACAACGATCTCACATCAGAATTCTAAAAAGTCTCGAAGCTCCATGGACTGGTCAAGGGCAGGGCACGGACAGAGCACCCAAGGAACAGGCCTCGTACTGGGGTTAGGACAAAACAGTCAAGGGCAGGTCACAGCAGCTACGAGCGGGAGAGGGAAAATGTCTTTATTAGAGGAACAGAGGCATGAAGAGCTGTTTAGCTCACTTAAAGATGAACTTGGTCTAAAAGGAGACTCAAGCCCTTCTTCTTCCTCCTCATCCTCCTCTTCTTCATCATCTTCATCTCGGAGAAGGCACTCTTCCCACCCCTCCAAAACGCTTCCTCTCCCAGGTGAGTCGACAAGTTGGGAAATACACCTTTCTTCACTTCAGTTTGATTGACTTTAATGTCTAAATACAAAGCAGAAATTCCTGATATCTTGGTGTCTCGCTTGTTCAGATGTTCTATTGTATTGAAACCTCTAGTCTGATAGTCTGATATCTCAAAAAACAAAAGCCCACTGCTCTAAAGGCCTATTTTTCTATAAATGCATACTCTCCCAGGAGTTATTTGCCCTTAATACTTTAGTATTATTCATGCAGGAGAGGATGAAGTAAGGTTAGAGAGAGAGTCGTAGTTTGGTTAGGATCAGGTTTAGGAAAAGATTGTGGTTTGGGTTTTTAAAAAAGTGCATTATTTATGTTAGTTATGTATATAAGTTGGTGACACCAAAGTGTGTAATATCAGAACCATAGGCCTTTAGATAAATGGGTGTTTGTTCTCGGAATAACGGTCTATTGGACAAAGGTGCTGATATCTCCATGGTTGAATGTTTTTTCCCACTCAGTTGCGGGTAACGTGTCCGAAACAGTATTACGTAAACGTGATATTGAGCTCATAAATTAGCTTCATATTTAATGTGCGTACGTGAGAGCGATATCCATTTTTTCATCAAGAAAGTGAATAAACTCCAAGATGTGTTTACTGTGTATCTCAGAACATGGCTGATTAAACCTGGCATTCGGAACAAAACAGAGAACTACATTTTGATATTCATGGAAAATCTCTGTATTCTCTGGATCCACGAGTGCCTATGAATAATTTCAGTACCAAACAGACTTTTTTGGGGCGGTATTTATGAAAATTAACATCTGCATCCGATGATAACCACATCTTTCAGTTGATTTCTAAACCACCAAGCAACACATAATTTGCTTTGATTGTGATTGGCTCCATCCTTCTGGGAGAAGAATTTTTTGGCATTCAACCTTCATTAGATTTTGACAGCACAGAGCAGAGTAATATTCTACAATAACAGGTGTTGTTTTATTTTTTTTAAAAACTTTTTCTTTCTCTTTTACAGATGGTGGTAATTTTCGATCTTCCACCATGGACGGTGGTCATTTTAAGCCTGCGTCTAACACAGAAAATGGCGGACATTTTAAAGCCTCCCCATTTGAAAACGAGACCGGTTCTCACCTGTCGACGTCCTCGTCCCCGCTGGCTTCCACATCAGTTTTGACGACGCCCACTCCTGGTCTAACCACTCCCACGTCTGGACTGACTACCCCCACCTTCCCACCTGGTAGCCTATCAGGGAAGCCGATCGCAGTGCAGCAGAAGCCCACAGCGTATGTTCGACCAATGGACGGCCAGGACCAGGTGCCTAGTGACTCTCCGCAGCTTAAACCCCCTCTAGTGGCCACAGAGGGATTTAACAACAGTCAGACTTACGGAGGAAACTCCGGGAATGTGAAGAATAAACTGCCCAAACTGAGTCTCAGCCATGCAGGGGAGGTAAGAGACTGTATGACTTTATATCCATTTTTATTAAGAAATAACGTGCTGAACAATAATTAAGAAGTAGTTCAAATGGTCACAGTGAATGATTGTGTCATAAGATACTAGTTAAGTCTAGTACTTACAACTTAATAGAGGACCAAATCCTTTTCCATCTATAATCAAACTAAAACTCCACTAAAAGTGGAGTGAACTAATTTCTAACTGAATAAAGAACATGTTGATAGCTGTGTCTAAATTTAGGGGCCGCATCCTTCGAAGGATGTGGCCTTCGTGGCGTGTTTTGTGGACCACGAAGGCCGCAACGAGCGACTGTTGAATGAAATGTTCTGGTTTCGCAAAGCTTTTACGACATGTGCACTGTTGCATTGCAACCTTAACAGCTGAGTAGCTAAGCATTCACATTCATAGTTAAGTGTGACCCCTTGGTTTGTTTCCAGGTTTGAACCCAATAAGATGAATGTCACATAAATATCTGCTTGTCAGTGAGTGTGCAGTAAATCTTGGGATAGATTGAGCTGGGAAGGATCCAGCCGGTGAATGGTCCAAATTTGTGAGGAAAATGCTGCATTTAAAAGCATGCATATGTCATCATTATAATTTCCTCTGACTTGATTTACCTTCAACTTTTTTGTTTTATGTCACAATGTGACAAATGAGTCTCCATAGTGGAAACTTTTGGCCACGTGTCTGTGACGTAACAGCAGGGGCTTTGCTTTTGACAGAACAGTGAAGCATCTGCAGGGAGCGCGGTCAGATCTATAACACTCCTAAAAGATGAAGCAGAGCTCTTTCTATGTCTTGCACCCCAACTGATTTATACGTAGGGGAAACAGGTTTATTATTATCTCGTACTGCACTGGCAGAAATAAAAATTCAACAAACCAATTGAACTGATTCAATGAAGCTACTTTTATTCGCATAACACATATGTGACCAGTTTCAAATCAGGAAGGAACTTAAATCATTTGGTCATGAATAATAAATGCACCTTTAATGCTTTATTTTGTTTATTAAATAATTATCACTTAGTTACAATCTAATAATGTAACATATAGTAGCTTTAATTTGACAGTGCGTATGATCATTTGTTAATGAAGGAGTGTCATCATAAGGAATTAGCACTTATGTGACTGAATATAGTTGAAATAAACCACCTGACATTATTCTAAAGGTACAAATCATGTGTGTGTGTGTGTGTGGGTGTGTGTTCATGCATGTTTGGTTGAGTCGGTGAACAGTGACAGACTGTCTCTGCTTCTGATGTCGTGTGTTTGAGAGCATGTTTCGATAATAACGACGACTCTCCCTTTTTCAAATCCCGCACTCTGTTATTCATTTATTTATTTAAGATGATATCCTGGTGAATATTCACACACTGAGTTAATCGTAATGTCAAATGAATCTGACAATACAAAACCCCCTCCACGCGAATCTCACTTACTCTCTGACTCACTCACTTAACTCTCCGACCTGCTCTCTCTCTCTCTCTCTCTCTCTCTCTCTCCCTGTATCTCTCGCTCACTTTCATTTTCAAAACAGCAAGAAACACCAGGCTTGATGATGTGTGTGTGTGTGTGTGTGTACTGTGTGAAACCGGTTGACAGGCGAGTAGTCATCCATATCGAGCAAGCCAGCTGTTCCTGTGCTTTGATAGAGCTGGTGTGTGCATGTGTGTGTGTGTGTGCGCGCATGTGTGTGTGTGTGTGTGTGTGTGTGTGTGTGTGCATCTAGCACTCCAAATGAGCCTGAGATGGAGCTTTGAGCATATGGCACCGAGAAGGAGAAGGCAATGGAAACAGGGGAGACAGGGACGGAATTAAAATATACTTTACTTTCAACACTTTCTTATGCAGGGTGAGAAAGAGAGTAAGTACATTCATGGCCGTGAGTGCTTTCTTTCACTTTGTTTCACCCACACATCCATGGATGCTCCGTTATCGCCTGCTTACCGTTTAGTTTTCACTCCTCTCTCATATTTATTCCGGCGAGAGTTTGTTGGAAGGGAAGCGTAAACTCAATACTTAGTGAGGGGGAGGAAGAGAGGGATATGAAAGACAAAGGGTAGACTGATGATGAGAGATGGGAGATTGGGGGTGAGGGTGTGAAGAGGATGAGGAGAGAGAGAGAGAGAGAGAGTAAGGAGGGATAGAGGAAGACAATGACTGACTGATTACAGCACCTTATCATCGCTGTATTTGTTCTGGTTAGATGAGTTATTGGATGTGTTCTGCAGCTTAAACAGCAAATGGCAACAAATCAGAGGATTGAAGCAGACAACCAGACACCGAATACGCGACTCGGAGCTCATTTTATAAGCAGCAAGCATGAGTAAAACGTCCACATTTTAATCTTTGATTAGTGAATGTGCGAGCTGAAATGTAGCAACAATAGCAGCAGCGGTAGTCCTGATGTGTCACGCGAGAGCTCGGCCAATAAAAGAAATTCCTGTGGTGTGAATCGGGATGATTGATTTCCCATTTAATGCTTTGCAAATTAGTTTAGGTGTCATGAATGTGTTTGAAATACTCAGTGTTTGGCTCACAGTCCTGTTGTTGAATGTTGAGTGATTTTGTGAGTGTGTGTGTGTGTCTGTCTGTGTGCGCAATAAGCCTTTAAACTGCTGTGGAAGCTTTCAGTTAGCACTATAGAGTTATTGATTCGAGGCCTTCATTCCCAAGTGTGTGTGTGTGTGAGAGAGAGAGAGAGAGAGAAAGAGAGGGAGGGAGTGTGATACTGTAACACTATTGATCTTTTCCGAACAGTTACAGTAGGCTTAAATCTACTGCTGGACACACACACACACACACACAAACATTTAGTTGTTGTCAGCAGCTCAAAGTGTGAGACGCCGCATGATTTTACTTTGGCTTGATCCAGTTTGAGATATTATGATATTTAGCTGTTGACACCTGCTGTGTCGAATACATCAGAACAAAAGTCAGGTTATATATATATATATATATATATATATCTATATATATATCTATATATATATATATTACAAAGTAAATGACACACCTGTGACTCACCATGATGCTTGAGCTTCACTGTGCAGAGTTTGACTTCAAGTTCACCTGCTGAAACCTGGAGCCTCGAGTCAAGAGCAGTAAGAGTGGACTTATCAGTGAAGTAGTGCGTAACCTTTAATTAGAATAAAATACTGGATTTTTCAAAACCCACAACTAAATAAGCTCCAATCCCAATCGTTCAGATTTGACCAACTAACGACTAGTTGCTAAATCCTGATTTGTGCGTGACGTCATTTAAAAAACGAGGGAGAGAAAAGAAGAAAATAGAAATGTCAAACGTGAAATAAAGTCATAATAATGTCACCTGAACTTGAAACGGAACTGTTGTACTAATAGGGCGGAAAATTTTATATTTTATGTCTTCAAAGGGGGAAAAAGAAGCAGGATAAAACACTTCAAAGAAATATTTATACTTTACAGAAACTTGTGTCACACGGAGTCGAACTGTCACGATGCTTTTAGTGACACCCAGTCGCTCGCAGCCTCCACTGCATTCTCGCCGAGGTAAACAGCATTCAGGTCAAATGGATGTACGGGTGTATTTGTGAGGCCCTGCCAGCGAGGCTGCAAGAAGGTAAACACAGAGGTGACAGGTGACATTTCCAACAGCACTGTGACAAGTTTCATTTACATGTAGTTCAAAGTATAGAGCTGATGTAATTTCACACTGATTTGAAGGCCCGCTGCGGTGTTTCCGTCAGGCGTGTGTAGAGGTGCGCGCGGCGCCTTGCCACTAATGTAGCGGTAAATAAGAAGCAGGGAAGACTAAGACCTCCAGTCAGTAATCACCATGAGGCTAACACCAACCAAATCAATTCTGCTCTCAGAGAAAGCATTCATTTATGCCTTTTTGCATGAAAAGATTCTGCCTTTATATAACACGCCGCTTCGAATAAAGCCAACATGGGAATATACATTTCTTAAAATGGATGTCAGCCTTAAGAAGCCGGTTCGACTGAATTAGGCTGTACTACATTTAGCTTCTTGCCCTCTAATGTGAGCGCTGTCAAAGTTCTTTATGTTTCAGCAGAAACTGGCTTCTCTTCTTGAGCAATATATGCAATTTAACAGGTTATGCAGAGACACCTGCACAGAAACGATGACTTTCTACAAGGTTGTTTTAAACCTGAAAGTGCTGAAGGATTTATTCTAAGAGCTGCCTTTTGTGTTATTGCTACTAGTTTAAAGGATGAAAGAGAGTTGTGCTTGAATTTTGACGAGCGAACCGGCCCGTGTCGCTCACGTTTGTCACATGTGAGCAAAATAACACGTCGCGCAAAAGTGCCAAAGGGTGCGAACGTCACCTGAAGTTGTCTGTAATATTTCAGCCCCCGACTTTAGTTCTGCTAGGTTGAACACGTATCTTTGACATCTGTGTCGCTGAAGCTTGAGATAAAGTAACTATAAGTGTTGCCGGAAGGTGCCAGATGATGTTACGTGCTAATTTACATATCGCACGTCAAGCCTGTGCACAGATTTATTGGCAAACGCTTGTGGAGTGATCGCATTAAGATCCTCGTGCCATGGTTAGACAGTTTACAACCTTTCTTACAATCCAAACATATTTGCAATGAATTAAATACATAAATGCACTCAAACTCATTGTTTTGGTACAGCCCACAAATCTGTTTTAATCTCACTATTCTCATTAACCCTGTTACACGCAATGCCATCAAACAGTTTGGAGGCCTGACTGCACACGCAAACCACCAGACAGCAGCACGCAAAGGTTAGCGACTAGCTGGTGAACAGAGTGGAAAATTTAGCAGCTAAAGCGTCAGATATTTCCTTCAGGAGTTGGTGGAGAGCCGAAACGGGTAAAAGGCGAGCGAATATCGGATTTACATTCATCAGCGGGCACAAACAAGACTCCACGTGAATGCTAATGCAGCCCTGTGTCAGCTCTTTGATAACACCTAACCTATAGCGTCTTCATAAGGTGATAATATGTCGCCAGCTTTTAAGATGTTTTCGTGCTGATTTATGAGCATAATAAAGTAAAGAATGGTGAAAAACAAAATGTTTAATACATATTGTTAAAGATTTTAAGAACCATCGGCGACCGTGTATCAGCCACGGTCATGTTTGGGCAGATGAGAGAGCATCAGAAGACGACAGAAAGAGGAATATAAATATATTTTACAGTCCCAGTGGAAGTCTCTTTGATTTGAAGTGCAGGGGAGAGTCGGAAGTGAGAGATGGAGGGAAAATCACCAAAGATAGACGATGCAACAATGAGGACGGGAGGTTTCTCCTGACTGGAGTGAAATGAAGTTACCGTGGCAGCAGTAGTAAGATATCTGAATTAACATGAGACCTATTCAAGGAAAACTGTTTGTTTTCCAGTGAGCTATGGATTCAGAGCCTCGGAATAATTTACTCCACACTGCAGAAGTCAACAAATGCTTAAGGAAGCTTTCCCTGTTTGTACATTCATTACTGTAACAGTGCAGATGGATAGTCAGGCAGACACGGGGGGGATAACAGCAAAATGTGGAGAGGAGGGTGTGTATGAAATTACTGTGTATAGAAATATCTTCTCTGAGGAAATAAAGAAGAAGCGAGAGAATGCTGGTGACGAGGGAAACGGGGATGAAATATTTTCTCACTTCCAGCCGAACTAGAGAAGGGAGTTATGAAGAGTCTGCCAATGCAGCAAACAGCTGGCTTCATTTGCATAATACCCATCAGGCCTCGCTTTCCCTCAGGCAGCCTGTCAACTCACGACCGAGACATACACTCATACACACACTCATGACACCACCGTTCACTGTACCTATATATTTATAGGCAGCGTGTAGCTTCTGGAAACTTGGCGGCAGTGATTCGCCATCAGTCGTAGTGAATTCAAAAGCTCCTCTGTGACTCAGTGAAAGCTTTTTAATGCTTTAATTTATTTGATTTTCATAAAGCCGACTAATTGCCTCTGCAGAGAGAGGGAGATGAAACGATTTAGCTTTCGCGCTGATAATAAAACGATCATAAAATCGTCTTCTAGAAACAAAGAATACAGTACGATGAATCAAACTGCTCTTGAGTGGCTGCAGGAGGACGGAGGAGAGGGCGCTCGGGGAGAGATATACTTCAGCTCATGGCATAGGGGAGGTGTCATCGCGGCAATAGCCGATAAGAGAGCTCACAAGAGGAGCAGCCGGGGCGAGTCTCTGCGGGTTTCAGAGTTCAATATTTTAACAGCTGAGATAATCTTCAGGTGTGTTACAAGATGATCTGTGCTCTGTGATAATGAGTCCATGTGATGGGGGGGGGGGTGGTGGTGTTAGATAACAAAGTGGTGATGTTGCATCATGTTATGTGACGCCGTACAAGCGGCAAGAAAGAGAACATCGCTGACAAAGTCAAAGTACATCGATGCGTTTCTCTTTACATTACACAGATTGCCTCCGTCCTCTGAGACGCGCTCACACCGGATGGCGTGCTTTATGATGGCGCTGGCCCCCGAGCGGTTTGTTATTTAGCGGTGCTGTTTATAAGACAGAATATGATTTCAGATGAACTGTTTACCCCGAGGATTAACAGTATAGCTCTGCTGAGTGGATTAGCTTCAATGATCAGCATTGATCTCCGCTGTCACTATAAGAGGCTGATTGTGTGTATTATCGCCCCTCGGAGTGCCGTCATCCTGCCCTTAAGTAAATCCCCCCTTCACACCATCTGAATTGGACATTTTTCAAGAGGCCGGTCAGATGAAACTGCTGTTATTTCAAATTTTCCAGCCACCGTAACGCCGGTGAATCTGAGGTCTGCGGTTCGAGGAGGGGGCAGGACCGAGCTGCTCGACGCGCAGCGGCTCCCGGTGATCGTTGACCGGGGGGTCACAGCAGTCAATCCCAGCACTTTAACTGCGCCTTCCACTTGGGCTGCTGAAGTGATTTGGGGGCTTAGTGAGCCAGCAGTAACATGTACCCGATGTCACGGGTTCATACAGTCAAGACTTTAATTCACAGTTAAAAGTCGGAGTCGGTGACATTTTAATAAAAGATTTCTGAGCAGGTGGAAGTAATGTTGAGACGCTTTCAAGTCAAAGTACTGCATTTAAAATCTGACTTAACACAGAAGCAGCAAAACGTCCCTGTTATGCAGTAAGTTGTATTTCTATACATAGAAGTGTATGATTGAGCTATTATTGACTTGAACATCTAAGCAGGATTTTATTGTGTCAACAAATTGAGCAAATTTTAACACTTTATATACAAATATGCTGAATAAACACAACTTTATTTATGAATATGCACAGTTAGAGTGCTATATAAACTAAATTATGATGATGATTTTCAGGTTAAAGGTCTAGTGTGTAAGATTTGGGGTCCTCTATTGTAAGAATATGGCAAACATGTCGATAAACTACAATTTCATGCGCGTGTAATGCAAGAATATTTTTGTTTGTGTTACTTTAAAATCAGCATTTTATATCTACCGTGGGAACAGGTCCTCTTTCGTGGACGCTGCCATGTTGAAACACTGTGTTTGTACAGTAGCCCCGAAGGGACAAACTTAAACACTTTAGTGTTGTTCCTCCTTCATGTTAGGAAGGCAAGGGTGAGGTGAGGAATACTAAACCTTACACACCGGACCTTTAAGTAAACAAATTTGCATTTAATAAGACATCAAAACACATGGGGATTTCATGAAATATTCCATTAACATGGTGCCTTCTTAAACACAGTACTTAAACATACATATACACACTGTTTTTCCTGACCTCCTTTTTGTTCATTACATTCCACTGCATTACGTGCTGTGATTTATCTGGAGCTGCCGGTCCTGGAAGTACATTTGTTCCTTTATATGCCCACATGGTGCCAAATAAAGTGGATTGCCCATTCTCCTCTAAAAAATAGCTATTTTATATTGTTCCAGTGTTGAGTCCATGCATCAGGCTCTTACGAGGCTGTAGGCTACTTCACATAATGCATTGCAGAGCAGAGTTTTTGACGGATATTCTTTATGTAATTTCATAAAAGTGGGATGTAATTTTTTTAGGATCCTTCTTCACGATTGCAGATTATTTCCTAATTCACCTTTCTTTTATGTTTTCCTGAACACATTGCTGACATGTGATTGATAGTGACGTGCTGCACTGTTTTAGTGCAGTGATATTAATTCCCCAGGATGTTACGGTAATAAAACATCCTAGTTAATACTTATACATCTTGACTAGTAAAATATAATAAATTACTATGCAACTTCATTTTCGACAATAAAAAACTGGTCAGACTATTCCATAGCAGCTTATGTCTGGTGCCCATAAAAATATGGTAATAAAAATCTTTATTGCTCTTGGCATTACAGAACAATACACGGAGAACCCCTACTGCTAGCTCTTTAGTATTATTCATTAGGTCCTGATACAGGCCAGTGCCTGCTCCTAACTTTGTGTATGTGTTTGTGTTTGTGTGTGTGTGTGTGTGTGTGTGTGTGTGTGTGTGTGTGTGTGTGCGTGCGTGCGGGTGTGGGGTAGGGCCTTTTAATAAAAAATGCCCCGCTGGGCTCTGCGTTGCCAGTTTGCCAATCAGAGCATAGCCACGATATGCAAATCACTCACTCACACACACACACACAGACGTAAACACACACACGCACACAGTGGGAGAAGCAGTGTTTTGATCTACCAGGGCCATTACAGACATTTTAAAATCCTATGAATATAAAAAAGAGAGAGAGGCAGAAGGATGGAAGTGAGAGGCGGAAGATGAGAGAGATGGGTGAGAGAGCATCGCAGACGGAGAGAGAGGAAGGGAGCAAGGGGGGAGAGGAGATATGACCGGGTAGAGGAGTGAGAGGAAACAACATTTTCTGTTCTTTTTCTGTTTATTATTAAGTTCTAGGGGAGACCGAACGGGAGAATGCATCAGGGAGATTACATGGAAGATAGACGATTAAATGGCTCCCTCAGTCATCCTTTGCCAATTTCTGTGCATTTTTCTGGTTTGTATATTGTTTCCTTGATATTAAAGGATTCTGGCGGTGAGAGATGAACCTCGCCACGTTCGGCACGGAGCCGGAGATTTATGGAAATGCTCGGTATCAATAAACATAAGGCGCGACTGTTTGATTGAACAAAAGCCATCCTGCAATCAGAACAAATGCCTCGTCATTGTCGTTGTTGTTGTTGTGCACGGCTGATTTAAATGGACATTAATATGGGAAGAAACTTACAAACTCAGTCAAACAAGCGTGACTGATGACTAACAAGACAAGCGTTGTTTGGTCTGTGTGGTGAATTATTTGAATCCAGGCACCAGATCATTGGAAATACTGCTTGGTCTCTGACCCGGAGGAGAGGAGAGGAGAGGAGAGGAGAGGAGAGGAGAGGAGAAGCAGCTATTAGGGTGATTAGGGGGGGAGGAGAGCTGCTGTTGAGAAAAAGACTTTGTGTTGGATTATTTTCTCCTCTTAGGGGCTTACAGAGAACCAGCCGGTGTTTTACACCTCAGCTCTTAACACCCCCAAATCCCCCGATTTAGACTTAAACTGCAAAGAGAGGGAGGAGAGGAAGAAGGGAGGATGACGAAAGGAAAGAGAGAGAGAGAAACAGAGGGGGTAAAATACAATAACTGATGAGACAACAGAAGAACAGTCGAAAAGGGAGATTAAGAGAGAGAGGTGTTCATTTACAGTTTACACCGTGGAAGTAATCACACTTTTTTTCTAGCACACAGGGAACGGCACGTTTGTTTGGAATAAACAAAGAAAAAAAAAGTTGAATTTGAATTCATTTCAAGCGCTCAGGTGAAAGAGGGATGTTCACAAAGTGAGGAAAAATATATAATAAATCGCACTTTTAGGTGTCATTTCCCACTGATGACGGGAAGAGCCGAGGCTTTGAATGACAAAAGTGTGTGTGTGTGTGTTTGTGTCCCAAGCCTACTCACTCGGCATCCTGCGAGTGTGTGTCTGCGTCACCGTGGTGTGAAATACTGCAGCAGTGCTTTTGGCTGCAGTGTAAACACACACAGCTTACCTGTGAAGTCACACGGGTCTCACCTCATTTTATAGCTCTGTGGTTTGTCGGCGCCCGGGCTGAGGGCCAACGCCTGGCAGCTGCGATGATGCTGAGACGTCTCTGCTGGGTAACCTGTGCAGATGTAGCTTATTCTTTAAGGCGTTTACTTCTGTCAGACGGCGGAGGGGAGATAGTGAAGATATCAATGTGGGGCAAAGACACTCAAGTACAAAAATTATGTATGATCAGAGACAGACATGCCAGCTATTCTGCATTATATTCCTTCTCCGCAAACCCTCCTTTCAAGAAAGAAGCTTGAAATTTTTGCAGCATTGCCCCTCTGGCTAACTTGTGTCTTAAGCGATATGAGAACATTCGCCAAAAACCTCCATGTGCTCTGCTGCTTTTTAAGTGCTCCAACTGTGTTGAGTGATAGTAGGCCACCAGCGTTATATTTAAGTTTAGATCCTCTTACCATTTCGAATTGTCACATTGTCCCATTTTCTAACTTTTTAAAGTACTGCCCTACTGTGTTAGCATAGAGGCTGCCATTACTCAACGGTGTTTATGTTCAGGCGCTCCTCTTTAAAGTGGGACTGTGTCACTCTCTAAAGAATGACTAAGCGGTCTTCTTTATATAAATGAAAAGCTCATAAGCAGTAAAACACACTTTGTTAAATGTGTTCAAAGCTTTTGTTTCACCCACTTATATGGTCTGCTATGACCATTAACAGTATGAGGAATGGACGTCATATCCATGATGCCACCCACAGGTTTAACACTTTAAGCCTTGATATAATCTGAACAGGTGAGCTGTTTATAAATTCACCCTCAGTACAGTTGTCATGAACGGGGAAATTAGCTATAGAGACCAAAACTGTTTTTTGTACCAGGCTGTAAACATGTTTATTTCTGCTGTGAAGTTGGACATTTTAACATGGGGACTTATGGAGACTGACTCATTCTGCAGCCAGCCTCAAGTGGACGTTTGAGGAACTGCAGTTTTTGGCACTTCATGGGTTGCTGCTTGCACATGGCCAGTAGCATGGATAATGTTGTTTAAGTCGGTTCACTTCATGACTCTTCTGAACTTTATTATTTTTTTTATCACCAAACTAAAACAAGTTGCAAACAGAACATCCCTGATGAGGAGAAATGTTTACTGCTGGTGGCCACATTTCTCTTCCTGTTACGTGGTTTTATGATGATGTCATTTAAGCGAGTGAATCAAGAGAAGCTTGAAGGAAATGCAGCGTGCCATTTGGCACATTTTGCCATTCCTCCTGCGTCCACATTGGCCAAACTCTCACTTTAAGATCTATGAACTTAATTTTAAAAAAATCTTTATCTTGCTGTGCAGTTTTATTTGTCTATGGAAATATCCGGTATTCTCATGGTGCTCATTCCACCGCGAAGCAGTTTTTTTATCATTACTGGAGACAAATATCATCGCTCATCACCTTTGTTTATAAATCTGAAGCAGCTGCTGTCTCAAATATTAAACTGCAGCTCTTCAGAGCAGATCCCAAGACTAAGTCTGAAGAGCCCACAAGTACGTACTGATACCAGGAATACTTGCAGTACTTCAAACCGCATAAAAGGACATTGGAAGTTTCATCCCACACTGTATTTACACAGACCATTATATTTCACTAATAGTCAAAATAATATCCCACGCATACTGTAACAATGTGTCATGTAGCCAGCGTGGGTTTAGAGGTGTGGTATAAACCTTTGATAACCCGTTCAACAGGAAAATCTAAGCACCAAATAACCACGTAAACGCTTAATCCGATCGTTTCCATCCAGATGGAATAAAAAAGGTCTTCAGACGTATGTAGCCGAGGGTTATGAGTTCAACTAATTGGAATAACTTCTTCTGAAATGCTTTGCCACACGGACACACACATCTCATCAGATTGCTTTATTTAGCATCCCCGTAAAACAGTTGAAATCTCTAATTAGAATGATTTCAATCGTGTTGAAGAATTATTATCATTATGACACCGCCTGATTAAATTGCAGGTTTAATATGTCAGAAAAGCACGTCTCGGTCTTCCGTACGCATTTCTACATGTTTGTTTCAATTAGCGCTAATTGTGCAAGGTGAGCAAATGGCTCGTTGTTTACCAGCCACGTAGTAACGAGCCAGGTGTTAAGTGGTTGCTTGTTAGCCACATGCTAACGAGGAGCTTTTCTTCCACCGCAAATAAAACACTTGATGCGTCCTTATTTAAACGAGCTGCCTCGTCCTTGTCTCCTGTTGACGATGAAGATGCTCTAAGGTGAACTCTAAGGTGTATGAAGAGAGACAAAACTTTCCGGCTCCACTCGTTAGAGAAATGCCAGTAGCATCATCATTAGAGATGATGCTTTTTCACCGCAAAACAACATGTGGAGCCGCAGATTTAGCATGTTTTAATTACAGGCCAACACCCTGTGTTTCATCGTTTGTTTGTCTGTTTAGGAGTGTATCATCTACATAAAATGTCCCCTCAGTGTAAGACACGATAGTTTGGTTCAAATTATTGACTGATTTTATGAACAAATTAGATTTTTTTTTACTTCTCTGGGAACTCTGTATGTGTGTGCATGGATAAACACTGACAAACACACACACACTCACATTTGATTCCCCTTTGTACTGCTGAGGACCCTTCCACCCTCCACCCATCGTCCCCCCGCCCCGCGCTCAAGAGGCACTTATTTAGTCGGTACACAGGCGTCATGCTGAGAACCACACACAGACAGGACCACACACACAGCGAGCACAAACACACACACACACACACACACACTCAAACACATCCTGCCAACAGAACAAATCAAATATGCTCAGCTTGAATTTTGCCTCTCCACACACACACACTCACACACACACACACCTGTCAATCATTCTCTTTTTATTCTCTAATTAAAACAGAGGTGTGTGTGACTGTACAAAGCCCCTTTTCTTTCAATTATTATAGCCGTGTGTGTGTGTATGTTTTTGAAAGGGGTTTTCTTTGTCGCTGAATTGAGTGTGTGTGAAACAGGGGGACAGACAGAGTGTGTGTTGGTCTATGTAGGAGGTGTACTGTTTGCAATTAATCACAGCAGTGAACCTCCTTCCCCTCATCGTTTAATGTAGATGTCATCCACAGCGGTAACTCCACAGTGCTTCTACTCGGCTGCTGCATAAGTGGTTCGAGCAGTATTGTTTATCTTAATAACATTTCATTAAACTTACTTAATATAATTATACTAAAACATACTTATACCCGTAGACTGCACTGACAGTTTTTACCACACAGCGCGGCTACTTAGCGAGAGGCATAGTAGAGTCTGTTAGCAGCATGTCTGATTTCAAAGTGAGTTAGAGAAACAAGTAAAACAGTCCACGGGTGACTTCAGCTCTCCAAAGTTGCGACATTTTGGGTGGAGACAAGGAGCTACAGATTTTCTAGCAAGGTAACATCCCTTGCAGTCCTTGCTTAATCATCACATGTCAATCTATGAGTCAAAAAGTAAGCTAATGGCCAGATTAACAAGGATCCATTTATCCATCCATGATCTGTAACATCATCACAGAGACAAGCAACACTCACATTCACAGCTACGGCCAATTTAGAGTCTCTAATTAGCCTCTTCAGTGCACGTCTTTGGACTGTGGGAGGAGACCATGCAAACTCCACACAGAAAGGCTCCAGCTGAGGTTCGAACCAGGAGCCTTCTTGCTGCGAGCACCACTACAGTATGTCGCCCCCAATTAAATGGATATGAAGGGTAATGATAAATAAGTAATTTCTACTTCTATTATTTATTTAATGACCGGTGTTTTTGATGTCGTCCAGGATCTCTGGCTCAACCCACTCCATCCCGGTTTGTTAATTGATTCTCACTTTCCCATCAGCCTCGTGGCTTGGATCGGATAAATCGTCGTTCTTCAAAGCTTTGCCCAACTTGAGAAGAGTACGCAGCCTTTATCTCAGCCAGAGACGTCTTAGCAGTTATGAATCATAGAAATATTATGTTATATTTGCATTCGAATCAACAACAGTGTTGCAAGATTAACATGTGATGAATACAGAGCCAGGGCAAAGGCACACTGTACTGATTAACAATAAGTTCAACATGGGAAGTATCACACAGAACACACAGCAGTCGGTGGTGAAACGTCCACATAACAGCAGGGACAAATCATTCTGGAAGTGGATGGTTTCCCTTGTCGTAAACGTGAAGTATTTTTCAAGGGAAGAGCAGCCAGAAAAGATGCCGCGATGGGGGTGAAAGCGAGCTGGAAAGGCTCGTCTTGGCATCGCTTGATGGTACGCTAGGTGAAAAAAATGACTCAGTGGAGGGTTATTGCCAGTTATTGTTGTTGCCGAGGAGATTATGCGGTGTAGGTCAAATCGATGCACGGCATCCTGCAAAGAGGAACAAAGATGTGCTGAAAATGCGAGAGATGGAACGTTTCATTTATTCCTAAAAAGTGACATCGACGTAGGATTCAGGGATGTAGATATAGACAGGGCAGAGAGAGAGCGGGCTCTGCAACATACAACTTATCCTGGTAAAGGCAAAGTTATTTCTGTGAGTGGAAATCTAAAGCGGTCGAGTTGTGAAGATATGAAGAACTATTCAATCAGACGAATAATTTCTCATTTTCTTTATCGTATGGAGATACGCAGTAGTGACTGTTAGATTAAACGGATATATATAAATAGGACTCATCTTAGCAGCTTGCACTGACGCCTGTTGTAATTACTTTATGCCAGTGCTACATTTCAAGTAGCTACTTTGAGGAAGTTAATAAAAAAAAAAACACCAGTTATTCTTTCTTTAAATGGAAACATGGCCTTTTAACTATCAGCTTATCAATTCTGCAGAAAACTTTTGCTAATTTTAGTGGCACGGCTCCGGCTGACGGATGACTCCGAGTCGTATTAATACAGATTGAAGCGTTTAGCTTGGCTAGCCGGCTTCAGGATGTGATCCATCAGAAAACAAGGCTAATGTTTTCAGCTAAACCACTCCTGGTGCAATTATATGGTCCACTGGCATTGATCATTGCTCCTCTTCTTCAATCTATTCTCCTCTATCCCTCTCTCGCCCCCTTTAATGGCTAAGTCAGTGTTAAATGTTTGATAAATGAGTTTTGAGACCGCTTTCCCATGGATTTATTAAAATTCTATAAAAACCCTCTTTTCAGCGCGTGTGTGTGTGTGTATGTGTGCTCGTGTGCTTGACAAAGAAAGTGATGGGGAAAGGTAGACTATTAGACGTTGTGTTCACGTGTGTGTGAATACACTGGTTAAAGAAGAGGCTGTGTGTTTTTCTCAGACAGACAGGTGCCAATTTTTCCATCCTGGAATGGAGTTAATGTAATGTTTTTTGCCATGTGATAAACAGTAGCTCAGTATTCACACAGTTTCAGACACCAGCTCCTGAGAAATGTGTCAGTTCATTAGCTGTTAGCGAGCTGTTTTCTCCACAAACTAGCTGCTCTTTTCTGCGTCGTCCGGGTTTTATTGATCATGTTTGCCTGCAAACAGCTGCCCGCTGCCTCTTCACATGTTTTTTTTTTCATGAAAGGCAACACTAAAACATATACAGATTAAACATATTAAATATAAGTGCTGTAATTCTGTAAAATGCTCTGAAGCCGTAACAGTCAGCTAAAAGACTGAGCTAGCATTTTAGCTAAAAGACCTGAGTGATAACTCTTTGTGGGTTTGTGACCCATTTGATATGTGGTTGGAAAAAAATATTAATTAGTGTAACTCTGAGATGTTTTTAAAATCAGCATTTATATATAACGGCTCAGCTGGACGGCTGAATACATAGAGAAGAAAAGAAAGAGAGGAAACGAAGCCGCAAAAACATTCGCACATCCGAAGTTTGAACTTTAAATGACCCTCCTTAAAAGTGAAGAAGTATCTGAATCTGCTTGTCCTAAGTAAAGCATTAGACACACACAAAAGGACAAACACACACAAAGGCGCTCGCGTCCTAACACACGCACATGCTAGTGGAAGGCCAATTAGCGCGGGGTGAAAACGACAGGCTTTTTTGAAGCAATGTTTCAATGACGACATTTAATTGGACGGTAAATCAACTCCTTATCTGCCTCTCCACAGCTTGGTGTGAGGAGAATGAAATGGAGAAAGAGTGGGAGAGGGAAAAAAGAGGGTGAGATGGGAGAGGAAGAAGGGGGTTGAGGAGAGGAAGAAGGGGAGATAATGCGTGAGCAGAGACACGAAGGAGAGGGAAAGCTGGTACATGTATGTTTGTATAATGTAACCTTGCCTGTCAGTTATGCTGGAGGCAACTCTGGGAGTTCACAGAGGCTTCCTCTGATAGGAAGCAGCTAGTTTATAAGACAACAACACAGAAAGGCGCAACCATGAAAACCATGATGGATGTGCAACAAGGAAACCTGCAGCTCAAATCAGCAGAATAAATGCTGACAGCCGTCAATCCCAATTTATTCTTCTGGCGAAATAAAGGTAAAAGTAGCGGGCCGACATTATCAACAAATGCACCTTTCTCTCTGTGAACATGTCACACGTCATAACAGTTAAAACAGGCCAACGTAACGGCTTCATTCTACTGAAGCGTCGCGGTTACCTCGAAGCAAGCATGCACAGTAACCAGCGATATCCTGGCGCTTACAATAACAGTGATAAAAAATTAAATCATCACACAATAAAAGTTAAAGATTTAAAGAATTTGACTGACAGGATTATTATTTTTTTTCAAATTTTATCCATGAGTATGGTGAAAGTCTGCTATACAGGATCCTGTAACAGGCTCATCTAGGATGCATCACATCAAAAATGTGTATTAAACACAGTCACATATAGTTGTAATATTATTATACATAATATGTAATATTTTACATTGCAAACATGACTTTGGAATATTCTCTTTTATGCATTTATGCTGGCAGGTGTGCCCAACAGTGTTTCTGTCTGGTTAAAGGTGTCACTCTTGATCCAACAGAGGTCTGCGGATTTTCATCTTTCTCTTTAAAAAAATAAACTTTCTTGTTCATCTGTAAAATATTTCACCTCTTTGTGATCTACGTAATTACAGAGAATCTTTTAATTATGTTTATTTTAAAGACCAATCTTTGCCAATTATCACATTTACTCTTAAATATCAATCAAAAAAAGATCAACCTTTTCATATCAAAGTGATTTTGATATTAAAAAATGAGATTTTACGCCTGGATTTTTCACCCGCTTGAGTGACCGAGCTCATCAGGGGGCTGATTAGGAGGGATTAGAAAACAGTGTCCTGCATATCATCAACATTAGAGTATCAACTATGATACTGTGGTTATGAAAAACACTTTTACAGACGGCGACAAAGATTTCTTTTGCCACAAATTAAAGATTTGTAGAAGTGCAGTTTACGGGCTGGAAAACCGGCTGACTTTTTATGCGAGAGGCGTCGAGTCATTCGAAGTGTGTAAAGAGGGCACCTGAGGTGACAGACCTACTTTTATATGTACTCAGCAATCTTTAGGTCACAGGCGGTCTTCCTCATACACAAACATGTCTGTGCGCACACACACACACTCTCCTCGGAGGGCGTTGCTTGTGATCTATCTAGCATGCTGGTAATCCCAGTGATGGCGGTCACTCCAGCTCTGTAAACAGCTGAAATATGGATGATAAAAGGCGCAGATGAAACTGAATAAACGAGGAGCCTGTGGACAAAAAATCCTTGAAGATTTTCCAAACCCTGTTGGACTTCAGTCTGAACCGTATACGACTCAAAACTTCAATCGAGCCAACTGGATGATTGACAGTTTTCATTTGACTTTGACATTTTTCATGTCGGCAAAGCAACAGTTTTTCTCTGTGGCGCACGTCGGCCTCTCTGGTGTGGAGGAGGGCCGTGTCGAAAGATGAAGTTCGGCTATATTGTGTAATTTAACCAACAGAGGGAAGCTTTTCCTCATCGTCCGGATGAAATAGCTCTAACGTACACGAGAAATAGGGGCGGATAAGTTAACAGCGCTCAGTGGACGGGGCAGGATAAAGTGTTTGCATTCATCGCGCTCTAGATTTCACCCTGTTTGACTTCATCTTTGCGTTTCTTTCTTTGTCTTTGCTCATTATCCTCTCTCATTCTCTCTTTGTGTGCCCGCTTTTCTCTCTTTCATCGCCGCTGTCTGCCAATCTCCAAGTCAAATGTTACTATCTCTTTGTTATTGTAGATATGAATAGACTGTATGTCTTCTGGGGTGCTTTTATTAATTCATATTTTGTCATCCCACATGCTTTCACTGAGTCATTCATCTGCCTCACACACACACACACACGCACAGAAGAGCCTGTTTCTGCAGTCTCAAACACATTACTTTAATTACCTCTTAATGATTTTTAATTCCAGTACAAAAGGAACGAGACACTCTGGTGGATTTGAAACATGAAAAGACACAGTTACAGAAAAAGGAAATCATCTGAGTGGAATCACATTAAATGTGTTTGTTACGCAATTTTATAGGTGGCTGCATGTGGAGTGTAAACCCGGCTCCTCGCTAATAAGACAAATTAATGTAACGAGCGCTCATTCAGCCAATCAGACTCGAGAGTCGGGCCATAATTAATGCTATATGTGGAGCGTGTTGCATAAGACGATTAGCTCTATTCAAGCCGTGTTTGTGTACAGATATTACACAGGATGTTGATGTTTGTCTCCGCAGTGATTACAATGACGATCAGTCTGTCAGATGACTGTCTCGCATTATGTTCATAATCATTTTATAAATGAAGGGTTGAAAGCTCAGCGATTAATTAAACACGTCAAAGCAAAGCTATTATATCAAATAGATTTGGAAAACAAATCACCGTGTTCTTACGTCTCATCTTTGATTTGTTTGCCTCAAATGAACTCAGGTGTGTTTCTCTGATGGTGATTTTAGAATGGATTCAAAACTTCACATCCAAATGTGATTAAATTAAGCAAAGGAATCAAGTGGTCAGTATAAATTACAACATTTATTCCCTGAAAAATAAATTTTTATTTATGTCACAGCTTTCAAAACACAGTTATAAAATGCTTTACAATAAAGCAGAACACAATAAAACCAACCACAAAACAACGATAAGTTCAAAGCAATAAATCAATAAAAAAAATAAAATGTGACATGAAACATGAGTAGATCAACTAAAGGCCCTTTTATTACAGTGATGACGACACAGAGTTTCTGCCCTGATCCACAGTCTCTGAGTCTGAGGATCTCCAGGAGCAAGGACAGACATACAATAAATAAATTAAAGCAAGACCTCTCAGGGCTTTAAAAGGAATCAGTAAAATCTTAAAGTCAACTTTAAGGAATCCAGAATCGGTCTGAGGTCCAAGTCAAAATCTTTCAGAGTTTTGGACGAGCTGGAGACGAGAGAGGGACTTTTTATTGATGCTGGGGAACAAAGAATTATTATAATCTAGCCGACTGGTTATCAATGATAATTTCCAGATTTCTAGCAGGCAGAAATGATCTGATCCTAGAAATGTGACAAAAGCAGGATTGAACCGCTTTTAATCAAAATGACACCAGCTCTCTGACACACCAGAAAACGTAAATATAAACCACCAAACTCTGATTTCTTCACGAGAGGTGCTGATGACGCAGGGTGACCGTGACATGACCACATGCCGACAGCTCTTTAGCTCGCTCATTAAAAAGGTCACATTATTGATTCTCTTCCTCGCTCTGGACTCCAGGTGTAAACGTAACCTCAGGTGAGGATGAAGATGAGTTCCATTTCCTGCTTATTGCCCATTATGTGATGATTTAAGAGCTTCACTTCACACAGCGAAACATCCATCGTCCCTGACGAGCGTCTTTCAGCGGATGGTATTTTATGGGAAAAGTCGCGTTCGTGTCTGGCAGGTGTTTCTCCGCTGCAGTGGTATTTTTGGCGTCCGTGCGGGCTCGGCACGTGTGCGTGACACAGTTGTAAAAGACAGATTTGCCAACATGCAAGGTTATCCTTATAGTGTGTGTGTGTGTGTGTGTGTGTGTGTGTGGAGCTCAAATGAAGTAAATAACTGGCAATTATTTTTGTTTTCTCATCTCTGAGAAAATGATCAGCATATTAATCAATAATGGAAGCAGGTTAGTCGCAGCGCTGTGTGTGTCACTGTGTGGATATAGGCTTTAGTGTGTCCCCCGCCTGTGACTGAGTGTATCTGCCTTTAGGTTGGTGTGTGTGTGCGTGTGTGTGTAGACGTCTATCTATCTGAGCAGCTATTTCAGAGAGAAAAGATTTCTGCCTCAGTAATTGCCTCGGCTATATTTTCCCCCTCTCCCTCTCTCTCTTTCTCATTTTTCTTTGGTATCTATTTTCTCTCTGAATTCTGTCCCCTCTCCTGCAGACTTCCTCTCTCCGGCTCTCACTCATCTTTTCTCCTTTATATTCCCTCCATCTTTTAGTCCTTGACATTAAGAGTGATCTCACAGATCAATTAGAGAGACACGCATGTAGATGAATAGAACATGTAAGAGTCACGCGTCCATTAAAGCCGGTTTCTACTCTATTTTTAAAATGGCTGCGTTTATGATAACACAAACATTATGCCATGTGGTGTAGAGGTCCATACTGCCAAACAGGAATCTGACACCCCAACACTGGTCGTGTCAGCGTAATGCTCCAGTGAACTAAACACAACCATGATGGACAGGGCTGGTTTAAGTGAGGCGGAGGGGAGACGGATGTATGGACGGATGGATAGAGACAGAAATAGACAGACTCAGCGAGCCTGAAATCATATGAGTGTTTCCATTTTTGTCTGTCAGCTGTGTTTTATAGTGAAGTGAGAAATCACATTTAAATATTCTGGTGTGCATCCATCAAATATTCAGCCTTACAGCGTGCAACCATCAGGAAAATGACACAGGAAGTGTTTTACGCTGCACAAAGAGGTTACATGTGTAACGTGAACACACGCATACGTGTGCGACGCCTCGGTGTGATAACCCAAATGTTGCTTCATTAAAATCTATCAGGAAAATGGCAATCAGTCCAAACTAAAGGCCTGATCACGTCATTCAGGTGCTGTCAGTGTAAATCCAACAACTTTCATCATGAAAAGCAAAGTATAAAGAAGCAGCTGCTCTATCTTTATCGCTCTGTGTCTAATGTGGAAGGTGATCAGCCCAAAAAGAAGCTTGTTCAGCTCTATGGAGCGTTTTAGGGTCTTTCAGGGCGTTGTTTTGTTTTTTGCCGCTCACTGCATTGTTCATAACCGCACCAGGTGACTGTTTTCACCATGAAAGCTGCAATAAATCCATCGTACAGGATCGGCCCAGCACCAGACAGAAGATAGACGAAGTCAGCAACTAGCTAGCGAACACAGTGGAGCACACAGTGACCTTAATAAATCTGATTTCAGTAATGTTGCTCCTCGTCTTCTGGACATAATGTCCAGGTAAATGTTTGTTAGTGTGTTTAGCACATCAGCTGTTTTATATATATGTCAGTTTTGTGTTTAGAGCTTCTTTCACTGCCACACGTGGCCAAAAAATTAAACTAACGCAGGTTCAAGAGAAATCAAAACCCAGTGCACATCGCTTGATGACAATTTAGTCTCTGGGTAGCTAGAAAACAGAAGACAGAAGACTTTCTCTGCAGTACAGTTAGCAACTTGATGCATGAGAGTGATGAGTCACATTTGTACCAATCTCCATAAACAGATATTTGGATGTGAATGCAGACAAATTCAAAAACGTTGACAAAAGGTCATGCACAGATTCTCCGTTCATATCCAGATATGTGTTTATAAAGATTAGCTTCAAGGGGAAGATACACCTACTTCTGCACGGCCTGTTCTTCACTACGCCTCTGTCCCAGCAGAAAAACAATTTATCACAATTTGCCCAAATTGGCATGCACCCTGTCTCAAATGACGTGACGCTCCGCCGCATGGCTGATGTGTGTGTGCACTAGATTTACATTTTAAGTTATTTTACGTCTTTCTAAAACTAAACCTCGTGTGCTGAGCCTGTAAAGATACCAAATAACCACGTGTTGGTTTATTTTTACACCGTATAAATGTTGCACATCTGTTTTATTTTGTCACACTGTGTAAGATTTTTTTTATTTATTTTGCTTGAAAGTTTGAAAGCGGCCTCAAATCTTTTGTTGGAAAGCACACGTCTTCATCCTCCCACGACGGTTTCCTGTTGACTCACTGTCTTAATTAATGTAATGTTGCTGTAGACTAATGAGCTCATGTGGAAGCACAGCTCATGTCTAGGAAACATTCAGAGGGATGTTTTCTTGTTGAGCTCAAGCAGGTTTGCCTGTCTACCACACACACACCACACACACACACACACAATGCAGCTAGACTCACTTTTATTGTTTTGTTGTTTTAACGGTCAGTGATTTAAGGCTGAAGATGATGTCATCCCCCTCATCCTGATTACTAAATTGTTCCTCTGTTCATGTTGGTGGTATTTGTAATGGTGTGTGACAGAGGTTATGGTGCTGTAATATGTTAGTCATGAGCTCTGCAGTGAATCGCTCTCTCCGAGTCTCTCGGTCTTTCTCCCGTCCTCCAGCTGTTCCTCACTCTCTTTCTTCTTTTTTTTTAATGAGCCTGTTTGTTGGGTCGATCTAAGCCAAGATCTCGCCAAGTGAATTGCTTTATTTTGGTTTCAATTACTTTTTGGAAGCGATAATTTGGCAATGGACATTTTTTCATGTGTCTTGTAGATTTAAGCTAACAAAATCATGTGTTTCCAGCAGCGGCAATAATGGTTTGTTTGGACTAAGTCGGAGAACAGCTCTGTAGTTTGCATTAGCAGCACTTTGGCTGAACTGACGAAGCAGAGAGTTCCAGCTCCGGAGACTTCACATTTTGATGTTTTGATATCGTGATTTCATTGTTTGGTGACGGCCTGACCGTCCAGGTATCTGGTGTAATGTCACTATAGTCTTCAGCCCAGATCCCTTCTGTTCAATGAGACTTTATTGACGAGGACACATGTTAACAGAGATTAGCAGTGTGTAGCCAGTGAACTGGTAAATTCAATCAGAGTATATGTTTAAGCTCAAACGGCCTTCTTCTTTCTTCCTCTTAAATAAAATCCAGTCCGTCCCGTGAAGTGTGCGAGCTGAAATGGCGCTGCGGTTAACGCGACGTCGGAGGCCAAAACCACAAACGTTTTATGACTTTTTTTGAAATCTGAAAAATGAAACATCTGAGCTTTCTCTGTGTCGCTCCATTACCTTTCTCTGCCTACGTGCACAAGCCAATATTTATAAATCATACGAAGAGTAAATATAATTATAAATATATCTATAGCGCCAGACAAAGTCACATCCCATGGAGGCAATAAAGACTTTTATTCGATTCAGCAAGAACAAAAGCCTGACGTGGTTTGCAAAGCATCTCAAGTTTCACTGCCGACTATCATATTATTCCTAACCCACGTCACCTGTGGTGGAGGTTTAGCCATTGCCCCCAACACTCTGTCACGCAAAATGACCTGCTACTGACTGTTTGTTCTGTCCTAATAAGGGACGTCTCTGTTGACATTGTATTCCCGCTGCTGGTGCGGGACGCTCGGTCAGCGTCATGCATGGATAACTTCATAACGTCATAATGTTACTCTTGAGATTGCATAACAACGCAGGAGTCTAGCAGCCTTCCACCACGTTGATTAAACCTCTCTTTGTGCAGTCATAGCTTAGCAACTGAAACCAGGCACGGCCTGTGAAGCTTTGGATTTGCCCGCAGGCTGAAAATGTTTTCAGGCTGCAATAAAAAGCGTTCTTGGAATTTAAAGAATTTAAAGTTGAACAGTGGTGTCTGTTTTCTTTAACCTTTTTTCATGTTAAAAAAAAACTCACAAGCAAAATTGCAAGGTTACTACGTAACCTGCAGTAGTAGCCGACGATTGCTTGCAAGGCCAAGGAGGACGTCATTAATTAAAAGGGGCGGCGTGTAGGACTCAGCGGCAGCTTAGTGGTGAAGTTGCAGATTGGAAAACAACGGAAGACCGCTCGCCTCACCCTCCTGTTCCAAAAATGAAGGAGAAACTATGATGGCGCAACCATACGGCCCGTTCTGGGTTTGTAGAAACGTGACGCTTCAACATGTTGGACAGTAGATCCCCTCAAATGTTACACGCTGAACTTTTAGGTAGGTTACATTAGTTTGAGGGGTTACAAGCTCGACACATCTTCTGCTATGAACTGGTCAGGATGCTGATCTGTCAGGACGTCGTGCAGCTCCTTTAGTTTTATGTTATTATTGGTATTATTTATATGTGTCATGTGAGAATAGAAAGTCTGGTAACTTCTGACTGGTGCGGATGAATGTGCTTTACTTTCTCATACGTGTAATGCTTTGTGCTTTGCATAGTTTTAAAGTCAGACTCTCTCTCTCTGCTTTGTCTTCTCCAGGTCAGCCTACCAAATGACTCCAGCTGTGTCGAGGAGATTTTGCGGGTATGAGTACACACACACACACACACACACATAGTTACACTGATTATCAGCTGTTTTCTGTTTGCACACTAAAACCTTCGTCTCTCTCCCAAGAGTCTGGTTTTAAGGAAGAAAGGACAGGAGGAAAAGGAGGAGGAGGAGGAGGAGGAGGGAGTGAAAGGCACAGGGAGAGAAAAGAAGGAGATCTGTTGGCTCAAGTCTTTGTTTTTGCAGGATGACTTCATGTAGAAATCTTTTCCACGGTTCTCTCCTCTCCTATACCCCCATTTCATCTCGCTTGTTCTCTGTCCTCCTCTTTTCCTATCTGCATGTCATCAAAATTACATCAGGCAACATATTTTTTCCACAATTTCCCCCCCCCATGTTCTCTCTTCTATCCTCTCCTGTCTCTCTGTTTTGTTACTGTGTTCCCTCAGACTGATGTCAAAACAGAAATGTTTTCCCACAAATCTTCTCGCCCGTCTGAAGATTTGCAGCTGCAAAGACAAGGACCTTCTCTGACTGCTTCATGTCAAGTTATCTCTTTCTTTCCTCGCCCTGTCTGCCTCCCTCTGTATTTGTCTCTATCTCTTTTCTCTCCTTTGTCAAATCACTCACTGTGCCCGCTCTCTCTTTCCCCCTCCACATCTGTCTTCCTCTCTTCGTTCCTCTCTGCCCTCTGTCATTCACCTCTCTCTCCCTTTCACAAATCAATATGCTGGCCAACAGGCTGTGTGACAGATAGTGTGCTGTGAGCTGCATGAAAAGCCTTTGTCAATAATATCGGAGCACTATTGAATTCAGTCTGTGGTTTTTAGCCATGTCAAGTGGAAAGATCAGGGAGTTCAAAAAAGTGAGGCGAGGTGAATCGGAGCGGAGGCCTGCGGTTCATTTTTCCCTTTCTGTGACGGCGCAGCTACAAGCCGGCTGTCACAGGAACATTGTTGTTTTGGATGTTTCCACAATTCAAGGTAACAGCGTGTATCGGAGATGTTGTGTACAGAAGTAAAGCTGCATGAGACTGATTTCAAACTGTCATCCTTCAAACCGTTAAAAGACTTTTCAAATATTTGGACCACCTCATGATGTATAAGAAACCGCCTTCGTCTCTTATAGATAAACGTATGCTCACACTTCAGCGCGCTGCATCCATCCATTATCTGTCACCGCTTCCTCATCAAGGTCACGGGAGGCTGGAGCCTATCCCAGCTGACGGACATTGAGACAAACAACCGTTCACACCAACATTGGCACCTAGGGCCAATTTAGAGTCGCAAATTTTTCAATATACATGCAATTCTCTTACAATTTTACTCCTGACTACTGACGGTAGACACTACTCTACCTGATGTTAGACGACACTGGGGGTTTTTGTGCAGTCTGTGTGAAGTATCCCTTTAAACTGACTTTTAAAAGTTAGTTTGGGGTCAGTTCAACACATGTTTACTGTAGCTGTGTGTTTGTATTGTTGTTATGGTTACCTACAGTTTCATTGGAGGTGAATGAACTGTTCGAGGCATCCTAATAAACTATTTTATGGAATCCAGCAACCAGTAAGAAATATTTATGGCCACGGCGAAAAAATCTTTGCTCTAAATTTTTTTTATTTACAACTTTTGCAAACTGCAGTAAATCCTAAATAAAAAGTGATCCTGTGAGATTTTCTTCTATTGGTAGCAACCATTGTTGACACCTTAAAGAGGAAAATATAATGCAGTAATGCTTCAGATCACAGGTCTTCAGACTGTAGTATGTGACCTCCCTGTAGAGGTATCTCTGAATTTATTTTTAAATGAAATAAATGAGGGCGGCGCGGTTGAGAGCTGTCGCCTCACAGCAAAAAGGTTCCTGGTTCAATCCTCGGCTGGGGCCTTTCTGTGTGATATTTGTTCTCCATGTTCTCACCGTGTCTGCGTGGGTTCTCTCCGGGTACTCCGGCTTCCTCCCACAGTCCAAAGACATGAACCTTAATAGGTTAATTAGTGACTCTGAATTACTTGTAGGCTGTTTGCCTCTGTAACCAGGGTGTACCCCGTCTCTCGCTGCAGCCCCACCGTGGCGAGGATAAGAAGTTACAGATAATGGATGGATGAAATTTATATAAAAACACATTATAGTATCAAAAATAAACAATGAGACTGCATGAATGTGATTTAAAATGTAATATTTTGTTTCAGTATCAGCCTGATATGTAGTCACAGTTCATTCAACTATTTGGGAGAGAAGTACAGATCAGGAGTACCCGTGCTGTGGTTCTTGGACCGGTTCTGTTCAGGATCTTTATGGAGAATAAGCCTCCTGCAGACCTCCTCTGTGGACGCTCTACTGTCAGGATGGGAAAATTACAAAATAAAAGTTGAGTTGTTGTTGATTAATCTTCAAGTGGCCTTCAAGCCAACATGGTAACATGAATATTAATAATTCCTTGAATGCAGCATATTGATTTTACCTGCCCTGCCTACGTACATCAGTATCTATGCCAGTTCAGGAATAGCAACAGCTGTCACATGTACATGCAATGTATTGTCAAAACAGGACTCCGTCCATATAGGCGAGCTATAAGCGACTTGACAGAGGAGGTCTGCAGCCAGACAAAGAGTACTCGGAGAGCTGAATATTTTTCTGAGGTGGTGAAAAGTTTGTGAAACTCGAGTCAACTACAGATCCTCTTTTTTTTTGGCATCAACATAACCCAGAATGTCCGCTTGTTTGCATTGCGTCTCAGTTGTTCCACAGCTCTGTCACTGCTGCTGGAAGACTTTCAGAAGTCTTCTCTTCTGATCTTCAGCAGACACATTTTCAGCATTGTGTTGTTTTTTTTTTTTTTAGCGTGCTGCCGCTGCCCGTATCTTTTTTTATTCTAACAAGCCATATGTTATTAATATATGTGTTTGCTGCTCATTTATGTTCAGTCTGTGGCTAAACTTCACACCAAGAAAATTTTGTCCAGAAAGTCAGTAAGAAATAAATAATAATAATAAAAAAGCATCATTAAATGTGAGTGCAGGCGGCTTTGACAAAAAATAACCCAGCGTGTGAAGATTATGGTGAAACAAACAATCCGCTCTGGACGCTGCGGGTAAATGTACATTCATGGATCATACGACTAGTAGATAATAACAGCGACATGTGGGTCTGTGCGAATGTCTGTATGTGTGCGCTAAGGTGCCAGACTGAGTTAATCACAACACATTTATACACACACACACACGCATGCACAGATACACACAGGCACGCACACACACACCATCAGGGGTACCGTCTGTCAAAACGCAGGAACTCTTCTAGTAAGGACAGGATGATGTCAGAGAAGAGTTGCCTAGCAACGCAGCGTGTGTCGTCAAGCCGAGCAGGGGGAAAAAAAAAAAAAAACACAAAATGCAAATCGACAGGACTCACACACACACACACACAGGAATCTTCAATACTGTTGACCTACACAGTTCACTTATACACACACACACACTCTGAATCACACACACACACACACGGAAACATGAGTCATCTGATGAATGTGAGTCATCCGCTCCAGAGGGGGTGAAGAGACGCATGATGGGAAATTTCACGTCTTCTGACCCAGTGACCTGCCGCTGCATGGCAGATGTGTGTGTGTGTGAGAGTCCATGTGTGTGTGAGTCTGTGTGTGTGTGTGTGAAGTGGACAGATTCAGTGATTAATGATAGACTGTAATGACTGTTTGTTGGAGTTCTGTCACGGATGCGACTAAAACGTAGAATTTCCAAAGAATATATCTAATCTTATATCTGTGTGTGTGTGTGTGTGTGTGTGTGTGTGTGTGTGTGAGGCAGTAAAAGAGAGAGAATCCGAGTGTGTGCTGTGAAAAATTAGCTGTTGGCTTCATTTTGCTTTGTGAGCACATTTCCCGATATATGCAGCACCTTTCCACTGATGGTGAGCAAGAGAAGCAGCCAATACCCAACAGATTATGTAGCTGCGATGCATGCACACACACACACACAGACACAAACACACACATGCTTATCTTGTTAACTAATTGAAGCTTCGACATAGTGAGACTGGAATTTAACTGAGTGATTAGATTAATTGAAAGAGGATGCTGCCTCTGCCGCCGCCGTCGTTGCTGCTGCTGCTGTGCTGCTTAGTTGTAATGCAACCAACTGGAGTCAGCTTTTATTTTGGTAATTCAACAACTTTGCACTTAGTTCACTCTCAGTACACTGATCCCTGGTGTGCCACCAGCTCCCTTTGCTCCTCAGTTTTATACTCTAAGTTATATTAAATTCCTCTCTGGTGGGAAACGCTTCAGCACAACCTTGATTGAATGCTGACTCCACTCCTCTGCATCAAAGATGTTGCATAAGCAGTCCCTTTGCTCAAATTTGCTCAACTTCAGTCATCATTGTTATTCAGGAGGAACTTTTCACAGGAGGGCAAACGTAGATTGGATTAGTTCCAGATGGTAAAAAAAAAAAAAAAATGGAGTTATTTGTGCTAATGTTAAACAAATGTGTGTGTTTGTGTATTTAGGAGATGACGCACTCCTGGCCTCCTCCTCTCACAGCCATACACACTCCCGGGAAGGCCGATCAGACCAAGTTCCCCATCCCAAACAAGGTTAGTGTGAGTTCTCTGTCTTTGTCCGACTACAAACACGTCTAATCGCCAAAGAAAATAGTTCAAATGGCCAGCGATGTATGCTCCCTTAAAGGTCGTTATCGTGTTCCTTTTCCTTTATTTGTGCGTGAGTCACGGAGCGGCGGATAAAAGCTGTGACACGGTTGAAAAGGCTTCACTTAAACTCCTACACTTATTGGTGTCTCATCATAAAACCGACTGCAGTCTGTCACTGAGAGGCTTCACTCCGCTAATTAGATCTGATTCATAAACTCACTGCGGCAGTGATTGCTGTGATTGAGTCAGATTACTGTTGCCTCATCCTGCGCCCTGGCACAAGTGACAGCCAATGAAATTAAAATGTTAATTAAGTATTGCGTGTTTAATTCACTTCCTGTGAGGAAGTGGACATGAAGAGAGCCACTTCTTCCCGGCAGAAGTCCGCACTGTCACTGCTAATATTTTTTATATATTAAATATTTGAGTACCACTTTGAAACAAGGCATTCTTTATATCCTAAGTTGTAATTCATTACTTGATGAATGATTAATAAATCTAATTCTTTATTGTAAGGCATTAATATAATTTTGGCTTGTCAGATTGAGTAATTCTCTTTGGCTGCTGTTTATCCTCCTTCAGCAGGACACTTCATTTTTTCTTTTCATTTGACAATTTATGAATGAATACATTTACAAATGTATTTTTAACTTGCAATAATTAGAGACGGTGTACTGACTTTTGTTCTGAGATTGTTGGAACTTAAGAAACCTTATTCTTTAACTACAGACTTGACTCGATTCGGCTGTTAAAATTTACCGGGCAGATATTTTTCACGTCCCAACAGTAGTTTAAATGATCAGCGTTTTACTGTTTCATAAAGACTTGGTAAAATATTTATTAAATATTAATAAAAGTATTACCTACAACTTATAAACAGTTTGAGTGTGTGTTTATGGGGCACAGTTACACCACATTCATCCTGCTGTCTTTGCAAAATATTTAGTAGTTGAAGGTTATTATTGTTTATCATTGATTTATGTCTCCTGACCCTCACCACCTCTTTTGTGGAGCAGTTTTAACAAATGTTAGTGATGCAAGACAGCTGCGATAGCTTTCCTCAATTTTATTAAATAATGTTTTTTTTTTTGCTGATTTATTTCAACCTCACATGTGAATCCACCGATTTCACTGAAATAAATTGATTTAGCTGCAAAATTTCTCCGTTTGAAATGCTGTTCGGTTCATCTCACTTGTCTTTAAAGTAAAAAAAAAAATTCAGCCAACTTCATGTCAAAGAAACAAAACTTGATATCTGCTCTGGTTCCTGAGAAAAACCCTGCGACAGGCAACAAATGATTTTGAACATGAACACTAATAACAAGACTTGAACTGTGAAAGAAAAAGAACGTCACTTACAGAAAAGCCAAACTTCAACAGAACTTTTAAGGAAATGACATTGTGGAGCGCCCACGCTGTTTGGTTTGACAGGTGGTGTTTGAGTAGTGGAGTGTGGAGACATGACAACAGTAATCAACAAAGACTGAGACACGATATACAACAGGGACTAAAGAATCACCGCTTCAGAAGATAGACGCTGGAAAAGTTTCTCCTGCTCCTGCAAAAATGCTTTTTGACACCTTTTGATGTAAATAGTGGGAATATTTGTCACATTAAAGCCGGCGTAAATGTTGTACTCAACATTTATCTCAGTAATATTCTGACTCAAACAGCGGGTGTGCTTTTCTTTCCTCCGCACTCTGCTTTTATGAAACACTTTTAATATGCGAAACATCACATCGGTGGCGATGTTCAGAGAATCAACAATGGAAACACAGGCGGTGAATCTGACCCAGTAGTTAATGAATTAGGAAAGAGTGTTGCGGCGCTTGCAGCCCCCAGCGTCACACTAATCCTGCCAGGGAGTTTTTAAGAATGAGGTGGAGCGTCGACGCGGTGGAGATGAGAGGATCTGAATTCTGTGTAATGGCATCGTTGTGCTGCTGTGAAATCAATAATGACATCTGTTGGTTTATTCATTCAACTCATCGCCCTCTGGCTCTCTCTCTCTCCCTCTCTTCCTCTCTCTCTAGGAGTCACAACATGTGACCTCGGGCTACAACACCCAGAGTAAGTTTCCCAGCATCAACACTCACCTACAAGCTCTATGATAATTAACGCTGGTGAGGCCGCGAACGGCAAAACCACCCAGAAGAGCGAGCAGCTGATGTTCAAATGAATTCATAGCCACGGGAGCTCGATGCTTTTAGGCTTTTATCTTTCTGTGTTCATCTGAACAAGTAATGAGACAAACAGGATTGTACACACACAGCTCAATTGGCTTGATTGATTGCAGAATCCATGTTTTTCTATCATTATTATTATTATTAAAGCAGCACGGATGCTCTCATAAGACAATAGACTTTGTCATTCAGCATATAGACGTCGGTATTGAATTACAGTACCCTGTCATTTGCTGCCATTCATGCACAATCACACACTTAAGCTGCAATCCGGTTAGAAGTGGATAATATGAATACAATGTTCTGTCACAGTATATGTAATTTTACACTGCAATACTGAACACATGATCTATATCTGGATAACCAAATAAATGCAAGCTCGTGTGAATGTTTATTAAAGGTCCCGGGTAGAGGCAGTGTTTAGTTTGTCCTTTCCGGGCTGCTGTAGAAACTCAGTGGTTCAAAATGACAGACTCCATGAAAGAGGACCCGCTCCCTCCTCATTCTAAACATGAACACTGCTATTCTTATTGTAATGTGCGATTAAACACTAAAACATAGTTAAACTAAACTAAACTGGTTGTAGTAGAATCTGAAATAATATCACATAATATTATCAAAATGCTGCGCTGGATAAGCTTTTCATTTCATGTTTTTTGTCTCAGTATCATCCTGATAACCCGCATACTTACACGATCAGTTAGGATCTAAAATGTGATGTTAAATTAGTAAGTGGAGGTTCAGAAACTCTGCAATCGTGGCTCCTAATGGAAAATATCAGGAAGAGAAGCGCGGATCAGGAGCATCCTTGAAGTGGTTGTGTTCAGGATTCAACAACAGTCAACGTTAATAGAGTAAACCGGCCTCCTGTGTTAACTGCTCTAATGCTGAAACACTGAAACATTGTTAGGGTTGACATTTCCGTCAACAGAGCCCCGTAAATGTTACACACTGACCCTTTAACGCAGAGGTCTGCAGACCTGATGTCATTACCCAGACAATGTATCCAGACACAGATCATGTTAATAGCATGTGTAAACATGCCATTAGTCATTAGACCTGGAGCAAACTCACAATACTCTCTCAGCAGTATAATTCATTAGTGCTCTCTGGCTGGTAAACTGCCATGTCCTTTAAATTTCTTTCAAAGTCTCAGACAACAAGAAGAAAAAAATATTTTTCTGGCTCAACAATCGTCTGATTGTTCTTCAGCATCGCCTTGAAGCCGCTCATTGATTTGCCACATTACCCACAATTCAAATACAGCATGACATACTGGAGGGGCTACTACTTTTATACACACATATATATATGTATCCACATGCACAGCAGTTGATATAATCTTGTTTGTTTCATGATAAATTGTATATCGTTATATGGACCATGCTGGATTTAGTACATGGCAGTAGTTCTGACTCACATCAGATCATCAAAAGCTCTTCTGAACTGGCGCTGCTCTTCTGTTAACCCCGTCTTGTAGTGTTTTGAGATGTTTGTGATGTTCTGTATATAAAGCTGAAATATTTTCCCCACTGGCAAGTTGTTTTCTCTCTGAAGAAATACAGCTGACTAGAATATAAAGTACAGTGAGAGGGGTCTGTGTATCCATATTGGAAAATAAATCGTCACCTCGAGTTGTTGCCGCGTTTCAGTTTTATTGTAAAGGGACGTTTGCTTTGTGTTTTTACCCAAACGCCTGTTGCCAAAGCAGAGCAAACACTCGCACTAATGAAATAACACTGGAGCAGAGTGTCATGTTTTCCAGTGTGGCAATGCTAATACGCATCTAGAGTGATGTGAGTCTGGCTCCTTGTCAAACAGTAATCACCATCAACCCAAGACACATGCAAAACAGTGATGTTTCACTTGAATGTCCTCCGTTGTGTTGCAGAGCGATGCACTGTATCAGCTAACAAGCCTGCTGCTAAACCACCAACTGCACCACAGAAGTCGTGAGTATCTCTCTCTCTCTAACACACACACACACACACACACACACACACATAAACAGAGAATTTCTGACCCGCTGCTGCTTTTGCCTCAAGGTAAAATTAAGCTTGACTCTTGGATGAAATTCACTGCTGGTAGGAGGAAAAAAGATTGTGTGGATCAGAGCGAGAAAGTGCAGCTATATTAATTTAACGTGAGCCAGGAGCATATTGCTACATCTCTGGGCTGCAGCCCGCTCCACTTCACTCACAGAGCTGTACAGCAGGATTCATGGCAGGGTCAGATTGGAAAGGCTTGTAAATCCCCCACACGGCCCTGATTCATCCTGTGTTTGACTATGACCATTTGATTATTTTGTTTGAGGAATTGACAGTTCGCTACACGCCTCGGCCAAACAGTGATTGTCCCATCATAGCTGAGTAACTGTAACTACGCAGGCAGCCTGTAGACTTTCCAAAAACTAAAACACAAGAAGAAAAGTGAAAGAAATGGATTCAGACTTTAACGTTAACCTAACATGCTAAAGGCCTTTTGTCTTGTAACATTAAAAGTAAAACATACATTATAAAGACAAGGTAAAAGTATGGAAGCTAAGATGTTAGCAGGGCAGGATTAGCCCTCCACACCTGGACAGGTGAAGTGAATCTAACGTTATTCATTAAACTCTTTATGTTACACATAAATTACTAGTTTTGTGTTGACCAAATGTCTTAAACCCTAAAACTTTAAATTAAAGACGATATAAACGTGGATCATTGATGGACCTGAGGTGAGCCACCTTTAAATCAAAGCAACTAACCTGTTAATTCTGCATAACTTTAAACCTTAATATAGTTTGAACAGGCAAGTTGTATATAAATTCATCCTCAGTACAGTTGGGGGAAACGGGGAAATTAGCTACAGAGACCAAAACTGTTTTTTGTACCAGGCTGTAAGCATGTTTATTTCTTATGTGAAGTTTTTAACATGGGGACTTATGGAGACCAACCCACTTCTGTAGCCAGCCTCAAGTGGACATTTGAGGAACTGCAGTTTTTGGCCCTTCACAGGCACAGAGGTCGCAGCTTGTTTGCAACCAACTGATGCTGCCAACATTAGCTTACTAGATATAATCAAAAATAAATATAATTCATAGTAACTGACTAGAAATAAGAAGCATGCATGTTTTTGTCTACGTCTCTGAAAGACTCATTGTTTAAGAAATAAACCATTACCATACAGGAATGGGAAGCTTGACATGTAAAACAACAGGTTAGCGCCCTGTCAGTATCCATTTTGAATTTCAGCATTTTGAACAGAGAACACACTGAAGAAATGGATTTATTTTTTGTATCAGAATATCATCCATATTAAATCCACTTGTAGACACAAGCGTTGCTTAAAACAAATGATTCCTCCAAATGTTTTCCTTCTTCTTGTTTAATCTCTTTCCTCGTCTAGCGTAGAGGATTTCTGCTCCTCTGTCACGTTACCTCTTAAACGTTAGTTCGACATGACAACTCCTGTGTTGCTACCTCTAATGAGAGTTTTCGAGTACTAAGTTCCATGAATTATTTATACATCTGATGAAAGCTAATTTGAGGGGGGGGGGGGGCGACAAGGACTTGATGGCCAAGAGATGATGCACAAATCCTGCAAGTCAAGACACTTGGCAGCAGTTCAGCCGGTTTGATTAAAGTTCCAGGTCAGCGTGTAAACTCTCATTTCCTCCTCTTTGTAGTTGAATAGTTCATTATATCTCCATTAGGATGATGTCTGCTGGAGCTGTAGTGTTCTTTGTGGCTTATTACACGAGGTTGCTTCCAAAGCTGATAAGCCTTTTTCTTTTGATTACTATTGTTTGCCCTGAGGTGCAATTTTTTCCCCCGTCCTGTATCCAACTGTAAATGCTGCTTTGTTTATTAGGGTGAAATAATTGTAATTGGTTAAAAAACAGTGCCTAGTTTACTGCATCCATTAGGCTATTCTTTGTTTTTACTGTAATGCTCAGCAGCATAAAATGTTCGGGATAATGAATAGGTCTACCTCCTCTTATTCAAGACTAATTGTGCCATTGGGGCTAATTGCTATATTCTTTGCCGAATGTTTACTATGTACGACCATTACAGAAAACTCATCCAACAGTAATCCCTCTCACACAGGCTCTGCACCTTACATTAGGTCTATATCTGGATGTTGTATATTAGGAACAAAAGCTAATTTGTTTCTGTTATTCGAGCAGAAAGCGGAGACCGCACCTCCCTCCTGCAGGAGTTTCATTATGCCCATGATGTTGAGACAAGTGCACGTTATGTAACAGAGCGGAAGAGGTGAAGGAGACTCTTGTCTGGTCGAACCAGCTTTTGTGTTTGCTCAGGCGGCAGCGTGGCTGTCTCACATGCTGCCAGCCGCGGAAAAACCCGGAGAGCTCTCGATTTTATTATCGCCGAGCTCTCTAACAGTCATGCTGGACTTGTCACAATGTGTAGAATCACGCGTGATCTCCTATAGAGTGTAGCATCGTAGATATAGAGAGAGTGGCTCCAGCACTGCCAGGGTTCAGTGCTCTGTTGTGTTCGGCGTGTAAAGAATTGAAGGCGCGGGGCTTTGTCAGCACGGGAGGATAATAAGCAGCCGAAGTGTTGCTGTGATTGTGTTATACTTACAGTAAACAGTATGATACAAGTTGGTTTGTACAAAAGCGTCCGCCAAGCGAGTGACATTAGCACCGCTAACAGAGATAAATCTTTTTTACAGTGCAAGTATTTATCCGTCCCTTCAGTGTGATCTCAGCACATCCGACATCGCAGTCTAACGTGTTGTGTGTTTGAAGAATAACTGCGTCTCATAACTGCTGCCATCAATTTCTGAAGAAACCGTCCGACGTGGCGAGTATGCACACACGTGCCTTTGTGTATCAGCGCTCCTTAGAAACCCAGTTTGAGTGGAAAAAGCTTGTTAAGCCGCGATCTGTGTTCAGATGTCTGTGTTGTTACAGCAGAATAATGAACCACAGTGGTAATATTTAACCTCTCATCATTCGCTTAAAGTTCCCTCATGCGTGATTCATGCGCTGGACCTCTGCTTCTTAATCTTTTTGGCTTGTGACCTGTTAAAACAAAACAGTGTCTGCTCCGGTCCCACACGTCTGCGACCAACAACCAAAGAGTGATTGTTTTCTTTTATATGAATCATTTTCAGAGCTTAGAGTAACCCACGAGGGAAAGGTCAAAGATTCGATGAAAGTTGAAATATATTCGAGATAATTTGGTGCAGCAGAAAACAGTTTGCTATTCTCTGAGTGACCCCCGGGTTGTGAACCACTTGTCTTGAAGATGTCCTGATGCAACAAGTTACAGTAGAGAGCGGGGGATGATCACCATCGAGATCCGAGGTGATCTTTGGCAGCCAAAGATCGCACGGCGCCAAAATGGAGCCATGAAATGATAAATGTGAAGACAGCACAGATTTTCCACTTGGACACAGCAGGACGAGAATCATTAAGGCTGTGAGCGCCGGCCTACAGAAGTTAGTCCCGACTGTGGACAATAATACAGAGACATTGGCAGGGAACTTAGCTTGAGCGTTTTCCCTGTAAGCCGAGTCAAGCGGGAGAGATTTATGTCTGCGTTTTGTTTTGCAGTCTGAGTACGTTGCACATCTGAGATTCTGCGTCGAGCAATTAGTCATTAGCTGAACGCGGCTTTGATTTAGCTTCGGAAAATATTAACATCCTCTCAGACAAACTTCCGCAAGTAATGGAGCTCTACCGGTGCTTTACTTTAAGAAATAAAAAGACTCCATTTTATGAAGGCAATTAAGAGCCTTGTAGAAATTTGATGCCGCGCTTTCCAGGCTCTGCAAGTCATGGATGCTTTAGTCCATAACTCATTTATATCTGACTGCGTCTGTCCTCATAGATGCCTCCACTCTCTCTGGCATTTTATTCTCCCCTCTCTCTCTCTCTCTCTCTATTGAGTCTCCATCTCCTTCCCTCCATCCTCCTCTGGCTCCCCTTCTCTTCTCCATCATTATCAGCTCCATCTCACTCACTATCTCCCTCTCTCCATCTGTCCCTTCTTATGAAATAAAACATGAATCCATTATTCATTCATTCAAACATATCTATCATCGCCGCGTGCTGCACCGTGCCCCTTATCTGCAACGCTTTTTTTTTTTCTTATTGTGCTTCAGTTATTCACCACTCGTACGGTCCCGTCTGAAAACACCACAACACTGGGGAGTGTTTTTTTTTTTTTTTCAGAGGTGCAAGCATTGACAAGAACGGTTCGCAAGGCAGTAAAAATCCCTTTAGGGGATTCTCCTGTCATAACAATGGCAGTGCCAGCTTAAAATAACAGTAGTTTGTGTGGAGGGTTTATATAAAGCAATAAAACACGGGAACTTGCCGATGCAACGCACATAAATACTGAATAATTTGTGCGATGAGGAGCAGGTGTTGCTCTGAGGGAGGTCATGTTATCGACTTGCGTCTTGTATATCTTTTTTTATAGCCTGCATACATCTATATTCTTAGGATTTCATCTGTAGCGTGGGGAGAATAAAACAAACCTAACTAATAAAAAAAAGCAGGGCAACAAGAAGGTCCTTTTTTAATTATAACCCCCCCCCCACACACACGCACACACACACTCTCCAACACACACTCAGAAAATATATGTACAATCCTGTCCGAGGGACTGATCTCGGCCGAGCACGTTCTCCTTTCCAAGGAATTTTTGGCTGTAGGTCAGCGGTTGTCAGACAGAAAGTTTCCAGGTGAAAAAACAATCTGGCTTTCCTCTCCAAGCTCTCAGAGCTGAACATCTGGTAGGTTTTTCAGCAGCGCTCCATCCACTGTCCACTTCCTCATTCTTCAACATGAAGCAGCGCTGCTTTTGCTGTGTAATTAATCCGTTTGCCAGAAAGGTTCATCAAAAGGAATTGCCGATCACGACTTGCCATATCCGACCTCATAAAAGCAGACGGGAGGTCGCGGCTGCAATAACACGCGTCCCTTTTCTCTCCGCGCAGAATGTTGGAGGATGACCTGAAGATCAGCAGCGATGAGGAAGAGGCCGAACAAAAGGTGAGCTCCCTCTGCAGTCCGTCCATTCACACATCTATGCAAATCATCCCACACTCCATCAGCCCCGCAGTCGTTCATGCACTCACATACCTTACATTAAACTCATCTGTGTAGACGTGACATTTACTGACTCGCTCATTTGTCCGGAAATCAAGTTGAGCACGTGTCTCTATTCACAATTTCTGCCTCATCTCACTCAGCTATTCTTTGCATCCAAGTCAGCTTTTATTTACCTATCACCTCTGTCAGATATTTAACCCTTTCATAGGTGAAAGCTGCTACCGTTCATCTGTCTATGATGATCACTTCTTAATGCTTATCTTTATGAGAAATGATGTACAGAAGCACCATAACAGGCCATAAAACACATGCATCTCTTTAGTAATCTCTTCCCACATTAGTGTTAATCCTCAGATATAACAATCAGTTCATGTGCAAACCTTCTAACATCAGCATCCTGCTGCAACTCAACTCAACAGGTAACTATATAAGAACAGGCTAGCTATGAATAACGTGTGCAAAAACACACCTGCACGTTGCTGGGAGGACACATTTCAAACACGACTTGAGTTTCTCCGGTGATGCAGAGGAAATGTCAAATCAAATAACACATTAGCAAATCATCACAGCGACTAACGTCCGAAAATGCTTGGAAGCAAAGCACTTTAAAGAGTTAAATGTTTCCACTGAAGTGCAGGCTGGAACATTTAAAGTTTCCGGGTATAAATTCTTTGGAAAGGAGCTCGTCTTCTTTACAAGTACCTTTCGAATATCGATCACTTCCGAGAACTATCTGAGGCCTGACTGGCTGTGAGTTTACACAGTAATACTTTACCATAAATGAGCTTCTCTTACAGTAATTGTGCAGCGTTCCCACTTGGAAAGACTTTTTAAACTTTAAAGTCTTTAAAAGTGTCACAGCCACCAAACGTGATGTACAAACATCATAAATGATTCAGGTTATTTGTAGCAGCAGTTACTTTAATGAGCAACAACTTTTTAACCCCGCTGCATCATGGGAGAATCATGCAATTTGTCTGGACCTTTATCACGCCATCACAACACACGACCGGCCACTTCTTTAGATACACTTGAACAAGCCAAGTTTTTGTTGACACTGTCAGAGAGCTATTCATTCTACTATATTTAATCATTCCTTTTTCTCTGAATGTGTCTTAAATGGTGATGAAGCGCAACTGAATTTTAAAATGAAATCATAAAATTTCTGTTTTGTCATTCATCTGAAGTCTCGGCCTATCACATTCAGTTTATTTGTTTCCTGCTTTGACGTTCACAGTTTCCATTTTGTGATGGCTTTGATTCAAAGACGTGTAAGCAGTGTGCCACTTACAAATTAATTGAAGTCCAACCCACAGAGGAACTCTTTGTCTATTAAAGATTTTGAGTTATTATTTTTTTTTTTACTTGAAGTTTTGTGAAGCATCATTTAAATGCAAATTGAATTAATCAAGTTGTAATAGGTTTTTTAAGTCGATCGAATTATTAATTAATTATAATTAAATATGCTTAAAGTCTATTATCTTATATTCAGGTGGCACACTCTGAAGGCTTCGTAATTCTGAGCCTAAAATACCAACAGTAGTCATTTCAGGTCAAAATACGAGAGGCCGTATCTGCTGACAAACATCCGGGTGGCACGGTCAGTTCGGCGTCCGTCGACCGAGGAGGTTGTGTTTGTCACTCTGGGGGCACTTTGCATGCGAGCGATGCCGCCGTCCCGCTCGTCTCGTCTTGTTTTTCCATATGAAAATTGGCACGGTGGCCCTCTCTCCTCTAATCATTATCATCATGCACTAATGATGCCAGAGATGAGTTCAAAGCAGGCAGTGGGGGTCGTGCTGCTGCCCCCTCCCCTGCTGTGCAGGCTGATATCAGCGCTCATCAAAAAGAGTCCATGAGATATTTTCTGTTAATGAAAAGACACCAATTCCTCTCATCCCCTTTTAACTGGCCTTCTGATTGTATAATTACCATGATGGTAGATATTATAATTACAGATAATGGCAGGTCATTTATAGTGATTTTAGTTATTATAATTATGCTGAAAGTAGAACTGTTAATTACATATAGTTAGGGTGCATTCAGAATTGTAGCAAGCGGCTTCCTTAATCATAGGGGTTACATATGATTACTCTTAGCGCTGGGATGAATAGACAGGATGAAATGGACTGTGATTAATTCTTGCTCTTTGTCTTTCTCTCTATATTTCACTTTTGTTTCTGGAATTCAACTTCTGCTGCATCACAATGCCTTTAACTCTCCTTAAATGCTAGATGTTGTAAACATATCTGATCATTTGGATATCATCCTTTGTGTCTTATGACTCATCTTAAAGTACATTTTTCGCATCATGTGTGATTCGGAGAAACCAGCAGCCGTCATAAAAACTGAACCTGACCGTTAGCTGAAGTTCGAGGTGTGTGTGCTCGGATGCCACTTTCCATCTCTCCACCTCCTGATCCAGCAGGGTGGATGAGGAAGGTGAAAAGTTCTCTACAGCCGTATCTCTACTTCCACTAAGTCACACCAACTTTAAAGCGGTCCAATCAAATCCGATGGATTCATATAAATCCCTCTTGTGTCTAAACTCCTTCCAGATGTTATATTTCACTTGTGAATGGCGCTGTGAGCCGAGCTGTAGAGTTATCTGCAGGCACACAGTACTACAGGACACGCCCGCTCCATGACACAGCATCAAAACTGTTGCATTTCAGTTAGGTTCAGGCACAAAACTTAAGTTTTAATATAATATTGTGATTTGGGTTGGTGTTCAAATAAATCGGTTAATCCAGGAAATCATCTCAAGTGTCGTGTACTGACGTGGGCTTTTAATAGAGTTTGCAAGACTGCAGACAGACTTTTGCACATAAGCACATATCAAACATTTTTTTTGTCAGTCATCCTACTATGACCGGCAAGTAAGGTTGTACAGTATGTGATGGGGTCAGCTAGTGGCAGCAATGTATAAACACTCCTGTTCACGAAAAATTATTAAATATATTTGGATGTTTCACAGGAAGTGGAGACAGAGAGATGTCGATTGATTGATCGACCATCCTTTGAAGTCTCCACCAAACTTCTGTCTCTGTATTTTTATCCCGTCGTCGGTCTCTTTCTCTTCGGATGACTGTGCACAACAGACACGAAGAGCCATCAAAATAAGCAGAGAGGAGAGTAAAGGAAAAAAGAAAAGACGGAGAATAAGTTAGCGGGAGAAAGACAAAGACAGACTGATAAAGATGCAGACGGGAGGCGAAGATAAAGCGAGAGAAAGATGGAAGGAAAACAAGGAGGCCGAGCGAGAGACAAAGAGATGGAATGAGAGCGATGGAGAGAGAGAGAGAGGGCGACGGAGATGAATTCAGTGGCATTTTTTTCTGTGCATGCTCTTAACAGGCTTATAGCAAATGAGTGCACGGTGTATTATCAAGCTTTTATAGCCTGAAGTAAAACACAACACACACACAGACGAGCACACAGACATTCTTAATCAAATACACAGACGTGCATGTTTCACACACATGCATCCGTGCACACACATACAAGCACATACAGTGTACCCATGCCGATTTATACTCACAAGCATTTACGCCAGAAAACACATAAATAAAAACACATGCTGACAGTCTCTCCCTCTCTTTCGCACACACACACGCGCGCACACACACTGTCATTAGTATGCTGTGGCACAGCGCTGTGAGGGCAGCAGAGGAGTATGATGAATATGTTTTTGGCACCGAGCAAAGAGACAGAGGAGAGGAGGGAATTGAAAGAAAGAGCAGAGGAAGGAGGGATGGAGGTGGAGAGGGGGGGGCGAGAGATAGCGGGAAAGAGAGAGATGTTCCTAATGACTTTAGGAGCTGACAGAAAAACAGCAACCCAATTACCTACTGCAGGACTTTAGCTTTGTCTCTCTATCTCCCTGCATTTCTCTCTTTTCTCTTTGCGAGCTTGTGATGACAGATCACCTCGGTCAGAGCAAAGTCAAGCTTAAAAAGCTCTGTCTTTATATAAAAATACAGTTGCAGCTGGTGAAAATGTCCAGCGTCCTCTGGGGAGTGTGGTGCTGTCTGCTACACGCCGAGGCACAGTCAGCAAGATGCAAAAATATTTGGACAGGTTTTCCGAGATGTTTCCATACGTGTGCTGTATTTGTACCTTTTGCAGTGACATGTGAGATTAAACTTGAGGACGTGTCACAGGAGATCAGTTTTAGCTGTGTGTCTTTGAGACAAATGTATGGCTAAAAAATAATAATATTCATTCTTTATGGTGGTTTAAATAATTACGGCCACTGACACGTCCATCTGGATTAAAAGCAACCTTAACTTCAACTCAGTGCAGCCGCTGTTGTCCTTTACGGCAGACGTTTTGACTCGTCGCAAAGGGAAAAGCACAGGTGTTATTAATAACATGCCTCCATTTTTAAGTGTCCCAGTAAATGACAGTGTGACAGTGAGCCAGCACGACCGCGACGCCGAAGCAGCTAAAGGGAAATCAGCCATCGCTGATTTTATTAATTATACCTGTGCTTTTCTCGCTGTGACATGTCAAAGTGTAGAACGTTGTGTCCATTAGTGATTATCAAACTAACTCGAGATCACGTCAGACACCAGCTGAGCTGAATCGGACAGATGCCGTAGCATCTCATCTCATTATCAAAGTAGTTGTGACAGTTTAAACATTTGCCTCGCTCCTCTCGTTGAATGCGGCCTTTGCTGTGTGATGTGACTCCACTACTCTTTTTTCATGGCATGTAAAAAGACTAATGTGATGTTTCATTAAAGTGGAATAATTCCCTCTGTGTGGAAAGTCTTTGTTTTTAGGTGAGACAAGGCAGCACCACTGTAAATCCCTGGTGTAGTATCTGTATTTCTATGTAGGGTCATAAAGTTTAAAGGATAAGTGTGTAGGATTTAGTGACATCTAGACGCTCATCGCATCCCGAAAGCCCAATCCGGTGCCTTTGCTCAGTTTGTCCATTCAGGGCTACTGTAGAAAACATGGTGATTCAAAATGGCGGACTCTGTAAAAGAGGACCCCTCACAAGTTAACAACAATATGACTTTTTCAGGTGGTTATACACTGATGAAAGCATTGTTGTGCATATTATATTCAGTTTCTGCCATTTTCTGTCAATAGAGACACAGCAGACCTTAGTTTTCATGAGTACATGTACTGAAGTACTACACTTAAGTACTTTTATTATAGGACTTTTATTTATTTTATGCTACCTTTCCCCTAAATTCCACCAGCAGCAGCCTGTGTCAATCTGCACAGAGCAGCTCGAGCTGCCTGGAAGTCAACAACATAGCATAGAGGATCCACTGGATTTTCAAAATAAAACACCCCAAGCAAACCGCCACTAATAAAAACAACCAAAGGCTAAACAAATTACTAAAAAACAAAGTACTACTTAGTATATTTACATGTTTAGAAGGACCAAACCAAGGAAATGACCAAATATGAGCAAGTAAACAAAGTCTGGTGGGCAACACGCTCTGTCTCTGAAACACTCATGGTGAGGTTTGAAGTGTCCGGTGGAGTTGCAACGTTAAACTTCTATATCAGAGTTCCTCCACTACATTTACATATGAAGCATTAGTTCAGATTTTAAATAAAGTGACCGGTGGTTGTTTGTGGTGATGCAACCTGTAGGAGGAATACTGTGAGCTAGCGAACAGATGTAAATAATGCATGACCAAAACACAAAAGAAAACCAGATTTGATGAGTACAGTGTTTTATGAGGAAATACATTCAGCATGTTTGTTAGCCTTGAGGATGCACACAGTGTGTTTTTTGGTGAGTGTGAACAGGACTGATCCAGGACGGAACAGAGAGTCTGCATCTGCTGAAAACAGTCACGAAGTGAGCGAGTCGGACTTTTCACCAGTTCAGTGGCAACTCACCACGTCGTATCTGAAGCGTGTAGTTACAGAGCGACCTCAAATCACAGTCTGGGTTGGTTTAAATACGCAGTGGCAAAAAAAAATGTTTTATAAATAAGAAAAAAAGTGAAGCATAAGTGGATGTTTGTAGAGAAGACGAGGACTCCGGGGCAAGAGTGCATGATGCACAACTTTGATTAAAGAAGCTCAAACCTGAGTACTTTTCACACAGTTTGCTTTATTGTGTGTATAATCACCAGCTTCTGGTGGAGAGCCGCTCTGATGCCGGATCATTTTTATTATACTGTTGTTGTGTCTAATGTCGTGACCTCTGTATTACACACAGCCAGTAAGATTAACTCTAACAGAGCACAGAGCAAAGTGCAGAAGCTACTAATCGACCTTGAAACAGAAATAACTTGTAACAGATGGCCGGAGCGCACAGCAAACTACAGCACACGAGGTATAGAAAGGCATCGATCAATATGTTGAAAAGGTTACTGAGTAAAGGGAAGAGACCACATGAGCTCAAAGGCAGGTGAGTAAACAGAGAAATCTCATATCTTAGTGAAACATTTCTTCGTTTTATTGCACATGGTTGACATTTCATCTGTCACACCAACACAGGGAATACTCAGGGATCAGCGATTGTGTATCTAATCATGTATGAATATGTAATTTGGCTCTAAAAGATTAAATATATGCTTTCAATATTAATTTTGTACACAGTCAGGAGTCAGTGGGAATATAAAAGTCGTCGGTGAACTAGCTGTGCCAAATCCAACTGGCAGCCGATGGAAAGATGCTAAAATTCGGGATGTGGAGTCTCTTTGTTTTTTCTTTTTTTTTTTTGCACTAGTGAAAAATCCAGCAGCTGCTACATTTTCAGCGCTGCAACCTCTGCGCAAGAGTTGCATCAGAAAACTGAAGATTTTGAACCCGGCGTTCAGGTGTTAGAAATGCTTCATGAAGCCTCTGACGCAAAATAAAGCGACACCATATAGACAAGCGAAGAACTCATTGTTCAGTTACTGTTCAAGATGGTGCGGGGGTGTTAAAAGCCTTGTTAAAACTCGCCTGGCCTGATGTGCAGCACTGTGATGTCTTGCACCCACATGAGAAAGAAGGGAGCAGGGGGATTTTTACAAATAAATCATATACAGAGCGTCTCTAAAGCTTTATGGTTTGAATTGTCTTGTTTTCGGTAAAACAGCTCGTCGGGAGCAATACTCACAGCCGTGTTGTAACCGAGGAGATTGTGTGAATAAACACCGGTTGGATTGTTCTTTATTTAAATCCAAGCAAAGCCACCAGCTAGCTAAATATATTCACACATAGATCCTCGCCATGAGCCCCTGCAAGTCTCCCAAAGCCAAAGATCTGAGGAGGTTTGTTGTTCTAGCCTGCAGCTACACATCGATCTATCAGAAACTTCACTGGTCCAGTTAATCACCTTATTCCTGGAGAGAGACAGAGAGAGGCAGACAACAAGCCAGAGGGGAGAAAAGGTCCCGATTTTGTTTGAGTAATTCATTTTAATTGTCGGGTTTCGGTGCTTGAAGATGAATTAATGGTTGATATTTTCAGAAATCGAGTTCACCGCGTTTGTTTTGTTATTGTAATTGATGTAGTCAGGTACAAAATTGACTGAGAGTTGACGGAGGGAGGAGAAGAGGATGAGAAGGGGGAGAGAGGACGGAGGAAAAGCTTCACTGACAAACCTAATCACCCCATTCTTTTACTGAAAAAGGGGGGGGGGTATGAATAGAAATAAAGGAGTGAAGAGAGGGTGGGGTGAAGGGAGAGGGCAGGGAGGAAACAAGAGGAGAGGATAAAGGAAGATAAAGAGGAAATGGAAAGTTTTTTTTTTCATGTTTTAATGACAAGAAAATCTCTTCTTCTCTTAGAGGAGAGGGGGAGAGGGCCGAGTGATGAAAGACAAGTGAGGGTCAGAGGAGGTTTACGTGGGTGAAAGGGAAAAGCTGGACCACGCTGACAAGTTGTATCGACAGTTCAGTCTGTGATTTGTTTTGTAGTTCTTATTTCCTGTAACGTTCTAATATATTATTAGTCTGTCAGTCAGTTATGTTATTTATTGTATTGTAAAATACCATTAAAATAATTAATTCTATTTAGTTTAGTTTGCTTTGTTTGAATGTTTTCTTTGAACGGTTGCAGAACATGCTCCAAAGCTGAATGGTCACAGTGTCACAAGTTTGATTCCAGCTGGTGACCTTTTACTCAAAATTTGTATTTCGCTGTGAAAAATTAACTTTATTCTCAAAATATTTCCACTTTGCGCTCTCACATTATTATGTGAGGGCAGCACGGCGGTGCAGCGGTTAGCACTGTCGCCTCACAGCAAGAGTTTGCACGTTCTCTGCGTGTTCTCCGGCTTCCTCCCACAGTCCAAAGACATGCACTTAATTGGTGACTCCAAACTGGCCGCAGGTGTGAGTGAGCGTGAGCGTGACTGGTTGTTTGTCTCTGTGTGCCCTGTGATGAACCAGTGACTCGTCCGGGGCGTACCCCGCCTCTCGCCTAAAATCAGCTGGGACAGAGCCGCACCGTGACCCTGATGAGGATAAACAGATAATGGATGGATGTTGATACGATTCTGTTTTTTGGCCCTAATACTGACACGTCACACGTGACCACTGATGGAAAACCTACAAATACTTAGAAACAAACAAATAGCACCGTAATGGACTGTCTTATAATTCACCCATTTAATAGTAGCAGCAGTATTTGTCTCATCTGCTGTGCATGCACTGAAGGAAACAGTTACATATGAAGATTTTGCCTCAGCACATGACATAGTTTATTGCTTTCTTTGTTATTTATAGAGAACCTGATGTCATAATTTAGCAGATATATCAATTCTCTGATCAAAACTGTATCATATTAATACATTGATCAATGTGTCATTTAGGTATTAGAGGACCAATAAAGCAGACATCTGTTACATCACTCATCTTGGCTATTATACAGTCTCATATCGATCACACACACAAGAGGCACGCACACACGCTGACACTCATCATCATGTTGGTCTCATATTAATCCTGGTGAAGTCATTTGTGTTTATAAAACAAACAAAAGTGCATATTTTCCCATCCTCTGTCAAATTCAAAAGTTAGACTGCATGCATGATCGTAACTGATGGTTTCTGTGTGTGTGTATTGACAGGTGTCTGACAAGCCCAAAGCCAGAGGCACAGCACTAAGGTAAGACAAACAGCCAGACTCTGTGTCCTATCATTGTGATTTATTTATATCAGTGGCATATTTATCGCCATACAACAAAATAAGGCAGTTATTCTATTTTTGCGCATACCCACATGCCAGATGTGGCTTGTTACGTGCCGTTTTAGGTCAGAGAAGCCTAAGTGTAGTGTGCACTGGGACTCTTTAACGTCTGGTGGCGGGTACGTCTTTGGCAGAGTACATAAAGTCAACGCAGTGTGTTAACTTTCAATATCAAACAAACAGGCTATAAATAAATGCTCTTTTGCCCTGAAAACATACATTTGAGGCAGCGTCGGATGATTCTCTGGCCCGTTGTTGTTGTTCTGTTGTTAAGGTCAAAGACGTCACTGTGAGTGCGGAGCGTCCACAGCCACCAGGCTCGGGTTACTGGACGCCGTTGAAGTGTCTGAGCGCGGCGCATCAAAGATTCTTTCTAGGATTCGTTATGTTTGAAGGTTATTGCAAACACAACCCATATTAAGCTTTCTGGAGGTGTCGTAGCTCTAATTCACTGAAGCATCTGCGATGGCAGGTGCCCACTTGATAACCCCAGTCACCAGCCTGCACTCAACTCTGTACCATTAGAAATTGGGCAGCAGATGTCCTCTATACTCACTGTTTGTAGGTTAGTACATAAATCTTTCACATCTGTACAGAGCTTCTGCAAGCTCACCTGGGATTATTGTTCAAAGTATGAAGCATAAAATCCTGTATGTGTACACTGTGTATACATGCATAATGATACAAGGTCGCCGAGGAAGTTTACCTTCCTCTCTTTTACCAAATGAAGTCTCATTATGGCTTAACACAAATTTAACATTTGAAGTTCATCCAAAACACAGAGCAGAAGGTGAACATATGGTTGAATATCAAGGTGATGTGTGGTTGAAATAAAAAAGTTTTACCTTGGCTGCAATTTTGGATTTTTATTAAACTTGTTTGGAAGTGTGCACAAACCCCTTCTTGAATATTGCTCTGAGTTAAAACGTGTACTCGGGGTGCAATTCTGAGGCGACTGCGCTGTAATTCAGAGACAAATGTTTCACTTTTTAGTTTTTTAGTAGCTATTTGGCAACTTCGGTTCAGAGTTACCTTGCAGATTAAAATTTAACATACAAAACGTCACCGGTTTGCAAGATCTGATGGACTGAGCAGCAACACAGTATATACAATAATTAAAATGAGCTCTGCCTCCACAGGGTACACACATGTTCATGCATCTATGAACAGTATATCTATGTGACAATCCAATAATGTACAAACATGTACTGTAACCTTTGCTTTTGATTCTTTAAAGTTAAGATAAAGACGTTCTCTTCAGTAAAACCTCAGCAATATAGTGATGTGTGGCGTCTCTGTTTCTGCATAATTACTAACCCATTACCTGATGTTTGGCCCCACGGGTCAGCAAAATATGGCAAACCTGCTGTTTGTTTACACAGGAAGCAGATGCGAGCATGCAAAGCAACATTAGCATAATTTTAAATAAAACAATGAACAGAAAGACACTAAATTTCTTTTTTGTTAATATAAAAATGTTATTATGAGGAAACCAAAATGAGTAATTCTTTTATGCACATATTTAAGATAAGTTCAGGGCTAATTTTGTTAACTACAATGTAAATGAGTCAATTCATTCATTCATTGAACTAATAATGGTGGGCTATCAGTTATTGGATATTTCAAAATTATGTGATAATATACTCAATAATTAATAGAGAATGGAGGTTTATTGATGCTCTGGACAGTGGACCTGTTACAATCTGCACAGCCTGACCCACAAATATATGTGTATGTTAATCTGTTGTCGACTAAAGACTAAATCTAAAATATCTACTAAAATAAACACTAAGGTTAAGTTCAGTAGGTGTAAGTCAGCGACTGAATTCGCTGCTGCTGGCTGTCCGCAGGCTAAAAGACGAGACAAAAGATTCACGTCTACAGCGGTGTGAGGGTGTTTTAAATCCCAATCAAACCATAACGATGTAGACTTGATCTGATGCTGACAACAGTGAAAACATTTAGTAACATCAGGACCGGTGAAAGCATAACGTTCCCCTGCTTTTGTCATTTTAAGTGGAACATGAGGCGGAAGACTGTCCTTGTAAATCACTCCCGCAGGGGGGCCGGAGCTACTGTAGTGCATGTTGAAAGAGCTGCTTTCATCTTATCGGTTGCTTTGCTATTGGGTTGACTTCATTACCCAGAATCCATACAGCGTGATGTTGATGGCAGCTTTTTAGGCCTTCATTTAAGTAAATAGGTTGATTGCTCAGCGTCTAATCTATGTCGCAAGGCATGGCTGTGCTGATGCTAAGACACGTCTAACAGACTGGAGATGATGTAGACGAACAACTTTTCTTGTCTCAGTGATTTCTGTCAAGTCTGTTTCCATTTTCCACAGTTACATTCTGTGTGGGCTCCACAGTGTGGTACATTATTGTCTTCCTGTAACATCTCGGGGGAATATGTCACCTAATTAATCAGGAGGAAAAAAAACAAGAAAGTTAGTTGGATTTGTAACATCAGAGAAGGTTGGAAAGGATTCGTGTAAACAGCTGATTTTGGCACGGCGATCAATTTTTCATCTTTTGCTTGGAATGTGTTATAAAAGCCCAGACTGGTGCATAAGAATATAAGAATCTTTTATAAATGAGACTCGTTGTGTTCACAGTCTGAAGGCATTAGTATGCAAGTCTGGAGTGTGACTGTGTGTGTGTGTGTGTGTGTGTGAGAGAGAGAAAGAGAGAGAGAGAGAGAGAGAGAGAGAGAGAGTGTGTGTGTGCTGTGTGTCTGTGTGCGCCCCAGGCCATGTGTTACTCTGCTACCGCTAATGAGCCCATTCACTCTGCAGCCCAATCTACTCAACGCCACACACACACATACACATGTCCGCGGGGACACTGGGACTAGAGATGCTGCGAGCGATCCACTGGCTATATCCCCCACGGAGAACAACACACACACACACACACACACACACACACTCTATCTCACCTACACTCCTCACACCATCCACACACACACACACACACCTCTTTTTTTTTTTTTTTTTTAAGATCCTTGCTCTGACAACCTCACCCACGTACCAATCGTTATTCTGCTGCCACACACACACACCACAACCACCCACCCCATCCATCCCACCGTGGTGTATATTCAACCGTATCATTTTTATATTTCTGCTCAGTAATCTTAAAATCTTTGTGAGTCCCTCTCCTGTATTTTCTTCATTATATCCTACGTGAATCTTTTATCATACATTCCCTGGTGGGGAAAACCGCCTGGAGTTATGTAGATTTGTCTTTTTTTACTCTCATTATTTTCGTTGTAAAAGCATTAGTTATAATAGTAGTAATCAGTGGGAGTAGTAGCAAAAGAGTAATGTTATTTTAGTTTACTCGACCCGCGTGTTTGTCACTGGGATGAGCACTGACTCAACACTTTGGTGAAATCAATAGACCAATATCATAGAGATTATTAAAGGCTGCTGTTATGGGTCCAAGTCCAAGTGTGTCCCGAGCTCTGCACACCAACAGGAAAGATTACAAGAGTGTTTTTGGCAAAGGAGGAAAAGTTTGAGTCGAGAGTAAATGTAATTAGTCCGTGAAAACAAACCTTCCCTCCTATTTCGGCTAATTGCTGCTCCGCTGTGTTGTTCAACTCGGCGGCACTCTAAAAGTGTTCAGAGTGAAAACAAAGCACATTTTAGATGCAGCGCATGCAGATTGCATACAAAGTCAAGGGAAAGATGCGAGTGGATGCAAATAGACACAAATTGGCCCTGGGCAAAGCATTGTGAGGTGAACAGACGACTGTGTGAGTTGAAAATGTTTCAACTTGAGCGAAAGAGTTGTGCTCGTTCTGAGGCTTTATGACAGAGACGACGGGAAAAGGAGATGATGGCACTGTAGGCTTACTCTCACATGGTCAGTGCTAGGTTGCTAACAAGCTACAACGATTGACAGGATAAGATTGGATGGATTAGAGCCGTTATGAAGCCGTTATGAAGCTCAGAGTTTGGTGGCTCTGGCTGCCACCATCTTGGCAGGATTGCTTCTTCCGCCTCCCGGCTAATTTAACAACAAAGCACGGGTGAAGCTGAGGCGGGCTGAATGAATCCTGGCTGCTCAAACAAGCCGTCGGTAATGGCACTCAGCTGTCAGTCAAATTGGCACTGCTATTAATTATACATAACTTTAAGCCTTAATATAATTTGAACAGGTGAGTTGTATGTAAATTCACCCTCACTACAGTTGTCATGAACGGGGAAATTAGCTATAGAGACCAAAACTGTTTTTTGTACCAGGCTGTAAACATGTTTATTTCTGCTGTGTAATTGGACATTTTAACATGGGGACTTATGGAGAATTGCTCATTCTGTAGCCAGCCTCAAGTGGACGTTTGAGGAACTGCAGTTTTGTCATGGAGGTTGCCGCCTGGCTACAACTAATGTCTGTACTGTCAGTAGACTGGCTTTGTGGGCAAATATACACTGACTCAAACACTTAAGTGGTTAAAGAATTGCATTACCACAACCCCCCCTAACTATCAATCAGCTAAATGCTAGTTAGCTTGGTTGCTAACAAGACAGAGACAGCTGAGTAAATGTTGATTGTGCAACATGGCTAAAGCCAAAGATATGTGGGTCTTATTTCAAAGTAGAATTTTAAAACTTTTGAAGGTGACATTGACTGGTAGCATATTTTTAGCAGTTTGTTTACGTCTGTATTTTGGTTTGTTTGTCCTGGTGAAATCAATGCCTTTTTTAAATCAGATACTCCAGGGAGCCCTGAAAACGCTGTCTCAGTCTTGCTCTACACAGGCGGTATAGATAACCTTAAAACAGCAAGAGTTTCTGGGTAAAAAAAAAGTCGACAAACTCAAGTCTTTACTTCTTTACGAGAGCAGCCCTTACACTGCACATATACCGGAGACATATACTTGTTAATCAGTTATTTGTATTGAATATATTTACTGCAGTGATGCAAAACTGCTGAGATAGAAATCAAAAGTCTCATTTCGCTGTAATTCTGTGTTGACAGCAAAGATCAGTAACACATAGCAGCTTGCTGGCAGGTTAAAAACACAGACAGGTTAAGCAGCATGGATGCGCCCTGCCAGTCACGGCCATCAAGTGTGACACGAGTTCAAATGTGATGCACTTCTTCAAAAACTGTCACTCCTGCTGCTGCCATGGAGCATTACACTACATATGTAGGAAAGGAAACCTATTATAGCCTTCCCCACAGTACTGCCTGGGGCAAACACACACACACACATATAACCACAAATACACACACTCGCACACATATTGCTGAATGCTGGAAACTGTGCTTGTAAAAAAAAATGTGGAAAAGTTTTATTTTTCAGACTTCATAATTTATGACACATGCAACCATCTATAATAAATGTACTGTATGATTTTGTCTGATGCATGAGATACAAGCTTAGTAATGTATGTTTAACTTGGCTAATTACACAATAATCCTCAGTGCGGTTTACCAAAAGATTTGTACTGTGTGATTAGGAGATGAGATGATTGAGACTCACACACACACAAACACACACACCATAGAACAAATAATGTATGCATATACAGTGAGCCTACCTCTGCAGTGAGCTGTAGTGAGTAACGACCAAACTTCCCAAGACTGTCTTTCAGCATTTTATTGCAAGGCACCAGAAATTACATCAGCATAACTTCTCCTCAATTGAAAACAAAGCATCCACAGGATATTTTTTTTTCATAAATTCTCTGTGCAATACCAGGAAGGGAGTCACAAAATGCCAACCAGCATGGTCTCAACAGTGCACTATAGCATTGCAAGCTACTCAGCAGCCTTGCAACATGCGTTTCTCACCTCTAATTAACGGTTTTATGCATGAAAATAAATAGAAATTTAGCTCCAAATGTAAAAGTATAAACAATGACTCACCATTGCAGATAGAGCAAGTTAAAGAGTGAAAGAAATTTAAGAATAAGAGGAAGTAAGGCTAGCGCAAGTGCAACCATTGGATAGCGTGTCCATTACGTCACCCACACCGGCATGTCAGCAGTCTTGCTTCCTCTGCCTCCCAACTAATCTAAAAGTTGACTAATTGTCATGTTAATTAAGCAAAACTTAAATTAGTTATAATTAAATTAGTTATAGAAAACAGTTTTTGCCCCAGGCTGTAAACATGTTTATTTCTGCTGTGAAGTTTGACATTTTAACATGGGGACTTATGGAGACTGACTCGTTCTGTAGCCAGCCTCAAGTGGACGTTTGAGGAACTGCAGTTTTTGGCAGTTCCACATAGGCTACACTTCACAAGGGCAACACACATAAAAGTCATAAAATAAAACAGTTTCTATACGTCCTGGTAGTATTCTGCTTTGTCCGATAGCACGTGAAACACATGACATTTTATTAGCACATAAAACACGGAAAAATAACACAGGAAGTGTTAAACTGTCTTTCTGCTTCCTGAAGTGTTGCAGCACCGTAGAATGCTCCCTTTAAAATATTCACTCCATCACATTCAGGAAAAGTACATCACTGAGCCCAAATTGACTCTTCATGAGGTGCGTGAGTTATTGAATTAAAAAGTCCCAGTCCCTCCCATGGATGTAACTGTACCCTTCAAAATAAAAGCTTTTGCTAAACCCACATAGGACTTTAGAGGGATTTATAATTTAGCACAATTACATACACAGTACTACATATAAATACACATGCATAGATGCACATTGGACTATAATTATCATGGATGTATGGAGAGGATCTCTCCAATTGTGGTACACTTATGCACCAGTGTCCCATCAGTGGGTCAAATGGCTTCTTATATTTGGCATGAGGCGACAGAGCGACTGCAATAACTTCATAAATCTCCTCGAAATGCTCCACATATCACAGGCTTTCACTCACCCCCCGAGTCAGATAAAAACAAGCACACATGAGAGTATGCATGCATGCTCACACATGCACACACACGCACATGCTGGAATGCTCACACACACACACACACAAGAGTGTGAGTGATTGAGAGAGAGACCAAGCGAGAGATTGTAAAGCCAGCTGTGCGGCGGGAAGCCCTGCCAAGTGGAGGGCAGAAGCAGCGAGCTGAAGGCAGATGATAAGATGACAGATGAACTCAGCCCAGATGGCCTCCACATCTTCACTTCTCAGTCCTGTAATACCCTCATAATTTTGCATATTCACTCAGTTCTTCAGACGTTTTTTAAGAAGCTATATTTACCTGTTTTGTCTGCCTGATCCTGCTGCTCCACACTCTGTTACATCTTGTCTCTACTGGCTGCAGTTTATCTGAGCCATGGCCTGCCTGGCTCCAAGCCACCCGCTCCATTGTTTTCAGAGGCTGATCAATTCAGTTTTCCAGCAGAAGCGATTGGGAGGAGAGGGACCAAAAAGAAAAAAAAGAAAAGAAAAGAAGAAGCTGTAACTGTCTATTGTCTGTTGATTGTCCTCCTTATGTTCGAATCCTGCTGGTTAATTAATGGTGACACAGTCCAAACTGAGCTGTACAGTGTAACACAGATGGACCCCAGAGAGTTTAAAAGGGCACATGGAGGGAAACATAATGATTACAGGATGCTAATATCCGCTTCTTTTCTCAAATCATAAAGAATGAGACCGAACGCCATAAATAATTAATACATCCATGACATGTGGACAATATTTCATACCGGCTAAATATAAGTCAATATATTTTAACACTACATAACCAGTGACGCCTGCAACCATTAATATCACTGAGAGTGTAATCAAACATTCATATATGCACGGCTGTAGCCAGGATTTTAGATAAACTAAGGTCATGAATTCCCCTAGCACGATTATTCCTGACTAGCCACCAACCAAACTCTGTATTCTGAGTATGTACAAACTTGTAGTCTAAATGTGGAGAAAGAAACCCAGTTTGAACTGTAAACTCCCCAAACATCCTAAAATTTTAGACTGCAGAGGACGTGAACTCAACTCCGCTACAGCCCTGTACGTATGGTATATTATTATATTTTAAGTAATAACTATTATATGTATATATGTATTAATCAAAAATGCATCTATGTGTTAAAATGTACAGGTTTTCACTATCCTGTTAATATTTTTCTAAGTAAAAGTATAAAATCAGACCCATCAGACCTCCAGAGATAGAAGAAGAAGAAAAAAAGCAGGTATGGTGGAGGCTGAAGAGCTCATGAGGGAGACAAGAGCCTTCAGGACACGATCAATAAATGCAGGTGCTAGACAAGAATTTTGCTCATGTCAAGGTTGAACATGCAAGGCGTCAAACTAAAGAGGGAAAAAGGGTCCTAACATCTCGTCTCAGGTGACCAAACAGTCAGCTCAAGTCCTGGAAGAAAAGTAAAGGTGAGAGTTAAAAACCAAACCACGACCTGCTGCCGCGTCCTGTGAGACGAAGACGGGTCAGTGTCGTGATGAGCTAGCAGCAGCTCTCACGTCGTGTTGGGTGCAAAAGAAACGGAAGAGTTTCCTAAATATAAAAAGAGGATGATCAACGCACAAACTAATACCAGACGATTACAAACAGACATATTTAGGTTATAAACGTGTGCTACTGGATTGTATTCATCAGTGATTTAAAAATATCAGATCATCATCATTGGCTGAAACTGGCTGTGTTCTTTGTACATGTGCAGGAACAGACAAACAAAGTTGAATTAATTTAAATGTAATCTCATTAATTTCACTTCAATTAAAGTAAAACATAATGAGGGCTGATCGGAGTGTAAGGAGCGGAGAGTGTAGCTGGACACAAACTCAGTTTCATTCATTTCTGCTGTCTTGTGCTTAGTTAAATATTAATCTCAGTTGCTGAATTGCTGCTTGCTAGTTAGCAGGCATGTATGTGAAGTCACACATCACTCAGGTGTTCAGACCGATGATTGAAATGTGATCCAGGAAGTCCGGTCTGAGTTACAGATCAATGCGTGGTAGATGATTGGCCAAGGAAGATGCTTCATTGTCTCGAGACCAAAGCTTCATCGACGCTGTTGCCTTAATTGAAGTGAACAGGAGGGTGAGAGGTGACCTGGAGTTGGAAACCACCTACTTTACTTTCAGGTCATTCCCTTTTACTGATAGCATGAGTGAACTGACCTGCATCCACACAGCTGTAACTCTCAGGTGTTCTGCAAAAAGTGACTTGACCTTGTCGACGGCGCCAAACCGCGAATGCAGACAGATTTGTAAGCCACCGTGTGCCGAAGTGTGGCCGCGAGCTGCGCAGCAGCCTTTAAGTATGTGGGTGTCGTGTGGATCTTGTGAGGCCCGCTGGACGTATCAACCCAACAGATCATTTTGTCGAGGCTGTAAAGGCTTTCATTTCCCCTGTTGTGCTTGTGATTTTATCACGCAAATAAACAGACAGACACCAAAGCCTCCACTGGAGCCTGAAGATCTGACAACGGCTATTTTGTGAGTCTTATCGCTGTTACTTATGCAACGTTGACACAGGCATACGCACAGAAAATAGAGAGTGAAGGCTGTGTGTCCATAATAAGCAAAAGGAGACCTGTATAAGATATAGACAGGAGCCCCGTGTGAGACAATGAAGAGGAAATTGCTTTTAATATAGTTTCTATACGGTTTATGTTTATGTTCTGCATGGAGCTGAAAAAAGATTATGAATGCACGGATGAGGAGACAAAGGATTTCAACAATATGTGGCTGATAATGAGGAAATAAGACCTCGGATGGATGTCCATCAAGTCATCCATCCAGGTATGATGTTAAAATCTGAAGAAATTCACTCCTGTAGTGAAGTTTATGAGTCTTAACTTCCTCCAAACTTCACATTAATGCATCTAAAATGTCCAAAAAAAAAAAAAAAAAAAGCCAGTCTGTCAGTCTGCACCAGCTGGCGGTGCATTTTAATTTGGCACCAACTACGGCATTAAATTATTTTCGACGGCTGATGGCTGATTCCTGAGAAGGAAAAAAAAAATGGGGGGAGGAAAGCGAGCCAGATGTAATGCTTTCACTCACACACTCATCTCCTTTCATCTTGTTCTTCCAGCACATACTGTTTATGTTGCCAGAATAAAATAGGCTAGAGAGCACTCAACTGAAAATCCCATTGAGAGGAGAAGACACTCATGCTTTCCCTTAACTTCACACGCTGCTATTTAGACAAAAACACAAACATATCAGTGTGGAAAATACAGGCTCGCCTCATGCTTCCAGTCAATTTTATCTTTTGGCAAATGAAAGGATGATATGAGATGCCATATAAAGAGTACCATCAAATGTATTAAATGTGCCTTGCACTATTTTGTATAGCATGTACAAGCTATTTGAGAGTTCCTCTCATGGACTAACAGAGGCATTTCATGTTGTAAACATCCAGTAATAAGACGGCGAGTGCAAAATGACAAGCAGCTGACTTAAATCATTCATTCTAATATGAACCGCCTCAGGCTCAAACAGGACAAAGCTCAGCAAATCCACAAACGCTTTCTCATCCAGCATTTATTTCCAGCTTTAGCGATGAGTGAGAACGGCACATTTTTATACAAAGCAGACACCTTGATTTTTCGCCAGACGTCGTACCGACAATGTGGGCTAGCCCTCGAGGGGAAGTGATTTCCAAGAGTTAAAAGGTAAGCACTCATCAAACAGTGAGGAAAATAATAATAACTATAACTAAAATACAGGCTTCTGTCTGTTGGTAGCATACATTTTAAGTATGTTATGTGAATGTTTTAAATCACTGCAGAAGAAGATGATGTGCCTGATGATACCTTGTTTAAAGACATTTAATGTGTATAAAAACAGGTAGATGGAAATACACTGACTGACTGCAGCTGTTCTCAGCAGCACAAGCTTCATAAACAATTTGTCGTCAACTGTCCATTCAAAAAGCGCTCTATTACGCGTCTAATAGACGATTAAAAGCGTTACATACTGTAGATGTGCCACAGCCTGGTCAGTATCTTCTCTTGGATTTGAATCATGAATAGTAATGAGCCTACAACAGAGAGCTGCAGCTGACTCACAGGACTCCTGGCTCTCTTTAGTTACACATCAAAAGATTCTTTAAAGGCAATGAGGGACATGAAAAACAGACAGGGACATAAGTCCAGGAAATGTCTCTTATCGCCATCTGTCTGGCATCTCTACCTCTAGTCTCCATGTATGAACAGGCTGCTCCCGATAACAAAAAAACAAAAAAGAAACTGAAACAGTGTTTGACAATCGTGATCCAAGAAACGCCACATCTCAGTGATTTTAACATATAATTTGTCAGATTACATCTTGTTTGCTCTCCAGGCTGTGATAGCAGCTGATGAACACAACACATAGAAAACAGATAGTGCACTTTAAAAACAACAGACAAGAACAAGTTGGATGAAAGCGGCTGTGCCTGAAGTAGTCGCTTCCTATTTACTACATAGTGCATTACATTAACCTCCATCAGCTGAGTGTGTAATTGTCTCAGGAGTGCTGAATGAATCACTCGGAAACGTTCTCTCTACAATATCTGCATATGTTAAATTGGCACTAGTCAATCATTTTTATATGAATAGATAAATAACTCTGTGAAATGTGAATGTGCGAGTGTTTGAGCATCTTTGGGATCTTTGTTTTGGTTTTAGAGTCAGCAGCTTTACTACATTGGTTCACCCTCTGTGTTCTGTTTTCAGCTTTGTTAGACCTCCTGTACATTACCTGCTGAGCACCACGTCACAGGCGGCAAAACTAGCCACTAGCTGCCGAACATAGAGGAGCATTTAGCAGTTAGAGAGCCGAGTATTTTTCCTCAGGAGGTGGTGGAGACCAAAACAGAGGTAAAAAGAAGAGTGAATAACGGACTGCTCGAAGGAGGCGTGGGGTTTGCGAACATTTTTACAACTTCTTGTTCCGAGCGGAAAGAAAATCAATCAATTAATCGACTCCGGTTGCTGCCACTTGGCCAGGTCATCATTGTAACTTAACTTACTTATCAACTTACATATTTGGTGTAAATAAATAATGTGAAGCATCAGCAGTCATTCTGGCAAACAAGCAAAGGTAATGCATTGTTAAAGTTAGGCGGTTAAAACACAAAGTGAATAATTTACATATATTTCAAACCACATAAGTCACACCATTTATTGGATGTATAATCAGTTCTTACTGTGTGAGATGTTTCACTCCTGTTTTATTTCCCGGCTCTTCCTGCCGATATTCTGCTATGTCTCATAGCGGCCTCATCCATAATTTCCTCAGGTTCTTTAGAAATAATGTGGGTGAAAGAAAATACAAATCCTGCTTCTCAGAGAAGAAGCTGAATGTAATGAGCAATAACTTCTTTAATTGGAATCTCATCTCTGATTACATTTCTTGTTTTATTGTGATGCAGATTCACCAGCCTGCGCCAGCAATGAAAGCTAAAACTGAAAACTCAGACGAGACGAGATCTTGTTATTCTCTGTAGCTACTTGCAATGTTGCATGAAATCAGAATCTAACTGGGGTCTTTATATTGTTCAAAACAGTTTCTGAGGTCGCTTTAACATATTTTCCAAACACACAAGCGGCAGCGGTTGCGCAGAGGAGGGCCTGCATAGGCAGAAAGACACAAACAAACACACAAACACATATGTATGCAGGGAGTTTAACTTGATGCTTTGCCAATATTGTTTCGACTGTGATGCTAATAGAGCAAACTGAGGTGAAAATCTAATTGAAATTGAAAGAGAGAGGGAGGGAGAGACAAAGAGAAGAGATGAGTAATGATAGGAGAAGAAAAAGAGGGCAGAGACTGCATTCATACAGTATCTGTCACTGTGTGTGTGGGTCTGTGTGTGTGTGTGTGTGTGTGTGTGTTGCCTGCGGAACAGTTGATGGATTTGCTGCTTGACTGCTCACACAGATTGGTGCCTGCTGTGATGGCAGCCTTGAACTGAAATTACGTGCATACATACAGACACACACGCACACACACACAAAAGAGGACTACACATAATTGCAATTTCTGTGTGTGCAAGCGCATTTGTGTGTATTCTTAAGTCGGGGACAAGCGTGTGTGTGTGTGTTGCCTCTAGGAGGCCATTTCAAAGCTCTGTGGAAGGATGGATGAGCACAGGGCCAACCGAAGCACCAGAGAGGATGAGACAATTGAACAGGTTCAAAACACACTGTTTATGCCTTTATTAGTAACCGTTTATTATTTTCTGTGTCAGACGCTTTACTTTTATTGAATCAGAGATCGGCTGGCTTCCCCCCTTTGTTTGTTTTTAAATTAGTGAAACAGGTCAGACGCGACAGAGTGTTACGATGTATCATTTTCTAATCGAGGCAGTCGGAATAAAAAAATTCAAACTCAGAGAAAACAGGATGGATTATAAATTATCTCGATCTTGTTCTCGTCTGTCGCCTTTGAATTCGTGCGCTCCGTTGTCGGCCAACTAGGTGTTGGTGTGTGTAAGGATGAGGACGGGTGACATGAACAACTGCACCACCTGGGGGAATTTCACCACGGGATATAAGAACAGATAAGAGTGTTACGAACTGACTAGAGACAAGACACACAGGCTGTCCGCTGAAAAATGTTGTTCACAATAAATAAAGGAGGAGAAATGTAGTCACTGGAACGAACAGATGGGTTAGTAGCTGAAGGTCAGTTCACTCACACGACTGATGATTGTGATGTTTTATTGCGGTTGGAGTTTGGCGTCTAGGCTCCGCTCTCATCACTCCCCGCAGATATGTAGAGATACATACAGAGGAGTGACGAGCAAATATGTTATGAGTCTGCAGGGCGGTGCTGGGGTGGTGGCGGGGCTGAAGAACAGGCGGTGTTGGTGGCGATGGCATTGGCAGAACAGACTGAGAGATGGGACCGCCGGATTGTCACTTATGTGTATGTAGCACAGCGTGAGTTGTCTGCCTGCAGGTGCAGCTTTTTGTCGCTCCATTTTTGTGAGGTTAAACACTTTGTGAGGAAAGAAAGAAGTCTTTATATGTCTGCAAGATGCAGAGAAGGGACGAAGTAAAAACAATAGGTAGAATTTGGTTCAAATAATTTGAAGACACTCAGTATGCACAAAATATAATTAAAGAAGAAAACAGTAGCTGTACTGTATAAGCACGACACTCCACCATCAACAGATCAATAATACTTGCCCAGTAACGTACTTACCAGTTCATGGCATTTGCAAACAGACATTTTATCTCATTGAAGCTAGGTCGTTAGGCAAGCTGCAATCTGAAAACCAAAGGCTAAGAGAGAAGGCCACGTAGCAGCAGGTGCCTCATATAACCCCGACAGTGACTGAGAGTAAGTAGCATGAGTCAGTAAAGATGACTCAGCTTTTATGTAATAGTGGTGAAGGAAACGTGCGCCCTACCACACGAGTTTGTTCGTTTCGAAGGTTATACAGCCGACGGGGGAAAGTTTTTTTTGATGCTTTGGGGGAGAATAGACACAACATGTTAGTGATCTGATTTGCTAAAGTATAGTGAAGAAAGATGAGCGTAGAGAGGACAGACATTCACTATTTTTCCATTAGGAAGGGAAATAATGGAATTGAGGCTGATTTGAATCAATGAAGAGGCCAAAGAGCTGAGGTCACGTTCATCCTAAAACCACAGTGTGAAAAAATAGAATATGAAGGCCGATTTGATCATTCTTAGATATTAAAGTAAAAAATGATCCACCTAAATATAAGTTAGACTTTAATGACTTGTCACAGCAGCTAATGGACACGAGGTGGATAAGATGCATGTCATGCTGGTGTTGAACCGTCTGACAGCTGCTTGAATGAAGGACCTGTGGTAGAGCTCCTTCTTACATGGTGGGAGTAGCAGTCTGCAGCTGAAGGAGCTCGAGAGTCTCATGCAGGAGGTGACAGGAGCTGTTCATGATGGATGTCAGCTTTGCTAACATCCTCCTCTCCCCTCTAAGAGGGCAGTGCAGGACAGAGCTGGTTGTTGAGTCTTTTTCTGCCTTTCCGTTTTAGTAGCGACAGTGACCGTGGATGTCTCTGTCTTTGTTTCATCACAGTGTGATAAGTCATTGCTCGTTGATTTACGCATTTCTTTTTTCCTTTAGTGGGGCATCGGGGAGCAGCAGCGAATCAGAGAGCAGCTCGGAGTCGGACACCGACGAATCAGAGAGCAGCTCCAGTGACAGCGAGTATAATCAGGCGTCCCGCACGAACACTCCCGAGGTAAGACGAGGAGCGTGTACCTGCTGCTGGCGTATGAGTTTATGGATGAAATGTGTTTTTCATTTGCACGTGAATTAACTAATTTCACTTTTTATGGAATGGATTAAATTTCCATTGTTTAATAAACAGTCTGTACAGTTGCCACGTGCGTGTTTCTAACCCCGCTTTGGAGACGAGCATTCGTCAGTGGAGCCATGCTAGGTTTTGTTTTTTTCCTGGTTCACTTTTTTATTTCCATAAACGGCAGAGGAAACACGAACAGAAATCTCAGTCATTAAGCAATCATTCAACAATTGGCAGTAAAAGATACTGACAGTATCGACTCTGAAGTGTCGCACACTTTGTTTACATTTCATAAAGAGACAGATGCACTTTCATTGCCTTTGTTAGTCTCTGTGATTCACCACTATTCACTTCACTGTGTGTCTGACTGCCTCTACAGTAAATGGTCTCTTCCCACGGTCTCTGGGTGGTGCTCTGAAAGTCATAAAACTCCAAATGCAGAAAGTTGAATTATAACATTATTTATCACATTATTTTAATGGCTCAACGCTGCCTAGTTTCATGGGCTTATGCAGTCATACCCGCTGAGAGAAAGAGAGAGACACATACAGAGGAGGAGAAAGAAAACCATTTAGTCGCAGGCGGCACAAAGGCAGCTGTATGTGAAAAGAATCCGTAACGTAGAAATTAAATAAAGAACTTTCATATATAACCGGAATATGTTTTATTTTCTGTCTGCAAAATATAAAAACTTAAATGATTTCAACACAAAATCTCTTTTAAATCTGTCATTTCTCTTCAGACCCAACAAATAAAATGTCAGTACCATCAGTAAAAACATCTGCAGTATTTAATAATCTATAACTTGTTTTCGGACGATAGCCTGAGCCCCCCTCCACCAACAAATGGCAGCTGGACAGCTGGTTGAACAAGGTCCAAGCTCAAACCAAACCCCTGGTTCCCCCGCAGCAAGAGCACCATGGAAAGGGTTAGTACAGATGTTTACATCTATGGTTATAGTAAAAACAAATCTGGTTTGATCTGCATTACTTATTCTGGTCCATTGATCCTCTGCCCAGGCTCCATTACCCAGGGTCAGGAGACTTTCTCTCCAGGGAGCGAAGCACCAGGAGTGGGTACGGCTGCCAAGACCAAGCCTTGCGGATCCAACACCACCACCGTTCCAGCTGCACCAACGGTGGAACACAAGGATACAAGGGGAGCCTTATGGTAAGAGCTACAGCTCAATGTGTTTGGACATTTGCCTAAATAAAGTCTGAAATTATATCTATTAATTGAAATAATGACACATTGAAATTTACAGGCAACAATGGACAAAAATGTTTCTAACCATAAGTAAAATATGTATTCTTGCTTGGTCCTTGCAGCCCAGGCAAAGAGAAGGCCAAGGCCAAGCTCAGCCAGAAGGCCTCAGGGGAGAGCCAGAGGTCAAAGATGAGGCTATCACCGGGTCTAGTGGCCGGGCCAGAGGTCACGACCCCGAGGAGGAACACCACAGGGAAGAAACAGCCCAGACGGATAGACCGATCAAACAGTGTGGAAGATAATCAGAACCAGACATGGAGCAGAGCAAACCAGCATAGGTAAAGATGTTGGATGCGTCCACCATCACTTAACAGCTGAATCTCTAAAGTATGGCTCACTTATTATTGATTTAAAATGTAAAATTATTATTCATAGTTTCCTCAGAGCAACAGTTGTTGGTAATTGTTGATTCATGCTTTTCGAAACACACAAACATGGTGATTTCCAGTATTTACAGTTCCTACACAGATGAAATCGACAAAAACAAAAGTAAACAGAAGACCACAGAGACGCTTTTTTCTTTATTTATTCCTTATAATAATGAAAATGACATTTAACCAGAGAGAGCACATATAAAAATACATAAAAACAAAAGAAATAAAAAGAAAGGAAAAAATTCTCAATGTTCTAATCTAACACAAAGGGGGGCAGAGATCTGTATGAATATTTTAAACATAGAAAAGCTGCTGTAGTTTTAATTGCTTTTTGTTTTTAGAGAGTCAGACTGAAAAAAAATGATGCTGGAACTCTTAAAGGCAACAAAGCACAGATTCATACTATTAAATTTACATGTATAGATATAAAATCTGAGTAATAATAAGATTAATCATGTACACGCAAGAATCCTTCCAGGAGAGCAAATTAATACACTCTTCCCAAGCAAAACAAAACCCTCATTAATATTTTTCAACAATAAAAACGACCAAGATTCAAGTTTCTGGATCATCACTCGAACAGATATTCACTCGAGAGCTTTATAATCAGCTTTTTAAATATCACTTATTGATGACTGCTTCACAGAAAACATCTCATGACCTCTTATAAAGATCTTTGTGCGTGTGTGTGAATGATGTATCCTGACATAGAGTCCTGACTAACTTATGGCAGTGCAGATTCATTGTTTCAACCTAAGTGTGTTCTTTTTATGCAGAACAAATCAAATCCATTCTTGATTAATCACTGAATTCTATCTTACATGTTACTTGTTATTGGTAAAATTATTATAATTACCGTTAAGGCAACACATCGAGCTTCATATCGAGGGCTTACAGAGGCTCCAGCAGATCACCAAGCGTCTTGGCAGCTACCCACTGAACGCTGTCACTCCTACATCTGTTGTGAAAAATACTTAGACTGAGTAGAAGTCATGCCAAACTGGCTGCTCAGCTTGACGTTGGGCTAATTAGAAGATCCTAGCTTCTTTTCTTTATTCCTTTCTCCCTCTCTCCTTCTTTCTCTTCCTCTTTCCATTTTTAAGCTTCCCACATCCAAACAAGTTTGGCTGAATACATGCTGTTTTCAATTATTTCACGCTGTCTTATATTTTTTCATTTTAACACACATTCACCCCGTGGAGCTGGCCAACGTAAAAACATTATCTTCCTCTGTCTGTTGGTGTAAAAGTGCACTACAGCGCTGCGGTGCCTTGCTCAAGGGTGACTCTAATTTGGATTGTGATGCTTCTTCTTACTACAGCCCTGCAGCGAGGGAGAAGGACCTGTTGCCGCCTCCCTCCCTGGAGCATCAGAACCCCCTGAGGCCACGAAGCAAACCCCCCAGTGGGAAAACAGCCCCCAGGAAAGAACCTCGCAGCGCTACCAACTCAAACAACAACACAGTAACTCCACCAGCGGCGCTGCAGCAAACCCCTGTGCCAATACCTGCTGTTAGTGCAAACCAGGTTAGTTCATGGGGTGGGATACATGTTTGTGGCGTACAAAGGAAGTTTCTCCACATTTCTACTGCCTATGATTCCAGTAATTATTTACTGGGACATTTCTCTTTATGCATCAACTGGAATATGGAAGACACAGCTTAAAACTAAGCGCTGGCACACAGCGTATCCTGTGATGATCGCTTCATTCTTATCGTCTCTGGATGATTTGTTAAAGTCGTAAAAATCCTACAGGATAAAAACTGTTTTATTTCGTGACTATTAAGGCTCAACACTGACTGGTTTTTATCAAAGTATGGAAAGTCAGACAGAACTGACTCATCGACCATCGTCTTACCTAACCTGACACCCCGTGGTTTTATGAAGATTGGGTAGCTTCGAGGAGAAAGAAAGAAAGCAAGAAAGAAAGAGAAACGCTTACAGGGAACTTGCTTTATGTGGCTAAGACGGAGAAAAGCAGCAAAGATGATAGAAGATGAATTTAATGAGACTGGATTCATGTAAAAATACCAGTAGGTGAAAATATCATCGTCATCAACATGTGAAAACGCAGTCTCTCCACAGTATGTATCATTGAAATACCACAGGCTGGAGAACAGAGTCTGTAAATGAGTCCATAGTCCTAATAAATGTTGTAAATGTTGACCTGAAATAAAAAGTGTGAAGTAAGGTTGGCATATGAGAGATGAATAATGTGGAAGAGCAGCAGAAGTGAACATCAGTTCACGCAGCGACCTCTTGAATTTATTTTAGGCTGTTTTTTATCTTTGTTGAACTCTCTGACACCCGTGCCTCACGTCTTTAGATCTGTTAGCTGTGAGAAACTCATTTCCTCCTCCTTTCTCTGGTTTTATGCCGTTTTTCTGAAGAAAATAGACTCACTAAGACAAATTAACTGACAGTGAAAACTGCGTTTTGACAACAAACACTCGCAAGCCTCAGATCATCTGTCCAAGACGAGACCTCCGAGACATCTGTCACCTCTCCAACCACGGAGCTCCGCACTTTGCTTCATTATAACGTCTTCTTATTAACTTATGTTTTATTTTCAACAATGTGCCCCAGGAAAACAAAATCAAAGATTACTCCACTTATCACAGTGAGCTAAGCTTCACCTCAGCTGCTGTAGATTTAATTTTAGTTTTTACTTCATCAGCCATGTTAAAAGATTACACCGGCATTTTACATCCATTGTATCATGCTTCTAAATCATCTACATAAAGAGGTGTATTACTTAATCTCCACCTAAAGTTCACCCTTAAACTAAAACATCTGCATCCCTTGCTGTAGGTGCCGTCACAGCACCTGATCCGCTGCCAGTCTTCGCTGTGCAGAGCAGCCGGCAGCACAGCTAATGTTAGTGTCAACCGTCAGAAGGGAAGAAACTTTCCAGAAAACACTACACTCAAGAAAGGCTTTTCTCTGCAGAGTAAATAAGCATTATACGGAGGACAGATTTGTTTTTTTCTTTTCAATAAAACACAACATGGCATTTATTGAAAATGGATTTTGCAGATGGCAACATGCACTGGACAGACTCCAAAAGTTGGAGGGAAAAAAAAGCAAAAAGAAAAACGTCCCTTTGTGCCAAACCGCTCCAGACTGGAAACATTATACGCAGTCGCTTACTCATGTTGCACACGCAGTGCCTGCTACTCACTTCCTTCCAACAATCACTGATCATTTCACGTCTACAATCAAGCAATCAAACATCTCAGGAACAATTTTGATTGGATACAAAACAAGGCTGAGATGCAGAGATGCAGGTGTAACCGTGCAGAGCTCCCGAGAAAATAGATGAAGCAGGTGCAGGCCGGTCTCCGCACAAATCCTTCACACGCGAAGAACGTCAGGATGATGCAGCGGGGATATTTTATATTGTTCTCATTGTCAACAAATGCTATAAGAAGACCAGAATCAACAATGAATCCATCTTGCTAACAAGTACTTTGTAGCTGAAGCCTGAAATATCTTCCTCTGTGCAACAGAACTCAAGTGTTCTCTAAAAAACTATGATGGGAGCTGACGTAAATTCTCAGAAGTGCACCAAACGTGTGTTAGAAAATAGTAAAAATAGAAAATAGTCCCTAACAAATGTTTGCTAAAAGCTACCGTACCTCGCTGTCTTACTAAGCTTTTTAGAAAATCTATATAAATAAAAAATATACTAGTGACGTGTTTTTAAAAATGTAGGAACCAATGGTCTTGGGGCCGAGTGCTTTGAAGCGAGGGGAGTCAGACAGCTCTGACAGAAAGACTAACGTGCGTTTGTTGGCGTATTTTCATAGGATTTGTTGACACGATGAAGAATATATACACCAGATACGTCCTACGAAGCTATCTAACTATGACATGACGCTGTACTTTAAGCGTTTGCAAACCTTTTTAGAAAAGACTTTTTTCTAAATATAGACTGTACCCGTGCGGTGCTGTTGACAATGCAGCAATCAAGGCTGAATATCATTGTTGCTGTTGAATAATCTGTAATAAAGATGCATTTTCCTTTTTTTTTCTGTGAAAAGATCCCAAATACCAAATGTAAAACGCGTCTTTTCATTTGCATGTGACAAACATCGGGTCGCGTCTGCGCTCAGCCGTGTGACTGGCACGCAGTCAGTATAACCGACATACAAAATTAGGCAGTCATTTCACTTCACAGATTACTAGAACGAGCCCGGGCTGTCTCATTTGCATGACATTATCACATGCGGTAATATACTGTATGTATTTAACTTTACTGGTTTCTGTCATCTGCAGGTTGAATGCCGTATGTGTGAGTATTAGTAATTTCATTTGATCGATTCAAAGCTCTCTCTTCTTTCTCTTTACAAACAGGACAAGAGGAAACACCGAGGTCCAAACACCAAAATCACACCCAAGTCCCGAGAATTCATCGAGACAGATTCTTCCTCCTCCTCCTCTGAATGCCAATCGGATTCGGAGGAAGTCATCAAAATCCCAGCTCTCCCGCCTCAGACGACACGCGCCGCAATTAACACACAGACTCTGTCCAGCACACACATACACACGCCTCTCCTGCCATGCCTGGCCTCCGCTGGCAGTATGGGCAGTCTGGGAACATTTGGAGGGAAAGGACTTCGAGTCAAAGACGGTAGCAATGTGACCACTAATGGTAGCAGCAGTAGTAATAGTAGCATGGTCGGCGGTAGTAATGGCGGCAATAGCAATTGTAATTCGCTAAGCATTAGCAACCTAAGTGGTTCATTTGGCACTTCTGTTCCTGATCCTGGAGGGTTAGGGGGGCAGTGCAAAGACCTGGAGCCCATGTCACCGCCTTCCAACATTGGACACGAGGTCCCTCTCTCTCCCCTGAGGGACTACCCAGAGATTCAGAGTTTATGGGTGAAAATTGACCTGAGTTTGCTCAGCAGGGTGCCCGGCCAGGGTTTGGGGGAGAGATCAAGGGTGGGAATAGCAGAAAGGGACGGGAGTGAGGGGAGAGACAGGGAGAGGCAGGGGGACAGGGAGAGGATGGGGGTGACGGAGAGAGAAAGACAGAAGCAGGAAGAGAGAGAGTGGCCAGCGCCGAGAGAGAGACAGAAATTCACCAAAGGGGACAAACAGGAAGAAGAAAATGAGCGATTAGTGCAGGACAGAGAGAGGCAAGGTGACAGAGACAGATTAACAGAGAGAGAGAGGCAGACGGACAGAGAGGACAGAGAACGATTTGGGCTCGGGGAGAGGGAAAGGACAACGGGGAGGGACAGAGAGAAGGTATGCCAAGGTCTGGGGGTCCTGGATAACCCGACTGTGCAAGAGCAGAGTAATCCCAGGTTGGCCGGGAGGACGGAGAAAGGAGAGAATGGAGGCAAACACAGGAGGCAGGCAGCTGGAAACATAGTGGTCCCAACAGAGAAACACACCAGCAAGAGCAAGAGGAAACATAAGGTGTGTGGGTTTTTTTTTTAACTTTCTATGTTTAAGTCCCTAATCAGTCTCTCCTGTTTTACTCACAACCTCCAAATGTGTCTTTTCCCTCCCAAATGTACATAGTGTACTTAGACATAGTGCGTTTTTTCTCTCTCCTGTGTTCCAGTCGGACCACAGCGAGTCATCGGTCAACGGCAGTAAGAAGCTACGACTGGACAAAAACTGTCAGCTCCTCCCACCGTGCATCTCTCCAATACACAACCACAAGAACAGCTCCACAGAGTGAGTGTTAACGTACTTCACACTCGATGCATGAGGTCATGAGGTTCAGATCCTAATGGCTAAACAAACTTATACACAGGAGTTTACTAAGATTTCATTCACAGAGATGTTACAGCAACATTTCAAGGACCTGATTGAGTCTTAAAGGGTTAGGCGTTCATCATCAACACCCAAAATACTCTAGCTGTAAGCCGTAAGAATACAATACAAAGCACATGATGTGTGTGAATGAGATATGACAAGTCTGCTAAAGCTAATTTCATTGTCAGCCCACATTGCTTACGTTCAAGTCTTCTTCATTGGCTCTGTTGGCACTTTGCTGCATGTCTTGGCACGTGAATCCACTTATCGACAGTTGGTGGAGATGACGTGCCAAATGCCATGAAACCATCTGCGGGAGCATGTATGCTTCACCTGCCACCCTCATGCAAGTTCACAAGAAATTTACAGTGTCGTATATACTATTCAAACTCCCGAAAACACTCTATGGGTAAAAACAGATGATCTGCTCTGAGGGTAAATCTGTGCAGATGCTGGTATTTGGTAACACCGGCGTTATTTGGTTAATCCTTCGCTGCGTTTTCTTTGCTCTGTCGGTTTCAAACAAAAGGATGTATGTGGAGGATGAGATTTGAACCATGTGATAGAAAAATAATTCACCGCCATGAATTGATTCAAGGATGTCAGTGGGAGCGTTTCCACGCCGCGTTAGTGAACGGGAAGGACGGGTATTCATGTTTATTGTGAGTGAAGATTAGCCCACCTTCCAGTGAAAACGAGTGCATGGCACGACAAGATGTGAGAAGTTAGTCCTGTAAACTGGAAAACCGTTATACCGTCCTCTTATACTCTTATTAAAACGCCACATCCTCGTGTGACTGGGACACACGCTAGTAGAGATATTTTTAGGAGGGCTTAAAATTTTTAATGTGGTGATGAAGTCATCGGAGAGGCGAGTTCAATTCACGCTGTGACACGGGAGTGACAAATTGTGAATTTCAGCTTTCTGTGTGAATTATTAAAAACAGACTAAGCTGGCTGTCGCTATAAATAAAGCTCAACGTGACAGCTACAGAGGAAATATTTTTAAAGCATCTTGGCGTTATCAAGGAGTACACAGCAGGCAGAGGTGGGAGGGAAAGAGGGGGTGACCCATGACATTGTACAGCAGACGTCTCATCCGAGAAGCTTCTTTATGGGAGCTGTAAAGCGGATGATGCGATTGTCCTCTCTCAGATTCATTCAGCAGTTTCTAACCTGTGACCATGTTGATTTTTTTTTTTCACGCTGTTTCAATCAGTGAGGTTGTCAACGCATAATTAGAAAAGACACATTAACGATTGAGTCTTTACCGCAGGAATGTTTTGTTTTGCCTTTTGCTGTCTATTGTTGAGCACATGATATTTCAATTACAGTCATAAACACACAAAAGTCCAAGGGAAGAATTATGTCAATGTGTTTTTTTTAGATGTATTATTAATAGTTTTTATTATTAAAACGGATGGAAAGAATAGAAAATATCAGTAATACTTAGCAGAAACATTTCTGTTTTGATTGACAGCAAGCTTGCAGGCTGAGTCTTACTCTACTGTACTCTACATGTCATCACCTCCATGGCTGAGAAATGAAGCCAATGCAGAAGTGCTAAAAACTGCAGTTCCTCTAACGTCCACTGGAAGCTGGCTGCAGAAGTGAGTCAGTCTCCATAAGCTCCCATGTTAAAATGTCACTAAACTTCACACTGAAATAAACATATTTACAGCCTGGTACAAAAAACAGTTTTGGTCTCTATAGCTAATTTCCCCGTTCATGACAACTGTACTGAGGGTGAATTTATATACAAGTCACCTGTTCAAATTATATTAAGGGTTAAAGTTATGCTGGATTAACGGTGGGACCATGTTCATTGACAGGTGGGTGCTGTTACAGGTGGCTTACTCGAGCACCCAGGCTTCATTTGGCCCGCCTTAGGTCTGCCGATGATCCACATCTTTGCCAATTTTTAGATTAACCAGGAGGTGGAAGAAGTAGTACAGCCAACATGGCGCCGTTCAGTGTTGCATGATTTCAGCTTCAAAACAACGCTTTGGAAACCTGTGAGCTAATCTAAAAATCGGCAGTGGATCAGCAGTGGACCTGAGGCGGGCAGTTAAACAGAAATTCAGCCTCAGTACAGTTTAACGGGGAAATTAGCTAAAAAACAGTTTTTTGTACCAGGCTGTAAACATGTCTATTTCTGCTGTGAAGTTGGACATTTTAACATGGGGACTTATGGAGACTGACTTGTTCTGTAGCCAGTCTCAAGTGGACGTTTGAGGAACTGCAGTTTTTGGCACTTCTGCATTGGCTTCACTTCACAGCCACGGAGGTTGCCTCTTGGTATGCTAGGCTACAACACGATGCTTACGTGCTTTATACAAGATTTTATTGGCATTATGGAAACAAGTTCTCTTCTATGCTAACGGACACCTAGCAGATGAATGCAAAACCAGGGGGCACCATGTATTGTGTTTCATTACAGAGCAGATATCTACATGTAGCAGACAGAAAAAAGCAGCTTCATTTGTTTTGTTTTTTTTTTTATTTCAGGACTTTAAAATCCAGAAAACCTCCCAACTGTATAATTTCTTAACTTATTATCCCTTTAAAAGAAGTATGAGAGCTCTCACATGCTTTCCTGCACACACACACACCAGCATCCACTTAAGGACAGACACACACAAATGCACGCAAATTAGCATAGTCATGCACACATCAATTATGCTGTACGCAGACACAAAAGCACACACAGTTTCTCACATATTCGCACATGCAGACACACGCACGGCGGCAGCTAATTAGTCTTTGTCTCCCTGGTTTTGTGTACTATCACTAATGTCGGGGCTCGGGGCGATGTTCTGCGAGCTCAGCAAGTTTTCTCGCTGCATCAAACCCCCAGAGTTTCCAGGCAGAGGAAAAACATAAAAAATATTATGTGTTGTGTTGCAAACAATATGAGTCACAAGAGGTACAATAAGGCAGCTGAGGGAATAATCGTTGATGCTCTTGGAGGGAAGGCAAAATTACAGCAATTTTAGAAGGAAAATATTATTCAGCAATTGCAAATGAAGCTGCAGCAAGATAGTTTGACACTGTAAGCTGAGCTGAGAGAGGTTGGATTTACATGCTCGGTGTTTGAGTCGTTCAAATTCATTTTTGAGTTTAAAAATTCAAAGAGAGATCTTCGTCTTCAAATACTTAGAGGTGCAGAAGGAGTCATAGATAGAAACAAAGATGATAAAATAGTAAAAATAATAGAAATACAGTAGGAGGAGGGTCTTAGTGAGTTATAGCCCGGAGAGTAAGTCTATGCGAAAGTCCAACGGCAGTTCAAGGGGGGCTAGGTGAAGTTATGGTTTGTTTGGAGGGTAAGAAGACAGTTTAGCACAGAGGCACTGAGGGTGGGATGGCTTGAAAATGGATGAGGCCCATGAGACCCATGAGAAACAGCATCAGGAGGAAAAAGATGCTGAAATTATACTTTATGATGAGCTTTCTTCCAGACATCCGAAGCAAAGCATGATTTTTACATTACACTAAAAAAAAAACCAAACACAGGTATGATCAGCCATTGTTTCACACAGATTGTTGCCTTTTTTACTGAACATTCAATTTGTTCTCACCACGAAACATTTGCTCAATAGTTACAGCCTGATAGGAGTACAGAAAGTAGATCTAGTAGACTGTAGAAGTCTGTTTGTATCTTTTCATCATTGATCGCAGGTTGATTGCATCAGATTCCCCACACGTTTTTTGCTAACTGGCTGAGAGGCATGGGGAAACACCATAAAAGGAATAATAAAATGTTATATTTGTTGGTTTATCATTTGTTGGGGAGGTTTCAATAAAAATAGACTAATTTATACTGGTGCATACATAGAACCAGGCATACAACTGTGAACTATGGTACCTCCTCACCGCTCTCATCTTAACATGCCACTTAGCAATGGAAGGTGTTAATTGCACCATGGAAGAGGCAATAGGCGCAAGCGAGCTAACTAATTAGAGCTAATATATCCCGTGCAGTGATAAGATAATATTCAGTTATGATAAATAAATGAATAATTACACTGATTCGTCATTTGTGTGCCTGTGTGTTCAGTAGCTCTCTAAACAGGAAGCAGTCTCGGCGGCGCGATGAGAAGCTGCTCCCGCCCCTCCTGTCCCCCCTCTCTGACGACCCCCCTCGTAAACGAACCTGCGACAGCAGTTCCTCTCTCGGCCAGGAGGGTGGCAGCGCCACCGGGATGCTGCCCTGCTCCACCTCCTCGACCACCTCCGCATCCTCTTCCTCACACAGACACAGGAGAGGCGAGGGCAAGGCCTTGTCACATGTGAGAAATGGCGGCGTAAGTGATCAGCTATATATTCTGCTCCACTCCCACTGTCCACACTTTTGGTGGCACACTCCAGCGATAGGAAGCCAGTGGCATCATCTCCTTAGTGCGAAATTAAGTTGGCCGCCTGACACCTGTTCCAAAAATAACCAGAGTTAATGGCATGCCAGTTTTAAAAGATACGAATCAACAGCGTGACACACATCTCCGCTGATGTCGTGTTTTTGTTCCTGTCTTAGTTTCAGGAGACGAAGTCACTTAAAAACAGCATGAAGACACTAAAGGAATGCAAAAGTACTGCAGGCATTTATATAATTACATTAATACATTTAAGTAAACTGTTCATGATCTGTCTCATTCTTTCATCTCCGCTCATAACAGTGACAGCAAGACCGCTAATTCAGCCGACAAAGTGGATCCGTCACTGTGAACGAGCAGCCACCAATAAACTTTAAGTGGCTGCTTGGTGAAAGCCACACATAGTAACATTAAATAAGACGATTATAACCGTAAATTTAATGCCTACAGGAAATGGATCCCCACGGCGAGAAGCCCAGCGGAGACGGTTACCATGCCAACGGACAGTCAGACTCGGAGGTGTGGTCCGAACCGGTGACGGAACCCGCCGAACCTCGCAGGCCAAGGCTGTCATTTAGCGACACGTATGTAGAAACACAGTCCGCACCAACATGCCAATAACACCCGATTAATACCGACACGTCGGCTCCATCTCACAGGAGACAGCTTGTGTTTCCCCTTTACACTGAAGCTTGTCCTCTTGTTTCTTCATATTATTGACTCTCTCAGTCCAGACAAGTAAAAGCATCCATGTAAAGTAGAGCGGGGATTTCTTAGAGAGTTCTTTGTATTCAAGTATAATTATAGTAAACACTGGAGTTTACATTAAGGCCCGCCAGGCTGAATTTGACAGATGGATCACTCTGTGGCACAAAGTCAACTTGTTTTATGGTGCACCACTTTTCTAATAGAAGCACTTAAAGATTGAAGGGGGCTTTATTTACAGAATATTGCAGAAATGGAATATAATATTCATAACTTTGTTTTCATTAGTGCATAATCACCAGAAAATAAGAATAATTATGTTTTTGTTACCTTGGAATGAGCCTGTTATATCGAGTCCATTATGTTTGCAGCCACTCTAGTTTCTCCTTCATTCTGGAAAGGGGAGGGTGAAGCGATAGGGTTGCAATCAGCAGCTACTCCACTAGAGTCTCCTACGAGAAATGAGTCCAAAACATGAATCCAACAAGGATTACCAAAAGATCCAATCCTAAAGGGACTCAAGTGAAATGCAGTCGACCCCAACTGAATATTACTTTGACCTGACTTGAGTCCTGTGTCGGGTCATGCATACGAGGAACCCACGATGACCTCTTGTTTTGAAACATCTAATTTGAGGGATGATACCTCTTGACGCTGTATATTGGATGTTTTAAAGCACTCACAGTTGCAGGTTGGGGAAAATATCTGTAACTCTGAAACCTGGGAAGATGATACATCTTGTTACTTATTTGCCCCAAAGGGTTTGTGCATTATTCATGAAACAACATGTTTTGTTGTTATACTAAGGTTACACGGAGCCTGAGGTATGTATACCAAAGTAGGCTAATGTATATAACTCACTGCGAGTTACTTGTAGTCAGTGATTATGCAAATCGCAAACAGGCGTCCCTTTTTTTTTTTTCTAACTTTTTGTTAAACGACGTGCCGCCGCGATGTTCATCCTTCACTGTGCTGTTTTCTAGTGTCCACAGTGCAGACTACTACATGCAGGAGGCCAAGAGACTGAAGCACAAGGCCGACGCTTTGGTAAGACGTCGTCTTTTATAACTCTTTGTGTAATCGCTGAAAGAGACACAGACACACACACACACATCAAGTGTTACGAGAGGCAAAAAGAAGGCAGACAGTCAGAAACACACAGCACACAAACACACACCTCCACTGTCTAGACTGTAATTATGTGTGTTCTTGTTCAGACGTGTGTCATTGCTCATGTGTGTGCAAAGCAATCGCAGAAGAATGAAAATCTATTTCATATCAAGGACTTGTACTGTGTAATTTGTGTTATTTATTGCACCATTTGTCTCCAAGGGAACACTGAATTTGAGGACTGATTATGTCTGTAAGATTATACAATATCAAAAGAATTATCTGATCCCCCCACCCCGAACAATGAAATGAGATTTATTTAGCTTGCTATTTATCTTATGTTTATGCATTGTCTCCTCGGATTTATCTGTGGATTTGCATCTTAGTAGGAGATTATTCAAAGAAGAGACTGCGCTGCTTATTCTGTCACTGTCTTATTCATGTCGTCTCTCTCGCTCACTCTCTTTATCTACCCTTGTTTCTTTTCACTGCCACATTCCTTCCTTTTCTCTCCGTCTCTCATTTGCCTGTCTGTGTTTTTCTTTCTCCCTCGTCTCCGTCTGTTAGATGGACAAATTTGGCAAAGCGGTGAACTACGCAGACGGCGCCCTCTCCTTCATAGAGTGTGGAAATGCCATGGAGCGAGATCCGCTGGAGGCCAAGTCACCATACACCATGTACTCCGAGACCGTCGAGCTTATCAGGTACTGTGTGGGTGAAGAGACAGAAGTGACATTATCAAACGAAATGAAGACAGAGGATTTGGTAAACACTTCATTTCAGAAGTTCCTTCACGGCACAGAGTCTCATCGTTAGTTTAATTGGTGCACTCTGAGGCCACCAAAGTGCCGAGAAAAAGACTAAATGTTTATTTAACGTCTATTGACAATACTGTAGAGTCTGAATGTTTCACACAGCGGCAAAACAGAAAGTAAAGTTGAACAGCAGCTACACTGAACTGAAGTCAGGTGTGAAACTTCCCGATAAAGAGTCGATACTCACAATGAAAGAGGTATCGCTCCTTTCTAATGAAATATAAAATAAAATTGCAGGTATGCATGGTTTGCAGAGCAGCAGTGATTAATGAGAATGGATTGTAGACTCTTGCTAATGGGGTGCTGAATCTTGCTGGACTGAGCTCAGTTATCTGTCGCTGCCGATGTCCTTGTTGGTTATTTTGATTAAGGGACACTCGAAAACTCTTGTGAAACATCTCTAGGACGGCGTGTGTTGGCTCGATAGACAAGTCCCGTCCTTCCACTGAAAGTGGTGGACACGCACTCCACAAGAACAAACATATACCGACCTGCACAAGCAGGTAAAGGTGTTAAATTCAACACACGTGCGGGTTAAATAAATACTGAAGGTGGTTTGAATTTCATCATTAATATGATGTCCCAAAACCATCATAATCAAACATATCATACCCAGATTCACGTGTGGAAAATTACATCTCTTATAAACCTTGCCAATTATCTTAAATGTTCTGTGCTTGCATGCTGCATGGTCACCTCTCTGACCACACAAAATGACTAATCAGAACTTGAGCTTTTGAACAAGAGCTAATTAGCATGAAGCCAGAGCTGCATCAGAAATGTCTAGACTCTTATATTTTTTTGTCTGAAGCTTCGCAGACCTGCAAGGGTTGCTAATGAGCGTAGTTTAACAAGTGTTGCATTACAGGATCTCTGCTATTTTTCAGCCTCTCTCAGCTAAAGTGCAACTTTAAGCGAGCAAGCTGAGTGGAACAAATGACTGCTACGAGGAAAGCAGGCGGGTTGTGACAGCAGGTTGCTGTAGTGGTACAGGGGCCTTTTAACTGAAGGACTCAGGTTCAAGCTCTGCCTGTCTGCGCTCATCCATCCTGCTGAAGGGTCCTTGAGCAAGACGGTGAACCGCCGCCAGCTGCAGGGCTGCTGATCTGTGTGAATGTGGCCTTTGACCTCCCTGAGGAGGGAGCAGAGGAAAAGTACGAGGGTTTCTAGAGAGATCAATAAAGCATAAAGGTATAACTCCGCTCTCCTGATTCACCTGTCACTGCTGACTTCGTTTTGATTAACCACCTCGCTAAGCAATCAGACGGGTCACTGAGGGCAGGAGGCAACAGCTGACCCCTACAGCACTTCTTTAAATATCTAATCAATAACTAAAGGAGGAATGCATCCTTCCACGAGGTGAGATACAGCTGACCTGTAGCTTGACTTGCCTCAGGGCACTTCAGCAGGGCCGTCGCTGGCTGTCAACGAGCTGAAGGAATTAATCACCGACTGACGTGCAGCTGTTTTATATTCTTTATGTTCATAGAGCAGCTCCGTGAGTGATTTTAACCTTGATTTTCTAATTAAAGTGAGCATTGAGTATACATGTATTCACTATCACGAGAAGAATAAAGTGTGTTTTTATTTCACGGCCATAAATCACCGGAAAATGTCAGCAGATGAGTAATGAGCGTCTCTCCCCTGAAGGTATGCCATGAGGTTGAAGAACTTCACCAGCCATTCAGCCACCGTCGCTGAGAAGAAGCTAGCGGTGCTATGGTATGATTCTCTCTTTGTTTGTGTGTGTGTGGGTACAAATGAATGCTTGTGCAGTATCCGGGATCTTAGAAATACTCTGCTATTTGGACCCGACAGATTAAAAACAAATATCTTGCATCCATCCATGCATTTTCTTCCGTGTATCCGGGTTTGGCTGCAGTGGCAGCGGGTTTAGCAGGGCGCTCCAGACGCCCCTCTCCCCAGCAACACATTCCAGCTCCTCTTGGAGGATCCTGAGGTGTTAGCAGGCCATATGGGCTATGTAGTCCCTCCAGCAGGTTCTGGGTCTGCCCTGGTGGCTCAACACCTCCAAAGCCGCTTGTATCGCAACCTCATTCTTTGAGCCATTACCCAAAGCTCATGACCAAAGGTGAAGGTTGGAACGTAGATGGACTGGAAAGTTGAGAGCTTTGCTTTCCGGCTCAGCTCCCTCTTCCTCAGGACAATCTGGTACAACGTCCGCAGCAACAACCTGCCGCTTGTTCACTTGTGAACCCTGAGATACTTGAACTCCTTTGCTCCCAACCCAGAGGGAGCATTCCACCATTTTCCAGCCTCAGACTTGAAGGTTCTGACATTTATCGCAGCTGCTTTTTTTACCTCTCCTCCCATTTTCTAAATTGTACCACAGTACATGTAAATGCTGCCTCTCCACAGTTTCTCAGTTGAGTTTTCCAAGTGTTGCAAGATGCATTCAGAAAAACCCTCCTAACTGCTCAAAGATTGTCGTAAATGACCCGCTTAGCGACATAGCTGCATGTTCGTTGGAATAATCAACACCCACAAACTGCTATATAAGGCCACCTGTTGTGCTCTATTTGTTTCATTCAAAAAAAAAAAAAACACAACCCAAGAGTTAGCTGTCTGAAATCAGAAAGCAAGAAGAGAACAAATTTATTACAGGACCTGAAACAATTTAAGTCATCAGAGCGGCACCGTATGGACAAAACAGGAAATGGTTCAGCCAATCGGTCAAGGGGTCTCTGACAGCCGTATTACAGGTTTGTAGAAGGAGATAATCCACGGTTGAGTGCGACATCCTGACGCCGGCACGGGTCACAGCGACCTGCATGAAGGCTGTGAAGTCAAATGTGTCGGAAGTGTTTTTTCCCCTGCGGAGACAATCTGTACCCGTGCGACAGATCTGACTAAGAAAATTGGTAAATGCAACAAAGTCGGACTCGAGTTTGTACGAGTTGTTCCAGCATGAGACCCATTCAGTCTGCATGTGACGTTTTTCCTCTTGCAGCAATCCAAAAATATTTTAAGGTGTTTTTTTTTCCTGTGTGAACTCTGTGATTGCATCAAATATTAGTAATAGAATACATTTCGTACAGTCTTTACTTCACTTCCTGATCCACTTGTTGGGGAGGGCTTTGAAGTCTCGGGTGCTTTTTGTGCATATGGCCTGTGACGTGAAAATAATATTGAGGATGGAGCCTTAAAGGGAGTTTTGTACGGAGGTTTCATCTGCCGTCTTATGCTTTTGTTTCCATAGTAACCGCTGTCTGTCTCTGCTGTATCTGAGGATGTTCCATCTGAAGAAAGACCACGCTGTCAAGTACTCGCGGTCGCTCATGGAGTACTTCAAGGTAATACACACACGCGCGCACACACACATGCTCGGACATGGATTTTATTTCCTTCCCCTTCTCTCTCATTTTCTCCCTCAGCGGTTGAAAAACATGAAAAGCTAATTACAGTCCCTCAAATGCATTTCATATTCATTCTCATGGTGCCTGTGCATTAATTTTGCATGGCGTTATTAAAATCCATTCTTTCTCTTTGATATTAATGTATTAATTATCTCCATCAATCATCGCAGTGGATTGTTAGGGTTTAATGTGCTTGTTTTGATTAATTATGTTTAGTTTAATTAATTGCTGAGGATGTCATTATCACAGTGCCGCATTTGCATTGATGGGATTGGGTTTCTGCAAAGGGACTGACTGGAGTACGTGTGCGCAGGCTGTGAACATACAGTACATGTTGACAGAAAGAAAGAAAAAACAAGTGAGATCAGTCGCAGCAGTTCATCTTCTAAAAGAAAGTCTCACCAAATCTGTAAAATGCTTCTCAACATGACACGTTAATGTGGATTTTAAGTGCCTGTCTCTGAGTAACGCTGCACCATTTAATGTTCAGAAATTACACGTACTGTATGGAGCAAATTGGCGCGCTCAGTGGGGTTCGGCTCATGTTATATTCACATTAAAATTTTAGCCGCTGAGCTGACGCATTTGTCAGAGCTCTCTCATATCAGTGATTAAATAAAAAGTATTCACCAACAGATATGAATCACTCTGTTTCTGTATTATTAAATAAGTTATTTGAAGGTTATGACTCCTAAATTAATCATGTTAGTTGAGATTCCATGCCTCGTTTTTGATGTTTATTAATGTGCGCTGACCTTGTTGAACCAATAAATAGGAAGTGAAGAGAAGATTCAAACTACTCCCCTATCGGTCTGTTAAATAGAAAGTTAGTATGCTGTTTATAAGTATTAAAGGGTGAAATTGTTGAGCTTTAGAGGTACTGCTAGGCAGATTTTGTTACCTTCAGACAAAGCTATGCTAAGCTATCTTGTTTATTTTCTTCCTTTCCTGTAATTTTACTGTAAATTTCTCTTTTTGTGACCCAGAATTCGGCCAAGAGTTCACACCAAGCCCCCTCTCCCTGGAGGACCAATGGGAAGTGAGTATACACACGCGCGCACACGCAGACATGCGGCATCATCCCCGCCACCTTCATCCACGTAGATAATTGAGAATTTATAATTCAGCGGAGCTTTGCTGCAAAATACCACGCTGACAGCCACTTCTTCAAACAAACCCCTCAGGAAGCAAATAAAAGGATTGATTTGTTGTAAATGTGAGGAGGAGACGACTGGAGGGGCTGCCGAGTGCCGGGTTGAGAGGGAGTGTTGATAGATGGAGGAGGAGAGGGGTGGAGGAGGTGTGTGGATGTGAAGCTAATGAGTTTGGACAGCTCTGACGCTGTACAACAGCGGGACTGGAGCTCAGTGTGTGCGGTGTGTGTGTGTGTGTGTGTGCAGCACTGAATCAGGCACAAGTCGTCGGGTCAGCGAGGGTCAAGGCCACATCACAGACATTACATCACTGCCAGAGCCACACACCCAGCTGTGCGAGGCAGGGGTGCAGTTTGTAACAGCATGACTGATGTTACTAGACAGTGAATGTCAGAAACTAATGTTGCTCCATGTCTGCTGGACGTGTAATTAGGCAAATGTTTACGAACACATCCGCCATAATAACCTGAAATGGCGATCACATGACAGCGTTGTCCTTGCAGCTTGTAAATAAATGCAGCTTTAATGCCACGTTTTCTATGAAACATGTCACCTCCTTTCACAAATATACTGCTTTTCATCCCTTGTCCCCTTCTATGACATCTTTTCCTTTCCACGTTGCATTTTCCTGACAAGGATAAGTGTGTTTTATCCCCATCAGCGGCGCATCTCTTACCGACGCTCGCATAAAGTTCTGTACGTGCTCATAAAAAGAACGATTTCCCTTTTTTGTTGCTGTCAAGTAGATTTTTCACCGACTCCAGCCTCGTAATACAAAATGTAAAATGTGATGATTTTCACTGAGATGATGCAGGCCAGAAGCATGCAGCCTCTTTACAGTAAGCATATAAATATATGGAAATTAATATACTAACCTAATAAAAAAATAATAATCTGGTTTTCCCAAGGCTATATATATCGACCGGATCATCAGTTCTATGTTTTCCTAAGACTGACTCACTTCTGTAGCCAGCCTCAAGTGGACGTCAAGTGGACGTGAGGAACTGCAGTGTTTAGTATTTCCGCATTGGCTTCATTTCTCAGCATCGGATGCTGCCATAGAGGCCAATTCAGATACTGTAAGTTTTTCCTCCTTCCAAAATCGAGTGTGGCCTTTAAAAATAGAAAACTAATGAAGACAGTATTTGGCAGACACATCTTTGGTGCCAGTAAGTCTGTTTGGAAAATACTGAACACTTGGCTGACAGACTTTAGAGCACACTTTCCTCTTTGGTTGGTATCAACTAACTCAAAGTCCCTTCCAGCATACATAAGTCCTGTTGAATTCATTTTAATTCTCTTGGTGTCACTGAGACTCACTGCCTCTCTTTGTTCTTCAGGGTCAATGGGACTCCATCTCCCCTCTCACTCAGCCCTTCCCCAGCCAGCGGCAGCGGCGGTGGATCTGGGGGTGCCCCCGCCTCGTCGGGAAGTGTGGCTATTCCCCAACGGATTCACCACATGGCTGCCAGTCATGTGAACATCACCAACAACATCCTGCGGAGCTATGAACACTGGGAGACGGCTGACAGACTGGCCACTGATAGCAACGGTAAGACTGATGCACCTTTAAAGTCCTAACCTGACCTTAATGCATCTGCTCAGGTGGAACTACAGTGACTTGATCTGCAACGTCATGTCAGTGGCCATCGCTGTGTCTGGGTCTATTAAACTAGACTAAATTATTTGTCCACAATATCACCAGCTAACATGTCAAGGTAATTAGTGTGTTGCTATGATTGGCAGCAAGAGCCACAACGTCACCATCCTCAGCTACCACGTCAAGTTAACTAGCGTGCAGAGGCACGTCAAGCTAATCCTCGTTCTGCCCGAGCCACCAAAGAAAATGAGCGACATGCTAATTAGCATGTCAGGCTAACTATCAGGCTACCAGATAACTAAATATAGGTAAAGACTTAGATCCTCTAAAGTTAGGGTTGGATTTTCACAATAAAAGTACCCTTACTTAGATTCTTGCTCAACACAAAGCAGACATGCAATAATTAAACCAAAAGGTATGACTGACCTGACACAGCACCACCAGAAAAAACACCCAAACTGTGTCCGTGTGTTTAATTTCAGCACACACAGCAGCAGATAGAGTAACTGTGTCTCTCGCTCATCCTCCTGCAGAGTTCTTCCAGGAGCTGGACTCGGTGATGGAGCCGTTGAGTCAGCAGAGCAGCATGACTGAGCTGGTCCGATACATCAGACAGGGACTGCACTGGCTCCGCATAGAGGCTCACCTGCTGTAAGGACTGGACCGAAGCCAAAATTTAAAAAGAAAAAAAAAGAACAAAAAAGAAAGAGAGAAATGGGCCTGGGAGCTAGAACTGGGATAACAAGTGAGATGAGACTCAGGACGATGCTTCAGTTCCCACTGGGATCCTTCAAATGACCCGACACCACCCACGGTAATGTAACGGCATAGATTGGGTGGATTAATTGGGCTGAAATTCACCTGAAATTAGGACTGAACAGTAACTAAGTTTGCAGAATTTTAACTGTGAATCACACAATACAAATTAGCATATTAAAAATGTGGCTGATGCTGCTTTTTTTGGAGCAACTGTAGATCAGAGCAAGTAGCTTAAATTCCTAAAGGAACAATAGATGTTACAAACCTCCCTGTGTCCTGAATAGAAATAAGAACCAGAGAGGGGGAAAAAAAGGTATTTTTACTAAGACAGAATCATTTTCAAAAAGATATGTGAGAGGCTGAAGTGATTAAGGAGGCTGGAGGTAGAGAAGGAGGATCTGCGCGAGCAGTGGCCTAGAAACGTGCCCGTGATTGGGACGGGAATTAAAGCCTCTGGCTGATATTGATCCAAGTGGAGTGCCGGTCCAATCCATTAGATAAGGACCGCGCTGGTAAAGGAAAGGGGGCTCAGCTACAACCACTAGAGCTGAATTGATAAAGGCTGAACTTAGTCCTCTGCTTCCGATTGAGTCAGAAGCTGTATTCAGTAATTAGTCACACTTTGTGGTCAACGAGAGAATTTTACATTTTTTTATAATCCTGAAGAATTTCATCACAATTTTAAAGTTAATATTTTATATTATCTATTCTGTCATAGCCATTAAAATTGTTGTCAGTGGCAGAGTCTGTCATTCCTAAATCTTGGATTTGACGCTTAATTCTGGATTATCAGAATATGATTCTTCAATTTTAGTGCCAAATACTAAAACGATATATAATTGTGCTTTTCTACAAACTAACAAAGGTAGCAGAGGTTAAATGTTGTCTGAAAACAAACAGTCATACAAAGATTTTGTCTAAATTTAAAAAATAAAATGACGAAATCTAAAATTAGGAACCATCTAATGAGATAAGAAATAAACCTGAAGTCAAAAACTGCAGTTCCTCTAACGTCCACTTGAGGCTGGCTACAAAACAAGTCAGTCTCCATAAGTCGCCATGTTAAAATGGTTACAGGTGGCTTGTTTAAGCCTCCAGGCATCATTCAGCCCACTTCAGCTCGGTAGAAGTAGTATGTACGCCAACATGGTGACAGATTTTGAGCTTCAAAACAGACATCACTCATACGCCGTCCATTCTTTATACTAATCTGACCAGATGCAACGTAATGCCAGCTTTTTGTACCTGACAGTTTGTGATACTTGTTGCAATGGACACATTTTAGTCCTAAAGGGTACTGAGGTTTGATACATACTCAGTACAGTCCAATCAGGATAACCCTGATGTTAAAATGCGTCTCGTTAGATTGAGGGTAATAAGACCTGGTCCAGTTGCAGTCCAGGGAGTTAACAGCTCAGCAGAACAAGCACTCAAATCACTGCTCCTACAAATGAAGGGTTTCTTCCTCCAGGAAAATAAAAGCATTTCTCTGGTTCTTCTCTCACTGGTTACGGGTGTTGGCGAGCTGTATTTCCCATAGCAACCCGCCCACTAAGGTGTCAGACATTTACGGGGGGGAAAAAACTACAAGATTCAGTCTGATTTGACTCTAATTAAACCACCACCCACGTGCAGATCTAGTAAACAGGGTCAAAATCTCACATCGGCTTTTCTGCCGCGATGTGAAAAAAAATCTGTGTATCAGCAGCGCTTAATGAGATCAAATCACCTGCTGGATATCTTGTCGTCGTTTCCCAACATTTGTCGTGTCGTGTTGTTACTGTGTATACGTGTACAGCTGATTGTCAAGTCTATTTAAATCATTACCTGACTGGACAATAATGATGTTTGTGTACCATAATGTACAGACTGTGACTCCTGAAAACCGTGTTTGTTTGTTTGTTTTGTTTTTTTAGTGTTTAGTGAATGATTCAATGTGAATGAATGAAGAAAATAGGGTATCTATGTATGTGTGTGGGTGTGAGTGAGTGTGTGTCAACGCACAGGCTATGGCTGCATTTACACAGCACCAAACATAATCTGATTTTTAACCCTTTTTGGCACACGAAAACCAAAAGATCCGTGTGACGGCTTCTCTGTTTTCACGTGTGCTCTTAAGACTTAAAATCTGGATTTTTTTTTTCCATGGTCTCTGTAAATCCAGCACATCAAGCATGAGTTTTTAAGTTTTGGATCATTCGACCATCGCTGAATGTGTATGGCAGACAATGCGGACGTGAAAATTAATTTTCACTTTGACAAAAAAAAAAGGAAAAAAAAAAAAAAAGAAAGAAACTCAAGTGCCTCTATTTGTGTCCAGTGGGAATTGCTCTATTTATTTAAGAACAAAGAATTAATCTAAATGATTTTCCATACCATATTGGTATAAATATGAGATTGTTTTTCGTAAAATCAAATGTTTCCACAAGCTTTTTACTGGCGTTTATGACGACACCAGGGTTTGGCTTTAAGAAAAATGTGTGATTTAACGTGTCAAATTTGCATCAGTTGCTGTTTTTTTTTTTTTTTGTTTTCTTGATGATTTGAGCAAGTATGGGTTTGTCTGAAATGCCTGAAAAATTTAAACCATCGCATGCAATAAATGATAGCTTCAGACCAAGAACTACTTGTGTCCATTTTGAAAAAGAAAAAAAACAAACGAACAAAAAAAAAAAACAGTCAGTGTATTTCTTGTCACATTAGTCATTTACAGTGTGAATGTCCTACATCAACCCTAAACAGAGAGCCGCTACGAATGCACAACACTAAAGCTAACAGTCCGACGGAGGTAATGACGTCCAAGAGCATCAAGTCACTTAACAGGAGAAAGTTCAACATTTAAGGAAATATTCTTATTCGCCTTCTTTCAGAGAGCGAGAGAAGAAGATTGAAACCACTCTCATGCTTGTTTATATTAGCTTAGCTTAGCATAAAGTTTAGCTTGGTTTCTTCAAAATTAACAGAAGCCATCTACTTGCACCTCTAAAGCTCACTGATGTGTGATAACACTTGTATCTAGCTTGATTAAGGATAGATAATATATTGAATTAATTGGATTAATTTGATTTTTTGTTATTTGTACAATGCATACAGTGTTTCAACGTCCAGAAAAGGTTACATTTTGGCCCTACTGCACAGTCCCTCTAAAAACTATCCACTTCCAGTGCTTGTGCTATTGTATATAACTTAGCACACCGACATGAGAGAGGTAGCTGCTCAACAGCAAGAAAGTGAATAAGAATATTCTCCAAAATGTCAAACTGTTCCTTTAAAATGGACTCATGGTTCTTTATCTGAAAGCCTGAAAATGTTTACCAGTGAACATTGTGGATAACAGTCCCAAACTTTACTCCCCGGTTGGTGGTTTCTAACAAAAATGCCTTTTTAAAAGTTTTATTTTGTTGTTGTTGTTTGTTTTTTTTGTTAATTATTTGAGGGTCATAAAGCCAAATTGTCCAAATGAGCCAATGAACCTCTACGACAGCCAACAAACAAAACCCACAAACTGTTTCCATTAGGCCGCAGTCATCAATAGTTCCACAGTGTTGCTCAGTCCAACTCAATGATGTTCGGTGTTGTTTTGTTTTATGGTGAAACAGTGATGTTACTATATGGTTATTGTTAATTTCACACAATGGTCCTTATTTTGATTATATGCAGCGGTACAATATACTTATACAATAATATGCTGTAAAATGTCAAAAACATTGCATTGGTGACATCATGGGAAGCATCGGTTTTCGTCCCGTCATGCTACACGTCACATGATGGTAAATGTTGAATTCACGCAACAGTTTGTTTGACTATATGCAATGTCAGTATGTCTGTATATTCTGAAACACTTCAGACACAGGCTGCCTCAGCATGGCCTTTTATTCTGCTGACATCTTATTAAATATCTCATTAGCTTCTGTTACATTATCACAGTTGTCAACTTGTTTATCAAAAGCAGCAGTGACAGAAACAACGTCGCTGCTGTGGTGATTACAATAGAGAGCTAAGCAGACTGATTTATTTTTTCACAGCAGATGGTTACAAGCCGATAATACAGTGATAATCTCTCCAGTAGTCTCTAATATTTGTTTGCGTTTCAGAAAATCACAAATACACTTTGATTGCTTTGGAAATTGCCAAAACTGCCTCATACAGTAAATGCACTAGCAGTATTTATAAGGACAATAAAAGTTTTTTTTCTTGTCAAATTCCTGTAATCTACCAGAAAGCTGTTTTTTTTTTTCTTGGGTTTGTCTTCTGATTGTCCTCAGTTGTATTGTCGGAGTCACAATGTTAAAAACGAGTGTTTGAAAGCGTTATTTGAACTTAGTCTCTGTTTATCCGGTGAGGATTTGTCACTAGAGGGAAACATTAATATGCTTTCACTACCGCACAGCTCAGTTCAAGAAAATAACTGCTAACATGTTTTCTAATTTAGGCTGAAGTACTGAGTAGTTACCATTTTAAGTCCCTTTCAAGTTACTCCTTAGTGCAATCTACTAATATTGTGGGAGGATTCACATCTTCAGCTGTAGCAGTTTGGCAATCAACCTACTTTATATCTGTGTTTATTTATTGTGCAGTACAATACACTTACAGGAATAGTTTGACATGCGCTTAGGTGCTTTTTCCCGAGAGTTAGACGAGAAAAACAATACCACACCCATGTCTGTTCATTATGTACAGACCTCGAACCGGGAGGCTATTAGCTTAGCTTAGCATGAAAATGTGAAGATGGTTTAATCCAATCAAACAAAGCTAGAGAGAGTTACGAATCAGCCAACTCTACCTGAAACTATAAATTTGTTGTTTATTTTCAAATTTCTGTTTGAGACGCAACGTAATTTGGTAGCTAGCTGGTTATCTCTGCTTCCCGTGTTTATGCTAAGCTAGGCTAATTGCCTCAAAGCCTCGCCACACTTAACGCACATGAGAGTGGTACCAGACGTCACATCTAACTCATGGAAAAGAAAGCGAATAAGCACATTCTCTAAAATGTTACGCAATTTCATTAATCAGCACTTTGTGTTGTAGATGATAAAAAGCTATCGTATTAAGTTAATGTACTTGTAAACATAAAACAGTGGCCATACGGAAGTCAAACCTATAAATCATCAAGTTAATCAAATGCTCGATTTTACAGTAAACAGAAAAACTTGCAGTGACAGTAATATTCCCTTTGAAAGCATGTCGACCTCCGCCGAGGTGATGGTCTCAGTCTCGTGTGCAGTTATTTTGTAATAGCTATTATTGTATCAACACTGCGACACAATCCCGCAGGGATTCATTAAGTCCCGAACCTAAAAAACAGGAAGTTTTCAGTCAGTCTGGCCCTGCAGCTGGTCTCAGTGGTGATGTAGAATGTATGTCCAGGTCAGTTCAATCCGCAGCCCTGAATTTTGTCTTTAAAAGCTTCAAAATGTAGCAGATTTTAAACTAAACACATCGCCCACCATCAGCGGTCATTAAAGCCAGATCTCCTCAAAACAAAACCCCCTCAATCATAAACTTGTCACACGTCTTTTAGACACTTGAATCAGATTTCACGCGGCATTTATTGGCGTTAAAATGCTGCACTGCACCTTTAAACTGTTGGTTGGTCGTTGGTTTTTGTGCATTGAGGCGACGCCTTTGGTTTCAGCTGTCAGATCTCCGTCTGTGGTTCTGGTGTACGTCGCTGGCTAAACACGACATTGTAAAGATTTCTACAAAACATCTGAGAACACATCCGTCCGAACATGGATTGCATTGTACTTTTTAAATGTGTTGCACAACTTCAGCTGTTTTTCCGTTTCTATCAGTGCTATATTTTGGCCTTTTATATGGTTCTTTTTATAATGAAGTTGTTCTATGTGTTGATCAGAAGTTGTGATGCAGTTCCATTGTTTTTAAATATTTAATGTCTCTAAAATATGGATTAAAATCTGTTTAAAGCAGTGGCCCTGCTGTTCTCTCTCTCTTTTCAGATTCGCTACAAGAAAACATCAAACTTTGTGGAGTTTTTTTATTCAATAAATGTACCAAGAGAAAGCAAACACACACTCTGTATTTACACTGTTATACACAGTTTTACAATGGGACTGAGATTTCTTAATGAATAAAATCTGTCCGATTTTACACAAGATTCTTTTATAAATAAGACTTTAGCCTCTGAGTGGCCTTGATGTATTACATTATAAGACCCGAGCTAGTCTTCTTATTAATGCTAATGGACTCTTATTTCTACATCATAACAACTATTAGCCTACTTCACCATGCATGATTAATTCATTGAATATAGCCGCGCATTAGAATTCAAGAGGGAAGAAGAAGGCCGTGTGTCTTGAGAAAGTAAGAGGGATTGCGTTAAAAAAAAAAAAAAAAGCTTGATGGACTTCAGAGTGTGTGAGAGGAATGAGGAGAATAAAGAACGGAAGAAGACAAGGAGTCGAATTTAAAGTGTGCATTTTCACAGAGACATAAATCCCATCTAATGAAGTATTTCCCTAAATGACTCAGGAGGTGGAGAGCCTATTTGCAGACCCCGAGACATATTAGGTGAGTGTGTGTAAAAGGCTTGTGTGTGTCCTTGGTGTGGAGCCAACACGCTGACAGCTTAGATTTATAGGTTTAATTGCCATAGGTAACCATGCAGTCAAATAGGCTCTCAGAGATATGGTTTAGCATCACACACGCAAACTAAACACACATGAACACAGAGGCTAAAATGTATGGACACACACACACATATACTGGAGCGATAAGTGTCCATTAGCCCCAATGGGAAATCTGACCTGAGCAGATCTGAAAGTTAAAGCCATGAATATGCACAACTGTAGATGACTTTACCGTATCAATAATGTGACCCACTGGACTATTGCAATCCACTTCTCTCCAGCATCAACAATAAATCACTCTCACACATCCGACTAGCTCAGAGCGCAGCAGCTATGTGTCTAACCGCTCAGAGTGTGTGGTGGCTCTAAAAATCTGCAAAGACGTGGATCATCGGTGGACCTGAGGCGGGCTGAATTGTTGTAATTGTTGCTGATTTTTTTCTACCAGCCTGTAAACATGTTTATTTCTGCTGTGAAGTTGGACATTTTAACATGGGGACTTATGGAGACTGACTCACTTCTGGAGCCAGCATCAAGTGGACGTTTGAGGAACTGCAGTTTTTGGCGCTTCTGCGTTGGCTTCACTTCACAACCACGGAGGCTGCCGCCTGTATTAACAGAGGACACACATTTCTCTGATGTCCCTTCACGAGCTCACTGTGTGTTTTAGGATTGATTTTAAGATTTTACTGAGCCCATCAGAGTCTGGCCTCTGACTAAATTACCTGCATGTTAACCCGGTACGAGTCTTAGATCCTCGGGCAGGTCACTTCTGGCTCTTCCAAGGTCGAGGCTCATAACTAGCTCATGACCAGGGCCCTTCGATTTTGGAACGACCTGCCCGAGGAGATGAGACTCGCTGATTCAGTGAGCTCTTTTAAATCACTTCTTGAAACTCATTTTTACAGACTACACTTTTTGTTATGTCGTCTTTTTATCCTGTTAGCCTCAACGCCAGATCTGCCTTTTTAATGTCAGCTTTTCTTTTTAAGCCTCCATCTTATACTTATACCTCTTCTTCTTTTTATTCTAAGCTTTAAGAAATCAAAGTTTTTAACTTATTTTGTATCGCTCTGCCTGTTTTCTGTAACTTTGTTGTGGTTTACTTTTTACTTTTCTCACTTGTTAGTTGTTTGGCATTTAGTAAACCCTGTTTTCAAAGGTGCTATATAGAATAAAGTCCAGTCAACAGCTCAGTTAAAACACTGGAAGAAGGCGAATGTGGCATAAGTGTTTGAACTTACTTACCTTACATGTGTACTGACATGCAAGTTCCTCCATGCGAGTCAGTCCCAACACGCCGACAGAGTTTTTCGTTATCCGTTCCCGCGGTGTATTCTTAAAGATGATCTGAATAAAATAAAAATGATCTCATTGAGAGGCAGAGAGTTGATTTTAAATGCATTTAAATCATATGCAGAGTTCTGGAGTCGATTTCGGAGCTTTGGAAGTGTAGCAAACACTAATGAGAGGAGATTTTCTCTTTTAGTTTTACAAAGCTCGACTCAACCTAGCTACTGACAATCACAAGCAAATGGTGAATATCACGGCTCGTAGTGCCCAGTGTGAGCTGGGTTGCGTTCCAAGCCAACCATCACAACCACAAATAAAGTTTAATCCCACTGTGCTGATGTGGCCTGGTTTAGGTGTTTGTGTGGTTGCATAGACGTGTGACCTTGCTCAGGTAATTGGTTTATTTTCTGTGTTTTGGTTGTGATAGGACAGTTTAAACACCACCCGGTGACGCACTGCAACCTAGGTCAAAATTTACAAGTTGTATGTAGTAAGAATGAGAAATATTTGTCCTTACAACATAAATTTGATCTTCTTGTGATGTGGGAAGGCTTTAAATTTTAAGAGCTGAAGAGATTTAAGGGTTACACAAAGCAGAACATAAAACTGTCCAGTCTGAACAAATGATTTCCTGACAATGACAGCAGCTCGAGGCTCTCCAAATAAATGAAGGAGGAACAGAAACAAATCAATGACCACAGAGATTGCTGTTGGTGAGATTGTAAATAGAAACAAACATTTATGATTGATTATTCGTCCAAAAATGTGTCAGTGTTGACCTACATGTCTACAAAACCGTGAACCTCAGAGTGTGGAGACTTTTCACACGACCAGATCAGTCCTGATATAAAAAGGTGGGTAAAATTAAGCGTGTGTGGCTTTCAGACCAGAACTTTAGATGCAAACAAATAAGACAAAGATATTCTGGTGTCATTTGGATCCATTTTGGAGTGCCACGGTAACCCAGACCGAGCCGTGGCCAAGATTTTAAAACCACTGGAGTGTTCGTGTTGACAAGCTTGGTAAATGATAGATGTGAAAATGCTCATTTTTACGCTCCAGTTTTGCAGCCTACAGCTACAAAACTCTAAAATTAAAGTGATTGGAAAAAAGCTTTTAAATCAAAAATAAACTGTTGGGACTTTACTAACTTGCCCGCTAGTTGTTTGAGAGCTTGCATATGGAGACAACAAGAAAAACCCAAAAAACATAATTTTTACCTTCCTGAGATGCCGTATGCACAAAAGCCGACAGCTTTATTTAAAACCTTCATCTCACACTTCAAACTGTAACCTGTTTTTTACTACAATAGAAATTTCAGAACCTTGGGTTTCTCTCACCAGCAACCACCAAAGAGTTGATTACCAGCATCCAATATCAATAAAAGCAGCCCAATCAGAAAATTAATTCCCCCTGTTGCGTCGTGCAGAGTGGCAATTGTAATAGATTAAATTGCCACTCGTGCTTTGCCGCATGTTTAAAATGTCCATCATCCATTAGCTTGTACCTGCTTATCCTTGAGGGTTGCAGCTGGGCGAGGTCAATCACAAGGCCGACACGTAGAGACAGATCCATCCACGCTCCCATCACACCTAAAGGCAATTTAGACTCACTGATTAACTTAATCTGCATGTCTTACACAGAAAGGCTCCAAGTTCGAACCCAGAACCTTCTCGCTGTGAGGCGACGGTGCTAACCACCGCACAAGTGATTGTTAAAACACTGGGCTTTCCTTTTCAGCTCTGCGGTTCACAACCCCAGCGGCGCTAATGAGGGAAGAGCTCGTCAGCTCTAATTGAATGACTCCTGATTAAACTGGTTTCACATTGGCAGCCAACATATCACATCCTGTCTGACTTCTAACTGCCTGCTTCCTCGATCCTTCGCTTGCTCTGGAGGTACGGACGTCTAACGCTGGCATGTTTGAAGACATAAATACTGGCTTACTGCAGAGGACTAAAAGACACAACACGCTGTTAATAACGGTGATGAAGTCTTGCTTTTTGTGGGCACAGTAAGAATATAAAGAATGTCTGCACACTCTGGCCCATAATTATTAAGGATGAATGGAGCGCTGCTAAGGTTACGGCTATGCTGGGAATGATGGGAGGTCACCAAACTCTGCATATGAATGGTAATTGAAAGGTGTGCTGCCCTAACAGCAGGAGAAATGTCAGTCAAGTCTGCATGTGCACACACAATCCTGAGAAGAGCTATATAAAAGGCACATATATGGGAGCGTATCCTGTGTGTAGGGCCCTTAAATGGAGGCTTTTAGTATCAAAGTGGCTGTGATCAATATCCTCGTAATAACAGTGTATCAAATGACGTGAAGGCAGTGCGAAAGGGGTCACTTGTGATGAACCTACGGAGAATTATCACCTGAATCAGCAGCTTCTTTCAGCTTTTACGGAGCTTTATGGCTTAGCTGTCCAGCTGAAACTTTACCGTTGTGGTTCACTCTCGCTGCTCTCGTGGTGTTATATTCAGCTACAGGAGACAGACACAGCTAAATAAAAATTATGAAACAAAAGGGGAGCAGCACACAGAAAGCCAAGAGGCATTTATGGTTAAACAATTGCAAAGCTTTTCTAACATGTTTAGCAGCTTAGATGGCACCGCATTACGTTTTCTCTACTTACCCTAGAGGCCACTTCATGTTTTATCTACCAGAGGAGCATCCAAGAGGACACTAACAGCGTTTTAAAGGTGGATGATTGCCCATGACTGCAAATGAAGATGTTACTCTGTAACTAAGATGAAAAAGTACTTTAACAACTTAAAATGTGATGATATGTCAGTGTTGTTGTTCATTTCCAACGCCCCCAAATGGACAAAAACCCATCACTTATTGGAGAGAAAGGTATGTTCAGGAACATGTTTGCATGAAGCGGCACCTCTGTGGCTGTGAAGTGAAGCCAATGCAGAAATGCCACAAGCTGCAGTTCCTCAAACGTCCACTTGAGGCTGGCTACAGAACGAGTCAGTCTCCATAAGTCCCCATGTTAAAATGTCCAACTTCACAGCAGAAATAAACATGTTTACAGCCTGGTACAAAAAACAGTTTTGGTCTCTGTAGCTAATTTCCCCGTTCATGACAACTGTACTGAGGGTGAATTTATATAGAACTCACCTGTTCAGATTATATTAAGGCTTAAAGTTATGCTTTGATTGACAGGTGGTGCTGTTACAGGTGGCTTGTTTAAGCAGCCAGGTGTCATTCAGCCCGCCTCAGGTCCACCAATGATCCACATCTTTGCTGATTTTTAGATTAGCTGGGAGGCGGAAGAAGAAGAAAAATCCATCATGAGATGAATGATGACGAAAACATCCACAATGTTAGTGGAGTGCAATGATAAACAGGTGAACTACTCCTTTAAATAACCAGCTTGTTATTATTTTATTGCTCTATATACATTTTTTTTAGATAAATAATACCATGAAGCCTTTTTCCCTTTATTTCTCTTCACAAAGTTTTTGCGTTTTCATGGCCTCCTCCTAATGGCCACCAGTCTCCACTGGCGTTGGCAGATCCGTCACTGCGAGTATAACACGTGGCTCAGAAAGAAAAGCTGCGGGAGCAAATTTAATTAACAGATAGTGTTAAATACAGCTGCTGACACGGGCCTTCCTCACTGTGCACATGTTGACTTGTCAATCACGGCTGAAACTAATAACAATATTTTAGGTGCTCTGGTGTCAGTGTCCAGCTATTACTTGAGTTGGCTCGCTGACATGGCTCACTGGTACACCTACATACAGTGAAAGCATAATTATTGTTATTACAGCACGGGTCGTGTCCCCCTCCCTCCATTATCTGCATGTGCAGCACTGATATTTGTAAGTTGCTATTGATTATGGATCTATAAACTAATACACATCAATTAAAGCTGAAATATAGCATAAAACTAAAATCCCGTTAAAAGATAATGTCCGTTTTCGACTTTAATATTCTGACATCCATTCTGTCAGAGATCTCATCTTGTGGACTAACGCACCAGCTACTTTGTGACCACTTAAAACCCTTCAAACCTTTACATTGCTGGGCCACACAGCCAACAATGTGCCACAGGTTTCGACAGGCAGGGCGCGGTTGTGTCTCACGTCTATCAATGTGGGAAAGAAACTGTAAAATTTCATGTGAAACCACCGGCTGTGGCACGCTGTAACTTTTCTACAACGTCTCTACAATGTAAAACTGTAATGATGAAATACTGTAAGCAGCTTAGAAGCCTCAAAAGCAGGAGACAGCTGAGTCTACAAAATTAATTTGGCCATTGAAGAGGCATTTCTGGTGAACAGCTCATCTGAGAAAATACTCCTGCTTGAGTCCTTGGGAGGCGAGTACACAAACACAATAAACACAAACACGTGCGCGCACACACTCACCCCCTTGAGATAAACTCTAGTCATGATGCAGCTGAGCTAAGCGTTCTACACACATACTTTCCCTCTCTATAATGTAATTGTGTATGTCGCCAGCGTTAACAGAAAGGCGGTGTGACCTGCCAGAAGATGAGCCCAGCGCAGTAACGTAGTTACTAGTGTATGAAACATAATGGTGGATGATGAGAGTGAGACAGAGGAAGAAAGCAGCAGAGGAACAGACAGCAGGTAAACAGTAATATAATCGCCGTTAGATCAATTTGATCACGGTCAGAGATCACTGCTCGTGATGATAAATATTGATCTGATAAAACCACTGAGGCAGAAATAAGGGCTGACATGAATACAGCCAGAGTGTAGGAGAGCGGTTACAGCTGCACGGACTCAGACCTCCATTTCTAAACATGACTATAAAGCAAACCAACACCAGGCACCGGACGGACAAAGTAAGCAGCTCACTGGTGGATATATTGGAGCATTTAGCAGCTAAAGGTTCAGACATGTCATCCGGGTGCTGGTGGAGACAGAAAGAAAAGATTCTCTGTATAATATTCTGTTAGCTACTTGAGTAAAAGTACACAGACCTTGAATTTATCCTTGGGTATTTCCATTTTATACTTCACTCCATCTCATGGGCAAATACTGTGCTCTTTACTCCACAACATTTGTTACTTTTCAGATTACAATTTTTCTTTCCCTCTCCAGTGAAAACCACAAATTTGTGTTTATGGGTTGAGACACTTGAACTAGGCTGAATAAAACATAAGATAAACTATGCATCTATGCACTATGCATCGTCACAAAGCTTTAAAAAAAATGAGCTATTGAAAGGTCGACTTCTAAGATGACACATCACAGGACAGCAAAGCTACAATCATATGATCCTATAGGCAAAGGAGCTCGATATTAAACACACACTGCAACATTAAGCCAAAAATATAAAAGATATAAAAGTAAAACACTGACAGAGAGCAGAATTCTGCAGAAATACAGTGCAGCAGTAAAGACTGTAGTCATTTTAATGCTGATATTTTAAGCATATTTTTGTAAATAATACTTACATCTTTTACTTTGGTGAAGAAGATTTTAAGTATTTTCACAGCACGGTCTTGTGATCTGAGCATTAGGAGGATAACATGAAACTGAAGACAAGAATGTAAATGTGTCCTTTTTGTGCAAACAGAACAAAACAGAGACCAATGATAAAGTATGTCTAAGCTCTGCCAACATACATTATACAGATACAGTTACAAATGGATCATATAGAAACGTAGACGTGCAATACATGAAGGGGGCAAACATGAATGGTGATGAGTTTAAAGGGCGAGCAGGAGAAGGAGGTAAATGGAGTGAAAAGAGAAGAAATGATTGGAAGAGGTGGAATTGGCAGGGGAGAGATGTCAAGTGCTTCCTCGGTCTTTGGGAAAAAATTTTTTGCCTTCCATTTGTAGCGTACAGACTTCACTTCAAGCCGAGTTCAACACGGGTTCTGCATGATTGCCCAGAAATTGAAAATGGTAAAAAACTCAAAAGGCATGAGACTGAATTCATACTATATTTTTCAAAACGCAATTACAAGGCTTTTAACCGTTTGTGTTGCCCAGACAGAGTGACTCTGTGGAATCATGAGCAAATTAGGAAATGTTCAGTTCGGTCCAAATTCTTCCAGCACCAAAAGAGCACAAGCATTGCATGCATTCTCCGCTCCAGAGGAGAGAAGCGATACAAAAAAAAAAACACAGAATAGACTCGAGAGGTCCCAGAGGAGCTCCTTCACTACTCTGCAGCTTTACACTTCTGCTGTGGGTGAGCACAAAATAAGTTACAAGTTGGTGTGGTGTCTGTGGAGAAAGTGTTTCTGCAGGACACACGGGAGGAAGGCGTGATCACAAGTTACTAAAAAGCACAGAGTCAACTTTTGCAACTTTTTTCTTTTTTCAAACAAAGCAATCGAAGCAGACATAAATATATTAACAGTGTGTCCTTGCCAAGCTTAAGATCTGAATTATTTCTGCTGCATTTATTTTTTATTTTCCCTTCAGAAATCTGGAATCTCAGGCTTCCCGATGCTGCTCTGACGCAACCCACCTCAAGGATAAACTCAAACATCTCTGTATGGACAGATATATTACTCACATTCATTGCTCCAGATGTTAGGTTAGAGAACAAAAAAGTAAACAGCCCCGATTGCAAAAAGGTCAGCTACATCTTAACATACGACGGAGCCGCAGTGATTACATGATTCATCTGCATCCCATTAACATGAGGAGATTTGGTCTGTCAGCTTTTATTGTAGGCTGCACTGGCTTCGATTCATTGTTGGACCTGAAATTCAAGCTGTAATTGCTTTCTTCTAAATTGCCACAGCACAAAATGTTCATGCATTGGAACAGCAGTAAAACGTAGCTGCACTCTGTTTCATTTGCATTGAATTATTATGGGTGGCTTTCACTCAATTCATTTTGGGTCCACAAATTGATCTGAGCTGACTGTTTACAAGGAGGGAGGCAAATAGCTGCGAGTGACATCAAGTGCAAACAGAAATGTCATATTGTTTAACACTACAGTACAAAACTGTGCAAGTCCCTTTTAGCTGTCGTACTTCAAAGCAAACAGACTCAACCTGAAGCAGACTGCATGATCAATAGTACACTCAAGGAGGCTTGTTTCAAACAGAGAAATTGGCGTCGCTATTAATCAGAAGGACTAATTCTTCAAGTTTCCTCAATGTTCCTTCAGATGGAAAGATTTCTGAGCAGGTGAACGCTTGTAAAATGTAAGCGGCATCCTCAGACGCTGGGAAATGAAGGCAACGCAGAAGTGCTAAAAACTGAAATTATTCAAGCGGCTGCAGAAGTGAGTCAGTCTCCATAAGTCCCCATGTGAAAATGCCCAACCTCACAGCAGAAATAAACATTTTTACAGCCTGGTACAAAAAACAGTTTTGGTCTCTACAGCTAATTTCCCCGTTCATCACAACTGTGAGGGGGTGAATATTTTCACCCATTCAAATTATATTAAGGCTTAAAGTTATGCATAATTAACGCCGCTTGATTGACAGGTAAGTGCTATTACAGATGGCTTATTCGAGCACCCAGGGGTCATTCAGCCCACCTCAGGCAGCGGCCAGCACTGCATATTTTCAGCTCTTCAGGAACCTACGGGTGACGTCACTCATGCTGTCTATTCTTTAATGTGAGACGACATGCTCACTCCACAGAGAAAGGCTCCAGCTGAGGTTCGAACCTGGAACCTTCTCGCTGTGAGCTGTACACAAACAGAATGTAAAAAAAATGAAATGACAAGCGTATCCTGGAAATCAACTTATGTTTATATTTCTGTCTGTGCAGACATTAAAACATGTCAATAAATTAGCTTTAATGCGGCCAGGCTGCCCTGCTTCCAGTCTTCATGCTAAGCTAGAAAAGCTACCTTCATATTTAGTGTACAGACGAGAGCTGCTTTGATCTCCACATATAACTCTCCAAAAGAAAGCCAATAAACTTCCCTGAATCCGCTGTACATTATCAGAAATCTGTCGACTCGCTGCTAAAACTGGAGTGATGAAGCGCGATCAAGTTTACACACATCAGTGGCAGATGTGAAGACGCCAGACATTGAAGATGCCGCCTTCCTGCTGCTAAACACAACTTCCAAACCAATTAGAAGTTTCTGTGCACATATGGATGTATCGCTTTCTCAAAAACAAACTCAAATCAAACATGAACTCCTTTAAAAGGGAGAAACGTCTTAAAGAAGCTGCAGCGATGCTTTCGTATTCTTTTTACTCGTGTGTTCAAACCAGATCCGACTGCCACTGAGTTCTTAACAAGGAACATTAGCCTGAAGAACAGAGCTTGAAAGATTAATAGCGATACCACATAATACAGAATCAAGTATGCGTCATATTAAAAGAAATATTCAAGGCATTTCTCCCTTTCTAGATGAAGCTCTTCATCCATCCATCTTCCCTTTGTAGTCGTCTCCGTCCGTCCATCTGTTGCGTTTTATTTTCGTCATCACGCCTTTGTTCTACTCGTCTTCATCCCCGCTGTGAGGTAGAGGAGCTGCAGCTTCATCCTCATCTGCAGACTCAAAGTCTGAAAGGAAAGCAAGTAAGTAAACAAAGTGATGGAGAGCTGATTGGATGATGTGTTCCTTCTTTAACTCACATGAGGCAGGCTGGCCATCTTTCTCATCATCACACTGTGGTCGGAGCCGCTGTAGACATTCTTGTCCTGACCAGGGTCGCCTGCTAACATGTACAACTCTCCAGCGTGAACGTCGGATACATTCACCTAGATGGAGAGGCAGATGGATGATAGACTTATATAATCTGTTACTGTCATGGAAGACATTTTCCAACATATTGTGCCAGACAAGATGGATGGATCCCAGCTTGATACACTCACAGAGAAAAACATGAAAATGTATGTATGATACACCGACCTGGAATGTTTTAGGATTGAATCCCAACCAGAGGGTGTATCTATAATCCCAGGAGCGTAGAGAGTACCCCATGACCTTTATGTCTTTAAGATCAGGGAGGTCAGAGTCCATCTTAAAAAGAAGAACATTAAGCTGTAAAGAAGGCATCTTAAAAACCTTTCTGCAGCCCTGTCATATCTACAGCTGCCAGCTCATCCTGCACGAACGAGCCGCTGTCAGGCTGCCAAACTGTTTTCCGTACAGAGATTAACCTACAGCAGGTGCGGCACTCATCTGGATATGTTAATTCAAAGATCTTGTGCTTGTAGCCAGCAGCTCCGGTACAAGCAAGCGCACAATGCGGAGGGGTCAAAGAGCGGCAGTGTCAGCGGCGGCCGTGTGGTCGCACGTTCAAAATGAGCTTTGCCAATTTTGATATTTTAAATAAAACCTTCAGAGTCCATCCATATTTATTAAGAATATGTGCCTACCTGCTCATGAATAGAGAATCACAATTTAACATTTAAGCTCCTGAGAGCTTTTTAAATTGGCTTTTCTAAAACTCTCTCCAGCACCTGGGGTGTATCAGCAGGTCGAGGGTACTGGCTAAAAGATATGGCTTCCTCGTCCACTCTCCTTTCTTTGTGTCGGAAGGTGTACGCCAGATTCCCTCCTTCTGTACACAACTCCTCCTGAAAGCAAGAAAACAGAGCGAGGAGTGTATAGGAAATAAATGTCAGAGTCAATTAGATCACAGTCACGGTGGGCATGTTTGGGCCTGTTTATAGAGTGTTTACTCCTCGATTCATTTTGCTTGGCATTGTCAGTGCGAGTGCCATTTCCGCTAAGTGTTCAAAGATGTCTGAAAGGTCTCAGTCCGACTCTTGTGGCGCTATTTGTAGGAAATGGGAGCATAATGTGGAGTGCAGGAAATGACATGAAAAGATGGTTTTAAGACCAAAAGGAAGTCAGTGACAGAAGTTCAATGAGACATTTTGAATCTTTTAAAAAAGCTTTATGCCACCAAGACTGTAAACTAATGATCATTTTCATTATTGAATAATCCGTCAATGAGATGTTTAGTGTGTAAAATGGCAGGAAATGTTATAGTGACGAGTCCACAACAAAGTTATTCAGTTTAAGGTCAAAGCAGAGAATAAATCACATTAGAGACAGTGAAATCAGTCTCTTGTACTCACAGTCCAATGTGAGACGCTAACACTAGCATGCTAACATGCTCACAGTGACAGACTGATTGTGAAGACCGCTGCTCGTCATACCAGATAAATATCTACCCACTACCTGCATTAGTTTTTCTTGCTGTGTCACATATTTGTAACAGTTTGTTAACAAGGTGTGAAGCTTATTTTTAAGCGAGCCGATTTATAGCTATTCGTTTAAATGTCGACGCTGCCAGCGACAGTAGCTCTGCAGCCACGCTGCCAGCGATTTGATGGCACTCGTGTAATATTTTTCACCAAGTGGAAGATTAGATATCGAGCTGTGAGAAATATCCTGAAATAAAGCAGAGGCTGACGAGAATGCAACACGAACACGTGCACAACATCAGGCCCAGAGCTGCTGCTTTGAGGTAAATGCTAACAGCAGGCTAACACTGCCTACAATTCAAACGTCTTTAAGTTCAGTGTTCATCACATTCACCAGTTTAGTTGTGTGTTTTTATTCTGACATTTACTAATTAACACAAAACACGGCTGAAGTTGGTGGCAATGTCGTTGGCTTTACATGTATTTGGTCAAAAACTTGATGGTGCTGCATGAAAACTCATCCTCTGGGCACCATGAATATCTGTACTAATTGTACGGCAATCCATCCAGCAATAGAGGATATTTCAGACCAGCTCACATCCCTCAAGCGTTTGCCTCCAGCTTGCTTATAAATATTCAAGAGTAAACTTTCCCAACACAAGTCTTAAGTATAATCATAGCTTGAAGCTTAATTAAGTAAAAAACTACTAGATTCAATTAACAGATTTAATGATCATACCTGTAAAGAAACATCAGGACAAGGTTCAGGTGCTCTGATGCCAGCCATGTAGGAGACTGTGGGGAAAACATCCACCAGCTCCACCATGTTTTTTATTACTTTGCCATCTGGAAGAGAGAGGGGTCAGCCAATTAGCGAAAGTCTTACATAGCCTCTGACAGCAAAATAGTCAAGATATCCGTTAAAATTTACTAGACGCCCTGCTCTTAAATTTCATCATCATTGCACCATTTGCACTTGAAGTAAAAACTGTCCACGGCGAAATATCAAAGTGTATCCCTGTCAAAATACTTTTGGGAGCTCTCCGCGTATATCAAAGACTTCATTAAAGTCAAGTTGGCCTAACGATGCATGTTTCAGCAAGGCTTATAAGAGCTGTTAGGACAGATAGTTTATATCAAACTTGCCTTTATTCCCTGTGCTTCTAAATAATACAAAAAAAGGATTGTACGTGTTAATCAACAGTAATTTGTTGTCCTTACTTTTAAAGCCGAGCTCTGATTGGGTGAGGACATCAATAAAGGGAAAGGTGGACAGTCCAAACCAATCGCTGAGTGAGGTGACGCCAGGAACGTAGAAGATAAGAGGGACGCGTGTCGCCACGTCAAAGTTAGAATATTTAGCCCACTCGCCGTGTTCGCCTAACGACCATCCTGAAACAAAGAGGAAGACGGAGAGATGATGACAGACGGTGGCTTAGAAAGACTAAGTAATGAGGCAGAAATAAATAGAACTGAAACTATGAATCTTTATCACAGTTAACATTTGAGATACTTCTTTTTCCAGGCATCTTATATTTTAAAGTGATAGAATTTGATTGAGCTTGAACAGTTGTGGAAAGGATTCACTTCAGCATCCTACACCGAATTAAAACATTAAAACAAATTGAGTTTCCAAGTCACAAAGTTGTAAAAAAAGAGAAAAGAAAGAGGCAGAACAAAGTACTGCCAAACTATAAAAGGAAGTATGGGAACAATACACTGTTACAACACTGCCATCTAATGGTGAGAGGCCAACAAGAGGTGCTACATGTCTGCAAGACTGATTTTTAAAAGCATTCCACTTCCTAAATAATGTGCACGGAGAGCCTGATAATTATTTGACTACATATTTGAAAGAGGCCAGTGTATAATCAGTATAAAATCAGTCCCTTCCAAACGTGTCTACTAACCGTGATCTGAGGTGAACACCACCATAGTGCTGTCAGCCAGCCCCAGCTCATCAAGAGCGCCGAGCAGCCGCCCAACTTGAGCGTCCATGTAAGACACAGCGGCGTAATAGTGCTGACGGATACGCAGCTGGAAGACATGATGCAGAACACGGTTGGTGTTTCAGGGAGTGGAAAACATGGCGACCAAATTAGAGAGCAGACGCTTCGTACCTGGAAGTCTTTAGGAATCGGTCCGTACGGGAAGCTGATGTTGAGCTTTTGGACGTCGTCTCTCTTCCTCACGTCCGTCCAGGGGTTGTAGGCCACAGGTGGGAGGAGTTCTGGGACATCAGGGTCAGGGGCCAGAGTCATTTGGTCTATGGGATATAGACTCAGGTACTCCTGTTATATACAAGCAGCAAAATGTTGAATTTAAACATGTATTATAACCTTAAATCTTACATACATTCCTCTTATGTGCTCTCTGTAACTTCAGACATTGTTTCTTTGCTTGCAGTTCCTTAATTCTACAGAAGATGTTGTGGTATTTTAAATTAAATTATATAATACCCGTCAATTTAAAAGAAGGTCTGAGTGCGAGTAAAGGCAATGACAATACTGCAAAGACATTATTACCAAGATATTAACGTTATTACTGACGATTACCAAGATGCAACATGAACCAGCGTTAATCTGTTGCCCTCTTGAGCCAAATTAAAGGCTTGTCCGTGATTGCCAATTCATATTACCCAGAAACCCCCTCTCTCTTTATGAATAACAGACTTTTCAAAAGGATTTAGACTTTGACCTTTGAGCATTCCAAGTGTTCTCAGATGTCTTTAGCTTCATTGACTTTCATCATTCCAGTTTAGAGTTTTTAATCTGGTCGAAATCGCCGTGCGTGTCCAGGCGATACGGGTGAAATCATGTGTAGCGTACACATCACATGCCGACAGAGTTGGCTTGACCTCCCCCCTCCCTTTTCATCTCAGCTTACACTTTGTAGGAAAACCTCTTTGGTGCTGCCAACAGTCGTCCCTGTTCTGTCTGTCTCTGCTTTTTATTCAGCTTCCACTTCATCGTGCCATCTTCCTCTTTCATGCCCACAATGAGTCTGTCATATCTAGATCAGTCACCATTAAAATCACTTGACAAACAGCGTAGTTTAGCGTTAGAAGGCAGTTTTGTTTATTCTCTTCCCTGCACACGAAACCCGACATCAAGACGAGCTTTGAAGGGTGTTACTTTGGGATTATTCTTCAAACATTGTATTTTTAATATATCAATGCTGTCGTTATCTGCCGTCTGAGATGATATTGAATTCTGTGGGAATGTCTATTCCCTTTATCACAGGCTTAACACACTGTCCTCCACGCTAACATCGTTCCTTCATCGTCTGGTATCGTTTAATCTTTTAAAATCGTGGTTCTGTTTTTGTCAAAGCAACACTGTCGGGCAGCTGGACAATAACTTACACTTTCCACACTCCACATACTCGACTATATTTGTGCCAGTGAGCGACTGTTCATTCATGGGCAGTCTGTGAATGTCTGGGTATTACAGAAATTCCAGCAGAAGAATGACTGCAGCCAGTTCAGTTCAGCCTGTGAGAGCTGTGGAGCTAAACTGGTAAGTCAGCACAGAGTAGTTAAATGCAGATATATCTGTGCACATGTCAGCTAATAAGTAACCAAAAATGTAGTACAGGAACGCCAAAGATATGGTTCAGTTAAAAATATCCAGAACTGTAAGGAATGTGGCATGTTTAAAAATATAAAATAATATATATAATATGTCAATTTAATTTGATTTAACACTCTTATTAAGTCGTGTAGTGATCAAAGTTTATCCGGTCAGTGTCAGAGTTGGTCGTCTTTAAAGAAATGTATAAAGTGAAGCATTTCAAAGACTGAAGGAAAAAACAACAACAGCCATGTGATCATCTGACAGGATGATCACATGAAAAGAGCGATGCTCTTTTCCACTGCACGCTACAGAGCTGTGCAAATGAATTAATGACACCATTTACCTCCGTGGTTTAAGACTGTTGCTCAGATACAGCGAGCTGCTGCAGAGAGCAAACAATTTTCCAGCCAATTAAAAAAAAAAAAAAAAAACAGCGTTCACAAATTAACTTACAATACTCAATTTGCTGTTTTTGCATAGCAGGTCACTGCTGTGAATAAAAGACTGTTTCTATGGACACAGTCCTGACCCTAGAACCCCAGCAGCCAGTCATTGTTGAAATAACACACACACATTGAAATAAACTCCAACAGGGTGATGCAGGACCCCGACTCAAGGTGGAGGGAACTTAAATCGGCCTGATGGGATTTTTTTTAATACATAAAGACGTCAAGGTTTTTCCTTGAACCGATGTAAATGATAAACAGCAGCAACATGTGATGGAACCGTTGCATTTTAAGGAGGACTCAAATCAGTTCAACAATTCAGAAGACGCTTCAAAACTTGTAAAGTGTATTCGAAATTCTAAACTCATGCTCCAGTGAGTAAACTATGAAGTTAAATCTTTACTCTTGCACAGAAACTGAAGCGTATTCCAGTCATGTCTTTGCCTCCTGAGCCACATGAAACCTGCCAGCATGAAGCCTGAGACAGACACCTGCAGCTGCGATCAATAGCGGTTTTCACAATATAGCTGCATCGATTTAATTATCAAAACATTATGCGTGTTGAATCTGGAGCAGTGTTCAGAGGGTCTACAGGTGTTGGTGTTAGCTCGTGTACCTGCGGTATCCTGAAGGGTATGTGTGGTTTGTGAAAGCCCACAGCCAAGAAGAAAGGAACATCAGCGTCGCCGACGTACTCCACCCGACTCTTCAGTAACCTCACTGCCTCGTCTGCGCTCTCCATGTCGGGGAGCGTTCCCCCAGGCTGCTCTGTCACGTTCACGGCACACAGCAAGTTGGCGTGGAGTTTACCATCGTCTCCTTTACACATCTGGAACAGAGGGGATTAGATATCTACATGTCAGGCCTTCTGTTGGCCAGCCGGTGACTGCAATGACACAAATCTATCTCCACTCGCGAGTTCTTTGACTAATCTGCTGTCACCTAAGATTTTTAAGACTTGTCAGACAGTTGTAGCTCTCCTGATGCCTCCCTTACAGGAATTAACAGACATTAGAGGACTTCTTATGACAGACCTTCAGCAGGCAGCTACTTACATCAAGGAGGCAAAGATTTTGTCACTCCCACTCACGAAGAGTCAGGCGCTGCCGCTGCTGCCAGTTATGACAATTCAGATCCTGCCATTTTATTTATATGGCCCAATATCACAACTTTATAATGTGCACCGCCTACGACTACCTGCTCTCCGCCGTGCAAAATGACAGGGCCTCAGCTGCCTCTGGCTCCGCTAATGGAGCTCAGCCAACAGAGCTGCAGCCACCACTTATTCAAATGATGCTGCCGCAGCTGCCATTACACCTGTTGATCTGGATGATGTCAACACCTGATGGAGCCCAGCGGGAGAATCCTTTTCAAGAAGGATCTGCAAACTCTCCCGCTGAGCGAAGCCGGCAGTGATTTCCTCCTTCAGACCTCGAGACGACTAATCTACACTTGCTATACAAATTAGACCCAGACACACAGCAATGACTTAGGCTGGGGAGGCACTGTGGTACAGCAGCTGTGACAGTCACCTCCGGTTTCCTCCGACTGTTCAAAGATATGCAGGTCAATTCATTGGCAATTCTAAAATATCTGTAAAAGCACAAAAAATAATATTCAGTATTCAGGAGGAATTAAGAGAGCTGGTGCAGCTGTAATCAGGCTGGAGGTCTTCTAAAGGCCTGCAATGAACACGAGCGATGCTGATATCATTTGTAGCCCTCAGACGTAACATGCACAATACCCAAAGTAGTGCTGCGGACAGGTTCAGCATAATTATGTTCTTCATAGAAAAATAATTGCTTGGTAATATTGCTGGAGTTTCATTATGACCAATAAAAAGAGCAGCTATCAGTTGATTTTCAGGTACCCTTGATCATATTTAGTCAATATTTGGGAGATTTGTTAAGATGAACAAGGTCGTTCTGCTTCTTACAGACAATCAGGCCTTGATGAACAGAAAATTATTCTGCTTTAAAGAAAAAACCCTTTTAGAATATTCTGTCTGTGGCTGAAAAAAGCTACAAATAAACATATTTATAAAAGGTCAGGACCAAAAACACTATAAAACTGATTTTTTCTGCAAGTGGAAGTGAGCAGGAATCAAAAAAACAACCAGTGAGACACGCTGCAAAACTCTGAGGCCGAGCTGTACACTCAAAGTTACATCAGCCTGTTGATGTGTAGAAAATCAGACACAGAACTGACTTAAATTTTTGTGTAACAGACTCTCCTGTTCGTACCTTTTCTTTCTCAAATCTAAATGAAGCTGGATGGTAGGCAGGGATGGACCAGCTGTAGGGGTAGTCATCAGTGTGGTTAGAGGCAATACCTAAAGGAAGAAAACACAACGCAACCATTGTTACTACTGCACAATTGGATACACACAAAAATGTCAGACATTTTACAAGAAAACAAGTTCACGCAGATCGGGCGCTTCTCAAAAATGCGTAAACTTGCAGTACATCTGTGGTTCTTACTGCAGGTTCAGAGGTACTGATCCTGCAAGGATCGCCGTCTCACTTCCTAAATTTGCTGGCATGTCAGCGAAACAATGCGCTTCACACCTCAAGTTAGATTTTTAGAATCTAAAACTGTACATTATCAATCCTACCTGGATGAAACACTTTGCCCACGGACATGGTGAAGTATCCCATAGATTTAAAGTGCTGCGGCATGGTCGTGTAGTTTCCAGAATGGACCCTCCAGTAGGATTTGAAGTCATAGAGCCTGGTCGTGTCTGGTCTGCGACTAGTCAACATGGATGTGCGGCTGGGAGCGCACACAGCTTGCTGAGAGAGGAGGGAACACATACATTCAAACATTTATTCATGATCCATCCATCAGTCGCTTCAAACTGAACCGAGCTGCATTCGACAACAGACCTGCGCGTAAGCGTTGAGGAAAACTTGGCTTTTGGACGCCAGCTGGTCAATGTTTGGGGATTTTACCACAGGATCGCCGTAGCAGCCCAGAGATGTGCGCAGATCATCTGCCACGATGAAAAGGACATTTTTCCTCTCTGAAAAAAAGCACACAGACACAGTTAATTCAGCTTTTAAACGAAACTATGAAGTATAATGAGCTCTGACATGAAAGTTTGAGAGCAGGTAAGGCCAGAATTATCTTTATAAACTAAAACTGAGCCAGACAATGAGTGGTTATCAAACACCACAGATAAAACAGAACAGAAACTAACAGGTTTCACTTCCCCTCACATCAAACTGAACACAACAAACAATAAATATAAGAAGTAAATTAAATTAACTAGCCAAACACGCTAATGGGGACTCATTAACCGCTCGTTTAACCGAGTTACTGAGATTTACTGCTCAGACAAACTGACACTTCACAGGACAGCTCGTCTATTTGTTAAACTGCCGGTGTAAACTTCACATAAAAAGACATTTTCACGTGTTTTGATATGGAGTCTACCTCTCGCTGCAGCAGCCAGTGTGTGAAGTACAAGGAGGAGCAGCCATGTTCTCACACAGGTGTACATGTCGGTCAACCTTCAGGTAAAGTTTGAAGTTAACGTCGCATCCTCGTCCACGCTCCCAGCTGGCTGAGGTCAACACAAACAAACACACGAGCGCGTCGTCGTCTGCTTTAAATAACTTCCTGATTAACGCGTCACCCGGGTGGGGTGTTTTCATTGGTCCATTCGGTAATCGCCCCGCCCCGAAGCGGTTAAGATGAGCTGTCAATCATTTTAATATCGCTTAAGTGGTAAAAACTACAGAAAAGGTTCAACTACGGAGGCCCAAATGTGATATTTATCATCCTGTTCGAACAATTTACAATATGAGCTGCTTGGTGATAGCGCTTGTAGCCCCCACGTGGCTTAATTTGTACAATAAGTCAAAAGAATGACATAAAATATGACATTATTATTGCACAGATTTGAAATTATTTCTCTACCTGATACAAAGAAGTGAAAAGGACACAGATAAATGAGTTACAGTAACAGACTGGGTGGTTTTATTTTGAAAGATTTTAACGGAAGCCGTTTGATTTATTTCGTCCGGCTTTATACGGCTGATGGTGAATAAAGTGAGAAGGTGTCACTCCGCACCAAATTGAGTTTTGCTGCGATAAATCCAATTTTATGAATCCAATAGTCTACTTTAACACAAACTAAACAATAATAAACTCTGAGAATCACAGTTTGGAGGTTTAAAGTGATGGTAAATATGAGAGACACTCGTGTCTCTACATTTAGGTAAATTGTAGTTCTCGCAGTTCGGTTTGCAGAGTGAGTGATCGCTTTAAATATAAGCGATCTTCGGCCGGAATAGTCAGACTGCAACAAGAAACATGGCGGACACGGCGGTTAAACGTGAAGCCGACAGTGTTGAACCCGATGAGTTATCTCAGAGAGCCGAGAAGAAGGCGAGGGGCGACAGTGAAAACGGCGGCGCAGGAGGAGAAGCCGGGAAGGAGCCTGAAAATGTTCTGTGCGGGTTTAAAACCTCCAACGTCCTCAACGATTCAGCCCGGGAGAAAACTATGTTCATCCGCGGGAAGGTAAAAACTGCCGTAACGTTAGGTGACTTTACTGAGCTGTGAGCAGGCGAAGAGCTAACTGTAGCCAAGAGTGTGAAGTGAGAGCAGTTATTGATAAAGGTTTCATTGTTATATTGATTTAAAGTAATGAGAGCATTGACTTCCGGTTTGATATTTCAAAATAAAAGCACGCAGCTTCTTTATGATGGATGGATGGATATATCCAATAGCAGCATGCAAACATGCATCCACTGAACATACATTCAAATTAACCTATAACACAGGAGACATACGATAAAATTGACCTGAGATAGATCTAACTCTAAATATGTGCAGAGGAATTAAACGTTTGTAGTTAAATCAATCATTTGCAGAGAAATTAAACATGTGCATAGGATTTAAATATGCACAGAGGAGTTAAAAAATGTGCAGAGGAGTTCAACTCTAAACATTTACATAGAAAATAAATATATAACTGTGTTAAGAAGTTAATCCATGCTAAACATCTATACGGAGACTATATAAAGAAAGAAATGTTTTATAAAAACATGAGGAAGAAGTACAAATGGGGATAAAAAGACTGTGTACAATTAAATGAGGCTGTAAACAAATGAAAGTCACAGCGTGTAGCAGAGGTCATTGATATTTAAGAATGTATTTTTAAAGAAATAGATATGACGACATGTTTTACGTCAGTTGTGCTGTTTTATTTTCTGTTTTTTTACATCTGCACTTGCAGTCCTGACACTGTTGATCATGTTGTCACCAGCTTGCCGATCAGGAGGCTGTGGTCATCCTGGAGAAGACCCCCATCAGAGAGGACACCCTGGCCGAGCTCTTCAGCGGCTCCACGCTGAAGCTGGAGATGAAGAACGACATCTACAGCACCTATCGGCTACACGCTCCTCCTCATCTCAATGGTACGGCCTCACTGAAGGTGATCCAGCAGCCGCTTTGGCTCGGCTCGAGGAAAAAGTCATGCAGCCTGTGTGTTTGTGTTTTCGCAGAGATCAAGACGACGGTGGTGTGTCCGGCTACTGAGAAGCATGTAACGAAATACCAGCGCCAGGAGAGCTTCCTGGTGGAGGAGACGGACGAGGACTATCGGTCCATCACTCTGCCCTACATTCAGAAGCAGACTTTCAGTGTGCAGGTCAGTGTTTACGCATCGTGATTCATACTTGTGGATGTAAAACATCATCTTAACCTATCTTTGACCCTGTCAGTGGGTGTACAACATCCTGGAGAAGAAGGCAGAGGCTGACAGGATTGTTTATGAAGATCCCGACCCAGAGGTTGGCTTCGTCCTCCTCCCAGATTTCAAATGGGACCAGAAACAGGTGAGAAAATGCAGATACTGACCACAGCAGAAGCCTTTTCAGCTAGAATAGTTTCATAATTTCTTCTTCTTCCAGGTTGATGATTTGTACCTCATCGCCATCGTACATCAGAGAGACATCAAGAGCCTCAGAGACCTGACGTCAGAGCATCTACCGCTGCTGCAGAACATCTTCCAGAAAGGAAAGGTAAAGTTACAAAATAAGAGCATCCAACTAATCATGTCATTGGTACTTTCAAGACATAGTGCTTAACAAAGAGATCACCGACGATACCTCTTTCATTGTGACGTAGGAGGCCATCCTGCAGCGCTACAAGCTTCCGGCCAGCAAGCTGAGAGTCTACCTGCACTACCAGCCGTCCTACTACCACCTCCACGTCCACTTCACCAAGCTGGGCTACGAGGCGCCGGGCTGCGGCGTGGAGCGCGCCCACCTCCTCGCAGATGTCATCCAAAACCTCCAGTCCGACTCTCACTACTACGAAACCCGGACCCTGTACTTCCCCCTGAGGGCGAACGACGGGCTGCTCAGCAAGTTCAAGGAGGCGGGGAGGCTGTAACGTGCCTCCTGCACCAACTTACCCCCATTCGTAGATTTCCATCCACGCTGTGTTAGAACAAATGTAATCACGTTTCTGACGGTTTTGGTTGACTAATTGTTGTTTCGGTCAACAGTAAGAGGTAACTGTACCCTCTTATCAATACTGTTTAGTATTTTGGATGCATAATTTGCATGTTTGAGTCAAAAATAATGTGTTTTGTAATGATTTTTGATGGTTCCTGCTTTTATAGAAGAGCTGTGTGGGTGTCAGGAGTCAAACCAGTGAATAACCAGCGTTTATTCTCTGTTTTAATGTTTTTTATATGTTTGCTCAATGTTCCTGACTGAATTAAAGTTGCTTTTTTAATCGGTTTGTTATCATCTTCACTCGTTTGGAACATTTTTTTTTAAATAGACACTAGGTGGCAGCGTTAAAGAGTCCTGCTGTGAAAGTGCCTTAATGCAAAAACAAACTGCAGTGTTTGCATACCAGTAATAAACTGAGGGGTTTCGGTTTGCCTCCATTTACAAAAAGAAAGAAAATACTATGTTTGATGCTACAGTCGTTGCAGGTCATGTAAACACAAGTCTATCATTTTCCACCAAGCTGTATTTAACCTGAGGCAGCTTGCATAGTTTAGGAGCTGAAACACCATGTTTAGATGGATTGATAGCCACAGGTCAGGTCACAGCTGCATGTAGAGACAGTCCTGCAGTGACACACTGTGCAGGCTGAGAAACAAACACGTGATGCAGCTGATTTTGAACAGTTTGGATGTTTAACAGTGAAGACAAAGTGTTTGTTTCACTTCAGCAGACGTTCAGACTGCACACAGGATGAGCTTGCTGGGTTCAGATGGACATTTCTTGCAGTGGACATCATTTCTTATCTCCTCTAAAGTCGTTTTGGGCGGTGCTCGGCTGTGCTCGTGATGCCTTCACGTGTTCCTCGGAAAAATGGAAACTAATTAACAGCATCCAAACCTGTTAAGGGGAATAAACATGATCATCTATACTTTATTAAGTGATCAATCCTCACCCATGAAGATTAAACAGTGGTCGAATCCCATAGTATGTCAATCAGGCAAGATCTGGTGCCAGTTTGGGAAACATTTTGAGTTATTTAAGGCTTCAGTATATTCAGTTTAGGGAAACTACAACGTCCATCATGCCTCTTTAGCACGTTTGGTATAATAAGGGAATTAAATCTGCCTCCAAACTTTTTGTAGAAGGTAAATTTGTCTCATTCTTAAAATTATGATATGATAATATTTCAGATCAGACACTTTGCCAGAAAGAAATCTTTGCTTCAGTTCCAAATTGACAAAACAAAAAATAACTAAAGCGATCATGTTTCATGATGATTATATCCAGGCACAGAGGTCTGTCAAACATTAAGGAGTTAAAGGTCTGAAGGTTACAGGTTCAAACATTATGATAAGATCATTTGGATGGAGAGAGCACACATAAAGATTCATCCAAACATTTAACAGTAAAAGTTCATTTTATCTTAAACACAATCCTCCTTTAGAGGCTGAGAGTGAATCCTGCCTCCTCTCCGGACACACACCTACTGATTAAAGGTCCGGTGTGTAACATGTAAGGTTATCTAGTGACAGAAATGGAATAGCATATTCATAACAAGGTTTTCATATTGTAAAATCACCTGAAAATAAGAACTGTTATGTTTATGTTACCTTAAAATGAGACTTTTATATCTACAGAGGGAGCGGGTCTCCTTCCATGGAGCCGCCATTTTGAACCACCATGTTTCTACAGCAGGCCAGAAGGGACAAACCAAACACTGGCTCTACATAGGAAGTTTCGTGTCATTTCTCTTTCATGTTTGAACCAAAGTGGAGAGGAGAGAGGTATACAGTTGGGTGCAGTTTGAAACTTCATTAGTAGATGCCACTAAATTCTACACACTGGACCTTTAACTCCTTTAATTTCATTATTTAAGTGTCACAACTGAAGCAACCACCTACTCCTTGGTGAAGGGGGTTAAACTACATGCGCCACATTAAATATTCTTGGCTCCAGAAGTTATTTATTTTATTTATAGTTATATTTTTATCCTAACATGAAATGTGCAAAACAGTTCCCCTTCATTTTCCTCACGGCGTGCACATTCCGAGCCGGCCCTGAACGCAGCACCGTAGAGCCGAGGACGCCGGGGCAGGAGAGAGACAAATAATCCAATCATTAGTCCACTAACAGCGCTGATGTCTTGGCTTCAGTCTCTGAGGGATGACTTCACTCTGAGACCGTTTGAGCTGCAGCACGCACAGTAAGTGTTTACCCAGAGAGAGCTTTGACTGTGTGACTGACAAACTTCAGCTTTGTTTGTGCGTGCTGATGACTTATTGGGCTGCGGGGGGATTTCTGATGTGTGAGTGCTGATCGATACATGCGGTCGATACACTGTCCCGCATTGCTTTTTTTGTTGTTTTGCTTTTGTTTGTCCGCCTTGAGCGTGTTTTCCTGTTCGGGTCGCGCTTTGCTGGAAGCATCCGGACGATTGTGGGATTGTGATTATTCTTAAGAGTTTCTTGGAAGTCCCATTTGTCGAGTTTTTTATTTAGAACATAGCTCTGATATTCCAGCTGACAAATGGTTAATCTGTGGTGAATATTTCAGGAAACACTCTGTTTTCCATCACTCTGGCTCAGCTTGTAACTTTAATTGTTGTTAATTAGACAAAACTTTGCCAGTGAACTAATGAAGTGTCCTCAGATAAACACAGATGTTTCTCATTGCATTATTCAATTTAAACACAACTGGTTTAGGTCAGTTTAGAGGTTAATGCACATTATGATTTATTCTGTATATATCTGGGTCATGAAGATGTATTTCATGTAGAAATCTATCTGCACAGGTAGATCTTAACTTGGCTAATCCACAGCGGTTCTTAAATGATTTCCTCCTGCAGTATCTTGCATATGCATTCCCAATTTTCATGCACATCTAAAGTCATATTCTGCCCTTTTTCCTCTACCGTCAGCCATACTGTAACACTGTGACATCACACCCACACACTCCCTCAGTGTGACAGTGTGTGTGTGAGCTCAGTGTTTGGTACAGGCGGGTCAAGGACGGTCCAGATTAAACGGTTATCTTTCACTTGTGTGTGGGGAAACGCCGTAATCCTGAACACAGACTGAGTCAGAATAGAGTCGTGTTGTCTGTCAGCGTGACGGCATGAAAGGCCCCGATTGATCCGGGCCTCTGCTGATCTGATCCTCGTGCTGTAGAGCAGGGACGTCTGATCGCAGAGTGTGTGTGTGTGTCTCTTTGTGCTGTGAATGACAATAAAGCAGATCGCTCTAATGCCCTGATAAATGATGATGATGCTTGAGTCTTTTGCAGTAAATGGAGTTAGTGTTATCACTGGATGAGGATATATGAGCTTAAGGGCATCAGCGCAGGTAATCTGACAGATAAATATGTCTGTGTGTGTGTGAGTGTGTGTGGCTTGTCAACTGTCACAGCCTCCCTGATTAGAGGGCTGATCAGGTCATCTGTCACTGGGTCCTTGAACAAACACTCTGAGGTTTTAGAGGGACTTCCTGTTTGCCGTTCCTCTTCTGTGAGGAAATCCTATCATGATAATTCACTGATACATAATAAGACATGTAGCTTCGCTGCTCGCTATCAACCGCGTGCTCTCTGTCGCTTTGTTTCTTGCATTGTGTGCAGCCTCAGTGAAAGTTCATTTGTGACCATGAGTTTCCTGTTTTATTAACACCAATTTTACACGTGAAGGTCAGTGTACTTCTCATGGCTAGTGCTATGCAACCTGTGAAACAAGTTAGGCCTTTACCAGGCATCTTTGTTGGTTATTGTCTTGTTTGTTGCATCATGGGAAATGTAGGATCCAATGTTTCTGCAGTTTGACCCATATTCTAGACTAAAAGTACATCTGCACACATTAGTGATCTTTTTTGTCCCCCAACTTCATGAAAGCTCAATACTAAATCATTGGAGTGCCCCTTTAATAATGGGATGACACGTTAAGTGTAGGTGTTTGCACACATGCCAATTTGGACCTGGGTCATGTCAGCAAAAAGCAAACGTCTCTGTCTATAAATGGCCCATCGCTGTAGTGTTCCGTCCGAGCCGCGCTGCCCTGTGCTCAACCGGAACAAATGCACGGTGACACATTTCTGATGCGGGGGAATAAATGAATATTGATTGGAGCGATCGCTCAAACAGTTTGCACCCTGGTGCTGTAACAATGTAGTAAAGTCAGAGTTTTGAGTCCACCAGCGTTGCCAGGAGACGCTTGAGCGCTTTAGTTTGTACATCATGAGGGCTACTACTGAAGTAAAAGGGACACAGAGCAAATATTTGTAGGACTTAAGTGCAATGTGACCGGACCTTTTAGTGTGAGGTGATGGTGAGGAGGGCAGGACGTTTCATGGAAGCCTCTCTTTATAACGAAGCTTTCTGTCATAATTCAGATGATTTAGGCGGATGAGATGTTTTTACATGTAAATGTTTCCAATCAATATTTTATTTATTTCATCGGCAGTCAGAAGGATAGAAAACACTCAGCAGTAGCCTGTTTATTTAACGAAGAGACCAGAGACGTCACCCGGAGTGGACTTCACCGGATCGATCATCGCAGAGGAGGAATCTGTTTGTCTTTATTTTGTCCCTCGACTCGCCATGCAAATATTGTTAAATACAGAAAGAAACATTTGTTGTGACATGTGGTACAGCTTCATTGTGTTTCATATTCGGCGGTTTGTTCCTGCAGTCTCTTGTCTCTGAATGTGCAGGTCAAACTGAGCTCACCAAACAAACTCACCACACGTGCAGGTAAACAAGGAAGAACATCTGTTTAGTCGGCAGTGTCCAAACAGGCTGACTGACTGACTGACCGTCCACATCTGGATGAATGAGATGCATTGTTGGTGCTGTGACGCTCTGTAAAAGCACTTCACTTTCAGGTTTATTAGGCTGACGTCATTCAGTTAAACCCCTTTTGAAACAACTGCTCGTGTCCCTCCTGTGGCTTTAACAGAGTATAGGTGTGTGTGTGTGTGTGCGCCGTGTGCGAGTAGAGTCGAAGGCGGCTGTTTTATTTTTTATCGGCCTATAAACTTCAGCTGGGATCGGAGATGGAGAGACAGAAGAAGACAGAATCTCAGTTTGTTGATCTTAGCTTGTTGGAGGAGTGTGTTCTGTATAAGATCTCTCTCGTGCACACACACACATGCACACACACCACCCAGTGCGGCGGGCTTAGGGCAGGAGTATGATTACAGGGCTATTTACATTACAACATAGAGAGAGAGAGAGGGAGGGAGAACGCAAGCAAGAGATTGGCAAAGAAAGAGAGAAGATGGTTTCCAGATGTGAGGTGGAATTCAGAGAGCTACAGAGCGACTCCCCTCTTCCTCTTCCTCCTCCTCCTCGTCCTCTGTACAGGGAGAGAGAGAGAGAGAGAGAGAGAGATCTGGATCAGCCTTTGCATGTTGTAATGGAGAGAATAGGAGACAGAGAGAAACCACAAAACAGAGGAGTGGGGAAAGGCGTTGCACTGCAGGGGTGAGTGAGAGGAACTCCAGCCAACGGAGGGAAAATAAGTGATGGAGATGAGGAAGGGGATGGAAAGAATAAGAAGAAGAATGAGGAGAGGGAAGAAAAGCAGGGCCTCTTGGTCGACCACAAGTCCAGAAATCTAACTTGGGGGAAATTCAGTCTGTTTTGTGTCGGTGAGCAAAAAAAATCCACAGAAAGAAAACACTTTCTGAAACTACAGAGGTTTTTATTCTCAACGTTTGGAGCTACGCTTTTAACAGGGTCTGATCCGAGGTCGTCTTTATATATAAATCTGTGTATATATATAGCACATCAATTATAGGTCATGCTGAGGCAAACATAAACACTGCGTGAAACAAAGGAGCCCCTCATTCATTTCAATGAGGGCCCCACGTTGGCAGAGAGCTACGACTAAAACACGCAGAGGTCAGGCAAAAAAAAGTGAAACACTTAGCCTAAATGCCCATTAAGTCACGTGATTTATATAAAAAACAAACACTGTATGAATATTTATGATCTGTAGATGTGAAGGTTTTCAGGAAGGTCAGCTCTCGATGGACTTTTTGAAGAGAGTTGTGTGTACTGTGTTTTAGAAATGAGGTGGAAAAAGACTATTTTAATCTTAAAGGTAAGATTTAGAGACATTGAGATTGCAGCTTGCAATCAACAGTGTACTGCAGAGGAGAATCTACGGTGGCCTTCATGTGGCTAAAGAGGTCATTGTCACAACCATGTGAGTAGCCTGTTGACAGGAACCTTTAATGTATTCACACATTGATGGTTTAAGATGAAATGTTCTCCGCTGACATTTTGACTTGTCATAGTTGGAAAAGTTGAGACAGTGAGCCAGAGGCCTGGCAATGACTTCCCTAACAAAGGGAGACTTTTAACAATCACAAGGTCAATTTACTTTGAAAATAACAATACAGAACGCAACCATGAGCGTAACGTCTCAGTGCAGTACGGATCTGCAGCGATCGGTCAGGCTCAGGAAAGTTTCCTCGGTCAAATAAAAGGTTCTGACTGGTTTCTGTGCCCTCTGAGAACTCTTTCCTTCTCATTATTCGCTCCACAATGTCAGTCAACAAACCACAAATTATGAACTCTTTCTTGCCAGTGCTAGACAGCAGGTGTCACTGATTGTTGTCTCAGCCTGGATGAAGGGTGGATCCCTTTTAGGCTACTCACTAAGGTAACAAAAACCAAAGATTCACGTGATTTTACACTAATGAAAACAGAGTTATGCATGTTAGATTTCATTTCTGTCACATTATGTAAATAAACCCTCCTAAATCTCACACACTGGACCTTTAATACGCTGAGAAAACCTCCTTAACTCCAGTGATGATGGCATGGGAGAAGAGTTGGAGTACCGTTCATGTGTCCTTTAGGTTAAACACAGTAGAACTCAATCCTCCTCACAAAGATAAGGCAAATGTTAATTATTATTGATAGGACAGACATTCAGATTGTCTCCCAGTTTGAAAGACCCCCCCCCTCCCTCCGTCTCTCTCTCGCTCTCTCTGGTTTCAGTGGGTCCATACTCGGGCTGTTTCAGGAAATACCAGCATCCACTTTTTTTTTTCCTCGAAGGGAAACTGACTGACATTCCTCTTGGCTCTATAAACAGAAGGCTGTATGATTGATACATGAATATACACTCATGCACATTTACACATTTCTAGTGAAGCATTGCGCCATGCTTTTGGATCAGTTTTTGACGTGTCAACATTTAGATATTCGATAGCGGTGTTTTGAAAAACTCCCGTCCATTTTCAGGGAGTGAGGAACCAGGTGTTTCATACACTGAACTGGAGGTCATAAATCTCCCTCCACAGGGGTGTATTTAGATTCCTTTTAAAAACACTCGCAGCTGAGTTCATTTTCCTGCTTAAAGGGCAAAACAACGCACCTGGATGAGCATTGGGTGTGTAGTGACGGATGCCAGTGGGTCAAGGCATTTCTTCCAGGAGTTGCGGAGAGCAAAGCAGAGCTAATGGAAGCTTGTCAGGTGGACAGAAGACTCCAGATAAATATTTTTCTCCGTGTCTGCGAGTAAATGAGTGTCTGATTGACTGACATGTTCACCAGCTTTTTGAGGTAATATGTCACGTTCATGTTTACAGACTGCTGCGCTGCCCCCCTGTGGCCAAAAAAAAATCAATAATGCCGCTTTAAGATTTTGTCTAACATTTCAATGCCAGCCTCAACAAATGATGCTAATTTATCTAATCAAGTTATCATTTAATCTAAAAAATAGTTTTAAAAAAATGCTCATCACAATATCCTAGAGCCCATAACGATGTCTTCAGATCGCTTTTGGTGCTTTCTGTCAATTCCCTAACGAATTAACGTGACTTGTTGCACCACTTGTGATATTTCTTACTTATTTTACTTGCACCTGTAATTTCAGTGTTTCTGTGAATGTTTGTTATCTATCTGTGTAGATGGTAAAAAATGTTGGTTGATTTTAGTCTCTGTTTTCTTCTTATTAGTATCCTCTATAAAACACATTCTGATATCTCAGCAGTAAATGATATACACCATTGCCAACATCACAGATTTCTCATCCAATATGAGTCATTTTCTACAGTTAATACACCCAGAATTTTAAACTCAGTGTCACAGTTATAGTCTTTCCTGTGTTGCTCAATCAAACCTGCGTCACTGCCTCTTAAATGGTAAAAAGAACCAGACTGGACGTGTTTTACTCTTTTTGTTTTTTTAATAACACATAGTACAACACAGACTAATCCTCCCTGCTGCACCGTCAAGAGACGAAACTAGTTTCTCTCCGATGGGAGAAAAAAACAGATCATGTAGTACCCGCATATGACTGATTTATTAATTTCCTGAGAAGCTGACATCCATGCTGCAGCAAAGACAGAGATTCAGGATGGGAAATCCACAGGATCCTCGTTCCTGGAATTAATTTCAAGTAAAGCTGAGGCAACACCGAATGTATTGGTGGAAACACTGATTAACATGAACATTAAAATGGTGGAAATCCTCTCTCGACACTACTTCACCGTAAGAGGGTCCCTCCTGATGGTTTCTTGGCAGTGTCATGTGGTAGTCACTTCAATAGTGAGCTGTGTGTGGGTATGTTTGTGTGTGTCTTTTTAAAGGAATGTCTCAATCCCAGCGTGCCAAAACGGATCTTAGCGACTGTGTGTTTGTGTATTATGCTGTTGAAACGGAGCTGCTGAGCTCTGGAACTGATAGAGACTGACTCTGTCTTTGTTTACACTGACACACCACACACACACACACACACACACACACACACACGCTCTTATGACTTGCACAGCTCAGATCAATTTCAACATGTCTTGAAATTAGAAAAATGAATCACGCAGACAACACTCAGTCTGGGCATGTCGGTGTTGAGAAATGTATTCCGCTATCTGCATTCCTCTGTGCATGAATGGTCTGATGATTAATGCGATTTGGATGTTTTTGTCACTTTCTTGGGACAGTTTTCACGATGTAGCCTCAACACGAAGATGAAACTTTCTGTTAGTGTGTACTTGGATTCAGTTCAGAGGTTACAAAGCATTTTCCGAGAGGTAAATCTGTCAACTTTCACTTAAAATCTCTCTAATCCTTGGACTATTGAAACATGAATGTGCCCTGTCATAGATGATAAGTCTATTTTTTAGTAATAATCCGACAGTGATCATTTAAGTAAACTGGCCACATTGCTAAAATTGACTCTTTCTCTTGATTGTGCGTCTGAGAGGATCTCAGGATCAACCGTTATGTCACCTCGCAGCCACACACACACACACACACACAAGCACTCAGAGCCGTAGTAGGTAGATAAGCTCCCTACTTATAGTGATTAGCTGCAACAGGCTGTTGCGCGACTTGCTCGGACCCCCGCTGAGACAGACACAAAGATTAAGATGAGGCTCTGTTTTTGTCCGAGCACTCGACGGACGGTGACATGCAGGAGCCGGGCCGTTTAGTGAACTGAAATAAGCTCCACACACACAATAAAACAATCTGATCTCAGAGAGATACTTTTGATATATACGCTGTGTCCACTCAACATCCATGGTTGATGGCGGTGACGCATATTGTACATACCTCCATTATGGAGGTCCCATCAAAAGCATCAGTCAGCTGAGAGAATCGATGCTGTCATCACTAAGTGCTGTCTATTGATTCATTTTGAAAATGCTAATCCATGATACAAAAGTAGGACAACACAGTGTACCAGAATATATTGAATGAAGCCCCCATACTCTGCTGGATATGAAATGTGGCTGAAAAGCAGACAGTCAGAGTTTTAGTTATATGGCCTTAATTTGGCTAAAAGGTCAAGTGTGTAGCATATTAATAGCATCTAGCCGTGCAGATTGCAGCTAACTGATTACCCCTCACCTCACCCTCCGCTACCAAGCATGAAGGAGAAACTATGGAGGACAATTGCATAAAACTTAAAAGCTGTTATCTAGAGCCACTGTTTGGTTTGTCCATTCTGGGCTACGCAGTTCAATATGGTGGACTGTGCTGTGTGGACTCTGCTCCCTCTGTAGATTAAAATGTTAGAAGGTTACAAAAATAAAAGGATTATTATTTTCAGATGATTATACACTCATGAAAACAAACTGCTGAGCATTATATACCATTTCTGCCAATAGATCTCCATAAATCTGACATAGTGGCTCTGTTAAACGGTCAGAAAGGGTCAACATGTTCTCAAGGTAGTCATTAGATTTGTCAGGTTTGTTGGCTTTAGCTTTAGCAGCTAAATGTTTCACTATGTTCACCACCAAATTGCAAACTTACACAGCTGAGCATGTAGATCACAGTGGATTCAGCACAGTTTTTTTTTTTTTAATATTTCAAACAGCTGATGAAAGGAGAGTGATTCAAAGCGGTAACATTAAAGGTGCGGGACACAAAATCAAAACAATGAGCTGAAAGATGCTAAAACACGAAAACAATGTTTAGCACCTTTTTAAAACCAAATCATAGTAACTGATGTGAATGTTAACATCAAACGTCAAGCAACTGGGCACATTGGCTAACTGCTTGAAGGACAGCGGTCGTCATTTCACAACAAATACTGCAAGCATATCCTAATCATTCAGTAAAGATGATCTTTTTTTATTACTGTTCTTTTTTTTCTCACTAACTGATGACGAGCTGGAGCAGCCAGGAGCTGTTACACAACTCCAACCGAGAAATGAAATCTTGCCGTTGGCGAATAAAAAAGTCTTTTTGTACAAAATTAAACAGTAGAGTGAGGAAAAAAAGAGGGTAAGGTCATGGGGGGCAGTCTCTTGTTCACACTTGCCTCCTCCCTTCCTCCCTCCTCCTCCTCCCTCCCTCCCTCCTTCCTCCAGCCCTTCCCCTTCTGTATTACCAGCCGTGGTGACCGGGAAGAGAGGAGTGAGGCATGCAGCAGCCACTCAGTCAGTCATTTAGTCAATTGTTTTCCCTCTAGCTCACAACCGTATTGTACCAACCAAAGGATTGTTTTCACTATACTCCGTCTGTGAGACGCATTTCTATAGGGAAAAAAAGCCTCAGGACTCAAAATCCTGATTCATTTGAAAAGGGGATTCCTGTTTTTTCAAACCTTCTTCTTATAATTCGTGGGTGATATTCTGATCCTGTCCTAATCCCACTTTGGCTGCTATTGTATGTGAGTACTGGCGTGGTTAAGATTGGCTTGCTTTTGTGCCTCTGCTGCCAATTTTTTTTTCTTTTGTTTTGGAAAAGGGACCTTTGTATGAAATTTGACTTTTAGTGGAGCTCAAAAGGGGGAGGAACCTCGGAAGATGGTTTGATTTGGAAGAGAGCGATCTTCTCTTGTGGAGTGGCATCTTCTCTGTTGCAAAGAAGAGAGAAGTCAGTTTTGAGCAAGAAAAAGGGAGTCTCCTCAAGGTGTTTTATTTGAGGTTTTATATTCCTTCCTTGGACAAACCAGGAGAAGACATCATTCATTTTGCAAGTTTAAGTTTTTGCTTCACTTCAGTTTTAAAGGATGGCTGGGATGTATGGATGCTTCAAGAGCAGGAAGTAAGTTTCTTTTTAATTGCATCTTTCACTGCTAAATGACTACGATTAACCTATATTTGGATATTCAGTTCTGTTGCACAAACTGACAATAACTTTCTTGGATTGCACTTGTGTCTTAGAAATTCCCTTGAAGATTGCAAAATCTTGTTTTGGCTTCTCACCTGGCAATGTAACATGACTCACCTAGGTTGCTCAATCAAACTGTCCATCATCATGAACGTTATCGTCAAGGATGTGTCACAGGATGAGGGTGTTATTTGGCTCTTTTTAAAGGGGATGTGTCATTTTCATCCAAAGAGGTCATGCACTACTGTTTCTTGACAGCACATGTGTTAAGGGTCATGCACTCTGCTACTGGAAGTACTTATTTCACAATTGACCACATCTTGCACTGAAAAGCAAATCATGTTGACCACAACATAAATTTAAACGCTGACAGAAATTACAACTCTCTTCGCTGAGTACGCTGATTTCAGTTTGCATGTTGGGGGTTTTCCCGGAGACCACTGTCTTTTGTTGCAGCCGTCTAATCGAACTTTTGTTTCTCTTTTGTTTATTGAGACAATTGGTGGCTTGTAGTTGGCTCCGAGTGTCAGCTGTATGACTCAGAGCTGATCTTCTTGATTCATTTTATGCTGGGAGTGAATGATTAGTCATAAAGTACCAGAACTGATAGTGGTTTTGTTTTTATTCAGGAGAATCAGATGTGTGATGCCGCAGGATCAAGTCATGTTGCTCTCCTGATGGCTTGATACTTGATAGCTGTGGATGTATTAGACTTTTTTCTCCTCATTTAAATGCCCCTGCATGTTTTCTGTTCATTCCTCTGTGATTTTAATGCTTTGAATTGGCTATATTTAGGACTCTGGGCTTGGCAGCGTGATTGGACCACAGAGGGTTAGGATAATGAATGGCTTTAACTTTTTGACTTCAGTAAAGTATCTTTTTTTGTACCGGAGCTGTAGAGATGTGGTGTTGTTGGGTGCACTGATACCCCCTTCTACTTTCTTTGTGTTTGGCCTTTCAGTCCCATGACATGACAACAATACAAGCTTTTATGGCCCACTCAGCACAGTTGACTTAGACAAACATTTTGTTTGTGTGTGTGTGACACAGAGAAAGAAAGTGAATTAGGAGATGGGATGAGCTGCAAGACAGCTACACACAGACCCAACTAAAGAACCACAATTGTGTTCTCCTAATGCTGAAACCGACTAACACAAATACACTCAAGACTGATGGTTCTTTTAAAAGGATCTAATGGAGTTGTATGTTCAATACTGGAAGTGAGATACATCTGGCATTTAAGTGGTTTAAGTCCTAAGAACAGCTGACAATCGAAAATGATTTACTTGTTTCAACACTGCGTTTTAAAATTTAAAAAAATAAAGGGCTAGCGTGTCACAACTTGTGAAATAGAGCCATCAGAAAAAGTCTAATGTTAAAGATTACAATCTTAAATCATCATAAATCTCACAGGGCATGAACTTCTACACTACGCCCTATAAAACCTTCAAGCATGTTGAAAAACCCCTCTGCAGCTTAGCTCCTGTAACCGCTGCTTAAACAGGGTACAGCAGGCCTGTCGAGCTCTGGATTCCACAACTAGCTCCATCAGGGTGCACAGGAACTCTAGAAAGAGTCGTACACCGTGTACAAAGAGGCTGGTGTCTTTCATTTAGCTTTTGCAAACCAGAAACATGAGCGAAAATGTGAGGAACTGATTAAAGACTGTTTATCCTCTCTAATGGAAGCTGCGAATGTGAGCATCGCTGATACCTATCTTACACGCTCACTGTAGAAATGCTAATGAACCTGAATTGTTATGTATGTGTGTACAAATGCATATGGTGTGGCCTCAATCTGGAAGCTTTCTTGTTGTCTCATTACAAATAAGAGTTTTCTGGCAACTTGCAGTTGAGTTCCCATCAATTTACTGATTAGCTGCGGCTAGTAACAGTCAGCAAAACTGATGGTTTCCAGCTAAAAAGCGATGCCGTTGCTTTTGTCTACCTTTGTGTTAAATCAAGAACCCATCCGAGAAGTGTTTTGAGTGGTAAATCTGCCCCAGTTATCATTGTAAAGTCCATCTGTGCTGGAGAAGCAGATCTTACCCTCAGTATTTTAGTCTTGATTTAGTGTTTCGCAAAAAGTCAGACAGGTTTAGTTTCCACCCACAAGAGGTCTTGAGCTGCCGACAAGCGTGTGTGTGTTCTCACTTTCTCACCGTCTTTCCCAGTGGTAACCGGTCCAACGGTCATTATGTAACCACAGTAGGTTTAGTTTGTTCAGCAGGAACGGTGATGCAGCTGTAAATGAATGTAGACTGTGCAGAGTGACTGATGAGAGTGTTTGGTCAGTTTCTGTCTCGAGTCCATGTAAGGCTCGTTGCTAAGAGCACAGCCCCGTTTCAAACAGGAGGGGGATGGAGGAGAGGCAAAGGAAGGACAGCTGGAAGACAAGAGAAACCCCAAACCCAGAAGAATGGTTACTAAAATCGCAACCAAACCTCAACCGTAAAAAGATTTTTGGACAATAATGGTATCTTCACCAATGATTTAATATCTGCGATGAGATGACTGAGGAGGTTTGGTTTAACACTCATCCAGGGTTCAGTCAGGGCCCGTCCAATTCAGAAATAAAGAGTGAGACCACACAAAACTTTGCTGATGGACGAAGGGTTCTACCAATCAGTGGTTTTAAACAGCGAATTTGAGGGATGATGGGATAAACTTTTAATCACGTTACTTCACCTTGTGTAACCACCCTTTCAGCTGTAAAACCACGGTAGTAGCCAGTTACTCACCATGTTCATTTACCTCGCTCCTGATGGATTACTGCAGTCCAAATTTATTCAGGTCAGGCGTGCTGGACTAACAAACTATAAGCTCTCTCTTCTTTACAGGCACTCTTAGGTTTCATTTCCGTCACATTATATCTCTGTTGTTGCCTGCGACACACTCTGTTATAATGCGGCGTTTTGTTTTGTTTACCAGTTTCCGCTTTATAATTTCAGGTTTAGATGATCCACACACACACGGTGGACTAACATCCAACCACATTTTATATCTGTGACTTCTACAGAGGAAGTCCTGTTTCTCACATCCTGTTTCTAAATTCCAGGTGGACTTTTTTTTTAAACCACTAAAGACTCAAATATAAAATAACGGTGTTACTATTTTAAATTAGTTTTCCTACATCTGATTACCAAGGTGATGTTTGTTGATAAAGATTCAAACAATCGCAGATGTGCTCCATCATTCTGTGTGTTAAAGGTGATTGTAGTTCACTGGCATGTCATGATTCTCGACGGGATTAAATCATGGCCGCTTGAATGCTTGAAATGCAGTCATGGGAAATTCAAGGTTCGTGGATTAGGGCGAAACAGTTGGATCCTTTACCAATAGACGGGTTTTCCCAAAACAAACCAGCATGTGTGTGCAGCAGGGGGTAGAAAACATGTTACCGCAATGTCTCCACAAGTTAAGAAAACTTCCCACACTCCTGATGCTGCCAGCTGTCTGTTGGCTGATTGTGTTGATATTTTCAGGATAAGACTACAGCAAGTTATAAGTAGTTTTATTCTTACTTTTATAGAAAGTTTTCATTGTGTCATGCATGTTCGGGATCCACCAATTTATCAGCAGATATTTGCCGTGCTGCCTGACATCAGCCAATTGAGAAATATGATCCAAAACACATCTGGATCAGTGAAATTGTCATTTTAAATATCCGTATTGGTCCAGAGTTTCCCAATCCTTGCAATCCTTAGTGAACATATATTCTGTTTTGCTCTTTGTATAATAGCTGTGGTATACACAGTATAATCCATCCTGATCTGTGCGGTTATTAAAAATAACACACTTGGGAGGTCTTAGTAGTCTATGAATTTTGGACACTGATCTTGTAATTGCAATGTCGCCAGTTCCAGTCCAGCTGGGGACGGTTTGCATGTCTCTCTCCGCTGTCTCCTCTACACTTTAGAGTTAGCCAATACAGGTCAGAAAAATCTAGACAGTACTGAAAGAAGTGTCTTTCGCGTACATTATGTTTTTATTAATAATTAAGTGCATACAGCAGCTAAAAGAAACTCAAGTGATGCATAGCACGGTTACTTTTTAAAGTCTCACTTCAAGGTACGGGAAAGTCAAAGTTACAGTGACATTCTTCAGAGTTCAGGCTGAAATTTAATGAATAATTTCCTTCGTAGTCACCGTCCCCTGCTGACCATGCAGCCGCTGAATAGTTGAATGGGTCAAGAGGAAATACCACAGTTCTAAAGGCCATGTTCCCGGTTAGGTATGTGTGGTTGGACAAGAGAGAGAGAGAGAGAGGAACAGACAAAGAAGGAGAAAGAAGAGGATGGTGAGATAATGAGACAGGACGTAAAAAGAATGAAAGAGACAAAGAGGAGGAGGGAGTAAACCCATGTTGTTGTGAGGCTGTGTTATCTGGCCACATTCTTTATATATTTCTCATATCCTTTTATGGCCCCATGTCTGAAATTGAGCTTCTTCAAGTAATGGATTAGACAATAACAAAGCTCACGTTAAAGCTTTTTAACATCTGGGGATAGAGTAATGGAAGCCCGAAAGATGTTTATCCTGGAAGGAGGCTGCCCTTTTTACATGCTGTTCCCCATTAGTGTCTTACTAGATAGCATGCAGAGAGACATGTGACAAAATGGGAGCAGGAAATAGCCAGACTGGACCTTGTACAGCGATCAATAGTCCACCACAGAAGGGACCACATCCTGGAAGGACTCTCTTCCGTCTATCTGTGAATGCCAAAGTCTTAATCATTTGATGAAAACGGAGTCATTTGATATTTGGTAACAGTGATAAGACTGATAGCAGGCAGTAAGCTTAGCAGTTGAATAATTTTATTCTTTGCAAAGAAAGTCAGCGGTCATATAGAGCTGCATGGCAGTCTGCAGAGTGAAAGGACAAGAGGTTACACATGAGCAGAGTATCTCTCAGAAGCTGCGATGGCTGGAGAAGCATTAGTTTAGACAGCTTTGGGTGTTATCATGGTGCAAGGTCACCCTGTTCCTCCAAGAACAGGAAGGCAGTACAAGAAGAAAAATTAGTTTGAAGAGAGAAAAACATCCTACATAACAAGTTAATGTGAGAAATAAGTATCTTAATACGTTTCTAGTACTTGTACTAGAGACAAGACAAGGCAGCTTTTGTCCACCTCTGATTTGATAATTATATAATTGTGCTTCATTTAAAGCAAAGCAGCTGACTGATGACGGAGGTCCGAATTGAACTTTACTTTAGTATACAGCTTTGTCAAAGTGGATGCCATCAGGATATTTCTACAAGCTACATGCTGCCATTACAAACTGTATACGATTAGCTGTAGCTGTGTAATGTGCAGTGAAAATATTACACCAAACTCTCTTTGAGAAATATGACTTTCATAATAACGCATGAATGTATAAAATGTATCTGGAAATGTGTAAATGTACATCTCCTCGAGTTGTATACGGTACACTCTTTGACATTGACATGCATGTTGCTCGTGTCTGTATATACAACATGTCTGTCTGTCTCTATCTGTACTCAGCGCCAGCGGCTTGTCCAAGTTTGTTATTCCAGCTGACTGGAAAAATCCTTGTCCTCCCTCGCAATTCTTTCTTGATTCCTTTCTGCATCTCGCTCTTTCTCCCTGTGGAAATTGAAGGCTTGCGGCTCGTCATAGATCCGCTAACATCATATTACTGTGGCCAATTCATCTGCACTCCGTCCGCTCAGCCTCTCATCTCCCCTCTCTGTGCTCAGAGTCAAGTTACCGATTTGTTTTTGTGTCTCAAACATGGGGAATAGATTCTCGAGTTCCCCGACCAAAGCACCTAGAAATAGGTCTTTGACTGGTCTTTGTAGGCTTCCCACATAGTGATTTATTTCAGAGCCAAGGGTCACCATCAATAAGAGTCTGAACACTGGAGTTCACTCCATCATACACAGGGGAACTCCTCAAACATCCTGATCTTTTCTCATATTTGTGTGTGTTATATTTGTAAGATATTAGATCCTGCAAAGCATTCAAATCCCTCTGATAGGATGTGAACGAGCAGCCCTACACGTACGATAGAAAACAGGATTTCATTCATGAACAGCGTTGGCTTAAAAGATCTCACATGACTCAGGTTTAGCTCTGATTTGACTGTGCGCAGCCACACAGCTATCGGGCTTGTACTGTTGGAAATCTCTGCTGAAATTCAATCATGCTGTCTAAGAGAGAAAGCTTTGCAAGATTTCTTGAATGAGTCACGCCGACGTCCGCGCTTATGGTGTTTTACTCAACGACGTCAAAATACCCCCCCGTTAAAAGCTGGCACACGCGGTACATTTGTGCTTTTCTAAGCTCCCAGCCTCTCTCTGCTGTTGATTCATGGTAAATCTCTTACTCTGTTGAATCTTATTGCTGTAGTAATGTAATCAGGTCCAAATTAGCCCAGTTTAATGCTGGTAGAACAGAAGGATTAGGACGGGAGCGGCGTGGATTTGTGTTGCTAAAGCTCAAAGTCCAATATGGGGCCTACTATAGAAGCTTTACTAGATTAGATTATCCGTTTTAGATATACAAGAAGATCCATGTGATGTCCTCGACACGGAGATCATCTCTGAACCATGACGTGAGTTATTAACTATATTAAAAGTGCGTTTATGGAGTAGGTAATCCGTACCATGTTGGTATGATCTTCAGGGTCGTTGCAGTTGCAGACATCACGTCAAACATCTGCATGTCGGTGCCGACAAGAGCCAATTAGTCATCACCATTAGCTGGTGGTGCAGTGGGTCTGGTAACACTGGTTCCATTGAGGGATTAAGGCTGAACTAGATTGGATTTGCTTTACGTCAGAAGGACGAGGACCCCGTGGACAAAGTCAAGTTACAGTCGTCTTAGGACAAAAGGGCTCAGTGTTCATGTCAGGCATAATATCTGAACTTCTTTTCATAATATTTTCTCTCCAGTTGACCAGCAGTGTTTGCGGATGAGCGTTGTTCTCACTGTGTGGACCTGGACTGTGTTCAGTCCACTCATGGATTCGTGCTGTCTGGATTTGTTCTATCTACATCAGCTGGACAAGACTTTGTTTTTAGCAGATGGCATAACAGTGAGGTGTGTGTGTGTGTGTGTGAGAGTGTGTGTGTGAGCCTCATTTTAACACAGATCTAAGGTCATGGACAAATATGGCCATGTTTATCTTCACCGTGTGTGTCGGTGTGTGTACTAACTGTGTGTGGGTGTTAATGAGGTTCTTTCATCTGTCTAATAAAGGCAGACCCCGACTGGTCTGAATACCTCTACAGTACGTGCTAATCCAGTGTTATGTAATGAGGCTGATACATGGACACACACACTCACTCTCTCATGCACAGACACACACTCGGTAGCATCCAAATAAAGCTACCTGAGCCTCAGAGTTTATACGCTACATGCGATGCAATGCTAACAAAGGATTTGCATCTTAAATGAGTTAATGAGAATAAGTGGTGTGAAGAAAACAAATGTTAAACTGGCCAGAAAAAATAAGTAATTAAGGCCTCAGTTTTATTAAATAACAAGTTCAGATGTAGCTTGTGCTTATATATGAGAATATATACAGTAGGGAGGGAGCTCCAGCCTGTTAAACGTTCTGCCGTGTCTGTGAAATCTAGTTTCTTTACAGATTTATAAGGTGTCCACACCCTTGCTAACATGTTTGAGTGTAAGATGATGTTTTACGACGTGATTTAGTCCATGAATTATAGCAATAAAATGTAACACAAAGTGCTACGTTAAGCATTTTTCAGACGTGAGGTACGTCACGCGGTTGGCTTCAGGCATCTGTCAAAGTGCTGGCTTGTCGTCATTCAGACAGAGGTGACACGGAGTTAAAGATCATCGCCGCGAGTTAAAAATATCACGATGACGTCGAGGGAGAAGAGTTGCATCAGTGACCGATTTTAAAATCTGATTTTTGCAGTCTTGATTAATGACCGCTGTGATGAGTGTGAGGGGGCAAACCTCTGCAACGGTTTAAAATCGAGTCCTCCACGTTGTTTCAAAGTTCATTAAATTAATTTTCCTGAAGAAGAGGCTCTTTCTGTGCATGTTTTACCTCATCTGATGACATTCAGTCGTGCTGAAATGTTAGCAGGTCTGACCTGATGAGATTGCATTCGTGACTTTTATGTAAGAGTAACTGGGAAAGAGAACAGAATACTAATAGAAACATCTCTCAGTCAGCATCATTGGGCCCACATAATTATTTTATTTGTAGATTGCAAACTCACTTCTCGCTGCTGAAATATGAGCGACCTGCTCTCAATACAAAGCACAGTAATAAACAGCCTTTTGCATAAATCCTGTTTTTGTTGACCTAAACTTTGAATAAAGACAGGATTTATTACAGAGCTGTTCTATTGGATTAAATTAGATTGGGCAGGTGTTCACGTCTTCCTGTCAATATAAGCTGGATCAGAGCTGCGCAGCAATTAGTTGCAGTGTCCAATAATAGTGGATTGCCTGCGGGAGTATAAGCTACGTTTGTAATCAGCCATCATATTAAAACTTGATGAAGTTTGAGAGAGAGAGAGGCTTCCCGGCTCTGAATGTACTCACCATTGCAAATTAGTGCTTTAATAATTTTGGATGATTAAATTGTTCGTCTGATTGCAAAGTCTGAAGCCATGCGGTAGCTTTCAGAGCCGGTTAATGAAGCCTGCTGTGACGTTACTGTTTTTACACACTATTATTTATGAATCAGTGTGTACCCCAAAGTGCCGTCCTGGCTCCAGTATCTGCTTTATATTTTAATATGCGAGCGAGAATATATTTTCACTTCAGGCTTCTTACCATCTTTGGTTGAAAACCTCACTGCCGCCTTACAGGAAGACCTCTGTGTTTACTGTAAGCTTGTTTTCTTTCTACTCTATGTCTTCTGACTAATATTCGTCTGTTTATCTAACTGACTCTTCTCCCCTTTCATGACGCTCTTTCCCACAACCCCTCTCTTTGACCCCTGCCTTCCCTCTGACTTGTATTTGTCCCCGTCTCCTCTGTTTTCTCACCGTCTCCCTACGCTATTGCGTTCTCTGACTCCCCCTTTACTCTTTATTTTATGGGTCCCCCCGCCCTTCTCATCCTCTCTACTATAATTCTCTTCCCCCTGTTTTGTTGTTGCTCTTTTCTTTTTTTTTTCAAATCTCTGTTTTTCCTTCTCTTCCATACTTGTCGTAGATGAAGCGGAGGATGTCACCATGGGGAGCTGGCTTTGGAAGTGGGTGCAGGTCAGTCATTTTGCTCCCCCCGACCACCTGACCTTGAACTTTACAGCCAGTAGTTTGAAAAATGTGCCGTATCAACTTATCTGCTGTAATTTCCATCAAACAACAAGGGACGCCATCGAAGGATCGAAAAGCGGCATTGCTGTGAACGATTTGCCAGCACAAGCCAGTTGTTTTTGCTTAAAAACTCAAAAAGTCAGAAGGATCGTGAGGCCTTGCTTTCACAGCTGAGAACCAAGATCATGATCAAGCGAGGTTTTGCTTCACAGGAGGTTTCTTTACGATCATATCGCTCTGGGCTTGTATACATGCTGAATTCGATACTTTCTCTATAACAGTCTTGTGTGGGTGTAACTGGGTGTTAAGACAGGTTTCCCCTCTCTCCCTGACACTTGTTTCCTGAGGTCATATCATAGACAACACATTATTGTCTGCGCGTATCTGTATCTGCTTCCCAGAGATGTTATTAGCCTGTTTTGTGTGGTGAACTTTGGGCTGCACCGTCTTCCTGTGGCATCACACAGGAAATGGATCAGTCCAGCACTATCAGCTCATAACCGCAATATCGACAACAACATCTGGCGTGTGTCTTTGTTTACGGCGATGTGATGAGAGTATCAAACTAATATAAATACAGACATGATACGATGCAGCGTTTCGGTTCAGTTCAGTTGTTTCTCTCTGCTGAAGATGATGAGACATACAAAGGTGGCTAACGATGATGATTCCCATGACTTTAACCAGGGTTAAGATGATACTAGCTAATGGTTATGTAATACTGACGAAAGCCCTTCAGCACGTCAACAAACCCTCTGGAATTTTCCATCTGTTTCTATAATACAAACTCCCTGTAAACACAGTTGACAAGAAGCTCTCCAGCCGCTTCTTTAATGGAGAGAAGAGAGGCCGTTCACACCGACTGCAAATGTGGAAAACATGGCTGTGTTATAAACTTTCTAAAGAGGAATGACAGTAATTTCTCCGCCATATTGTTTATTTTTTAGATGCACTCAATGATGACGCCTTACTATCTTTTCCTGGAGCTGTTAACTCTATCGCGTGGTCTTCATCTGCAGGTGGAGATAACGGAGCTTTGTAGATGCTGAATTTATCCCATCTCATCCATGTTGGCTTTAAAAAAACTATTATCTGTTTGTCTTGATCATCAGTTATGTGAGGCATACCATTATATCAATGTTCTGCTTTGTTAGTCAGTAGTTATTCTTTGTATTATTGAAGGAAAATATATCATAAGTAGTAATGCGTTAGCTCATTTATGGACAGTTACTCAGTTACTATTATTTGATTGATGCTTCGGAGAAGTAATGAGGTTCTTGATGTCTTAGTCTTTGTTGGAAGTATGGGATGCAAAGCTTGTTTTCTTTTAAACAAGTCTCACTTTATTACATTTATTTTTCTTTATTATACACAAAAACATTAGAAAAAATGTAGGTGTTTAGTCATAAATGGCTCGAGAAAAATGTCAGAGCATCGTTAAGTTCATCCTCAAGAGACCTTGAATGTCTGACACATCCAATAGATGTGAGATATTTCCAGAGCAGTGGGCAGATCGATCGACGAACATGAGTAACAGGAGTAAGAAATGAAATTCTGTTACTCGGGCCAGTGGAAAATCAGGCAGACAAGTTTCGCTGTTCTTCTAACCTGTTTCCACTCAACGTGGTGTTACACATCTGTGTTGCCTTAGTCGCCCATCACAGATGTTTTAGAGGCTGGATGGTTTGAAGCTCATCGTCATCTGTTCTAAATGAAAAGTTCCTGAGATACTTTTATGAAGTTTGGCCCCAAGAAAACATTTCCAACTCTCTCTTCCCAAAGCTTATCCTCGTGACGTCCATAGATTCTGTGAAAATGACTGGTGACTGAGCCAAAATTTACTCAAAACCATCAACAACGATCGATAACGGCGCGACTTCCTGCCAAACCACACAAGAAAGTGCATACACAATTAGATTTGAGAGTCATAAAAAACCTGGTTAAGTAATGGTCCCACTGTATAAGAGAGCAGCTAACTGGTCGAAGCTGAACTCTCACATGGACTCCACCTTCCCATCTGCTGGTTGATGCTCGTTAACAGTCCGTGAGATGAAATAAAGCATGTGATTAAAGACAAAACAAAAAAAGATCCGCAATGACAGTTACCACTGCTACTGCTGTATCACACCGTGAAGTTAAAGACTTCCATCCTGCTGCACACTGCGAACAATAACAAGGTTATTATAATGTGATTTCGTGTCTGTTTGAGTTTGTGTAAAGAGGTTGCTGGGCATCTGCGGGTGCAGAAGTGGATGGCAGAGCAGAGCAGAACACTGGAAACATAGCTGAGATGTCTCTGTTAAGACTGTTTGGACTGGAGATCGGAGTTCGTCTCAACAATTTAAGGCACACTACACACGTTCAGCTTTTAAGGAATGAAGAAATAGATCAAGGTTTGAGTTTGAAATACATTTTTAAGGCTGTGGTTTGTTCCAGACGGTTATGTAATCCTTCAAATCGTACTTGTTCTGTCTTGGTTTAGTCCTTTGTGATTTCAGATTGTGCCACCTGCCCATGCCAAGCCACTTTTATTCCAAGGCACGACACTCCAAAATGGGACTTTAATCACACTGTAATCAGGCGAGCCTGATCACATTGCAAGTGGTCATGCTGGCAATAGAAGCATATTAAGATGAATACAGCCACAAAATTACGGAGCCCAGGAGGTGTCACGGACAAACATGAAACAAATTTGTGCTTTTGATTTATTAATAACAAGTCTCTGGCGTGCGACGGACACTATCGGGCTCTGTCTCTCGCTCTCACACACGGGACAACATGTGAACATCAGGCTTTTTTCCACATTCCAGCTCTGAGACAAAAGCAACAACTCGTGTAGCTTTAAAGGGCGGAAACACACACAGACCTCTCCTGAATCACTTCATACCTTTCTTCTACGTTCAGGCTTTTTCATTTTGTTCTAGAGTTACTCACTATGTTCACATCTATTTTTAATGTATTGATCATCATCACACAGCAGCAAAAACAATCTGTCCAAATGGAGAAGCTTTAAGAACAGTGGCACGGCCGCTGTAACTTCATTAGTTAATTGTAGTTAATCATCTTGTCACTTCGTCGCAGCCGTCCTCAGGATTTTTGTCGGGTTGTGGAGTTAATTCATTAAGTTTATTTAATTTTCTCAGATTCCTGAAGAAAAATGGTTCAATGCATTGTTGTCAGTGAAGCAGAGTGTCCTCCACCCTCTCCACTCGGTCACATTATCATTACATTTCTGCACAAATGTTGTTCTGATGATCAGTTCTGCTCATCAGTGTCTCTCTCTGTCTCACAGCAGTGACAGCGCTGCCATGGCATCAGGACCTCCAGATGTGACGGTAAACCAGGAGCCTGCTGAGGCCGCGGAGGAGTGCTCAGGTAACAATTTGATTCAATGTTTTAAACGTTTAGTGTGCAGAGCGTGCGAGAATGGCGAATGGCCTTTCGTGGCTCTTGTATGCGGCTGTTCGTGTAATTCTCATTTTCCTCGGTCACATTTACACTCCATGTGTTTTTATTCATATGTACGCAGAGCCGCTGATCAGTGTGACCACAGCCATGTTAAGTTTGTGCATGCTGTGAAAGTGAGACATTCAAGTCTAAATTATCAACAAGTATTTCGATGGAATGAATGACGAATACATGAAAGTCGTCTGCATACAGATAGACGTCTAACAAGTGTAGAAATGCAATTTTTTTTTAATTCTTTTACTGTCATGATTTGACAGTTTTCAGGGTAAGATCTGCATCTTTATCCTCCCAGCTAGTTTGTGATATTTTACACTAAAGAATAAGGAAGTACGTCAAGTGTATTTATTTATTTTTTTTATGTTTTGACCAGGACTGCATTGGTAGGATCAGCTTTAATATATACCATAAACTGCATGTGTTATGTTAAGTAAAAGTTTCTCAGAAGCTGCTGTACATGGGACAAAAACAACAAACTTATATTAGTGTCCACATCAGGTGGGTAACCGCGTAGATGGAAGTTTTTCTTATCAGCAATGAGATTTTGCACGCAGACACACAGCAGGGAAGATCAGGCCGGCTTTAACAATCTAGATCTCCCCGCTGCTGTTGGCAGGAAATGAAGGAACAGAGAAATCATCATCTTTCCCTCCTACACACACACACACAAAACACACACACAACGCAGATGCGCACTGTCTATACAGATGGATGGCACATATGCTGCTGATATAATAGCACCAACGAAGAAGAGCTCTGGAAGGTCAGAGAACATGAGCACACGTGCACAGACCAACAAAGTGGAAAGTGGAGAGCTTTAGACTAGGTCCTGTTTTAATTCTGAACATCTAACATGAGCAGTTTGCTGCAGAAATCCATTAGTACCAACTTTGGTGAGTCACTTCTATTTAACGTCGGGCGTGACTCTGCAGATCACGGAGTCTGCCAGTCATGTCCATCTCAATCTGTTGGTGTTAACCCAGTGACAATGCCAGACAGGCAGCTTATCTGTGACTGGCGCCCGGGAGAATGTGCTGTGTTTGAATTGGATCTACAGTTGGAAAGGTTTGAAGTCTTTAAATAGAAACGATGCAAGTTTAGGCCTGTTTATTTTTATCCTTTTAAATCTGTTGTTCATTTTAAAGCACCTGGAAACTTGTTTTCAGATGTGTTGTGCAGCGTAATAAGTGAAAAGAAGGGTTAAAGTTTAGAAAAATACATGTCTGGATCAGGATAATGTGTTAAAGTCACATACTGTACTGCAACCAATTACCAAGAAGACGAAAAAGAAATTACCACAATCATAATTCGTAAATATTCTTGGTGCACACAAGCAGCAATCTCCGTGACTGAAGTGAGGCCGATGCGGAAAGTACCAAAAACTGCAGTTCCTCAAACGTCCACATGAGGCTGGCTGCAGAAGTGAGTCAGTCTCCATAAGTCCCCATGTTAAAATGTCCAACTTCACAGCAGAAATAAACATGTTTACAGCCTGGTACAAAAAACAGTTTTGGTCTCTACAGCTAATTTCCCCATTCATGACAACTGTACTGAGGGTGAATTTATATAGAAGGCTCAGGACCTTTAATTGGACCCTATTATATCTTACTAACATCATTACAACAGTGACTATTAATTATAAATGTACACCTACTGACTATACCGGAGAGCTGAAATAGGACACAAGTGACATCAGCGTGTTTCATTCCAGCTGACCGGACAGTGATCATGTCCTGACCCAAAAACAATGTGAATTGTTTTTAGGTTTCCTCTCCTCCTCTTTCTCACTCTCTCCACGACATTGTTTCCCCGTTAAAGGTCGCCGTCTTCTCTCTGTGTAAGCTGAGGTCAGTTCCCATAATACTGACCTTAGACTGCTTTGAAATTCCCATGACTCTGTTTTGAGTGTTTGTGCGTGTAGTCGTATGTTTGTGTATTGGGAAATAACAGTATCTTAGAACTACAATGACCATAAAGCTCCACTGACCTTCCATTGAAGCAGTGGCCTTTTTCAGCTCTCTGAGTACAGACCTTTAACTTAATAGTGCATTGTGCCTAAAATAGCACAATAAATGGTGCTGTCGGCCGGTGTTTCCCCCTGATTTTTCATCTTGGCAGCATGTAAAGGCCTCTGAAGCATCATCAAAAGTAGGTTGGAAGCTCCTCAAGTAAATGCAGCCAACAGAAACTGGATTTTTTTAACAGGGTGTCAGGTGCTATATTTGGGACTCCAAACAATTTATAAAATCTAAAAATCTGTAACATAAAAATGAATAAGCTCAATCATTTTGAGACGTGTATGACCCAGAAATTTTAAGCGTCTTGCCCTTGGCAGTCTAGATTCCAGACATTTTTCAGCTGTGATTTAGCACCAACCAGAAAGTGTATTTTTAGAGAACGGGAGTAATGCTCAAGGATTCCCCGCAGGGTGAAGGACAAAAATGACACAGCTAGTATAAAAATAATGTGTCTTTTTTTTATTTTGGTCTCTTCTGAAGCACTTTTATAGCTCACGGATGTGAATTCTCAAAATAGTTAGATCACAGAATTTCTTTTGTTCTTCTCCCGGTTCCTTCTTTCTTCACAGATCTTCCTGTTTCCTTGTGTTTTGTGTCGCAACACTGTCATGCAACGAAATGTAGAGCGTCCCCAGTTGACAATGTGAATGTGTCAGCCCGTGTTTGATGTTTTTGTGACTTTTGTCTCTATTGAAATGTTCATTTCCAACCCATACTCAGGTTACAATTGTGCTATACATCCATACTTTGGAGGATCAGACATCTTTAAAGTTCCCTTGAAATGGAAAGCAAAGCGTTATTTGCTTTTTTTCCTGTAAAAACAAACCTCCAAAACTCAGCGTTGGGGCTGTCTGGCAGGGAATACAGTGGCCTACAGAGGTGGTTTACTTGCCGGGTTTGACTCCTGGCATCCCAGGGTCGGTTTGGTTAGCTGCATGGCTCACTGAGCTAATGAGAGTTAGCACTTTGCTACATAGCAATCTTTCATCGAGAAAGTCCATAAATCTCTGATCTGTAGGTTTCAGAGGCTGTGCTTGACCTGGTCAGGCTGACTCAGTCAGCAGCAGTTAATTAGTGGTTAGTTACTTTAGCAAGTGGTTAGGCTAAAGCAATGTATCCATCAGGAACGCTATGAATCACAGAGAGTTGAAAGTTTAGCAGCCAGGGCAAATATATTCTGATCCAGTTTCACCAAAATCACTGCATGTTATAAAGTTCTGTTTTTGTACGGCCATAGATGCAGGTAGCGGACTCACTCAGTGTTTTAAATGAGACAGCGTTTCTGCAGGGTTGTGTGGAGTTAGAGCGGATCCCAGCTGTTAAACCCAAAGCCCAGCTGTCAGATATGTTTAGCCACACTGCTGGATGACCCGAGGAATAGCAATATTGGTTGGTCCACCGCTCCGCTCCAGATTAAATTATCTCTATCTTGAGTTTTTCCTATACGGCCACCAGAAGGTCAAAGTTTTTTTCTTTTTTTGTCCAGTACAACACCTGATAAACTAATGACATTCCCATCAACATGCTGATGTTAGCATTTAGCTCAAACCACCATAAGAACAGCCCGACAGAGCCTCCACCATTACAACACAGGGAGCTGTGTCATGTCAGGCACCAGCCAGACATTAAATACACTGCAGTTTGAGTAGCGAATACACGAGTTTGAAGGCTTGTTAATCACCAAAACACTGCAGTAGGCCATAGTCTTAGATAAGAAGTAGAAAAGTACATTTTGTGTCTGCTGAATGGGGGACAGGGAGAGAGGACCTGTGAGCATCTCAAGTCGTGGATGAGCGCCTTGCTGACTGGAAGCAGTGAAAGCAGTGTGTCGCTGTTTTAAGGAGTTAGTAAGGAGAAGAGTTGTTGAGTTTTTCCACTGCGGTGCTAATGGAGGTGGACTCACAGGAGGCGGTTTGGGGTTTACAAGCACAAGAGTGTGTGTGTTTGTATCTGTCTTCATGTGCGTCTCTGTGTAAACACACACACACCAGTCTTGGTGTGGAGTTTCTCCTGGGGTGCCTACCTGAACTTTTACAGCCAACTTGAGGCTAATTGCTCAAATAGAGTTCACATGAGGGCAGCATGTAAAGATGCTGTGTGTGTAATTTTCTAATTAATATATCACCGTGCAGTTAGTTGTAACGATTCATCCTGGTGCTGACTGAAGAACCGTAAACCCATTTCCATTAATTGTTTTTTTTTTCTTTCTCTCTTTTCTTGTTTGTCTTCACAGGAAAGAAGAAGTCCAAGTTCCAGACGTTTAAAAAATTCTTTGCCAGGAAGAAGAGAAAGGATCCGCCAGCTGCCGGAGCAGACGCCGGGCTTAAAGCCAGCCAATCAAGCGACAATGTCAGCAAAACATCCGAAAATAACACACTCACTCGATCGGAGAAGGATAAGGGCTCTGGGTAAGATCGGGCACAGATACAAAGACACAGATGTTGACTACAACACTTTTATTGAACCGCATGTTTCAAATACTTCTATGTGGTTTATTGGGGAAATATTTGGTTAATGGGTTGTTATTTGCAAAAACAGAATACCTCAGTAAATGCACTGAAATTTGATTTGATTAAAGATGGGAAAGGTTTTTTTTTTTTTAGCTGAATGTGTTTGAGAAGGTTCACAGAAAGCCTCATTTAAACATTTCAAACAACATTTCATTGTGTTAGATCATGGATTCCTTCTACGGCAGCAAGTTTTTCTGTACATAAAGCACATTTTAACCCAGAGTGGTTGCTGTTTTTTCCCTCATGACTCACATCAGGGTAGAAAAGCCTTCAAAGGGTGTTCAGTCCCTGATTGGACATTAAAACTCAATCTTTTTTAGTCGGTTGGCACCATAGCGTGTTGACCCACCGCAATGAAATATGAATCCAGTAAATATATTGGCAGTATCAGCTTGTTTTTCCAAAAATATCCACTACTTTACTCAGAACACCACAAGATTTTTTTTAGTTCACTAAAGCAGTAATGGATACCAGTTACAATTGTTCCTGAAGCCCGGTGTTTCTGTTTCTGTCCGTTTAGGTAAATATCTCCTCTTGTGCGAAAAAGACAGAGACAAATTATAGAGAGGAAGATCATGTTTGAACATCCATCTCCTGTTCTTCCTCAGTTGGAGTTCATGGTTTCCTGTTTTCTTAACAAGTAGTTGAATGTGTCTTCCTGTGGATAATCTTAATTTCCTTTGTTATCCTAAGCCGTGCCACTTCCTGCCTTGTCTACTTTTGACTTTTCCTCGTTGTGTCACAGGACGTATGTGCTCCAGTTTTATTGGAGCCATCCTGTGTTCTGCCTCATAAACATCAGGGGAGGTTTATTAAACAAAACAAGAGGATATCAATTTATTATAAATTATTTTCTTCGATTAAAGAAGGTTTAAAAGTGAGTCACTTTTCAAACCTTCGTTAGGATTTGCTTCAAACCCCTGAAGCCCCCCAACATCCAGGTCTCTTTATCTTGTTTTAGAGTCTGTCAAACATCACTTTCCTCTTCCTGTTTCCTAAAGGTCAAAGATCAGCCTGGGTAGCAAAGCCTTGTCGCACGACTCTGTCTTTGTTTCGGACTCATCGGAGGCCAACGAGGCTCTGGGGGCATCTCAGGATAGCATTCATGGGAAAGTGAAATCACTGCAGGTAAATACTCATAAAAAAAGCATTGCTGGTCTTTTAGTTTGAGCTCCTGTGTCAACAAGAATTTAAGTATTTAGTATCTTCCCTGAGAAAGATCAAGGATGCTGTAGTGACCCCGACCTCGGACGTGCCCGTGGAGAGAAAAGAGGATTTGACTGCAGGTTAATAAGAAATAATCACAACCTGTGTGCTTGTGAGAGAGGATGTCTGACCCTGTGCTGCTCTCAGCTGTCACAAGCAGTGTTTGTATATTTAGTCAGACGGGCAGAGCTGATGTGTAAAAACGCAGAGAGGCGAAAAACCACCGAGTTTGTCTGGACTGCATGATGAATAGAAAAGCTGTCACAACAACGGGCTAAAAATGGGAAGACATGAGAGCGAGACAGACGGACTGACCTCGACTTAACCTGCTCCTCTAAGCTACCTACGGCAGGAGAGTGAGAATTAAAGAATGTATTAAGGGGATTTGCTGAAAAGGAAAACTTTGAGGCCAGCAAATACTACAGGAAGACACAGCTAAATATAATGAGTGTATTTGTGTAGTGTGTAGATTAGATATAATCATAGAAATATGATGGTTAATACATTGATTTGAGTTCCTGAATCACTCCGGCTGAGGTTCATATGAACACGCTGCATAACCATCAGTATGTTACCATAAAGTGCATTAACATGTCTTAAGATAACGTTGGTGTTAGGTTGATATCCTTAATAAGGTTGCATCATAGAGGTCATTACGCCAACTTTCCTGGATAAAGCCACTTGTATTGAGCCTATCCTGTAACAGTTAAGATACTGAGACAAGAAAACATCATCTTTACATTAGCTTGTTTGCTATTTTTGTAGTAAATAAACTCGAACTTTGTGTACCAGCAAGTTGGGCTTTCCGACATCTCATGTCGAGATAAGTTCTTTCTGTATTTCAGTTGGAGCTCCTCTCTGTTCCTAGATGTTTTATTGTTACTGTAACAACACCGGAGACCGCAGCGGTCAACGTCTTTCTATCAAAGTCCTGGTGTGTGCCAGCGTCGAGGCCCGGCTCAAGAAAAGCTGTATTGTCCAGTGTTTGCTTTGCACCTGAGTAAATGAGTCCTTGAGTGACTGTAACAGGGAAACACGTAACCGGGCAGATAACCAATCTGTTGGTTTGAGTTTCTGTGATACTACACACACACACACACACACACACACAGGGCCTTAAATAAACACTTTCTCTGTTGAGTGCCAGCTATCTGTCATTCTCTGTTAATCATACTTTACACTAGTGAGGATTTTCAGACTGTAAAAGCAGTGAAACACTGTAAACACACCTTTGTCACCTTCGTTCCTCTTCACCTCTGACTACCCGAGCACACACGAAACCTGGAAAGCTCTTTCACTTCCTGCTATGATACCTAAAAGTATGGCAGCGTTCCCAGATTTTTGACCCTTATTCTGGTGTTTTTGTGTTTTCCTCTGCAGCTCCAGCTGAAGCAGGCCATCAAACTGGGCTCTCCTCCGTCCCTCATGTGTGTAAAGAAAACCGAAGATGGTGGAACCATGTCGGAGGACGACGGCCTGCCCTGCAGTCCGCCTGAATACACGTCGCTTCACACAGCCATGGTAAAGCAAGGCCTCTGCAGTCAGTCTGTGCTGATGTGTGATGACATATGTGTAAAACGCAGCTAACGCTGTTCTTCCTTCCCTTCTCTCATCTCTTACTCTCTCAGAAACAGCCTCAGAGGAACAGCTCGAACAGTATGGAGGGGATAGACAGTGATGACGACCAGGTAAATGAACACGTGACGCGTTGCTTTCCTTTTTTAAATTGTCTGACTCCAGCTTCAAAATTAATGCAGCAGAACCAGATATATCAGAGATATCGTCTTTTTTATTTTATCCCACACATCAACTGCATTACCCACAATGCAACTCAGCAGTTAGGTCAGAGATTCAGGTGTTATGCTGAACTCACACAGCTCCCTCTGGCGTCGCGACAAACAATGTTTTTCATCTGCGGCAGTTCTGCACAAGTCGTGTGAAACTGGCGGCATTCCCCTTTAAAGATCAATCAATCATCAGCTCAACTGTCCGGCAGTTACAAAACAATGCTGACCTGCAGAGTTGCGGGTACTCCGGTTGATAAATTGACATTTCCATGTCTGAAACCTCCCAGCTCCGATATGTGGTGCTGTTCAGGGTGTGATATGTGATTTACGGAGGGGCCAGGAGGAACCTTCAGGCTGTGTGAGTGTGGAGCTTTGTGTGATTGTGACATTTCTCCTCATGTGACTGAGATGGTAAAAACATCTCATGATCCAATCTGACCACAGAAACATTACTCTTGGTTCAAAACAAAAGCCCCCTTCTGCCTGTTGTCCCCTCTCCCCATCCACAGTCTTTCTTACTGTCTCTGTACTCTCTAATTGTTCGACCTCTGACCTGCTGTGTGAGTGTTTGTGGTCACATCAGCCCGTGTGAATTAAAATGTCCCATCCACTGTCAATTCAGACAATTCACTTCAAGTCCCCTTCAGAAGGACAGGAAGGAGTGCCGATTCGTGATAAGACAAATGTCCCAAAAACCTCAACTATCCATTTAGTCATACTGGCTATAATGTGGACTTAAAAGCTCAGTCAGCAAAGTATGACAAATGAGTATTTAATGATAGTGCCGTTTTAGTCATTTCAGAAGGGTTTTTTGGCCAGTCACTGAAAAGAACCACAAATGGCCAGCTGCAAAGACGTGCACACAAAAACCTGAAAATATCCCGTCTTTAAAGTGCATTCCACACACAGGAATGTGGTCAAGGAGGACTGCAGTGACTTATTGCAGTCCCAGCGGCCTTTTTCTGGAGCTTTTCCATTGACGGAGAGCTCGCGACAGACTTCGTGGAGACACAGAATTTGTTTGTTTGTGTTTTTGGGAGATTTTATTCAGTTTTGAGCCTGACAACTCGCATCCATATCAGCCTGAAATCACCCTCTGAACTCGAGTCTGGCTCACTCTGTCTGCATATTTACTGTAAATAGAAGATTTTGTTATTTATTGTCTGGTTTCGTTTTTTGGTTCTGTGGCCTTGAAATAAAAAATCCCTCCAAAACTCTTTGGTGTTATTATGTTGCTCATAATCAAGAACTCACAGAGGATTATAACCTGAGCGGAGTGGAGTGTTTTATTGTCTTTTAGCTCATTGTTTTGTTTTGATTTGTAATTTTATTTTTTTTGGATGCTACCTGCTCAGTACCAAACCGCAGACAACGTTGGCAACTAGCTGATGAACACTGTCAAGTATTTACCAGCTAAATATCCACATATTTCCTTCAGGAGCTGGTAGAGAACAAAACTGAGCTCAATTCAAGTCCAATATATACTGAGACGTTTTGCCATGTCAGCCTTATATGATAACAACATGTCAGCGTTGTGACTACAGGCTGTTGTGCTGGCCCAAAGTCTTTTCATGCAGGTTTAAGGAGACGGTGTAGAAAGTTTTTAATTCACAGGACGAAGCAACATCACTTCACATCACGGTGCACAATATTTGCACTTTTTAAATATTCTTCCTTCATCTTAAAAGGTTTGAAGCAGTGAAGTCGAGCATATCTGATTAAACTGATGAAGGCCTACGTGCAGCAACTTTGGGGTTGCCTCCACGTGGTTTGATGTTTATTGCTGCTGTAGATGATTTAAGGATGTTGTGCAGCTTTGGTTCGTACAGTAACATCACAAGCACAAAAACACACTGTATCTGCAGCACGGTAAACAGCTGTCATGTGCTTTGTGTGTGATGCTCGAAGACGGACCTCAGGCTGTGCAAATGTGTGTGTGTGTGTGTGTGTGTGTGAGCTTGCTCTTCAAACCTTAAATGGAAGTCTGCTACTTGACCTCTTCTTCCTCTGTATGTCATTTTATTTCTCTCTTTCCTTGATGCCGTTTTTTCTCCCTCTTTTCTCTGTCCGTAACACTGTACATGTTATTCCACTGACCCACTCTGAGTGTGTGTGTGTGTGTGTGCGTGTGTGTGTATTCAGAATGCATTCCAATGGTTTCTCTGGCAGTCAGCGTGTCTGCTTGTAGTTATAGCGTTTAAATTCAGCCTCAACCCGCCTCTCTGTCGCACACACACACACACACACACACACACACACACACACACACACAGACCTGAAAACTCCATAAACAGAAAATCTAGATATCAACAAAGAAGAACTGTGATCTCTATTCTTTTTGCTCACAGTCAGACTGTAACGTCTTGGCGGGTTGGTTCGCTCTAATTGCATAAACGTATTTCCTGAATGACCTCCAGTGTTATCTCGCCATACAGACTGTTTTGGTTTCATTTGCTGATGTTTGGCGATGACTATCTCAGAAACATTTGCTACCTCGAGCAAAGCGTGGAGCTCCAAGCATTAAAAATGATATTTGACCAACTTGAAAGTAGCATGTTGTTCTGGAAACAAAGTTTCTTTTTGGGATGTAAAAATGTGAGAATAAATGTGAACTCTGTTTTTTGATGGATTAATAGATGAGCTGTGAATTTGTCAGATACTTTCCAGTGATGACAGAGTAAGTGTTGGTCCTGCAGATAAGGACAGCTAGTATTTATACAGCTGGACTCCCTACTCTGTGCTGATCGAGCTCCGTTTCCTCTGCTTTCTTTATCTGCTGCCTTCATCATTTTGGTCAAAATCCACCTTTTAGTAGAACTCCTCTGTCTCCCCAGTGTTTGGCTGTTTGGCTTTCACAAAGCCAGGAACAAGACTAAGAGCGATGACTCAAATCTGTGACGTGAGCAGCTCTGTCTGTGGATACAATTTTCCCAGGACATGAGTGGACAAAGCCCATCGTTCGCTGGATTCCAGCTTTACTAGGGAGTCATTCGTACATGTGTTCTCGGGCGCCGGAGGGGTATTTCCTCTGTTAATAAGTTATCATTGTGAAACTTTGTAGTGAAACCTTCTGTCTCTATCTCCTTCTCCTCTCAGCTGTCCTGTGCTGCCTTCAGTAGAGCAGTGAGCCCCCTGGTGGTTCCAGGAGACTTCAGTCAGCCGGCCAGTCCCTTCGGCTGTCTGGATAACTCTGCTGCCAAACACAAGCTGGGCCTCAGAAACAAAGCCTGTAACAAGAGGAAACCTATCACTGTAAGACATCCACACACATACGAACACATGAATATGACACACCAGGTTAAAGACTGACATATTCATCTCAGCCAGTCACAACATGCTAGTTATAAATCATGTGGTCAAATGAAGGGGTCGGGTATAGAGGATGCTGCTTTGCTCAAAGACTTTAACCTTCATTCCCCGGTTAAAGGATCACCAAGAGCACCAGAGCAGTAACTGATCATCTTTTCTGATGTCCATGCAGAGGCTGGAGCTGAAAGCAGAGGTAGACTCTGTGGTGGAGACACTCAACACCTCCGTAACTGAAGCTCCAGTGGAGCTGGAACAGCAGAAGACGACAGAAGGTCAGCACACACAACTTTCAATTTCAACAGTTTTGCTAAAGTACATGCAAGTTTCTGAATGTTCAATATTAAAACATATAAAAGTTTTAAAAAGTTGAAATTACTCATTTCCAGTTTGCTCCTTTTGCTCCACAAACATATTAACAGTTTAATCTGAAAGTTTTCCGACAATTTGCAACCTAAAATTTAACATTAAATTGTTTTAATGAATCGATGAATCGTCTTGATTTTAGCTCATTCATAATGAAAATAAAATGTAAATGGGGTTTTTAAATGTCATTTTTATTCTACTGTTTTAGGTTTTAACAAGAGTCCATCATGAAAACTTTCAATTTCTTTTGAAATGAGATAAAATCATGATTAAATAATCACATTAGCAATTAGTTCATAGAAAAAAGTCCATTAACATTTCATCTCATTATAATGCTAGTGTTTACTTTATTTAGATTTAGGCAAATTATCAAATATGAAAATCAAAATTGGACTTTTTCTTTTTGTAGCAGCCACCATCCATTAAAATGTCCTCTAAGAGGCTGAGTAGGTTCAGACGTCGACTAAAGAGTAACAACAAACTGGCATCACGTGACAAACTGAACTCGACGAAACTATATGATCCAATATGACGCGAAATAAGACGCCCGACAGAAAATATTGGAGCCTATATGCCTCTTGTGCACTTCTTCTACACATGCACACAAAACTTATAACAATTATTTCATTTAAACACAGGCAGCCACAGACGTCCATACACTTGCTGTCACTGTGTCGTAACACGTTGATCCCTGAGACCTGTGCTTCTCTGTTATCCAGTTGTAAGTGATGATGAGCCGAAACCAAAAGTAGAGAAGGAGGAAGAAGAAGAAGGAGAAGCAGAACAAGAGAAGAAGGAGGAGGAGGAAGAAGAAGAGGAGGAGGAGGAGGAGGAGGAGGAGGAGGAGGAGAAACCACAGCATTCCAGACAATCCCTGTTGAGAGATAAGGAGGAGAGGGAGGAGACAGAGGATGAGTCGGAAACAGAACAGGATGTTTCTCACGCCCGGGACACTTCCTCTTCTCCTGAGCTGTGTCTCTCAGAGGAGGAAGCTCCAGATGCCCAGCCCTCGCCCACCTCCAAACCCAGCTCGAGAGCCTCCTCTCTGGACAGTCCTGGGTGATTAGACATCATTTTCTTTGTTTTTTTCTCCTGCTTGTTTTTGTGTTGTCCTTCAATCTGTCTGACCCTTTTCTATCTGCTTGTAGAGCCACGCCGGAGCCCCCTGCTGGATCAAGAGAGTACTTGCTGGACCCTGCAGGCATTACTTATGGAGTGGAGGAGAACAGGGCTGAATGCGACTTGACGCTGAGAGAAGAAGATGATGATGATGATGATGTCCAAGAAACCAGAGAGGAGGAGAGCTCCTTCTTACAGGAAGTGCTGAGCTCCTTGAAGACTCCCCTCTCATCTTGCTCGTTGGGCGTAGAGACTGAGGGCGTCGTCCTGGAGATAGAGGAGGAAGTGAAGGAAAAGGAAGGAGAAAATGTCAAGGTAGAAGAAGGAGAGGAGGTGAAGGAAGAGGAAGCAGAGGTTGATGCGCCTGTCAGTTATCACGCTGCTCCTCCTGGCTCCCTCCTGTTGGATCAGACCACGGAGGAAGATGAAGAGGAAGAGGTTGCTACCTTGAGTGCTCCTTCTTGTCAGGAAGTCCAAGAAGAGAAGAGAGATGAAGAGGAGGAGGAAGCAGAGGAAGAGGAGGAAGAGGAACTGGTGGTGGAACGATTCAGTCAACATGGCGTAAGTAACTTTTGATTAAAAAGTTATTTTTTGATTAAAAAGATTAAAAAGATCGCACAATGAGCCTCATGCGAGACGCTTGACTCTTTTTTTGTTTTCGTTGTTTGCTCTTTTTCGTGAGGGTGGTTCCAAGTGTTCCCGGTGGGATTCACCAAACTCCCTCCATAAATAAGGCCATTTGTTCCGCTCCATTTCGTTCCATTCACAAAAATGTCACCCAAGAGTAAATCGATTCTCACACCACAGAGCTTCGAGTCCCGCTGGTGGAACTCAGCAGACAAAAACAAATTTAGCGGTGTCAGGCGTCGTATTAGGGGTTTGAAAAATGTTAGTGTGGTTGTCAGCGCTTTCCTCACTGAGGGAATAGTTTGATATGGAGGCAGATGTGGTCCAAAGAGGGATGATTGTTGAGTTGAGTTTTCCTACAAATTACTGCAAAGGTTGTCAGTGACAAAATATTCAAATCAACATTCATATCACTACTCCAGAGAGTCGGAGTCGTCCTCAAAACGTGTAAAGAAAGACAGACATGACTCACATTTAAAGCCTCTCCTAAGTTTTCTTTTGATCGCTTGTACTTTGCGGAGGAGAATAAATTTCTTCGCTTTTCTGATTTCCCATCCTGCTTTGTCTTCCAGCAACAAGAGGAAGGAGAGAAGGAGGAGGTAGAGGAAGTCAAACCAGAGGACCTAAATGAAACACTTACAGGAGATGCTGTCAACCAGCCAGAGGAAGAGGGAAGAGGAGAAGAAGAGAGTGAGGGAGAGGAGGAAGCGATCGAGCTGGAAGAGGAGCCAGAAGTGCAAGAGGAGGGACGGGAGAAGATGGAAGAGGATGATGAGGATGTGGAGGAAGCAAAGGAGAGAGTAGAGGAGGCGGAGGAAGCGATCGAAGAAGAGAAGAACAACATAGAAGAGATGATCGAGGTGCTTCCTGGTGCCGAAGGTCAAGAAGTTGGCGTGGACCTGCAGGAGGCAGATGAGGGTGTAGACGTTGCGTTTGGAGACATCACTGTGTGCAGCCAGCAACTCACGAAGGATGACGAAATCCCTGCAGAGCTTGGTGATCAGGTACTGGTCTCCATGCATGAAACTTCTAGTCAAAGCTTTGAAGAGGAGAGGGAAGAGAGAGCAGAGGAAGCCGTAGAGATCGACCGCATGGTCCCTGAAATGGAGCAAGAGGACGACGCTGAAGAAAACCAACCTGATGTATGTCAGAGTGACCAAGATGTGGAGCAGGAAGGTGAAGAAATATCCCATTTAAACACGAAGCAAGTGGAAAAAGATCAAACTGAAGCTACAGAACAAGCTCATGTCTCTTCCAAGCCTTCTCCTTTGTCCCTTCCAGAGTCACATTACGAGACTCCATCGCAAGACAGTGGAGCCGTCACTCCCAGTAAGACCAGCACAACCACTCTCCACATAAATCTGATCTCTCCAAGCTCAGAGAAAGCCACATCTTTCTTTCAGCAGTCCCCAACTGCTGCATGTCCCAACAGCGAGACACCTTCTCATGCTCTTGCAGCTACAGTGCAAAACACAGCATCAGCAGAAGAAGAAGGAGAAGAAGAAGAACCGATTGACACCGTGCAAACAGTAGAAGCTCTGGAAGAAGAAGCTACACCTCCTACCCCTGTGGAGGAAACAGCCAAGCAGCTGTCCAGTGGTTCAGATCAGAGCAAAGTCCGGTTCTCCATCGCCCCAGCTTGGCAGAGATCGCTCTCTGCAGAAGATGTTAAAGAGAGTTTGACTTCTCCCTCTTCCCCACCTGCTTGCGCCTCCTCTTCGGCAGAGGTGGAGACTACAGCTAAGAAGGACCCCGAAGTGAAAGCAGAGCCAGCAAGTTCATCTAAGGTTGAGGTGGTGTTGAGTCCTGGTCGTGGGAGGAATGCAGGAATCACGACTGCCAAACCCCAGAGCAATGCAACAACGCCTCCATCTTCCAGTAAACCCCAAACCTCAGCCGCTGCAAACACAGAAGGTTAGAAAAATGTCTTATTTGGTGCTTGTCTTGTCTTTTCCTTGGCCTGTTTAAGAGTCCCGACAATTATTTGAACTGTTTTTAGTCATGTCTTCCCTTGTCCAATGAAAGTAATCTGGTTTAAATCCTATGAGGTGAGCTGGCTGTTGAAGTTAAAATAAAGTAAAACCACAGACCAACTTTTCCACCCTCCAACCTATAGAAAGCTCCGTCGTCGTGGAGGGAAACCCTGACAATCCATTTGGAGTTCGGCTGAGGAAGACGTCAGTTCTGCACCGCTTCAGCTCGGAGGAGGAAAGCCCTGAGGTGATTACCCAAACTTTGTCGTGACTAAGGGAATGTATTATTAAAGCATCTATAACCCAAATTAAACAGTAGATCAAATGACAGCTTATATGTGAAAGGTGGTGCTTATAGTGACAAACCCACAGAATTTTAGTCTTTAACCTTATTGCTGTGATTCTAGGCTCAAAACTGTGTCGTTTTCTGCTTCTGGTTGTGTAAATAGGTGTTTGCTACCAAGTCTGTCTCAGCATCATGTTTAGAGTTTTGTTTCTGCTGCCCCCAAGTGATCAAGAAAATCAGTCAGAGCAGGTTTGTATTGACTTTTGCATTTATTATCTGATTTTATCTTCTTCAGCATCCCACCACCATCGAACCACCAACTCAACCACCCACCTGCAAAATCGACACACCGCAGCCGATCAGTGCAAAGCCCTCCATAAGTCAGCCGGTCAGCAACAAGCCCGCACTGCCTAAGAAACCAGATGTACATGGAGACAGTGCAGCAAAAAACAAGCGCATCTCAGGTGTGTATGCGCAGAATCTCACACTAAGTGCACAAGGCTTTCTCCTACATAAGGTGCTCATATATAATGGTCCTAAAAGGAGAATAGTACCTGATTCAGCTTGTGGTGTAAGAGTCTATCTGCTGTACTATTGATTCAGACCCAGCTGCAGCTCGTGGTGTTTCTGCTGGATCTGATTCTCCCAGCTGGATCTCTGTGGCCAAACAGAAACAGAGGATCTATAAAGAAAACTCAGTGGAGGAGATAACCGTCAAGAAGGTAATCTGTGTGCACGTGTGTGTTTATATGTGAATGTGTGTGGTCAAATTTGCCTTTCATGTGGACTCAAATTGTGTCTAAGATCATGTAGAAAAGTAAGCCTAGCGATTATGGAGTTGGTATGATCGATTGACCAGGGATACAGTCTGCTAGTTAGTTACTGACTTAATAGCAACATGAAAAAAGAAAATTGCAGACGTTCAGGTAAAACACGGTTCAGATGTGCACCTGGATGGGATGACTGTGTACCCTGGTTTCTGTCTTTTACCCCCTCGCTGACTTGTGTTTACAGTACCTCAGCCCACATATTCTACGTAACTGACTGTGCTGCTTTCTATCATCAGGAGGAACAAGAGAAGAAGAGCCCACTGCCAACGCACGTCAGCAGGGAGTCCCCCAGCAAAGGTGAGCACACACACACACACACACACACACACACACACACACACACGATCATTTGAAATTGCAGAAGATATTTGTCTGCCAAACTCTGTTTTCATACGACTCATCAGCTGCAGCGCGGAGGCATTTCAACAGAGTTCACTTTGGTTTAGTCTTGATTCAAATTCTGCTTTTAACATACTGAAAGGCTTCAATGGCTGCAACTGGTGCAGCGCTGCCATCGTCTGGACAAACTCTGCTACTGACCCAACGAAAGAGAGGTCGTGGATGTGAAATTGTGAATTGATTACACATAAAATGACTGCTGATGGGTAGAATTGAAAGCTGTGGGGGGTTTTACAGAGAAGAAGTGACACTAAAGCACAAAAATGTATCTCAAAACAGGAAAATAGTGCTGCTTCAGAGTACGCTATAAAGACGAAAAACAAACCACCTGCTACTCAAAAAACTATTATACTTTGAATACTGTTTCCTACATGTTTCTGATATTTGAATCACTTTGGATATGCACCTCCTGCTGTAGTTTTAATGTTAAGATGAATGAACAAACTTTCTAGGAACAACACCGCTGTAAGTTAATGAATTCTACACACAGGTCCTTTAAGTTGTGGACAGTCGTATTTACAGCTAAGCCGATGTACGTGCATATTTTTAAATGATCATTATTGCACAAGAGAGTACACTCCTTGTGATGTACAGTTAATTAATTCATTGTTTTGACCTATATAATGCTTTGCAGGGATTCATTCAGTCCCATTTTATATACAGCTCATTACACCCGTGAGGCCTCCATTCAGTTCCATTACAAGGCAGTAAAGATGTGTTTTTGTGACTGCCATCACACACATTCCTATCAGAAAATGCTTCACTAGTTTTGCTTATCTAACACGTTTCTATTTTTGTTCTTCCAGCGAGTCCAGTGGAGATCAGTAAGCCTTCTGCGTCTGTCGAAAAGGAGGCCAGGAGGGCTCTGTCTCCCCCAGCTCCAGTACCATCTCAGCCTCCTAAAACCCAGTCGCTCCCCTGCTCTGTCCCTCCTAAACCCCAGGTTCCCCCTACCACCGCAAAACCCCAAAGGTCGCTGTCGCCACCTACTCCTGTTCCTGTTGCTCAAAAAACTCCCTCTTGCACAAACCCGCCGTCTCTCCCCAAAACTGCAACCTCATCCAAGACGCCACAAGCCCAGAGCACAACAGTTACCTCCCCTCCTTTTTCATCGAGAACCGCCCCGGAAAAGTCTGCTTCAAGAGCTCCGGGGCTTTCCAGCCAGACCCCGTCCTCCCAGCGAGGCATGCCTCCCCCAGCAATGCCCCAGGACGAGCCGCCCTGGATGGCCTTGGCCAAGAAGAAGGCCAAAGCCTGGAGTGAGATGCCCCAGATTGTCCAGTGACAGGCACAAGTTTCAGTATGGTCTACTACACGAGCCCAGGCTGGCTCAGAAAAAGATCTGAAAGGGGGTCAAATTGGGTCTCGAGTCTGGATGGGCCAGAATGCATTTGCACACAAAGAGTTGCTGTTTTCTCTGTTGTTTTCTTTCTTCCTAGTTTCAAAAGATTGGTACACACCCTCCAATCAGAACTAAAGACAGGCTCGGTTTAACTTTACATCCTTTTGTTGTACATTCACATTTTATAAATGACAGGGTAGGACCCCGAGAGTTAACACGTCTTACTTGAAGCGGATCCATATTTTTCCAGCAGTCTTATTAGTATGTTATACGGTGCCTGGATGAGAGAAAATAGCTGCAGTCTCACAGCAGAAAATATTAATTTTTATCTAAAGTAACACGGATGAATCCATTTGATAGGACTAAACATTTCAGGGAGGCGAAGAAGGAGACATTATTTTATAAAGAGGATACTTTATTCACAGAGAGTTTGTTAAAAGTGACAAAAAGACAAAGTCTTTCTGCCACTGCGTGTGTGTGTGTGTGTTTATTTTAAGACAGTGGTACATGCTCACATTTTTGAGGAATGTGGAAAATATTGTGATCAGGGTAAAAAAACGGGATAACATCCAAGTTAAGCTGGAGAAAAATTTGCTGAACGAGCTAGTAGTTTTTGGTCAAATTTGCTGATCCACAGTTCTTCAAGCTGCCATCTGTGTATCAAGTTCTTCAGACAAATATATTTCTTGTAACATAATCCACAGACATCAAGCTAATTATGTTTATTGTGTCAGCAAGTGAGTGCTGAGTGTGTTCGACGTGTTCCAGGTTGTCAATGTAAATTATATTTTTAATTTTCTCTTTTGATATTTTGAATACTGCGGATTATCTGCCCACATCCTACAGAAATTATCTCCGAAAAAGTGTTCAGGAATCAAGAAAAACTATCATCACATTGACTTTCAGTGCGCTGAAATACTTTTCAGCGCATGGTGGTTCGTTGACGGCGCGTCGTGGGTTGTAAATGAAATCACTAAACCGCTAAACGGCCACTTGGAGACCGGTTTGCTGCAGGATGCGAAGCATCACTAAAGGAAAGCAAGTTTCACAGCGGGAAGTTTCCTTTGTATTAATGAAATCTATCTATCTTACAGTAACTATATATGTTTTATGCTTTTTGTTTGATTTTGTAATGCCTTTTGAGATTTTTTTCTTGTACATAAAATGTGCAGTAAAGAACAAATAAAATCAGTTTTTTCTGTGTTTTCATGTCCTCTCTCTCTCTCTCTCTCTCTCTCTCTCTGTCCATGCACGGCTTCTGCATCAGAGTAAAACATAAAATATGTGTTTTGCAAGCAGCAACCTCCGTGGCTGTGAAGTGAAACCAATGTGAAGTGCCAAAAACTGCAGTTCCTCAAGCGTCCACTTGAGGCTGGCTCCAGAACGAATCAGTCTCCATAAGTCCCCATGTTAAAATGTCCAACTTCACAGCAGAAATAAACATGTTTACAGCCTGGTACAGCCTGGTGGGTTCTGTTACAGGTGGCTTGTTTGAGCAACTGGGAGTGATTCAGCCAACCTCAGGTTTTCTATGCTGCAGTAACATATATGATAGCGATAAAATTAGTTTTATTTTCCTCCAACTGGGATGTAGCTGCTGAAGGAATTTGGAGGGTTTAGCAACTTCAGGTGGTTATTTCATAGTTTGATTCCAACTTTACTTTTACTGTCAATATATTTAAATTTCACTATGTTTAATATAAATACATTTTTAAAAAACTGATGATTTACAGCACTTTGAATACAAGCAGAGTGTCTTGAACACTCACTGTACAGTCACTGCATGTATATGCATTGGCTGGCGTGTGTGTGTGTGTGTGTGTGCTCACGTGCAGCATGAGCCAGTGTTTGCATGTGTGTGATATCTGTGAGTGTGCGCACGTACAAGAAGCTGTAATCAGTGAGAGGGCTGCTCAAACTCCCCAGATGTCTTTTCTGGGTGAGTTAGGTAACAGCGCTGCTGCCCTACTTCTGCTACATGCATTATCTCTCTCTCTCTCTCTCTCTCTCTCTCTCACACACACACACACACACTCACTCACTCACACACACACACACACACACACACACAGACACACACTCTGAGTTGGACCAGCCAAGATGTACAATGTGTGTGTGTCTGTGCCAAGTATCCATAGCGATGACTGCTGGGTGCTGACCTTCTCATTTACAGGTTATATAACCAACCAACTTGGCAGGAATCAGAAGCGCCGAGGTGAGAAGAGGAGGGGGTATTAATGTCCACTTAGGGCACAGCGATCCCTGAGAAGCATTTGAGGACAGAGTTGCGTAAAGAAAAAAAAAAAGCTAATAAAAAATCAAGTGATTACAGTCAGTGTAATGCCAAACCACTCCCATGTGTGATGGTATTTGTGTCAGATGTTGTACTGTGCGCTCAAGAGAAGTGACATGAGTTAATACCAAGAGGCTTATTACTCCCACACAGTCAAATTTCAGTTCAGTTTTTGTATCATCAGTTGCTCAGTTCAACCAAGTAATACACGTTAAAGCAACGTTAGATGGAAATTTGGAGAAACGTCCCGAGTTTCAGAGTTCAATAACGTTATAAATGTGGCAGCTGTATGTGTGTATTTGTCATGATTAGGGTTAGGCTTAGGTTAATTATCATCAAAAATTAGCGGGTCGACAACTTTGCTAACAGCCAAACATCATAAGACATAGCAGGCAGCTAATATTACTTATTAGTCCAACAGCAAGAAGACAAGCTCGGTGTCTCTGTTTTAGCTCAGAAGCGCTCACCGACGACTAAAAGTCAGTCCCAGATTCGTCCGTTGACACCTTTCTCGCTCACTCCTTTTCTCTTCTTAGCATCCTCCGTCAGCGTCCTCTTCAGTCTCTTCACCTCTGCGAAGTGATGTCCATAGAGGCTGCTGAGCCCGGGTGCATTGTCTGCTTGCTTGTTCCTGAAATGACACCAGCTCCACTCCCACCTCTTCCTGGTGGCCCACTAACTCTCTGTTGTTGTTTTGAGCTCCAAGTCCTTGCAGCCTGGCTAACAAACAGAGCTGACATTAGGTAACAGCAGCTACAGTTTACCTTACCGTCCATCAGGAAACTCGGTAAAGTTGAGGAGGAGCAGCCGGAGGATATTAGAGACGAAACAGTGGGAATATAGTGTAAAACAGTTAAATTATGTTGCTTTGACGTACATCTGTCTCTATACTGCTCTGCTCATGAAGCTCTGTTTTGGTCTCCACCAGCTGCTTTGGGAATATTTTGGATGTTTATTTGAATTTATTGCTTTAGTTGACATACATTAAGAACATTCATGGAAATATGCCAGAGTCAGACAGAAAGACTAATTTTCCTCTGTAGACTGCAGGCAATAACTTTAGCTGCCAAATGCTCCTCTGCAAACAGCGTGCAATCAGCATCTGAAGTTAAGTGTATGAATGTATAAATGTAAGGTATTTTTGCAGTTGCGAATTTTGTGTCAGATAAACTGAAGCTGAAGCTTTAAACTGAAGCTTCACTGTGTTGTTATTTTTGGGACATGAGACGACATCTCTCTGGCAGCAGAGGATGTGCTGGACTTCCAAAGGAAACACACTTTGCGGTTTGGTGAGACCGGTTCGACCTCGTTGACCTCTGAGTACGAGCTGAACTAGACTGGGTGAGGTCGGATTCTCAAACTGTCATTGTTTCCAGTGACAACTGCTGTGACAATGAAGTTCAATTAACACAAGGACGACAACACTGACCGGTTTTAGGTTTACAGGAAAAACTAACATGACCTGTGCGATCAATGAAGACGTTACTATTTTTACAGATAGACACAGATTACAGGTCAGTAACACTTTCCCTATCACATATTTTAATGACTCCTATTTGCAGAAACTGCTTTAGTGAATATATCAAGACATGACAGGACTGTTGACATATTAGTTAATGTATTCATCTGTGAGAAAGTCCAGAAGTTCAGGGACAGAAGTTTGTTTTTAACATGCTCACAATGACTCTTTGAGGGGCGGCAGTAGCCCAGTCTGTAGGGACTTGGCTTGGGAACTGGAGGGACCATGAACCCATGGAAGTATGGAGGGTGGACTGGTAGCTGGAGAGATGCTAGTTCACCTCCTGGGCACTGCCGAGGTATATGAGCAAGGAACCCAAAACTGCTCCCAGGGCAGTGCTTTGTGTGTATGTCTCGTGCAGTAGTATTTAGTATTTACAGAAGCGTTCTTTTGGAGCTATATATTGGTCAAATTTTAAAACTGACCTGATGTAGGTGCTAAAAATTAGACTATGAGACAAACACAAAGCTCCTCCAGCTGGCGGGCATAAACAGGATAGATCCTAGACCAAATAGAAGGTTTTCATGATGTATCTACAGTCTGCAACGTGCAGGTCTCATTAAACCTTCTATACATCTATAGTCAGAGGCACTGGAACCGGTTTAAGTAGGCCTCTAAACCTCTGAGAGTCCTTATACAACTGCAGCGAGCTAGACGTGCTAATCTTGCAGCGTAATTATACCGGAGAGAAACAAATAAAAAGCGAGCCAGGAAGGGAAAGGAGACACTTCTCTCTCCTACACGTATCATTACATCTGCCCTCCATCAATCCTCTTGATACATCTTGCCTCATTTTCTGTCTCTTCGTAAGTTTCGAACTGACTGCGTGACCTACATTTGCATTGCTTGCATAAACTGTCTTCCCGTCTGTCCAGCCTCCCCTCGGCCTCGGTGTATTTCTGTCATTTGGCCGCACATTTGTGTGTATTGTTTCAGTGAGTGTGTGTATTAGAGGCGTACAGTGAGTAACTGTGAAAACAAGCTGTCACTCGTCACCTTTTTTGGTCACTAAATCTAAAAGCTTGAACACCACGCCCTCCCTTCTCCTCTCTCTCTCCGTCTGTCTTCACATACACATGTGAGATATCTTTCACATATTCTCTCGCTTGCTTGTTTTCTCCGAGTGTCAGTTTTGTTCTCTTCAGCAGTCTTTTCCTGGCTTCTCACACTTGTTTATTCTGCCTTGTTTATCCCAGCACACACACACACACACCACCACCCTCTTGTTTCTCTAAACTACTCTGCCTGAATCAGTGTCCATCAGCGATTTGCACACTTTTCTCCAGGGACCCTCGACTTCAGAGGAATGTTTTCCTGATCCAAATGTTGTTCAAGGGTACCTCCTTCTTTAGCTAACTGGTATATAACAGGACTGACTTACAAAACACAAAAACTCAGGTCACGTTGCCAACATGTGAACATATGAGCCAGTGTTGCATTTACCTAACTTAACCTCGCTCAGTTTGAAATGTTACCCTGCCTCATTCCTCTTATTCGCCACTCCGGAACTGCATTTTTTAACCTCTTCAAGCCCGCTATCCACCGGCAAGTGGAAGCACACGCCGTGCAGCTGAACCCAGATGAACTTTAAATTACAGCATAAGTTTCCAAAGATACCACACACTGTATGTCAGGCAGAAAAAAGACATCTTATGTCTTGCGTTTAAATAGTTGAGTCAGTGTTTAACATCCTACAGCTTTAGGAGAGCCAGACAACACACAAAGTTAGTCCTTCAACCTTAAACCTTCTCAATGGGAATTATGCTAAAGAATATTGGCTGTTTATCACTGTTGGTCACATACGTTTCAGGTCATTCTTGAGGAGAACTCCACACCAAAACTCACTTTCCAAGCTAGCCATGAGTAACAAATTAAATATAAAACGATCAGTCTGATCGAGCAGCTGTGAGCTAGAAAAACTTGGAAATACTCCTCTGTTTATTTTTCATATTTCTGCTTCTTTTCCAGGAGGTTAGTTGAGAGGATTGACACCACACTAATGTTTGCATGTTAAATGGTTAGTTTAGCTTAGTTTGATTTAGCTTAGCATAGTTTAGCATAAGGAGCAGTTTAAAACAAACCACATATAATATGTCAATTGGGTTTCAAGGTTATTGGCGAGTTGTTTCCTATGGATATAGGATATTTTTTTATCCTATATCCTATCCTATCCTATCATTGGTGATATTTTTACCCTTTTTCTACTCTTTATGCTAAGCTAGGCTAACTCTCTGTTGGCTGTGGCTTCATATTTATCATACAAACACATGGAAGTACTCCTTTGTCTTCTTGTCTTTGTTACTGCTTGAAAATCTCCCAACTGGAGTCAACAAAATGTTGCTGTGAAGGTTGACTACCTCCCTCGTCACTCACTTATCACAGACTGTAGTGCTTTGAAAAAAAAAATCAGATTACAGGTTTGATTCATCTCATGAATTATTGAACACAAACTCAGTGATGTAACCAGCAATAGGAGCCTTTACTTTCTAACAAACGCAGCCAGCTCTGAAGAACACAAACAAAGGAGCTGTCAGACTCTCGTCCAGTCCGGCGTGTTCGGGATCCCGTTCAGGATCGAGAACACAAACCTTTTGGTTTATTAACAAGCTGCAATTTCAGACTGTACTTTTACAAATGTAATGCATACTAAAGTTTTACTATCAAAAACAGACAGAAAGTATCAGAGAGATGTCGAGACATACATACATTCATTTTGTGCCAGTTCACCTGGACACATTTAGAGGCCATGGAGTTCTACACGAGGGTGGCGACCTTTGAAAGAAGGAGGCATTGTAGTCACTAAAGTCAGCACAAATATTTGAAAATATGAGGAGCGCTTGGCAAAGTAAAGTATGCAGGTAAATGTTAGCAAAGCAAGAATGTGATATATTGTCAGTTGCAGTCATTCCTCCGGACCGGTGCTGTATATTGGATGTGTTTTTCATGACGCACAAGAGGTCAAACACTTTGTTTCCAAGAAGCTTTTCAGTTTGCCAGTTAAGATAAAAACAAGTGCTCCTTCAAATAGTTCAAATATTTGGGATCAGTATCGAGTACACTACACAACAACTTTTGAATTGACAGCTTTGCAAGGACATTTTTTAGACCACAGATGATATACATTAAATTTAGACGCTTAAAATTACACTTCCAACACCAATTTAACAACAATGACAGGAAAACGATTAGGAAGCATATTATTTCCCTCTTCCTTTGTGGAAGTGCTCTGTGAGGATGCCAGAGGTAGTTACACTTCTTCAAAAGATCAGTGATTGAATTCTGAAAGGTCAAGATATCACCGGGCAATAATCCACCGTCCTACTGTTTTTGCATAGCTTGATAACAAAAAAAACATCTACGTCTGCATTGTTGTTATTATTTTTGCCGTAGTCACTGAACAAACCAAAGCGATGGTGTTTGTGGACGACTTTGGGATGCTCTGTTAACTCGGCACTAAAAAGCACAAAGGAGCGGTTGGCATCAGTGCCGGTTTGTCGGCACGATCAGAGTTATCAGAGTTTGGAGTGCTACAAAATGTCGAAAATGATACCACCAAGCTGCAACGGCAGCCTTAAACCCCATCCTGAACTTTAAGAATTCAGTACTAGACAAATGTCACTGTGTTCATGTCCCAACTGGCTCATAGCTTATAACCTGTGCTGTTTCTTAATGAAAAGTCAAAACATATGGACTCTCATCGCATATTCCTCCATTTACGTAGATTTAAAAAGCACAAAAAAATAGTTGCCATTGGAGTTGCTGTAATAATTTAAGTCATTGCAGGGGATAAGGCTGAGTGTGGGTCGGTGGGTGGACCGACGGTGGATGTGTTGGTGCTGAGATAAAAGATTAGCAAATGAATTTTAACCATCTGTTATGTTATCTGGTTACCAAGAAATACCATCCAGTCTAATTAAAGCACAGTTTGACATTTTGGACATAGTAGCGGTCGTGTCATTGAACAGAAGCTCGAACTCCTTTAAAAGGTCCAGCGTGTAGGATTTAGTGGCACCTAGCGGTGAAGTTGCAGATTGCAACCAAATGAATACTCCCCCATGCCTCAACATCTCCTACAAGACATGTAATAAGAGCTCTGACTAGAAAGCAAAAGGTCACATCTAGATCTGTGTTTGGTTTGTCTGCTCTGGGCTACAGTAGAAAAATGGTGGTTCAACATGGCGGACTCTGTGGAAGAGGACCCTCTCTCTCTGTGCATTTCAAGAGAACTAATTAATACTGTATTTCTGCCAATAGTAATACTCCTAAATCTTACACACTGGACCTTTAAGTGGAATAGTCCTTAGATGTTTGGTGATAAGCAGGAGGAGTTTAGCTCCTCGTAGCTTTTATAAAGAGATAATGAGTATTTATTGAATGATAATACTTCAGCGGTCAGGGTGGGTCTTTAGGGAATGAAACACAAGTTTTATACATCTAAGTGAAAATGGAAGAAGCCCAACGTAAGGCACTAGAACTGCTGTCACACAAACAAACAAGAATTCACAGATACCAGTTTTAAGACAAAATCCATTTCGCCGTCATGCTTCAACTTTTTTCTGATGGGAGCGTTCACAAAGCGTACAGACAAAACATCTTTTTACTGCCAGTGATGAACTCATTCATCGGGGGAGTTCTCACTGTTTTGTTTGGGACAAATGAAAATAGTTGGATTGGATTGGTGGATTTTCCCTTTTTTTAAATCTATTATTTATTTATGTGATATGATTTTAAACTGAAGGTGTGATTAGATTTTACAGATGTTTGCTTCCCTTTCCTGCCCAGCTTGAGCTTCTGAGTAGTTACCAATTATGATATTAGCAAACATTATTTGACCCATGGTTGTGTTTGTTTTGTCAGTACTTGTTCATTACTACAAACATTTTATCATCAACAGATTATTATTACAGGGAAAATATTAACAGATTGTGATATTACACTATTACATCTTCTTTTTTTTTAATTTACCAGCATTTCATGGCTTTGGCCCTTTCAATACAAAATAATAAATGTGGACAATTTGACACTCCCTGTACTATTACACATGAAAAGGAAAGACAAACACACCAGTAAGTGAAGAAAATTATAAAATACAAAGAATCTGATCGACATAAAAACATGTAAAATCAAACACATGTATATAAAATAAAAGATTTTTGAAGGCAAAGCAACAATCTCTCGTATTTTTCAGAGATTTTAGGGTTCAGACATCAGCAAGGCCTCTGTATTTATTTTTGTTTTTCACAGAAATATGTCTGCGAGTGTTTTATTCCTGATTTTCTTTTCTGTGAAAATCGTGTTTGAAGAACAGATGGATGGATTTACCGTGTTATTCTGTGGATAGAAGGCACTGGCCTTTACTCATAGCATCTTTTGCAGTAGTGTTCGCCTGCTGGAAGACTTTGCTAATTTAACCAGCAGAAGATTTAAGTTTATTCTGTGGTAATCCAATCTGGACATACATATCCTGAGGCCGGTTTCTTTTCCCTTACTCAAAGTGGAAGTGCAAAATAAATCAGAATAAATACTGAATAAATACACTAATGGTATAAGAAATCCAGATGTTGCTTTCTGTAACACTGACAGGTTTTCTTTATGACTGCAAGCGTCACAATAATCTCAGCTATAGAGAGGCTGCAGAGAGCAAGAGCATCCAAATAATAGCTCATCACAGCTCAGATTGGCAGAACACTAAAAACACAACATAGAAAAAAAAGGTGGTCTGCCCTCAACTCCAGTTTCAGTATCAGCCTGTGGAAATGGTGTTTTGTATTTTTTTGTCTGTGCTCTTTTCTCTGTGGGCTTTTCTCCAAGATATAATTACTGATGTTTGGGGACAAATGTTAAATTAAAAACAGCCTTTGGAAAAAATGAGCAGCTCAGCATCTCTTTCTGTGAAATGTAAACAATGTCACTGCATGCATAAATAATGACAAAATAAATAATGGAAAAACAAAATCCAACAAACAAAAAAAAAAGAAAAAAAATGGATGAATAGAACACAAGAGCCTTAAAGCACACCGATGTTTAGCTCTAGGAAAGGAAAGGGAGTAAGGAAGGAAAGAAGGAAGACAGAATATCTCTCAAAGATGATGTAGGTGGCAAACTAGTAAACACATATGTTTATCTGTAAATGTCAAACTTTTCTTTCATTGGAAGAGTACATTAGGAGGATGAAAGTTTTGGTCGTCGTATCACTGAGTCTAATCGGTATTATTCTAATTATTCACTCATTGCCAATTATATGGTCTGTTGCAGAATGTGGAAATCACCTTTTGTCTTTGCTTTAAAGCAATGTTAAGACTTGTATGCAAGAGGAAGGACATTAAAAAAAAACTACAAAAATGGAGGAAGGCCAGAAAGGCAACAACACAAACTGGATGAAGACATATCACCACAAGTGAACTGATGGTTAGGCAGAGACACACAGTTAAAGGGAAGGAAATGATTTGTTTGAACCCAAATCACAAGGAAACACTCTGTATGTTTGTTTTCTTCTATGTAATGAGAATATTATGACATCTATTTATTCAGACCTAAATTATGCTTGTTGCTGCCTTTTTTTTGTTTGTTTGCCGTCGATGTGTAAATGGAGTCCAGCGTTGCTTTCTGAATAGTTACGGTGCTACAACAGGGAAAGCGCAACAGCATCGACATCAGTTCTTTGTGCATTTAAAAAGGAAGAACAGCAGGTCAACTGCTGCTTTTGGACGGGGGTGTGTGCAGCGGGACGGTGGTTTACTGCATTTCTCTACAGAGAGCTCGTCACCGGTGCTTGCTGTGGGCCATGAAGAGCAGCACCTTGCGGATGCCACTGAGACGATCTTTCAGAGAGGTGAGGGCCAGGAACGGCAGCTGGGCTCGACCTTCTAACGGAAGAACGGCTAGCAGCCACCAACACCACGAGGGACCGTTAGGACTCGTCTGAATGGAAGAGAAGAAAAGGAGTTTTAAATACAAAATAAAGTAGAAATAACTTCATCTGAAAGATGTACAGAAACGCTTTCTGCCTTTGACGTGTTTGCAGCCTCAATAAGTCCCTTATGGACAGCCTCAACTTCAGTCTAAGCAACAGCCAGTCGTGGCTAACTAAACTCCCCATAATGATGTTATTTAAGATTTTTTTAATGTCAAAAACATGTTTTCACAGGATGCTGCTTCACATATATTGAGCTAATATCAATATTTTTCTGTGTGTGTGTGTACCTGAAGTACAGAGTCCTTCCCAGGCATGGGTCCAAAGTGTCCTTCAATGCGTTCCTTCTGTTCAGCCTTCAGGGAGTTCAACCACACCAAGGCCTGATCGTAAACCGTGTCATGCAAAGACTGCAGCTCACTCTGTGCCACGCCCTCCACCTGCACACACACACACACGTTAGAGCTTTAACATACCATCTTTTAATCCTCCCTCACAGCTTCCACTCCATCATACCTTAACATCCTCAAGGTATTCTATATCGGCTGTGTTGTATCCATCCCTCTCTCTGTGCTGAATGACTTTAAACCTTCTTCTGCCGATGGTGTCCACAACTGAACGGCCATCGGAGAAGAACTTCACATCCCGGATCTCCAACAGGCACCCGTATTCTGCGAACCTACAGACAGACGGAGGACGCGGGTGCAGTGTTACACTTTTGGATACACACACATATCATCCTCTTAACAAACCCACAGGAATTATCCTAGCACTGACCCTTTGAGGTTGTCCGCCAGACACATGCCGAAGCAGTTGGTTCCCGTCTCCATGCATCGGCGAATCATCAGCCTGTAGCAGGGCTCGAAGATATGGAGAGGACACGGCACAGTGGGGAAGGCCATGGTGCACACGAATATAGGCACATTCTTGTTAAGACTGAGGAGAGACGAGAACAGGGCGGCGTGAGTTTAATGTGGTGAACGGCAAAAGTTCAAGAATCACACCAAGGTTTTAAAAATGAAATTAAAAGTCCATCTGTGCCACGAATAGCAGCCGACATCCAGGGCAAAGGCCCAAAAAAAAACTGGCTGCCCTGTTAAAGAGAGGTTATTTATTGGTGACACAAGTCTGTTGCAGCGTCCAGGAAGTGATACTTGATGCTTGAAGTGATGTATACTAAGAGGTCAGTGTGTCAGGCTATCTGTGTAATCTGCAGTAGGCCAGTAGGTCAAACGACAGAGAGGGTTATTCACGCCGTTATGTACTCAAACATGAGCTTTAACCTTCGACGAGAGAAAAGAAAAGAAAGAAATAATTAAAGCTGCAAGCAGCGTTGAACGGGCCCTCGCACTCCCACGCAACTCGACGGGCTGGCGCGTCGGAAGGCAGCAGTCGGAAAACGCGCGAGCCTTCCACGCTTTCAAAGCGTTTCGTTCAATTGACCACACACATTAGCCAGAATTGGGACAAACGGTCAAAATCTGAGGGAGCGCCACGCCCACACCGTTTCATCAAAATTCATGATTTTGATAACTTTTACTTGGGAAGGCTATATGAACACATCTGCCAAGTTTGAAGTCAATTGGATAAAATCCCTAGGAGGAGTTCGTTCAAATATGACCCCTTCTCAACCAGGTCGAAACAGCAAAAATGGTGATTTTTAATATTAAATATCTCGCTTCCTATTAATTTTAGCCCATTGCTCCAAGAGACTTTTTTGTAGGTCCTGTCATGTTTTACAATTCAGCTGAGTTTCATAACTCTACGTCTAAAACTGTAGCAGGGCTGCCTGAAAGAAAAATTCAAGGGGGCGCTATAGAGCGATTTGCCCCGCCCCCTAATTAATTATGCAGCCAATCTTTGCAGAATATAGACCTAAATAACCCTAAGAAGTTTCAGACAGCTCAGACAAAGTATATAAAAGTTATAGCACATCGAATTTTCATGGCGACACGCCAAATTTCTTGGCCCCGCCCCTCCGAGGCAGTAAATCCGAAGCTCACGATTTTGATAAGTTTTCATGGTCGAGGCCTTAAGAACACACACACCAAGTTTCAAACAGATCAGATGAAAGCCCTAGGAGGAGTTCGTTCAAATACTACCCCTCAAAAAACACGAAAACGCCAACTTTGAAACAAAATGGCCGCCGTACGCTTCGCCGTAGCTGGGGTCACTAAGAGACTTTTTTGTGCGTCTCGATATGTTACATGCTCCCTCCAACTTTCGTCCGCGTACATCAAACCGTGTCCAGGGGCTCCTCCGAAAACCGAGACCTAGGTGGCGCCGTAGAGCCATTTTTGTCCGCCCATGTGTGAGACCCCCAAAATATGAAATTTTACACCCGACTTTGGGGGGGTAGGCAAATTTTGGCAACTTTTCGAGTACATATAGGCCGTCGAAAATGCGATTTTCCTCGATTAAGAAAAAGAAAGGAAAAGAGGAAGAATAAAAATAAAAAAAATAATAAACATTTGAAATGCAATAGGGCCTCGCACACAGTGCGTGCTCGGGCCCTAAAAATACGAGACAGTGGAGGAGAGCAGAGGAGGATGCACGCTTACTTGGAGAGCTCAGCCATCTCTTCCTGGTGGATTTTCTGCCTTTCTATGAGCTCAGAGGGAAGATACTTGGATATCAGGTTCTCCATTAATACTGTCTTACAGTATTGCCTCTGGACCAGGTACTGGAGAGAGATACAAGACACTATATTAATAACATGTTTAGAGTGGCAGAAACATAGAGATTGATTTTGTTTTCAACAACATCCATGTATAGCCTGCTCTATATTTGTCATCATATATCATTTTCCTCACTCGAGGGATGCAACGATCCAGATCCCAGTTGGCCACAATTGAGTCTCGGGTATCTGCCGTGACGCTACTGATCCAATTTAAACTCAGTTTCTGAGTGAATGACGATCTAAAATTCTACTAAAATTCAACTATCAATTACGTTTATTACGGTCATGGCAGGTCACCGGCCCTGTTTTTAGTTCAACCGCGTCATCCCTGGCATCATGTTACCTTACATTGCTTCTCCTATCACTGCTATGCAGATGACACTCAGCTCTATCTATCAGGTCTCTGATCGCCTCTCAGACAAAACTGAACCACTGGTTTTCCCAGCGAGGTGACTAAATGTAAATGTCTATAAAGATGATCCCAGTGCGTGGGCTGTTGTACATCAGAACACTATGGGTGTTTTATACCACGTACCTCAGACAGCTCCTCTTTACAGAGAGGACACTTTGCGTTGTGGTCCAGACATCTCTCCAGACACTGAAGACAGAAAGTGTGACCGCAGGGCGTCGTCACAGGCTCGTAGAAAAGTCTGGACGGGAAACAAGATGATGTTTTTAAAAGCTCAAAGATATTTGTGCAACGTGACAAAGAAAAGCAGCAAATCGCCACATTAGAGAAGATAAAAGCAGATTTGGTTTCACTATTATTAGGCTGTATTTCTCCGTATTGATGTACTTAAAGCTACTGTCTCATTTTATTGCAGGCTACATAACTGTCAGCAGCAATTTAGCACACATTACACAACTGCTCATGGATTTACTGCACGATGTATCGCTGCTATAATAAAGTTTCAGCTCTTAATTAAGCTGTAAAGCTAATCTTACCTCATACAAAGAGAACACTCCAGATCTGTCGGGTCCAAGATGTCACCAACCCCTGCACAGTTCAAAGAATCTGTCACCTCCGCTGGCTCTGAATGGAGAGATGATCAAATACAAAATAAGACAAGTGTGCATTTGTTACTCAGCTTCATGAACGTCTGTGCGCAAACTCCAAAAAGCTCACCAGACTTGGATCTCTTGTGATCGTCGCTCTTCTCCTGTCCTCCGTCCTTCACCTCCTCTGTGCTCCGTCGTTTCCGTTTGAGGATGAAACAGTGGTCCGTCATGCTGACCTCGAGCTTTCCCTGACCTTTGATGTCACACCCCTCCGATTTGTCAGGCGCGGGAAGAGCGGAGGCAAGGCTGAACTCGGACGACAACATGCTGGGACTAAAGGTCTGAGAGAGGAAGAAGATGATGAAACTCCATGTCCCCTCAATGTCATGGTTTTTATTTTTAAACTGCTGACTAACTGAGACGGCGCAGCTCTTACCTGGGAGGGAGTGTTAATGCTGTTTTTGATGTGTGCTCTGAAAGATGATATACTGGAGTAGTCTGAGATGTGTTCAGGGACCTGATCTGTAACTGGAGCCAGGAGATCACTGAGGAGCTGAGAGGCGACAACAGACAACGATGTGATTATTCTGTACTCTGCATGCATTCATGCAGTGTGTGGTCTTCACTTTAAATAAACACAACTGGACCGAACAAAGAAATGACAAATTGCTTAATCCTGTGGTAGCATTTAATCTATCCATCCAAGGATTTACCTTGTGAGCCTCGGTCTTGGCTAGTCTGCAGTCAGGCTCTATGGACAGAGCGACCAGGTACTCTCTCAGAGCTTCCTCCGTCCTGCCAAGGGACACCAGAGCCTGGGCCTTACGAACGTGACCCTGCACGCAGGAGGACGATGACATAGGAGCTTTTTACATTTGACAAACATAAACAGATCATCATAAACGTCTTATATAACGCTGCTGAAATGAGCCACAGTTGTCCACCATACCTTGGACCAATGAGGCATGAGTCTGCAGGCCATCTCAGCATCTCTCAGAGCCTTTTCATACTGTCTGAGACTGGAGTGGATCTGGGAGCGATTACTGAACAGTATGTGGTCCAAGGGTGCTGAGGAGAAGAGGAGCGACAGATTTAGCTAAAATAAGATCAAATGTGTGTAATGTTTAAAATATCAGAAAAGGGTAAAAAATATTAATTCCTTCTTGTTTTGTCCATCTAACAGTCTAAAAACAGCAGCTGGAGCCAGCAAACTTTCTGCATGTTTGCTTAACAATTAATCTATTATCCAAACCAGACTAATATTCATTATTGACTGATTTCAGCCCCCTTCCTTCAGCTTAAGAGCTTTACATCATCAGTAAGATTCATGACCTCTATACTGAGGTAACTGTTTCACAACAAACAGCAAAATAAAAAAATTGAAGGCCACCACTTGTTTATTTTGTCTTAAAAAGCTAAATTCACTGGTGGCGTAAAGGTGAGTTTATAAGGAAACATGCTGCCGTACAAAAAGCACAGCAGTGCTATCGAGGTCACCCACATTCCAGATTTCATAACTACAAAAACGTATGCAAATGTCGCTGCCGGTCCTCTGGGAATCAGAGAGGAAGAAAAAAAAATCACTGCATTTTGCACAGAGACAGGTCGTAAATCAATAAGTCGATAAAAACAACGCCCAGAAAGAAAAGTACTATTTTACACGATTTCAAAGATTTTAGATGATCATTGCTTAGCACAGTATTTATTTCCATACATTGTTACACACACACACACACAGATCTGAGCTAATTATAACTCCGAGGACATTGTACCGACTTGCATTAATTCCCTGGAGGTTTACTCTTAGCTTAAGCGTGACTGCTGCATGCCTAAACACAAGCCTTATCCTAATCTTAACCTCGATTCAACTCTAAAATTAACCCTAACCCTATAATAAGAGGTTAACCCAGTGAGGACCAGATGTTTGCCACCAGCTCCACACACACACACACACACACACAGTCTAGTATAAACACTTTGTAGGTCTTGTTTTTGAGTGATGAATGATGAACAGTTGGATCAAAGATCAACGTCCGTTACAGGCCAGTTCACTGCGGTTTAAAGCTCATCCGTCCCAAAATAAGACAGTTTGTAGATCATTACTTATCTAACCGTGCAGAATCGCTTTAAATAGCGTCACTGTAGCCTTCAAGCAGCCCAGGAAAATCCCGTCCTGGCTCAACAACAACAGCCAATTGTTGGTGCTGTTGATGCAGCCCCACTGCAGCAGCTGGCACAGATAAGCATTCTACTGGTGGGGCACCAGTATACAGAGATATCGGCGGCGTGGCTGAAAAATCCTTTGATGGATAACTGTGGTGTACCTCTCATGGGGGATTCAGGGACACATTTTAAACTGTAAAGTCAGCTGCTGCGGCACGACACAAAGGGAGTCAGATGAGGCTCTCCATACTGATTAATAACACTCACATCTCCCATATTTCACTACGGATCAGGTCACAGTTCACCTTGCTTCATCAGCCTATATTAAAAAACCTCTGGCACTGCTGCTATGAGCATTAGTGTCCCCAGTGGTGACCTGCAATAATACCCTTGACCCACATTTGCCTGAATCATTCTTTGACGTTACACAATGAGGGAGCTGAGGGAGGCGGTTTTACGTGCTTACGCAATGTTTGGTCCAGTAGCCCAGCCTACATAACGCTGTTATCCAACACATGGTGAAATGACGCTCAGATGCCACCAGAGGCAGAGATGTACAGTGAGCTGAACTACTGTCACACACATATGCAACTTATGATTGTGTCTTTATGGCTTCATGGTGTGCATGAAACAGACCATAAACATGAGGTTATGGGGTATAAATAAATATATATATATATATATTACCTATCAGTATGGCTTGGTTGTATTTCTCCAGCGCTGCTTCCATCTTCTTCTCCGCGTACAGCCCGTTGCCCTCCCGCCTCAGCTGGCCAGCCTGGTGCGGTGTCGGGAAGCACTTGGCCAGCAGGTTGCTGAGGACCACGTTGACTCTGTAACTCTGCACGTCGGCCACCCTGGAGCTGTCCCTGCACTCCTTGCACATCACCGGCCGCTCCTTCTCCTTCACCTCCCTCTCCAGACACTTCTTGCAGAAGCAGTGTCCGCACGGCAGGGTCACGGGCTCGAACAGAAAGCTCAGGCATATCCGGCAGGAGAAGCCTTCGTACCCGCAACCTGTTGTGGCACCGGACGCGGGGCGTTCAGCTGCCACGGCCTCCCACGACTCCGCTCCTCTCCTCGGGCTCCTGTTTTGACTCTCACCCCCGTCCTGCCTGCTGATACTGTCCGACAGGTACTCCACGAGGTTGGTCAGATGACCGGGTCTCAGTCTTCCGATCTCCGAGGCTTGTCGGTACACATCGAAAGCTTCGGTGAATTTACCCCCGAAGGCGAGCGCGTCTGCCCGCTTCACCATCAGCTCCTGCCGGCTCCCTGGATCTCCGAGACCCGCAAGCTGGCACTCGTAGATATCCGCTGCCAGGTCGAAGTTTTTAGACTGGAACGCCTCCACTGCAAGCTGCAACATACTCTCACTCTCTGTGGCCATAGCCCACAGGTTGAATGAAGTCTATCCCCTCACCTATGTGGTGTGTATCTGCTCAACACCCGCACTGCCATTCCCGCTTGCGTGCACTGCTGGGAAGCTCTGACTCCACTGCATGTTCATCCTCTAGTCCAGGAAGTACCTTATAATATTCTCAATGGAGCAGCGGAGGGGAGAGAGAGAGCAGGAAAAAAAAACGGTTATATAAAAGTTGTGTCATGTGATGCAAGCCAGCTGTTCTCATTGGACGAGTAGAGAAACTGTTACAAAACAATCTGCCATGTAACAGTTTCAGTGTCGGGGCATGGGGCAGGGGGCAGGAGGGTGTTTGACCTGCCTCCGGGAGTCTAGTAAACAGTGTGTGTGTGTCCACAAGATAATAGATGTTTATTGCTATCACATTTCAAGAAGTCAGGAGTGTCCAGTGGAGTGTGTGATCTGTCATCTGTCAGTAATCTGTCTATTTTAGTCCCCCTGATAAAAAAAATAATACAAAAACATCAGCTAACTAACATCAGTCAGTTTTAGGGTGTGTTTAAAGGTGTTTTCATCAGGCAGTACCACAAACTGGGGAGGGGTGAGTTTTCTATCACCTCCATTGGGAAGTGAGGTGACTGCAGAGGCCTCTCGAGGCCTGTCCTTTCTGTTTCTATTTTTGTAATTGGTGCAAGGAAAACAGTCAACATGTAACCTGTTATGAAATGCAAGTGTTACCTGTTACGTGACAACTAAAGCAATTATGTATCACAATGATACTTTGCATAAGCTGTTTTTTTGTACCAGAAAATCATCTCATGTCATTTATTCTTTTATAGATCAGCACCTACTATCGGCTACTGTTTCCTGGCATATGTTTGCCCCATGATGTCGCAATCCTTTTGCTCACGGGCAATGACAAATCATTGGACGTAATACAACTTGCTACAGGCACAGAATTACAACACAACTGATGTTGGTTTACTTGGAAGTAAACCAACATCTTGTCATGTAATCACACCACCTTGCTACCTGCCTCCACCTGCTCGACTGTTGATAGAGAGGCAGGTGCAGTGCAGGTAAATCTCCTCAGTTCTTATACAAACTGTACATCTGAAGAGGTGGACGTGGTTGGCCCCCTCAGATCATTTTTCCCGGGTGTGTATAAGACAAAGAAGCGTGATCAGATGTCAACTTAACAAACTGTGACAGTGACGCAGAGCGCAGCTTGTTTGATAACTGCGACAGACGAAAGGGTCGCTCGCCAGAGGTTTAGTCACGGTTACATAAAAGTGTTTGCATGATGTCAATAAGTCAGACTGTGTAACATTTTACTAAACATATCATGAGTTGATGTCCCAATAAGTGCCACCTACAATGTTAGTACTACTAATCATAGTATACAATTAAACCCAGTAATTACTGTTTTAAAAACTTTAAGTTACTGCTTGTGATACTGTTGCATAATATACTGTATCCACTGTTTATATTATCTTGTTTACATTCACAGGACTATGCTATTAAAGGATGAATAGTGCGTTCTTTGTCCTGCAAACGAAAAGTTGCATTCATAAGCAATAAAAAGCCCCTTTTCTCAAGTCTGTTTTCCTGCTACAGTCTCCCTTGGTCTGGTATGACCATTAGCTAATGTCAGTGAACTTTAAATAGATATTGCTAAGTTAGTTAGTTATCTTAGTGCTGATTTTCATACCACTAACCATCAAATTTTACGACAGAGAGTCGAACATCCAATTAAAGGAACCACACCAAGCTGGGTTAAGTCCCATTTATCAGATCGATGTCAGTTTGTTCATGTTAATGATGAATCCTCCATGCACACCAAAGTTAGCCACGGAGTTCCTCAAGGTTCTGTACTCAGACCACTTCTCTTCAGCTTATATATGCTTCCTTTGGGTAAGGCTATTAGGAATCCCTCCATTAATGTTCATTGTTATGCCAATGACATCCAATAATATAACCTTTAGTCATATCTCCATTAAAGTTTAGAGTTATAGTTATTATTATTTTATTGCTGCTGCATCTGTGTCTGTCTCTATCTATCTATTCATATACCAGCCCCCTCTCTCTGTCTTTAACTCAGCTGCTTGCAGCACCAGTGACCTTGGTTCGTCTAGACTGCTCTATATGGAAAGTGTCATGAAATAACTTTTGATTAACTTTGATTTGGCATCATATAAATTGGATTAAATTAACTGTTTCTGCTATATTATATAAAATATGATATATTTTAGCATTTGCCATTTTCCTGTAAATGTGACTGTTGGTCACAGTGGCCAGAGTTCAGCCAAAGTTACCTAGACTTACTATAAAGCTGGAAGGGGAGGTAGATTAAGGTCAGTTTAAAAATTCGGGTTAAGGGATTGGATAAAATAGTACTGATACTAGACAACAGGGTATTATTAGCATTACCTGGAGTAGTATATCCTGCAGCCTCAAAATAATACCTGTTTGCTAAAAGGGTTTGCTGAGTGTGTGTGAGCGTGAGTGGGGATTATAGCCTAGTGAGTGTCAGTAGAGGTGTCGGTAGAAGAAGTGGGGTTGGTAATATAGGTCGACCGGTCTAGCCTGTGAACTCAATCCCACACACAGACACTAACCCTACCAGTGACATATACAGTGCAGCAGACACAGACAGACTGACACACATGTAATAACACAACAGACAGACTGACATATATGCAAATGGGGGCATTCGCAGAGTATTATACAAGCACACATGCACACACACTAGTCAGAAATCCTTGTGCACCTTGAAGTTTTGTTATGCATGTTTCTAAATAGGCCACCAAAGCAGTCTAGCCAGATCTTCTGTCTGGACATTGTATACTGGGTTGGAACTAGCAGTTATCCTCAAAGTCACCTTGCAGATTGTTATATAAGGTCTTATTTGGCTGGAAAGAAAGATGGATATTCATGTAATGGATAACAAGCCTGCACTTGTGTTTGTCTAAAATGCCAGCGGTATCTAATTTCACAGTGGAAACCTCATATTTTAGGCCATTCCTTTAGGAAAGAATGCATAAAGAAACACAAACAAAAGCAGTGCACGACAGAATCAAGGTTATGTGACAAAGGTCTTTAATAAGACTTGAACTTGCCTGTGCCTTAGGCCTAAGTATGACCACGGAAACTACATTTTGACCACTTTATGGAACAGATGAGTTTTATATGGTTGTAAAAACTGTGATTTATGTTAGTCTGTGTTCATTTGAGCAAGACCAGATCAAATCAGCAGATCAGTAACTTATTAAAATAAAGAACAGATGTTTTGTGTAAAATTAAGACTTTTATCTTACCATTAGACGTGATTACTGAGGATTGGAGGTTTCCAAAACTTCCTTATTATAGTGAATGATGTTATCATTAAAGATCAAAGTGTTTGCAGATTTCACCTTAAAAATCTATACAATGACAATTTATGCTAATAAAAGCCATACATTTACTTTAAAAGATATTTTTAAACATTTTCCGCCTCATTGTGTAGCGACAGCTGGAAAGATAGACAGGAAGGACCCGCTCTGTAGTCAAACCGAGGTCACTGTGGATTGGACTTTAGCCTTCATATGCAGGACACATGCTCTACCAAGGGAGCTGCCAAGTACCTGTACATTTTCTTTTTGTTTACATCCTGCTTTTGTCCTAATGTAATGGCTTGTGCACCCCGAATTAATATATTTTCTAGGTATTTGACGTGTAAGTTGTACTGAAACAGAACTGCAGGGACCAACGGAGAGGCCTGAGTCAGGACACTTTTGAATAACACCTGAAGCAACACCAACATCTACAACATCACAACAAGACAATGTGCCCAAAATCATTCCCTCATAAGTTTACTCAATAAAATGGGGGACAGTAAGTTGAGTTTGTAGGGTTGCCACTGTACGCTGACACTGTATCTCTGCACTCGGACACACTGATGGAGGCCGGATGGCCCAAAACGTTCTGCGAGATGCCTTCATATGGAGTTTCAAAATAAGTACACTGGGAGGGATTTGGACAAAGTCTACAGCAACATCCCAGCCCTTGGGCCCTTGGGGTCATCACGGCACTTCCAGAAACTGATAATCCTGGTCAGATTATATTATTTGAGATTTAAATAAATCTAAAACGGCAAAATCTGGTGATTACAATGCAGCTCTTCCAGTGTTAAGAAGTGCTTTATGTGCTGACTGGGGGAGGAATCAAAGATCACAGTTGTTGGCTCAATCATAAAAGTGATCTGGTGCCGCTGTTTAAATTATACCATATGTGCTACATTAACCCTGGGTGTGACCTTTCAGCTTTTTGTTTCAGTTCATATACTTACACAACAAACTGTACAGGCCTTATTTCATTGTATGGTTGTCTTGAGAGCTTCTGAAATGACCTCATATGTCTTTTGTCACCTCTGTTGAGACTGTCACAGTAGTTATGGACTCATTTCTGTAGTGTGTTTGTTGTGGTGTACAAATCATTTAATCATTGCAAATACAGGAAAAGACATAGTTTATTAGAGAAATGTGGTTCAAGAGGTAAAAATTCTTGATGTTATTATGGAAAACACTTACAAAATGACAGAAAAATCTTCATGTTACCTGTTATACAATAGTGCTATAACACAAAGGACAGTTCAGTCTTTTGTACGGTCACGGGTTTGAGTTACATGTATCAAAACATGAGTAGAAAAAAGATAGCCTTGTTCATTCTTTGACTTGCACAAACGTCGTGTTTCAGAAGCTCTAGAACAAAATGTTCAGTCTCAAAGGCAGCAGATAAAGCAGGTAAATTATTTGAGTGCTCGCTTGACTGCGTCTGTATTTTGGCACAAAGGAGGCTCTTCAGCCGTCGCCAATCTCCAAACAATCAGTGAATTGAATAATGCTAATATGTACAGTTCATGACACAGCAGGAAGAGGAGAAATACAGTCTGATCTTATAGATTTGTTTTTGGACATAGGCTGTGACACAGAAAAAATGATAATATCAGTTAGCCAGGCAAACTATTCTTATCATTGTGTACTCTGTGAACAGCCAAGCATGTTGGATACCAACAGCATCAAATCATAACATCATGACAGGCAGATTATTATCATCTTTCATAAGATCATGTTTGAAATTATTAAAATGAGTGGCGCAATTTACAAAATTTCACTAAATCTCAAAAACTAAGAGTGGAGGACAGTTTGATTGGATAACAGCCCTGTGCTGTCGATCAATCTTGGATTTGGAGGATGCTTCTCTTCTCCAGGTCGTTCATCTCTTTGAGGATCAGAGCCACGTTGTACCGGAGCTCCTGGAACTTTGACACCGGCACCTGAACGCAAAAAAAAACAACCAATCAGTGACAATATACGTCTGAAAGTAATGTCTGAGAAAGTCTGTTGTTAGAAGTGCAAACAAAATATGAATTTCCGTCTTTGCACTTTGTTCCAGTGCTGGAATTTCTAACTTTCTTTCCGTGATTTTATTTTTCCAACACACCTGACATCTTGCATGTGCAATGATGTTTAAAAATAGTCCCTGGAAAAGGTCTTAAAAATCTAAAACACCTTGAATTTGACAGTGTGACCTCAGACAGGCCTTACAGGGTGAAGGTGGGCCACTCCTAAAAGACTGTATTCTAAACTAATTCACATGTTTGAGCTTTTAATTATAGCTACTATAATTTCTGTGCCTCTCATTCCTGTGGCAAAGGCTCAAGCTGACTGTGCGTCATCTGTTTGCAACACGAACAGATACATCTGCTCAGTAATGTGGGGTCAACCATACTGACCAAATACTGACAAAAATGTGGAAACAAAGTAGCTCGGAGCAAAACAGAAAAACAATCAGTGGCATTCATGACGGGACTGACACTCAGTTGTATTTCTTAGTCGTGTCTCCTGTTTGTCACAGTGCAGGAGGAGATACTCCTCAGTCATCCTCCGGAAGAGATTCTGAGAGTACATATCAGGTGGTATTAAGGTACGTCCATCAATAGACTCTGCACATCCGACGTTGTTGCAACTAATCTTCCAGTTCTGCTGTAATCTGATTACATAACCGGCGCATTAGGTGCACTGACGACCGTGGTGGAAGCCCTCCCTCCTGCTTCTGTCCACATTAGTAGCCTACAGCGTCTATCCTGTAAGTAACAGGGCAGGTATGGAGTGTGGCGCCCCCTGTTGAGTGAAGCGCCTCGCTGACCCATTGAGGATTTGTTTGATTTTTCAAACGGGTTGAGTTTCTCACTTTGTCTGCTCATCCTTCCTGAATCATTCATCAATAATTCCAATCATTTCCTAGAACTGCCTCTTTGTGAAGCGAAGCCTGGGTCTCATCTTCAGTAATCTGAACCGACAGGTTTGTATAAACAGACAGAAGACACGCAGTCAGATGTTCAGGCTGAAAGAGCGCAGTAGATTTGATGAAATTCAAAGATGCTGCTGTTATTCTTTTAGTCTCATTTACTGAGAGATAGAAAAGTTCAGAGAAACTATTGCACTCTATGGCTGTAGTTCACAACTGTTGCTCAATAATTCCACTGTAATCCTGTTACATAACAACTCAAACAGACCTACATTAGCCCACTGTCTAATGACCAACTTCCTTCTACCCACAGAATGAAGATAAACTGGGATACACACACAATACAGGGTAGGGATAGCGGTAAATTATCAGCTGATTAATGGGATTATTATGCAATTATGAATATGTTTGTTTAAGTACCTCAAAGCGGTGAACGCTCCCGTCTGATAGTTTCATCTGCATCAGAACAGAAGGCTGCAGGGCCCGGACTAAAGAGCTGCGGACACAGAGGAGACACAGCGATACAATTTAAAAAAACTTCTTTAACGTGTCCGGTAATCTCACACCTGTTTCTTTGTCTTACCTTGTAGAAATTGCAACATCCACTCTCCATTTAAAGTCTTCTATTGTGGGGAGGTGAGGATCATTCTGGGAGGTCGCTGCCTCTATAGCTGCACGACTGCAAATACAGAGAGAGAGGTGAGACATGGACAGGTAACCTCAGTCCTGACGAAAACCAACCGCAGCACCGACAAAACAAGTTCAGGTCACAATACAAAAATGATTCACTGTATAGTCACAGTAATGAGAAGACGCCCACATTCAGAGGCTCTAAATTCAACATACCGATTGCCAAAAACAACACTGGAGAAATCTGTGATAAAGTCTTCAGGTATCCTAAGTGACAAAACACAACAGAAACAACAGAATCAGAACATTTGAGGTGGAAACTGTGGAAGTGAGGAAGTAATAAAATGATTACCTCAGTTCTCTGAGATCTTCTTTGAAGGCCTGAAGAGAGACAAATCACAAACACCTACATGAGTTCACATCTTCACATAATGCATAATGCAGAAAAGCAGGCGGCCGTCAGTGGTAAAGTGGGTCGTCCTATGACCCGAAGGTTGGCGGTTCAATCCCTGCTCTTGCTGCTTGAAGATTGGTCAACTGACAGCTGGTGGGGTGGCGGTCCACCTGTTTGCCACAGCCCTTGAGCAAGGCACCGTACCATTCTCAGTATAGCTCAGTAAGTTGAAAATATCATGCTTCTTTATCGGTGCTAATAACCAAATCTGAGGGATACTCTTTATATCGGTATCAGCCCCAAGAATTGAGAATTAGTCTGGCTTTGTTGCGTTGCAATAGCAAGAAAAGGACGTGTGAAGCCGATAACATTATTGATGTTTAGCTCCATGGAGGCATACTGGAATGTACTTATGTTACGTGGTGTTCGGGGGCAACCCTTCCTCCAACAAAGCATACAAGCACCAAGTTTAAGCGACTTTGTGTTTCCAATTTTGTATTTTTTGCAGACTTTATTCTGTCTAAGCGGACTCATTCCCTCTGGGTCATGTGCAGCCAGCGAGGTATGTTGATGATCCATCAGCTGCCGAAGAACTAATGTCACTTATATGTGGAAAAGGCCTGTTTAATAGCCATAAAGTTACTGACAGACTGATCTTGTGTTTCCCAATGTTTAACAGCAGCTCACCTCTTGTTTAAGGGACGATGAGGGGATGCGGATGGCCTCAGACAGGACCCTGTACATCCCAGCTACGATGTAACGGAGCCTCTCCTGGGGGATGGGACTGCTCTCCGCTATCGACTTCAACACCTCTCTGCTGTCCTTCCCCTCCAGGGCGCTGACCACAGCTGGACACACAACAACGCACAGACACACACTTCACTTTAATGGCGTGTTAGAAAGGCCGCCTGCTGCAGACACCATTTCTTATTATTCAATGAGATGAATGAATGTTTTCGTAAAGAGTCACACAGACAGCTGAGCAGGTGCGTGCAAACATTTAAATCTTTCGATTTTAAAGAGGCAGCAACAGGATTATTACCTTTGAGTATTTTTCTGAACAACTCCTGGTCCACATCCTTCAGATTTTTCGACATTGACTCGATCTCCGGAGGTATCCTGCCTCCCAGAAAGCTGGAGTCCCTTGCGTGGCTCGCAGACATGTCTCACCATGCACTAATATGCCGTATGCGGCGATAAAACAGAGATTTAAAGGACTAATTTCAGCACAGACGCTTGTCTTTTAAGCTAGCTTTCTGTTTATGTGACACAACTTCCTGGCCTTCATGTCACGTGACGCTCGTCTCGCTCGGTCACGCAATCCTTTGGTGATGGGAAGTTCGTTTCTTTTTAGGGAGTCAGATCATTTGACTCAACTCACTAAGAAGACTTTTGGTTTTTAGCGAGTTTTAATGGTGAATGGGGTATTTATTTATTGAATTTTATTTTGCAAAGCAGAAAGAAAAATATTTAATATCTTAAAAACAACAGTACATGTCCTTTAATAGCGAGAAGCACACAGATGTTATGACTTGTCTATCAGTCCATAGGTATATACACCACATTACATTCTCATTATAGATGATATTCTGGACCAGAAGGCTATTGTTTCGTCCCATATGAGTAGCTTATATACAGTTAACCCAATTAAAAGCATATAATTTTGCCAGCAAGAAAAGCTGGCATTATATTTAGCTTTGTGAAACGCCAAGTCAAATACATTCAGCTTGCTCAAAACAAACAAACAAACAACAACAAAATAATTACAAAATAATTCATTTTGTAATTATGGCTGGGGAGCCTGGGCTATATTTCCAGAGAACATACAAAAAGGTGTTGTTTTGTGTTGCTATTATCTGATTTTGTGTTGTGAAGAACATTGGTTATTTACACTCTTTAGAAGAATTTAAAGCAGGCCTGGGCAATCTGTTCCACAAAGGGCAGATGTGGCTGCAGGTTTCCTTTCCAACCAAGCAGCAGCACACAAGACTTTACTTATTTAATCAACTGATCTCAGTCTTTAGAGAATTGATTGGTCAAACTGTGTGCTCTTGGTTGGTTTGAACAAAACCTGCAGCCACACCAGCCCTTTGTGGAACAGATTGCCCAGGCCTGTTCTTCTCTTCTATCTCCTTCATGAAAGGAATCATAAAATAGTATTTTCTCCTGCATCTGTTTGTGAATATGGAGAAATACTTCACTTTCCGAACAACTGAGTGGTTTGTGTGCGCTCCCATCGTTCACTTACAAAAGAGCCGGCTCTTTGAAACGGCTCGTTCACGGACGACCCATCACTCGTAATCTCGCGATGACAGCGTAGATCAACGGCAGAAAAAGAAAGGATTTTGCAAATGGAGGTGGCAGAAATGATCGTTTTTTGAACGACAAAAGGTTGGTGTATTAACGCAGATAGCTACTTAACTACATCTTCGCCTGGTTCGTAACTAATTCGGGGTTGTTTGTGTATGTTAAGGACTAGTTAGGCGTTGTTTTGTGGCTTTGTAAACGCTACGTGGACGTTTGTAGCATTAGCAACCAGCTAACGGTAACGACGTTAGCTCGTGTTGTTTTTCCAGCCACAGGCTGTAATCACGGACGATAACATGTGACATAAAGTGTATTTAAAGTGTTTACCTGCTGTTAGTTTGTCTTTTTTTTTGCTTGTTCACTAATGTGAGCATTTCATTAGCTTGTGGAGAAAAAAAAAACAACAGTTAGCTACGTGAGTGAGTGACATACAATGTCAACAGTTGACGTCGTTTGTAGGTGAAATAAAACATTGTCAGACTAATGTGTCCAGCACAGTTTAAATAAGCTTAAGTCATGGTAACGTTACTGCTAACCTACTGCTGGATGAAGGAAAGCTTGCTTTGTCTTGAGACTGTTTGTGTTTATGAAAAAAGAGACGTACAGACTTCACCTTGCTGACAGGTAGACGCAAAAACATAAAACATAACTTTATACATATTTAAGGTATAATTGATATGGACATATATGGACATGTGTATCTATGTATAGACATTTCTAAACTGGATAAAGGACTGATGATGGAGTAAATATGCTTTCTACAACCAGTTGTGCTCTGTACATGAGGTAGGTGGATATGACAACAGATGTAAACAGTGAGGATAAATATATAAATTATAATGCACAGGTATTTCACAGCAGTATTAAAGTTAAATTCAAAGTAAACTAAATAAAGTCACAGTAGCACAGCGAGTCATGCTGCTGGAGTTACGTGACAAAACGTTCAAATTTCTGCATTTCTGGGTGTGAAATTTAACCCCAACAACTGAGTTATGGAAATATTAACTTCCCTACATGATGTCATACTGTACCTTGTGGACTCCACAGGGTACAAGGCATTGATCTGCACGTTTTCCTACACTTCGTATACAAACAAACCTTATTACATGTAGGATAACTACCATGTGGACTCGGTACGCCTGCAGTCAATGCAAACTACTTTTTGAGTCTGTAGCTACACTGAAAGTTGCACTGTTATGTTTGTCTTCCCGTGTCAGGTACAGTTGGCCATGTCTGAATCTCTGTATGAGAAGTTTTTGGCCCCGGAGGAGCCTTTCCCTCTCCTCTCCCAAAGAGCCAACCTCAGTGATGTGGGAACCCTGGACGTCAGTGACTTTGGCTGTCAGCTCTCCTCTTGTCACAGGACGGATCCTCTACACCGCTTCCACAGTAACAGGCAAGTAGAGAGCGCTAACACGTGTATGTTACTTCTCTCTGGGATAAACTAGTTTGATGTATCTTCTGTGGTTGTATGGAGATAGAGCATCTAAAGTTGGCACCAGCTGTTATAGGATGTGTCATTGCAGCTGTCGGTGGCGTTCCCCACATTGTCATAGACAAACGTTAACATGCTTATCAGGCTGCTGTCCTGGTTGTTTGTTCATATTGTCTAAAGAACTGCAGGCTTGCATGTGAACCAGAAACTCCATGTCACTTGTCACAGCCTGAAACAATAGTGTTACATGGAACTTGGAAAATGCAGATAGCAGAGATTTATTCTCTAAATCTAAAGGCTAGGTTTGTTCTGACTACTGCATCTGTATTTTTGTAAATCCCCTTTTAAGGTTAAGGGAACATTCAGACAGGATCCAGGATCTGAAACGCAACCTCCACTCGAATGAATGGAAAAATCTGTGTTTTTGCACCACAGTCTGAATGTACCCTAACCTTGTTGGCAGATAAAGTTGAATTGTACATCCTTACCTTGTTTTTTTTTTTTTAATGATCTGAACAATTTCCAGAAATTACTCACAGGATATACTTTGACGTTCATTGTTCTCCCCTCCCCCAGGTGGAACCTAACTTCCTGTGGGACGAGTGTCGCCAGCTCGGAGTGCAGCGAGGAGCTCTTCTCCTCTGTGTCTGTGGGGGATCAGGACGACTGTTACTCCCTCCTGGATGATCAGGAACTAACATCTCTGGACCTGTTTCCAGAGGGCAGTGTTTGCAGCGATGTCTCCTCCTCCATCAGCACCTATTGGGACTGGTCGGACAGCGAGTTTGAGTGGCAGGTTGGTTTATTGTCTGGCTGGTTACTTAACTTTAGATGCTTTAATGAGAACCTAGTCTCAGCTACATTCTCAGGTACTGTGAAAACTCTCTATTGATTTGTCCTGGGGAGACTTTCCCCCTGATGATGCTACATTATGAAACAAAATATTTTATTTGTGTGGGCTTGTTTCAGTTCAGTTCAGCATCTTTACTCACATTTTGCTGTGGTACTAGTGTCTCTTTTCTCACTTCTGTTTTGTTTTATTGAGGATAGAGACTCATGTATTGGTACCAGTTACAAACGGGCTCGATGGTGAACCACACACCAACATGCTTCTCTGTTTTTAGCTGAGCTAGTCCAGAGAATATTTGGTTTATTTAAAACAGACAGGTGATGTTGTTTTGCCCTCTTGCTCTGTGATGCAAAGCAGTCACGGTGTATCATGTGGAGTGAGCACTGCGCCGAGGCAGTTTGACCTCTTGTTCTGTTGATTCATTTGGCAAGCAGTCTTATTTTTGTTTTAATGAGGTTTCATATTCTGGCATTTTCACCTGGTGTTTGTAAGGGCTGTGCAGTGGTCCTTTTTATCATGATGTTAACAGTGGAGATTTTGTAAAAGTGACAAATATTCTTAGGGGAGTCTTTGTTGGCATGTAAGCAACAAACCTTTAAAACGTTCGCTTCAGTTTCTCACTCAAATACTCACCTTCAGATCCTGAAGGTCTATTAATATCAGTGGTAGCTGCACACACAGAGGATGGGGATGTCACAATGAAGTATAATACTGTCCTCCTGCTTCACTTTGTCTGTCTGTCGCACTGCCCTCCTCCCAGTTGCCAGGAAGTGACATTGCCAGCGGCAGCGATGTCCTTTCTGACATCATCCCGAGCGTGCCAAGTTCACCCTGTCTCTTCTCCAAGAGGAAGCCTAAGCCCCACCCTCATCGCAACCTGGACGAGCTACCATGGAGCGCCATGACCAACGATGAGCAAGTAAATAAAGCCAACACACAGTTTCTAAACCAGCTGTCGAAAACACCCCGTCGCACTCAGTGAAACTCTTCTCATACACCTGTATTCTTCAGCGGAGGCAGGAAAGAAGGAACAAAACTAAGGACAGTACATGTCTGCGTTTCTCCTTCCAGGTGGAGTACATTGAGTACCTAAGTCGGAAGGTCAGCACAGAGATGGGCCTGAGGGAGCAGCTGGACATCATCAAAATCATCGACCCCTGCGCTCAGATCTCTCCCACCGACAGCGAGTTCATCATCGAGCTCAACTGTCTGACCGACGAGAAACTCAAGCAGGTGAGTAGTAACTCACACCGCGTCAACAATGAACAGGCTCAGACCAAAGTGTGAGCATCCTGTCCTTGTACGTGGAAGTTTGGTTACTGTCTGTGCTTTCACAGTTTATTTATTGAGTATAAATGTAAATGCATTTTGGTTACTTAAAGACAGTCTGTAAAATCTATTGTGACGATATGATCAGATCGTTAATTGTCCAGTAGAACTATATCCATCTTTTGGGGGAATGTGTAGACACAAAGTTAGCATCAGCCACCAGCCAAATGCTGGTAAAATATTCACAGGGATGATGGATTTGCTTCACATGTCAGCCCAAAAAAAGCAACAGTGATCTATTAAGTGGCAGCTAAAACTGTTCCCACACTTCCTGGAAAACCTGGAAAGCTGCTCCAGTCATGACAAACACATGGGAAAAGAGAGGAAGTTAAATATCTTGGACTGTCTTGACAAGTTACTTTATCATTCTCATATTCTACTCTCCTATTTCCTTTAGCTGACAAAATCTCAAAGAATGAGTCTGTAAAAGTCAGCAGTGGTTTCAAATGTGTGTTGGGCATTGGTGAAAGAGTTTCTAAGCACGTAAGATGTTTTAAACTTCCACTGAAAGGAACATATTAATGTATGATGCACTTAAGGTCGTCATACCAGCTAGATCTTCACTGAAAATGTAAGCTAATACTTCAGCAAACCAGCTTAAGAAAGACGGTAACCCAGAGTTACGCAGCATGAGAAAAGTCATCTTTGTTTGTTTTGTTTTTTTTACCTGTATGATGTCATCAGGTGCGTAACTACATCAGAGAGCACAGCCCCAGGCAGCGTGCCAGCAGCACCAGAGAAGGCTGGAAGAGGAGCAGTCACAGCAGTGCCAGCACCGGAGGCGTCAGTGGAGCCAGCAGCAGCAACGCCAGTATGGTCAGCTCAGCCAGCTCCTCCACCGGCTCTACAGCCTCCAACTCCATAGCAGGTGAGATGCTGCCTGCAGGCTGCAGCGAGAGGCAGCAGTGACAGAAAGACACCTTTTATTGTTTCCTTTGTTGTAATACTGTTTATACTTCCTTTGTTCCAGGTGGTACAGCATCAGCCTGTAGTGGAAGCAGTGTTGCCAACATCAGCAGAGCTCACAGTGATGGCAACCTGTCCAGTGCTGCAGAACGTATCCGAGACTCTAAAGTAAGAAAGATGCAGTATTGTGCCAGACCAACACCTTGTTCTTCATCCAGGTATCATCTCTAACCCTTCCCGCTCTCTCTCTTTCTGTCACACCGTCTTCCAGAAACGCTCAAAGCAGCGCAAGCTTCAGCAGAAAGCCCTCCGGAAGCGGCAGCTGAAAGAGCAGCGACAGGCCCGCAAGGAGCGACTGAGTGGACTGTTTCTGAACGAGGAGGTGCTGTCGCTGCGAGTGACGGAGGAGGACGACCACAACGACGACCTGGACATACTGATGTGACACCAGTGAATCACTCAGTGCTCCCTCTACGCCTGCTCTCTCACCACTCGGCCATTAGCATAGAGCTCATAGACCACGCTAGTCCAGATCACTGCATGCGTTCGCTTTGAGTAGACTAATGCGCTCATTTTTTAAAGACTAGTGTCTGATAGCTTGTAGTAGCCTCGAACATAGCTTGTCATATTGCTTGCTAAAACTAGGGTAGTACCGCTAGTGCTAAAACCGCAACAGCAATAATACTGCTAATGCTTTGGTTAGATACGAACCTCAGCCTAGCCTGCTTCTGGCCAGCGCTAATGAGTCTAGAGTCTTGCAGATACACTCAAATAAACATTGTTATCTCAGTGTAGCACAGTTAACACAAGGATTGTTTAGATGCTGTAACGGCGCGTATCCACTTCTACTAATACAGCCACCGCCGGCAGAAGGACAGATCAGGCGGGAGTGGCCGAGTTTGGCCAGATGCTGCTCTGTGGAAAATATAAATTATACAGCCGGAAGTTTTCTCTGGAAGTTGTCAGTGTTGTAGCTAATGTGGTCGTAGATTTGACTGATCTGTCTACACATAAATCCACATTCTACAGGGCTATATCTGCACCGGCCAAACTCTGTTCACCTGCGGCTCCAGGGTAAACTGCTGCAGGTAATGTTACAGTCATACAGTCAAACTGAGTCCAAAGTACTGGTATGCGGTTAAATATGAGCGCCCTCACAGGGACACGTGAGGAGAACAGTTCCTGTGAATTCTTGAAGCCCAGTTCAGAGTTGAAGTTTCATCGCAGGGGGGGGGGGGTCATCCTCCAAAACTCACAAACACATCTGAGATTCGAAGGTTCCTGGCGTGGAAGCTGAAGTGACAGGAAGTGAGCTGGTCTGTCTTTCTATCTGCTGAGTGTCGTGGTCTCATTTCACTCTTCAAGGCTTAGAGGGAGCACTGAAACAATGCATGTTTAAATCGTCACCCGCACAGAGTCCCTGTGTGGTCCAATAACTAACAACTCTACAGCATTATTATTTGCATTCACCTGTTTAAAAATAGCTTATATGTTGTAAATAAATGATAAATAACAGCATATTTACTGCTTGCTTTAAAGTTTTCCTTGGTGATAAAGGTTTGATATAAAGTTTTTTTTCCTTCTGTGTGTATATATATTATGACAAGGTAGTGAACTAATTGCTTATAATAGCTTAAAGATGCTGTCAGTTCGCACTGGTTCCTCGCTATATTTTGAGTCTTATTTTGAAGCATTTAGCTGTTTTGTCACGAGTACTTGAGTTTGGTCGTCGTCTCAGACGTCTTTTGAATTCTTCGTTTCTCTGCCAGCACTCCTACTGTGTTTTACCTGAGACAGACCTGAATAATTTGCCATCATTTTACTTCTGTTTACATTTTTGGATGAGGTGACAACCATGATACAAGGCATTCAAGTGTAGGTAAAGAAGTTTTTACAGATCTGTGTGTGTGTATGTGTGTGTGTCCATGTACTGTATGGCTGGTTTGGCTTTGGCGCTAAACTTGAGCTGGTTTCTTAAGATTGTGCATCTAACATCAGGCCAATAACTTGTAGAAGTGTGTTCATTTTTGCTCAGTTGAGACGTTTATATTGTTGACGAAGCACTAACACCTCAACAGCAGCTTTTTGTGCAGTTGTAGCTACCATGCCGTATTCATGTTTTATAGAAGTAACAACCTGAGATATCGTTTCTTTTGGGTTTTTTAACACTACCACTGAACCACTGCAGTCATCGGCTTGAAAGCCTGCTGTCATTTCTAATCCCTCGTGTGTACTGAGCTTTGGCTCTCGTCTCTGTCTCATGTATAAAGTTATTAATTACATTGGTTATGTTAAATGCAGCTTTATGTATTCTGTAGTTATGAATTAGTAAAACTCTATTTTGAAAAATAAGATAATTTTGAGAAAAAAACTAAATAAAAATAAGCCATTGTGATGCAACAAAGTTATTTGTGTATATACCATGTAATTGCAGAAAATGAATGATGTTGAACTGATTAAAAATGGTTAAAAAAAAGTTTGAGTGGAGACTTTTTGTTGTCATTGAAGTTATTTTACCTCAGACACCTTTTTGAGGTCAAAAGCTACAGTAGTAAAAATGTTTTCACGTTTAACCTTTATTTTGAAAGTGGCAGCTGCATGGGACACATGCACAAAGGTGAGGTACCACAAACCTCATCACATTTATAAGAAAGGGTCACCAGTGCACTTGTTATTTTATTTAACTGTAATGATTTGTGTAGTTTCAGGAAGGTGTTTAACCCTGAGATGATCATCTCAGTGGAGTGGGTGGATTCAGACAGTCTTCATACAGGTGACTCACTTTGGAGTGACACAGAAAGTATGGTGTAGGTCTGTTCTGCATGACAGAGACAGACTGAGTGAACAGACAGGTTTTGTTTTGTGCTTTATGATTGGTTCATAGAATTAACTGCATAATAAATGACTAATTTCAAACGCAATATCATAAAGTTTACAAAAGCTTAAATGGTTTAAAGCTAATTCCTAATACTTTACAGAGACATATTATCATGTACATGAAACCATAAGTTACATAGTTAGAATGCTGTTCTGGATTTGGTTTTTCATTAGTAACAGAACAACAATCTAAAATAGAGTAACAGTCTCAGTTACTCAAGTACAAGTGCCTACAAAAGTCTTCATATTCAAAAGGTTTTATGTACAGAAGAACAATCAATGCATTCTGCAGAAAAATGCGACAGGTACAGTAGATGCTGTGATGGAAGATGATTTAAATTGTTAGCTGGCTGAGGATGAATGCTATGGCCATTGTGCCAGGAGATGGAGCCATAACCAGTTTATAGAAAGATTCATTCAGCTGACTGAAGTGACTCTTTCAGTCAGTCACTGCCTCGTCTTCTGGGGACGCCTCTTGTCTTGGTAGCATGTGTCAGAGAAAGAAAACGTTTTATCAACCACATATGCACCATCACTCCTGTTAGCTTTCTTAGTTCTGTTTTTCTTTTCTGTTTCCTGTTTCCTGTAACGCTTTACCAGCATGTACAGCCAACTATAAAACAAAACAGCTACAATCATATTGTAACACCCAATGCATGTTAAGAGGTAGAGGAAGCTTCAATCATTCCTGCTCTACTAACTGGTCATGAAATGATTAGATGAGAGCAATGAGAGATGGTAGGCAAAAGTCAAAACCATAGCAGCATAGCAGGCAAGCCTCTGCCTGCTCAGGAAGGCGTCCTGAGTTCATACACCAAGTTTTGTATCAATGCATCAAGACATAGACAGAGATATTGGCCTACTTCCTGTTCGGCAGCTTTGGTTTTGTCATGGCTGTTACGTTGGAGGGCTTCCCTGCCAGGCACCCAACTGCTACAACCCACAGACTGAAAGCCAGCAATTCGTTGGAACTGATCAGTCCAGTTTAAGGAACTTTTACAAGGTGGAGCAGGTTTTGGTTAAATGAGAAAGAAGTATGGAGAACATTTAGACAACAAATAACTCTTCCTCATTCTCTGTTGATTGGGGAAACTGTTGGCGTGTTTTCAGACAGGCAAATCGGCAACCGGTGGTGGGGGAGTGCAGTGCAGGTTAGATCACAATAAGTTTGTAAATGTGAAGTATGAATGTCAGATTTAATCTGACTGTAAGTCTGTGAACGCAGCCAGAATGAATCTGACACTTCACATGCTCTCTGACAGAATCCTGCACAAACAATAAAACTCATGGCTGCCATCACTGCATTGATTTTTTTTCATGGTCACTCTGTACATCGCTTTTGTTTTTCCATGATTTGCCTAATTTAATTTTGGTCATAAATTGCATACAGCTTTTAGAAAGCACTAAAAATAATTTTCAAAAAAATAATAAGAGGTGTGTCCAAACTTTTGATTGGTACTCTATGTGTAATATTAATGGGTGCATTTCTGTTTTACATAGATGGTATTATGGGAGATAACAACTGTACTGACAAAACGATTATGCCAAAAACAGCTTCCTTCTTAAAACACAAACAAACAAAACTACAAGTTTGTTTTGTATTCTGCTGTTAAAGTGGCAGTATGAAACTTATCATATCAAATCTTATGTGCAGATGCCAAAGCATTGGTATTTGACAACCTGGGAATGAAACTCAACAATCAACTAACTCAGCTCTGATTGGTTGTTTTTGTCCAGGTGGGTTGGACTCTTGTATATGCCATTAGGAGCACAGATGTTTATACCTGTGTCTTTCTTGTGTTTGTGTCATTGTGCTACTGAGAAATTGTGTCTCCGCCCTGTGTAACATCTATTGTGGCCTCGCTGTTCTTCCACCTTGTCAGCAAGCTCGGACTCAAACAGAAAGCAAAAGCAAGAGTGAGTTTTCACATTGAACTTTGCTTTAATGTATATTTTATTCTATTCTGATATATTTTCTGTTTTACAGTAATCAATTAGTTAGATTAGATTTTTAAAATAAGCTATTGTTTAAGTTGTGAGCATATAAATGATCAAATTATTTTAGATTTCTAAATATTCTAAATATTGATCTTTATGAAATCCAATTTCATGTCACACATTTGAAAATATTGCCATGTACACATTAATATAGTCCTCCAAGGAATGACTCTTCTATATTTGTGTGTGTGTTCTTTTTTGTAGGTAACAACAACAATGGTACGACAACAGACCACCCTTCAGAAGGAAGGCTACACAATTAAAAAGGAAATAAAAAATGGAGTTATAGCCACAAAGGGTGGGGACAAGTTTTTCATAAGAAAGGTCAAGGTTAGTGCTGAGCTCATTTCTCAAACATTAGTGTGCCCAAGTTCACCCATTCTCCAAAACACCAATTTCAAAATACCAATTTTCGATTGTTGCATGCAGTTGGTGGAGGGAGTGCAAGGTGATCTAAATTTGGGTCATACCATTCATATGCAGTGATATTTTTAACAGATTTCCACAAATGAAGCATTAATCTCAAAGATTGAAAACTTCAAGACAACAAATCATCCTCATGTCATGAGCACCAAAAATTCTTTCAAAGGTAAGTCTTCAAAAATATATTTTAAATGCCAGCCTCTTGAAATTGTGGCAAAATTCTAGATGCAAGTAATTATTTGTGTTACAATATTAAAAGTAAAGTATTAGACCAATGATTCTGAGTTTTGAAAATAATTATGTTTGACAGTCAACACACATCACAAGTCTGTTTGCTGCATTGACAAGAGCCAGTACTATAAGTACTATTTCATTTAAAACACACAGCTAACACCAAAAATGAGCCGTCACAAACTCATTCATGCTTTTAGCATCAAAGTTGTAAATAGTAGAATGAAAAAATAATCTAAACTCTAAACATGCTTCGATGTGATTGAAAGCTGCAGATGACTTTAAAGATAACAACTGATTTTTCCTTTTCCTTTGGTCATGAAGATAGACGTCACATTACTTACTACATGGTGACGGAGTACTGTCAGGGACGAAGCATTGCAGAGAAGATCAGAGAGAAGTGTCTATCTGAGTCTGAGGTACTCATGCAAAAGTTTTTCGCATCAATGTATTACATTTTTTATACTTTTGTTCTGAACAACTGAAAACTCATGAATACAGGTTTAAAGTAATTAAAAAGTACATCTCTATGTCTCTATTTGCAACTGTACAGTACAGTTTAATTCATCTAAAACTAAACGCAAGTATGTACAACAACATATTACTATTCTGGAAGTATTATTGTTTATTTTCTAGATTCTGAGCTGGATTGTTGAAATCTGTTTGGCGCTGAGAGCCATTCATGAAAAAGGATTTCACCACAAAGACCTGAAGCCAGAGGTACAGCACACATTCATTCTTAATAAATGATTAGTGTGTTCTCTCAGTGTAACAATTATTTTACATCTTAACAATAAGAAAAAGTGTGGTCTTAATTAATCAGCAAGTAATCCACTAAATAAAAAGTAATTCTACAGAAATAGTATTTCATTGTTTTGTGTGATGGCCTGGGCAGAGTGCCAACTCTCACACATTTGTCATCATCATCTGTTTGTGAATGTGCATGTCAATAATTTGTTGTTTTTGGTTCCATCATTTTGTGGTTGAGCAACTTACTCAACCTGCAAAACAAGTACAACCTGGTTGGGAGACTACATACAGAGTTTAGCATTTTGAAAGCTCACTGCATGTCAGAATTAAAATCCTGGTTAGATATTAAATTTGTTACTCGGGACTTTCTAAAGTTTGAACTTTTCTTCTTTCTCAGAACATATTCTTCACCAAATTTGGAACACTGCAATTGGACGTATTTCAGGAAATCCATGGAAAGTACTGTGTACTCCTATTTCAGTTACACATATGAACATATAAAGTATCCATACAATACAATGCAAAGATGAATACATGCTTTATTTTGTGTTTACACAGTAACACTAATGTGAATACTGGGGAAAGTGGCGCAATTAACTATCTGGCACCAGAGGTCTTCACACAGGGAACGTATGACGCTAAAAGGTAAAAAGCTTCATACCAGAGTAGAACACACACACACACACACACACACACACACACACACACACACACACACACACACACATATATATATATATATATATATATATATATATATATATATATATATATATATATATATATATATATATATATGATCTGTGCTGCTCAAAGCAAACTTAATGTTAACATGTGGTTTCACTATAGACCTCTCAGTAACACATTTTCTTATTCTGTAATTAAAATCATACTTTCTTCATTTGTAGTGACATTTGGTCAGTGGGATGTATTCTCTATGAGCTCTGTACTCAGCAGTTAGCGGTGAGTTACTAAGAGATGTGAGTAACAATATTACTCTCCTTGGTAACTGTTATGAGTATTTGCATTCATATTACTTTGCTTTACGATTCTTTGTAATCTGATTACAGCCACTTTTAGTATTTTCTAACAATGATCCTTCTTTAGTTCTCTGCAGAGAACACAGTCAGTCTCATCCCCAAGATCATTTCTGGTCCTGCACCACGTCTCCCAGACAAATACTCATCAGAGTTACGTGACCTCTTGGCTGACATGTTGAATAAAGACCCTAACTCAAGACCTACAGCCTTGGAGATTTTCGAGCGTCCCATTGCTTTCAGCTCTCTCTTAAGAAAGGTTTGATACTTTATAGAAATAGAGAGTTCCTCTCACTATCACAGATCCTAACTCTGGCAAATATCGTGCGGAATATATATTACCTGGGAGTTCTGTATCTCTGACAAATGTATGTTTCATGATCGCCGGTAACTTTTCTCTGTCTCTTATCTCTATCTCTGACCCTTAATTGGACAGTGCAAAACAGCTGCAGAGCACCTTCAGACTCAGGTGGACAAGCTAAGATCGGTGGCAGACAGTTTGGAACGTGTGCAGACAGACGCAACCATCGGCAGTCTGGCAGGAGGAGTGATCGGAGCAGCTGGAGGGATTGCATCAATAGTGGGTCTTATTCTGGCCCCCTTCACTATGGGAGCCTCACTTATTGTAACTGGGATTGGAGCTGGACTTGGCGTGGCTGGTGGGGTCACTGTTGGTGCCTCAAATTTCACAAAAATGGTCAGCCAGTCCTCTGATCGCAAAGCCATTAAAAGCATCATTAACGAGTTCAGTGAGAAAACTAATGCTATTGCCCTCTGGTTCCAGGAGCTTGGAAACAGTTTAGAGGCGAGAAGTCACTCAGGTCATATACCTAACATTGAAAATCCAAATAACAGCACAAGGTTTGGGACAGGGGTAGGCAGGGGCTTAAGCAGCCTTTCTGGACTAGTTCGACTACTTCGAGTGGTAAACGTTGGCAAAATTGCAGCACAAGCGTCCAAGTTGGTACGAGTGTCAGAGGTAGCAACTGGTGTGTTTTCTGGTTTATTTGTGGCAGTAGATATCTTCTTCATAGCCATGGATGCTAAAGAGTTACACCAAATTAGACAGACAAAGACAGATGGTACACCATGTTCTGAGATCATGAAATTTGCCCAATCTATCAGGAATGCTGCAAAGGAGTTGCATGAAGTTTTGGTTGACCTCAGAACCGTAAAAGACGACATCCCTTGTTAATCCCAAGATCAACCGCAGCTTCAGGCTTAAATCTGCATTTTTGTAGTACCTCCATTTCTATGTGCCTCCTGCAACCTGCATTAGCCTCAAATATGATTACCAGGGCTATCTAAACTTTTAGATACAATTAGACAATTAGATTAGTTTAGTTAGTAACATGCAATAACATGCATTAATGAGACATGTAAACAGATGGTGGTGGTGATGGGTAGAGAGACAGAGAGTTTTTAGTAAAGGGATATGTGACTGCATCTTCACGCCTCTGTGTGAAGTGACTATGACTAACTATTGTGACATAAAATCTTCAAACAAACAAATGATCCAGTGTAGTTACATGCTGTATTATGATGATCTGTCATAATGCTTTTTTATTTGATAAAATTGACTGTCGGTAATTTAAGTAATATCAGTTCACCTTTGAGAAATGCTGAATGTTTGTTGTAGAGGTAAACATGTATTGCTATTTTGTGATGTTTCACTGTAACCTGAAAAATGTATTGTTAAATCTTTATTAAGTCTTTTACACAGTAAATGCAGTATCCTGAGCACTGTTACAAATCATTCTGCTGTCAGTGAATAGATTTTAAATCAACTGATTACAATATACAGTAACCTGGCAGATTACAATGTAAATATGAATGTCACAAATAATCAAATAAGCGTCATGGTTGCTAGCAAATGTTACATTGAGTTTATTTCTTTGTGTTTTCTTTTCATTATTTGATACATTAGTGTAAAACAGCCCCTTTGTGTAGGATCTGAATAATTCTTACTTTGAGTTGTAGTCTTGTCTAGCTGTATTATAACAGACCACAGTGTACATGGCTATACCCACAGATTGGATCCAGAGACTCTGGGATGCACCAGATTATCTCATCTCTCTACAAATGATCATTTATGCCATCACAATCATTTGAAAGATGATTTTATCACATTCATTCTACACACCGGGGCTTAAAGTTTGTGATTACCGTGTGAATGCATGAATTATAAATATGATTATTGTATACATATACACAGGTGAAAATAAATGAAAGTTGTAACAAAAACATCTAAAGTCATGTCTTTGTGTTCAGGTGACTCAGTGGTAAATACTGTCATTTCATAACAGGGAGGGCATAGGTTCGGGTCAGTCTGAAGCCTTTATGAGTCTGATTTGAATGTTTTCTCTGTGTGGGTTTTTTGACACTGTCTAAGAGTCTCAGACTGCCTATGATATCAAACAGTAATGACATGGACCTACATGTTTGATCTGCTGTCAGTGTCAAAGTCTCCAAAGCTTCAGATATGTTAATGGAATCTGCAGTACACCCTGTAGGCTAAATCATGTCTAAATAAACCATCAGTCTGTAGTCGTATGGATAGATGATTTAAGACTTTTCAGATGTTTTCATCTTTTAAGATAAGACAAGATAAGATAGGATAAACTTTAATGATTCCCTCACCGAGTAATTTCACTTGTCACAGCAGTTTGTATACACCAGGTAGATCAGAAATCAGTCATAAATAAGAAATATCTAGTTACAAATCAAGAAGTCATGCTGGTATTAGAGAGCGTGACAGTTGTCTCTGTACTTTGTTCCTTTCTGGCCAGGACGTCTGCTTTGTCAGACCGCTAATGACAGAGAACCACATGACAGAAACTGAAGTTAGAGCGAAAGCAAGAAAAGACTTAACCAGATAAACCAATACCAAACTCAGACTGAGGTATACATCAGAATCTACTGGACTGATTAAAATAACTTCTATCAGGAGTTAGATTGTAAGATGTCAAAGATGCACATGAAGCACAGTATCAGTGAGCTCAGTAAGACAAAGGGATTTGAATAATTCTTACTTTGAGTTGTAGTCTTCTCTAGCTGTATTATAACAGACCACAGTGTACATGGCTATACCCACAGATTGGATCCAGAGACTCTGGGATGCACCAGATTATCTCATCTCTCTACAAATGATCATTTATGCCATCACAATCATTTGAAAGATGATTTTATCACATTCATTCTACACATCGGGGCTTAAAGTTTGTGATTACCGTGTGAATTCATTTATTATAAATGTGATTATTGTATACATATACACAGGTGAAAAATAAATTAAAGTTGTAACAAAAACATCTAAAGTCAATAACTTGTAGAAGTGTGTTCATTTTTGCTCAGTAAAGTTATTAATTACATTGGTTACGTTAAATGCAGCTTTATGTATTCTGTAGTTATGAATTAGTAAAACTCTATTTTGAAAAATAAGATAATTTTGAGAAAAAAACTAAATCAAAATAAGCCAAGGGAAGCCATGCAACAAGGGGCAACAGCTTGGTGTCAAGCCCTCGGGTTTATACTGTGTTTCAGATGTCTTAAATCATGTGTTGTGTACGTGAGTTCCTACATCTCACAAGTTATGTTTTCTCTTCTCTAATTGTGTTGCTAAAGCTGTCAGGGTAAGGTCAAGTTCAGGTTAATGTACAAATAGAAGAAGTCCAGAACAGAATGAGGGTCAGAGGCAGGTCAGAGAGGTGACATTTAAAATGGGAAAATGCTAGGCTCGTATTCTGGGGCTTCCCTTGCACTTGTGATCGTAGGGTGCACCCTTGACTGAGAGTGACATTTACAGCAACAGATGAAGAAGCGTGCCTAACGGTAGAAATTCCTTTTCCTATAATGCCTTGCAAAACCAATTCAAAATACAGTACTGCCTTGTTGTAATAGACATTTTAATAGAGCACACTGTTCTTGATTCTCAGAGCAGCTTGACAAATTACTTTGTGAGAAAATTAGACCATCTGCTTTCCGTTCCTCTTCCTCTTCTGAGATGAGGAAAAAAATGTTATGTAACGTGACTTAAAATGTGTACTGACTTTACAGCAGATGTGCACCAGTTTGGTTTCTGAGAATATGTCTATGGCTTTTATCCAAAGTGACTTACAATAAAGGGGAACAGTCAAGGTACAGTGCAGAGAGGAGGGACTCTCTAAAGAGCTGGGTCTTCAGGAGGTTTTTAAGGAAGAGAGAGACGCCCCTGATCTGGTAGGAACTGGTAGGACGTTCCATAATGGGGAACAACAGACGAGCAAAGTTTGGCTTGCCATGAGTGTACGGGTGACAGAGCCAGGCATTGTTCATTGGTCGCGAGGTAACATATGCCTGCGTGAGGACATTTAAATAGGTAGGCGCAGTTCGCGATTTGAATTTAATACAGGTAGAAAGTGAAACTCAATGAGCAGCGGGTTTAGGTAAGGCCTGATTTTGTCTTATGTTTCAAAGTGCAAAAGGGCACAACGGGGCAACTGAGGTGGCATGATTAAAAGCAAGACATTGCTTTAATGCAATTTTCAGAGAATATGTATGTTGTGTAATTCTATGATTTGTACATTTTCTGTTTTACAGTAATTGTATCATCTGATCAGCTTCTTCCACAGAAGTATACAGTGATCACAGCTGTTTAGACACAATGATTATGCCAAAATCAATTAGTGTTACTGGTTTTTGAAGTTAGCTATTGTTTTCCAAAGTTGTGAACATATAAATCATCATTTCATATTTTAGATTTCTAAATATTGATCAGTCCTACAATGACTGTTTCATATGTGTGTGTTCTTTTTGTAGGTGACAACAAAGATGGGACAAGAACAGAGCACTCTTCAGAAGGAAGGCTACACAATTGAAGACAAAACAAGAAATGGAGTTATAGTTACGAAGGATGGTGACAGATTTTTTGTAAGAACGGTCAAGGTTAGTGCTGAGCTCATTTCTGTTTGCTTTGATTCACATTAAACATTGGTGTAAAATAAGTTCACCCATTCTCCAAAACACTGCTTTCTTGTATTGGAACATTTGTTCAAAATAAATGAAAATTGTCAGTTTGGTATATCCACATGTTGAGGTTACTCCTTGTCTGACCACCTACTAAAGCAGCTTGAAAACCAAACCACTCTGGATGATTGGTGACTTTTTCAATAAGTTACTCACCATTGTGACTGACTGACAGACAGAATACTGAAAAGTAAATAATGATTTCTTATTATTTCCTGATGTCTTATATAGGAAGAATAACAGTAACTCGAGAATAAATATCTGTGAAAAGAAAAATCATGTAATAGCAGAGTTTCTTTTTCATTGGACAGAATCTGACGTTCAATTGTTGCATGTGGTTGGTGGAGGGAGTGCAAGACTGATCTAAATTTGTATCATACCATTCATATGCAGTGATATTTTTTTTTTTGCAGTTTTCTACAAATAAAGCATTAATCTCAGAGATTGAAAACTTCAAGACAACAAATCATCCTCATATCATAAGCACCAACAATTCTTTCAAAGGTAAGTCTTCAAAAATATGTTTTAAATGTTTTAAATATGTTTTAAAAATTTTGGATGCAAGAAGTTAATAACCAACTGACTGTCTTTTCCTTTGGTCATGAAGATGAAGATCAGGACACTTACTACGTGGTGACGGAGTACTGTCAGGGAGAGAGCCTTGCAGGAAAGATCAGCGAGAAGAGTCTACATGAGTCTGAGGTACTCATGCTAAACTTATTTTAACGTGTCAATGTATTACATAAGGACATCCAAACTCTGCATGAATTCAGGTTAGAGGTCATCAAAAAGTACATCTCTGTGTCTCTATGTGCAACTGAACAGTTGTGCTTGATTTCTGTTGTAATAAACACGAGTATATACAACAGCATATTACTATTCTGGAAGTATCATTGTTTCTTTTCTAGATTCTGAGCTGGATTGTTGAAATCTGTTTTGCTCTGAGAGTCATTCATGAAAAAGGATTTCTTCACAAAGACCTGAAGCCAGAGGTACAGCACATATGGAAAGCTCATCGTATGTCACAATCAAAAAGCTCATTAGATATTAAATTTGTTACTCAGGACTTTGTAAAGCTATCAGTGATCAGATCAGAGATGGACAGTAGTCGGTTACCACCACCTTTATTATTTCTAGTGTAAACTACACAGCAGCTTTGTAGCAGGACTGCTCTTATAGACTGGTAACTGTTCATTTCTGAAATGTAAAACAAACTCCACATATTTGGGGAGAAGTTACAGTTTTAACTTTTCTTCTTTTTCAGAACATATTCTTCACCAAATTTGGAACACTGCAACTGGACGTATTTCAGGAAATCCAGGGAAAGTACTGTGTACTTTTATTTCAATCACACATATAAACATAAAAAGAATAAATACAATACAAAGATGGATTCATGTTGTATTTGTTCTTTACACAGTAACGCTAATGTGAGTACTGGAGAAAGTGGACGGGTTAACTATCTGGCACCAGAGGCCTTCACACAGGGAACATATGATGCTAAAAGGTAAAAAGCTTCATACCATATCTATCTATCTATCTATCTATCTATCTATCTATCTATCTATCTATCTATCTATCTATCTATCTATCTATCTATCTATCTATCTATCTATGTATTTATGTATGGTGTGTTGCTTCATTACAGTCCTCTCAGGAATACTTTCTTCATTTATAGTGACATTTGGTCAGTGGGCTGTATTCTCTATGAGCTCTGTACTCAGCAGTTAGCGGTGAGTTACTAAGAGATGTGCATGTTATCACAAATGAATGCATTTCTTGCCAAGCGAGTAACAGGATTACTCTCCTTGGTAACTCTTATCAGTAAGTCCATTCACATTACTTTGCTTGTGACTTTATTGTTCTTAGTAATCTGATTACCACCGCCTTAAATCTTTTCTAACAATGATCCTTCTTTAGTTCTCTGCAGAGAACACAGTCAGTCTCATCCCCAAGATCATTTCTGGTCCTGCACCACGTCTCTCTGAGTACTCATCAGAGTTACAGGCACTCTTGGCTGACATGTTGAATAAAGACCCTAACTCAAGACCTACAGCCTTGGAGATTTTGGGGTGTCCTATTGCTTTAAAATGTCTCTTCAAAAAGGTTTGATACTTTATAGAAATAAAGAATTTCTCTTGTTATCACAGATCCTAACCTGTTTGTCATAAATGCTGCAGAATAGGCATATGTATTAGATGTATGTCTCATGATTAACTGGAACTTTTGTATCTCTGAAATTTACTGTTTTTTGGATAGTGCAAAACAGCTGCAGAGCACCTTCATGTTCAGTTGGAGAAGCTAAGATCGGTGGCAGACAGTTTGGAACGTGTGCATGAACGTGCAACCAAGGGAAGTCTGGCAGGAGGAGTGATCGGAGCAGCTGGAGGGATTACATCCATAGTGGGTCTTATTCTGTCCCCCTTCACTTTGGGAACCTCACTTATTGTAACTGGGGTCGGAGTTGGGGTGGCCGTGGCTGGTGGGGTCACTGCTGGTGTCTCAAATATCACAAACATGGTCAACCAGTCCTCTGATCGCAAAGCCATTAAAAGCATCATTAACGAGTTCAAAGAGAGAATTAATGCTATTACCCTCTGGGTCCAGGAAATTGGCAACAGTTTACAGGCAATCACTGCAAGTCACTCAGGTGATATAACCAATGATGAAAACAGCCCTTTCAATAAAGGGAACTGCGTAAGGTTCGGTGCAAGGGTAGGTAGGGGCTTAGGCGGCATTTCTGAACTAGTTCGACTAGTTCAGGTGGCCAGCATTGGTAAAATCGCAGCACAAGCAACCAGGGTGGTACGAGTGGCAGAGGTAGCTGGTGGTGTGTTTTCTGCTTTATTTGTGGCAGTAGATATCTTCTTCATTGCCATGGATGCTAAAGAGATACACCAAATTGGAAAGACACAGGCAGATGGTACACCATGTTCTGAGATCATGAAATTTGTCAAATCCATCAGACATGCTGCAAAAGAGTTGCAGGAAGTTTTGGATGAGCTCAAAGCCATGATCAAAGCCATCCCTTCTCTTGATGATGAGTCAGAGTTGGAATGGGATCCAATGGAACAAATGTAACCAGAGGTTACATTAGGTAACATGTACACATGTTATTTCAGATTCAGAGGAGAATATGCAAAGAAACATATTGTTAATCCCAAAATCAACCGCAGCTTCAGGTTTAAAGTAACATTTTTGTAGTAACTCCATTTTTATGTGCCTCAAATATGAATGTGTTTCTCTTCTTTTTCAGGATTACCAGGGCTATCTAGAGATTTATAAACTTATGTAAATATTATATAACTAATTATGTACATTCAGAATTAAGATTCCTCTGAAAAGACAAACATACCAAAGACATCTTAAAAATCAGGAATGTTTCAAATATGCTCCAATTTAGTTAAGTAAGTTGAGTAATCAGTCACATTTGTGAGCTTTCTGGTTGTACTGACTGCTGAGTCAAAATTGCCCCTACTGACGCCTCAAAAGAAATTCAGAGATGTACACCACATGCCTTACACTGCCATGGTGTTCTCAACTTGCTTACCTTTAACTGTCACAGTGCGCCTTCATGACGTGTCCGTAAGTGTCCTAATAGTAATAGAATAGTAGTATTTCCTGAATCAGACGCCTCTGAAGTGCCTTGATGACTAACTATTGTGACATAAAATCTCCAAACAAACAAATGATACAACATAGTTACATGCTGTATTATCATGATCTGTCATAATGCTTTGCTATTTGATAAAAATGATTGTTGTTTAATCATTTAAGTAATATCAGTTCACCTTTGAGAAATGCTGAATGTTTGTTGTAAACATGTATTGTTACTATGATGTGTCACTGTAACCTGAAAAATGTATTGTTAAATCTTTATTAAGTCTTTTACACAGTAAATGCAGTATCCTGAGCACTGTTACAAATCATTCTGCTGTCAGTGAATAGATTTTAAATCAACTGATTACAATATACAGTAACCTGGCAGATTACAGTGTAAATATGAATGTCACAAATAATCAAATAAGCGTCATGGTTGTTAGCAAATGTTACACTGAGTTTATTTCTTTGTGTTTTCTTTTCATTATTTGATACATTAGTGTAAAACAGCCCCTCTGTGTAGGATCTGAATTATTCTTACTTTGAGTTGTAGTCTTGTCTAGCTGTATTATAACAGACCACAGTGTACATGGCTATACCCACAGATTGGATCCAGAGACTCTGGGATGCACCAGATTATCTCATCTCTCTACAAATGATCATTTATGCCATCACAATCATTTGAAAGATGATTTTATCACATTCATTCTACACATCGGGGCTTAAAGTTTGTGATTACCGTGTGAATGCATTTATTATCCTTATGATTATTGTATACATATTACGTTAAATGCAGCTTTATGTATTCTGTAGTTATGAATTAGTACAACTCTATTTTGAAAAATAAGATAATTCTGAGAAAAAACAACATTTATTTGTGTATATACCATGTAATTGCAGAAAATGAATGATGATGAACTGATTAAAACATGGTTTAAAAAAAAGGTTTGAGGGTTCACAGAATTAACTGCATAATAAATGACTGTTAAAGAATGCTGTTCTGGATTTGGTTTTTCATTAGTAACAGAACAACAATCTAAAATAGAGTAACAGTCTCAGTTACTCAAGTACAAGTGCCTACAAAAGTCTTCATATTCAAAAGGTTTTATGTACAGAAGAACAATCAGGAAAGTGTAAAAATGCATTCTGCAGAAAAATGTGACAGGTACCTTAGCTGCTGTGATGGAAGATGATTTAAATTGTTGAACATTTTGGATTTGGCAAGCTAGCTGGCTGAGGATGAATGCTATGGCCATTGTGCCAGGAGATGGAGCCATAACCAGTTTATAGAAAGATTCATTCAGCTGACTGAAGTGAGTCTTTCAGTCAGTCACTGCCTCGTCTTCTGGGGCCGCCTCTTGTCTTGGTAGCATGTGTCAGAGAAAGAAAACGTTTTATCAACCACATATGCACTACCATATTTGCTGTCATTTTTTTTTTCTCACTCCATTTACATGATAAAAATGACACAATGATAACGAATGTTACACAAGTCTCAATTTAAACAAAACAAAACACAAAACACATTTATGCTGCCACACAGGATTTAATTTCTCTTCAGCCATTTCTTTAAAAAGAAGCAAAAACACACGACGAGCCGTAAGCACAACAGTTTGTTCATAGGCCTTCGCAAACATTTTAAGGAACTTATTAATTGTTACTTTTTGTCTTTCTTAATTGTCTTACTAATCGTCAAAATGAGTTTTACATTCACTTGTCCTCTACCAGCTGTCACATGACAGGCAGGTGAAGGTTTGTTCTCGTTCATCTGGATCGTTCATTTGTCCCATGACAGCTACCTAGTCACTGTTGTGCTGTTAAACAACAATGGCAGGGAGGATACAAGACACAGTCACTTTATTGTGTGTATTTGCTTTCCTAGGTTTTCATATGGTTTGAATTGCTTGTGGCATTTGGTTTATTACTGCATGCTTTCACAGATGAAGCAAACCATGTGGCCTTCAGTGTTAAGTGTTTAAGAGAACACAACGCCTACAAGAGAGCTACAGCGCCACCCGCTGTAAAAATGAAAGAAATGACACACAGAAAAAGATTTGTTCAATTTGCTGTCCGAGAGTAAAATATCTGAGTCAGTAAAAAGAGTCCAACTTTCCAACACTACTAGGCACCCAAATATAGCAGCGATGGGGGGGCATAGCAGCATAGCAGCATAGCAGGCAAGCCTCTGCCTGCTCAGGAAGGCATCCTGAGTTCATACACCAAGTTTTGTATCAATACATCAAGGCATCGCAGAGATATTGGCCTACTTCCTGTTCGGCAGCTTTGGTTTTGTCATGGCTGTTACGTTGGAGGGCTTCCCTGCCAGGCACCCAACTGCTACAACCCACAGACTGAAAGCCAGCAATTCGTTGGAACTGATCAGTCCAGTTTAAGGAACTTTTAAAAGGTGGAGCAGGTTTTGGTTAAATGAGAAAGAAGTATGGAGAACATTTAGACAACAAATAACTCTTCCTCATTCTCTGTTGATTGGGGAAACTGTTGGCGTGTTTTCAGACAGGCAAATCGGCAACCGGTGGTGGGGGAGTGCAGTGCAGGTTAGATCACAATAAGTTTGTAAATGTGAAGTATGAATGTCAGATTTAATCTGACTGTAAGTCTGTGAACGCAGCCAGAATGAATCTGACACTTCACATGCTCTCTGACAGAATCCTGCACAAACAATAAAACTCATGGCTGCCATCACTGCATTGATTTTTTTTCATGGTCACTCTGTACATCGCTTTTGTTTTTCCATGATTTGCCTAATTTAATTTTGGTCATAAATTGCATACAGCTTTTAGAAAGCACTAAAAATAATTTTCAAAAAAATAATAAGAGGTGTGTCCAAACTTTTGATTGGTACTCTATGTGTAATATTAATGGGTGCATTTCTGTTTTACATAGATGGTATTATGGGAGATAACAACTGTACTGACAAAACGATTATGCCAAAAACAGCTTCCTTCTTAAAACACAAACAAACAAAACTACAAGTTTGTTTTGTATTCTGCTGTTAAAGTGGCAGTATGAAACTTATCATATCAAATCTTATGTGCAGATGCCAAAGCATTGGTATTTGACAACCTGGGAATGAAACTCAACAATCAACTAACTCAGCTCTGATTGGTTGTTTTTGTCCAGGTGGGTTGGACTCTTGTATATGCCATTAGGAGCACAGATGTTTATACCTGTGTCTTTCTTGTGTTTGTGTCATTGTGCTACTGAGAAATTGTGTCTCCGCCCTGTGTAACATCTATTGTGGCCTCGCTGTTCTTCCACCTTGTCAGCAAGCTCGGACTCAAACAGAAAGCAAAAGCAAGAGTGAGTTTTCACATTGAACTTTGCTTTAATGTATATTTTATTCTATTCTGATATATTTTCTGTTTTACAGTAATCAATTAGTTAGATTAGATTTTTAAAATAAGCTATTGTTTAAGTTGTGAGCATATAAATGATCAAATTATTTTAGATTTCTAAATATTCTAAATATTGATCTTTATGAAATCCAATTTCATGTCACACATTTGAAAATATTGCCATGTACACATTAATATAGTCCTCCAAGGAATGACTCTTCTATATTTGTGTGTGTGTTCTTTTTTGTAGGTAACAACAACAATGGTACGACAACAGACCACCCTTCAGAAGGAAGGCTACACAATTAAAAAGGAAATAAAAAATGGAGTTATAGCCACAAAGGGTGGGGACAAGTTTTTCATAAGAAAGGTCAAGGTTAGTGCTGAGCTCATTTCTCAAACATTAGTGTGCCCAAGTTCACCCATTCTCCAAAACACCAATTTCAAAATACCAATTTTCGATTGTTGCATGCAGTTGGTGGAGGGAGTGCAAGGTGATCTAAATTTGGGTCATACCATTCATATGCAGTGATATTTTTAACAGATTTCCACAAATGAAGCATTAATCTCAAAGATTGAAAACTTCAAGACAACAAATCATCCTCATGTCATGAGCACCAAAAATTCTTTCAAAGGTAAGTCTTCAAAAATATATTTTAAATGCCAGCCTCTTGAAATTGTGGCAAAATTCTAGATGCAAGTAATTATTTGTGTTACAATATTAAAAGTAAAGTATTAGACCAATGATTCTGAGTTTTGAAAATAATTATGTTTGACAGTCAACACACATCACAAGTCTGTTTGCTGCATTGACAAGAGCCAGTACTATAAGTACTATTTCATTTAAAACACACAGCTAACACCAAAAATGAGCCGTCACAAACTCATTCATGCTTTTAGCATCAAAGTTGTAAATAGTAGAATGAAAAAAATAATCTAAACTCTAAACATGCTTCGATGTGATTGAAAGCTGCAGATGACTTTAAAGATAACAACTGATTTTTCCTTTTCCTTTGGTCATGAAGATAGACGTCACATTACTTACTACATGGTGACGGAGTACTGTCAGGGACGAAGCATTGCAGAGAAGATCAGAGAGAAGTGTCTATCTGAGTCTGAGGTACTCATGCAAAAGTTTTTCACATCAATGTATTACATTTTTTATACTTTTGTCCTGAACAACTGAAAACTCATGAATACAGGTTTAAAGTAATTAAAAAGTACATAACTATGTCTCTATTTGCAACTGTAACTTACAGTTTAATTCATCTAAAACTAAACGCAAGTATATACAACAGCATAGTACTATTCTGGAAGTATCATTGTTTCTTTTCTAGATTCTGAGCTGGATTGTTGAAATCTGTTTGGCGCTGAGAGCCATTCATGAAAAAGGATTTCACCACAAAGACCTGAAGCCAGAGGTACAGCACACATTCATTCTTAATAAATGATTAGTGTGTTCTCTCAGTGTAACAATTATTTTACATCTTAACAATAAGAAAAGGTGTGGTCTTAATTAATCAGCAAGTAATCCACTAAATAAAAAGTAATTCTACAGAAATAGTATTTCATTGTTTTGTGTGATGGCCTGGGCAGAGTGCCAACTCTCACACATTTGTCATCGTCATCTGTTTGTGAATGTGCATGTCAATAATTTGTTGCTTTTGGTTCCATCATTTTGTGGTTGAGCAACTTACTCAACCTGCAAAACAAGTACAACCTGGTTGGGAGATTACATACAGAGTTTAGCATTTTGAAAGCTCACTGCATGTCAGAATTAAAATCCTGGTTAGATATTAAATTTGTTACTCAGGACTTTCTAAAGTTTGAACTTTTCTTCTTTCTCAGAACATATTCTTCACCAAATTTGGAACACTGCAATTGGATGTATTTCAGGAAATCCAGGGAAAGTACTGTGTACTCCTATTTCAGTTACACATATGAACATATAAAGTATCCATACAATACAATGCAAAAATGAATATGTGCTTTATTTTGTGTTTACACAGTAACACTAATGTGAATACTGGGGAAAGTGGCGCAATTAACTATCTGGCACCAGAGGTCTTCACACAGGGAACGTATGACGCTAAAAGGTAAAAAGCTTCATACCAGAGTAGAACACACACACACACACACACACACACACACACACATATATATATATATATATGTATATATATATATATATATATATATATATATATATATATATATGATCTGTGCTGCTCAAAGAAAACTTAATGTTAACATGTGGTTTTACTATAGACCTCTCAGTAACACATTTTCTTATTCTGTAATTAAAATCATACTTTCTTCATTTGTAGTGACATCTGGTCAGTGGGCTGTATTCTCTATGAGCTCTGTACTCAGCAGTTAGCGGTGAGTTACTAAGAGATGTGAGTAACAATATTACTCTCCTTGGTAACTGTTATGAGTATTTGCATTCATATTACTTTGCTTTACGATTCTTTGTAATCTGATTACAGCCACTTTTAGTATTTTCTAACAATGATCCTTCTTTAGTTCTCTGCAGAGAACACAGTCAGTCTCATCCCCAAGATCATTTCTGGTCCTGCACCACGTCTCCCAGACAAATACTCATCAGAGTTACGTGACCTCTTGGCTGACATGTTGAATAAAGACCCTAATTCAAGACCTACAGCCTTGGAGATTTTCGAGCGTCCCATTGCTTTCAGCTCTCTCTTAAGAAAGGTTTGATACTTTATAGAAATAGAGAGTTCCTCTCACTATCACAGATCCTAACTCTGGCAAATATCGTGCGGAATATATATTACCTGGGAGTTCTGTATCTCTGACAAATGTATGTTTCATGATCGCCGGTAACTTTTCTCTGTCTCTTATCTCTATCTCTGACCCTTAATTGGACAGTGCAAAACAGCTGCAGAGCACCTTCAGACTCAGGTGGACAAGCTAAAATCGGTGGCAGACAGTTTGGAACGTGTGCAGACAGACGCAACCATCGGCAGTCTGGCAGGAGGTGTGATCGGAGCAGCTGGAGGGATTGCATCAATAGTGGGTCTTATTCTGGCCCCCTTCACTATGGGAGCCTCACTTATTGTAACTGGGATTGGAGCTGGACTTGGCGTGGCTGGTGGGGTCACTGTTGGTGCCTCAAATTTCACAAAAATGGTCAGCCAGTCCTCTGATCGCAAAGCCATTAAAAGCATCATTAACGAGTTCAGTGAGAAAACTAATGCTATTGCCCTCTGGTTCCAGGAGCTTGGAAACAGTTTAGAGGCGAGAAGTCACTCAGGTCATATACCTAACATTGAAAATCCAAATAACAGCACAAGGTTTGGGACAGGGGTAGGCAGGGGCTTAAGCAGCCTTTCTGGACTAGTTCGACTACTTCGAGTGGTAAACGTTGGCAAAATTGCAGCACAAGCGTCCAAGTTGGTACGAGTGTCAGAGGTAGCAACTGGTGTGTTTTCTGGTTTATTTGTGGCAGTAGATATCTTCTTCATAGCCATGGATGCTAAAGAGTTACACCAAATTAGACAGACAAAGACAGATGGTACACCATGTTCTGAGATCATGAAATTTGCCCAATCTATCAGGAATGCTGCAAAGGAGTTGCATGAAGTTTTGGTTGAGCTCAGAACCGTAAAAGACGACATCCCTTGTTAATCCCAAGATCAACCGCAACTTCAGGCTTAAATCTGCATTTTTGTAGTACCTCCATTTCTATGTGCCTCCTGCAACCTGCATTAGCCTCAAATATGATTACCAGGGCTATCTAAACTTTTCGATACAATTAGACAATTAGATTAGTTTAGTTAGTAACATGCAATAACATGCATTAATGAGACATGTAAACAGATGGTGGTGGTGATGGGTAGAGAGACAGAGAGTTTTTAGTAAAGGGATATGTGACTGCATCTTCACGCCTCTGTGTGAAGTGACTATGACTAACTATTGTGACATAAAATCTTCAAACAAACAAATGATCCAGTGTAGTTACATGCTGTATTATGATGATCTGTCATAATGCTTTTTTATTTGATAAAATTGACTGTTGGTAATTTAAGTAATATCAGTACACCTTTGAGAAATGCTGAATGTTTGTTGTAGAGGTAAACATGTATTGCTATTTTGTGATTTTTCACTGTAACCTGAAAAATGTATTGTTAAATCTTTATTAAGTCTTTTACACAGTAAATGCAGTATCCTGAGCACTGTTACAAATCATTCTGCTGTCAGTGAATAGATTTTAAATCAACTGATTACAATATACAGTAACCTGGCAGATTACAATGTAAATATGAATGTCACAAATAATCAAATAAGCGTCATGGTTGTTAGCAAATGTTACACTGAGTTTATTTCTTTGTGTTTTCTTTTCATTATTTGATACATTCGTGTAAAACAGCCCCTTTGTGTAGGATCTGAATTATTCTTACTTTGAGTTGTAGTCTTGTCTAGCTGTATTATAACAGACCACAGTGTACATGGCTATACCCACAGATTGGATCCAGAGACTCTGGGATGCACCAGATTATCTCATCTCTCTACAAATGATCATTTATGTCATCACAATCATTTGAAAGATGATTTTATCACATTCATTCTACACATCGGGGCTTTAAGTTTGTGATTACCATGTGAATTAATTTATTATAAATATGATTATTGTATATATATTACATTAAATGCAGCTTTATGTATTCTGTAATTATGAATTAGTAAAACTCTATTTTGAAAAATAAGATAATTCTGAGAAAAAACAACATTTATTTGTGTATATACCATGTAATTGCAGAAAATGAATGAACTTTATTGAACTGATTAAAAAAATGTTAAAAAAAAGTTTGAGGGTTCACAGAATTAACTGCATAATAAATGACTAATTTCAAACCCAATATCATAAAGTTTACAAAAGCTTAAATGGTTTAAAGCTAATTCCTAACACTTTATAGACACATGTTATCATGTACATAATAACATAAGTTACATAGTTATAATGCTGTTCTGGATTTGGTTTTTCATTAGTAACAGAACAACAATCTAAAATACAGTAACAGTCTCAGTTACTCAATTACAAGTGCCTACAAAAGTCTTCATATTCAAAAGGTTTTATGTACAGAAGAACAATCAATGCATTCTGCAGAAAAATGTGACAGGTACAGTAAATGCTGTGATGGAAGATGATTTAAATTGTTGAACATTTTGGATTTGGCAAGCTAGCTGGCTGAGGATGAATGCTATGGCCATTGTTGTGCCAGGAGATGGAGCCATAACCAGTTTATAGAAAGATTCATTCAGCTGACTGAAGTGAGTCTTTCAGTCAGTCACTGCCTCGTCTTCTGGGGCCGCCTCTTCCTTGGTTGTCTTGGTAGCATGTGTCAGAGAAGGAAAACGTTTTATCAACCACATTTGCACCATCACTCCTGTTAGCTTTCTTAGTTCTGTTTTTCTTTTCTGTTTCCTGTTTCCTGTAACGCTTTACCAGCATGTGCAGCCAACTATAAAACAAAACAGCTACAATCATAGTGTAACACCCAATGCATGTTAAGAGGTAGAGGAAGCTTCAATCATTCCTGCTCTACTGACTGGTCATGAAATGATTAGATGAAAGCAATGAGAGATGGTAGGCAAAAGCCAAAAGTCCAGGGAAAAATGTTTCCATTGACCATAGATCAGAGTCACCTGTATAAACGTCTTCATGTCCACTATTTGTACGAGGATCCTTCTGTCTTATAACAACAAACAAATGAAAGAACCAGCTACTGGTCTAATCTTATCACCAGTAACCAGCATAATACATTCATACTTACACATCAAATGCTTCTATATAATAGTTCTAATAGTTCTTTTTTTTCTTTTCTGTTTACTGTAACACTTTATCAGTACAGCCACTACTCTAGACAATATAAGTGGAAATGTAAGCAGAAAGGTAAGTTGTTGATGCTGTGACCTTTTGAACAGCTAGAAAAGGGCAAGAAATATAACATAGTGCAATATAACATAACACATGGGACTGTTTGTTGTAATAGAAATTTTAATAGAGCACACTGTTCTTGATTATCAGAGCAGATTAAAATATCATCAACATAAAGCATTATGTGGCCTCCTTAGTATTTTTGACAAATTACTTTCTGAGAAGATAAGTCCATAGTACATAGATATTGGTTTTAGTTTCTCCTCCTCCTCTTTAATGACTTAAAATTTGTACTGACTTTACAGCACACGTGCACCAGTTTGGTTTCTGACAATATGGCTTTTATCCAGAGTGACTTACAAGGTACAGTGCAGAGAGGAGGGGCTTTCTGAAGAGCTGGGTCTTCAGGAGGTTTTTAAGGAAGAGAGAGACGCCCCTGTTCTGGTAGGAACTGGTAGGACCATAATGGGGAACAACAGACAAGCAAAGTTTGGATTGCCATGAGTGTACGGGTGACAGAGCCAGGCGTCGTTCATTGGTCGTGAGGTAACATATGCCTGTGAAATAGGTAGGTGCAGTTCGCAATTTGAATTTAATAAATAAATAATACATTTTATACGGGTTGCTACAGGTAGCAAGTGAAGCTCATTGAGTTTAGGTAAGCCTGATTTTTTCATGTTTTGAAGTGCAAAAGGGCACAACGGGGCAACTGAGGTGGCATGATTAGAGAAGGTTAGTTGGTCATCAGTCATTACGCCTAAGTTTCTCACTACCCTGCTGAGGGCAAGACAAAGGGGAAATTTTGATGTTGATGTCATGGTGATTAGCAGGTGTGGCTGGGAGGACCAGCAGTTCAGTTCTAGAGAGGTTCAGGTGAAGAAAGGGACACACCTGTGGTGAGGTGGTGAGATGTGGACAACTGTCCACAGGATCTGCTGAACGAGTAAGAGTAGAAATATATGGTGCTTTATGGTTCATGTATAGCTTTGTTTCCTCTGGTAACAAAGTGTAATCTGCTCCCATGTACCCAGATTTATTCCAGTAGACATCTGTGAGCCTCATTTTACAGCAGGGTGTTTTGAAGAATTTGTTTTTATAGTCTGAACTGTTTGTTTCTACGTCAATATGAATTGAAGAGGGCATTTAGTATTTCTGGGCGAAAGTGTCCCATAGTTGATTTACGTTCTCAGATATGGACAGAGACATCAAGGGAAATTATTATTAATATTATTAATTACAGTTCTGCATGTGTTACCTTTTTCCTATTTACTGTGAGAGTAGTTTGGTTTCATAGCAGAGCAGCATGTCATCTGCTGTAAGATTTCGAATCTCTTCCTCATTTGTGTCTGTGTTCTGTGCCTTTGTGTGTGTATGTGTGTCTGTCTGTGTATGTATGTGTGTGTGCATGACCTGAACTGACTCTTTCAGTCAGCCACTGCCTCGTCTTCTGGGACCGCCTCTGTTTTGTTTTTCTTGGTAGCGTGTCAGAAAAAACATCAGCCACATATACATCATCAGTCCCGTTTGATATCTTCTTTTTTCTTTTCTATTTCCTGTACCACTTTTGCAACGTCTACAGCATTTTTTATTTTTTTTTACATCCTGCTAGATGTTTCTTAACAAATCCTGAAAGGGAAAGGGTATGTTTTGTGCATTTACGAGACAAGATTCAGGGCCAGAATCAGACTTCCTTTAACTTCCAAAGTTAAACACCGTGCACCAAGTTTCTGCATCTGGCCTGCTGTTATGTGGGTCCCTTTTGTGTGTGTATGCATATGGGCCCAAAGGTGAGGTTAGGTGAGCATTTCCAAATAGGCTTCACTTCACAGCCAGAGCCACAGCCATTTCTAGTTTCTTGTTAAGATTTTGTTTGATGAGTCTCTGTGCAGGAAAGAGGGCAAAATGGCTGCCAGAAAAAATTGTATCAGAAGAGCCTGTCATGTATGCGAGATAAAGCAGTTTGTGTGTGTGCATGAGTAATAATTTCATACTTCATGCTTTTAAGTTAATCAAAGTCAGCCTTGTATCTAACATTATCTTGCCTTGTGTTTCGTGCTGTCAGGCACACTAATAATAATGTGGTTTGTTAAGCACAAAGTTTGACATATAGATCATATTGGACTGGACAAATCAAATCTGTGACTTTGTAATCTGTTGTTAAAGCAGCAGTACGTCATGTTTGCAGGTCCAGGTTTTACAGTTTTTGAATTATTACAGTTTAACTTTGAGACTGTTTTTCATCTCATTTAACATTTTCAGGTGCACACTGCATGTTCGGCAGGAAATGCGGTTTTCTAGTTATTGAATCTGAAACACACACAAGCATATGCACACACACACACACACACACCCACACACAAAATTATACAGTAGGAGATCACAACTATTTAGACAAATTGATGGATTGCAAATTCTTGCAAATTAGGAGCCATTAGGAGCACAGATGTATATACCTATGTCTTTGTTGTGCCTGTGTCATTGTGTCACTTAGAGGGGGTGATTCTTCAGCAACCTCCACCCTGTGTAACATCTATTGAGACTTTGCTGTACATGTCATAGCAAGCCCGGATTCAAACAGAAAGCAGAAGCAAGAGTGAGTTTTCACATTGAACTTTGCTTAAATGTAATTTTCAGAGAATATGTATGTTGTGTAATTATATCATTGGTACATTTTACAGTTTTGCAGTAATTTTATCATCTGATCAGCTTCTTCCACAGAAGTATACAGTGATCACAGCTGTTTAGATACAATGATTATGCCAAAACAGTTAGTGTTACTGGTTCTTGAAGTTAGCTTTGTTTTCCAAAGTTGTGAACATATAAATGATCAAATTATTTTAGATTTCTAAATATTGAGCAACACATTTCATGTCAGACATGTCAGTCCTACAATGACTGTTTTGTATGTGTGTTCTTTTTGTAGGTGACAACAAAGATGGGACAAGAACAGAGCATTCTTCAGAAGGAAGGCTACACAATTGAAGACAAAACAAGAAATGGAGTTATAGTTACAAAGGATGGTGACAGATTTTTTGCAAGAACGGTCAAGGTTAGTGCTGATATCATTTCTGTTTATCTCAACTCACATTAAACATTGATGTAAAATAAGTTTACCCATTCTCCAAAACACTGCTTTCTTCCAATTGGAACATTTGTGCAAAATAAATGAAAAAAAAAATTCAATACACGAAATAATCTTTGGTGGTGGGCGTGCAAGACTGATCTAAATTTGGATCATACCATTCATATGCAGTGATATTTTTTGACAGATTTCCACAAATGAAGCATTAATCTCAAAGATTGAAAACTTCAAGACAACAAATCATCCTCATATCACGAGCACCAAAAATTCTTTCAGAGGTAAGTCTTCAAAAATATGTTTTAAATGTCAGAAATTGTAGCAAAATTCTGGATTTAAGTATTTTTTTATGTCATTATATTAAAAGTAGAGTATTAGACCAATGATTCTGAGGCAATGATGAGTTTGAAAATAATTATTTTAGATGTGATATGTTTGACAGTCAACACACATCATAAGCCTGTTTGCTGCATTGACAAGAGCCAATCTATAAATATATAGAAATAGTAGAATGATAATAATAATAAACGAAACTCAAGGTCCACACAGATTATTTAGAGCTTCGATGTGACTGAAAGCTTCAGATGACTTTGAAGTTAATAACTGACTGTCTTTTCCTTTGGTCATGAAGATGAAGATCAGAACACTTACTACGTGGTGACGGAGTACTGTCAGGGAGAGAGCCTTGCAGGAAAGATGGGAGAGAAGCCTCTATCTGAGTCTGAGGTACTCATACAAAAGTTATTTTCATGTGTCAAGGTGTTACATAAGGACATCCAAACTCTGCATGAAGTCTGTAGTAATAAACACAAGTATGTACAACAGCATAGTACTATTCTGGAAGTATCATTGTTTCTTTTCTAGATTCTGAGCTGGATTGTTGAAATCTGTTTGGCGCTGAGAACCATTCATGAAAAAGGATTTCTTCACAAAGTTCTGAAGCCAGAGGTACAGCACATGTTAATGGATCAATGTATATATATATATAAATGAATAAATGTAAAACAAACACATATTTGGTTTATTAAAACGTTAAGTTAGTTAAGTTTTAACTTTTCTTCTTTTTCAGAACATATTCTTCACCAAATTTGGAACACTGCAATTGGATGTATTTCAGGAAATCCAGGGAAAGTACTGTGTACTAATTTATTTCAATTATACATATAAACATAAAAAGAATAAATACAATACAAAGATGGATTTATGTTGTATTTGTTCTTTACACAGCCACACTAATGTGAATACTGGGGAAAATGAGGCAATTAACTATCTGGCACCAGAGGTCTTCACACATGCAACGTATGACGCTAAAAGGTAAAAAGCTTCATACCAGAATATACAGTACATTATGATGTATGTCTATACACAATTATTAAATTATTACTCATGCACACACACACACACACACACACACACACATATTACATATTACTTGCTAACACATTTTCTTATTTTGTAATAATAATAATACTTTCTTCATTTGTAGTGACATTTGGTCAGTGGGCTGTATTCTCTATGAGCTCTGTACTCAGCAGTTAGCGGTGAGTTACTAAGAGATGTGCATGTCATCACAAATGAATGCATTTCTTTCCAAGCGAGTAACAGGATTACTCTCCTTAGTAACTGTTATGAGTAATTGCATTCACATTACTTTGCTTGTGACTTTATGATTCTGAGTAATCTGATTACAGCCACCTTAAATCTTTTCTAACAATGATTCTTTTTCAGTTCTCTGCAGAGAACAGAGACAGGCTCAAGCTCAAGATTAATAATGATCCTGCTCCACGTCTTCCAGACAAATACTCATCAGAGTTAAATGACCTCTTGGCTGACATGTTGAAAAAAGACCCTAACTCAAGACCTACAGCCTTGGAGATTTTGGACCATCCCATTGCTTTAAAATCTCTCTTCAAAAAGGTTTGATACTTTATAGAAACAAAGAATTTCTCTTACTATCACAGATCCTAACCTGTTTGTCATAAATGCTGCAGAATAGGCATATGTATTAGTTCTTTGTCTCATGATCAACTGGAACTTCTCTATCACTGACACATACTATGTTTTTATAGTGCAAAACAGCTGCAGAGCACCTTCAGACTCAGTTGGAGAAGCTAAGATCGGTGGCGGACAGTTTGGAAAGTGTGCATACAGGCGCAACCATCGGCAGTCTGACAGGAGGAGTGATCGGAGCAGCTGGAGGGATTACATCCATAGTGGGCCTTATTCTGGCCCCCTTCACTTTGGGAGCCTCACTTATTGTAACTGGGGTTGGAATTGGGGTCAGTGTGGCTGGTGGGGTCACTGCTGGTGTTTCAAATATCACAAACATGGTCAGCCAGTCCTCTGATCGCAAAGCTGTTAACAGCATCATTAAAGAGTTCAAAGAGAAAACTGATGCTATTACCCTCTGGGTCCAGGAGCTTAGCAACAATTTACAGGCACTCAGTGCAAGTCACTCAGGTGATATAACCAACGATGAAAACAGCCCTTTCAATCAAGAGAACTACGTGAGGTTTGGTACAAGGGTAGGTAGGGGCTTAGGCGGCATTTCTGAACTAGTTCGACTAGTTCAGGTGGCAAACATTGGTAAAATCGCAGCACAAGCAACCAGGGTGGTACGAGTGGCAGAGGTAGCAACTGGTGTGCTTTCTGGTTTATTTGTGGCAGCAGATGTCTTCTTCATTGCCATGGATGCTAAAGAGATACACCAAATTAGACATACACAGGCAGATGGTACACCATGTTCTGAGATCATGAAATTTGCCAAATCCATCAGGGATGCTGCAGAAGAGTTGCAGAAAGTTTTGGATGAGCTCAAACCCATAACGGACGCCATCCATTTTCCTGAGGATGAGTCAGAGTTGGAATGGGATCCAATGGAATAAATGTAAACCAGAGGTTGCCTTAGGTAACACATGTTATTTCAGATTCAGAGGAGAATATGCAAAGAAACATATTGTTAATCCCAAAATCAACCGCAGCTTCAGGTTTAAATTTGCATTTTTGTAGTAACTCCGTTTTTATGTGCCTCCTGCAACCTTTGCATTAGCTTCAAATATGAATATGTTTCTCTTCTTTTCCAGGATTACCAGGGCTATCTAGAGATGTATAAACTTTTATGTAGTTTTTATGCAGTTAATCAGTAATAGTAGTTTTATTTCCAGAATCAGACTCAGCCTTTGAAGTGACTATGACTAACTACTGTGACAAAATCTTCAAACAAACAAATGATCCAGTGTAGTTACATGCTGTATAATGATGAACTGTGCCATAATGCTTTTTTTATTTGATAAAATTAATTAATTAATTAATTAATAATTTAAGTAATATCAGTACACCTTTGAGAAATGCTGAATGTTTGTTGTAAACATGTATTGCTACTATGATGTGTCACTGTAACCTGAAAAATGTATTGTTAAATCTTTATTAAGTCTTTTACACAGTAAATGCAGTATCCTGAGCACTGTTACAAATCATTCTGCTGTCAGTGAATAGATTTTAAATCAACTGATTACAATATACAGTAACCTGGCAGATTACAATGTAAATATGAATGTCACAAATAATCAAATAAGCGTCATGGTTGCTAGCAAATGTTACATTGAGTTTATTTCTTTGTGTTTTCTTTTCATTATTTGATACATTAGTGTAAAACAGCCCCTCTGTGTAGGATCTGAATAATTCTTACTTTGAGTTGTAGTCTTGTCTAGCTGTATTATAACAGACCACAGTGTACATGGCTATACCCACAGATTGGATCCAGAGACTCTGGGATGCACCAGATTATCTCATCTCTCTACAAATGATCATTTATGCCATCACAATCATTTGAAAGATGATTTTATCACATTCATTCTACACACCGGGGCTTAAAGTTTGTGATTATTGTATACATATACAAAGGTGAAAAATAAATGCAAGTTGTAACCAAAAACATTTAAAGTCAGATCTTTGTGTTCAGGTGACTCAGTGGTAAATACTGTCATCTCATAACAGGGAGGGCGTAGGTTAGGGTCAGTCTGAAGCCTTTATGAGTCAGTCTTTTGTTTTTTGTATGAATGGATGGATGGTTGGTTTTAGTTGTTCATCACAGGGACAGCCAGAGGGAAATATCTGCTCTCATGTCTGGTTGTTTAGCGCCTCCCAGAGGGGAAAAGTTTAAACAGTTTGTGTTCAGGGTGTGATGGTCTGCAGAGATGTTACCTGCCCGTTTCCTGACTCTGGACAGGTACAGGTCCGGGATGGAGGGCAGGCTGACACCAATAATTTCTTATTGCCCGTTCCAGTCTGTTCTTGTCCTGTTTGGTGACCGATCCAAACCAAACAGTGATTGAAGAGCAGAGAACAGACTGAATGATGGCAGAGTAGAATTGTGTCAGTAGCTCCTTAGGCATGTTGAGCTTCCTGAGCTGGTGCAGGAAGTACAGCCTCTGCTGGGCATTTTTGATGATAGTGGCTGTGGTTGGTCTCCCACTTCAGGTTTTAAATAAAGGGTCACCAGTGCAGTTGTTATTGTATTTAAATGTAATTTAATGATTTGTGTTGTTTCAGACATTATTGTTTCAGGACGGCGGTTAACCCTGAGATGATTTCCTGATGTCAGGCCGCCATCTCAGAGTGGGCAGATTCAGACAGTTTTCATGAACTCACTTTGGAGTGGCACAGAAAGTATTGTGTTTGTTTTTTTTCCTGCATGAAATGGTATATGTACAACATGCTTTTAGGAGCACACAGAGGAGCCAGAACAATAAGACACATTCTGTATTTTTTTTAAATCAAGGTTACCTAATTCAGCTTTAATGAAGGTACTCTTGTACTTAGGTCTGTTAGAGCAGATTCTCATTCATTATATACCTGGGTGTTGGATTACTAGTAAGGAAATGACAGGATGCGGATATGGTACAGTATGCCTTTGTAGCTAGGTTAATGATTTACACATCTGCTGACGATTTATTGTGACTTTGTGGCTCCCACAGCTTCAGCATGTCTTAGCGAGTCTGGACTCAAACAGAAAGCAACAGCAAGAGTGAGTTTTTACTGAATTTTCAGAATATGTATATTTAATTGTATTACTGGACTTCAGGTCACACGATTGAGACTTTTGCCATGTCAAAATAATTCTTCATACAGTCCTACAAGAAATGACTCTTTTATATGTGTGTTCTTTTTGTAGGTGACAACAAAGATGGGACAAGAGCAGAGCACTCTTCAGAAGGAAGGCTACACAATTGAAGACAAAACAAAAAATGGAGTTATAGCCACAAAAGATGGTGACAAGTTTTTCATAAGAACGGTCAAGGTTAATGCTGAGCTCATTTCTGTTTACTTTAACTCACATTAAATATGGGTGTGACCAAGTTCACCCATTCTCCAAAACACTAAAGCAATCCCTCGTTCAGTTCTTTTCAAATTGTTCATAATAAATGAAAAATAAATTCAAAACACATACAGGATGTTTTCTAGCTTATTCATATATACACAATAAGTTACTCACTAATGTGACTGACTGACAGACAGAATTCTGAAAAGTAAAAGACATCTAGATTTATTATTAATTTCTTGGTGACTAGAGTGACTGTAGAATAAATATCTGTGAAAAAGAAATCATAACAGCAGAAGACTGAATCTTTTTTCTCGTAAAACAGTGTTTGAACTTTAGGTTAATCTTCAGGTGTGGAGTCAATGACTGCAAGTATACAGTAACCTCGGCCTTATAGCAGGTCACTGTCTCTGACAGATCATTCAAATACAGTGATATTTTTTAACAGATTTCCACAAATGAAGCATTAATCTCAGAAACTGAAAGCTTCAAGACAACAAGCCATCCTCATGTCATGAGCACCAAAAATTCTTTCAAAGGTAAGTCTTCAAAAATATGTTGTATTGTATGTATTGTGTTTTGTTTTGTCATTTTTGAATAATTAATTTAAATAACTTAAATATGACTTCTTTGAAAATGCTAATTTTCTTTTCCTTTGAAGATGAAGATCAGAACACTTACTATGTGGTGATGGAGTACTGTCAGGGAGGGAGCCTTGCAGAAAAGATCAGCGAGAAGAGTCTACATGAGTCTGAGGTACTCAGATGCTAAACTTATTTCAAATATTTTTCTGTGTCATACATCAACAATGCATTACTTTTTTTTTTTTTTTTTACTATTTTGTCTTAAACAAATGAAAATAAGGGATGAATACAGGTTAGAGGTCATCATCAAAAGGTGCATCTCTCTATCTCTATGTGCAACTGTACAGCACTGTTTAATTTCTTTAGTAGTAAACACTAGTATGTAAACCAGTGTATTACTATTTTGTAAGTAATAACATTTCTCTTCCAGATTCTGAGCTGGATTGTTGAAATCTGTTTGGCGCTGAGAACCATTCATGAAAAAGGATTTCTTCACAAAGAGCTGAAGCCAGAGGTACAGCACATGTTAACTGTGATTAAAAGATCAGTGTGTTCTTACAAAATGTACACAATAAAGGTAGCTGTAAATAATCTGTAAATACTAAATTGTAATTCTAACAAATAAATTGTATCTTTCTGCTAGCCTTCACAAAGTGAGTTAACAAAGTGTTCACAGATTGTCTATGATCTTCATCTGTTTGTAGAAATGCATCATATTAATTTGTCTTTTGGTTGAGTGAATTTTGTGTTTGAGCAACTTACTGAACCTGCTAAGTGAGTACAGCCCAGTAGGGATACTGCAGTTTAACATGGTCTGTGTTGGAGTTACACTAACTAACATCCATATGATCCATATCAAAGCACATATGCAAAACTTACTGTATGTCGGTCAAAGTCCTGGTTAGAAGTTATTACCCAGGACTTTCTATACCTATAAATGTAAAACAAGCCCCACATGTTTTTGGAAGAAGTTATAGTTTTACCTTTTCTTTTTTTCAGAACATATTCTTCACCAAATTTGGAACACTGCAATTGGATGGATTTCAGGAAATCCAGGAAAAGTACTGTATACTTGTATTTGAATTACACATATGAACATAAAAAGTATAAATGCAATACAAAGATGGATTCATGTTGTATTTGTTCTTTACACAGTAACGCTAATGTGAATACTGTGGAAAGTGGAGCAATTAACTATCTGGCACCAGAGGCCTTCACACAGGCAACATATGACGCTAAAAGGTAAAAAGCTTCATACCAGAATAGAACTGTTAAAATGTTAACGTGTTGCTTCACTATAGACTTCTCAGTAGTACCTTTTCTTATTTTGTAATAATACTTTCTTCATTTGTAGTGACATTTGGTCAGTGGGATGTATTCTCTATGAGCTCTGTACTCAGCAGTTAGCGGTGAGTTACTAAGAGATGTGCATGTCATCACAAATGAATGCATTTCTTGCAACATTGGTTTCCTTGTTGTTTAATGATCTATAGAAAATTTATTACAGTCTTCTCCAACAATAATTCTTCTTTAGTTCTCTGCAGAGACCACAGTCAATCTCATCCCCAAGATCATTTCTGGTCCTGCACCACATCTCCCGGACAATTACTCACCAGAGTTACATGAACTCTTGGATGACATGTTGAATAAAGACCCTAACTCAAGACCTACAGCCTTGGAGATTTTGGGGCGTCCTATTGCTTTGAGCTCTCTCTTAAGAAAGGTTTGATACTTTATAGAAATAAAGAATTTCTCTATCACAGATCCAAAGAATATATCTTAAATGTATGTCTCATGATCGCCTGGACCTTATCTCTATCTCTGACACTTACTATGTTTTTTGCATAGAGCAAAATGGCTACAGACCACCTTCAGACTCAGTTGGTGAAACTAAGTTCAGTGGCAGACTGTTTGGAAAGTGTGCATACAGGCACAACCATCGGCAGTCTGACAGGAGGAGTGATCGGAGCAGTGGGAGGGATTACATCCATCGTAGGTCTTATTCTGGCCCCCTTCACTTTGGGAGCCTCACTTATTGTAACTGGAGTCGGAGTTGGTGTGGGTGTGGCTGGTGGGGTCACTGCTGGTGCCTCAAATATCACAAAAATGGTCAACCAGTCCTCTGATCGCAAAGCTGTTGAAAGCATCATTAAGGAGTTTGAAGAGAAAACTGATGCTATTGTCCTCTGGCTCCAGGAGATTGGCAACAGTTTACAGGCAGTCACTGCAAGTCACTCAGGTGATATAATCAACAATGAAAACAGCCCTTTCAGTCAAAATAACAGCACAAGGTTTGGCACAGTGGTAGGTATCGGCATAGGTGGCATTTCTGAACTATCTCGACTACTTAGAGTCATAAACATTGGTGAAATCGCAGCACAAGCATCCAGGGTGGTACGAGTAGCAGAGGTAGCAACTGGTGTGCTTTCTGGTTTATTTGTGGCAGCAGATATCTTCTTTATTGCCATGGATGCTAGAGAGATACACCAAATTAGTCAGACACAGGCAGATGGTACACCATGTTCTGAGATCATGAAATTTGCCGAATCCATCAGACATGCTGCAAAGGAGTTGCAGAACATTTTGGATGAGTTCAAAATCATGATCAATGCCATCCCTTTTCTTGAGGATGAGAGAGAGTTGGAATGGGATCCAACGGAACAAATGTAAACTAGAGGTTACATTAGGTAATGTGTACACCTGTTATTAGATAGATTAGTTTCAGAGGAGACTATGCAAAGAAACATATTGTTAATCCCAAAAACAACCGCAGCTTCATGCTTAAATTAGCATTTTTTTAGTACCTCCATTTCTATGTGCCTTCTGTGACTCAAAACAGTTATTATTCAGAAATGTACACCACATGCCATGTTCTCAACTTGCTTACCTTTAACTGCCACAGCCTGCATCCTCTCCTTCCCTGTGTCGCCTTCATCGCATGTTGGGGGGAGTGGCCTGGGATAAACTATAAAATCAGGTTTTTCAGAGGGTGTTAAGGTAATCTTTAATGAGTTAGTTAATAAAACAAAAAATCTTAATTATATTATTCTTTATAATCTTCAAACAAACAAATGATCAAATGTAGTTACACGCTGTGTTATGATGAACTGTGTCATAATGCTTTTTCCTTTTTTAATTTGATAACACTGTCAGTAATAAATTAAGTAATATCAGTACACCTTGTAGAAATGCTGAATGTTTGTTGTAGAGGTAAACCTATTGCTATTTTGTGATGTTCATGTAACCTGAAAAATGTATTGTTAAATCTTTATGAATTATTTTACAAAGTAAATGCAGTATACTGAGCACTGTTACAAATCATTCTGCCGTCAGTGAATATAATTTAAACCAACTGATCACAGTATACAGTAATCTGGCCTATGAATGTAGGCTCTATGATGTAAAGACATGGACCTACATATTTGATCTGCTGTTAAAGTCTCCAAAGCTTCAGCTTTATTAATGGTTGCTGCCGTGCACCATGTAGGCTAAATTATCTCTAAATAAACCGTCAATCTGTAGTAGTATGTGTGGTTTATTTTCTTATAAGTCTCCTATAGTATTTTATCAGTCCCTCTCTCTATGTAAAGCCTAAACATTCTCTGCATGAAGAATAGATGTTCTATAGTATGTATATCTCTCTTGAGAGCATAGTGTCCGGCTCTGCAGAACTTCATACCTTTCTCTTTTTGAGATATAGGGTTTGTAAGATGACCTTTGGGCATCTCTCTCTTGGTAATGAAACAGCTGTGGTGAAGTAAGTTAAGAAAGACAATGATGGAAGTTGTTTCCTTAAAAGGACACTTTCAGAATGTTTATTCGTGTTTTTCCTATACGACCTAGCCCGGGAGAACAATTTGAAGAACAATTTGACAGGGCAATTCGGCATGGAGATTCGGAAGGGATCCGATCAGAGGATGCATCCCAAACTTTCTTGTTTCTTTGAATAAAGTCCTAATTGTTCAAGTCAAGACGAGCTGCGGCTCTTTTCTTTTCAAGCATCCACAGACTGACTTCAGCAGCCATGGAAAAGTCAGGACATATGGATAGATGATTTAAGACTTTTTTTTTAGATGTTTTCATCTTATAAGGTAAGATAAAATAAAGTTTAATGATTCCCACACTGGGTAATGTTACGTTATATACACCAGGTAGATAAGAAATCACTCATAAATAAGAAATATCTAGTAAAAAATCATGCTGGTCACATTATAAGTCACATTATAAGCTCTACTTGCTCAAAAGTGGAAACTCTTGTCACCCTCTGGTACAGAGAGATCTGATCCTCTCATGAAAGGTTACAAGCTGTTGTAAAGGGTCAGGGTAAAGAGGAATCCACCTATCTATATGAAGCTGTTATAAGGGCATTTCTCTGTAACTTTTAGTTAATGAATCAGAACTCGATGGTTTATCAAAAATAGCAAAGAGGGAGTGTTTTAACAAAATATTGTCACATTGATACTCATACTTTTTCGATTAAAAAATATATTTCAGCGATTTTGTGATTTTGAGTTCCGAGTTTGGTCTGTAGGTGGCGACAGCACGCTTCCGCTCACCGGGGCAGGAAGACGGCGGAAGTGGCGTCGCCGTGTTTACACCGTTCAGCTGTGTCGTTTCAAAACGGGAGCTCTGAAAGTTGATTTTCCCTTTGCACTCACGCATTTTCCCCCGCAGGGTTTGGGTGTAGTTGGTCGCGTATACATGGGTGCACACGGGGTTTTGGGCAACGAGCCCGAGTCTATCGACTACTCGGTGCACGAAGCCTGGAACGAGGCCACCAACGTTTACCTGCTGGTCATCCTGGTCAGCTTCGGCCTGCTGATGTACGCCAGAAAGTAAGAGGCACTTCACCCTAACACTTATGTTATAACACCTAGAGATCCTTTCCTCCTCTGCAAATATTTCAATTCACACCGTGCTCCATTGAAAAAAGTCACATTTCAATGTTTCCTTTGTTTACATGGAAATGTTCCGCATCACGTGACATTACTTTATTAATAAAATGATTTTACAGGCTCTTCTGCTTAATTCGGCATTCATATAATATTTCCAAAATGTATTTTGGCTTAATTATTTAGCTTACATTGTCTCTCATTTAAATGCTGTGTTTTCATTTTTCATTGTTTCTACCTCAGTATTTATTCTATTGTATTTTTTATTGTATTCAATTATTCGGGGATTAATAAAGTCATCCATCTGTCTGTCTGTCTGCTTACTTATATTTATATTTCCATCCCAAATACTGTGCAATATTATTTATATCATGGCCGCTTTACCTTTAGAGTACATGTCTGCACACTTGTCTGTTGTTTCCATGTGTTTTTTGTTTTTTCCGTCTGGATTGAATATCAGACTTTTTCTGCTTCTGTAATGAGTGAATATCCCCCTTTGTGAGATAAATGAAGTATAACCTAATCTAATCCAATCTAATCTACTTTCTTATAATTCAGAAACAAGAGGAAGATCATGCGCATCTTCACTCTGCCTCCCACCGTCGGCAGCAGCCCGGAGCCAAACTTCTACGACAGCCTGCAGAAGGTCCGCCTGCGACAGCAGCTGGAGATGTACTCTCTAGGTGAGCATGCACAACAAGCAATAAAAACTACCTAGATCTGGGTTTCTGTTCACAGCGACTCACAGGAGAGGAGATTGATTTGACTAAATAAATTTTTCTACCGTTTTCTGTCATCTTTTTCTAGCCAGGAAATTTGAGCAGCAGCAGGGTCAGACGGACAGTGTCCAGCTCTCCATGGAATGAGTCCATCCCGAGCAAACACTCCTGCGTCTTCAAGCACTCTGCACACGGATAGGAAAGGACTTGGATGGCTTTCACGATCCGAGATCGCTCAAAAGCCTGCGACTCCTATCCCTAGTTATTTGGCTCCCTCGATGAGCAGTCTTCGTTCACCTTCTGTTGTCTCTTCGTTGTCAGTTAACACGTTGGAATATGTACAGCTGGAGGGGATGATGAAGCCAAGAGGAGGAGTGTGGCATCCAGCAGGGAAACATGTAACTGCAGCAGATGTCACTGGGATACTTACAGTATGGTGTCAACGCCCGCCATGAAGAATTACTTGCACGTAGAACAAGATTCTTTTAACTTTAACATAGGTTTTAGTTGATTAACATGTTTTTTAAAATGTTTTGTGTCAGCTGGTAGTAAAAATCTCTCAAACGTGAAAATAAAAGCACATAAATCTCAAACAACTGTTCAAAGCATCCTGATGGGTTTTTATTTGGGTACAAAAAATACTTCAATGTGGATAGGACAGAGTTCATTTTAAGACTTTCTAACTGGATTATTAAACCTCTTTGTGGAAAAAAAAAAACATTTCAGACTCACATTCTTATTCCAAGCAGAGCTTTATTTCTTTTTAAACATGTCTGGAGGGGATCTTTGGTTTATGAGCAGATACTAGTGACATTCATCAGCCTCAGGTTCTTGCATGCTTACATGCCAAACGAAGATGGTGAACACTGTAAACATTACAACCTGCCAAACATCAACATGTTAGCATTTAGCTCAAAGCACCCCTATGTACTAGTCTCAGAGCTGCTAGCATGACAACTGAGTACCACAAATAAAATCCCATTTCGCCGTTGTACTCCTGTGGCATCAGAGATGCATCTAATCGTATTCAACATGCTCTCAAATATCAACAAAAAAAGTAGCATTTAGGTCCAAACATATAGTAAACTGCTCTGTTGGTGTTTGCTCTGTTTATCCAGAGTTTGGAAGTTTGAACTGATCTGAACAGAAACGAGATGCCGAGCATACAATAGAGAACCCTGGTCATAAGATCATGAGAAAACTGCACAGATATGTTCAGTGATCATGAAGATCTCCTTTACGTTACAGTATCAGACGCCAGGCAAAGAAAAGAAACGAGTAGGCACCAGGAAAATATACAAAATGCTCCAGGCATGAAATAAATTGTACAAAGCGAGTTCCTTTGCGCCTTAACACATGTAAGACATTTGTCCAAACAACAGAGTATCAAAAAATAACACGTTTTAAAACGAAATATAAAAACCCAATTATGTACAAAAAAAAAACAAAACAGGCAGCCGGTCAGAAACATCAATAAAATAAACGTTCATTCACACAGTACAGCAAGCGGATTCTGCATAAAATGAGATTCAAGTGGCAGGAGCAAGCAAGATGCTCATCTACAATGCAATGTGCTTTATTGAACAGCGGACCCCTCAGTGTCGCCCACGCGGGCAGACCTCCACGTCGTTAACAGAGAGCGGGGTGGCATACTGAGACGACCAGTCTCTGTGGAAGAGCTCCTCTGCCTGGCTCTGTAGAGTCTGTTGGCCCGTTTTAACCTCGGAGCCGGTCTGGTTCACCACCAAGCCCACACCAGCTGTCTGGGTGAAGTAGTTCTCCGACCAGTTGGACGTCCCTGTGAACACAGAAACAGTCACTTCAGTTCAAGTCAATGACAGTCGCAGGAACTAATCTAAGTGGTGACAGCATACCTATATAGACCACTCTGTCTGTGACCATGAACTTGGCATGATTGACTCGTGCAAAGGGAATCTTCATCTGCTCCCGCGTCGAAGGCACTTTGAAGACTTTCTGCACAGGATCAAAAACAACAGGGAGTTTAGGATGCATCGCCATGTTACAAGCACCGTGACAGGAAATAAAATCTCCCAACGCACCACGTCGATGTCGCAGTTCAGTGGAGGTCTGTTGAGCACCAGCAGGGACTGCAGGAAGGTGAACATGGCGGCAGGTGAGTGCGGCCAGCAGCTCACCAGCAGTCTAACCTGAACCCTTCTGGTGCAGGCTGCAGCGCGCAGGGCCGAGTCGATGGCGGGCCAAAACCTGACAGACAGAGAGAGGCCGACACACAGTTTGAGCTCTTTAGCAGTTTAACTAGAAAATAAATATAGTTGATGGTACTCTTGAGTGGCTCGTCACCTGAGTGGCTCTGTGAACTCAGACAGGGGGAGATAGTCCATAACAGAGATGTGAATATATTCCTGGGCGTCGTCGATGACCGAGAGGATGGTGGAGAGATCGTCTGAGCGTCCGCGGGCTGAGATCTGCGGAGGGGCGCTCTGCAGGAAACAGATGTAGCACAGGAGGTAAGAAGAGGAAGAGGGCTGTGTCAAAGCTGGATACAAAGCTCAATACACTCCTCGTCTTGTTCACAATGTCAGAAATCATACATCTGTCTTGGTATACATGTAAATATAAGATTACATGGCTCTTAGGAGTGAGTAGTTTTGAACTCACAGACAGGTAGACTTGAGCGGGCACCCCGTTGAACTTCAAACGCAGTGGATTCTGGGAGCTGGACAGAGCGGAGAGACGAGCGGGCCAGTACGGCGGCAGCGAGCCGTTGTTGTTTGTGTCGCCGAGGCTCCAGTACACCCCAAAGATCCGATAGGCATCCTGAGCCAGGCAGCTGCAGTCCTCAACCGACAGGCCGACCTCCTTCACCTTGGTTCAACAAAGCACACAGGATGCGTTAGCTGTGACTGTTCATGTGCAAGCGGTGGTGAGATGATCTGGGGCCTGTTCCAGGAAGCGGACTGAATGAGTCATCTCAAAGTGCAGCTTGGGATGCCCTCTGATCTGTTTATTATGTTGCACAATTAAGACGCACTATTTTACTCACAGGAATCGGGATGCAACAAGTGAAGGGATTAGTATCACAGGTGATTAAGTTAATTAGACAGTCTGTTGTGCAGCCATCCTTGAAAAGACTGAAGCTAATCTCAAAACTGCTGCCTCACTGTCGCCCAGCTTCACTTCTGTCAGGCTCACTTCGCCGTCTGGAACATCAGTGGTACAAATCTACTGAGCAGTAATGTAATCGATGAGTGGACAATCATGACCCCCATCATCCCTTCTAATGAGAGGAATCACGTGGGGTCAGGGTTCCCGCTCTTTTCGATTATTTCCAGGACATTTTAAGGGTGATACAGTTAGTATGACATACAGGGATTACTCCATATACCGTCTTACTCTCATTCTTTAATTGGATCTTTCAATATCACTATTTTTGTACTATTAACTCTTTCTTTGCCTTTAAAAAAAAAAAACATTTCTTGTCTTGTTTTAATGCTCTGTCTTTAAAGTCTGTTTTAATAACTTATATTCACCCATATCTGCCTAAACACCAATAACACAAATAGTGAACTTCACACCTTTACACCTGTTGAGGTTTAGTAGTACGATTTAACAACAAGTCTGAGTGGATTTTTTTTCGTTGCTGATTGTACCAACTGCAATGCGGATACTGATGTGGATACACATTTGGAAATGTACATTGTTCTCTTGGTTTTACCTGAGTCAAAGAGCGCCAGTCCATGTTCGCGCTACCCAAGTACAAGTGCTTTTGATCCACCACCCACAGCTTAGTGTGGATGATGCCTCCGGTTACAGCCTTGAGGTCTACCTCTCTGACTTCAGCACCTGAGAGAGAAAAAGAAGAAGAAGAAAACATGACGAGAAGTAGAAAAATTGATAAGAGAAATGTCAACAATAATGTGACATGATGCTAGTAAACTGGGCAATTGCCTTTGTAACTGCAAATGATTGCTAAGACCCCAGAGAGTTAACCTGCAAATGTTGTCCTGTACAGCTTTAACTTATGATGCACACAATAGAGAGGCAACACAGTGTGCCCCACATTGTCAGGTGATGAGGTACCTGTTGCAGCCAGTTCTGCCGTATCTTGAGTTGAGGTCTGGGGGGCGTTGACGGCAATCTGGAGTTTCACACCTTTGGATTCAAGTTGTTTAAGTTGCTCAAAGACCATTTTTCCCTACAGAATATGTGGAGATAAAATCATACACATGTTGTGTTCAAAAGATTCAGGTATAATCGCTTCATATGCTGCATCATGAGACAGCGAACTAACCTGAGAGTCTGAAGAGTCCAAATCGCCTTCTCGCAGGGTGAAGTAGAAAGCAGCGATGTGGACCGAGCTATTGGCCTTGTTGAGCAGGTGTAGCCAGCTGTCTGCGATGCTCCGTTCAGGTGAGGGAGAAGAAGGGTAGAGACCTATGGGGATGCTCTCCACCAGATGCACTCTGAATAAAGGAGACCAAACTGTCGTCATCAAGGTCACAATTTCCTATTTTTGTTACAGCAGACTGCCCCCCAAGTTTTTTTTTAAATGACTTGACAGATCAACTCTTTGTTTCATTGTATCATTCATTGTATCTGTATCATTTCCTTACCGACAATTGGTGCTGCAAGGCTCTGGAAAGCCAAAGCCCTCCAGCATGTGGAGTTCCAGCTGAGCTACGAGCTGAGCTACAGACATGGGAAGCCCGTAGTGCCAGACATGCTGCCCAAACCCCCCCAGAAGCAGCAAGGCGGTGGGCAGGAAGAAGAAGAGAGTGAAGCTGGAGCAGCCGGAGCTCTACAAAACAAGAGAAGGGCAGTTTTAACTGAACAAATGGGTTTGGTTATGACCATGGAACAGTTTAGGATTGTGCTGCATGCCTCAGCTGTTACTGCAGGGCGTGGTGGGATTCCTTTTTATATGACAGACTGTGCAGGGAACACAGCGTGACTGTTATTAGCTGTTATAACTAACCTTAGTTGACTGGCTTGAGCTAGCTTTAGCAGGCTTCTCTGGTGCCACTTCATCAGTTCTGGCTCTTTTCTCTGCGAGATTCAAAGACTCCGACTGGATTAGAAGTGGTTCATGATGCTTCTTCACTTCCCCTGAATCATGGCACTTAGACTTTTCATCAGCCAAGTCATCCTCACATTCCACATCCGACGAAGATCTACTGTCCTTTGATCCGAGTAAATTCATGGGCTCCCTTTCCCACGGTGGCTCTTCATCCATAATCGCCTTCTCTTGGCTAATCTCGGTTGTGTGATGGCTCTCTGGCTTCTCTATATCTCCAGCTGCATCAAGGACATCCCTTCTTTTAACCGCAACATTGTACTTCTCTTCTGAGTCTTCCGGTGGCTTATGGTCGATAGTGCCCTTGGGTGGATGCTCAGATACGGGGGCATCTTGTATGGTCTCAGCTTCTAATGTTTTGCTCTTATTTTGTTCTGGTAGATTTTGCTGCAAGCCTTGCTCTGGTCTGAGGGCAGGCCTGGGGCTTACAGTCATAAGAGGGCTCTGCACAGACTCAGACAAACTCCAGGCCTTAGGTGAAGTAATTAGCGATCTATGGGATGCTGCAGCAGCGTGTTCTGTTCCGATGAATGGAGAAGGGGCTTCGAAGCCGATCTTGGGGACGCGGACCGATGGCGCAGGCAGCGCCTTTTCTCTGACCTCGGGCGGCTTGGACTTGGCAGCCTCCGCACTCCCACTTACAGCTTTTTCTGAAAGATGAGCTGCGTGGACAGGGGTATCTTTTTTGGGGACGGGCAGCTCCGTGCTCTGGGCAGGTCGTTTATGGAAAGTAGGGATTCGGGAGACGGGTTTCCCACCTTTGCGGTTCATGTCTTCTTTGTCCTCACCCTCGAGCCGGTCTAGCAAAACGCTGCAATGCTTCAGTTTCTGTGGAAGACATAACTTTATCAGGAAAACATGCATCTTGTGTGTGACCTTTCACCATATACACATTAGTTCTAACAGACTGCCTTATGACAATACTCTTAGTTACAAACTCAGTATCATGTAGCCCTTTGTGCCTTGCCTTAATACTGTTAAATAACAATCCTTTAACACTGTGTATTACCTTTGAGACGCGTCTGTAGCTCTGCTGTAGTTAGCCACACCTATTCAAATGAGCTCTCCTGTCTGATCCGCCTCAGCATGGCCACCACATGAGGTTACCGTCCTGGCTGTCTGCCAGTATTTGTTTATGAACATTAAATTGAATGTTGCCACGGCTACGGCATCATTTAACAATACTGCTTTCCATAAGTATACCGATCATTCCATGGCAACCATATTTTAGTGTTTTTAACAGCCGCAGAGGGTGATTCAGCAGCCAGCCGACCGATCATATTTCTGTGGATGCTCTATTCATTTCCACCCAGACACAGTGAATAACTCACTTTCCCCACTCTGTTTACTTTATATGTATGCATGCAACTGCAACTGAATGCCTTTATGTTTTGTTCTCGTTTTTATGTCTCACTGCCTAAAACAATATTTACCTTTCTCACAGGAGACATTGTTCTATGTTAGAGTAGGAAAACATCACGTGTGAACGGTAACGCTTTAGGAGTGTTCAGTTTCTGTGTCCTGGTGTGCATGCTGGCTCGCTGTCATGACACCTGATAGGCCTGATACCTGAATACAGGAGAGCATCATTAGAGACACCTGTGCTGTTCCAACGATGACAAACCAAACAGAATCCTAATTAGTATCTTTGGTAACACCTGTGTTGACTATGTCACGTGAAAAGGGACTATTTTGATGATGACACACCAAATATTATTAAAAAATAAATAAATAAGAGTGATATGATATCCTGACTGGGACATTTTGTGTTAAAAAATAAGCTATGTGATGTAACAAAATATGTTTTTAAGTTACCCAAAACCTGCCTTATCTGCCAGCCCAGTGAATACAGATATATCATCAGAAAGCCAGTTCTACTGAAGCTTATGAAGTCCACCTTTTTGGAACAGTCTCAAAAAAAAAATCAAAATTGGCTACAACAATATAACATATATATATAACTGACAAAAAGTAATGTGATGCCTAATAAAGTATTTCTGATATTTCAATTTATACAGTATATCTTATCTTCATAAAATAAATACATTCCTATATATTTATTATTCTAAATCTGCTGTTATCTTTGTTTTCAGAGTCATGCTTGATAATAAAAAGTTTAATTTTCAAATGTAAAATTTACTTTGGCTTCAAAACTCCAAAACTGGCTGAGCTCTTCTCTTTATGAGTAAATAATTAAAGGTCCAGTGCAGTGGCTTTGTAACACATGAAAAACAGTAAAGATATCTAGAGCAAGTGTTTGTCTGTTCATATATACACTAAGCATATTCTAGTACGCAGAAGGGGACCTGTAGCTCATTCGAAGGTTATAAAGCCATATTGATTCTTATTTTCAGGTGATTATACGTAAAATAAAAACATAGTTATGCATGTTATATTTAAAACTGACACACTGGACCTTTATTTCATAGGGTTAATGAATACATAAATAACTTTTGGCAGGCTAAAAAGAAGATTACAACACTTCCACACTAGCCTGGCAACATTTCCGGCTGCTGATGACATGCTGCACAGACACAGAGTTATTTCTCACACCACACTGCTGCACGAACAAGAGTTGTGCCCCACCCATGTATCCTATCCCACTGTAGACAGTCAGAGCTGTGCTTTTCCGGCCTGTACGCAACATTTATCAGCAAGAAGGTGTGTTTGTTTGCGTTTCACTGTGGTGGTGAATTATAGACTTACCGTGACATCAGCCTCCTCAGCACTTTCCTCCTCCTCCTCCTCCATCTGCTGCTGCTGCTCCTCGGCTTGGGGACGTTGATGTATCTCCATCACTTGGCTCTGGACAGACTCAGAGTCTGACTCATCTGAGTCCTGACAGGACAACAAGTCACTGTTATAACATGGAGGAGTGTAATAAAGCATGCACACACGTGTATATGTTGCATATCAATCCGCAGCCTGCACGTGGCACATGTAAAATGATATTAAATGTATATATTTTATAATCTTCTACACACAGAAACACCGTCGGGGTGATAAAACAGACTTACCATGGTGCAGTAACTCGCTAGGCAACGTTAGTCAGTTCAGTCAGGGCGCTCACGGCGCTAAGCAAATATTACACACGCTAAAGTGCTAATAGAAGTATATATACGATAGTTTATAGTTGGCTTGTTTCTATATAATCCTCCTATTTGGTGTTTTCCCCTCCGGTTAGCCTGCTAACGTTCACGCTGCTGCCGTTTGAGAGCAAGCTACGTGGCCGCCTGTGAAGTTTTCACCAGTGGAGGAAGAGGAGGCGGAAAAGCTGAGTAATAAAAATACCCACCTCGTACGTAAAGCGGGTCGTCCCGTGCGGGCGGGTAGTCCGTCTCGGTCTCGCCGGTGTTGTGTCCGGTAACTCTGCCTCCTCCTCCTCCTCCCCGCTCGGCTGGCTCGGGCGTATGGATTTTCTGGATCGCAGTACCATCGGCATCTTTGTATCGCTTTAATAATGCAGCAAACAAAACCGTCACGACGAGATTAACGGACGGGACGGAGCGTGAAGAGCCAGCAGTCACACGTTTCGTTTGCTCTACAGCCGAGAGCCTATTGTGATAACACGGCGGATTTACACGGTGAAGCTGGTTAAAGTAAAAAAAAAAAAACCACATAGAACAGTAATTTATTTGTTTAATCTGACTGCAATGCGGCGTCCATCTCGAGATAAGTAAACAACAACTTAAAGTAACCGCGATTTCCTGTCATCGCTGATTGGCGGTTGGAATCTAAACATAGGCCCCGCCCATCAGACGTTACCTACGTCACACAACAAGGAAACGCGGAAGTGATGGGAAGTCCAGCTCTTTTTTGGGAGTCGGATCCTTTGACTCAGATCACCAAGAAGAGCCACCTCCTCAAATTAGACTTAGACTTTTGTCATTCAGCTGTACATTCACAATGTACATTTGAGCAAAAGGCTCAGAATAAAAACAGAATACATGGTAATAACAGTATAAATATAAAGTATATGAAATATAAAATATGAAAGAAACAGAAACTTAATAAAATTGTGACTTATTTAGAGAATGTAGCAGCTAAATTAATACTATTAAGAATTTAACAGTCTCATGGCATGGGAGATGAAGCTGTTGTTAGCTGCTGTTGTGGAACATCTTACCAGAGGGCAACCGGGAGAACAGTCCATGGTGGGGGTGGCTGCATTTAGTATTTAGCCTTCTATATTAGCCCAAATGAGCAATTATAAATGATTTTATACTATTATACTATTTACTATTAAGCAACTTTTCATTCAGTGCTTTCATAAAATGCATTTTTTCATCTGTGCAGGTTTGTCATTGTCTCTGCTCTGACTGATATGATCATTTTACAAATGCACTCTGCACTCACTTGCAGTGTCCAAAATCACTGAAATGCAGCCTGTCTCTTGCTTCTTTTTCCAGTTATCACTCATTTCTTCTCTCTCATTTCTTTACTCCTCTACCACTACACTCAAAGGCTTTTTTGGAGTGACCTGTCCTTCCTTCACATTATGGTATGATCCTAGTCTGTCCCTGCCACAATTGGCTCCATGGTGTGGGCCCATCAAAATAACCTGCCCGCATGGATTCTGAGCAGGAGCAGCTGAAGATTCAGCTCTTCCCGACTCTTCAACTCACTTTGAAGAATCGGCTCTTAGAGTCGGCTCGTTCACGAACGACACATCACTAAAACAAGGGATTACCGTCATCCGCTGTGTATCCCGGAGCTGGACGTCCACTTAAAATAAGGTCTGTTAGCGCTATTATTAAATGTTTACACAAGGCTTAAAGATTTCACGATGTTATGAGCAAGAAAAGCTAAAAAGAGAGAGAGCGACAGCACCGAGTAGCTGGCTTTAGTTTCAGTTAGCTTAGCCGTTGCTGAGTACTCTAAACGGGGAACGCGACCGGTTGTTTATGTTCCAAAGAGCAGGGTAAAGACGCACAGCTAGCGGGTTTAACGAGCTTCAAAGGTCGGTGAAGAATACCCAGGGGCTTTATGGACACATATACCATATTATACAACCACATAGTCTTACAAGAGTTACATTATTGAAGCTTGTGACTTTTTGGTGAAATCGATATGTGTGGAGCTCATATAGCATTGTATTTCATGGGGTTGTTGTTACATTGTCAGTAATGATAAACACGTTTTTAAAGTCAGTTTTCTTTTTAAATCTGTACTGAGACACTAAAAAAAAAAAAAAAAAAAAACACCTGAAAATGAAAGTAAGCCTGACTTCTATTTTTTTGTAAGTCCTATGTGACAGTAAACTGAATATCTTTGGGTTGTGGCCAAAAAATTATTTCAGGACATCACACTTATTTATTTATGTATTTATTTATTACCGTTTTCTAACAAACCAATGAATCAATCATCGGAGAAAATGAATCCACAGTTGACTCCATTCTGAAAGTGACTGTTAGTTTCAGCCCTGTCCTCTGTTTAATCAGGCTTGTGATTCTGTTTCTCTCTCTTCAGGTCTCCCATGTGAACCAGCTGCGAGGAGAAGCGTTATCTCTGTGACGATGGACAGTTAGTTCAGTCCCGTCAGTACTCCAATGGAAGCTCCCGTCACAGCTGTCCCCCCTCCCAACTCTTCCACACTGCCTACCCCGTTACCCCTGCAACCAGCCATCGCCCCCTCAGTCCAGCTTGGCTTCACCGTCTTCTACACCACTCTGTACGCCGGACTGTTTCTGGTGGTGTACGTCCAGCTCTGGCTTCTGTACTTGTACAGACACAAAAGATGGAGTTACCAGAGTGTCTTTCTGTTCCTCTGCCTGCTCTGGGCTGCCCTACGCACCACCCTGTTCTCCTTTTACTTCCATAACGCCCTGGAGGCCAACCACCTACCTGTTGCAGTCTACTGGCTGCTGTACTGCTTCCCTGTCTGTCTGCAGTTCTTCACTCTCAGCCTTATTAACCTGTATTTTACTAAGGTAAGACTGGGGAGAACGAGACACTGGGTTGTTCTCTTACTCCCCTTATAAAGTGACAAAAAGATTGTAAAATATGCCACCATAGTGAAAGAAAGACTTAATTAAATAAGAAAAATCAAGGCAGGGGAATTCCATTCAATGCATGTGTGGCATTATCAAACATTTCTTTTCCTTTCAGTTTCATTCTCCGTGTCTGATTTTTCTGTTAACTCTGTTGCTTATGTCTCACTTGTACTGCAGGTGTTACTCAAAGTGAGAGAGATTTATAACTCAGAGGTCGACAAAAGACTGTAAGTTTCCCTCTGCAGTACAGACTACCGTTTCGAGTTTCTGTCCTGAACCCTGATTCTAGTTCTCTTCTTCCATGTCTTCCTCAGGTGGCTGGCACGATGCATGTACGCCGCACTGAGCGCCGTGTTCCTGTGCGTCAACGTGGTCTGCGCGGCTCTCGGAGACAGAGGCGCCGACGGCGGGTCGGGGAAGCTGACCTGGAATTTGGTCCTTGTTCGAGTTCTAGTCAACGACTCGCTCTTCATCCTGGATGCGGTGTTACTGGCCGCCCTGCTGCTGCTCCTGACCAGACACTCGCACTCTACCAGCCCCTACCTGATCAGCAAGGTGGGCTAAGTGACCTCAAGAAGACATAATTTGACATCACAACAACATCATCAGGGTTATCTCAGCTTGGGCATGACTACACTGACCTTTTTTACCTTATTAGCCATTCTTGTATTAATGTGACTTTATGCAGTGAGTTACAAACCCCCCTCTTAAATATAATCCGCTTTCTTCCCTCTTCTGTAATTCTGAGGCTAACTGTTCCTTCTTATTTATTTTTGTGTGTGACCAGGGGACCACAGTGTGGCGTACGGCCGCACTGGGAGCTGGAGTGATCTTGTTGTTTGCCAGTCGAGGCTGTTACAACCTGACAGTCCTCATCCTGTATCAGACCCAACGAGTGGAGTCATTCAACTTTGACTGGTACAACGTCTCTGACCAGGTAATTATGAGTTGAAGCACACTCAGCCACGCCGTTCAAGGCGGCAGTAACGGTTGTCAGTATTTTCATATCTCAGAGCATCGTGATGAGGTTGTAAAATGACAGTACACTAAGAGATAACAACGTGTGTGCGTGCCTGTAGGCTGACTTGCGTAATGAACTGGGCGACAGAGGATACCTGGCCTTCGGCGTCATCCTCCTCATCTGGGAGCTGCTCCCGACCAGTTTACTCATCCTCATCTTCAGAGTTCGCCGGCCGACTCAAGAGGTATTCACGAACTGCACCAAGCTAAATACGGACATTTGAAACGCTGAAACATAACACGAGCAGCGGAAGTCACTCTAACCTGTTTCTGATCACAGAGCAGCAGCATGGCCATCGGCAACAGGGTCCTACCTCGGCCATATTTCTTCGATGACCCTCAAGGTAGCGACGAGGATGCACCTGTTCCGTGGGCACGCAGTTCACATTCACACTCGAGGTACTGTGATCAACACCATGTTAGACTCATGTGAGCAGAAACAGTTCATCGCTTGAGCCACATTGAGTCAGCTTAAATGGCTTGTTTTGTGCAACCAACAGTCAAAATTCAAATGTGTTCACTTAACTATGATAAGATGCACCCTGTAATGTATTTGGTCAACAAATGTCTGAAACAATTAACTGATTAATCAAAACTGTTGCAGATTATTTCCCCATTGGCTGTTTAATCGATTCACAGTTTCAGGTGTAATGTTATATCAGCGAAAATTGAATATTTTGGGGGTTTTGGACAAAAACATTTGAAGACATCACACTGAGCTCAGGGAAACTGTGATGAACGTTTTACAGACCAAACAAGTCAAGAAAATAGTTGGCAGATTGATCACTGTTGGAAAAAAGGTCCTCCAGGGTGTTAGAATATATATAAGTTTTAGAATATATGTCTTAATCTGATACGTCTGGAGCTGATTAATGAAGTGCTTTTGTCTGACAGCTGTCATCTGTTGCTCTTCTTCTCGCTCTGTTTCAGCTGGTACAGCTCAGAGACTGCTCCACTCCTGTTTGCCAGCAATCCTCCAAACCAGAACCTCCAGCACCACTCACTCTACTCCACCCCCCAGAACTAACCCTCCCTCCTCCTCCTCCTCACCGCTATCAGGACCGTTCATCCCAAGGACAAACCGCACACAGCTATCAGCCCAAAATACCCCCCCCCCCTCTGTCAGCATTTTTTGCACTGAAAAACTCAGGAAGTCACCACCAAACAGTGAATTTTTGCACCTTGAATTTTTGGATCAAGAAAATATATATTTAAATCTTTCTCAGCTGAAAAAAGGGACCAGACTTGGCGGGAAAATGCCTTGCAGTCGACCAAACCAAATGACCAAATATTGTGCTTAGTGAGCTCCTTATGAAGGTTAAACTGACATGTAGTCACAGTTTGTTAGCTGCTTTTAAATAAGTCTTTGTCTCGTTCTTGATTAAAAATGGCACATTTAATCTTTGTCTCGTAAGATTGCAGCATGTGGTAACCCCCGGTAACAACAGTCGCTGCTGCAAATATGAATGATCGTCCGTTTCCTTTCCGGTAAAATCTTTACCCTTTATTAAATGATTCCACACCAGCAGGTTCTCTTTTCCACTCTCAGACCTAATCATGACTGCGTTTCATGAAGTTGAATGGTGGTTTATTTTTAAGCTTCTTTTCAGGCCAGCGTTTGATTTGTGTGTCACATTCGCAGTTTTCATGACTTTAAGTTGATTTTTTCATTTTTATCTTCCACCTGTGTAATTGTGTTGTGATGTAAGTTTAACTTATTTTATAACTACGGTTCTACCTTTTTTATTGTACCGAAGAAAAATCAAATATTATTCCTCTTTTATGTTTTTACTGGATGCAGGCTTCCTCATCGTGAGTCACTCACCCGTGGCTTTGACTTTTCCACATGACTGATATTTGTCTGTGTCAACAACAAACCAATAAAAACATCCAAATGAGCTTGCCTAGCCTGTTGCTATGCAGAACAGGTATGAGTGCTGTGTCTGCATGCTTACTGAGTGCCAACTGCTTTTAGATTTTTAAATGTTTTATTTGCTGGTGAACATCGCCTACTTTTATTATTAGTGGTTTTGGATTATTTTACACGTTTGTGATTTCTGATAGTTTCCAAGTTTAGCTTCCAAGAAAGAGTAATGTAATTTGGGACTATCCGTTCATCCACTCCGCTCATCTTCAGAGTCACGGCCGGCTGAAGCCAATCCCAGCTGACTCGGGGTGAGAGGCGGGGACACCCTGGACAGGTCACCAGCTCATCACGCTCACATCATCAGCAGTTTCATAGATAAGAAACTAAATGTAAACATCCTGTTAATCAAATGTGTCACGTGTCTTCATCTCATACGCTTTATTTGAATGGTGTTCACGCAAACGCGCATTGTGCCGCTGCCGTTTCAGTGGAACAGTTTATTCTGCATTATGTACAGATCATCCTATTAAAACTCTTTATACAGTATGTACACATTCAAATAAATCAGTATGTTACAACGTCTGCAGTGGCAACAGAAGGGCGATGAACGTTTAAGAAAAAAGAAAGCCAAAGCCAGAGCAGGTGATCAGCTCCCCCTTGATTTGAATTTGCCGGCTCTGACGCCGATCCAGGTGCTGTGTAACATCTTGACATGTGAGTGGGACCACCTTTACACCGAAGCTGAGATTAAACAAAAATCAAAGTGCAGGCAAAGATCTCACCGACAGTAAAACTACTAAACACAGATTCACACACCGTCTCTCTCACATTGACCAAATAAGAGGGTTTGAAATGAGAACTCCTCCTCCGTCTGATTAAACTTACAAACACCTAAACACCTGCAGTACTCTTATTGCAGTAGTCATTCTTGGGTAGGGGTAGGTGGAAAAAAAAAAAAAGAAGCCGTGCTATTGCTTTCTGACACAGAAACAGTCCAGATAAGCGGTAAAGATCATTGCATCTCCTGGTAGCCTGAGTCCAACTCGACACAGTTCGAAAACCTGAGCCTGTGGAAGGCGGGAGCCACGAGGACGAGAGGCAATGAAGAACCAAAGCAACGATTTATCAGCTCAGAGTTCCCGTTGGTCCAGAGCTATATGTCTGAGTCAGAACGCGTGGATCAGTTGTCTGGCGGGGGTGAAGATGATGAAGATGATGTTGTTGCCGTCTCCAGCTTACGAAGGCGGCGGCGCCTCAGCTCGGCAGCGTTGGGCTCTCCGTCCTCCTCCCCCACCACCACTCCTTCATCAGGCAGCTCTTGTCTTTCCGTGTCTGAGGCAGCAGATGTCGAGTCGGCTGGCTGAGAGGAGACCGTAGCCTGCTCAGCTGGAAATGGGGGAAGAAGAAAAAAAAAAAAACAGAATCAGGGCCCAAGGTTTTTGATTTGAACATCTTCATCGTCTTCATGGTTGACATGAACTGTCAGTTTACTTACAGCTGGCAGAGTCTGTCACCTGGCTGGAGCTGTCTGTGCTGCTGCCAGCTGCAGCAGGTGAAGCAGTGTGGTTTGTCCCACTGGCCTCAGCTCGAGGAGGACTGTGGAGGAGAACAGCATTTAGATTTAATAATAATTAAATATAAAAACTCAAGCTTCATTTGTTAAAAATGAGAGAATATGCGACGTGGAGAGGGCTCAGTTACGCGAGTGTGGCGACGGTGCTGAGGTAGTGGTGGATGTTGAGCATGGCGGCGTCCAGCAGGGTGTGGATGTTCTGCAGACACTGGAGCCGGGCCTCGAGGCCCCGTCGGCCTTCCGCCTCCAGCTCCCTCAGCTCCTCCTCTGACAGCCGGGACAGAGACGGAGGAGGAGGAGGCATTGATGACACTGGAGGAGAGGAGAGCTGTTAAACTTGTCCTGGTGAAACAAACACCACTGACATGACCTCAGGGAACTGCTTGCTGTGCCCTCTGACACTTGTGAACACTAAACTTCTAATCGCCAGGATCGCTTTAAGATTTCTTAAACCACTTCACACTAAGTCAGTAAACCACAAACCACACAATAAACCTCGCAATGCTGAGGTTCAGCATTATCAACCACATCAGGAGATCTATCCTCAAGGGTTAGAGCTGACTCATGACTGTACATGCGTGGGAAATGCCAGGGACTTTTGCAGTGTGACCTGATAGTTCGTTGCTATGGTAACCTCCTTAAACAAAGGCTGGGAGAAGAACAATATTATTTCTATTCTAATGCAAGAGAAACACGACAGCCGTCTTGCCAGAACGGTGAGGATGAAGAGGTTACCCCTGAGCTCTGTCTGCTTTTCATGTCCTTGTCTCTCTATTTTTTTTTTTTTGCAACCATCATCGTTTAAGTGTCAAGTCACAAAGCGTGTACTCGTTTTGGTCTCTGAGGCAGTACAGAGTCTTTTGTGCTTACCAAAGGGAGGAGGTGGTGGCATGGGCAGCCATGGTGCAGTGGGGAAGGGTGGAGGAGGGAAGGAGAAGGGGAACCCTGGGAGCCCTGATCCAGGAGCAGCGGCAGCAGCAGCAGCAGCAGCTGCAGCGGCGTCTGCAGTCGACGAGGTGGGCTGGCTGGAAGCTGATGAAACAAACGCAAACCATTCATCAGCATTCAATTTGAAAGATGAAAAAAATATTTAACCGTTCCCGTTTGTGGTCACGGAAACCAAAAGGTTTTTCGAAAGGTTTCTGATGAAAGCAGCTATGCTGGGATTAAGTGTGATCTCCTCTCCCCTCAGCTTCAATAGAACTGGCACCTCTTTGGAATATTGGTATCATTACGTAATAATCCGTCCCTCTTTTATAGTTTCCGTCTAGGAGAGCACGAGGCATTCTTACCAGCTGTCTGTGTAGCCTCTGTGCTGCTCTGCGGAGCGTCTGTACCACCGGGAGCTGCCACTGCTGCAGCAGGGGGAGGAGGCACTGCAGGGAAGGGACCCCAGAATGGGAAGATGCCGGGAGGAAAGCCAGGTAACATGCCTGGGGCCACTGGAGAGGAAACGGGACAAAAGAGATCCTTACATACTGTGGACACCGGTCCAAATGTGCTCTGCAAAGATTTCAACATGATCAGTAGCATTTCTTGTTCATGAGGCAAGAGAAGGACTGACTTTAGTTTCTCTAAACTCTTAAAAGAAATAGAAATGTCAGACTTTATGACTGCAACAGGGATTGTCTAATTTTTCAATCTGATGTTATAATTCTTAAGAGGTTCTGCAGGTTGTAGCTTTGAGCTCATGAAGGGAAACAGTCCCGTTAGGCAGCATGTCTGTTTCATGTCTGTCAGGTACTGGAACGTGCAGTATTGCATTGTTGTTTCAAAGGCATTTTTCCGCCCTCTCAGTTTTGCAGCTGTGGGCACCCTCATGACAAATTATGTGCGGCGTGGGTAGGCTTCATGTCGCACAAAGGTTTTGACTCTCACCATTGGCGGGTGGGGCTGCGGGGGCGTTGGCGGGGGCTGCCGGAGCAGGGGGCGGTGCCTGCGCCGGTGCTGGAGTCTGATTGTTATTAGACGCCCGAAGGACGTCCATGCGACAGGTAGGACAAGTCTGTTGCCTCTGGAACCAGGAACGCAGACAGCTGAGGGGAGGACGGGAATGTAACATGACGTTATTGAAGCGTTACAAGAACAAACAATGTTTTACCACATCACCAAGGCATGGTGATGACCAAGTTTACTGTTTAAAATATAGGAATCTCTCCTGATGAATCTGACTTACCTGGAGTGGAAAATGTGATTACACGGCAGTTTCTTGGCTCCGGTGACCATTTCCTCTCGACAGATGATGCAGACGTTGTCAGAGGCCTGCAGGTCTTCAGGAGTAGCATCGGGGTATCTGAACACAGGCAAAAATGAGACGAGACAACAATTCGCGTCACAACTTCGGTTTTATACATCTTGTACTGTGTGTCTACATATATTTTCTTATAGTATCTTGTTTTTCCATAAAACATTCACACTAAATAGAGAATGGACTTTTATTTGCATGTGCGCCATAGTCCATAAAATCCATTTGATATTGTTTTGATGCAAATGATATGATGAAATTATAAGAAAGATGCAAAATAATGATTTGAACAAATACAGTTTGGTATGATCAGGAAACTTTACTCACAGCGTATTCATGTTGCGGATGGCTCTCCGAGACATTATAGCATCTGTCACAGCTTTCTTGAACTGCCTGAGAGGAGAACAACACCAAAGCCAAAATAGATGAATTCAAAACATCCATTGAATATTTAGACCTGTGTGAAAACTCTGTACAGCAGTGGAACAGCAACAATAAGACCACATCACACACACAGCTGCTCACCTCATAGCCAGATACATGGGCCGAATGGCAAACAGGGGGAAGGTGTGGACCTTTATCATAATGGTCATGAAGGCGATGTACAGGAGCACTTTGATGAAACCTGGAATAAAAACTAATATTTTAGGATGGCTGCCAGTGAGCTGCAGACTCGTCGTCATTTTCCATGTAGAGGAAAATCTATTCCAGCATCATATTTTGAACTACGATACCTGTGAAGAGCTCAGTGTAGAGCATATAAACGGCCTTGTTGTCCCACGGATTCTCACTCTGCAGGTCAATCGTGTGCAGAAGGTATTTAATGAAGGTCGTCAGCACCATGGTCAGCAGGATGGCATACTGTGTGGGCGGAAAGGAGACATTAAGAAGTTCTTCTTGTCTATGACCTCAGTAAACTTACAAAGTGACACTGCGCCAAGGACACAGGACGTAGAATAAAAGGTCAATCTGTTATTTTGGGAGCTTTAACCATGAAGTGGTCGCTTAATATCCTAATGCCCCTAATGACAAAAATTGCCAGCTTATAATATTTTTTCCACTTTAAATGAGTCAATCTTTTAAAACTGCTTCAATGATTAATCATATTTTGGGGGGTTTAAAGAAAAGATTCCATAAAATGCATTTCAAGGAGTATTTGACACACGCAAACACACCATTATCCAACATCAACAGAGACACACACTTATCATTTCAGTATCAAGGCACCCTTACAGAAAAGAATTTGCTGCATGCTTTGAATGGGAAAAAGTAGCACTGTCTGGTGGACAAGTATAAAACTTAAAAATTGAAAGCTAGTTGTCCAGAATGACATCTTAACATAAAGGAATTCATTACTTATTTTAATGAATATCCTCTGGCAGATATGAGCTGTATTCAACAGAGACAAAATGGGTTTAACATTTTAAATAACTTAATGGCACAAAATGTCCCTAGGACCATAATAGTGTTGTGCCATGAGAGGAGAAAACTGCCATGTGTGCTAAATCTAAGACAGTAATTCCTCAACTCCCGGAAACAATCCCCAGCAGCTCAAATTTAGCTTAAAACTGAACTATGACAAACCTCAAATCCAAAAACAAGCTGGACCGATGCTCCTCGGGTAATGATGCTGTGACAGGCATGGTTAACAAACAGGAAGTCCAGGACACCCAGGAGTCCCATGAGAGCTGCAGGAAATAAAGGCAAAAAACACTGAATACAGATTTAAGTGATGGAGTGGATTTTGTAGTAGTGTCATGGTCTGCTAATGTCAACCACTCTGACGTTCTGCCTGTCAATTAAACCGTGGTGCACCTGGCCTCATCTGTAAACACCAGTGATTTGCATAAAGTTTAATTTGGTCTAGTTTCACAAGTGGAAGCAACAGAAAAAGACAGAGGGAGGGGTAAGTAACAAAAAGGAGCGGGAAGATTTCTGACGTGGCCAAATGAGAATGTGTACTTACATAATACCCTCATGTGAAAAAGCCAAGATATGTTTGGACTCCGTTCCATCTGACAAAAAAGAAAAGATTAAAAACACAGAAACAAACATTATTTATGTGATAACAGGAGAACAGTTTCAAGATGTCAAATGACAATGTTTGTTCAACAGATGACTAAGTATAGTCTCTTTTCACTCACAAAGTCTACACGGTCCTCAGCCAACCAGTGGAAGCACTTAAGGAAGAGCAGGAGGGTGAAGAGGGCGACAAAGCGGGGGGAGAAGTCATCTCTGAACACAGTGAAAGCCAGGCACGTCTCTGTCACTGCGTACCAGGAGCGTTCAATGAGATGCTGATGACAGAGAGGAAAGACGTGTGATTGCAAATCAACAAAGAGGCTGATTAGGTGCGTTGTTGTTGTCATTTACAGCTGAGATACAACATAAACAGAACTCTACCTCCATTTCTGCAGCTCTTAGCTGTCCAAAAAAGACTTTCCTCATGAACTTTCCCAGCAGAAACACCAACACAAACGCCTGAATGTACAACACCTGATGCCAGGAACAAAAACAGAAATTGCAATTATCACTGCCGCGGCCTTTGATATAGTATTTAATATTTAATACTTTAAGCCAAAACTCAAGACCTGACTTCACTTTAGCACTGCTCTTACCGCCATGCTGGGGCTGCTCTTGGTGAGGTAGACCACAGTCGGGTAGAACTGGTGTTTGAGGAGGTAAGCATGTGCCACCACAGCCCCAGTCAAAGCCAGGCTGGTGGCAGTCACCAACGCTGCTCGTACCATTTTGGATTCAGCTACAGATACTGTGGAGAAAGATGTGAAAGTTGAATGATGAGTGACATGCAAATAAAGTGTGTAGCACTGCTGGCAAGAAATCAGCTCGCTAGGTTAATTTCACTCACAGATATGTACAGCAGAACAGCTTCATGCGTTTAAATCATCTACAAAACATATAATTAAGTCACGCTGTTGCAAAGTTTCAAGGCCTGTCAGTCATCTTTAATGAGACATCTGTGATGCTAACTATGTGGCTGACATACACCACCTCCCTCCCAAGACAGCCTAACCTGTTTGGAGGATAAAGCACAATAATCAAATACATGCATCCATTTTCTGTAAGGGCTTATCCTTATCAGGGTTGCAGGGGGCTGGAGCCCAGCTCAGCCAGCACTGAGCTGGCATTGTTTAGAGAGGAGTGTCTGTTTGGTCTCAGGGTTATTATCGGTTTCTGCCTAATGGATAAAGTTTCCATTCATGATGTTATTTTCTCACTCCAAAGAAGTCTCTTCAAAACTTAAGTAGCAGGCTCCGGATGAAGCGATGCAGTTCAGACAAAGACAAAATGTTTGTACTGATCCCTGTAGCGTATTTGTATATGTTTACAGGTTCCCAAACAGTACAAGGATTTCCTCCTTCTTCCTGGAAATGTTAAACTAACAGGTGTTTGAGTAAGGTGATGTAACGGTAAGAAAACACAGAGCTGTCAGGTGTTGACAAACAACACGTGTTGAATTTGATCTCTTTAGCACATTTAAACAAGAACAAGACAGAAATATGACTTAAAGCACTGTAAAATATTCTGTTACCCTCTTTTAATGAATTCATGCGTGGACGGCTAACACCGACACAGCATTAAATTACAACAAATCAGCTATTTTTAATGATTATAAAGCCAAATATCACATAACAACGCTGCTAAAATATTATTTTCGCTTGCACATACGCTAAGCTGTAAAATGTGTACACTCCCACTTATCGCAGCTACTGCACCCCCCACCTGCTGGTATACATCTCTCACAATGAAAGCAGCACATTAAAAAAAACTTACCTAACCTTTTACTTCGATTATATTAAAAAATAAACACCAATATTAACCTTCCCGGTGAGGAGGCAGCAGCTGTTAGCTCGCTAGCATTGAAGCCAATATGCTAAAATGAAGTCTGAGAAAACCGGCTAACCTTGTCAGAGGTGTCCAACACGTAGTTACTTCTCAAAAAAAGCTAGATGCGAATTTGTTTCTATTAGTAACGTTATTTTCCTCCAGGGACCGGCTACCTAACTGTCAAAGACAGCTATGCTAATTAGGTTAGTTAGCTGGCGTTAGCCTAGCCTAGCCTAGCCTAGCTGGTAGCGGTACAGGACTTTGCGGGGACTTACCGACTCGATGTCGGCGGAAGACTCGGTGCTTCGTTAATCTCACGGACCGTCCCCTTTCCTGCTAAATATCTCTAAATCCTCCACAGCTACTCCATTTCGTTGATTTCACAGCCGCCTCTCTCTCGCTGTATTTATTATCCTCGCCCCTGCAGCTCGTCTGGCTACGTGTTTATCTTTGGCTTGCTCCTTTGGAGCCACCTCACATCCGCCCGTCCGTTACGGTAATTTGGCGCAAGAGCGGTTTCACTGCATCACTGCATACGTTAGCGGTTTTATGTCAGTTATTTACTCACTCCCGCACTTATGAAGATAATTTATTCGAAATACTTTAGCAATACTTAACGTATACGTTTAACTGCTGACTTCACGAGTTATAGGTGTAAATATAAATTGTTATATTGTATTTAGGGACTTTTCTTTTAGGATGTTTACGGTAAATATCAACGTGGACCAATAGGAAGTTGTCATGCTGAATCCAGAGCTCTGTGTGTGTTTGAATATATTTTAAATGTCACATCTGCTCTGTTAAGGACTGTTTCTCATTAACAATACGTGAGTGAAGGTAAAGAGCACTTATTAAACCAGTGGCAGACCTTCATTTTATATATCAAGCAGTGATAAATCAAGAACAACTGGACCTTGATTAGTTTATTTTGTTAATCTAACTCCAGACATGTGTTTTGAAACCAAATCCTTTTATATTTGGATTATATTTATATTAGGATTATTTCTTGAAAAAACGAGTTAGAACCCTCCATTAATTTTAGTTTAGTTAAAGGACCAGTGTACAGGATTTAGTGGCATCTAGCAGTGTAGTGGCAGATTCCAACCAATGGCAGTTAGACATTTTAATATGTGAGCTTGATTGATTAACTCACCTCTGAAGCCAGATTGGCCCCTCAATGAGTTACAGTTTTTATCACGTCCACATTGGCTTGATTTTCACAGAGATTGCTGCTTGGTCTAGAGTCAGCATGTAGTTTGTCTGTTCTGGGCTTCTGTAGAAACACGGTGTTTGAACATGGTGGCCTCCATGAAAGAGGACCCGCTCCCACTGTAGGCATAAAAGTCTCAGTTTAAAGTAACAAAACCTTATTTTCAGGCGATTATACATGCATGAAAGCATAGTTATGAATATTATCTTCCATGTCTGCCCTATTCTGAAAATATGATTCCTTAAATCTTACACACTGGACCTTTAAAGGTAATTTTAGAGGAAACAGTGCATAGAAACTAAGAAGTCCCAATTTCAAGGTGGCCCCTGAAGGCAACAGTTACCATGACAACATGTCAACACAAACGCAAGGAGAACGCGTGCTGATGAGTTCAAGGTAACTAGCTGTTCTGTGTAAGAAAAGTATTATCAGACACAGTACTTTCAGTTCATTAATAACATCAAACCGAACAAATGTGTAGTTTGGCTCCGTGCTAGCCTGTAGCTGCAGCGGCTAGACCCCGAAGGCATGTCCTATAACGTTAGTTTGGCTAGCCAGCTAACAGTTTAGCTTAATGTTAACGTGTAGTTTTAAACATCTGCGCTAATTCCAACCGTGATGTGTTTATATGCAGCTTATTTGAAGAAAATAAATAAAAATATTAGTAAAAACTGAACGTACGTGGTAATATAATCACGTATTGTACGTCAAAAGCCAGAAACTAGTTTCACAAAGTACAAAGTAGCCACTTTAGAAGACATTGTGTTTGCACCATGTTTACTTCAAGTAGCCAACAGAGGCCTAAAGGATCAGCAGGCCTACTAGTAATGTTTAGGCTCCAATCTGGATCATAAGGATTCTGGGATAGGTCTAGTTTTTGCTTGTATAATTCTGGAAGTTATTTTGTTGTTTGTAATTTGATTTCTTTCTGTAACCTGCAGCTAAGTCAAACCCTGAGTCAGTGCAGCACCAGATACCAGAAGCAACCTCAGAGATGTCATCGCCACAGCCCAGTAAATATTTGTTATAATGCAATGCTTCACATATATGACACAATGTATATGTTTTCAGTGTTTTATTCACCATTATTAACAAATATGTTCTCAGATATTTCTTCGCGCAGCACTGATGTTTCAGAGACTGATGGTGCTGCCAAATCACACAAACTAGGTACAGCGTGAGAAAGAAGAGGGACATTTGTTCAATACAAAGTGGAAACTAAAGTAAAATACAAATTATCTTTCTTTATCTCATTGTGTGTAGACACGAGGAGGAAGAGGAGGGAGACTCGACAGAGCCCGTTCAAAGTGCCAGACAGTAATAGTATTTTTCTCAAGAGCATGAATGAAAAAGAGGACAGAAAAGAGGTTGGTGTGTGTGAGTGTGCAAGTTCTTTTCCATGCTGCATGATACATTGTGTGTGTGTGTGTGTGTGTGCAACACATTGTTTGCTCCTGTTCTCCATGCACAGGAGATGCGTAAATTCCTGGCGTTGCCAATTCATGAAAAGAAGACCCAAACTGCAAGAACGATGGCCAAGCTGACAAAAGAGCTGGTAGAACAGGTAGAGGAGGACGAGGAGGAGCAGGAGGAGGAAGAAAAGGAGAAAATGAAGAATCAAAAACAAATCAAGAGCAGGACGGTTCTCCCTAAAGAAACACCCAGGAGACACCAGCTGAAGATGGCCATGATGAAACGAGGTAAGTGGAGAGAGAGTCAAAGCATGCCCAAACGAAAGGCAGCATATGTTAACTCCTGTCCATCCTCTGTCCACAGAAAACTTTACAAAGGAAAGCAAACATGACTTAATGGCCATGGAACGGCAGAAAGCAGTGCTGGAGGTAAATGATTTCAGATAAGAGAAGGTGAATATTAGTGAGGAGCTTGTAAATGTTAAACAAAAAATAGACAAGCTTTGTTAGATGGAATGTATTAATATTTAGATTTTCCATCTCTAGTACATGTCTGGCTTTGCCTTCTTGCTTCATGTGTCCTCATTCTCCCTCCCTCAGTTGTCTCTGATGACGAAGAGGTCCGAGATTACAAGGATGGACAAAGCCATTGCAAAAGAGGAGGCCCAGCTGGAACAGCTCGCAAAGATCATCGAGAGAGACAACCTTCACTTTGAGGAATTTCTCAGGGAGAACGAGAAGAAGTCTGTGGAGGCCAGAGCATTGTAAGAAGTGTCGAGATGTGAATTGTTTGGCTGCTTTCTCATCTGCCTCCTCATTCTCAGCTGTGTTTTCACTTTGACTTCTACTTCTACTGAAAACAGACTTGATATGTGACCCTAAAATGTCACACTGAGAATGAATGCCTTCTCTCTGCGCTCAGTTTTGAACAGGAGGCCAGATCCAAGCAGGAGAAGAATGCCGAGATCAAGAAACTGACTGCTGAAATAGTGACAATAAAAGGGTAACACTTTAGTGCATGAAAGTGTAAAACTGTGAATACATTTGTTTTGTCCAGTGGGTGTAAATCTAGATTTCCCTTTTCTACAGTGAAATGGAACGTTTTGAAGAGACCCTGGTAGACTACAAGAGATACAAAGATCTCCTGTTCAAGTTGTCTCCCCCAGAGTGGCAGGAGGCCCAGAAGACCAAGGCTTTGAAAGCTAAAGACAAGAACAAGAACAGGGAGCCTGAGGAGTCAGCCACTGGGAACGGCAAGTACTTGGTACAATTTAAAAGCAAGTAAATCAGCATTAAATAGATTTTGAGGACCAGGGTAACTGGTCCTGATATTGTTGTTTTTACTTTGATGATGTGTGATTAAAATGTGTTCACAGGTGCAGAGATTGAAGATTCCAGTCCAGGTAAAGAGCTACCCTCTGTCAGAGAGACCAGTCAGTCCTCAGCTGACAGCAACGCAGTGTAAGGACAAAACACACCCAGCCCTCCACAGTAGTTATCTCTGACATTCATACACACACACACTGACCCAGTGGTAGATAACATGTTGTAACACCCAGCATGCTAGTGCCGTTTGGGGGATTGTGCATTGAATTAATTTATGTTCGTACTGCTGCAGAAACCTCACTCCAAACTCTTTCTTTGGCCCTCCAGGATCACAGACTCTAAACCGGATAGTGACAGCTCAGAATATGAGGTCAGTTTTCCCCAAACTGAAAACCTAGACTAATGAGATCCAGGCTCTCTTTTTGAGTTTTATTTTTCTGTGTGTGCAGCCCACACTGTTTCTATCTTACCCCACCTTGTCTGTCACTACTGCAGGATGAGCCGGAGCTGTACTTCACTAATCCCCAGCAGCTACTGGATCTGGTGACAGAGCTGACGGAGCAGAACTTGTCCTTGATTCAGAACTCTACAAGGGTGGAAGAAACACTGGAAGAGCTCCAGCAGTCCCTGGAGATAACCAGGAAAAAGATGTAAGCAGCATGGGCGGAAGGCTCTTGTTTGAAAATGAGCAGCTTGTTGATTCATTCAGTGTTAAAACCAGTTTCCTATGGTCAACAGACAGATCAAATGTTTTTATTTGGATGATTATTACACTTGTTTCTTTTCCTGTACATGATACTGATACTTTCCATCTGAAGTGAAAAGGATGAAGAGCAGCTAACACTGCAGATAAACGACATGAAACAGAGAATCGACAAAGAGAAGTCAAGAGGCGCCAAGCTCAAACAGATGGTTCAGCTCCACATCTCATTGAACACAGAAGACCAGGTAAGAAAGCAGAACGTGTCTGAATACAACCCGAGTGGTAAAGAACACTCAGAAATCATCCCCCTTCCGTCTCTTCCTTGCAGGATGTTATGTTGGATGCTCTGGGCGAGAAGGTGGCCGAGGTCCACTGCTCCTGCGTGGATGAAAGGATGACCAACCTCAGCACCGTGGAGAAGCTGGCCAATATTGAAAACCATATGTCTTCACTACTGGAGAGCCTTGAGGGCATTCCTGGAGAAAACTTAGAGATGATGAAGAAGATCAAGGACAGTGAGAAGAGGACCAGGTCAGTCTCCTCGCTTCAACAGGGATCACTGGTCTTTCCACAGAGAACTTATCATACAGGTGCACGTTATTTAAAAATCTCCTCTGTTCATGTCGCAGACAACGTGAAGAAAAACTAGTCGAGCAGAGAGAGAAACAGAAAGAAAGGATGAGAAGGTACTTGGAGAGATCCCTCGCTGACTCCAAGAAAGTAGTAAGTCATTTGGTCCTCCATCCTTTTATATATGTATATATTTTGATAATAGTAAACTTCACACATCGCCAGTCAATTAACAAACTCGCAGTGTTTCCTGATATCAACTGTCTAAGTGAAAATATAAAAAAATATATATGCTTAAACTCTGGCCGTTTCCTTTCAGAATGTGAGAAAGCTCATGCCAAGATGCATGCCTGTCGCCCAGAAAGTCAAAGTCAGCCATGTGGACAGCACACCGGCTGAAGATGAGTTCTATGCCTCCCTCTACACCTATGACGATGTAGAGTAAATAAAAGAGATATTAATGTAAAGAGAAAAAAAAATGTATATTTGACTGTCGGCATCACATTCATGACACTAAATTAAATCAACCTGGGTGGCACTAGTAGCTCAGTCTGTAGGGACTTGGCTTGAGGAACCGGAAGGTGGCCGACTCGAGTCTAGAATGGACCAAAGTATGGATGTTGGGCTGGTAGCTGGAGAGGTGCCAGTTCACCTCCTGGGCACTGCTGAGGTACCGACCCCCTAACTGCTCCAGCCACTATGTGTCACTCCACCATGTCTCCACATTTGCATGTCTAAGAAGGTTGTGTGTGTGTCTGGTTGTGTTTCAGGTAAAATGCATGTTTAAAAAAAATCAAAATAAAGTATCTGTTCTATTATATCATATCAAACTGGAGCTAAACAAAACAGACACCCATCATGAAAAACTCAACAACAAAACTATAAATGGGAGCAATTTTAATTTGTCATTCTACAGCGCAGGGCGGGAAATGAACTTGCTGACATAAAATTTACCTTTAAATTTACCTTTGCCTTAAGCGGCCATTTTCATTTCTACATTTTCTTGTGATAATGAACGATATGAACGTTAATTTAATCTGCTTTCTAAAGATGTTGAGTTATCTTAAAATAACCAACAATGTTGTCCAGAGATAACAACATAAATACAATGTATTGTTACCAATAAAAGTTACATACAAATGAACTGTTCTGTAACAATTTTATTTTCATTGTCATGATTATGTGTTCTGTCCTTAGAGGTTCAACTTCATCATTATGTCAAATCTTCCAGGTATACAGTGTCTGACCTAGCAGGCCATAAATATTATTAAAAAAATATAAAATGAATCTTCGGGCCTCATGAACTCTGACCGCGGGCCGTGAATGGCCCCCGGGCCGTACTTTGAACATCCCGGCTTAGTGCCTCCCCCGCCCCTCTCCGTCATTCCCGTCGCTGTCTGATGACAGAGTCGGTGTTTACCATGGCGGCTGTCTGCTAATTGAAAGAATAAAATGTGTTTTATGTGTTTTATATCGGCGGGAACTCTCCTAGTTTTATAAAGAATTAAAGCCTGAACATACTTTGTCCACAATGACCAACAGAACATCTTATTTCTACGACCCGGACGTGGGAAACTTTCATTACGGTGAGTTTGGCTCGTCGCAGTGAAAACAGGCCTACAGAGAGGTGCTAACGGGAGCTAAGCTACATGCTAACAGCTGCAGGTTTATTTTAATATCTACATATTTTTTATGCATTCACGCGCTCTTAGTTCATTTTAGAGATAACCTGAGCTGCTTTTCACTACAGCAAAGTTTTTATATTTATATATTTGTGGCTACAGTCTGTAGAAAATGGAAACATCCGGCTCGGTTAGCCAGCTAACGCTAGGACCGTTAGCTGTAATGACTGTGTCTGTTTGCTGTCCTGCAGCAACTTTAATGTCTTTAAATGTCACTTTGCGGTGATTACAGATCATTACAATATTATTTATTGTATTTAGACAGTTGAAAGGTAACCGTATGTCATTTTCCGACAGTGAAATAGTTTATTGTAACCACACCAGATCTCAAGATCATGCAAACATACATGGTGCTGTTAATGCGTGTTTACTCAGTACTGATTATTCTCTTTAATTAAAAGCAGAGCTTCTCTTTTCTAACGACACATCATCCATAAAAATGTGTTTTAGCAGGTTTTTCCTGTGTGGTGTAACAAATATATCCATGTCAAGACCACAACAGCTGCAAAGTTTCTCCACCCGAATCACACTCATTCACTCATTAAACAACAAACTGACGAAATGAGCGTGAACTAGTTCATTTTTTGGGTGTTAAAATAGTTAAAAAGAAGCATCAAATGGTCCTCATCTGAAACTGCTCCCTGTGGCAGGTGATTTGCCGCAATCTCCTGATTGTAGAAGGATCTTTTTTCCTTTGAGTGCACGAGATTGATAAATTTAACTTTAAAATGTACAAAGTTTTCTTGGAGGTAGCTCTGAGGCCAAGAGGCTCTGAGGTCCACCCACCTCAGTCTGCTCTCCAGTAGTGAAATATCTGTATCATAATGTTTTAACTGTCTGTGTTTGCCAGGTGCTGGTCATCCCATGAAGCCTCACCGTTTGTCTCTGACACACAGTCTGGTGTTGCACTATGGACTCTACAAGAAGATGATGGTGAGCAGCGCAGACAGACGGTGCTCCCCCGCTGATGCTTGAGTGGGGAGAAAACAAATGCAAAGTTTCATTCTGTACTTTCTGAAGTTTTCTCTTCTGTTAATTAGGTGTTCAAACCGTACAAAGCGTCTCAGCACGACATGTGTCGGTTCCACTCTGAAGACTACATCGACTTCCTGCAGAAGGTCAGCCCCAACAACATGCAGGGCTTCACAAAGAGCCTCAACACCTTCAACGTCGGAGACGACTGGTGAGTATTCCAGGTTTTTTTTTTCTCATAAAAAATAATGCTCTTACTGCGAAAACCATGAAAATATTTTGCCCGTGCCTTTTTGTTTCAGTCCGGTGTTTCCGGGTCTTTTTGAGTTTTGCTCGAGATACACTGGAGCTTCTTTACAGGGAGCTACACAGCTCAACCACAAGGTAACACACACACACGCACACAAAAGGTAATGTTGAATATCAATGATCTGTACCTTTAAGCTGTCACAAGCGTCACTGAAACATGCTAAAGACATGTTAACTTCCTGACCTGCTCTGTGGTTTGATGAACACGTGTTTAGCAGATGATGCCTAAATCACTGGACGCCCTCACACAGCATTGAACTGAAACAGCTGCAGCACTAACTGCTCAGGATTACATTATTATATTGTGATTGTAACATTTATATTGATATATTTTACAGATTTGTGACATCGCCATCAACTGGGCCGGAGGTTTGCATCACGCCAAAAAATTTGAGGTCAGAACAAAGTCCCATGTATCAGCGTCTTTCTCTTAAGCGGTGAACGTTTAAAGCACTAAAATAGATTTTCTGTGTTTGCAGGCCTCTGGGTTTTGTTACGTCAATGACATCGTCATCAGTATACTGGAGCTCCTCAAGTAAGACGAGACAGTCCCGAATCTCCTTCATCGCGTGTCTACCGCGTCTGTTTCTTTCTTCACCGCTGTGTTTGTGTTGCAGATACCACCCCAGGGTTCTGTACATCGACATAGACATTCACCATGGTGACGGCGTACAGGAAGCCTTTTACCTGACTGACCGCGTCATGACTGTGTCCTTCCACAAATACGGGAACTACTTTTTCCCAGGAACAGGTACAAGACCAGATTCTTTATTGTTTGTAGCTGAAGGCTCAACATTTGCTGAACTTCTAATCAGGTTGAAATAGTTAAGAATTATCTACAGAAAACATTTTACAAAGTTTGTAAAAGTTTCCTTTTAACTTGCATCTTTCATAGATAATTTAAAGGAGTCTGGCTCCACACAAGATGAAATAATGGCCCATAAACATGGCCTATATTAGTTATTGTTAACTGTGAAACTGTATTTGTTTATGATGAATTTTCTGCATTTTTTTGTTTTCATTCAAGCAGCTGCTAAATGTTGGCAAGAAAGACACAGTTTTGACAAGTTAAGTCATAAGTTATGACTGTGTGTGTGTGTGTGTGTGTGTGTGTGTGTGTGTGTGTGTGTGATTGCTGCAGGTGACATGTATGAGGTGGGAGCAGAGAGCGGCCGGTACTACTGCCTCAACGTTCCCCTCAGAGACGGCATCGATGACCAGAGTGAGCTCACTTCCTGCACAGAGTTTATTATTGATTACTATAATTCTTGCTGTTGACTGTGTCAGCTGCTACAACCAACATGATGTGTGTGTGTGTGTGTGTTTCAGGCTACAGGCAGCTGTTCCAGCCTGTTATTAAACAGGTGGTGGACTTTTACCAGCCGACCTGCATCGTTCTGCAGGTCAGTGAGCGATTGTGAATCTCCGCCGCCGTCCTCATCTGTTTAATTAACACTTGTCATCTCATCGTGGATCACGCGGTCCACGTGTGTGAGGACATCGACACATGCTTCAGTTTTAGAGTGATCAGGGCCCGATAAAGTCAGGCTGTAATCACAGGAATATTGTTGTGGTTCTCCTTCCAGTGTGGAGCAGATTCTCTGGGCTGTGACCGACTGGGCTGCTTCAACCTCAGCATACGAGGACACGGGTGAGACCGACCTCGCTTTTTTTTTTTTTTTTTTTTTAAATGTGTCACATGACTCCTTTGGTCAGGTCATGTTTAAGGTGTTAATACTTTACTTCCTGTCTTCCAGTGAGTGTGTGGAGTTTGTGAAGAGTTTTAAGATTCCTCTGCTTGTCCTGGGAGGAGGAGGGTACACAGTGAGGAACGTGGCCCGCTGCTGGTAAGTCTGACACGCACACACACACACACACACACACACACACACACACACACACACACACACATCGTGGTGTTAATGATCAAGAGGTGACGGAGGTTGCGTGTTCGGAGTTTAGTCTTGGATTTGTTATTTAAAGTAACAGCTGCTTTGTTCTGTTCGCAGGACCTTTGAGACGTCTCTGTTATTGGATGAATCCATCAGTGACGAGCTTCCTTATAGCGGTGAGTTTTTCTCCTGCACCTCAGTGTCGTGTCGCTCAGAGAAAATGCATTCACTGAGCAGTTTTTATTTTTGGCGCCATCTGTTGGAAGAGCAGTGATTTGCGTTTGAGAATCCTTGTTTCTGTCCTCTGCAGAGTATTTTGAGTACTTTGCTCCAGACTTCACACTGCACCCTGACGTCAGCACCAGGATAGAAAACCAGAACTCCAGACAGGTGAAACACAACCCCACATTTATTATAGACCACTTAAAGGGATAGTTCGGGATTTTTGACATGAAGCTGTATGGCATCCCCGTCAGTAGTGTCGCACAGCCACACCGACTTACCCCCGACAGTGTCCCGTGGGCCGAGTTCTGTCCAGGTTTGGTCAGCAACGAAAGTAGTCCGGCAGGTTTCCAGGGACACGTAAATAAAAAGTTTTTCTTCTCAAAACAGCATGTGTTCAAAAGAGTGATTTATTTGCATCGCAAAACCGATGTCGACGAAAAAGTCCCACGTCGTAATCACTTGGCCCTAGTTTCTCTCTTTTTGTATCTCTGTGCTGCTGCAAGTGGCCGCTACTGTTTGCGGACGTGCCGCGTCGGAATGGGGCGCTTTCCGGCTCTTTCGGCCCCACCACGCTCTCTCTGCGCAGCCCAGCCCTCGTCTGTCATCTTGCAGCAGCGCAGAGATACAAAAAGAGAGAAACTAGGGCCAAGTGATTACGACGTGGGACTTTTTCGTCGACATCGGTTTTGCGATGCAAATAAATCACTCTTTTGAACACATGCTGTTTTGAGAAGAAAAACTTTTTATTTAAGTGTCCCAGGAAACCTGCCGGACTACTTTCGTTGCTGACCAAACCTGGACAGAACTCGGCCCACGGGACACTGTCGGGGGTAAGTCGGTGTGGCTGTGCGACACTACTGACGGGGATGCTATAGAGCTTCATGTCAAAAATCCCGAACTATCCCTTTAAAGAGTTAGAGGGTCTGCAGGACTGAAAGTGTCGGTGCCATAAATCCATTTTAGCACTCTGTAACTGTGTACATGTTGGTGCAGTACCTGGAGCAGATCCGTCAGACAGTGTTCGAGAACTTGAAGATGCTGAACCACGCGCCCAGCGTCCAGATCCACGACGTACCGTCCGACATGCTGAGCTACGAACGCACCGACGAGCCCGACCCCGATGAGAGAGGGGGAGAGGAAAACTACACCAGGTCGGTAACAGTCGGATGATGAGCTGTGTTGTTTCATATTCATGAGTTGTTGGTGTATCTAACTAGCTGTCACTTCCTCACTCCCTCAGGCCGGAGGCAGCCAACGAGTTCTACGACGGCGATCACGACAACGACAAAGAGAGCGACGTAGAAATTTGACCTACGAGAATGAGAGGAGTGGAGCTTTTTTCTGCCGGTCTGTTTGCATCGGCTGCCGTCTTCAAACATCACGTCCTCACTGCAGATTCAACAGAAACTCATAAAAACCTCTGCTAGGACTGACGGGACTCTGAAGCCCTGCTCTTTCTCTCTGTACGTTCTCCATCAGCCACTGACATCACAGTTTCACCACCTTCAGGACAGACGTGACGTTAGCACCAGAGCCTTGTGTATAGTGCCAGTGAGCGCACGTCCACACACAGCACTATTTCCATTTCTGTTTGGTTCTTTCAGTCGCCACATGTTGAATATTATAACAGACAAGTTGAGCCCAAACTGCTGTATGTACTCGCTGAACACTGAGACAGACGCAGAGCAGGTGTGTAAAAAGATGACAGGTTAAGATGATCCGTCTTGTTCTGAAGTTGCAAACGGTGTCACCTAGAGTCAGGGCTGAAGAACGAACTCTTCTGTACGCACACATGAACAGTCAAATATGTCCATTTTGATAATAGCTTTTTTTTTTGGTTACATTTTTTCCACTTGTCTTGTTTGTTATTATCTTACTATTGAAACGTGTTTGACTTTTGAGAAAGGAGAATGTCATCAGCAGTATTTTAGTTACAGCCTAAACGCTCGTAAAGTACGTTCTGCCAACCCCGGAGATGTAAGAGCAGTTAGTTTGGACCCCTGTGTGACATTCAGTGACACGTGAAGGCACTTGATGAAGAAAAAAAAACACTTCCCACCAGGTGTCACAGAAAAGTTTTTGATTTACCGTATAAGAAGCTGCTCAAGTGCCTGTCAGGATCCAGTAATCACACATTAGTCACTTCAGATCTTTTTTTTTTTTCACGTGCCTTCCAGCTCTGAGAAGTCAAGCATGGCACCTTCACATCACCTTCTGTATGAACTCTGCGTTGTTCTGTAAACGAGGCTGATCCAAACAAGTTTTCATTCCTTTCTCTGCTCTTTTCTGTGTGTATATACACGTATAAATGTATCAGCTATGAGTGTGTTCATAATGTAGAGGAGGACCACGGTGGTAGTTTTGTACTGAAGCAGGAAGTTGACTCAGATGTCAGTGCTGCTCCTTCATTAAAACAGGTGTAATCACAGGAGGAACACTGACGCCTGACGCCTCCAGTCCTCTTTTAGCCAGAAATTGTGATTTTTGATATTGTTGTCTACTTCTGTTTTTAATAAAAAGAACTAAATGAATCACACGTGTGTACGTAATAACGCGCGCTCAACATAAATATAACCTTGATTAAATGCATGGTTTAGCGTGGTTTTGAACACCGCCACTAGAGGGCGACACATCAGCGAGGTTTACTGAGCAGGTGTGGAGTCCCCCGTCTCTCTGACCACAGTGCAAATAACCATACACACACACACACACACCAGGAGGCAAAGCTAAAGTCACATGAACTTTATTCCTCATTCATCCAGTGATATGTAGAAGTTCTTACACAACAAACAGTACTTCAGGAGAATACACACTAATACCTGCAGATTCAAATCTCAACAGAAAGGACCTAACTTACCAAAACTATTCTGCTTCAAGCAAATCCAGCGTTTAACCCCGTTTGATCCAAACGTCAGAAAACGCTGCTTTCATCTCGTGACTTGAACCACACGGGGTTAAATACCAGATTTTCAGTTTGCATGCAGATCCAGCCAAAAATACCAGGTTTCAATATGTGAAATTAGTTTATGTCTGGCAGTAACAACTAGCAGTTCCAAGGTAAGCCGGCAAATCAAGCCTCTTTTTGATGGATTATTCTGTAAGGCTCTGGTCAGGAAATGGAGAGTTTGGCAAACCTGGGCACAGGCTGATATACGGACACCGTTCACTTCAGCTGAACACTCCGAGTGAATGAAGAAATGTTGGTTTCCTCTGATGAGTAAAGTGTTAAAGTCTTATCTGCACTGCAGATGCGATGTAAACTTTTCTAAGTAAGTTATGTCTGAGTGTTGAGCGCAGATCAGAGTTCGTGTTCAGCTGCAGAAACTGGCATCAGGATGACAGCCTGCTGTTTTTTGTCCAACTTGTCCACACCTCTGGTTTGAGCCTTGTGAGGGCCAAGAGAGTCCCAACACTGATAACTAATAACTTCAAATAAATAAGCTTAATTCACGTACACCGTATATTAGAAACCGACTTTAAAAAGACACGAGGCTGAATTGATAACGAGGGAGGAGAGTCCGAGCGTGACGTCTGAGGGTAACGGGGGGAGTTTAAAAATCTGATTCCAGTTTATTTAACTTTACAGACACACGTCAGCAGAGGCGACAGGAAATCTAATTCTGGGACAAACATTTAAATTCAGACGCCCAAACGCGAAATCGCCCTTCTTCAGCCACAAACCGGAGGAGACGAGTGACGAGCAGACGGGATTAAAGTGCAGTTGATAGGTGTCGGTGCTGTACTGTGGGTACTGTAGTTAAAATGAAAGGCGCTTACCCAGCGTGCACCGAGAGAGAAGTCGTGATAAATGACCCCGAGACGTCAGCACTTTTCTGCGGTGGGGAAAATGGTTTCTAGGACCAGAGGATTGCGGTTGGCAGCCAGGGTTTAAAACTGGCAGCAAGGGGCTGACTCTGACACGCCGTACCCAGCTCTATTAATACATCCATGACCTACGCACACACACCATTTTGCTGAGGGCAGATGAAGAGACAGAAAGGGCTCAGACGACGAACAGACAGGAGAAACACAAAGAGCAGCAGATCAATAACATGACGTGGGGTTATTTCCATCAGAAGGCACTTGACTATGGAAACATTTCTCTCTCCTCATGTTTGAGCGTGTTAGCACAAGTCATTTAAAGTTTTTCCAGTGGAGAAAAAGTTTCTGCAATCTTGAAAATGTACAACTTATTTCGTTCAAGTAATCTGAAGTAAAACTATGATCAGCCTTGTACAATAACACAACCAAAACGTAGCTTCATTAATGAACCCTGACCCGGCCTGGCTCGGCCTCTGAAGTACTCTGACAGGAGTGCTCGTCTGCTGCAGTGCTGTTACTCTGTATTCTGTACCAAACAATGATTATCTGACTCCGGTGAAATGTGACTGAGGTGCGGGAGGAGGGAGGGTGTGCGTGTGTGCGGGTTCTACAGCTCTTCGCTCTCGTACAGCGGGGCGGTGTGCTGGGCCGGGCTCTCCACGGTCAGGGCGGGCACGTGGCTCAGAGAGGACAGCAGCTTCAGCGTCTTGGAGCCAGGGGGCGCCGTCTTCATGGGCGCGGCTGTGCGAGCTGCGAGGGGAGTGAGGGAGGAGGGGTGAATTCAAATCTACCTTCACTCATCAGTTACATGTTCTCATTTTTGATTGTTTGAGCAGTTTTAATCGCGTTGAACCTCCAGAAGGCGACTACTGCATAGAGAAACCTACTTTTTCATGTTACATGTGCATAAAATTGTGTATTTTCTGGAGAGAGCGGAGCCGTAGAGCTCATTAACCTCTCGGGAAAAGTCTTTTTTTGTTTGTTTTGTCTGACAGACCTGCACATGCCTTGTTTATCTCTATTAATAATAATGAATGACACCACCGGCGTCACCAGAAGCGGCGGCAGATCTTACTGGTAGACGACTTGGGCTAAACATTCCTTTCATGCCAGGTGTCTGAAAATAACTCTTCTACCCTGCACGGCACGGCACGGCACAGCATGGCTCAGTGGATGGAGCAGACAATAGATCCACAGCTTGACGTTGTGTTTTCAAACTCATAAAACTATGAAACAGATTTCAGAGTTTCATGCACCTGAAATACACAAAGTACGAGCTGTAATCAACCACAACCGTGTATCGGTCAAGACTCAAAATGCAGAAATCGTAAATAATGTAACAGCTTCCTCTGCTGATGCTTGACCCGGTTACACTGGTGACTATGAAACTCTTGCATACACCCTGTAAAACCTCTTTCTTTCTCCAGGTTCAGATGAACCTTTAACTCACTTTCAGGTTTGATAATAAGGTGTATAGTCGCCCGCTCAGGTGTGACAGAGGGTCAAATACTTGTCTTTGTCAGCCCTCTCACTCAGCTCTGTTTCCACGGAGCAGATGGCGTGTTACGTGATCGAGAAGAAACCTAATAGCTGTGTTGTATTTTCGTCCGGTGAGCTTTCTCTCTCTCTCTCTCGCTCTCTCTCCATACTTATCTCTGTGACTCGGTGATCACGCAGTATTCTTTAGGAAAGCTCAACAGCCCCGCGCCTCGTATGTTCATCAAGTTTCCACTCGATCACATAACAGCATTTGCCTGACGTGTCCCGGCCCGTAGGGCTGGATTCACTGTAGCGTTCAGCGCTCGACATTCTCCATCTGCTGTTTGATTTTACAGCCCGGGCTACTATGGTAACTACCGGGTTATCTCATACGTACCGCAGATAGCGGAGACGGGCTCTTTAAAGCAAATTTGCATAGAAAGAAGAGCACACGGAGGACTTACTGCCTACATCCAGCCTGGCGTTGCATGTGGACATGCCAGCTTCGTTGATGGCAGAGAGAGTGTACCAGCCGGCGTCGGACTTCATCAGCCTCTCTATCAACAAGCACTGCCGGCCCGAGCCGTCCTGATACAAACTGTGGACGAACAAAGAGAGAGATGTGGTCGTCACAGAGTTAACACATCGCGTCCGTGCGGGCTGAGCATTTCAAATAATGGCACACATAAACCAAGACATGAAACAGTGCGGAAAGCAAGCTGTGTGTATGCAGTTTCCTATTAAATGATGTTACCTGCCATTGGGACTCTACATGAAATGATGTTGTTGCATTTGACACAGATCACGAGATCAAGAGTGACAGGAAAGGAAGGATTGAGAGGGGGGCACTGCATGCAACAAAGAGCCACAGGTCAGAACTGAACCTTGAGCTGCTGCAGCAAGGACTGAGCCTTCGTACATGGCGTCTGCCATGTGAGCTAACCGGCACCCCTACATATTATTTTCATACATTACCATATTTTAAGTTGATAAGAGGAACTTCCAGCAGATCTGGAGCAACATTGTCATTCATCGGTTTCATGTTTAAGCCGATCTGATGACGGTTATGTCCAGTATTCACTCTCTTTTAGCTCTGTTTTTGGTCTCCACCAGCTCCCGAAGGAAATATCTGGCTTGTTTGTTACCACAAGTGATTTCTTTCTTTGGTTTTCTGGCATCTATTGACAATAAAAAAGTAGTGATTATAGTTTCTCTAATGCTGCTGCACTTGATCAACAGTTACTTTAACTAGTTGGTTCTTCTACCAGATTAATCTTAAATAGTTTGTTTCGATCCGAACAGGAGAAAATGAGAGACACACAGGTGAACGTGACTCGATCACACTGACTGAGGCAGAAAACAAAACGTGCTTTGTTGAACACTTGACAGGTCCGACATGTTTATCGAAGAATGGACCTTCAGGATCATCGACCGACTCTGATGTGCAGCAGTGGAGTGCAGTTAATGTGTAATGAAGTGCTTCCTGTTGACCTCACCTCATTCTGTGTGGGTCGATGCGCAGCATGTCTTTATCCTTTTTCCAGAAGAGCTGTGGAGGAGGTGAAGCGTCCACTTTACACTCTAACCTCACAGTGTCGCCCTCTAGAGCTCTGGAGTTCAACATCTTCTGGACGAAGGTGGGAGGACGGAGAACCTCCTGGGCTGCAGAGAGGAAGAGGAGATTCTCATTATTACATCATTATTACGCTGAAATTCAGTTTAGAAACAGGATGTGAGGACGTTTTTACCTAATACATCAAGCTTCATGGTAAATCTGCTCTCCCCTGCTCGGTTCCTGGCCACACACTCGTACACTCCGGCATGGTGCACTGTGACGATCTCTATGATGAACGAGTGCATCCCCTTTTCACACACCAGCATCTTGTGGTAGTCGTCTGGACGAATGGCTTTACCGTCCAGATACCAGCAGACGTCTGGTGTCGGGAGGCCTCCGACCTGGATTCAGAAAAGTTTTATTTTATTCCAATTAACTTGCACAAAAGCATTATTAATATCATGATGCAGCCCCTGACTTTGAATGGATACAGACTTAAAAGTATTAATAAACTTGGGAAAAAAAAACACCCTTGGTGTGTGTGTGTGTGTGTGTGTGTGTGATTCACCTTGAAGTCAATCCTACAGAAGCGTCCCTCCTCTACAGTGAGGTCTGGAGGGATCTGCAGGAAGCGAGGAGCGTAACATTTCTCCTGGATAGCTGAGCCTTCGTTTGCCCTCTCATCTGTCCCTGAGTGGTGCCTCCCCCTGCAGGGACAGGCAGACAGAACTTATTTATTCATTATTCACTTTCAGCGGATGAATTTCACAGCCCACCAGTGAGGACACATGGGCAAGTTACCATATTACTGCTGGCCCCTGTTCCAGTTTCTGTCCTCTGACAGCGCGGCTACTGGAGACATTTCTATCTATAACACATTTTTATCTTTTTTAGACTTTTAGTGGCTCATCGCACGTCAACAGTACATGCCACTCAGAAGTGGTTGTACTCCTGGTGGAAACGTTGTGATTAGGAGCTTATGTTGCAGCCATTTTGGTCGATTTGGTGCAAGGTTTAACCATTTTTGACCACTTACATCCCTCCAAAATATCACATTAAGAGACTGTGACACCACAGAAAAACTCATCAAAAACATGGTGATATGTGTCTTTAGTTTGTGGCTGTACAGTTTCATGAGGCTGTGATTATCCTAGACGTCATGTCAGGTTTTTTTTTTTTTTAATGGTCTCATGGCTGCTATGGGGACTAACATTATAAATCACATTGAAACGCGTGTCAGCTTTCCAGTCAGACCCAGTTTATACAATTTCAAAACTATTTCAGAACCCCAGCAGAAATATTCCAATGTCATTAGGTTGGGAATAACACATTTAAAGAGCAGCGTCTCTGTAAGTGGGTAACCACAGAACCAGAAAACACATTTTCATTCGGACATCTTGAAATTGGGCATGGCAGTTTTTTACATCGCCAAAATGGAGACAAACTTTCTTTCGCTCCCTTCCCGACCAGCGACAGATCTCAGTCCAGATGTCAGATTTTCAAGAGTAATGCTAAAATATTAAATGACTGTTTACATCCAATGCTTCTGTGATATAACCTGTAGTACTCTGCATGACTGCAAGGAGCTTACATGGACAGAAACTCCTTCATGAGTTAGACAGGACCTGAAAAGCAGAAGATCAAGGTTCTAATGTTGACTGGGATGATTCTGGGTTAATAATTATAAACTGTATTTACCATAGTCCACCTGTGTGTCGTCCCTCTGGTGACTCTGGTGGCTGTAACGCAGAACAGATCGACATAAGCAGAGGAGATCACAGGATTTAACTTCGAAAACTAACTGTAACGGTCAACAGCTTGACAAAATGCCAGGAGGGTAACTCTGTGTGTGTGTGTGTGTGTGTGTGTGTGTGTGTGTGTGTGTGTGTGTGTGTGTATTCTGACACAGTGGTCCTTTTGTCACCAGTGAAAGGGGCTCGTTCTCAGAAAAGCAGGCTAGAAATAGCCGCTGACAAACCTTGTTGGCTTCAGAGGACGTGTGTGTGTGTGTGTGTGTTGTGTGTTGGTGCTGTGTGTAAAAGAGAGGGAGAGAGAGAATAGAAGGTGCAAAGCCCTGTGAGCGACAGAGGCTTTTTGACAGAACAATCCCGCACACACACACACACACTCACACACACAACTGGTCAAAATGACAGCATGAGACAGCTCGCTGCTGATTATGCTGCCAGGCTTTTTCAACTCTGTCCTCGGGAGCCCATCAGGAGGCCCCGAGAAGGGGAATGGGCTCCCGCTGCAGCCATTCAGACCCAAACGATGGTAATAATGTGTGGTCTTTACTCAGAATGAAAGCTAATGGCTTTTCTGACCCGAGCCAACATAAATGCAGCACTGCAACACACACGAGTCAGTGAGAAACACGCTGTTAGAAATGATACGATGGAAGGATGATTATGATTAAATGATGATGAAGATGTCCACTGACTACATAAAAGTTTGCTGTCGTACCTGGTCGATCTGTGAGTCTGAAAGATTGTCTTGGTCAAACATGTAGGTGGCGTTGTCTGGACCCAGCAGCCTACGAGCCATACGCTCCTCATAGGACAGTTTCTGTCGAAATTGAAGCTTTATACTGTTAAACTGTCATTTTTTTCCTTTCTCCACACACACACACGTTAAAAGTGTGCTGTGATTTGTTTCTGGTGAACTTCTGTATTCTGTTAGGCTCAAACAGGCACACACTGTGTCAGGGTTGAAGGGGCTGGAGAGTGTGTGTGAGTGTGTGACGGTGGAGGGGTGTTTTCATTTCGTTTGATGAATTTAATGTAGGTTTCTTGGACTTCCAACGCAGGACACACACGGACGGACGGACACACACACACACCTGACTGGTTCTCCTCCTGGCCTCCTTCGAGCGCAGCTTCTTCTCCAGATCCTGGATGAGGGCGTCTTTGGAGCCCTGGATGTCATCGTCTGTGGAGCGAGCGGAAGAAGGCCGAGGAGCTACAGACTTCTTCAGGATGGGTTTGGGAAGGCTGGCGGACAAAGAAGGAGACAAGTGAATGAAACATGCACACACCATCATCTACATGCCGAATGGGTGAATACTTTGACTCACGTGTTTGGCGTCCCCTTGTAGCTGGCGGGCAGGGAGACCACAGCAGGCGGTACTCTGTTCTGACTGCTGGGAGTGTTGGGCTGAGAGAGAGAGGAGGAGGTTGGAGAGAGAGGGGAGCGAGGCTGGGAGGAAGGAGAGGAGGAGGCCCTCATCGGGAGGAGAGGGCTTGAGGGGGAGAGTGGGGAGCGGGATGGGGAGATGGAGGGCTGGGGGAAGTTGGAGTTTGGAGACAGCTTGGAGGGGGAAAAGGGGGAGAAGGCAGACTGGGAGGGCAGCACAGAGCAGAGGTAAGCAGCAGGTGCTGACATGGTGTCCTGGTTGGCTGGCAGGGTGGCGCTGCCGAGGCCGGTGGCACTGGGGACGCTGGGGGTGAGGGTGATGGTGGAACGCATGGTGGTGCGGGGGAGAGAGGATGATGGAGCCGGGAAAGGGGAAGAGGTGGTGGTGGTGGAGTCAGAGGGACTGAGCAAGGGGGTGGTGGAGGAGAGAGGAGGTGCTGCTGCAGAAGAAGAGGCCGGGGTGGAAATAGGAGAGCTGACACTGGATGAGGAGGGAGAGGACTTGTTTGTGCCGTTGGCCTGGGCCTGGGTCTGGATCTGGATCGGGATCTGTACAGCAGACTGGGTTTGGTTCTGACTGAGGCTTAGTGACTGAAACTGTGACTGGGTCTGCGACAAGGACTTGGACACCGACTGAGACTGGGAAAAGGACTGACTCATTTTAGTTTGACTCTGTGTCTCCGTAACAAGTGGACTATTTTGGGGACTGTTGAGGTTATTTTGGTTCTCCTGGGCCTCCCGCAGAACGCTTTCATAGCTGGGAGCCTGGAAGGAAGGCTGCGATTGAATAAAATGCCTCGGACGCTCATAGTTAAAGGCGCTGGGAGGGAAGGCGCTGGCGGTGAAGGTAGGCAGGTCTGACAGGTTCATGTTGTTGCCTCCTGACTGGGAGGACTGGAGGAGAGAGAACACACACATTCAGTGAAGAAGAGGAAACATTCGGAAACTTTTACACATTTCCAATCGCTGGGATGAAGCCAGTGAACATGCACCTCGAATGCTTAAAGTAGAAAACCCATCCAGTGTTGGGAAGTTGTTTGTTCTTGTCAATGAAAGTCTGTTATATTTTTAAAAAGACAACTCCTCACAAGATACTTGAGACTATCTCCTGGTAGCAGAAATGTTCTTACAGAGAAGCTGATCTTGCTCGGGGTGAACAGCTTGGGTGTCTGGGTCGTCTCCTTGACTTGGGTTGGTGAGGGCGGAGGGGGAGGGCTGGGCGTACAGGCTCTGACAGTGACCACCGTTGACCTTTGTCCCTCCTCCTCGCTGCGACCAAAGAGCTCTTCAGATGAGTAGTTGGCCGCCTGAGGCTCTGGAAAACTGACACATAAAAGCGAAGATCGGATTATAGTCACAGGCCGAGAGTCCGAGAAAGGGATGATGAAAATCAACAACGGAGCTCCGAAAACTAAAGGATGTGTGATTTCCAGGCTGTTCCTCTGCAGTATCAGCTCTCGCAGGAAATAATACCAAGATTCAGAGCTCCTAAGTTGACGGAGTAAGCGAGACAAAATGTTCATTGTATCTTTTATTTTTCAGTGGTTGCCGTGCTCGCCCTAATCCAACGCTGATTTGGAATCAGCTGATGTCACCGCGACATTACTCAACTTTTCAAACCAGCCTGTCATCAACTGAGCAAAATGTCCAAGTGTCTTTAAATACAGAATAAATGCTCCAATCTGGCTGCCATCGTACTTCAGGGACTGTTTAATGAGTGTAACAGATATCGCAGGGTCTGCTCCCATTTCAGCCCACTCAGTGGTTTTCTTCCTGTAATACCAAGACTGACTGGTCCTCTACTTTTCTCCTAGGAAAGAATGTTGTTCCCATGACTACCACGTCGTCTGGGCTATGCAGGAGCATAATGACAATAGCAGCCTCTCTCTCCTCTCTCTCACTCACACACACAAACACACACTCTTACTTATACACACTCGCTCAGTGTTTTTCTGTGTTTCTCATGAGACGGTTTGGGTCAGCCAGCGTGAGCTGACCTAGTGTCTCAAACTGTAATCATGGTCCTGGATTGAAATACAAAGATGGAGAATCCCGTTTGTCCTGAGGAGTGAGGGAAAATGGTGGAAAGGGTTTCTAGATGACAAAATGTGCCTCGTGTCACATATTAGGAGGTGATCCAAGTGTTTGGACCATGGTCTAACTTATTTTTTAAATATCCGACTAACTAAAATATTAAAACTTTGTTAGATCGATACTTTATTTTCCTTGCAAAGAAATTTGTTGCCGCAGTCTGAACAAAGTGTCACAGAAATAAATAATACACAAATACATTAAACAACACAACATAACCACAAAATAAAAAATATAAAGCCTGACTGATATTGGATTTTTACTGACTTTAGAGGCTTTTATATGGTGACCAAATTGGTAATTTTTTAAGCTGAAACAAAAAGAGATATTTGTCCTGATGTGACTGCAGACTGCTCTGAAGGCTGCTTTCTTTAACAAGTAACTATATTTCAGTTAAATCTTTAACATGTTAAATAATTTAACATATACGTCGTCAAACAAGTCTAGTTGACTTTGCTGAAATCTGCTCACTCACATAAATATTACAAATGAGTTTTCTTTCTGCGTTATGTACGTGAAAAAAGCAGCTTACATATCGGTTCACGTCGGATAACATATGACTATACCAACATGTCTGTGATCGGCCGGTCAGTCGATAATCTAGAGATGATCAGGCTCCATTTGAGGCTGATACCAAAATTTTAAATAAATAGATGTAAAAATAAATGATTACACATGGGCTAATATTCAATCAGTTCAAATCCAGCTCTAGCAAGGAATAATACCGAAGTTATTATTATTAATAATATTAATAATAATAAGTTATTATTATTAAAGCAGAGAGAGCACAGGTGTCAACATTCAGCTGTCCTGCAGTCACACCTGAATATAAAGCAGCAATGATAAATGTTATGACAAACACCTGTCACTGATGAGTGTGTACAGTAAATGTAACATGCAGAGAAACTCTAAAACACATAAAACAGCATCACTGCTCACCGTGATCCTTTTCTCCCTCTGTGCATGTATCCACGTGTGACTAGATATTAGCCACGTGACTGAATTAATGGGAGTGTGATGATCAGTGTGTGTTGTACTTTTTGTGTTTTAAATGCTACTATGTGAAAAAGTGTGTGTGTGTGTGTGTGTGAGAGAGATTTAGTACAGTACGTGTATTTGTGTTTGTGTCATTAAGTGGGCAAAGCTATATTGGTCTTGGAATTCGGACATCAGCTGGCAGGTGCAGACACTTTACTGGTGACCCAACCCTGTTAACACACACACACACACACACACACACACACACTCACACACACACACACACACACAGACACACACACGAGAGAGAGATCTGCATTGCATTGTGGGTAGGAGCTAAGCTGTCCTAAGTCCTCTGTATGAAAGGGCGACAACAGAGGGACAACAATATGAACGCTGAGCAGAACTTTTGGAAAATAAAAGTCTCAGCCTGCATCAGAGCTGTGGTCTGTCTGGAGTGATGAGAAATTAATCTGTCTACCTGATGATCACAGCTCAGACACAAAAATCTCTCCATCCATCATCCATCACGTCTTAGCCAAAGAAAGTCTTAAAGAAAAACCACAGTGCATCTTCACAGCTGGAGCAGTCATTAACGGTTACTCCACCATAATCACTGTCTCATCATTTTTTGAACCAGCAGAGGCACCTCACAGATAATCCACTTCCTCTTTTCTCAAATAATCAAATCAATAAAATAATCAAATAAACTGGAAGCTGGCCTCAGAACCTCAACATGACCTTAAAATCCAGACGGCTGCCAAAAGTTTCTGAACAACTGTTGTTGTTTGTAGCAGTGAGGAAGGGAAAGCGGGGGGGTTTCTGAAGGACATGGATGCCATGTCTGCACTTCACATTACAGATGAGATCATAGCCCCGGACCCTGATATAGAGTGGACACATTACACTCGGCCGAGCATACTTCACACCAAGAAACACTCACTGAACGGTGTCAAACACCAGAGATACAAAAGCTCAAGACAAAATGTCGCGTTCGGTGGTGATTAGAGTGCCATTTTCCCATTTTATATGACTGCCTGTGAACGCACCATCCTGACAGACACTGTGTGTGATTTTTGGATTTGGAAAAAAACTGTGTGCCAAACACTTAAATGAATGACAGTATCACATGTGCACTGATACCAGCCCTGTAGTATGTCTGCTGGTAAACACACACACACTCAGCCCATAGTACCACTTTACAGATGAGCTCATGGCTCCATCTAAGGTACCACTTGGATAAAGTATGGGCTGCGTGGCATGCAGCAAACACAACTGACCAGGACAATAAACATATGTATCTATGGCGGATCACTGAAGCAGCTCAAAGGGAGATGTCATATCATGTTTCAGCTCAGGTTAAGTACTCGAGATGTACGCAGATGTGTCAGATCCCCAAAGTTACCTCAAGTACAACAAGGCATCTTATCAAAATAATATAAAACCTACAACAAAATTACAATGTTGACAATGTAATTAATATGTTTAGCTTTATTTTGGCAAGCCTAAAAGAGAAGTGGCTGTTGAGAAATGAGTGATGTGGAGCATTAACCATTTAAATCGACAGTTTTTCCTCCGGACCTGTTTGAAAGAGCTCCAACCCTGATGACACAAAGCCCCAAAATAGACTAAAGTCCACTTTCCAAGTGCTCCAAACATAGTTTGACCTTTTGGAGAGGACGCAGGTTATCACGTTTCCATGATATAAACACGGAAGGGAAATGTGCTTGTTTGAATATTAACGCCGATTTAGAAACTTTGGAGAGTTTAAAAAGTTCCCAGCAGGTTAAAAAAAAAAAAAGTGGAAGCTTTCACCTGTGCAAACACGAGCAGGATGTTTTCTTACCTTCGATGTTTCTGCACCACTCTCCTTAAACTTCACTTTCGGCTGAATGAAATTCAACTTTTCCCTGCGTGGACGCAGAGCCCGATGCGAAGCTGCCGGAGAGAGGCTGGACTGCAACAGGTGACACCGCGCGTTCACGAGGTGGCTAATGAAGGAGGAGAGACGGGAACGCGCGCGTCCATCCGATTGGTTTAAATTTCCAAAAAACTGGATGTCGTCATCACGACCACAGAGATCCTCCCTGACTGTCCACTGAACTGAGCAAGTCCTTCTCAAATGCTGCAGCATTTCTTCCACTAACAGTGTGAATTATTATAATATCATAAGAAAGAAAGAAAGAAAGAAAGAAAGAAAGAAAGAAAGAAAGAAAGAAAGAAACTTGATAATAATAATAATACAACAGCGACCTCTTCTGGACACAGAGAGGAACTCCAGCAGTGTAAACCATCCATCCATCTTCTGTCACCACGTCTTCCTGGTCAGGGTGGCGGAGGGCTGGCTGGAGCCTGTCCCAGCTGACGTTGGGCGAGAGGTGTGGTACAGTTTTGGTTCATCAGGTTCATCACAGGTTCAGACACAGACACGGGGAGAACGTGCAAACTGCACGGCCGAGATTCGAAGCGGGCTTCTTGCTGTGAACGCTACATCAGCCATTCATCTGACCCATCCATCTCATCTCAGTTCTGTAAGCGATTATCCTCACCAGGGTCACGGGCAAGCTTGAGCCTATCCCGACACCCATAGACAAACAACCATTCACACTAACATTCACACCTACGGGGAATTCAGAGTCACTAAATAACCGGTTGACTGCGTGTCTTTGGACTGTGGGAGGGAGCTAGAGTAACCGAAGAGAACCCACACAGACGCGGAGAGAACATGAGAACACCGGGCCAGAGCAGGAATCTTCTTGCTGTGAGGTAACAGCACAAACCATTGCACCACCTGTCTGCTCCTGATCGATCCACTACACCGTAACAATCAAATGATGAGAACATTTCCTGATGAACAGCGCTGCAAGTTGTGAAGTAAAAATAAGAAAGTCAAAGGTCAGAGGTCAGAGGTCATTCCCGTCTGTGAGAGATGAGTGAGCGAACATGAGATGAGATGAACATCACTGTTTGAAAATAATGCCAGACTGATACAGTGTTAACAGAGACTGACTGACGTGTGTGTGCACCTTGTACTCACTCTGCAGCAGGGATGCTTTCTTCTAGAGGACTGTCAGGCCACTCGGGCGGGGGGAGGTTCATGGAGTCAGGCAGCTCCGAGGGAAAGTCCTCGCCGCTCTTTCTGGAGGAGGAAATCTCCTGCTGAAACATCGTCTTCTCCTCCTCTCTGACAGAAACCGCTTCCTGCTGGCGAATGGCCTCGATCTCCAGCTGCTCCTCCAAATCTGTGTGCGAAGCAAGGCGGTCATTTTCGTTGTACAACGCAGATAAATTACAGTGATATGCATGAGTGGGCAGCTAACCGTTGTAAACTTCCAGGATTGCTGAGCAGGACACCGTGCCGAAGGAGTTGAAGGCCACACATTTAAACATGCCGGAGTCTTCTGGGAAGGCCTCTGTGATCACCAGTGTGCACAGCTCCTCTGCAGACATGCAGCAGCACATGTGCAGTTTTTTCAGTGTCATTTCCACACAGGATCACAGCTGCAATACGTCTAACTGTTATAGAAATATACTCATGTTTTCATGTTTATTCTCATATTTTATGGCGTTTTATCCTCCACTGGCAGCAACTCGGAGTACTAAACTTAAAATATTACGTGAAATATGAAGCCGTGTATGTTGTCAAGAGCTTTACATTTGGCTCGTGTCTCCTTAAACAACATCTGACCCCTCATCACAGATTAGCTGTGAGCTCTCCAAACATTTTTCTGATTTTTTTCTTGCAGGATCTGTTTTACTATAAAGATGATTCGAGGGCAGAAGATGTGAAAGCATCCAGAGATTTACTGAAATAAAGCTGGGACTTCCCACCCCCGCTTCTTCTGTACATACCTGGCACTGATGCCGAGCTGGCCTCTGGGGAAACAAGAAGAGAGAAAAGTGATTTATTTTTACATCTGAAAGAAATCACTCAGCAGCTGAAAGGCAAGGTGTTAATTAAGCTTCACTTCGGTGTAATTATATTGGCAGATAATGAGTCAGTGGTGATATTGAAGTTATTTGTTCATGCAGCTTTATAAATTTAAATTCAAGAGTCTGTGAATATGGATGTAAGACTTTGCCAACAGCATCAACCATAAATCCTAAAACCTACTGTTGCAATGAAAAACATGTTTGCATGCATTTAACGGTGAAAAACCGTCAAACCATGACTGTAAAAGGCCGTAAAATATGCCAGGAAGTGTGACTGTGTTTTCCTGTGAACAGAAAGGGAACTCATACAGATTAAAGTCATATTTTCACTGACAGACTGTTAATAATTAAATTAAAATTAATATTTAATGGCATATTTTACGATTTTTTACAGTTTTTCATTGTGAAATCTGCAGACCTTTTAAAACATGGAATAAAACACCAACTTTATGCACGAAACCAATAGTACTGATATCATTTTACTGTTATATTAGAAAAGGATACCGTATTTATTACGGCAAAATTCTGGGAATCACAGCTTTTTACCGTAAAACAACTTTTCTATCTACAGGCTGAGGATCTCTAATATTTTCTGGTACTGGATTCAGGAGCTTACAGGAGAGTATTCCATGTCATAAAGTTCAGGTTGATATTACTGAAAGTTGGGTGGCACAACTTTTAATTTGTTTTCTGCCGAGTGAGTCGAACATATGACTCACGACTCACAGCCCACTGCCAACACAACAACACGTTCCACTCACTCTTGCGTAGTATCCTAAAATCGTCCGAGTCTAGCACTTGTTCGTCCTCTCTGTACCACATGACCTGCAGGGGAGGAGTCCCCCTCAGTCTGCACTCCAGGACCACCAGCTGACCCTTCACCGTGGACACATCGTGGAGGCACTGGCAGAGAAATGGAAAGAGACCGTCGGCATTTCATGATTTTTCTCTCTACATATTTACGTGTGTAAGTAGCACAAGTGTGTTTTACCTTTACAAAAGTAGGGGCCACTCCACTCCCTGAGTACTGCTGATTGTAGATGGGACTCTGAGTCTGGAAAAGGAAACACTAACTTAACTTTTGAATGAGTAAATCATACGTACAGTCCCCTCTTGTGCTTTCTATGGAGCCTGTTCTCAGTCTGTAACGTTGTACTCCATAGACCACATCAAAAGTTCATGAGTTCAGTCTATGAGCTACATCACTTGTATCATTTCAGTCTGATGTGATTACCCTCTGAGGGCTGACACACAGCGGCTGCACCAGGCTGGAGTGTCTCTGAGCGACGAAGGTGGAGGAGGAGGCAGAGGAGGAGCTGGAGGAGTGGGCGGCGAGCTCTCGAGAGGAGCACGCGGAGGAGGAAGAGGAGATGGTCAGGGACATGGTGCTGGTCTTCTTCTGCACCCTCTGGACGCTGCACAGTCACAAAGCGGCACATGATGAGTTAGTGATGATGTTTCTGTTGTCCTCTTACTAATGCACAAACACACAGCCTGGGGATTTTGTTATTCTGGAGTTAATTAAAAAAGGTTATGGAGGTTGTGTGATTACTCGTGTCCTTTGCGTGTGTGTGTGTGGGTGCAGGTTTGACTTACTGTGCCATGTTTCAGGCGCTCCAGGAGGCAGTGACAGAAGTTATTTTATTCTCTACAAAGTACAAAGACAGAAGCAGAGTGTCAGACACGTTAGGCTCTTCCCTGCCACAGCTTTTACCACAGCGTTGCAGAAACTGTGTTTCACTATCTGAATAATAAGCAGGGCTTTGAGAGCACGCGTGGTCAACAACAGACCCTCTTTAGACGCTAAAACCTTGAACTGCAGGGGTGGGATCCAGAAGGGAAGACAGTTACAAGCTAGAACAATCATAGAGAAGTAACACACTCTTTTCTGCCTAAACAAATACCGCCAAGGAACTCTTGAGCAACGGATTCAGACCTCACTTCCCCGTCATGACACTGATGGTGTTATGGGCGGCAGAACTGTAGTCAAGACAACCTGTGTCAAGTCCAAGACCAGGACTAGTCGAGGCCAAGTCTTAGTCCAAAGAAGTTTGACACCGAGACGATTATTAGACAATTATTTTTCATTCTTCTTCTTTAACCCTCATATATGGATGGATATGGATTTTTTTGTCCCTCTGGGCACGTTTCTGTGTCAAGTCTCAAGTCTCCTGACAAATTTTGGAATTCAAAAAAAAAAAGAAAAAAAAAAGAAAAAACTGCAATAAAACTTTAAAAATTCATGTTTTTTTCTGCATAAATCACCTATAGAATTTCAGCTCTGCTCAAAAAATGATTGAATGTTTGGTAGTTTTGATCAGGACTGAAGTTGTTTAAGAGAATCATGCAGAAAAAGACTAATTTTTAAGTTTTATAGCAGTTTTTTTTAAACGTTTTTGTCCTTTATGACTTCAGAGGGTAGTAACTTAAACTGATGCATGAGGGTTAACACATATTCAGTCATGTCTTTCGTGCTCCCCTTTGCTTTTTGCTGACCTCCTTGTATGACCACAGAATTACCAAGCGTGCACACACACACATACACACTCATGCACGGGAATACATACTAAATGTGCACAAAAACACAAGCACGCACACGAAACTAAGAAGTTATTTCAACTCTCAGGTCCGGAGTGAAGCATTCGAATCTAAATTTGGAATTTGCAACGTTTTCAGACAACCCACCCTCCCGACAGGAGCCGTACCGCCTCGTGAGTTTACTCGCAATATAAACTCTTCCTACGTACCAGATCCCTAAGTGTGCCCATCATGGTCTCACTGTGTGTAGCAATAGTACAGGGTAATGCAGCTAATTGAAGATATGTGGAGTCTTTCATCGTATCACACCCACAAAATCCCAGCCTGCTGCCCTCTGCGGCTGTATCCTGGGGACCAGAGAAGGAGCTGACAGAGGAGGCTGAGGTTCAGGTTTCCGGGCTAAATTAAACTCTGCTGCCTCCTGAGCACAGCAGAGACTCTCTGACCTGAGATAAATCTCTGTCTCTCCATTAACAAGACGCACACAGACAAACAGTGGAGGCTAAAACTTTGCTCCACATCAGATCTTTGCCTCTGCTCTGACTTTAATCTGTTTTATTTGAGTTTTATCCTCTCTGTCTCCCTGTGGAAGTGCTATACGGGGATCAGAGCACCAACATCAACACAGATTAAACACAGCCTAAACTAGAGGATCACAGCTTAAGAAAAAATAGCCGCAGCATGTACAACATCCATGCGTACATCCAGTTTTCCCCTCAGATAATCGCTCCCAGCAGGTGTGCCTGTGTGTAGCTCGGTTAAAGTCTGCTGTTGATACAACAACAGCTGCTGCTGAACCCTTCGTATCAATTGTCTCCCCGTTACATAACCCAAGGATTTATGGCAGTGGCAACAAGCTGCATTCACACAGCATTACTAAGCTGTTGCCCGGCAGGCAATAGAGAGATGACATGCAGGAAGTGGCGGGCAAGTTCAACAATGACAGACGAGCACAAAAGTTTCACAGTCTCAAATGAAGGTGGAGAAATGTTTCAATTAAAGGGTTAATCCAGCAGTTTAGTTCAAGCAATTTAAAGGTCCAGTGTGTCATTTTTAACATTGTACAATCATGTTGTTTGTCTGCAGTTTGCAACTTCACTGCTAGGTGCCACTAAATCCTACACAATGGACCTTTAAGTTTGTCTGTCTGACTGAAGCGTTAGCAGACTTCTTCTCACTTTTAGTCTCGACCATGAGTGAGGCTCCTACATTTCCCATGATGCAACTTGAGAGTGTTTTTCAATAGAACCCCCACCTGGTAAACACCTTTTTCTTGACATCGGATGACCTCACTATGATGTCAGTCGTCACACATTGATTGTACCTGTGCCATTCACTCAAGATAATATAATATCTGTCATTAGTAAAGTTTGACTCTAGCAAAGTTACCATCAAAATAATTAAAATTAAATCTCATTCATCTTATAGAAAACAGCTGCTGATGACTGATTAAAGGTCCAGTGTGTAACATTTAAGGGGAACTAGTGGCAGAAATGATAACCATAATTATGATTTCATTTGTGTATATGAACCTGAAAATAGGACTAATTATGTTTTTATTACCTTAGAATGAGCCGTTTATATCTACAGTGAGTCCTCCATGCTGAACCGCCGTCAAACACCATCTGTTTTTCACGGCCACTCTCGTTTATCCCTCATGCTTGGAACAGGAGGGTGAGGTGAGTTGTATTCAGTTGATTGCAATCTGCAGCTTCACCACTAGATGCCACTAAATCCCACACACTGCACCTTTAAGAAGCCAGTCCAACTCGTACCATTACATCCACGCGTTAATGCATCACTGCGAGCACGCTCTGCTCCTGCGGGGATTAAAGTGAGTGTATCGCAGTCCCTGAGTGACCCATTAAACTACACTAGTGACCTTGAGTCACGTGGGAAGCTGCAGGGTGCTGATCTTCATCCATAAATTAAGAAACACATTGTACTAAGAGATTTACACCACAAATAGATCCCCGCCTGCGGGGTCTATATTTGTCTGTACGGTCAGAGTAGGTCTATATATGAAGTGACTGCCTGATTTTAGACCTGATGTGGAATGAGAAGGATCTCTGTGATGTTGCTTGTATTTACTGTTCTTAATCAGTCGAAAATTCATTAGAGCAGGCACAAATCGATCATCTTGACATCCTAAAATATCAGTTCTGCCCGTAAACGTGTAAATCAAATCCATCCCGTGCAACTTAACACAACAAACAGATGTTCTGCTATCGCACTCGAGCGTTTTGACCTTTGCCACACAACTCTGGAGTTTATGTGTCAATGAGGAATAATGGCTGGTATTTTTAACGCCCCGTGTCCTCCTCCTGGGTCGACGTTCATCATCCCACCTGTTCTGCCGCTGCACACAGGGAAGAGTGAGGCCGGCTGCACTTTCTCCAACGTTCAGAGCTGTTTATTAAAGAGTGTTTTCAAAGGCAGAGCCACCTGTTCTCAACAGGCTGGAGTGAGTTAGACATGCACGGTGAGTCACGGTGGGGAACTCGGTCATTTAGTTTCCTCTGAGACATGGCGAAGTGTTCAGAGTGTGGCAGTATAGATGTATGACTGGGTAGAAAGACGGAGGAAAACAAGGTGATTCATTTCTCAGCTGTTGCCATAGAAATATCCTCTCCGCGGCATCATTTTGCCATGTGTAATCTATTCCATACATTTACAGCCTATACTGTGTAAGATATTCTACAAAACATGCACTGCAGTCGTTAAAACAATCATGAACTTCTAATGAGAGGTACCAATATAGATCCTGGCTGATGAGGCTTCAGGAGAAAAGAGGAGGAAACACCAACACCTACCCACAAACCTTGTTAAATTTAAACAAACCACCCACTGTGTAATTCCAGCCCTGCACACAACACCACGAAGCCTCCAACCACCAGCAGATCTCAGCTGTGGACAGATTTAGCGCAGCAGTGGCACATTCTATAGCAGCAGAGCCGAGCTGAATGAGCGGACCGCGTTGAAATCCACCATCAGGGCGATCATTGCATAAAGTCTGCGGGCTCGTCTTTTATCGACGAGAGACAATAAAATCTATGGAACAACATAATCAGCCGCCGCAGGAGACTTCTGCGTCAGTCAAAAGAACAGTGTGTATACATGCATGCAGTGTGACTGCACATGTCAGCGCGCACTTCATGCATGCATATTCACCACCGTGAACCAAAACACACAACTGTGGCAGAATCACAACAATACACATGGTGTAAGGGGCAGTTTTATCAACTTTACTAAAAATAGAGCACCTCATTCTGGATTTTACTTGTTGCTTTAATTAGTTGCAATAATAAAACTTCAAGAGATTCATGTTAGATGTTGTTGTTGTTGTGTTTTTTATAGTTAGTTACTTAATAAAGTTCCGAGAAACTGCTGTCGAGCTCAAAACAAAGGTGTTTCCCATTGACGGCAGTAATATGCAAATCATGGCTTTATGTAAATTCATTCAATAATTTTACGTGAAAAGAACTATATATTTTATTACCAGTTGAAGGGGGGATAGGAACTGCTTAAATCTTCATATAGCAATCTTTATTTTCAATACAAATCAAACTGTGTTGTTGCCCCTGAAGAAGTTTCACAGCTGTGCGAGTCCAGCTGACCTGCTGTGACTAAAATAATCTCCAGGTTATCCTAAACTGCAATAAACCGCAGAGAAGTGAGAGATTCGGGCAGCTTTGCGCTTCGGTGCCTCTGGCAGATGGAGATAACTGCTTGATTTAAGCGCGTCATTAACCAGTGATGACATAAATAGCACACTTTACACTCCCATAACAACACTGAGAGTTTACAGCACCGTGAGGAGCGCTTTGAGCTGAATGCAAAAAGTTTGGCACTAATGTTGATCATTCAGATCATCATTTAGCATGTGGGTACAGTCACCTCTGCTAAATAGGACTAATGTACAGCTGAGGACGATGGGAATGTCAATCATTTGTAGGTGTCTGGACAAATAGAAAACTTTATGAGAAGGGAATTCCTCAGATTCATCATTTGGATTGCTATAAAATTGAGCAACGGACCAGCATCGCCATAGTGAGAGAGGAGGGTATGAAAACATCAGTTCCAGTTGGTACGTCTGTCAGTCTTTGGACAGATTTTCTGCCCAGACGACGCAGAATTCATCCGTGTAAACACTGTTGATGGAGAAGATTCAGATTTCTGCAATATTACCAAAGAATCTCACCTAGTGCAGTTTTAATTTGCTGATTTTAAAGGTGCACTCGGGTCTAAACGGACAGTTGGCGGACAAAATAAACTTGAATTTTCTCATTTGCATCGTTCTAAAAATCCTCTTAACCCTCCACCTCCAACTCTCCAATTCTCCTAACTCCTCAACTTGTCTACGAGTGGGACTAAATTAGCCCGGACCGGGTCACCTGATCTCTCCGTTAGCCAACCACAGCTCAGCGGCTGAACACAGCGTCATGCAGGCATGCCAGGCTTGCACTGAGAACCCCCTCCTCACCTCAATCTGCCACCCACTCAGCTTTTGGCTGCTACGTCTTGTGTTGCCTCACCCTGCGGTCTATATAACTGACAACTTTTTTTTTCACTTCCACCCTTTAAACGGATGTAACAGACTTTTCAACCAGGGCAACAGATCTGATACCGACCCGGACGACGTGCACGCTCACACACACTTAAACCCACATACACAGTAAGACTGTATACAGCTATACAAACATATAGAGACACAGACGGAAAATAGATTATAGATAGAGAGAGAGAAATAGGGACAGATAGTAGCAGTACAAATAATTAAGAGGGCAATCTAGGCTGTATTTTCAAAATAAAAGCCCTAGATGGCAACAAACGCCTACAAAGGGGAACTGGAATATGTCAGATTTTCAAAATAAGGCAACAAGACTAGATAGATAGATAGATAGATAGATAGATAGATAGATAGATAGATAGATAGATAGATAGATAGTCAGGCACATGAGACAGCATATAAATTTAGCTGCAGACTGTTCATCCCAGCTGTCCTCTTCTTTCTGACTGCAAACTCATTCACCACATTCGGTCCAACACCGCCTGCAGTATCAATAACATGCAGTCTCAGGAACCTCGTGGCGCTTGACCAAGTGAATTACGACATTTGATTATCTGATTACGTTCAATAAGAAGGAGCAGTGTCAATCACAGCAGAGAGCTAGACCGTTGACTTTATGTGCTGAGGCCAACAAACTGGAGCTGGATCAGACGTGCCTCTTCAACCTGCAGTGAGACAATCGCTGATTTCTTTCTGATGTTGCAACTCTAGTGTTGATCCAACCACACGCATGCAAACAAGGCCCGGCTTCACCTTCAAACACACACACACACAGCTTTATCCCAACAATGTCCTGCTCCTTACCTGCCTGGTCTTTTCCCAGCAGGCCAAAAAAACCCCAACAACAAATAAACTTATTGATCCAACAGGAAGTGTGAATGATCCAAATGCTAAATGCAAAACTGCTGTGTGACTGTGCGGCTGCCAGTCATGGCTTGGTCACTGGACGCTCCCTACTCTGGGTGAGCTTACACACAAACACACAGACATATGTGTGTGTGTGTGTGTGTGTGTGTGTGTGTGGTGGTGGGGGGGTTGCGTTGGTGGAATGGGGTTAGGAGGGAATCTGAGGCTGGTGAGGTTGGAAGGGGGGGGTTGAAAGGAGGGCAGGAGGACTTCTATTGGAAGGGTACCAAAGGGGCAAATTTAGAGCGGAGTCAACAGTGACGAGCAGAGCTCCGAGTCCAAGGCGATGGGAGTGAAGCTACAGATAGAGGCACAAAAAAAAAAAGAATCTGACCGGCGATGTGGCTGATATGTCTCTGCTGGAGGCTCCATGACCTAACTTCATCCAAGAGTGTGAGGCAGGGGCCAGGAAACCTGCGACTGGTGCCAGCAAGTCTTCAGGGGACACATGAGATGGGACCACTGGAAGTGAGAGAGCGAGAGAGAGACTCTTCTTTTCAACCTTAAACAGGGAGAGAACCGTGAGGGTGTCACAGACGTTAGCGGCTCTGATTATTTACACTGACCTTAACCTAGCCCCAATTAAAACACTCATTTAGTTAATGCGGCTGCGGTGAAATCAAACGATCTCCAGGCAGACAAACTAAGAAGTGTGAAATACATGTGAGGTCTGGGAAGTTGGTGACTGTGAAAAGTTTGAAAGGAGTAATGGAGAAAGACAGACAGGAAGAAAGGAGGAATTACAGAATAAAGAAGTTTTATTTATGTACAGAAACACTGCTGTATACAACCCTCTTTGTCCATATTAGAAAACACAGCTGTGAATAACTGTATTGGCAAGCGTCAGATATCCTAACTCTATAATATACTGATGAAAAATCATAAAGACTCTATAAGATGTATTTTTGTAAACTGTTAAAACTCAATATAAAAATAAAACATGTCTATAAAAACAGATAGAAAGACTGGAACAAGGAAGTAAAGAAAAGGAAAGTAAAAAAAATAAACTTGTTACCTTTATTTTGAAAATCCAGGATACTCCAGGTCCCGTTATGTGCTTTTCTCACCATCTGATGCTTTTATTTTGAAATCCAGCCTAGATTAAGGCCCCCTTAATTGATTAATCACATGACTTAAAAAGACAAAGGTAGATTTTCATCATAAGAAAATGAAAATAACAAACGCTGTCGCCCCGACCAGGATGATCTGTTGTCACAGTGACGGAGTCAGACAGAAACGAGCGTCAGACTTTCATTAATTAATTGGATCAAAAGTTTCTGATGAGTCGCTGTCGAAGTAAACAAACAACAACACACGGCTTAATTCAACATATTTATTGTCTCACTGTCTTTTGCCTCATTACATGGAAACACAAGTGTGTGTTCATCTCAAAGCAGGAGGGGTGTACAGTATGACGCATCAAACATAGGTCCAGTGCAAAAAAAATAAAACAAAGGATAAACTTTATAACGGCACAGAAATAAACGGAGAAGGGGAATATATATATTCTTAAATATATATCTATATAATATTTGGTATTTTATAATACTTCTCTTTAGAATTTACAAATTAGAAGAACAACCGTCCCGTGTGTCACGTGAATCCATATTGCAAACGGAAGATAGTCAAAATATCCTGGCAGTAACTGTAAACATTCGGCTAAATCTAAAGTTTTGGGAAATATTACTCATCAACAGACGATAACAGTCTCGTATATATCACTATCGGCGTATTGGTGCCTTATAATGAGGATTAATTTGGATGAATAACACAACAAGAGAAGAAATCTAACCCTAAAAAAGCTCTTAATTAGAACTCTTCTTCTCCTCATCATAACCTTCCACGTCTATAAATTTCTCTGTCCACATGTGCAGTTTGGCGCCCTCTGTTGAAACGCTGGCGAGTTTTCTTAAAACTTTTTGTTACCAACAGTGATTTTATACTACAGCAAAAAGCAACATCCACATTCCTTCTATTAGCGGACACTTGACTCAAGCCACCAACTACCTAACCTCTAACTCAATCCTTCCTTCCTTCCTTCTTTCCTTCCTTCCTTCTTTCCCTGACAGACTGAATTCCTGCTTCCTGAGCACCTGTTCTCCATCAATCTACATCGCACCCTCCCCACGCAAACGTACACTTTCTTTAGAATCGCGTTCACAGACTTTGACGCCGGCTGGAGAATAACGAGCCATGCAACTTAAGAAAGTGATCAAAATAAATTAAAGAAAATTGAATTAATAGGCAATATATAAACACACCCTCAATCAAGTCAGACCGCTCAGGTGTTTTGTCTCTGCTCTCTTCTCTTTTGACCTGTGCTACTGTCACACCGTGTCTTAGCATTTACTGTTACTGCCTCTTAGCTTGTAGCAGATCAGCAAACATTTAGTGCTTTAACGGAACATAGCAACGCTTTAAGCTGCTGTGTGTGAGCATTTCTCTGCAGCGTTCTTCATCCTGCTTCAGCCATCAGGCCAATTCTGTGCACTCTTGATAATAAGTATTTAATGTGATACACAGTAGATGGGTTATGTTATATTTTAAAGGAGAGAATCAGATCAGTAGCGGTTCAGGAATATGAAAGAAACATGGTGCGATATGCTTTGATGAGGTTTGTTGTGGAGCTAAATGTTGAGTGAGCGTGACGATGTAACTCGGAGTGAATGGTAAAATATGGTAAGTGGGAGCAAGACGTGTAGATGGTTAGAGGAGGAGTGAGCAGAGGAGAATGAAAGGTGAGAAGCTGCGTGTTGACAAAGTGAGAGGAAAGGAGTTGGTAGGTGAGTTCAGAGATGTGAGTCACGGCAGGCCTGAAACAGAATCTATCATCTTAACCGGTGGAAGGTGTGGGTGGAAGTGCACTGATCTCTCTCTCTCTCTCTCTCGTTAGCTCCAGCTACAGTCAAATCTTCAGCACAAGCAGAAGTTTGTTTCTAATAACCTGCAAAAAATGTCCTCAGCGTGTCTCTGTACTGTAGCTCTAGATGACAAATGGATCATCTGATGAAGCAGGATGGGAACGATGCAGAGAAAACACGAGGTTAAAATGAACATTTAAGGTAATGGCTTTAAATAAAAGATGCTAAAACCTCACGGCGTATCACTCAAATCGTGGCTAAATTATAGCTCATCTGATAAAGTCAGTCATGTTAATGTAACTGCACGACAATGACAAATCAAACAAACATTATTGCTTTAAAAAGTGGGGACATGAACTGAAACTTTAACAACAATGCTACAGATTCTGACATTGTTTTATGAGATAATTAAAATCAAACGGATCGGTCCAAAGGCTGATTAACCAAACTCGTTTCTCAACTTGTGTTGAGCGTCTTGGATAGTGGAGTGCAGCAATTACTGTGCATCGTCCGTGTAAATGTAAGGTTGAAGTTGAACACTGTGGCAGTTCAGGACTAGTTTAGACCTGGTTTCTCGTCCTGTCTGGACTCTGATGACCAGGGTCTTGCTCAGGAACCTGGCCAAACGTGTACCGGTGCTGTAACCGGCCTCGATTTAACAGCTGACCAGACCAGACCGAAGCTAACCACAAGCTCACACAGCGCCTGACTCTGAGTATATTGTAAAGTCCTACTCCGAGAAATAAAATGAACCTAATACAGTACGTCTGAACGCGTTGTGCTAAAAATCTATTGTCTAACTTTACTGCTGTTGTTGTCAGCTGCACATAGGAATAAATGTATTTCCAGTGTCAAAAATGTTAAGCCAATTATATATATTAACGCACAGTATGTATGTATGTACGTGAAATATAGCTGTGCCTTAGAAAAAGTGACACATTGTGAAGCCTCTACCATCCTAGCCCGCTTGGTTGTAAAATCTTGAGCACACGTTAGCCAGCAAGTCTACGCCTGTTATCCTGTTAGTCTACAATCCTGTATTTCCATGCACTGCAGCCATGTTAAGAAGCTATCCGGTCCGGTGTCTCGGGGAGAAATGATACACATCCCCATGACACAAATACTGAAGGAAATCTGGTAGCATCTTAGCAATGAGACAGTAATTATTAACAGAGATAACTCTCCGGTTTAAAATATTCTCACAGAACCAGCTGCATTATTTCTATCCATTATTTCAAGTCCATAACAAAAACTAAAACTCAAAGTATCACTGAATATAAAACATTTGGCGCATTTTTTTTTTGATAGCCTGAACATTCAAGAGTAAATGTAATATATAGAGGATAACGTATAACACAAAACAAGTTGAAGACAATCGGTATCATGGAAATGGATCAGAAACAGACAAATCATAAATTCACATTTGAAGGTAGGAACCAATTATTCTGTCTAAAGCATACATGTAAGCTATTAAACACGAGCAACATTAAAATTGCATATATTTTGTTGCGGTTTACCAAAACACGCCATGCGTTTGGCATCTTTTGTATAGAATATAATAATATAACTTTTACAAATAGAGATGATTCTTTTTTTAAATCATCGTCCAAATCAAAGAGTCAGTTGCGATTTGTGATCTCACACAGTCAGATTCAAAGAAGCCAATGTATCAACGCCTTTGTCTTTGGTTTTCTTGCTTCGAAGCTCATTGTGTAAATGAGAAAAAAAAGAAGAGAAAACAGAAGAAATATTACACAACAGGGCGTTTTTCACTTTTTCACAGCCCAGCTCGTTGCGTCTCGTCAGATTCAGGCTCATCAAAAACAGGTGAGCGTCCCACGTTGGGTAGTGTAAGAAATGCTGATCTAAAGCCAAAGGCTATCAGTCGTATCTTCAATACTGACTACAGGATGGCTTTAAATGTTCCCACTTTGAACCAAGTCATTTCAAAGGAGAATATATTACAGAGAACAACGTGTACAAGGTGGCCGCTGTGCAAAGAGCCTGACTCATACACGTCAGCAGAAAGTCAACCACAAAACAGAAATCACGCGACGCGTTGTTCGATCTCGGACTCCTGAACACGAGTCTTCAAGTTCGCGGTCAGCCGCTCGTGTTCGTGTTCACAAACAGCGAACCCGCCAAAGATCGTGAACGCATGAACTCTGTTCTGGGATGGAATTTCACATTCATAAGCACTTCATTCTGTACACATACATAAAGATGGCTTGTCAATTATAAAATATTTAGAAAACAGTGCAACTTACAAGATTATATACATCCTAAGCTGTACAAAATAGATGCAGAAAAGCATTCTTAGCCTGTTACTGTGGAGTCGGTTCATATCTCTACTTGTGTATGCTATTTTGTTTTTGCTGTAATCCCTACAGTAAAGTACAAGGCTCTTACTAAAACTACACAGTCATGATCTGTGGCGCAGTAAATGCTAAGAGGACTCGTGGGCTATTCAAACCTACTCAACTCATTTTAATGCAAAAGTGTGCAATGCAGCAATCATTTGCCTAACTGGCGACTGATTTCCGGCTACGCGGAGAGCAAAGTTGACTTCAAGCTCATAATTAGGGATAGATTGACCAAACGGGCAGTCTGAAGTTAATGAACTGTATCTTCATGGCAGTAATTCGATTCTGACGTTTGGCCTCATTTTAAGGTTCACATAGACAGGATATTTAACAGCTAAGGACGTGATTAAATCGATGATCTGTAGGGTGTTATGCTGACTTACTTTCACCCTAAAAACTGTCAAGAAAAAAGGAAACTCTTCGTTCAAGATAGTGCGTAATATAATGCTATATGGAAATCAACAAAATAAAGATTGGGTATAGTAATTCACCAGATTTTTTGGGGGGTCCTTGATGCGAAAAGCAGTGAGGAAAACAACTAAACAGTACTAAAGGTCTTCATAAATAACACTGCTGAGGTATCGGAGGCAGACAACACTGGTGGTATGTGGATCTGAAGTAAGGAAAACGATAGAGACAAAATATGGAATGACACACTGCAGTTGTCTTACTCAGTCCACATTTTGGCCCCAACCCAGTCTTTGAAATGCCCGCATGACGTCCATGGAGCCAATGTGCTTTGATGAAGGACTCCTGTTCTTCTAGTTTCACACCTTTAACACGAGGAAGCGTCGCTCCCCAAGTCTATAAAGATGAAAAGGAAGCAGCTGATCCAGTAAATCACCACAGCCAGGCTTCGTTAAAGCAAATATGAGCGAATAACTGATAATTAGCCGAGTAACCGATGCGACAGAGTCCTTTAGAGAGCGACAAAAACAGGTTAGGTCATCCAGGAGAAACTGATGTGATCTCCGGCGCTGCTGGATGAGATGAGGAAGACGTCGACTGATGATCTGGTGTTCATTAGGAATCACCACACAATCGAGTGAATCAAGCCATCGTATTTTGTTCCCAGGTTGATTTGGATACAACAGAAGGTCTTGATTTCTGCCACACTGGTGCACTGATGGTTTGCAGGTTGAGTCCGACTGGTCTCCAGGTAACTGTGGAGATCTGACATGAGAAAATGCTTGGTGTGCTTTTCACATTACAGATGCTGACACTGCTAGTTGTACCTTTTTTTAACGCTTTCATGGACAGGTGAGGTGGCAGTAAACTAAAGCTGTTTTTTTTTTGCTGTGAGTTTCAGGTGCAGATGAAGCAGGGATGATTCAGGCGTCAGTATTCAAGGGAGGGAGTGGTGGATTCAAGCACGTCTGCTGCAGCCGGAGTTACGTAATAGTAATGGATCCAGGAGTAACTAGTTGATCTTTGCATGGTGTCCGCTATCCACGAACATGAACTTCAGTCAACACAAAAATCAAAAGGCATCACCAAGTCAGACCCAGAAAGATGAAGGCAGACACCGCCAGTTGATCCCAGAGTAACAGGTCCAGTTGTTACCAGTTGAACAGCGAGTTCTGTCCAAGAGTCATGAAGTAAATCTGACTGCTGCCTCCTGACTGCACCGAGGCAAAGAAGACCTGCAACCAGAGAGAAACGCATGTTTAGGAATTATAAGTTCACAATATTCTCACACACACACACTAACAAATCATTTAAATTAGACATTGTCTGTGAAAGCTTGAAGAAAATGAGAGCATGGATGACTTTTTCCAGGTCAGAGTGTGAGAGAATTGGTTTCTTTCTGGAGCTGAAGCACGACCGAAAAACTTAAAAACGTGTTTCAAAGTTGAGATTTGAGTCCAATGTTACATGCTGCACGCTGTGCTGCAGATTTAAGCAGAGATTCAAAGTAAGTCCAGCTCTTACCTTGTCATTTCTTTCGCACAGGAACTTGAGTTTCTGAGCCTTTTTGTGCATGAAAACTCCCTCCAGGTTCCCTGTGTTGGCTGATCTCAGCTCTATGGCCTTTTCTCCCCAACCCATCACCTGGTTAGATTGAAGGTAGGCTGGAAAGAGAGAGAAAGACGCAGTGGATGAGGAGACAGAAATAAAATAAAGACTAACTATATACTGCAGAAAAGAGGAGAACTGTGTGTTTTATTCAGTAAACAGTCCTTAAGCTTGAATAATGACTACTGGACACAGTGCACACGCATGCACGCACACAGAGAATCACTACCACCTTATTTTTAGCCAGCCCTGTCCCAAATCTGTCGAAGGACAGAATCTGGCTCAGGGTAAGTTCTCAGCGCTCAGGATAACTGTAGAGTCAGTGAGTCAGATAGAAAGAGTTTGATCCGACTGTTGGAATGATGAATGTGTGAATGTGTCATTGTTAAACAGAAATCTGTAGAAAAATAGAGTGAAGAGTGAAGTGAGTGAAACTTCTTACCGACTGATGCAGGCATCTCGCCCCACTGCAGCACCGTATCCTTGGTGATGCGTCCGTAGGTGTCAATGTAGACGCCCTCGTCCTCGTAGCAAACCAGAACCTCTGTTCCAGCGCTGTTTGGCAAAATGATGATGGCATGGGGATGAATGGAGCCCTGGATCTATGGAGCAAACACAAACAACTCTTCATTTAGACACTTCATACGTAAAACACACAAAACTCAGCTCCACTATAAATAAAACAAACTCTGTGTGTCACAACTGCCTGATAGTCAGACCACGGGGAATGTTAAAAACGACCAGAAAATCACTTCAGAGAGGTACGGATGGGTTTTCTGAGTAGAAAGCGGATCTTCTTTCGTTCACTATAAACGTCACTGACATTGTACAACAGGTGACCAAAAACCCACAAAAAGCCAAAAGCTACTTGTTGTTTTGTGTCATCTATTGCATGTCTGTCAGTCTTGGAGGGAAGGCTCCTCTGTGTTTCTTTCAAGAGGTTTGAGGTTTCTGAGGGTTTGAGGACAGAGGATGTTAAAGTAAAACCACCTAAGGCAAATATGATTTGATCTAACTGTCTTTGATTTAAACAGTTGAACAATTTCTGACCATCTTACCACATCAGAAACATTTACCTAACCAGCTCAAAAACATTTACCTAACCAGTTCAAAAACAATTATCTAACCAGCTCAAAAACATTCATCTAACCAGTTCAAAAACATTTATCTAACCAGTATAAAACATTTACCTAACCAGCTCAAAAACATTTATCTAACCAGCTCAAAAACATTTATCTAACCAGTTCAAAAACATTTATCTAACCAGCTCAAAAACATTTATCTAACCAGTATAAAAACATTTATCTAACCAGCTCAGAAACATTTATCTAACCAGTATAAAAACATTTATCTAACCAGTTCAAAAACATTTATCTAACCAGTATAAAACATTTACCTAACCAGCTCAAAAACATTTATCTAACCAGCTCAAAAACATTTATCTAACCAGCTCAGAAACATTTATCTAACCAGCTCAGAAACATTTATCTAACCAGTTCAAAAACAATTTCTTCTGACCACTTTAAAGACATTATCTCACCAGATCAGAGACCTTTCTTACCAACATCAGAAACTATTCTTTAACCACATCAGACGCACGTATCTGACAACATAAAAAACATTTCTCTACCAAGATCAGAAACACTTCTCTACCAAGACCTCACAACATCTAAAGAAACGGAGAATCTCTTCAGCTCAAATCTAAAAAAAAAAAAAAAGGCAGTACTTTGTGCTCTGCTGTTGTCATACGTTACCAGAGGTTGAGCCACCACAATCCTGAGCATCAGAACAGGCATCCACAGACGCAACGCAATCTTAATCCTCTGCCTTGGAATCAACATTGTTACATAGTTCGCAGGCAGCAATGTGAGAAGCCCGTGTGTGTGTTTCTATAAGTGGGTGTGTTAGGCTTGTGCTTGTGAAGAGGTGAACTGCTTTTAACAGTGATGATGAAATAAAAAAAAACAGCGCTGTGAGTGACTGCAGGCGTGTGTGTGTGAGAAGATGAGATGTGCACATAAGAAAAGAAGGTGTGTGTGTGTGGAGTGTGTGAAGAAAGCCCAGGAGTGTGAAGTACCCTCAAGAGCACTCAAAAACAGTGAACTAGAGGATGTCTAAGTGGAAGTGAGTGGGTTTAAAAGCGCTCTGAAGCTGTTTGTGTGTGTGTGAGAGAAAGAGTGTTTGAGAAAAAAAAAGAAGGAAGAACGACGCTGGAGAGCTGAAATGAAATCGCAGCAGCAGAAGCAGCAGCAGCAGCAGCAGCAGCAGCATAAGGCACCGGTGTAGTAGGCAGCTGTGTGCACACTCGCTTAATATACCAGAGGAGCAGTGAGAAGAAGGAAAAAAAAAACCTCTCAACAGGAGCAAGAACAGGTCAGGACGCACAGAGTTAATGATCGCGGGAAAAGGAGGACAGGAAGGATGTATTTTTAGAGCTTATTTCTCTCCGTATGTCCGTTTCTCTGCCTCTCTCGCTCCCACTCCCCTGTGCTGATAGAAAATAGCACAGATTAAGCGTTAGGTGAGTGAATAAGCGAGAGAACGGTGTCGAGAACATGAATGAAAGACTGAGACGGGAATAAAACTGTGTATACAACAAAAAATGAAACACACAGAAAGAAACTTTCTCAGTCTTGATATAAAAAAAATGCAGCCCAAAAAAAACTTCATTAATTCATTAAAGGAACTACATTACCTCCTCACTTCACTAGTCATAAGGTTGACCTGTTTTTAGCAAAGCTACATCGCTGTCGTATCACAACATGACTGAAAGATGAGGAAACTCTATAAATCATGAAAACCATAAAATACCAGAGGGAGCCTTGTAATCTGCTCTAGCCACCCACTCATCACCATATATATGCACAGTTTGTGAAGGGAGTCTGCTACAGTCCACAGATCAACACAACAAAACAAAAAACAACTTGAGAAATGCTGGCTACACTTTATACTGTATGAGAAATCAGGCTCTTTTAAATCAGGAATAGTTTGTCCTCTCCCGAGCCTCAAACCTCTGTAACTCTCGGTAAAAACATATTTAACGAGAAGTGTCAGAATGTGAATGTGGATATGACTCACCGGAGGCCACAGTGTGCTTTACATGCCCACATACAGCAGAGGAGAGGGAAAAAAAAATGACCTACTGTATCTCTAATTGTACCAGAAGTGGGCGATTTGTTCACATTCAAAACACACAAATTCATTTGCTCATTTGTCTGTTTGGGAGCTTCAGTTTCGAAGACTTCTGTAATTCATAATAACTCAAGGAAGTTTGTATCTTAGAAATTAATTTCACCGGCATAACTTGAAGAACTAATTTAAGAGGACCAGTACATCATGCTATAATTATAAACTGATGTTTAGCAGCCCATTGGTAATTACTGTGTCTCTGCCATAGATACTGCAGCAATGTTTTAAAACAATTCACCATGCCATGTGATTGAAAAAATGGTACCTTGGAGCCTGAAAAGACAAGACAACAAGACTTAAGCTTTCAGACGTTAGCACTAAACGCAGAGTGCAACTGAGGCTGATGGGGATGTCGTTAGTCATGAGCCAATTAGACAAATTCAAAGTTTGAGCTGATGACAGTGCTGAAGGAAAAGTTAAAATGTCACCACAGTCACATCCATCCAATAAATGATGAGATGTTTCGCTCTGGACTCGACTAACACTGCCATCTAATCCAGGTCACGTGTTAAGCTGGTTACGTTTTCTGCACTAGGAAGCAAAATGCCAGAAAATAAACTGAAACTACGCCTGGTACAAAAGCCTCATTAATATCTGCTGGAGATTAGAATGTGCACAAAAGCATCATTTGACCCAGACTTGATCAATTTATACAATTTAACCCAAAGATCAAACGACATAAGGGATAAAACAGACAACGTCTGAACAGAAATGTGAATATGAGTCACAACATTCTGCTATCAGCTCTACCTGCCCACGGACTGAACAGAGAGCGATGGAGGGAGGAGAGAAAGAGCACTGATAGATTGGGAAATGTAGCGAAAGAGAAGATAAAAAAGAGGAGAAAATGAGCAAATGAACAATGCCACATTGGACTGTGGTGGGAGGAGGGAAAGGAGAGAAGGATGAAAGAGGAAGAGAAAAGTGTTTGACAGCTATAGACTGAGTGGGAGGAGAGTGGAGGGAGGTGGAGAGAGGAAAACAGGAGAAATAAAGCAGAGCAATGACTGACATCTGCAGACTGTGAGTGGGTGGGGAGGAGGAGGAGGAGGAGAAGGAGGAGGAGGAGTGCATCCAGAGAGATTGAGAGGGCTGAGGTGAGAGAACAGCTGATGAATAAAAAGACAAAGTTAAGTCAGGTGTAATAAAGAGCTTCAGCCACAGCGAGAGTAATATTTAATATCACGTACAACCTCAGAGAAGTCTTTATTTAAAGAAGACAATCTAATCTCCAGATTTTGACATACTGTCTATCAAAGAAGTGTAAAATTAGCTCAAAATAACTCATAATTAAAAATGTCTAGTCCAATAAAAGTCAATAAAAGTTTCCTTTCATACGTAAACTGTGCTGTCACAGACACAAAGAGGTTTCAGTAAACTTTGCTATCTTTTAGAAATGTTTGGATTTTATACTAATTTTATATACTATGTTATATTAATATGAACTAATACTATATACTAACATGAAAATGACAAATGGAAATATTGGACTGTACTTGTATAGAGCGTTTCTCTAAGTTTGAGGCGTATGCATTCACACCCCCAACTTGGGGTTCAGTATCTTGCTCAAGAGGGATGCCCAAGGAGGATCGGACCGCCGATCATCTGATTAGTGGACGACATGCTCTTCTGTACCTCCTGACTCACGTCAGATCACATGATATGACTGAAGTCTGTGAAGAGTCTCAGTCATCAAGAGTCATCTTGCTTCGAGATGGGTTGAATCTGTTGCAAATGGACGTGGTTGTAGACTAAAGGAGGTGAAAACGTCTTCACAGACTTACAACTATGTCCAGTTGTCTCATATTTAACAACACAATGACACTTTTTAAAGATTAAAAAAAAATTTAAATCTTGAGTCTTCTTGGTGGTTGTATGCCCACCTCGTTAAGTGATACAGACGGTTTGGGGGCGCAAAAGCTATCAAAAGGCTTGTCAACATGGGACCAGACTGGTCCTGTTGGTGATGTTTCCCCCTGATTTCATCAGTGTCGCCTTTTCTCCCATAAACATGAAAATCCAGGACTTTGCCACTTGTGTTGGCCTTTTTGGAAAATAACCTAAAAACCTATTTTAGAGGATATTTTTAACAGACAAGCAGAGAAACAAGCCAACATACAGAACACAAGAATGTGAAGTCACATGAAGTCTTACATGTGTAGGCAGGTAGAGGTCGTATGGCGTTCCAGAGTCGACATCAATGGCGTGGAAGCCAGACAAGGAGCCGTAGATGACCTTTAACCTCTGACCTTCCTCCACTGTCAGGTCAACAGAGAGTGGTTTTTGAGGCAGAGACCTGAATGACTGTGGACACAGAGAAAAGACATGCACATTACCTTTAATGACACATTTTCAAACTAAACTATGACACCAGTAATCTAACTGGAACGGCTCCATTGATAATGAATCAGCAACTGACTTTGACAAGTTGAAGAGCAGTTGCATAAAAATGGACATCCTAAAAAAAGCACGCTATTACTTCCACAGGGTGCGTATTTTTGGCTTTTCCAGAGGAGAGAGGGTTAAACTACGTAGTGTGGAAAGAAAAAGTAGCTCAGGCCACGAAGGACGCAAAGAAATGGGACACAGCTCTGCCGAGAATCTGTGTGTAGGACTCTCATAGCCTGGATGTGTCGTGTCGATGTGTCTGGCTGTGAAAGTGACCCTATTAGATTTTTTTGTCCACGTCTGTCAATGATATGTCCTAGATATGGAAACATGCAGTCAAGACGATGGAGGTCCCAGTCAAGTGGTCCTAGTCTTGTTAGTATGTGATAGAAAAGTGGTCAGTAACAAATATTATGGCAATACATGTAGCACTTCAGATATTTCACCGGTGATTGGTTACGTCCACAGCCCTTACATTGTCTTTTTAGCCAAGGCCTGACTATTATTTCATGCTGTCGTGGAAAAATTCTATTGCATTACCAAAGACCACAGAGAAATACTGAAATAAAGAGTTGGATACGGAAAATTGTCTTTTGAAATTTATTTCGCGCAAAAGGAGTACAAAGGCCGTCTGTGAGTGCGGCTCTAAGACAAAATATCTGCAGGGGATAGTCATACCAAAGTACAAAGTGTTGCAGAAAGAAGTTTCTGTGGTTGGGGCATGCTTTCCACCAGTTGGGGTGCACAAGTCGCAAGTGCAAAAGTTCAACAGGGGAAGTTATCCTCCATTTCAGATGTATAAGGGGAGAATAAATACATATATACATATAGCTGTGTAGTACATGTTTCTCGCGTCTGTCTATGGTCAAAAGATCACATCAAGAAGACACTTTATGTACAACATACAGCATGTATGTATACAGTTTATTTACCAACCTTGAAGGCCATGAATTTGTGGTATGGTTTTGGGGCCCAGGCATACACCTCCACAGCATTCTTCAAAGCGATCACCAAGAACTTTATCTTCTCGTAACGCACTGAAGACACAAGATGGACAAACAGATCTGGTTACTTTGGCTGTGTGCATGTAGCTCTCAAAAAAGAAGAAGTGTCTCAAATGTGTGCCATCATTCAAAGGGCCCTTAGCAGTGTGTACCTACCAACTTTATAGTGTACACATCCCTCCAGGTCACCTACAGAGGTCCAACCTTGTCGCTTCTCCACCTCTGGGTCGTTGTGCAGGATTTTATTCCTTAACCAGGACAGGTAGTACAGACGGAGCTTGTTCTTTTTACCTGCAGACACAGTTCATCCAGTTACACGAAGCTGAATAATATTTGGAGTGCTGTAATATTTTACTCAAGGGCACGTCGACAAGAAGTGATGGTGAAAGGAAGGGTCATCTGTGTCGATGAGTTTTGTGTACTTGAAGCAGCAGTGCATGTACCTGAAATAGTGATGAGGACATTGAGTCCCTCTAACACATCCATCTGCTGAAACCTTCGCCTGCTGATGAGGGAGTAGACCTTCCCCTGACCGCTGCGATCCAGCAGCCACAAGCCGTTCTCTGTCCCCACCAACAGATTCACACCTACCGAACAAAACAGACACGAATCTCACACTTCACGGTAACACAACATGCTGACTGAGTCATACATCGCTCTGTCTGTAAATCTTTAAAACACACATGCAGCTGCAGACTTTGAAATAAAAAAGAAGCAATAAAAAAACTACAAACCCCACAGTCCAGCGCAGAGAACCTCTGTGTTGAATTTCTTCTTGTACTTGCGGATCTCCGGGGTGTCGCTCTGTGGTCGAATGTTGGTTGGGTTCACGTTCACCACAGAGCCCTTCCTGTGGTTCTCTCTCTTGATTTGCTCACCCTTACTGCCGGCTGCACAACGGACAGAAAAACAATGTTAACAATGCACGCCGTAGTTAAATGACCACAGTGCATGATCAGTGTGTTGTAAAACACTTTACTTTGCTCATGAAAATGTGCACACAGAACTGTAAGTCTATTGCATGCATATGCGTCTTTGTACCGCATGTGTTTATTGAGTGTGTGGGCATGAACTCACTCGGGCTCTGTGGTGGCGATGATACGGGGATCAGTCTTGGATCAATGAAGGACAGGAAGGAGGAAGAGGAAGACGTGGAAGTGTTTTTACCAATAGGACTGCTGACAGCCTGATGACAACAACAACATAAAAAAAAAACAGTTATTCCACTTTACTTTAGTTTGGCTTTGGCTGCATGAACAGTGTCACAGACACCTCTGATGGCTTCATAGATCAGTGACAGCAACTCTTTCAAGCTTTACTGCAGGACTATAAAGACAGATCATATCTCCACTGAAGCCTCTGATACTGATACACACACTGATAAACTATGACAGTACCTCCCCCTGGTGGACAGTTTTAATTAATACAACTAGAAACAGACGAACAGTGCTCATAAGCTTGTACCATCAATGTTTGTTTCTCTATTATCTATTTAGATTCCTCTGCTCATGAATGTGTATGATGTCAAGTCAAAATTATCTTTAGAAACACAGGTTACTTTCAAATAAGTAATCCCAATTTAATCTGACAGAGATTTTCTTCTACTCTTTCAACCTCTGTCAATACATCACTTTTATGTGTTGATGGAATCCTCCAAAAAAACTCACATGTAGTTCCTGGAGTGTCGGGGATCGAGGGGTCGTGGGCGACTGCGAGTAGCTGAGTTCACATGTACGCTGCTGCTGACCCAGTGCATTATGGGTAGGACTGGAGGAAGAGGTTTTCTGCAGGAGGTCCGGTAGCAGGTAGGTGTCATCTGAACCTATCCGCGATATCTGTAGGACACACAAAGAGGCAAAGTAAGAGGCTGGGGGATGCATTTGAGTGGTGGGTCGGCACACGTTGGACTGCTGCAGTCATTAAGGTGGTTCGAGTGTCTGTGACTCTCTACCAGTCAGAACTGTGCGGATATGTGGAGCTCTCAGATATTGCACCCTCTAGCTGTTAAACATGAAAATGCAGAAAGGACAGTGTGTGTGTGTGTGTGTGTGTGTGAGTGTGTGTGTGTGTGTGTGTGTGCAGCGTACCTGGTTAAGATTGTGGTGCGGTTGCAGTACGATGCCATCAGGTATTCCTCTGTAGTATTTCCCCTTTCCATTGGACAGGCCAGACCTTGAAACACAGAGACTGGTCAAGACTTCAGACCAGAGCCTGACTGCACATACTGCATTTATTAGCTGGATACAAAATCAATACATCCTCAAGGTTGATGGCCATGGACACGAGGCTGATTAACTTCCTGGGATCAAAAGTGAAACCACATGACATATAATTTCTGTCAAAAATAATAAGGACTTTAATCTATTTACACTCACGATAAGAAACACAAAAACATAACTTCAATAGTGTAATTCCACCTTTGTGGGAATGTAAGTAAACCAATAATAGTCAGTGTTTAGGTTTAACTTAGTTCTGAGTGAGTCAGAGGAATGAAGTGAGTAAAAACTATTTCTTTTTACTCACTTTGTTTCTCTGATTCATTCACATATCGTTTTCACAATTGGTATCTCACATCTTGCAACAAGAATCATCCAGAATTTCTCCGTTCAGCAGGCCAGATATTCAGAAAGCCCGGGTGAAATGCAAGGAGTACCTAAACGATATAATGCAATTATTATACCGATGCCGAAGATCTCACCTGTTCCCCTCCTCGTCATCGCTGCTGCCGACCTCATCGCTGGAAGAGGAGTATTCTGTGGCCTTGTTAAGCCGACCGAGGGCAGATCTTACGGCCTGCAAGATGGAGGTGAGGAGCAAATGAGGTCAGTCGAGTCAGAAGATCAACTCTGAGGTCATTTAAAAAATATATATATATAGAGTAATCTTGATATTTCCTATAAAGTTACTGTTGTGTCTGCTCACACATATTAGAGTCTACGTGTGTGCAATGTGTGGCAGAACAGCAGAATTTGATCACAGCTGTGAAAACAACGCCTCTCTTTACTTGTGTGTGTCCACCGGGGACATTTTCTTGTGTCTTCCTGTGCTGCTGGACACGGTGCTGAAGAAGAGGACTCTCCAGCTTGAAGTAACCTACAGACACACGCAAACATACTCACATTAGCAACAGCTTTGTGGTGTGAAAACAGCAGCAGGATGGAACTGAGCAAACCACTGAACTCCTAATAGATTAATATTAGTGGTGAGAAGGTTAATAACCAGGGACAAACATGGCCTCTGCTGGCCTCTGCATGGGATCTAACATCGTGTATCACCTATACAGTTACAGTGGGCTGAAACTAACAATTATTTTAACTATAGATGAATATTTTCTAGGTTCCTTGATTGATAACATGTCAGAAAATGTCTTTAAATATCTTATGTCAGTCCAATATCCAAAGATATGATATAGAAAGCAGAGTAAAGCAGAAAATATCTGAGAGGCTGGAAACTGAAAATTACTTATCACAACAGTTTATTATTTTTCTGTCAATTCACTAATTGGTCGACTAATCACTGCAGCTTTACTTTACAGCCATCAACTGCTAATGCTAATCAAAAACACACATTCCCTACACTGCACAGCTATTTTTGCGATAAGAAAACACATTGGAAAAATGGAAATTAGATGTTGAAATAAAGGTTTGGTAACGGTATTTAATCCTGCATTAATTTGATTTCGAAGTTCTCGACACAGTATACAGCTGATATGAAGAACTGTGTTAGCATAAAGTTGCATATTATAGACATGGAGCAACATTAATTTGCAGCTGTCTGTCTGTCCGCCAGATGGATGCACGTCGAGCTGTTCTTTGCTCTCCATCGACTCCTGAGGGATTATCTGCCTCTTCAGCTGCTAAATGTTCCACAAAAAGCTAAACGACTCAGATCTATTGTTAATGGAATAATAAATATTAAATTACTGATTAAAGCAGCTTAAATGTGTTGACATATAGTGGATAAATTAACAAATCTGTGTTGGATATAATGCTGTTTGAGAGGCTGCTACACGGATCTGCATCTGTTGGTGCTACTACACTGACTTCAAAACTCTACACCTGCTACAGTTTTAAGCACAAAAATGATTTGTGTGATGGCACCAAACAGGAAAAAACAAATGTTTCTGTCAATGTCAGAGTGTGACAAATAATTCAAAACAAGCAACACCTTCCCTTGGTGCATGTATCAAAGGAAATACACAAGCTCTACAGCACTACAAACCTCCTACGTACTTTTTAATGGTATTAGACCAAGGTATGAATCCAGTTGTAAATTATATATATCGTGTGACAAATACTCTTTCCAACAACAATAGTTCAAAGTGGAAAACAGCAGTTTCTCAGCTACTTCATGAGCAGATAAAAAGCTTTTTTTCTAACACAATAAAGCTGAATGATTGTCGAGGAGAATCTCTGATCTGTCCCTCCAAACAAAGAGGGCTGAGGGCCAGCAGTCAAACTGAGTGGGAGGCATCAAAAGTTGTTTCCTCTCAACTGCGCACAGAGGAAAACTTTGAAATACTAAACAGACCCCCTCCTCCCGTCATCTTCATCTCTTCTCTCTATCTCTTCAAGTCGCTACAGCAGCAGCTTCCCTGCTGCCACGTACAGTCGGCACACAGAGCAGAGCAGAGGAACAGATGACTTGTTTCTTTCACACACGCACACAGGTGGAGAGGGCAAGCTTTAAACTCGGTGCTGTACGATGAGCTCTCTCGCCGCTTTATAGCGTATGTGTAGGTGAATCTGCTATGTGTTGAGTCTGTGTGGGCTTGGTGGGTCTGTTTATGGGGACATTGTTTAGGGCGTGGGGTGTATGAGCATGTGTGCTGGCTTGGCATGTGTGCATCTGGCCTGAGATGAGAAACCGATGACTTAATGGTTATGCGCACGTCAGTGGTACAGAATGAGTTCCCACCAGGGCCACATCTGTGTGAAAACAACGGCTGTGCTTAAACAAACCGACAACATCAACAACAACAACAAAACAAACCAATATAGAAGTGATCGGCACAGGAATAACATTTACTGTACGGGACTTTCACACAGCATCGTTTGAGTCACAGATCAAGGTTAATCATCTGATGAGAACTAGCAGACTAAACAGGATCTCACAGACAGGGAGACACACACAGACAGTGAAACATAGTCTAAATTCCAACATTTTCAATGACACATGTCCGGCATTTCCTGCCAGGCCAATGGGAATCCCGAGCAGGCCGTAAAACAATTTTTAAATACCAACATTAACCATTTCTTCACAGATCAATGCATCTGTCAAACTCTAAGTCAAACTCTATGTTGGATGTGAATGCCATAGCTATCAGGGTACCTTTACTGTCACTGCATAACTATGTGGCATGAGCTCAGGGATATGGGATGCAGGTTAGCGAACATGACCATGGTGCCTAAGGGAGTAATGGAGAGGAACAACCTAATATATTCATGTTTTTTTTCCCCAAAACACCAGAGCCAACTTAGGTTTCACTTTGATTCTGTGCACTGCTGAAGAGAGGCGAGCAAAACAGTGAAAAGCCGACTCATTTAGTGAATAATGATCACAAAAAATCATTAATAAACGGGGGACAGCACAACCGAACAACTGCAAAGTTCATACAACAATTTCAAATGTTTTTTGGGACTGTGACCTTAGTTCAAAAGTGTTTAAATTGATAAGTGCGAGCTTGAAGTAGTTCATTTTCATCTGTGTACAGCTACAACTGATGATGCTTTGAGAGCCCTAAAATGTAAGAATCTAGACAAAGTTCTGCAGAGGTCATAGGTGACATAGCTTCTTTTTATGCGATCCTCTTCTTGCCTTAACTTTATTTTAAGTCTGAGTATACCAAGTGTAATAACAAACACAAGTTGCAGACCGCCTGCTGCAGCACGCCAAGTATAACATCCTGTGTGCCTCATCTTTGGGTTTTTGTGGCGTGTACTACCAAGCTTGAAAAAAGTTCTCACACAAACTTTCAAGGATTTCAATGATTTGTGGGAAGCATGTTCATTGAGAGATAATTCTCAAATCAAGAGCCAGCTCATTAATAAAATCAAAATGAATATGTCACACTTTATGACCAGTTTATGAACCTGTGTGTTTGGGGTTGGTGTGTCTAACCTTGATGAGGGGCTGAAGTTAAGGTGACACAAACCTGAGTGGTTGCTGCTGCTGGAGGAGGAAACTCCATGAGACACAGATCGTCCACCTTTATCTGCTACAGTCACTGGGCTGCCACTAGATGGAGAAAGAGACACACATACGGAGTGACACCGATTAACAGAGTGATTTTTGATCAACATCATACACTTCTGTAAGTTCTAATCTTGGGTATATCCTTCACGCCACTGCTGCAATGACACGATTTCCTCACCATTAGTTTCATGTAATCGAAAATAATCATCCAAGCTGAACTAATGTGATCCACCCGTGACCGATTGTTCTCTGATAGTGCATGCCAGTGTGCTGAATTGTGGTGTGACATAAACCTCACAGTAAATAATGTTCACTCCAGCTGCAAGCTGTGGTAAAGAACTACTTCTCATAGCGTGGCTTCAACAGCTTACAAATAAAGATCGTGCACTCACATTCTATTTAAGACTAATGTTATGTGGGCTTCGCTTGTTTCCAGTTTTAGGACAGACAGATGCATTGTATCCGTGCTGCTGAGAAATGTCTACATAGTTGCTGCTTAAGGCAACCAGCTCAGCTGATACTTGTGACAAACTAGCTTGTGAGTTACTCCCAAAATCAAGAAACATGTCCTTGTTAAAACTCTACTTTGAAGTCATAAATAGCTAGCTTGATCAGTGAAACAACAACCAAACAGAACACCGACATATTATCACCACGTTAACACATGGAGCTACATGTGCGTTCATTTGGGGTTGTGTTTTAGGCCACCTGATTAATTTTTCACTCTCATTTTAGGTCGGCTTGGCTCTTCACTAATCGTTAAGAGAATATGTCTGCTCTACAGCTGCCAAATGCTTTACCTCCTCTCTGTTCACCAGATAGTTGGCAACTTTGTCTGTGTCTGGTAATGTGCAAGAAGTGTACATAGGGTTCATCTCAGTTTTTTTGTGGTTGCTGAAAAACAGCTGCCTTCTGCTGCTGTAAAACCAAAACAATGAACCGAAAGACGCTAAAATGGTCTGCAGTGTGACTACAGGCTGTAAAACATTGAACTGAAAGATGTAAAAACTGTAGAGTGACTACAGAGTCGCTGGTAAAACGGATGCTCACATTACAAACAGTGAACACACACAGTGTCAGTATACAATATTGATTAGCGCAGCTTCGAGGAAAAAATAGAACTTCCCAAGTTGATGAGATAAAGTGACATTAACGGACCAGCGTGTAGGATTTAGTGGCATCTTGTAGTATAGTTAACTGCAAACTCCTCGTGTCACCCTTTCCTTCCTAGTGTGAAGAAGAAACTATGACTTCAAGGCCCTGTCTAGAGCCAGTGTTTGGTTTGTCCTTTCTCGGCTACTGTAGAAACATGGCAGTTCCACATTAATGAATGAAAGGTTTATTCTGGCATATTCTGTAAATAGAGCCTCATTTGTTAATGACAAAACAGTCCAACCGCTCATAAACAACACAAATCCATGTGTTATTTGCATATTCACTGTGCATATACTGTGTAGCTGTCTACCTTGAAACTGTCCTCTTGTGCCCCATCACCAGTTCCCGGTAAAACTTCGAGGTTGTGCGTTCTGGGACCTGGACATTTCCAGAAGACAGGGAGAAGAAGAGTCAATTTAACAGACTTGACAGAAACACATGGTTAGTGAATATGCAAAGATGGCAGCCTCCTGTGGGTTCAGATTGCTTGTTTCACTTTTCATAAGTTTGAGAGGGTTCTTTACAAGGATCTCATGTCTAGTCGTGCAGAGTTCCAGTTAATTATTGGAAGCTTTTTGCGGTTATGAAACCTTTATGTACAGCAACTTCTCCAGTGCCTTAAAGGGTGTAGTGCTGAGTGCAATAAAACATTTAATAACCCACCAGGAGATATTTATTACAGAGGAGCTAATGAGACCATTTGGCTTTGTTATTTCTCAACATTTAAATGTTGCTCCTTCAAACTCCCCGCAGCCATGTCAAAACCGTACATATGGTGTGGAAATATAATCCGAGTCACGGATATTTCTTAACTTTTTTCAACATTGCTGCATTCACGATGTGACAGTGTTGTGAAATCATTTCCAGAACAATTTATGCAAGTGTTTCAAAACGCCGTCTTTTCTCAATGCTTTGTTCTTCTTAAACTCTCAGCCCTACCAACCAGCTGGTGACTTTTTGACCTCTCATCTCCTGGGTCACATGACCCAGTTACAGAGAGGAAGACACACCCAGCAGAGCAGGAAGTGAGCTTTGGGAATACCTATCATCCTTCTGACAAGTTGCCCACATCCCACATCTGGCTCCTCACACACAGACACACACACGCTTGCAGAGCTTGCTGTTTCCTGTCTACTACTGCGGCACACGCATGAAATTAAAAACCTTCAACTCGAATTTAAAACTATTTAAAAGTATGTAAAATTATATGAATTCAGATAGTTGTAAAAATTATCAACTGCCTGGCTTTACTACAGCACATTCCTGTCCCACTGTGTTGCGTTGTGGTAAAGGAACCCAAAAGTGAACAGTTTTAAAGCCGCTCCAGTGTTTTAAAGCTGCTCCAGTCACCGCACTGCAATCACAGGAGAGAGTTGTGAGTTATTAACTGCTCTACTGACTCCATATGGCCTCCTGTTAGTTCAACAACAGAACATAGCAAACAGACAGCTTTATTGGGCTCCCCCTCTCTCTGTAGTAGTTATTAGTTGTTCTATTAACTCCATATGGTGTTCTGTTAGTAAATACACTTCACAGTATATTCTGTTTGTAAATCACCTAGCAGGGGGGTGGTGATATTGGGATGGAAAGCAGCAGAGAGAGTGAAGTGTGTGTGTGTTTTTGAGTGTGTTTATTTCAGAGTGATGATTTTTAGTTAGGGCCAAACTTGAGGTAAAGCACACGCACACACTTTCCACCCGAAACACAAACACACAACCGCAGTGTACCAACCACGTGCTGAGAAAATGACTTCCTTAGCTTGGTATGACCTGAATACAGGATGTTTGGCAGCCTCATGTGATGCAAGTGACACCCCCGTGCCTGGCATGACAATAAACTTCCTCTTTCAGTGGCAGCCAGGGTAAAAAAAACAAAACTAACCAACCTGCTGGTATGTAACCTAATGTGCCGTCCAGCAGCACAGAGGACGGTTGTTACGCACCTGTGGTGGCGTCTCGACGGGGCCCCAGAAGACGTCGTCAGTTGGGGACATTGGGCAACACGGAGACAAAGGGGAGATGGCCATATCTGACATCGAGCTGCTGTGAGGGGCTTCTCGACTAGAGCGCAGATTGGCATTCTGGGGAAATGAAAGGTTCACACATGGTTATTTGTGTTTGGAAATTGAACTCACGCAAGCGTGTCTAAAAAGAGGACCACGTGTGAAAAAAACATCATCGAAGATAATGATTCAAGCAAAAATAACACATTCAAAGGAAAAAGTGAGCATGTGTGATGTGATATAATTGTGTATACCTGGTTGAGGTGAGCTCTCTGCATGGCTGGAGTACAAGGACTAGAGCTGCTCCCAGAGCCCAGCCTAGACTGCACCTGGTTGGGAAAACCGGCGGCCAAAAACAGCCTGGCGAGGTTCGATTCTTGGACGTCCATCTAAAACATGAAACACATATCAGACTGTGTGTGTTTGTGTGTGTGTCTGGAATCATAGCAAGATTGATCAGTCACGTTGTCTCACTAAGATCAACTGTACACTGCTGTACATGTACACACACATGCACTTCATATAGAAATGTATGAAAACATGCAGGAATAATAGGAAGGAGACAAAGAAATCTTTTCAGATATGTAGACTATAAAGAGGAGTTAAATTTTAGATTTAGAGGTTAGAATGACCTCATTTTGCTAGAAATATTGCTCCTTTAGTTTTTAGGATTACAAATGAATGCCATTCCATTAATGTTATGACCTGATCTCAGTTCCCAAATTTTTCTTCAGTCGGTTTGGAGGGACCATTAGAGGCATCAGCTCTCCATGTTTTGAAAATGTAAATGAATACAGAACAGTGAGTGTCAAAATACTCTACATAAGTTCATAAGTTCATGTTCAGCTACTTCCTTAGCTTGCTATGACCATTATTTTACAGGACGTATCTTATATAAACTTTCCTCTTGCTTGCTACCATGAAGAGCTGTGCATGAAACTGGCAACTGATGTGATGCAGCCATGACTCATCGCTTGTGGAGGCCTGCTACAGGCTGATACAGTGCTTTTAGGGAAGGCATTGTGGGTAGACATGATTGCAGTCCATGTACAAAACTCCCTGCAGTCAGCACTTAACAATCGCATGTAAAAAAAATAAACTGTGTTAAAAGTTACTCCTTACAAAGCTTCTTAGTTTGACTTTTTGCTACGGACTTTTAGACTTCGAAGTCGAAGTTTAGGAAACGTTCTAAAGATAATTTCTGAGAAATTTTACACAAACTGGTCCAGACATGAGAAAAGTGCCACTAATCTGTCAGCATCGCATAAACAAACATACTGTTCTGGGTTTTTCTTAGAAGTTCCCAGTTCCAGATGTGCTGCTGATTTGTCAGGCATCAACATCCTCAACATTGAGAAAATACTTTTCTGTGATTTCAAGCACTTTGATGACGATCATCTGAAAGGAGGAGAAGCTATGAAAGATGGGAAATAAGCTGGCATAATCTAATTTGTCGAACTCAGCAGAGTTCAGGAGTGAAGGCAGAAAGTACATTAGTAAATTAATAAATAAACAGGATTTGTTTGAAACCCGTGGTCAGCCTTTCCACCCTTGGGTGTTTGAAAACTTTGTCTTATAGAATTTGCACCTTCAGCCTATTTCCTGTTCAAGTTCCTGATGTGGTTTAGCTATTATTCTAAGAATAGAGTGTGCAAACCACATGCCATGCCGTTTGGTTTAAGTTTTCCACTTAACTCAACCACATTCTATTTATCTATCATCCATCTATCTAACATTTGGCCTACTTGCTCCAGAACTTTGTTACTTTTAGGTGAAAGAGGTCTGTCAACTGAGGATAAGGATGAAGGGATCGACCAAAAGTTGAGAAAAATGATCGGGAGAGAAATAAATCATTAAAGCCTATGAGAGAGGGAAGGGTGCAAGTGAGACAGAGTGAGACGGACTGAAAGATGTGGGCTGTAGACGTGATAAAAGGTGCCAGACAGCTGAGGAAGGCAGGATTTTACCGCTGAGCGCTGGCTGTTTGCAGGGCGGCTGGGGGAGGAAGCAACAGCAGCAGCAGCAGCAGCAACGGCAGCAGCGGCGGCAGCTGTGCTCCCACTATTAGCTGTTAGCTTCTGGACAGCTGCCACAGACTTTTCTCTCTGCCTCTGCCTCTCTCTCTCCCTCTCCCTCTCCCTGTGTCTGTGGTCGTGCTGCAGTGACAGGAGCTGTGTTTGGTCCTTGGGCAGGGTGCGGTGGGATCTCCTTCCCGCCGAGGGCTGCTGATGCTGAGCCAGAGGCTGGGGCTTGGCTTGCGGCTGTAGCTGGGGCTGGGAGAGCTGGGCCTTGTGCTGAAGCAGCTGGTTTGAAGCCACGGCTCTCTATGTAGCAAACATGAAAAGCACACATAGGAACTGACAGAGCCTGGGAGTGTCTATATGAACATACATCTGTACTATAAGTAGAGTATTATTAGTCTAGACTGAGTATTCTTTTCTGAGTTTTCCTTCACTGTACCCCCCCTTGATCTTATCAGCTAGTTCTGCATGAACAAATCAACACATGCCCAGTTATAAACATGATTTTCAACTGATTTCAACATGTCTTGCCAAGATTAGCTGAATCCTCTTGATTAGATTTAATTCATTTTTCCATATTTGTTGTTGAATAACAAGCTTCTCAAAAAGCACACTGGGATTGTCATTTTGATATGCTCGAATGGCCTAATGTTTGCTAATCAAATTTCACTTCAGAAGGTAAAAATCACTTCACATTCAGGGAATCAGTTGTTATGGCATTTCAGCTTCCAGAGAGCCGAGATGTTCTAATTAAAGAGCAATTGACAGATTAATCAGAGCTCAGCCTGTGATTAATATGCAGACTGGGGTAATGATATTGATTGATATTTATGATATAAAATTATTAAGTGTGCGTGAAACTCTTTGTTTAATGTGAATTATGCTAGTTCCGAACATAATGGACACTCCCAGATTCTGTAAAAACTGACAAGACAAGCCACCGCTGTTGCATGAAGACCTCACAAAGCACCGACCTGATCAACAAGCTTATTGTTGACACACATTCAAAGAAGCACATACGTATGAAGCTGATTTGATTCACTTCTTTGGTGTAAATCTTAGACCAACACGTTTAAAAAAAACATTCATGAAATAGCATTCAGTCTTGCGCTGGCAACGAAGCTCGGACATATGACGGCAGCTGGTTCCCTGGCACGAGAATCTGATTTGCAAGCACAACTTTCTCCAGAGGAAATGCAATAAAAGCACAAATAAAGAACCACTACTGTCAAACTACATCTCACAACTCGGATTTTCTTTGGGTTACAGCTGTCTTAAAATCCCTTCTTGAAACAGAACTGACCGCCATTTTATATTGCGAGGAGGATGAATTTCAAAGAAAGGATGACAGATTCTTTTTTTATGACATTAGTCATGAAATTGTTTCACGTTTGTGCGGATCAGCACCTACACCGAGCTTCAGCCTTGCCTAAACAGCTCAGAGAAGATAATATAATATGAAGTTACACGCTTGTGCTTTTGGTTTGATTTGTGATGAGGCTAACCACATTAAACAAAAAATATACTGCAGTGCAAATTCAGAGAGTACAAACACTTTCAGTCATCCAGGAAGCGCATACACATTTCTGCTATAATGACACATAAAGGAACTTTGAGGGTTATGACAACGAGCTAGGTAGTTTCCCCTTCACCGCCAGAACCTGGGCCATCGTTCTGTCCACTAAGACATGCCACATTCCATCTAGATGAGATGAGATTTATGTGAATGTTGCTATAGAGGGTAAACTGCTGATACACAGTTAAAATACGAACATACCTCACTAACAACAGCTTCCTGGGTTCTGGGAAACAAAGCCTATCTTCACAATGATATCACAAAACACTGCGTGGCAACTATCTGCAACATACCACACGGATTACCACGAAAGAATGGTGGCTTGAGTAAGAAAGCCTTGCTGCTCAATTTGAAAGTGAAATAGGTTTAGGCGGTTTAGGATTTTAACAGTTACATAAGTATAAGCATGTATCCATCTGAGCAGTGTTAAATATCCAAGATAAATCTTCCTTCGCCTTTTAATGATTCTACAGGTTACGTAAAAAGACAGAGTCCTAACAGTGTGACAGGTAAGACAGAGGAGAACAGAGAAATGAGAGGCTGCATGAGAAGAAGAGAAAGTGCTGAGAGTGGTGAGAACCAGAGAAGTGACAGTGAGAACCAAAAGTTTAATTTGGATGTCTGAAACCTCGACTGAGATTCGAGAGTAACATTTTGGACGGGGGTAAAAAAAAAAAAAAACGAGAGGCAGGTTGAAACAGAGATGCTCGAAATGAAAGTGGTCACAGGCTGTAAATAACGGAGGGAGGGATGAAGAGGAAACAAGTGGAAAAGGAGAGAGTGAGATCGACAGAGACAGAGACGGACGAAACAAAAGTTTAAAACGAGTGATGGCATGCTGTGATGAGCACTGGCTTCAAAGCTTGTCAAGATCTGACACTGCTGGTAGAGTTCAGTGTGTGTCCCTACTCGAGGTGCACACAAACACCGAAGTAAAAACCTCTAATCTCTGAATGTCTCATTGAAAAATTCCTATAAAACTCTCCACTATCAGGCATCCAGAGCAAACACGCTTCTGAAACACACTTCTTCCTCTATCTCAATCCTCTATCTGAGAGACAGTATATATAATATATATAAAATGACAATCTCAAAGTCGTGAAGCCCTCAGGAGACTTTGAATGTCTCGTTTTGTCGAAACAGTCGAAAAACACAAACATATCGAGTTTACTAAATTAAAGACAAAGAAAAGCTGTGAAGCAAAATAAAACTGCTTGTTAATTAACTTAAATGTTATTAAAAAAAGTTGCAATTGACCAATCAACACTTACACATCTTATCATCGTATTCATCCCGTTCATGCAGACGATGCAGCCATATATAATATAGTTGTCAGCATTAGCATGATGTTGCTACACACAAACGCTGTGTCTTGTTAAGTTGACAGATAAAATAGGCAACACATAACATACAGAATTAAACACTGTAATAAATTGTGACAACCCCAAGAAAGCAAACTCTAATTTTCTGAGCAAATCCAAAGAGCCAAAGAAATTCCACCTGCCTGTGCTCAGATGAAAAACAGAGGAATTAAAGTGGAAAGAAGAGTGAAGGTTTGTTACCTGCTCTCCGGCGGAGTCCAGAGGCCTTACTGACACATCGGCACTCCGCTGTCTGCCTGCGTGGTCCTGTTCAAGACACACACACACACACACACACACACACACACGAACAGACGGCCACATGGTTGAATTACGATATTTGTCAGTATGCACCCTGATTTTGATCACTTTTACTTTAAACCCTGACCTCGACATCACCTTATGTTACCACATTTCAAATCTTAAAATTATTCTATTTATTCATTATATCACTGTATATCTGTACGGTCCTCACAAGACACACACACACATTTTAATTAGAGTGTACTAAGGTCTTGAGCAGATTTCTGACAGGTGGGGACTAAAATATTCAGAGTGTGCAAGACGGCAGCAGCTTTTAGCCAATGCCCTCAAATCTAAATATTTCATCATGACCTCTTTTTGAATCTCTCCTGGAAAATCCTTGTATGTCCAAATAGTCCAAACTGGATTTTTTTTTTTTTCACATCAGCAACATTTAATTAAATCTACTCGATTTAAATATTTGCAGTGGTGGCACCGTTGCCTTTAGGCTGTGTTTATTGGCTTGGATCTGAAGGGCGACATTCATCAGAGCTTGAGCTCAAACAGCAGCTTAACTGGATGACAAAGCTTCCGTGATAAAAGTTTTATGGTTAGGTTAGCATTCACACAGAAGTTCAACGTAGTATCGACAAGGACAGTATAAGCAATAGCACCTTTAAATTTTTTGTTAAAGTTCTGCAGCTAAAAGCAGCTGCGGCGCAAGTCACGTAACCAACCATCTATTTTTTTCTTCCCACTTATCTTAATCAGGGTCACGGGGCGGGATCGTCTCCCATCATGCACTGCGGAAAGGTAGATCATACACTGTTTTGTAATTGCACCCTTGACGGTTCACTTTCCCCCGTTCAAACAGTGCGCTGCTCCTCTGAGCCAACACCACTGAACACTGAAATACATGATGTGAAGCTTGCCAAATCAATCAATGTGTGAAACGATCGGAACCGCTGCAAGTTCTCCATCTGACAAAATACAAGACATCGCATCACACAACCACTGAACCCGTCACATAATTAAATGCAGATGCATTAAAACTTAACGAAGCATCAGATAGATCCATTAAGCATGCTGAACTTAATGACTTTGAGGCAATCTGTGTAATCAGAATCTAATACATACAGATAGCTCCCTGCCACACACACACAAGCACACCAAATATAGTATATAATATAACTAGACAGATATTAATAGCATTGAAATACAGTGTCTTCTACATGGAGAACTCACAGTCGCTAAACCTGCTCCTCGGTGTTAATAGACACCTACTGAAACTCACTGATGTGTGGGATAGATTCATTAAGCATGTATTAAAATTAATGACTAAAAAATGAATCCGAAATAGTAAAAAGAGCTATGTGTCTTTGTTTAAAATGACTGGAATTGGCAGAGACACTGTCACACACACACCTTGTGGGCACACAACTGTTGCTTTGTAACATTTCCTCACAGCGGAGGTGATTTTTCATGTCCTGCAGATTTGTGTGATGTTATAAATGAAGTTTTAACAAGGTAAAAGATTTCAGGAAACTAAGGAACAGAAGCAAAACAAAGGATTTCTGAAACCTATTCAATCTCCAACTAATTTACAAACCCGTTTGAATGTGCTGCGGCATGATCATTTCTTTTATATACAGTATTATGGACCACTTCTCTTATATAAATTGATTTCCCCAAGAATCAATTCAAGACCCGTTTGATGTAAAATATATTAAAAAAATGAGAAGACGGCTTCCACTCTTGTATTACGATGAGATTAAAGTTGATGGAAATGTGCCCGAAAGGTCACTTTTTATCTGAGAAAGTTTTGCCTTTCACAGTTCATAATTATAAAAAACTCTCTACTGGCCTGCCGGGCCGGGGAGGGAATGTTTTTATCACCTGGCTAAAGAAGACAAGAGCAGCATTACATCAGCTCAGCGTGCATCAAACACACCTCGTACTTAAAGAGGAAAACAAGTTCATGACTTGTTCTTGACTCCATGCAGAATCAAATATTCATGGAGCCAGACACACACAGACACGCAGCTTCACACACTTACCTGCCAAACTATTATTTAGTTTTAGTATTACATTAACTACACGTCTACACAATCTAGACAGTTTGTGTGACTTTGTGGCACATTTATATAAACTTCTTGACAAACTGGTTTAATTCTTATGTCAGCTTCAAATTGTTTAAGAAACAAAGTTTAAGGCTAAAGACGGAAATCAATGAATATTTTTGGACATTAACTGTGTGGCTATTTTCCTACATTCATATTGTATTTAGGATGCTATGATTTGCTCACACATTTGAAGTGTTGACTCACTGATGGTGCCAAAATAATGCCAGGCAACCTAAAAGTCGATAAGCGTTGTCCTCAAAGTGGCACAAAGTTCTACTGACGAGTACAAAGCCGGAAGTTCATCTTTACCTGTCTCCTGTCACTCCTCTTGTTTCTCTCATCCAGAAAGATCCTGTTGTCGTGGTGATCAGACTCCTCCCTGAGCATGATCTCTTGAAGATCCGCCCACTGAAAGGCACAGTCTGTCAGCTGCCGCCTCTGCTGCTGGAAACCACAACAGAATATAACAGCAGTCAACATCATTCACATCACGACACAACGTCATTATCATCATTATCACATTGTATACTGTATATCTATAGTAAATTTTAAAAAAGGAAAATTTATCTCTAACCTTTATTGTTGGTTATTTTTTGGTAAATGAATTCCACTCAATATACATGAGTGTGAACCACAACCAAAAATGATTTAAGACTTAGTGGATTATTTACACAATATTATCATATGTGAATTATTCACAATATCAATATTTAATCTTTTAAAATTGAGGGTTAACATTAATACTGATATATCATATCATAAAAATACAGATCTTGTCACTGTGGAGTCACGTAACATCATATAAATAAATAAAAACTGCTCTGTGAGAGCAGTTAGGGTGGGTGGAGTAAGGATGTGACTCAGCATGTGGAAGATGACACAGAAGTGCTTCCTTGGTCTTGATAAAAGCTGTAGGATATCATCTGATCTCCTCTTCCCCTGAAATGTTTTATTTGCAGCAGCATTCTTACATACTGATCTATAAATGCTGAAAGAACACAGAGGCGAAATGTACTTACATCCTCTAACTTTTGCCGCTGCTCATGTTGCTGTTGGATCCTCTTCTGTCTGTCAGCCAGTAACTGCTGTTTGTAACGTTCCTGCTCCGCCAACTGCTGCCTATGCTGCTGTATTGCCTAGACATGAACGGCCATATGATTATTGTTCAGATAAAAGTTTGACAATGACACAATACTTCAGTGTATGAATGAAAGGTTAAATATACTGGAGGGATTTCTTGGCTCTAAACTCTGCATGAGCGAAGCTCAAACTGAATTATGTTTGACTTTGACTGATCCTGGGTCAAATGCCCTGCTGTGATATGATGCAGTTAGACCTACAACATTAAAAAGACAAAAGGCTAATTGATGAGTGTGAAATAGGATTAGAGCCCATTATGGACATGTTGGTAGTGTATGTGACAATTTTCCCATTTAAGTTAAGCTGATTTTCTTGTAGGATAAAAATCTAAACTAAATGAATGAACCCAGTGATGCTGTGCTGAGGGCACGCCCTGTAACTAGTACTATTACCTCGATTACTACCAATAATAATTATTTGGGCTGAAAAATAACAATAGTTATTATCATTACTGATTCCTCTGCCAGATATTTTCTTCAATTAATCATTTAGCCTATGAAATCTTAAAAATAATGAAGTGAAACAATTTTCTGAGGTGATGTTTTTGATTGATGTCCGAGCAACTTATTTTGTCCCAAAAGATTCATATTAAGAAAAACAGCAGTCCACAAATGAATGATGTAATTTAATGTGTATAACTACAATATGAATGAATGTGTAAAAGGTTAGAAATGATGTCCAAACCTACCTGTTGTCTTTGTTGACCCCCACCTCCCCTGTGACCTCCCTCTTTGCCTCCTTCACGATCTTCCGTCTGCAAACGGAGGAACTCCCGTCTTAACGTCCACTCGCCGGGAACATTCACGATGGAGCTGAAAGACGGCGAAAGTGTTGATAACAGCAACTGTTGTGGACTGAACTACACATGACGATGAAGTGAAAAACAGCAAAATCGCTGTTAAAGACACACTCATACACACACTCAAAGCTCATCCTAGGAGAGAGGAAAGTGCTCACTTCCTAGTGCCATCTGCTGTTTGACATCCAGGGACAGCAACAGAGAGGCTAGTGCATCTGTCCATGGACATACTAACACATGGATGCCCCATAGTGATTCATTAGCTACGTACTGTATGCAAGGAGCACTTAAGCAGAGCGTTCACAATGACCTGAGCGTTAATGACAGCGATGATATGATCCTTTGAGACACTGATGGAAATCTGCAGCGCTACTGTGGCTCCGAAAGACTACTCTGCTGCACAAGTGTGTGATCTTTCACTGCACACCCATCGATCGATTCCTCCAACACTACAGTGTGAAAAGGCTTTTACCTGGGCTCTCCTTCCTCCTCTGTCACCTCGTCCTCCTCTTCTTCACTGCCACTGTACTCGTATTCTGGACCCTCTGCAAGAGAGAGAGACAAAAGGGAATAATGCATTTGGTTTATATTAGGTCACTGAAATAAAAAAAAAACAATATCTTGTGACAAGGTCTAATGAAAATGGAAATGTAATCATTTTTAAAAAATGACTGAGGTATTGATTAGAGCTGAAATAATTAATCCTTAAGGCAATTTATTCAAACAAAACCACAATCTGTTCTCTGGCCCAGCGTCTCCAGTGTGAGTATTTTCTGCTTTTCTTTATCTCTTAATGTTGTAAACGTCTTTTGTACTGAGAGACACAACAAGATATTTGACATTTGTTTTGACAGGCGCACTACACTATTTAACAGTGATTTACAGACTCATTGAGAAATTGATTAATCATGAAAATAAACCACAGATTAATGAGTAATGAAAATAACTACAGTTATAGTTACAGTCCTGATAGCTGTATCAGAGTGGATCTAAATATGTGAATGTGTAACAGTAGACGTCCACCAGCTGCAAAGCACTTGTGGAATGCGTCCCGCTTCACTCTGGTGTCCATGTTAACACCAGCCTGAGTGTGAATCCAGCAGGTTCTCTTCTGCAAAACTAGACATGTTTCTGGGGAGGTGCTTGGAGTGGAAGCTTCTGATGTGTTTTCATTGGTGTGGGTATTCTTCTCTGGCGCACACTGCTGTGTCTTCTCTCTGGTTTTTTGGGCCAGCCACCGTTTCATTAAAAATTCCTCCATGCCTGCTGTCTCGCTCCTTCATCGTCTACTGCCAGTAGCAATTTTGTCATTATCAAAGCCACACAAAAGTATAGTGTGGGCAAATTTGGGCAACAAGAAAGTAAATGAGAGTCTTGTTTAGAGGAAGACCTAAGGGACAGAGTTGTTATACCATGGCATTGCAATGCTGAATCATCATTTCTCTTCTGTGGGACCCATAACACATGTGAATTAAGTGTCTGTCTCTGCCTTAGCTGACTGACTGCTCACACACATTGATGTTATTACGCATCCCCTTGGTTCAAAGGGTTTTTAAACACATATTAGACCTAAAAGTTTGAATTGTGGATTGGAATATTGTCTTTCTGAGTCACATGACCACTACACCAAATTCACTGCGCAGCCCACAACACTGTTCCAGGGGGCTTATTTGTCCACAGGCCAGGAAGATGGGTCAGCCAGCTAAGCATAACAACATTTGGCTGACATATGGTGTGAAACTAGCTCAGGCTAACTCGAACATTTACTTGACGCGCCATATGTTGCCATTAAAGCGCCGAAAGGTAACAGAATACAGGTGTAGAAAAGAGGGGGAAGAGTAACAAATTCCACTTTTGCAATGGACGGATGAAATATCTGCTGCTGTGATGTCATGTTTGAAAGTTTTGGCTCTTATTGTGTCTTTTTGGGCCAAAGCAGCAGGAGAGAAGAGCAATTTGAGGGTTAATGCCTACTTTTGCCGACCATTTTTTTTTTTGGAGTGAATCATCTTCCAAAACATAGGCCATCTTTGTCCAAACTACACTCTTGGGTATGCTGAAAATGACACATCCTTTTTGCATCATGTCCGGAGCATTGATTTCTCTTTTTTTCCCCCTGAAGCAGTGACTTTTTCCCACACGCCCTTAGACTACTGGCATTTCATTACTCTGGAGGGGCATAGGGGCACAAACACACACGCACACACATACAAATCTGGCCTTAAACATGTAACATGCACACACACACACACACACACAACACATGCAGAAAGTCCACCAGTCATTAGTGTGTTTTTATAAGCTAACAGAAGATTAGAACCAGATGGCCATTCTGTTTCCTCCTTCCTTCCCCTTTCAGCTTCTCTCTTTCTCTCTCTGGTCTGTCTCTGTCTCTCTTTCTCTCTCTGTTGTTATCACTGTCTCTCTCTGTCACTTGTTCCTCTGTGTCCAAATCTGCCTGTCTTTCACTTTTCCAAATTAAAATGAATAAACCCAATAAACAACACGAGGATTGAACCCTGCTTGAATATCAACGCGAGTCCAAAAGAAAAGCAGTCATAAATATCTGTCTTCTCCTTTCTTCTCTTCTCCTCCCTGAACTCTTTCTCCCTCACAGTTTGACTGCCATCACATATTCAGCACGTGCAACTCTTCCAGAGTATAATTCATTTTTAAAAACAGGATGAGGATGAACCCCCTCCCTCCTCCTCCTCCTCCTCTCACATTCCTAATTTGTCTCTCGTTTCTTTGTCTCTACATCCCTCTTCCTCTTTCTCTCATCCTCCTTCTCCATTTCTGTATCTGCCTGTTGTGTAAAGCACTGTCCCAAGTGAACACCATAGAAAGGTCAGCTGTGTACAGCTTTTTGGCCCGACCCTACACTCTCCCTCTTTCGCTCTCTCGTTCATTTCGTCTGGCCGTCTCACTGTCGCCCTTCCTCACTTCCATCCTTATTCAGCTCAATTAAAATATTTGGCATAGCTGGTACAGTTCAACTTCAAATTCAAAAGCTTCACTGGCTGGGCAAACCAGCTGTCATCTATGAAGTGCATTTTTAGAGCAGTGATCGTATGCATACATCATCAGTGCTTCCATCCCTGTATGGTTTCAGTGCATTACAGCAACAGGTTTAGATTTAGGTATTGAAACATGTGGGTTTACTTAAACAGACAGCAAAGTGAATCATATGCTGTGTGTAAATTGTGGGTAACACTAGCAACCTAATGAAACATGGCCATAAAAAGCATGCTATAAATGAGCATAAATGAAGTGTTTTTTTTATAGCAGCTTCTGTGCTATCAGTGCAGCTGGTGCACTCTCTCAGCTAAAGAGTGCTGATCGTTCGTATTCCAACACAAGTGGTCTGAAGCCCTCCTAATGCAGTGAATTTGCGTAACATAGTGGAAAATCTGTTCTGTGGAGTGGATTATCTGTAAAGCCAATAACTGATCAAATCCTTTGCTTGTCCCTAAATAATTCTGACAACGTGGGACAGAGATGACAGAGACCTCAATTTAGAATAAACCCAGGTGGACGAACTGTGTGCTCTGTGGGTTTTTGTTTTATAATTTGTGTTTGCATCTGGGTGGTAAATAAAATTAGCATCTGCCAAATACAAAGCAAACGTTGTCTGGTCACCTACACCCATGGCAGACAGGTTTTCCTTTTATTAAAGAATGTCATCATTAAAAATTAATTCTTAAATTAAAGATGAAATGATGACATGAAATAATCTATTTTCAGGTACCAGTGACTCAGCATTTATTTATTTTTATTGATTACAGAAACGGCTGGTAGAAATGTTAAGTAACCTGCCACCATGATGAAGGAAAGAAAATAGCAGAATGCTGTTTTAGTGCATTCATGTACCTGTTACTCCATCCATCTATCTCTCCCATCTTTACTGCTGTCACTGGTATATCTACTGCTACCACTCACCTTTCTCCCTCTTCTTCCTGGTTCTGTCCAGGTGATCTTTCAGCATGATGCGAACTTGTCTCTCATTAGCCAGATCTTTGATGAACGCGTGTCTCAGCAGGGCGTCAGTAGCTGGTCGATGCAGATGGTTCTTGACAAGACATCGATCAACAAATGACAAGAAACGCTTCGACCTGTGAGAGACGGAGAGACAGAACAGCGGAGAGGAGGGGAAACAAAAGATGTTAGCCTGAAGACCGATTGAGAATGTTGTAACAACCTTCATCTATTTAATGAGCCGTATCTTCAGTGGAATATTGAAGGCTTTCTAATGAATTCAGGGTTTGATCACAAGCCTCCAGTCAGACAATCAATATGCAGTCAAATTCACATAAAAAAGGAGAATAATCAATGAATAAAACAAACCAATGTGAAAACCAGCAAAGATGTTTAAATCAATAAATCACAGAAATGCCACAACATTCTGAAATATGTATTTAAACTCACCTAAAGTCTGCAAGCTAGTATTCACTTGTTGGATCATAGCAAAATCCTGGCAAAAATGTTGATTTCAATGTTTTACTCAGACAATGTCTGTGTACAGAAACGCTCCTAAAATTCGCGGGCTGTTGTCTGTGCTCTGAACTCATAGAAAACTGGGGAGGGATATGTATTGCTGCTTAGTTTTTGGTGTGCTTGCTGCCTTTGGGAGGCCCTGAGGTAAAAGGACTGGAGAGCACCGCACACCCCGGACGGTTAGATGGAGCTATTAAAAGCTGTCCTATGAACTAGTGTTTCTGATGACATTAATACTGAATGAAAGACAGCATGAGTTCAACCGCCGGTTCAATCTCAAGAGCTTATCCATTATATATAAAAGAGAAGGAGACAGGATGACAGGAGGGGAGGAGAAGAGACGAGAGTGAAAGAGACAGGAGAGTTCATAATTAAACTCTGATTAAGATTAAAAATGCCAGCAGCAACATTTTCACATAACGTTTTGTGTCCATCTGAATAAAGGCCAAATGTGTTTCAGTTTTATCTCGCTGCCTGCTGAACGTGCCAGAGCTTTTAGCGTGCGAGAAGAGAGTGTCGGGATATCTCTTGTCTGATTGTCTGGTGCATGAAACCCACAACAAAGATCACTTTCAAGCCCAGATTTCAGAGGAGAAAAACCTAAACACTGCCCTCTACATCCTGTTGTGGGTGTATATAGATGCGTGTGTTATGAGTGTGTTCCCAGGCTTACCATTTCTTTGATTTAAGTTTGGGTGGAGGGTTGCGTGGAATCAAAAACAGTGCTCTCATTGGATGCATGTCACACAGAGCTACAAACAAAGACAGAGAGTGAGACAGAAGAACAGATGGGGGAAGGAACAGCAAAAGAAAAATTGACATAACAACAACAAACTGTTCAGTGACATCAGTCAACAATGTGTGTATGAATACATCTAACTTACGAGGGGCTCCTTCGGCCATCTCTAAAGCAGTGATGCCTAAAGACCAGAGGTCACTCTGGGAACGAGAGACAGGAAAAGGTTAAAACCGGGGCGCCAACAAAGCTGAACTCGAGTTCTCTTCATTTCCTGTACACCTTGGACGTCCTCTTTAAAGTAAGTAAGTAAAGTAAGTAAATCAGGTTGTGCATAGTGCGAGAGTACAGTATAAATCCAAGAATTACAGTAACTATTTCCAAGACATCAAGCCAATCTTCTGACATTTCACAGAAGAACCATAGAATCAGTGTACTCCTTTCTATGATGTCAACGTCTAATTACTTCCAGAAAAACATACTATTTGCTGAGACTGTATTTAATTACGTTTCTGTGAACTGACACATCTGATCAGGAAGTGTGAAAATCGTGGATGAAGTTATTTTTCAGGTTTAGCCCCCATTAACATTAGTCAATTGCATCTTGGGCTAAAATGCAATGATTAAGGATGCATCCAAGAAGCATTTCAGACAGATTTAAATTCAATTACATATGTAAGCTTTACTCCACCCACATGTAACTGTGTCAGTGAGAGGTCTGTGTAGCCTACTCGGCGTCTATCCCGTCATAACATCAGCTGAGGTTACACTTAAATCAGCCTTCCTGAAAACTGCCCCAGTGATTTCAACCCATACACTCATACAGAAGGTGCACTGAGCTGCTATGGTGTTTATCTGATCCATGATCAGTACAACCACTGAATAAATTGTGTGGGTGAGTGGGCACTGATCTGTATGGGTGACAGATGTGAGTAAGAGACCCTGTGAAGATGGACAAAGCTTTTATTTTGCTCCTAGGATATTTGAGGTAGCCAGTAGGTGGCCAAACTGTTACTGCTGTAACTAACTTTCACACAGCTTTAGGTGCAATACCACCACTGAGTCTGGCAAAACCAAGACAGTCTGGTCTGGTCAACAGAGACACATATGTGGCTTCTCTACACAGGGGATTTTCAGTCCTCAATCTGCATGTCTGGCAGAGCAGATATGCGTCTATTTTAATCAATACAGCTGTCTACAAAGTGTGATGCCCTTCCTGCTTCTTGGAGGCTGTCCAGCACTTGCAGGCTGCCTTAAACGCCTCCACAGCACACATGACTCACATGACTTGCATTGCTGATATTGCTGATTAACACCCCTTTTGCACATGTTGTTGTGCGTTAATAAGTGAGTAGATTGTTTTGAGAAAATGTCTAGCGGACCATTTCTTCAGCCAGTTTGTGACAACTGGACGCGCCACGGCTTGCGTGCTTGTAACCGTCTTCCTGTTTTCTGTGGGTAGCTACAGTGATCATGTAGGATCCACAGTCAACACTGTGCCTGTATACACCCTGTGTAAACACTTATGGAAGATGTTGTTGCTGCTCTTTTACTAAGTAGGAGACACTTGAAGTGACACGTTAATGGGGCCTTATGGGGGTTCAATCCAATTGCGATCTTTGCTCCTCATATGTGTTTTGTTTGCAAGTGATTAAATGGTACATTCAAATATTTCAATCTATATTTTGCAGTGTTCCCTTCAGACAACATCGCATATGGTCTGCATTAGCTAACACTAAAGAATTCACAGTGCTTGTGAATGTTTGATTTCCTGTTGGATGCCTCACATATGAAAAAGATGACATCACCCTTGTTAGTGGGAGTTAACGTAATTCTCTGGATTGTTTTTTGCGACGTCTCAGAAAAGATGACTATAAATGTACTTAAACTTGGCCGGAAACATGACCATTTCTGAGTAATTAATTACCCTGTAGTCATATGTGGCTTCGGGGTTCTCATCACAGGCGATGACCTCCGGAGCCATCCAATAAGGAGTGCCAATAAAGGTGTTCCTTCGACCAATCGTCTTATCCAGCTGCGCCGACACTCCAAAGTCAACTGGGACATTAAAAAAAAAAAAAATGTAGGACACATCTGAAAACATCCGTGATCTTTGAATGTTTATGAGCCGTTTTTGTGGTCGTGTGATTTATGTATGTATGTGTGACTGTTTGACTGCTCTACAGCTCTGCCTGGAGGCGTGCATATGTGTGCGAGAAACCGCAGTGCATGTGTTGATGTGTCATACCCAGTTTGACTTCGGCGTTCTCCGTGAGCAAAACATTTTGTCCCTTAATGTCTCTGTGGATCACATGATGGGAGTGAAGATGGGAAAGACCCTGGAATACATACACACACACACATAAACAGATACAGTACACAGTCAGATGACCAGCGTTGACATAAACATGAAACATGAACGCTCCTTTAAAGGAATAACAGCATCATGTGTTTATTGTGAAGGGACACTGAATAAAAAGTAGAATTCAGTTCTAATATCTGAGAAATAACTTTGCTTTAGGTAGCAGAGTGACCTAGTGACACAGGCTACTAATCAGAGGCACTATTTTACGTGTGTGTGTGTGTGTGTACTCTCGCTTCTTCAAAGGAGGTTAAATAAACAGAGGAAGTAAGTCTTATTTCAGACAATGACTTCACCATGCTCAGTGTCTGTGCGTGTTTGTCTGTGTGTATGCCGCGTTGCCGAAACAATGAGGAGACGGCATGGCTGACAGCAGATAGGAAAACACTGGCGACAGTCCAAAGCCCTTTGTTTCAAGTTTCTTACCACTAAAACATCATTTCGCTTAATTTTTTTCCTTGATAACGTCAGTCTCAAGGACTGATATGTTGGAACTGGGCTGTCTGTCTGTCTGTGTGTCTGTCTGTGTGTACAAACACCAACGCAGAAAGCAGTGCAAACATCCCGGAGACTTTCTCAGGACCTTGTGATCTCTTATAATGATAACCATAACATCCTACAGACGTGTTTCAAACTGGCCTTTAAAGTATATAAATGAAAAAATAAATCAATTATGTCCCTCGTGTCACTGGGAGGGGGGAACATGAGGGAGACACTGATCCGTGGACATAAAGGAGGATCAGTGTCAGTCTCTTTGATGTTTTGGGATCCGACACAAAAATATACAACAGCAGCAGCTCGTCCAGCCTTTAGTTTGCATCCACACGCAAATTACTACCTCGGTTTTTTACCAGAACTAAAAAAGGGCCTCTGCCACAACAACACCTCTGAAACAAAGCTCGCTTGGGGATTCTTTGTGTACGTCGTTCTGTGTGTTTGTGAGAGTGAACTGAGGACTGAGGGTTCAGCTGCTCGGTCACATGAGCAACAGAGGTTTGTGCCGGTATGTAGGATGAACACAGCATACGGGAGCAGATACACCTTTACATCCTGTAGACACTCTTTTGCTTTAGAGTTGCACAGTGGGAAGGGTTGAAAACATACACAGGCAATATTAGGTGTTTTTATTTACATTTTTAATTCATCTGTAAGAGTGGAAATGCCCGAAATTCAAAAAGAAGTCTAAATATCACAAAAAAATATTAACATAATGGTCGTGGATGGAAACACACATTAAATAGTGGCTGAGGCTTATGGGTATTGTAGTATGGAGTATTGGAGTCATCCACTACACCAAACTGATGGACAAAACTTCAGTTTCTTAGAAATAAAGTTAAAATAATAAAATCTGAGCGATGTAACATGAGACTATGACAACACATATCAGGAGGCTAAAGACAGCTCAGTTTGGTTCCCACACCTTCAACATCAAATTCAAGGACTTTCCAGGCCCATTTCACTCAGATTCAAGGAGCCAACACATAGCAAGCATAATATGAGACACAAATCAAGGTTAAGATTTTTTTCTGAAATGTTTGACACAGACCTAAAAAATGTATTGTTAGGTCTACTATACAAGGACAGTTGTATAGTGGAAATGTATGCTGAAGTGAGTGTATTCATGTTTTTCACATCAGACTTACCCTGAGCACCTCTCGGCAGATGTAAGCTATCCAGTCCTCTTTCAAACAGTTCCCCTTTGTCTTCTTCACCAAGTCTGTCACAGAGCCGGCTCCGCAGTATTCCATCACCAACTAGATGGACACAAGTATGAGCCAAAAACAACTGTGAGTATTATGTGAATGATCTTGAAAAAATACATAAACATCCAGCAGATATTTAATAAAACAATGAGTCATTTCTTCTTTTTTTAATCACTCCATAGTGTGAAAATAGGCAGACAGCGTAGTTTACAAACCCAGAGTTGGTGGTCCTGTCCAGCAGGGCCTTTCTTAATAAAAGCTCCATAATATGTAGCGATGTTTCTATGGTGGGAATAACTCTTCAACATGTTGATCTCCAGTTTTATCTCCTCTTCTTCTTCCTAAAAATAACAACACATAGAGCAAAAATGCAGAAATCAAACAACATGTACATGTTCTGTATATTTGAATGACAAAATGTTGGAGTGATTAATAGTTTTCTGTGTCTTCACTATAACTCACAACAAGTATGTTACACAGTACAAGATGATTTGGAAGGTTGAAGGGTGGAACGTTTCCTTTTTATGTACACAGTACATAAAAGTTTACACAACACAAACAGGCTTACATCCAGACAGATAGCATCTCCCCTCTGCCATGTAGCCTCTTGATGATCTTTCACTCAATATTTGACCTTATTTCAACTACTCCTACTACAACTAAGGCTGGTCAGTGTTATGAGACACAAGGACAGAAAGAGAGTGGAGGGAACTTTTTTTGTTTTCTCGCTATAAATCCCGGAAATGACATGTGACTTCTACGATTCACTGAACCCCTAAATTTAGGTTGGACTTGGAGGAGAGGTGGAGGAAGGAGAGTGGAGCTGGAGATATGGCTGTTAATCAGAAAAGAGGAAACAACGGCGAGCTTCTCTCAGTCACTGACCTCCTTTAAATCTCCACAGGACATGAGGGGAGAAAATGACAAGACAGAGTTTGAACTTTCACCTCTATCTGAAGCACAAAGCCTCCTGCCTGTGTCTGTAGCCTTTCTCTCTCTGCTGGTGTGTGTGTGTGTGTGTGTGCATGTGTGTCCAAGTGAGAACGGAGATAATAGCCGAGTATTTCCTGCCAAAGAGTTTGTCTGCAACACAGGAGACCCAGACCTACAAGTTCCATCAACAGGAAAGAAACCAGTCTGACCAGTCTGTAGAACACTTTCTGACACAGCAGAAACTGCACAGATGCAATTAATTATTTAATTAATCATTATTTGTTCTGAAAATGTAAGAAGAATTGCTGTCTAACAAAGAAAACTGAAATATGTGGTGATTCCTATCAAATGAAACAAAAGCAGGGGAAGAACAGCAATGTTTGGCATTTTTTACTTAAACAACACTGAGAACTCTGTGAGACTGCACAGCAGCGCTCTGAGCGAAACACTAACATCAGCAGCATGGCAACAATGGCAATGCAAACATGCTAATGTTTATCGTGTTCACCATTTAAGTTGACCATATCTGTGTGCTAATGTATGCTAATTAGATTAGAAATTGCCGGACTGTCACTGATTCTGCAAGACAGTTTGACAATTTTGACATGACGAAGGTTCTAGATGAAAAGTAACAGAGCCGCCAAAGTTATTACGATTCATCCTGAAGGGGAACAAGAATGTTTGCACAAAATTACATGGTAATATATCCAATAGCTGCTGAGATATTTCACTTAAAAAGACATTTAGTGGCAATGTTGAAGGAAAAGTCATGGGATCACCAAAGTCAGAGAGTTTGTTGTTTTGAGACCAAATTTCATGGAAATCCAACCAATAAATTTCAGTGCAGACTAAAATGGTGGATTAAAGTCTGTCCTGAAGACGCCGCCTTCCCTAGAGCTATGCTGATAGCCCAAAAATGATTTAGACAATTAGTAGATTGTTTAGCTAACTGAAAATTTGCAGTATCTGTTAGAGTATTCCTCTGAGACAGAACTTCCCAGAGAAGGCTTCAGCCTGACCACATTAAAAATAATGTGATTAAACACTGCTTTACTACATTATGGGCAGCATGCGTCAACGGTCTATTATTAGCTCACATTTCTGCTTGCACTCTTGCTCTACATCTGCAAACCACAAGCAATGTTCAGTGAAACCTCCACACCTCTCGTTTGTCCCCTTGTGCAGCTGTAAGACCACAAGGCAGAGCACAGAGAGTCGAATCACCCCCTATGTTTAGACCCAAACTAAGAGTTAATGGTGAAATCTGTAATCTATATATAGTAAAGATAATCCCAACACTGAAATTCAAAATACAGCAGCAGAGATATTTTTTTCCATCCTCAAATTGATTTACAGTGTAGTTTTATTGTGTTTTTATTGAGTTTTATTAATATTTTATATCACCAAAACTATCCATGATTGTGGCTTTACAACTCTAAAGTGAACACAACTTTAATATCACAGAAATTCACCTGGAATCTAATAAAAAACTACTTCTGGGTCAAAACAGAAATATTGGTGGGACTCGGAGAACTGTAAGAAAGAAGAGACTATTGCATGTAATTTCATTTTGGCAGGCTAGCGGTATATTAAAGTAGATTTTTGTCTGATCCTCGTTGCGTATCTATGCTTTGGGGAGGGAGTTAGGAGAGGCTGTCAAATGCGTTGTAAAAGTTCCATCGCTTCGATTACCTGCATGAGCGGAGAGAGAATTCAATTGGGAAAAGACAAAAGAGAGACAAACTGCAAGAACAAATCATTTAGTCCAATTATGGGATTTAGAATCTTTTCACAAGTGCAAACATCTGCAGGTGCTGTGAGATTGTTTCATTTGTTTGCCCCTCCCAAATAATTTCTTGTGTACTGTTGTTTGCAAGAAGAACGTCACTGCAACACAAAAGAACTACAGCGAAAGGCCCCACAGGGGTCTGTAAAGCTCGGTGCCTTAACACGGACTAATTAAACATATTCCTGTTTGGATCACGACACTCGTATATCACTGCCGGCCTCTGGCTTCTCTCTCTCCTTGCCTTCCTTTGCTCCGTCTGATACTTTATGCCTTTATCGATTCCCCTCCTTGTTTCTCTGAATGCTTGCAACTCGCTCCCTCGTCACCCTAAATTTTAAACTGAAATGTTAAGTGCCTGAACACGGTGCAGTATTGAGCCAGCAGAGCCAACAAAAACAGAAATATTGTCTCGTGAACGACTTAACGAGTGCTGGAAATTCATTTGTGTCATGCCTGTTATGTGATAATCCTTTAGTGGACTCAGTTTTTTCTCCTTTTCGTGTGCTTGTATTTTCAAGATTAAGATCAGATCTATACTCAAAATAAAAATGCATTAATGCATTATAAAGGAGCAGTGCTGCGTTGTACTATTGCACTTCCATGACGTTTGGGCACTCAGGGAATATTAAAAAAAGAATAGTCAGAATTGTTGCAGCAGCACTTTTAGTCACGATTATGCGTCAATCTTTTATTAGACACCCTGCTTCCTGAATGGCCAAACTACCTCGCATCTCTCATCTTGTTCAAATTTAGTAACTAAGGTATGATCCGGTAACTGGTTAGAATCTTGTCTCCCCCTTGGAGATTTTAAATATTTATTATCTGATGGTTTTTGGGGGGATTCTTGGAACTGTGTTTATTAATTCCTTGTTATTATGTTGTTTCTATCTATGGGTTGTGTTTTGTGAATGTTTCTCGTTCTCAGGTCTCTCTTGAAAAAGAGATTTTAATCTCAATGTGATTAAATAAAGATCAAATTAAAGTTAAAAATGCTTCTTTCAAACACCACAGTCCACGATGCATGAGTCCAAAGTTTTATTTTTTTTCCCCTCAGACTTTGGAACGCTCCCTCCGGAGACACGACATCTTACAACTATTTTCACATGCTCGGTTATACTCTTTGTGATGAGTAAACTGAACATCATGAGTAAAAATACATTTGAGGACACTATGAACTTTAAAGCCAACAGGAAATGCCCATGTGCTTCCTCCTACAGGGTAAAACCAGGTCAGCTCGCCGTGCTGCCGTTCTCATGTGCATAAAAAGGCTATATGATGTATAATTTACATTGACAGCATGTTTATCTGACAGTTCTGGCGCTGTTGAGATTACTTACATGTGATGTTTTACGTTTAATATTAAAAAATTATAGAAATATAGGGTAGAGAGAGAGAGAGAGAGAGAGAGAAAAGTGAGTATGAGATTAAATGGACTGCACATTTACCTCTGTAACTTCCATGACTTTGATAGCTGCCAGTTGGCCTGTCTTGACATGACGGCCCTGAAAAAAAAGAGAGGAAAAATTTAGGATCATAACAAGACTAAACACACCGTTTACTATAGACTGCGATAGGAGTTCTCACATATGACTGCAGCATACATAAATATTTTCCTCTATGAGCTCATGCTGCAGTTTGCACGCAAAATGCCAAATCACCAGGATGGTTTCATGCACAGAGTTCACAGTATTACATCCCCATGTGTTGCCAAAAAAACTGAGTAATGCAGTGATAAAACAAAAGGAAGGCTCATGTCAGTATTCTTCAAAGATTTATATTTATTGCATCACAGATCCACATATGTGCGAACAGGTGTTCAAAGTCATCCTGATGGGAAAATACAGGCACATCCAAAGGTTATAACTCAAAAACAGCAAACACTGGTGGCCCAGATTGTCTAACATTTTGTCTTATTAGTGTAGAGAAGTTCAAATACCAACTAAAACGATCCCCACAACTGTGATGGGCTCCGATTACTTTAGTAACACATATTACAACACCTCTTTTGAACAAATACTTGAATTCTGATCTCATTTTCGGTACTGGACACAGCTATGTCTACATAATTTCATTTTCTCATGAGAGGCACAGTAAGAAAGAACAAGACATGACGCAAGATGAGGGAGAGAGAGGAAGAGAGAGAGGGGGAGCCAACAAAGAGAGCCAGAGCTGTAAAGTGCAGTCAGGTGAAAAGGGGGAAAATTGAAAATCTTGTCATGAGTAAGGAAGCTGACAAGATACTAGAGTAGCGACTCTATAAGCCTTTAAGCTGTGATGTATGACAGGCCTCTGAGTGTGCGTGTGTCTATGAAATAGACCAGAGGGCATGACAAATCCTGCTATACTCAATCAGTCAGCTAATATTCAGGTAAAAACACAGAGACAAAGAGAATCAGAGAAAAAACTGTGAAACAAAGAAGGATGGAGAGCGTGAAAATAAACACCACCTTTTTAAAACTCTGTTGTTTTCTATTTTTCTCTGCCGTCTCTTTCCAAGAAAGTATTACTCACAAGACCGAGCTCCCCATTATATAGCAGGCCAAGTAGGATAGCGGGGTGTTGAAACTTGTGCGTCTAAATAACACATTTCCACATCAGAGAAGTCTTCAGGATTTTCCAGGAATTAAACCGAGCAGTTCAAACACATCCGTCATAACCCAGCTGAATGGATGCAGTGTGAGGATAAGCTACTGTTGCCTGAGCTGCTTAACTTTCTCCCAACACTTCTTTTTTTTTTTTACTCCGATTAAATCAGTTACTATCAATTCACTCTCTGTGGGAGCCGTGTCTCCAATTTATTTTTGTTTTGAGAGATCAGGGAGAAGACGATGATTGTAAGTAGTAAAGTAGTAAAATATTGTAAATATGTAAAAGAAACAAAGTGGTAACTTTCTTACAATGTGCATGTAAATGTGTCTGAATCTCTACAAGATCTCTATAAACACATATCTGCTTAAAAATGCAGAATCGGTAGGCAACAGACCAAGTTTTTGGCTTCTGAAATGTTCTGGTTTCTGTTTGAAGTCTGAGTGGTATTGACCAATCATGTTTAAACGGGCTTTGGTTCCCTGCAGGTAAACAGTCCATGTAAAGAGCAGCAGACTGGAACGCATTGGCCAAAATGCAATGTTGGAAACCAATCAGCCATCATCTGACGAAGATTCAGCTCTCTATAATCTTTTCTCTGCATTCGTTGCAGATATGAGTTTATAGAGATTAACTGATATATAACGTAATTCCCACATGTCAAGTTGCAGAAGTAGTCTTGGCCTGGATATCCGTTAATAATATAGCATAATATGTAGAATGACTCAGGGGGTCTTTATGACCGTGTTATGCATAGATTGATTCATCCTGGTTTAGCATGTGTGTACATTAAAGGGTAGGAAGAGTTCATAAAAGCAGTGGCATTCTGCAACATGCCTCACAACGAAGTTTATTAAAAATGTTGCTGAACCAGCAGCCGCCTCGTCAGATAACAACCTAGTTGATATTCATCTCACATATGTTACTCTTTTATATTGGATGTGAGATGTACCGTGTCAGGCTCACTGACCCCCATTCATCCTGGCCTTGATTGTGTCCCCAAAGTAGAGGACATTGTCTCCGTAATTGCAAAGAATTGTGGCATACCAGCAAGCCAGCAGCCTGAATGTGATAAATAAGGAAATGGCCTTCCTGTCCCTTCAGACTCGATGGTGTCTGCTGCCTGTGCTGCCACCACAACTTACAAATGTGAAATGTTCTAATCTCAGCTGGACTACTTATTAACAATATGCAGCACTGACACACGCTCAAACACTCAAAGGGCTCTCTGCTCTCCGGCACAAAATTAATTGGAGGAAGCTTGTGCACTTTTTGACATTGAAGTCCAATGAATCACACACACAGGTTTGTCCACACACACACACATACATAATGACGGCGTGAGGAGCTGGAATCAAACACAAATAAATCCTGATACAAATGCCTTCTCCATTTCTGTCTGTCGCTTGTTCTCTGACACACACACACACACACACACACACAACAACACAATGAGGGAACACTACAAATATTGTGTCAGTGAAAAGGTTACTATAATATATCCATACATATGCTAATTAGATAGAAGAGAGGCATTTATAATGCTGACAGCAAGGAGACAAATGAGAGAAACACTTTTAATGCGTCTCTCTGCAGCTTTCTGTCTCACCCCTCCCTTAGTGTAACAGTCTCCCTGTCTGTCTCTCACCCGTCTCCCTCTTCTATCTGTCCCCTGCAGTCTGTTAGTTACATATGTGTACTTTGTGCTTGGATGGACTGCATCACTGATCAGCTCTCCTATCCAAAGTGCATGTAGGAATGGTGCTATTTAAAGGCTGCATGTCTGTATCCGTGTGTGTGTGTGTGTGTGTGTGTGTGTGTGTGTGTGTAGCTAGAGAAACAACCCAGTTTGTCCCATTCAGTTCACATGGAACCTTCACCGGGTGGCACTATGGGGTCAAAAGGCCTGCTCTGACATTATGTTGAGTACAATGCTGCAATGGAAACCCATTCTGTCTTACTGTCATATGAAAAGAACTGAGAAACTGAAGTGCTTCCAGACTTTGTTTCTATGTGTGTGTGTGTGCGTGTGTGTACTGTCAGCCAACGAGGCTGCATTTACGAGTATGGCTCAGAGAGGAACCCGCGAATAAAATGAGTTTCATAAAAGATATTTGAGGTGGGCTGATTTAGAAGATACAACACTTAAAAAACAGGTTTAACTGTAGATAATAAGGGTTAAGGTTGCCGTCAATGCACCTGCGTGTAACTTTTGTTGTTTGTAGCAGCAAAGCTAGGTGTGTGGCTTACACCGTCACCACTTCCAGGAGACCTGAAGAACCACAATTGGAGCAGCATACCTTACTTAACTTTGAACCGTCCGACAGTCGTGGAGGGTTGTTTTTATGTGTTGAGCTAGCGTTTGTATTATACATGTGAACTGATTGTGAATGTGAATGTTTGGTAGATTAACACATAGAAGCGCTATTATATATTGGTAGAAGCTCTAGATGTAGGGGTGCTTTTTCTCTCTGTATTTGGTAGATCATTTGAAGGTGAGGTTTTTCTTTCCCTTTTGATATTGTTCAGGTTGCTTTGACTCTTTTTTTGTACACTTTTGGTTCTATTTATTTTGTTGGTTTGAGCAGCATCCCCTCACTTGTTTCCTTTGAAGATATGTCACCTCCTTCTGTTGAATTTTACTTAATCCTGGCAATAAATAACTTTTTAACCAAATACAGCTCGTTTTATGTTACTTCCTTTCCCCTATACGAGCTGGGTCGAAGATTTACTTTTTTATTTTATGATGGTTTCGCAGTTCCCCCAACCTTATGCTCAAAACTAACTCTCTGGTGTACTTTTAATTACAGTTTTGGCATTTAGAAAGTACAGTAAGGAGGCCGGTCACTTCTGAGCATATACCAACTAGTGGACTTCCCCCTTATTCTCATTGCTCTGTGACACACAACCGCACAAACACACATGGGTAATCAGCACAGACCATAGCTCTAAGCCTCATGGGGGGTTACTTTCCTCTCCTCTCTCTCTAGTTTTCATCTGTCTCTCTCCCTCTTCCTTCCTCCCCTCCTCTCTGTCTCTCTGCCTTTCACCTCAGCCTTCCTTCCTTCCTCTCGCCCTCTCTCGCTCTCTCACTTTCCTCTCCCCCCCTTTTGTCTCCCTCCCGCTGTCTTTTCCTTTTTACCTCTAACAAGCACAAACACGGCAACTCGACACTATGTTGGAGGATGTTTCCTGTCTCCCTCTCTCGCTCCCTCTTTTTCTTTGCGTCTCTTCTTTTTCCTCTCAGCTCTCAAACTCCCACACACACCAGTGCTTAGCCCGAGAACAAAGACTTTTATTTCTAAAAAGACATTTTTCATTTCTATCTTTCAAATAACGCATAATATTGTAACAGGGCTGTTTTTGCAGGAGTGAGCTGTCCGTTTCTTTCGAGATGGAAAAGAAACCGGATATTTGTGGACACAAAGAACCCCCTTTTGTTAAGCTAAAGTTGGGGTGTATTTGTAAAAAAAACACAACCCTTCCAGAGGCTTGTGCTGTGTAGCAGCTGCAGGGTGGGTTGTACTATAGTCACAAATGAGAAGGGGTTAGTTTAGTTACAACTGTAAGTAGCAGTTGGTCCAAGTGCACTTTCTTTTTTTTTTTTAACACTCTTGTCAGCAGTTCAGCTGACACGAGTAAGATGAGAATGATGATATGTGTGCTACAGAAAAGGGGAAGTGACGCTATTGAAACCAGAAAGATTTGAGGAAGTGTTGGTGACTAAGGTTAGGAATTGCATTACAGCCAGCTGTTTCATGCACGTAGTCCATGATGTTTCACCGTGGAGTCACTGCAGGAGGTTTACTGTGGACGGTATCCTCGAGAGCACACTTGGGTGGCATTCAAAAACTTGACTCAAACGTCTGAATGTTAAAAATGTTAGCTTTTTTCATGCATGCTCTTCACATGATTGAACCGTGTCAGGTCAGCTACACGGTTAATGATCATGGTGTCCTGAAACTTGCTTGAGTTGTACTCATTTACAGCAGCAGAGTGTTGCATCAGTAACGATCGTGGCACTTAGCTCTAGTGGAGTTTGACATTTTCACATTGTAACACACACACACACGCGTGCACAGGGCGTTTCCCTGTTTGCAATAGGAACTTCCCTTCCCTGCAAGCCACTGCTGTAGAGTCATCTGTTGTGTGTGTGTGTGTGTGTGTGTGAGTGTGTGTGTGATGAGGAGCATGCACAGTGTATGCCTCAGTGATGCAGTGCTAAGACTGTCTAATAAAGCAACTTTTATTTGAGTTTAACAGGTAAAATAACTCCTGTGTGTGTCAGCTGCTGTACTGTGCAGGATCCAAGAGCCACTTTTTTGCTGTTTAGTTTTAAAGAAACATCTGAATGAGCGCTCTTTAAATATGGACAGGGAAAGCTATCAGTAATTCATGGCCAAACAAATAAACCCGAGACATTCCTTTTTCGAAAAAGCCAACAAACCTCTCACATTGTCAGGGATGCACTTCTTTGTCCTTAGGGCCACAAAACTGCAGGCATACTACAACCATGTGACCACTACTGCACATAATACACTCTTTAATACATATGTGCATGTGTGTGTGTGTGTGCGTGTTCTGCATCAGTTGGACACAACTGATTTTGTGTTTGTGTGTCTTGTGGGACAGCAAACAGAAAGCAGTTAACATGAAGTGAAATCGATGCTGTGAACGATGTTTAAAGAAAAGGAAGAAGACAAACAATGAAGACGACTAGAAGAGAAGAAGAATTGTGTTTTGGTCACAGAAGTAGAAACACAGAGAAAAAGGGTGATTGTGTTTGTCTTGTTGAGCCCAGACAACTTCCTTTTTTGACCGCAGAAACTTTTTCCAAGAACTTTTTGAGGGACTAAAGAACTTTGTTTGCTTTATTTAAACTGTCTGCAGTATCAGCTCTTGTCCTCAAACTCTCCTATAGCACTGCTATAGTAGTCTGCAAAACCTATAAGGGTGGGGTTTCCAGCACCGAATGTCATGCAGCGGTCACACATAGGTTTCATTACTGATACGACCTATAGCACACAAAGAAACAGAAAAAAAAAACTCTTATTACATCCTCTCTACTTCAGCTTTTGACTTTTGTTTTCAGGTGTCCCCACATCCCTTGCACTTCTTCTTTCCTGACATTTATTCAAACATCTATGTGCTATGTCTATCTATATCTATTTATCTGCTGTCACTCGAATGTCTCTAATTATCAGAGTTCCTAAAATGAAATGTAAGTGCGCTGAAGATTCTTCAGTTCCTGAGTAGTTTGACTTTTCAGTTCGTGAGGCAATTTGGCTGACTGTACTCTCTTTTAATTGTCTCTTTCTTAGTAAGCCAGAAAAGTCTGTCCGTTGACCACAGGACTCTTCCAGTTAAGATGAAAATGAGGATAATGGGGCTCACTTTTCCCCAGTGTCGTTGGTATGATTGACATTATATCACGCTAATAACTAACCGGCAATTAGCAGATTAAAAATCCGACCACACTACTGTGCAACACGAGTCATGGTAAGTATTAGCAATTACTGCAAACTCCTGATGCTAGACAAAGGTCAGCTGTAAGGCTTCAATTTAGAACAGAACTAATTGGCAACATAACCTAAGCTGAATTACAAACCATTTCAGAAGAAAAAAACAGATGCTGCGTAGTGTAGTTTGCATTGCACGTTACTGTGCACGTATAAACATTAGCATGGTGATCCCCGCTTCATCTCCCTCCTCCAAACTCTTTTTCCAAATTCCCAGGGTGTGTTCTTGAATTTTCCACTTGCTGGCTGTCCAACCTGGCCTCTGTCCTTACTGAGTTTCCCTCCTGTAGAGATCACCTGCCTGTTTTTCCTCAGCAGTAATACATGGAGGACAACTTTTCACTACAAATCTGTCAGAGAGTCACTGTTGCTAAGCCATTCCCTCCTCACCTATGATTTTCTATTTAGGCGGTTTATAAATACTTTGACCTGCTGCCTTCCACATGCGTTTGTTTGCCTGACTTTAGTGACCTTACCAAACCCCCTGGCCTGTAGCTGACTGCAAGACTGCAAATCGATTTTAGACCTTACTAAAACTGCTTTTGGCAAAACCGGACATTTCTCTACAGGTTTTAGCTTTTGGGTCCAACAGTAAAAAATAAATAAATAAATAAATAGAATACAAACACATTTTAGCTGCAGTTGTGTGGTGTTCCACAGTATTTTGCCACTGCTGTTTGATTTCCTCTTTGTGTGAGATGACTAAATGATTAAAAAGCAATGTAATGAAAATGCATCACATATAAACAAGCAGAGGAAAAGCCCAGATGCTTTGTCAGCATCTCCTACAGTCATGTCAGTCCACAGCTGAGTGTTTTCTTAAGGGGCCCTGTGTGTGTGTGTGCAGCATAAGTCATTGTTCTATAGGTCCTGTTCCTGTTCTGGTTTCCCATGATGATACTCCCTGTGTGACGCACACACATACACACAGGCACACACACACACACTTTCTGTATGTGTGCATGGGGGGAGCAGATCTGCACAGTCCTCATTAAGGTCTAATTGATTGCCTGTTAGCATTACACACCATCATTAGGCTACTACTTTGCCGGTGGCAATTCTCATAAGACATAGTATGGTATTGATGGACTATGAGCGCATCGTGGGTATTACAACCAGTGTGTTAAATGCAGATAATGGACAAAAACTGCTTGTAAGTTGATTCTAATGTGGCGACTACTTTAACTTTAAGTGAGGCCTAAAGTGCCTAAATTTACCCCCAATAAAAGTTCATCCATCCATATTTGGATGTTTCCCCTTTTAAAACATCAATGAACGTGAGTCATAGGACGAAATCTGTGATTTTATGCCCTTGGGTAAGAGTGTAAAGGCCAACGCAGTCCTCAGCGTCCTGTGTGTCTTTTGCAATATATTTCCTCTTCCTGAAAATCGACTGGCAATCGAGGCACACGCCCACCATCTGTCTCAGACAAATGTACAAACGCATTTGTGAGAAACCATCCATGCACCCCGTTCAACCCTGACAGTGAATCGTACCACCATATCACCTTTTCAGCTGCATGTTTTCACAAGACCATGCCAACTTCACATTGAGCAACTTGAGGTTTTAAATTTTGATGATACAAACAGTCGTCACCTTTCTTCACCCTCCGTTGCACCGCCCAGCAGGACCTACTTTTTAAATGCTCAGAACCGAAACTGCTCCACATAGGTGTAGTAACACACGGTTTGTGGTATTGCAGAGGCATGTGAACACGGTTTGCACTGAGGAAACAACCAGCTGCACAGACTTAAATACGACTAAAAACCTGCTGCAACCGCAAACCACTCATACATACAAACAAACAGAAATTGTGATAAGGAAGTGAGCCCCACCCAGGCCCTTTAAAAAGATGCTACAGATGATGGTGTGTGTGTGTGTGCTGTGTTTGTAAGAGATACAGGATATTTCAGTAAACTGAGAATTTCTTTTTTTCCTCTTAGCTGACTGGAAGCAGCAGTAATTTTTTTTTTTTACCAGAAGTGACGTGTCAGATCCTGTAATATAATGAGCATCTGCAAGTGTTAAGGCTGCTGGAGGCTTATGGTGTGCAGCTTTTAAAAGACAGGAGGAAACTTTTATGATCTTGCTGCTGTGTGAATGGCATTTAAATGCAAATATGATACATGCATGCATGTGGTTGTTTGCATCAGTGTCTTCAAAGGTTGCAGGAGCGTTTATCTGATTATACGTGCACGCAGCAAACACCAAGAAAAAAGACCAAGAAAAAAAAATGCATCATGTGAGGTGCTCACCTTGTACACCTGACCGTAGGTTCCATTGCCAACCACCTCCACCAACTCAAAGATACCCGCTGGATCCTAAAAATAAAAAGAAAACAGAAGAGAAAAGAAAAGATGATCAATTAGGAGTGATGTTGAGCAACAAGTGGGAGTGAATGAGTCAAATGTGGAGAACAAAGCTGACCAGACAGTATAGAAAACAGTACATTTCCACAGAAGTCACAATGAAACCGTGTCACGCCAAGAAAAACTATGATTAACAGCTTTACGGTATACACTCTATACTGTGGGTGAATGGAGAAGAACAATGCAGTGCTATGCAGGGATGGGGACTGAGGAAGCGGGGCTGCAAATGTGGATAACATTGTGAGCAACGAGGAATGAAAATACAGCTTGCAAAGCTATTTATATTTCGCTTGATAGTTTGTTTCATAGGCCATGGATCCAGGGACTAAACAAATCTAATTAACTGAAGAGAATAAAATGCTATTACATGACTAAAACTTCTTAAAAGTGCCACAGAAATGTACTAATGCCAATAAAGGCTGATTTAAAGAGCCATACAGACTAGCTATTAAGCTATTAAGCTAGTGTGCGTTGTTTTTATGGTTTTCTGTTAATAAACTCACACAAAGTGAGCTCTCACTTGTTGCATGTCAACTTTTCAGCAGCCGAACCGAAGGAAAGACCCGACGTGTGTGTGTAAACACTGCAGCCCCGTTAACTAACACCGAACAGGACACGGTGCAGACACAAAGCCGGAGTGTAAAAGTCTCTTTACGTGTTAAACACCAAAGTTTAAAACAAACAAACAAACAAAAAAAAAAACGTTTTGTCTGAGCACCGAGAGGCGACCGTTAGTCGACTTAAATCAAAGTTGACCGTTAAGTTTCAAGTTAACACCCACCACATCCTCTAGTGTTTACTCAAACATTTCATTAAAAAGAACGACACACTGTTGGACTTACTCTTAAAGCAGCGAGGTCTATGCTGTCCAGGCTTCGGGTGGTGTTTTCTCTCGACATCGCCGTCAGTTAGTGTGTGTCAGCACGGCTGATATTTGTGGACAAGACATGGACGGGTGCCTCTCGTTTCTCCTCTACAAACTAACTAACTAACTAACGGGTTTTCCTCCCGTCGGGTCCATTCTGAAGTTTTAGCTAGCGACGTAAAGCGAGTCAGTGTAAATACTCGCGGCACTTCCGGCACCCCTTTCAAAATAAAAGCGACCAACGGCTGTTTTTTTTTTTTTTTTTTTTTTTTTTACAGATTTATGGTTTATTGCTATTTTTATTTTTATTTTTTAAAGACGCGATATGAATCATAAATATAGCACAAAGTCACACATCACATCAGAACCTATTTAAGTAACTTTAAATCTAGAAGTGTCACCACAAAAGCGGATTTGGAAGATCCCTTAGCCTTTTGAGCCTTCCACTTCCGCTTCACTACATGTTAATTAATTAATTAATTTAATTTTCTCATTTTTCACTCAGTCTCAGTAGTCTCAATATTACACTACCAACGTCTACGCTTTATTGTGAAACCAGCATCACCCTGTTTCCGGTTGCATTAACCGCCGTTAAACTTGACGCCAAAGTTTTTTCCCTTAAAGCGACTCAATAAGTTGACACTCATTAAACCTCAGCAGAGAGAGCAGTCATTGCGTCACTAACTCCGTGTTTGTACTGTAATTGAGTTCATATGGAGCTGAGTGAAAGTCCTGAAACAAGCTGTACACAATCTTTCCACGTGTGTCCGTGTTCGTGCGCGTGAATGTGTGTGAGTGTGTGTTTGTGGGGAAAAGTTCACAGTCCTCATGTTATTCTCCGTGAACCCCTCAGTCATCACCATCCACTTTGCAAATACCTTTTTAAAACAGGTGATAAGAGCATTTCACTACACATAACAGCTCCCCTCTCTTTAGCAGGAAATATACTTTCATATTTTCCTTAAACCTGAAGGCTCACCAAGTGAAGGTGGTAGTTTCAAGCTGGGCTAGACGTTTTTCACAGTGCACATGTGTAGAAATGATAGCAGAATTAATATTTAAGACAGTTATTACTGGCCATATTTGTACTGAAATCCACGATTGTGTAAAAGTTTGTTTGACTGCCGGGCTGGAGTCTATTCCAGCTGACGTTTGGGCTCATCACAGGGCACATACAGACAAACAACCACAACAACTCATACTCACTCTCACATTCACACCTACTACCAAATTAGAGTCATCAGTTAACCTTGAGTACCTGGAGAGAACCCATGAAAACACAGGAAGAACATGCAAACTCCACCAGGAAGCTTCTTGCTGTGAGGTGACAGTGCTAACCATTGCACACCGTGTCAGCTGTCAGTAACAGCAAATGACTTTATCTGTAGTTATCTCAAATGGAAAAAAAAACAAATGTCCACTTGAGGCTGGCTGCAGAACTGAGTCAGTCTCCATAAGTCCCCATGTTAAAATGTCCAACTTCACAGCAGAACTAAACATGTTTACAGCCTGGTACAAAAAACAGTTTTGGTCTCTATAGATAATTTCCCCGTTCATGACAACTGTACTGAGGGTGAATTTCTATCTAACTCACCTGTTCAAATTATATTAAGGCTTAAAGTTATGAATAATTAAGATTACAGCAGGAGAGGACAGGGCAGGTTCAGGCAGGGACAGGAGAGGCATGAAAGGGAACAGGAGTGAGAAGGAGGTCGGACTTCAGTCAGTGCTTACCCTGGGAGGCCTGAGTGGGGGTTACAGCAGGGTACCATAGGTGCCATAAGCCAAACCTGGCAAGAAAAAAACACCTCAGTATATTCCCTGCTGTCAAACAGGTCTCCATCAGTATTGAAGGCTGTGTTCAGTCCTGGTCTGGCTGTGATTACTGGCAGTACTGCTGTACTCAGTAATGTATTTGGTACCATTTCATGCCAGCATTTCCCACTGGGTTCTGCCCAGTCCAGGCCTGGAAACCTACTCCTCCCGGTGGTCCACAGCTCCTGGGCTAGAGGTATAAACACCAAAACTCTCCTGGTCTGCTGAGCTCCCAGACTGGGCAGAGTCAACTAATATGACGACTAGCTGCATGGTTAATTGAGCTAACTAGCTATAAAGGCAGTTACAGCCAATAGCAGTTGGCTGTTATGTCATGAAAAGAGATATTTTTTTAAAAGTTATCTTTAATTTTGTGGGATTTTGTGAGAAACCTGTGGCTTGAAACTTCAGACAAATTGCAAAATTTTTCTACAGCTACAAGAAGGTTTATACATACACACACATCCCACCAAAACTGTGTCTCAGCTGCACAGAATATTTCTACAGCTGTAAAACATTTTTACACATCGACAGACGTGAGAACTTTTTTCATTTCATTTCGCACTTGCAGATACACGCATGCAACTTTCCCCATATGTTTTTAAAACATTCTTGTAGGATAAAGACCAGCAAATATCAAAGGCTGATGTTGGTGGATTGATGATATTTCTTTATTAGATGAGAAATATACAATTATTCAGAGATTTAAAAAAATAAAAATAAAGGTTTATTTTCAGTTTAGTTCCAGCCTTTTTGCTATATCTATGTATTTGTGTTTTAAGTCTAAAATATATTGAATGGAGTTCGCATTCCTGTCATCTGACCGAACCAGTGACTCACAGTCAGCATGGTGAAATAAGCGTCATTATGTGGTGGGACACAGTCACTGTGTGTGTTAGTGTCTGTGTGTGTAGGAGAACGAGAGAACGATGGCAAGTGGCTCTCTTGCACCCTCTGTATGTGTGTTTGTGTGTGTAAGTGAATGTGACAAATTAAGAGTGAGAGAGAGAGAGGGGGGCGGGGGGGAGTGTGTGATGTGTGTGTGAGAGAGTGTTTGTGGCTCGGTGAAGAATGGTCTCTCTGTGGTCTCACACAGTGGTCCTGTTCACACCAGGGTCAGCTGCCTGCACACACACACACACACACACACACTCAAACACACATTTCTGGACTCAAATCCAACCAAAACAAGACAACATTCGAAGTAACAATTGAATCATGAAATTCCAGAGCGATAGAGGCCGTCTGTCTGTCTGCTCGTCTCCATATCTCCATCATTTCTTTCTTTCTGTGTGTGTTTTAGACATAGAAGGTATTCTGTGTGAAGAGGAAGTTGACATTCATCTTATCTAAACCATTTCCTGAGGGCAGCTGCATCATGCATGCTCACACATGAAGGAATAAACATGTACACAGCAGTGATAAAAATGTCACGTCAGTGTCAGACGCTCAGAATGAAACAGAAGGCAAGACAAACTTTTATCTTTTTTCAAACGTCATTCAAACGTCATTCAAACCTCTAGAATCGTTTGAATGACTAGAAAAGTAAAATAAAATCATAAAGACCAATTCATAATTATCATGCAAAACGATGAAAAATAAACAATATGTGCATCATACACGCACAAAACTCTGACATCCGTAATTCAATGCACCGCTGTATATTTATAGTATTTAAAATATGCTTGCGAGCAGCTGGTCAATGAGTAGAGTTACTTTACTTTTAGAGCTACATTAGCTGAAGTGCCCTTGACCGAGTGCTTTTAACCTCCAACTGCTCCGATGAGGCTGCTCAGCAGCCAACAGATAAAAACTGAGTGCTGGACAGTGTCCAAGTGTGAATGTGTCTCGTCAGTGTGAAGCAAAGTGTTGTTGAAAAAGAGCGTTTATGCTCGGCGGGTAAAGAAATTGCCAGCCAGTCAGCTGGCTAATTATATTTAGATAACATAAAAAAAAAGTGTCTTAGTGAGGTGCTGGATCACCACAAGAGCTTCAGTGTGCCTCTTCAAATATTTCCCAAGCAGAACTGGTTCCTCTTCAATATATTTGGTGTTTTGATGACAGTAGTGGAGAGCAATTAAGTGAGGATCTGATGACGGCGTAGCATAAACCAACAAACCACTCAGTGACCCCTTGTGGTTGGGAGCAGACAGTTCTTATCAACATTTTCCTTTAATTTGTCAGCGCAACACAAACGCCTATACAGGAAATCAGTTAGTCCACGCCCAAGAACTCACTTGTTACTGAGCTGGAATTTATTGCCCAGTGATTAACCAGAGGTGCAGAAGGACAGTTTGTAGGGAAGTGAGGTTAGCCGTTATGTCAGCTGACTGTTGTGCCAAAAATGCCATGACTCAACAGCCTAAGCACAACATACAGGGATGCTTGACTTGACATGACTTTATAGATTTACGATGAATCACAAGCTCATTGGTTTGAGTCCGGATGCTGACGCTGAGCTGATTCTCAGGCAAAAAACCTCCCATCCCCCAAAACTTAGTTGACCAGACACTCAGCTGACTCGACTTGACCTTCAGACCCATCTGTCTTGGAGAGGATTTGTGGAGAGAGAGAGTGGTTGTACACAAATAGTTAGAGACATGGGGTGACAGAGTGGCTGGAAGTAGAGCAGCAGAACAGGCCCTGGAGAAGACCAAGTTTAGATCGTGACTGTGAGGAGCCACGGATTGGATTATCTGAGGTCATTCAAAAAACATAACAGTTTAACCTTGGACCTGTCACAGCAGTCAGCCACTGGAGCAACATGTCCTCATATTAGATGACATTTCTTTTCGCTGTTTATCCACTCATAGTATTTAGTCCCTGTAAGTAAAAAATCAAAAACATACAACTAGACACATGCACAGTTTTGCTTGCCTCTCTGCAGCGACATGCTAAAGTGATTCTGACAGGCTGGCTGAGCACATTTCTTTATTTGTCTCACTCAGTGTCTCTTTATCTGCCTTCCTCTCGTGGAAGAGCCTCAGACTTACACACAAATGCATTGCCATTGAAATAAAAGGAATGTTGGAATAAAAAAAAGGAATAAAAGGAATGTGTCAAGGAATGTTTAGCACCACTGTCAAGGAGGGTGAATATGGGATCTCATGGGTTTGGTAGCCATAGTAACAGCACATCAACAAAACTAAAGTGTGTTATATGTCGCCAAAGCTTCTAAAACTTAATTAGCACCATTTAATTTGAGCAAATATTTAAAATCTTTCACTCATAACCTGATTTCCTACAACTCCGCTCTTCCTTTTCGTTTTTTCTCTTTGCTCATTTTCCTGCTTACCACACGGGAGCGCTGTTGTAACTTAACGCTGTTGTAAATAACTGGCCAAATTCAAAGCTCTACATGGTCTGTCACTCAGGCAGGGGAGGGGAGGGCGGGCTGTAATCTGATTGGCTGCCGCATCAGCTCTACAAAGATCATGCGCTGCTTGCATGCTTAATTGAGACAGCCCACAGAGTTCAACGTGATGCCAGGTATGAAAAAACTGTGCCAAATATTATCTGTGTAATTCAATATATGGAAGTATAAAGACATTTTGCAGTTGATCTAAAGTTATGTAAATGTTTTGCCCTTGATAAGAAATTATATGACTGAATTTAAACCTGCATTGTCCAAGTTATGCTCACTGCATTAAAACAGTTTGTAAAGTAAAACTGAAATTTATGCCTCTAAGTACATATTAAGAGTTAATAACTTAAAGCAGGACACATTTGAAGGAAAACTGTGCATGTGCAAAAAACTACACCCACCCACACACACACACACACACACTAGTACACTGCTCAAAAAATAAAGTGAACATTTAAACAACACATCCCAGATCACAATGACTGAGGCATTCTGGTTAATAATGTATATTGTTTACATAGTGGAATGAGTTGGAAACAAAATACAATGTGCATCAGAAGGAAGGGCCCACTGCACCAGCATATGGTCTTACACTGGGTGGAACCCTTCATTTTTTTATTATTTTGAGTAGACTAGTGTACATTATAGGTTTTTTTAACAGAAGGAATGAAAAGTTATGAACCATCTATATTTTAAATGCCAGTAAAACTTTGGGGTTGAACTTTCTTTGTCATTGTAAGAACATAAACTGTACTTTGCAGATCTGAATTATTTTGGATAACAAATAACTTGCTGTTTTGCTCTAAAATGGTTTAAGATGAATGCCAAACTTTACAGTTCCAAGCTGTTTCAAAGCTTGCCTCTCTGTTCACCCCTCTCATGTGTTATTCCGTGGGTAGATCTTCATTGTGAACAACAGCTTTGATAGTTGTGCTTCACCCTTCACTGTCAAGTCTAATTACGTAGTTTAACTTAATCATTCACTTCTGCCTAGTTTAGCCATATGGAGAATGTTGGATAAGAGAGCAATACCTTCCCTGTGTGAAGTCACTGAAAACCATTGGCTGAATGAGTGAAGCTGAATACCTAATATTCCATGCAATGAATTAACACATTCATAAATAGGGATTAGGGATAAGGATAAGGATTGTTGGATTCTTGGTGTGGTTTTGGTATCCAATAAAAAAAAATCTGCAATTTACATAATATTCTCTGTTAATGCAACCTTTGAATAGTGTACTGATAGTAATTGCTAAGTACTGCTACTAGGCTAATACAGTGATACTAATAATAGGCCTAGCTTTTACAAATACTTTAAAGTAAAATAAAATACAATTAACAAACAAATAAACTATGCTTTAGAATTGTTATCACGTAATGCACCATGTTATTACATTTTCTAGAAAATAAAAAAGTTGCAAGTGCATTTTGTAATAATCTTGTCAAAATGTAATAACTTTTTACATAATGCAGCAAAATTTATTACAAAATGCGTTGGGGCAGTTTATTACAAAATGCAGCAGTTTATTACAAAATGCGGCTTTATTACAAAATGAAATGAAAAAGTTATTACATTTTGGATGTTTATTACAAAATGCACCGTTATTACAAAATGCGGCTCAACAGGCCCGGACCCCCAACGGCGTCGTGAGATAATATCCAGTAACATCCATATAACATCCAATAACATATTGTGGCAAGTATGTGGAATGAGAGATGTCAACCCTTTAATGACTTTCAACACACGGGACAAGAACTCAAAACCCAGTTGCCTACCTAGCAACGTGAGAGTTATTTTTATCTTTTATTATTCTTAAGCCTAAAGCACTGTAAATCTAAAAACACTAAAGTCAAAAATAAATTGTTGTTGTTGTTCTTCTGTCTATGGGCTGGGTGTGTGTGATTATTCTTATTAACAGATAAGATAACGATACGTGTTGCTGTATTTGAAGTCAGACATATCAGGATGTGGCTTTCATAAAGTTTGTTAGGCAAAGGTTTTTTCTTCCTGTTGATGCCTTGGTTTATGTTTTGCAGAAGCTATAAAGGATGTGAATTAGGAAAGATTCACACGAAACATGATTTATTTTGAAGATGTGTTACATGTAAGATATGTTATTTCTGCCTGTGGAGCTGTTCTCACAAAGAGGAGGTCTATTGTCACAATGAGTTTAAATTGACTATCTACCCACAGGTTGCTCAGTCAGCCACAGTGCAGCTTCAGTTATTATTTATAAAGCTTATGAAGCAGACAGGGGGAGAGAGAGGAAGGCCAAAAACAGGATATCGAGAAATGATTTTTTTTTTTGTTGTGTCTCGCTCATTGACTGCACTGCAGGAAGTGAGAAAGTCACATTTCCTTATAAATTGACTGTACTAAGAATTTAAATATGATTGAACACACAGTCATTGTATTCAACGACTCTTTATAGTTCATACAAATAATCAAAATGAAGTCCTTGTGCAAGAAAAAACAATCGTTACAATGTCGGGCAGTGAGACAAAAGAGGAGAATGTTTGAAAAGCTCTCACAAATATTAAAATATAGCTTTTCTCTAATGGATGACAGATCAATTCACTTTTATATCCCTGCAAAGCAAAACCATTTCTGAGTCTTTCAAAGTGAACACTGCAGGTTTAAAAGGAAGCATGAACAGGTGATGAGATGAATGTGTTAAACCCACTAGAGAGAACTGATTAAAAAAAAGATATGTTTATATATGCATGACAAATTTAATAATAACATTGAGGTAAACTGTCCTAATTATAGCTATCATCAGATTTAAAGTTCACTCTGGTGTAGCAAAGTGTGCTGCATCAAATAAAATAAATGTTTTCCTCCACTGAAAGCTTGTTGATTGATTTACTTCTAAAGGCCTGCATTGGCTGCAGGCTTGATTGATTGCTCTGAACTAAATACCATTTGAGATTTCATAGATTATGCCATCATTCTGGGGGTAAACACTTTGTTACTCAGGAGGTTAGAGAAACTGTATCGTACATGTTCAAAGAACTACATGTCCGTACACGATCCTAGTACGTAATTCTCTCTGACGCAGGTTCCTGATCTTTGTTGAACGCATTCCTAGAAACTTTGGTGTTGACATTCAGTGTCCTCAGAGGATGAATCCTAATGACCTCAGACCTTGTGTGTACTTTTTACTGAGTCATGTGTTATGGTGAACGAGTGAATTAAGTTGCAACAATATGACGTTGCATGTATAATAATCATGTTAATGTTAATAATAACGCCCATTCAGCTGCGAGTTTAAAGAATATGCGGCATAAAAGTAGTGCAGTCTAAAATAAAAGCATTGTCATGAAATTTTCATGAAGGTTATAAAGTTGAATCGAACAATAATGGCAAACTACAGCAAATACAACACCTCTCAGTGCAGTGAGATGCAGTTCAACAGTACCACAAAATGCAGCCCAACCGATCACAACATTGAATCTAAGTTGAATCTGTTGAAGCCTACTTGCAAAAATATGTTCCATAACAAAATTAAATAAAAAATAATTACCGTTGTTAGTACTGTTATTACTTCAATAATTACTTACACTGCTGTTACTGCACTGTGTGTGCTCTCCAGGAGGAGTAATACTGTAGCTCCAACACAGAACATGCAATCGCGTTATCGAATATGTAAGCCGCATGGTGTACAGCTGCTGTTTATTGGCAAGCTAATCACTCCTGTTCAGACAGATTCTCTAGAAGTCTTGCATTGTTTCATCTTCTGTGTTCATGACTTCCTCACCCGTAACTCTTCATCACTCAGGAAATCATCACAACCTGATATTCTAATCGACATAATAATATAATAGACATAATAATATAAAAAACATAACTGGAGCTCTGTTCACTCATAAAACTGACATGCCAGACATATGAGACATTGAGTCAAGATGGAAGATAAAAATAGCAGCAGTCCCTCAAACCCCCCAAAACAATTCCTCTTGTAGGTGAAGTTTCTCTGGTAAACATTACTCATGCACTTCATCATATCCCTATAGTCAACTCATTCAACTTCACAGCATTAAAATTACTTTGGAAATAGAATATTGAGGTTAACATCCTACATTTATGTGCAAAGAGTCCTGTGAAAGCCTCATTTCAATCACACGCATTAGATTCTGCAAGACGAAAAGACAGAAAGAAACATCCTATAATCTTGAGTCTTTTGACATCATTTGTGCAATCTTCGAAAAACATAAAATATGAACGTTTCAAAGCTTAGTCATACTGTAACTGCTGTGCAATGTGACTATGCAGTTACATGACGCAACAGTCAATTTTTGTAAAGCACAAGAGGGTTTACTCAGCAGCCACTTTGTCCTTCAGTCTGATACGACCTCCATGCGTCTGAAATCTGTTTAGAGTTGTCTAATAGCGTTGTAATGACAGAGGTCCAGTAGCATTTTATTAAGACACTATGGTAAGGTATCGTTGCCTTAAACAAGCCTCCATGAGGAGGATCTGTCAGTTGAATTTCCAAATGTTTCATACACAATCCCACGTACACATCCTCAATGTAAACGGCTCTAACATGTGCAGAGGCATCCACTATCTTCTTGGGTAAATCCATTGAGAACACATAACCCAATCCCAGGGCATATGGTGGGTATGTTGGATCATGGAAGGCAGAAACGGGCAGAAACCACTTTGAATTGTGGTCTCTAAGAACAGCAGCACCTCTTGCAACCATTCCTGTCATGTAAAGATGTCGAGGGGCTTTCAAGAGCATGTCAACGAGGTTGTGGACATTAAGGAACATGTCCGAGTCGACCTTCATTGCGTAGGCCGTGTTGGGGCAATGGGAGCTGAGCCATTCCATCATGACCATGGTTTTAATGGTGAGGTTTTTGTAGCTGTCCAAGAAGTTACTCTGGAGAATGTCATGATGTTTCTGGCTTTCCTCTAACACCTAAAGAGGGCGAGATAGGAGGGTTAAAAGAAGTAGTTAACAGATCTTTTGGCTACTTAGTGGTAGTGGAGCAAGCGACCGGGTTTAGTTACACATCCAGCATACACTGAGCAACAGCAGCATTCATTTGAAGTTGTGTGTCTGGTCACCTGATAAATTCCCATATTATCCTCCTTTTAGCTTTACAGGTCCCAAATACTACTTCATGTTCACCATCTAATTGCTAACTTTGTCTGTCGTTTGGTGCTGGAAAGCATCTTCTGAGCCTTTTCACTGAAAACAGATGCCTGCTGCAAACAGGACTGATGAGATGGCCAGAAAACCAAAACAAAATCTGCAAGACACCAAAAAGCTCCACGCCGTTTGGGGTGAACTGCAACGTCGGTTGATGATTTTCTTTGCGGGTTGCTACAATCAATCACTTTTACAGTACATATCATCAATCTCTTGTTAAGATGAAATTACTGATTAGTACAGCGTTAAAGTTTATGTTCCTTGAGACATGGTGCATAAAGCAGCCTAACAAATTATTGTCCTCATGCCACAGCATACAGGGTATGTGGCCCATAACCTGAAAGCTCTCTGTCGTGCATTTTGTTGGCAGCTATAATCTGACATCTCACCCTTCTTTCCTTTCTCTGCTATGATTATCTCGTGGGTGCTATACTCTTTCAATTTCAATTTCAATGGCAAGAACAGAGATGCATTGCATCATGCATGCATGCAGAATGATTTTCTCACTCTCTAAATATATATATCTATATAACATTTATGTTTTTTGATGGTCGAGAGTGACAGAACATTCAATCATGCTTAAAATGAAACAACTTACTTCCTTCTGAAGGGCTTCTGTTGCATCTTCCTCTTTGGACATTCCCAACAGGAAGTAGTAGCTGACCACTTGTCCCAGCACTGTGCTTTCTTTCCCCCATGTGTTGCGGATAGTATCACGGGTTTCTCGGTTGTGGGGTGCAACTGGGATCATAAGAACCAAGAACGGGCTTCCCTGTCGACATCTATCCTGTTCATCCAGTATGAATGTGTACCGGTGGGGATATTCCACAAAGTACTCTGATGTTGAAGGGTCAACTGGTGAGGTTTGCAGATGAGGTTCTTGTACCTAGTTAGCACAGGATTTTTTTTAAAATTGTGAAATTGTTTACTTTCAAATGTTAGAAATAACAAAGAAGGATATGGTGCGTTCACACAAAAGGCAGTGTGAATTTGACTTGCTTGTAAAGTGTAGTGAGTATGTGCCAGAACGAACCACAAGCTAAGGCCATTTCTCCTCTGCTATCTCTAGCTGCTTTCAAATGGGGCCATGTTTACTGTGTTAACAAGAAGAGTCAAGATGGATGCCCTCCCCCTTTGTGGTAAAGTTTTCATCTGTCATGCTGTAACCACAAGCTCATGACTTCAATTGAAGGCAGCACTTCTCATTTTTTCCTCATCACCTTTGTACATGAATTTATATTTAATAAAGCCAGAGGATCAATGTTGGCACTAACGCATAAGGTGTCATTATACAGTATCATACATGTGATTACTTTTTTCAGTAAGTGGTGTAAGGGAATTAAATTTGAAATTCAGGGAATACATTACAATTACTAATCCCAGTAACGCTCTTTTACTTCAACAGTTTTCGGGATCAGCTTTTTTTCCGATTTTAACGGAAGGTTTCCTCTCCTCTCTGTGCGTTCCGTTGACAGACTGATTCAGTAAATGTTAGGTGCAAGAACCAAAGGTGTGGGAAAGTGGCTAGCTTAGTCAGTGGTTAGCAAGGCTACACTCAGGAAACACCTGGCTTTGTTCATAGCTCAGGACAACAGTTAGCCTAATGCTAGTCCTGATAACACTGAGCTAGCTGTTCATGATTAATTAAATTAAATTAAATGCCACTAATAAATAACTTCTTGCTTTTGCTGTTGAGTAATTAGCAATTGCAATGGCTCTGAAACTGAATAATAAGTACTTGATTATATTTTTCATCACTTACAGAAGTATACTTTAGTCAACTCGTACAGACGTGACCATTTAAGTCACACGTTCTAGGCCAATATCCTGTTGATCTGCACCCTTCTGTGTCCTGACAAGAACTGAAACATTTGTGTGCGGCTTCATTTTGAGTTTTGAGTGAACATGCCAGTTAAGAAAACTGTGTTAAAAAACATTTTAACAGTACACTAAAAAGCAACTTCTTCATAGAAGCAAATAAGAACATGAAGTCTTTATAGCAGTGGTATATTTTACGTTGAAAACTATGCATCTGTATTTACTTGCTCTGAAATTAGATTAAAAAAAATCTAGAAATGTGATGTAATGTATGTGGCACATGGGTATCGCTTCATTTTAACAGGTCACAATCCAAAAGGTTGAACCACTGAGCGACACGTTCATCCTCACAACTGAGTTTGACTGTCGTTCTATTTATATTTTTGGGTCAGAATTTGACCAATCGAATTTGAGCAACCTGATATTTGAGCCATTTTTTAAACCGTGAAATTGTAACTCATGAAAGATTCAGTGTTCACTGGCTCTTAAAGTGATTTGGTCTCTCATTTGCTTCCATACTTGCTGCACAACATTTTACTGGCTGAAATTCGACGGCTGACTGTTAAACATTCTGTCTCAAAAAGAAGCATTTAAAAAAATACACTGCTTAACCAAAACTGCAGCAAAAATAATTCCCATGCATTGTGTGTGTTGATTTCCTGTTTTCATAGCTGCCTTTCTTTGAAGATGACACAGACACAGTGGCCATTAAACATAACTTAAACTTACAGTGCCAAGTGTGAGATTGTTGTGAGATTGGATTGACCATGAGCTTCTTTTCCAAGAAAACCATGACGCTTGGCTTGAAAAGTAGACCGTTAACATTACAGTTCCAGTCATGAGGACGAGCAACACAAGACAGAACATCCGCCGAGCTCCCGGCCACTCTTTTCCAGTCTTTTCACTGCCAAGATAAAAGCGAAAAGTGAATTCCGATTTTGCACATCATGAGCACTTTAACTGTGCATCATCTATGACTGTTTAGATCAATAAACAATCTCCATTAAGATCTGTATCCACGCAAAAGCACGGTTAATAGCAGCTATAAAAAGGCTGCAGCAAGTGTGGGTTTAAAATAACATGTTTTCATATTAATATTTCAGTGCTCTCATGCTTATTTTCCTGTCACATGATGCTTATCAGAGTGTTGGTTGGTACGTGGTGAGTTGGAAGAGCATGGCGCTTTTATGTGCCTTCAAGTGTAACGTGAAGTCAGCCAACTGTTGAAACACTTCTTCACTTATTTTTTGCTATTACAACAACAGGAACACTGAGCTCAGTGATAAAACTCAATATGTTTAAAAAAAAAACAAACCAACATCAACTTTCATATGTCACTTTCAAAGCTATATGTCTACATATATCTACATATTTTCCACGTATTTTGACATACTGTATATGTAAAAAAAATATCATTAAGTATATACATAATTAATGTGATGAAATCAGATAAAAACTCTTTGGTTTCCACTTTAACTTTTGTACCACATGGAAAATGACTGTTGTGTTATATGCTCTCTTCCTGTTGGACCCAAATAAACAATTAAAGCCACTGAGTTAGGTACATTACATCAAAACATTAGCTCTATCGTTTATGAAGGGTGCAGTCCTATTTAAGAATCACACTGAGCCTTGGGCTGAACTCTATGATCACTTCAAATCACTATATTTTAAATAGAATTAAAAATCTAGACTTACCATTTAGAAACAGAGTTCTCCGGCATTTTCACAAAGTCAGGAAGAATGATTTCCAAACTGACTCTTGTGTCAGACAGACAGCAGGTAGGAATGAGGATGTTGCTGCTGTCCTGCTGCGCTGCTGCGATGTGGTTTGTGGTGCAGTGTGTGTGAGACACACTGTAGGCCTTCTCACGCACAGACGGCACAATGCTATGGGAAAAAAAACTCAGCCACTCAGATGTACAACATGAAAATATAACTGCTGCTGACGGTATATGGACATTTAAAAAGAAAAAAGATTAATAATGGTGATTCATAATTATGACTAAAGTAAGAGCTCTTCACCACGATTGCAACATTTGTTTTACCAGGAAACGCGACAACACCCACTTTAGTTCCTCGGCTTAAACTCTTTCTCTCTTACAGCTCTTATTATTTGCAACTGCAAGTCTCACACTGTTGACTGATTTTTCTACAACCCAACAAGCATTTATTTAAACTTTAAACACATTTTATTCGGTTTCAGTGTTTTGATATGGATTTACACTCCAAAGTTTTTCAGTTTATTCTTTGATCACTGAAAGTTCACTTCCCAGAAATTCGGGAAAAATAGAATACTCCCGCTGTCATTATATCACATGAAGGTAAAGCTATATGAAACTTGCACTTGAGGGTTGTAGTCATGCACCTTGCTTAAGCCTTGGTGCAAAAGTCATACAGTTCATAGTCAGTCATACAGTGTATCAGGGACTTTTTATGCGTCATCTTGAACATCTTATTACATCAGCCAGTTCTTTTCTATCGCTGCTAACATTCGACACCTCAGACTGTATATGGTTAAAGGCTCATGTGACTGAAGAACCCCATGCGTTTTGCTTTAAAGACAAGCATCAGGTGACTTTATCGGTGTTTCCTGTGGAACAAGTGGTTTGCCGTGAGGGCTAAGTTAGAGGCTGTGTTACTGCAGCTGTAACACCTCCTGAAAACCATCAGTTATTTAAAATGCTTTTGTTGTTTTTTTTTTGTAATAACTTATGTAACTTAAGTATAATAAGTGTTACAACTGAAGTGAACATGGCAAGCATTATACCTGCGAAAACATCAGCCAATCCCAGTGCTCGGTAAAGGTTAGGAGATTCCCCAACATGAAAAAACCGAAACCGGAACCACAATCTTGGCTGAACCTAACCACACACAAGGACTCAAGCCGTGAACCCGTGCCTCCATCATCGAGGTCTTATGTTTCCCTCAGTGGAAAAAGTATTGACCACTTTATATAATCCAGGCAGCAATTACACTCTCTGACAAAATGTAACTGGAAAAACAAGTGACCAGTGTGTAAACATCATTTCTTGGAGTCTGGGTTGATTGTCTGCAGTACATTAACATCAAAAACACAGAGATGGCGTCCGTCAACTGTTCCTGTGGCTCTCTAGTCAGCAAACCAAAAAGCATAACAGTGACTGTACTGCATATGCATATATGAAAACAGTGTGAGTGTCAATTTAAGCATCCACAAAAAACTAAAGTAAGTTTCCATAAGAAGAAAACCTGCTTTAAGATGACAGCTGATCATTGCTCGAGACTGTTCGCATCTCATGAGTACTGACATGAAAGCTAAGTACAGTACAGCTGCAGATGAAGGAGCTTATATCAACAGTGACAGTATCAACAGCTAACTTTGAAGCAGAGCAAGTGAAAGCTGTTGTGCTGTCTACTGTCATGCATTCTTACCATCTTGCGAAACCACAACTGTAGGAAGGAAAGAAAATGTCAGCTATAAAAACAGCCGAGGGCCACCCTTTATTTGCCCATCTTGGACACAACCTTCTCAGTTTTATTATCAGAGCATGCATCCAGGTGTAACAGACGTCAGATAAGTTGCTAACTCAGTCATTCAATGGCTGTTTTGTTTTAGACTTACCAAACCTCTCACACGTGATTTTTCATTTTGTATTTCAAGTGCAAAATTTTCTTTGCACTATTTCACTTGTTTGCAACGTAATATGAAGTGAGTATTGCACAAAGTACCGATTTTTTCAGTGTACGGCACTCTCTTGTACGATGTCTTTATTGTCTTTGGTTGTAAACACTGTGGGATTTGTGTGTAGTCACTGTGTATTTTGCAGAGCCAGACCACTGAGCAGACTGTTCTCATTTATTCTGTCTGATGATGTGCAATACCATCCAGCCTTTATCATTACTATCTAGCAGTTTATGAATTAACTGAAACTGGTAAAGCTTTGAAACCTCAGGGGGATGGAAATCGGTCTACCACGATCTAGATTTACTTTTGCATGCAATAAAAGTACACTATATGCTAATGTTTCATAACATCTGTGAGACTTGCAGACATAGACTCTGCTGACAACAGGTTTTACTTCCTTCATTGCAAGCAGTCAGACAAGAAAACGGATATTGCCATTATTATGGTACACAAGGTACACAAGTGCACAGATGCTCAACGCCGAAACTCTGTACCAACCTAGCCCATTGTCTTATTAGCTTTAACTACCCACTAGGTTAATCAGATGTTACAAATATTTACTTATGTAAAGGTCTTGTTTGATAATTCTGACCACTGCAAAACAACAGAGTATTGTGTTTATTCATATTAGCTGTCGAGGAAACATAAATGAAAAATCTGTATTTATTAGCAAAAGACTGGACACAGGGGAAAACCCAGGAAACATACCTCATTCTAAAATGTTAAACTGTTATTTCTGTTTGTGTAAGAAATGGCAATGTCTTAATGAGTGTGTTTCTAGGCATATTCTCAAACTTTGGAGACAAACAGGATAGGTGTTTCTCCTGCTCTTAGCCTTTATGCTAAGATAAGTTAAATGCTGACCGGTCAAACAATTAAAGCAGCACTGTAGAAAGAGGTATCTCTGAGATTTTGTAATCTCAATTTGTGCAATACCACTGTTGTAAATATGGAGCCAGCTAGTCCAACAGCAAGAAGCCCAGCTTGCCATCTGTCTTTCAGTCTCACCGATAGTTAGTCTCATCAGGCGGCTTCTGCTTGAATCATTCTCTTGCTTTTTGTTCTCAGCTTCTCCCTGAACACCCATTTAGTATTCTTGATTCTGTCATCAGGTCCGTAGAGGCTGCTGAGGCTTGTTGCATTCAAGCTTGCCCAGCTCCTGTTCTGGCACTACACTGGCTCTGCGAACCATTTCACATTCAGCTGCTGGAAATCTCCTCTTCCCAATGGTCCAAAACACCCGTGGCTGTAGTTTGCAAAAGTTTACTTCACTGTCCAGCAGGAAACCAAAATTATTGAAATAGTTGGTGGTGCGTTGCGTACAGAGTGCAGGGCGTAGCATGATTTTAATTGTTATTGGGTTTTTTTACGAGATAATTTACATATTGTTGTTTTAATGTGTATGTCTTAATACCTACTTTAAACTTTAATTTGTTCCTCCAGTCTTTGTAAAACCCAGCTCAACATCACAAACCAGAAATTCAAATGAGCGTCAGAGAAGAGGAAGTGAGCTGAAAGTCAGGTATAAATATTATTTGTTAGAGGAACGTGGGAAGGAGCAGGACAGATGAGTAATATGACGACAGTTAAGAGAAATGATGAGGAAGCATCTTGCAGGGAGTCTGGTTAAGCAAAAAAAAAAACAGAACATCAAAACAGACAAGGGGAGAGTGGTGGGGAAGGAGCTGAGAGCAAAAGAGAAATAACCGTTGGGTCAGACGACAGGCATCCAAAATGTACAAAACAACTCATATGATTTTTATTTGCTCTTAGTTAAATTATTTCATATATCCAAAGAATAGTCAAAGAAATCAGCAGAAATCAAAAGACAACCACTATACTGTATATTGCCATTGAATATAACAACTCAAATAATTAATTATTGTATCAAACAATCTCAAATATCCAGAATTCATTGGTTCTAATAAGACAATGACAGTACCTTTGTGTAAATTCAAAACATTATTCACTTTGCTTAAATATTATGGTAATAATCTTGGTTTCTTAAAGCTCACAAAGAAGAATGTGGTCTGGTTCAGCTTGGAGTCCGGCTTTGTATGCAGTGAAGCCCCCTTTGGCTGACTGGTAGTGGTCTCGATTCCAGAGTGACAGGCTCAAAACATCAGTCCACTAGCAGGGTTGCACTGCCATGAGCATCCATCCATCCGTCCATCCATCCATCCGTCCATCCATTCATGAAAAGAGGGACAGAATGAAAGCAAAAAAGGGGCTCTGGGTCTCACACTTAATGTGGGTGTTAACAGAAATTGTAGGGAACAAATCACTGTTATGTATAGGTCTATGCATAAGTTATGGGAGCTGTACAGAGATTATTAAAACAAACAAACAAAGAGACATTAAAAACAAAGCCTGGCAAAAAAAATAAAATCTCAGCAACCTCCTCGAAGGATGAACTCGAGGACTCTTAAATAAAACGATAAAAAGAAAATAAATAATAAAATGTTTTTGGAGGGACACCTCCTTTTTTCCCTTTAGCAGTTTTTAACATTACTTCATGGCTCGACAAAAAACAAATATACCGTATCAACATAAGACGTTTATTCTCCTCCATAATTAAAGGAGGCTGCGAGAAATTTCTCTTTTATCTATTTATTTCATTTATTTCGTTTTTTTTTTTATTTATCTAAATTGGTGGTCATGCAAATAGAAAAAGCCAAGTCCTTTAAGCTTTTAGTTTGATGGTAAAGGTTGGTAGGTAACCTCTTGGCCAGTTCACCTCTTGATGAGTTGACTAGTTGCTGATTACTGGGTTACAAGGTGATGAGCTGGCTGGTTTTCAGTCTCGTGGTGCCTTTTAGCATCCACCTAGCTCAAGAAGTAACTAACCTTTTAGTCATAGGCTAGTTTGAACAACTAGCTTTGTTTCCATACACACCTGCTAACTGTGCTTCCTCAGCTTAGCAACTGCTTTATGCAGCTTGATATTCTTGGTGGAATCCATTCTTTTAAGTCAACCCTTTGCACCTCTGAGAACCAAACTGGTTGGCTAGCTAACCAGGAATAATATTTCAGGAGGTTGACTTGTTGATTTAAGGTGGACTGGTATTCCAGAATCATTGCTCGAAGTCTGCCTCGTTTCCTGACAAGCCACCTAGTCAAAAGGTAAGTCGATATACTGAAAACTCTGATCCACCGGCATTCTGAGATCACGCTACTTTTGTTTTTCAGTCGACCGATATTTCCGAGTAGTTGAGCTGACAAATCCACTGGTTTTCAGGGTGCACAGCTGGTGTGCGAGCGATTATGAGATACTTGCTTTTTTTTGTGTGCTCCGAATTCCAACTTGGAAGTCGCTTGTTTGACAAATGGAGTACTCCTGTCTGCAGATATCTACTTACTGTTTAAGTATCCTGGATTGTCGACCTTTCCAGTTCATTACATCCACGTGTCCATACCTGTCTACAAACTCTCTGCACCAGTCAAATGTGTATGACCAGTCAAGTTGTATATTAGAGCTCCTTTCCAATGGTCGTGGCTACACGTCTACATGTTGTATCAGTCTGTAACCAACTGGTTGGTCCGAAACCAGCATACAATCGGTTTTGTAATTTGAGTCCATCCGTGCGTAAGTTGTCTGCAGCCAGTGTACCCAACCATTGTGAATCCAAGTCTTATACAGTCTTCAAGCAGTCCATTGATCACACGATGGGACAAAGTGTCCCACGGCTAGTCTGCAGGCAGTCCCTCCTGGAAACCAATGCTGTACAAAGTCCAGAAACTCAATGAAAACCAGTCGACCAACCTATGTCCAGTCTACCCCATGTCCAAAGCCAGTGTAAAAGCAGTCTGTAAACCGGACTGAAATCCAGTACCAGTTGAGCTGTCCTTCTACCAGATGTCAGAGCTTAGTTCTCTGCTGGTGAGTGGTACAAAGGTGCTGTTCAGGTGGAGTTCTGGCTTTTTCCCAAGCGTACTGCTCTGAGGCACCTGGAAAAAACACAGCACAACAGTGATAAGTAGGAATCTCCCCCACACCGCGACTCCTAGCAAAAATCTACAATTAAAAAGAGAAAGCAGCGGCTGCATTAAAGACAATACAGTGCTATTGCATGCCAGTAGTGCACCATGCCTCATAAATGACAACTATATGACAGCTACTTCCCAGTCTGTTAAAATAAATGAATATTGTAGATTGGTTAATATGAAGATACTATTTTCTTTCTACATTTTCTTTTATCCAAACAGACCTCTTGTTCCCCAGTGAACTGCTCTGAACCCCTGGGGAGAAAAGAGGGTTTTTAATTTTTAATGTGTTTAAACTGAGAACATGCACACAAACAACAACGTGGAAATTAAAAAAAAAAAAGGATACAGAAGTGAAGATGTTGGATTCTAGAAACTTAAAAGGATCTGCAAATGAAAAGTAAGTGGCCCTGTCTTTATTCCCACCTGTCCGTTCAGCAGTGTCATGGGGATGTTGCAGTAGACGTGGCGTCCACCGGGGCCCAGAGTGGAGAACTGCACGGTGGAGGGAGGTGGGAGGGGAGGCGACATGGAGGAAGGCTGTGGAGGAAGTTGAAACTCATAGCTGCGGCAGAAATGTCTCATTTGGGCTGCTGTAGCAGTGTGACTGCCACCCAGCGGCAAGGTCATCTGGTTGTAGTCGGGAATCTCTGTCGCTAAGGCAACCTGTGGTGACAAAATATGAATTTTTTGTTAACTTTAATCACCTAAAGTATCTTTCCAATTGGCAGTTAAACTGTACAATTTCTTAATGACGGTATTTCGAAGAGATTTTCAGACTTCAGAATTCCTGGATGAACTGTGAAAACAAGCAACGGCAAAATCCGAATTTTTTTTTTTAAGGAAGTTGGAAATTCACTTCTTTTTCATGAAGGAACTAAAATGAGAAGAACTGTCTCATCTTTGGACCCAGTCTAATAATAATGCTAATAAATGATGAGAATAATTAGGCTAACTCTATTCACCAGAAACACACGCCACAGTCCAATTTGGATCTCTTAAATGGAGGATAGAGGCAGGATCCGTTGCTGATGGGCCATCATGGTGATTATGCAGAAAGTGTACTCGTGTACTATACAGGGGCACTTAGGTGGACCAGTCTCTTTAAATGTAATTGGAAATAAAAGTTACCGTGACATTAGGAATGACAAACAACTAGTCTGCATAAAAGCCATTTTCATTTCATTTTCGGATACACAGCAGGTGAGCATGTGTGGCAGGATGGGTTGTTTTCAGGTGTGCTGCCGAATTGTCTATTATGTATTTGGTTCTCCAGCGCGATGGAAAGTCTATAATGTCATTATAATATTCTAACACTTCTCCGTGCCTCCCAATATTGAAAAGCTTGACCTATAAAATCTGAGATCTGTGTGTAATACTGCGTGGGCACATCTGTGTGTGTTCTGCCGCTGACCTGATGATGTCCATGCCGACTCTCGTTAGGGGGCGCCAGTGAAGCGGAGGTGGTCGTCATGGCAATGGTGGAGACGGTGGTCTGTAGGTCGCCAAAGAGGCCCTGCTCACCGGAGTCCATCACCTGTTACCATAGACACATAATTATATAGCTTTCAATGTACAAGCGTTTGAGACTCATGTAGAAACTAACACAGTGATAGGAAAAGTATCAGGATACATGTTACGTTACGTAATGTTTTTCTTACTATTTCTTATTATCCTGTAACACTGTTTATCTTGTTTATCTATTAAATACACATGGCTGAGCCACACTGTTACACTGTTACCTACGTGGATTCAGTTCATCTGGGTTGGGTTATATAGTATAGTCGTCTTTAGTTGATTTTGTTTGGTCTGAACAGTTTTCCTAAAGTTCACTTGTTGCAGTTCTGTATTTGGTTCATTTAGGAAATGAACTCGGACAGGAAAACAAAAGTCACATGGATTCAGGCAGTCTGTTAAATGTCACCCTTCAAGGTTGGAGATGTTGGTGGCAGTGAGGGGGACGAAACATACCTGATTGCCATTCAGCATATGTTGCTGAGGATGATGGATGACTTGAATTCTTTAACATTCTCGTGCAATTTTTCAAGAAGTTAGGGACTGTGTGTTCCCTGGCCCATAAATTGAAGAGGCATTTTACCTCTTTTGGGCTTCATTTGTGTTATATCAGATTTTCCAAGCATGAATAACTGCACTCTATCGGATGTCAATGTCTATTCGCCTAAAATCACGGCTTTGAACGGCACGGTTTTGAGCGACTAAGAAGGAATGAAAAGTTAGACTGAGCTGTACATAAATAACACTGGCATGCTTGTAAATTCATTCACTGTGAGATCACGCTGTCCAGTATGTTGCATTTATACAGTTTATTCTCCACTACCAAGAAGCATGACGACATCTCTTTGCTAATCAGAGCACAGACCTCCTGACGTGTTAACACACACCCCAGGGGTGCATACATACAAGTGAAGACTAAATTTTCACCACTCAATTTCTTTTTCTCTTGGCCATGGAGAGAGTGTCTTCTACCTTTACACCTGTAGCTCTACACGATATGCACGATTCATGAGTAGGACATGGGTTTCAGTGTATGTCTCCTTTTACTCAGTATGTACTTAAAAAATGAATACATTTGGACTTTTGTTAATGGCAGTATACCTGGCGTCTGGATAACGTCTCTCTGCGTTTTGAGGGCATCTCGTAGACCACCTGTTTCCAAAACTTAGATGACAGCTCGTTGCTCTTAGGACCCCTCCACTTGATGATGGATAAAACCTGCAGAGAAGAGATGTTCCTCTAGTCTCCTGCTTTTCAATGACTCCTTTCTTCCCCTCTATTCCTTTATTCATCCCTCTCTCTTTGTACCTTGATTGTGTGCTTAAGCGCTTCCACCTCTTGGTAGTTCATGACATTCTTCAGGTCTGCACACTCTATCATGATCACCTGGACGCAGGGGAACACACAGGAAGAGGTGTTTGAAAAGGAAGGAAGTACTTCACAATGATGACACATCAAACACACGTCTCAGGTTGTTATATTTCACATACCTTGATCTCCCCAGTAACCAGCATCGAGTGCAGGCGCGTCTCTATCTGGAAGATGCTCCACCCTCTTTTGGCGACAAACTCCGGCGTCAGAACGATGATCAGACGTCTGCTCTGTTCAACGCTACGAGCCAAATCCTCGATGTAGGCTGGGAGACACAGATATGGAGAATTAGAGAGGTCATTTCATTTACTTAACTACATTTTTAAGTTACTTGAATTACTTCAATTTGTTCAAATTATACCGTAATGCTGTTTTCTCCAGTTCATTATTACAGTGAAACACAATAGTGTCAATGTTTTTATGCCTTTGTTTTTTTACCTCATGTCTGGCCATGAGGCTAGACTAAGGATGTGGTTTCACAGCTCAAGTGTGTCTAAATAGCTGACTTCTACCTTATGTCTCATTTGTATAAGCTGTACGCAATAAGCAATTCAATAATAGCGTTTTGTGGTTACAAAAGTAGACTGCAGCTATTTCCTGGCAAACACCAGCTGGGTGCATTGGACTGTACAGCTTCCTGAAGTGCATCAAAGTGAAGGTAGCGAGCTTGATACTTTGTGTAACCGAGACCGTTGGTTTAGTTTTGCCATTTGTTGGTATGAAGTTAACATCAATTTTTTATATTTTCCTCTCACTCACTATGTCTCAAAATGTTGACGTAGTTGTGACATAATAAAACCACTTATAAGCTCTCTATATAAGCATAACATTTTGGGGAATGCGGTAATTCATGTTAACTGCTTGTGCTTGTAGGTGTTCTTTTAAACATTGTCAAGAGCCAGGTCAGCTGTTCCAGGCTTTATACTAAGCTAGGCTAATCACCTTAAACATGATACAGTATGAGACTGGAACCGATCTCTCCATCTGGCTTAGATAGGAAGCGACTACATATAGTAACCAAAACGTTGAACTTTCCTCCTCAAAATGAAGAAAAAAAAAAAGTGTTTTATTTCGTTGTGAATTGCAGGAAAGGAAGCTTCAAGAGGACGAGGCAGAACATATTAAATTAGGGTGTATCTGCCTTCTTCTTCTGCAACCTTCAACTCATTTTCTTCATAAATAACTGGAATGATTGACAGGAGTATATAGTAGAGTGACAGAAATGCCTGTGCAAGAGTTTTTTTTTTTCTTGGCTCTGATGCCGCGCAGTCAAGTCAGCTCTTAAATGGAGATGAGATGAAGAGTTGTGCTGATACACCACCATCAACTTTTACTTTTAAGTTATAGGGCGGAAAATGTGAGGTGAATGAGCAGGTGATGAGATGTGAAAAGTGAGTAAATCTGAGGTGGAGGTACGGCGTGTGTCAATATCGAGCCAACGTTTGCAGTTTTGAAAGCTTCTTTTTCTACCCTCACTGTGGTGCTGTTGCTTCTTACCGAGCCCAGTGGAAACCTGTCTTCTCAAACTGTCCCAGTATTTGTTTGTGACATTCTGAATATATTATTTATTTTTTTGCCGTCAATGAAATTGCTCATTATTTCTCAAATTTGTAGTTACTGAAAAGGTATGAAAACTGTTCTGTGAACAACAGGCTCTCTCTCTCTGTATTGCCTCTCTCCTTCACCATCTCTTCACTTGCTAACTAAATTAATGACAGAGACTCTCCAGCAACACATTGCAATTTCACGCTCAATTTGCGAGGCACAAATAGTACAGAACATCCCAAAATTTAGTCCCTTTCATTCTTTCTTTCTCCGGTTTAATTTTCCATCCTTCTCTTTATGTTTGGCTCTCTCTTCCTCCCACTTAACCTCCCACTTTTCTCTCCTGCCCTTCACGTCTCCTCTTCCCGTGCTCTCTTCTTTTTGAGGATTATGTAAATCAATTAATGAAATAACACAAACCAGTGACCCCATACCCACCTCTTTCTGTCCCCGTTGTTTATTTCCCGCTCTCTTGTTAATTTCGCAGGGCTAATGGAGTGGATAATTGAACGGTGTATTTTAGGTCGCTCCGTCAGGGGCTTTGGTAAGCATTGAAAAGGCACCTCTCTCTGTCTCTGTGATCCACCCATTCAGAGTGTTTCTCCACACCACGTAACCTTTAATTCACGTGCATCTTAGGTAGAGTTATGCGTGTCGTTATACACAGCGGACATTTGTTTTTAGGATGTTTTCAGGGCACAGAGAGGAAATATGACTTTCTCATGTGATTTTTTTAAGAGGTGGTGTTGTGTTGCGTGCGTTTGTTGGGAGGAGGTATAATTTTGGCTGAGGGCAGACTATGTGGAGCGTGGCCATTCATTGTGAGCCACATTTAAGTAAATTTATTTATGTGTTTCAGACGAAAATGTTAAATAATACAAAGAACACACGTTAGTTTGTTACTCTATGGCCACATTATTACAAGTTATTTTAGTGGCTACATTCTTTTTCTTGGACAAGTTGAAATGTGGTTTTGGTAACATAATGCTAACAAACAGGCTTAATATTTTATTCCTGCATTAGTTTGATACTTCAGTCGAATTAACCAGGTGCCTCAGAGACTTCTGAATGTGCCTTATATTTATTTTATTGAAGTAAACACAGACTGATTTGTCGTCCATTTTTGACAAAGAAACACATTTTTTAAAGCACACAACTAAAAGAAGGAATTAAACATTTATAATGCAAAGTTTGCAATGTGTACAATGTGCTTTAGACTTATTAGAACATACCATGCTATTGGACGTGGCCTAATGTACTTTTTTGTTTATCTTTAATAGCTGGGTGTTATGATACTTATAATTAGACAATCAGGTAAGAAGGAGAAAATATTATATAATTTTTATTTTCATTCTGACTTTAAAACATCATTAATTGACGCCACTTGAAGGGAATCAAACAAGCTGACATGCTACCACCTCATGTAGCCTATCTACAGTATACATCCAGCAGACACAGAGCAGGATTGCACGATTCAAGATGAGTCAAATTTCACACTTCCTTTAGCTCTGTTTTGGTCTCCACCATCTCCTCAAGGAAATATCTGGCTCTTTACTATGTTCACCAGCTAGTGGCTGCTCGTCCGTAGGTTGTTTGGTGGTTAATCATGGATCGCCTGGTTACAAGTGGCCTTGAAAAGAGAAGTGAGGCTGAACCAAGAGCCAAAACAATGAGCTGAAAGACGCTAAAATGCTTCGTAGAGCTGAGGGACACTGCAGAGTCAGGTGATACTTTATCATCACTCACTACCTGCCAACTGCTTTTTCACTTCAAGAGCAGATTTAATAATTCTCCCTATTAGGAGCAGTACATATGTGCATAGATGATGCATGTGCGCTTGCTTTGCATGTGTGAGAATGTGACTGTGTGTGTGTGTTTAGAAACAGTATAAAACAGATGAACCTCACCACATTTCAATCTAAATGTTCCATTCACTGTCCCTGCAGCTGGCAAGGCCAGAGATGAGTGTAACAATGATGGATGGCAGTAGGTGTGTGTGTGTGTACTGGGAACTCTGACAAATCTATACATTACAGTGTGTATCCCCCCTCATATTATGCTCAGTGCATATATAGCTCCAATGCCCTGCAAATCTTAGATTTCACAGTGTTCAGTGTACGTGTGTGTATGTGTGTGCGTGTGAGGTCAGAGCATTGACAGATAACAGCAATAACCGCCATATTTCGCCCTCCAGTTGGACTGGAGAGCGACACATAACCTGCAGAAATGATGACAAACGGTATCTGCGTAGGTGTGCATTTGTGTGCGTGTGTGTGTGCGTTGTGAACTGAACCTTACACCCAGTACAGTACATGCAACCTTTTTATTGTTGTGAAAGCAACACTGAGACACGAGCTACACTGGTGAAAACAGAGACTGTGTCTGTGCGTTCATAAGTGTGAACACGGATGTCTGAAAAACTGTAGCTGTATTGTGGATTGATGTGTGAGTGTTCGTGTGTACAGGGGGCATTCAACTGAATGCGCGTGTGTGTCTGTAAGTGTGTTATGATGAAAAAACACATACATTCTTATTTATTCTGACAGTGTGATGAATTCTGGGTATTGGGGGCTATAATGGTCCGGAGAGAAAATGAAACAGGATGTGTGTGTGTGCAGGGGAGGAGGAGTAGGTAAGGTGGTCAGACAGATAGATAGATAGATGGATACTTACTACTGCTGGGTATTAGATCTCTGTCTGGTATAAACAGCTTGTATCCATAATGCTTCTCCAAAACATCCGGCAGGATCTCTAAAGCAAACGTTTCCTCGTCGCTGCTCGCCCTGCTGGGGTCAGAGAATAGTAATTATGGCTCTAGATTCAAAATCAAATGCGAAACCAAAAGTTAAATGAACACCTGGTGATAACCTCAAGTGTATTTTAAATGGCTACCAGTTAAAAATGAACTGCAATAGCCAGAAATTGTGTAACATGGCATCAACATCTGATGCGATGTACTTTTACTTTTACTGGGAAGCAGCTACAGGAGGTAACATATTTGTCTTTAGCTTAGCTTAGCTTAATTTAGCTTAGTTTAACTTAGCTTATCTTTGTTTGGGTTTAAGGGGATGTTTTATGAGGCAGGCCTTGAGGACAATAAACACTTTCTTTTCCAAAGTGAGATGAAAAGATCAGTACCAATTGTGGATCATTAAGTGTAGAGCTGTGCTTAGCTTAGCTTAGCTTAGCATATGTCCAGCAGCACCTCTAAAGCTCATTTATTGACACACTGTGAACAGATATGTGAAAAAAGACAATGTTCTGTTGAGATACTATTTCTTGACAAACAGCAGTTTTCCATCTGCCCAACACTTCAGTGTTTTACTGTAGCATCCCTGGGTACAGTGGGACTTGGCAGAGCACACACAATGTTACCAAACCTGGTAATCCTGCTGTATTGGCACAAGTTTGGACGCTGCACAAACCCTTTGTGTCTGACTGTTGTTTGCCAAGAAATGGTTCCAACAATTAATGCCCTCTAAAACTGTAAAATGTGTTTATTAGTCTGCTTTAGAGGTGCTGGCAGGGATACTTTGACAGAGAACTGTTGCCTTTGCTTCCTTGTTTCTATGCTAAGCTAGGTTAGCCACATCGTGACTCTGGCTCCACACTTAACGGACCTTCGTGAAATTAGTAACCTTCTCCGTATGTGAGAAAGAAAGTGAAAGTTACAGTGTTTTGACTCTACAGTATATTTAATCAAGACAAAATCAAGACTTTAACGTCCAACAAGTGCTTTTCATGCTGATGTCTGTGAAGATTATAAGTACAAGAACCAGTGTTGTTATGATGAGAAAGCCCTGTTTAAGAGAGCGTGTAGAGGAAACTGACCTGCCCAAAGAGTCAAGGTCCACTTTAGTGTAGGACAGATAGGCGTCATATTCCTTATTATCTGTAAAGAAAGAGACAGACAGAGTAATCACCACTTAGGCTAACAGCTGAGATGTTCATTCATTCAAATGTTTGGATGTTGCTTTCTATTGTTAATAGCTTTCTTTGACTTAAGTGTGCACTTGATTGATTGTAACTGCATCTTCAGTGTTTCTTATTGCTTCATGTTTCCATTGTAACTTGCTGTGAGTGCTGCTGTCTTCAGTGTTTCTCCTATTTCCTGGTGCAAAATGTATGTTGATATAAGCTCTCTGTCTGAACGCCGCTGTTGCATAATCTGCCATAAAAATGAGCACGCAAGCAGGCTTACCGTCTTCGGTTTCATCACTCCCAAAGTGTCGCCTGTAGCAGAGCATGATCTCCAGGTTGTAACACTTATAAAGTGCGGTCAATACTCCCAACAGCAACAATATGACCCCCAGTCCACCAGCCAGCTCCAGACGATACATATCTACAGGCAAGGGGGCGAGTGGAAAAGAAATCAATGAGATTTATATCAGTTATTGCTCAAAGGACCACAAGATAATCATATATTTTCTCCAGTATAACACATTTTGAACACTGTATTACTGATTTTTTATTTGTGTTTGGATTTTCTTCTCTTCTTTCTTTTTACAAATCGACTTGCTCACATCTGAGCATGTGAAGTCAATCCACAACAATTTGACTTCAGGAAATATAAAAAAAATGAAAACTTAAATTACATTCAGATTGGCAAATTTTCTAAATCGGTGACTGGAAGATTGAAACTCATTTACTCACACAAATACACAATCAGGGATTGTTGTTACAGTTGTTTTGTTTTTCTGCCAATAAAGCACACTGACTGAATAAGACATGATAAGACAAACACACACGCTGAACCAGGTGCGTGAGACATGTTAGAACATCAATGAATGACTAACCCCGTTACTACTTTTTTAGTTTCCTAACATGTCAGCATTCTAGAAAACGGATGCTCATTGGTTTGTCCCCGTTTTGTTCTACTAAATCACACATTATGGGCTACTTATACACCTACGGGAGGAAGTCATAGTATATAGGGCGCTATAGCATGCAACAGTCCATGCAGTGTCATACGTTGTTGTTGTATGTGGTAAGTAATCGAAGTAGATATTGATGCATGGTAACGATTTTATTATGTTACAAGTGGTAATTACAGGAGAGTGGTCAGTACTGAAATGGAGTGAAACAGAATAAATAGAGTTGTAGCCATCAAAGGGGCTGACTTAGTAATATCAGTCACATCTACTCTTGTCAGAAAGAAACTAATGTTATGTGTCTTCATTTCCCAGTTTCGAGGATGATTACCACTGAAAAGTTTAGAGAAATGTCTGAACATTTAGCGGAGGTGATGTTAACCCAGGACACATTTTCCAAACCCGAGTTGGTTTGGTAAACCTCATCCTTTAAGTTTAATCTCTTCAACTCACATATTTTAAATGTCACTTGCACCTGCACTGTTTTCTCTTGCCTCACTGATTTGTCAGGCCACAGGAGGCAACAATGAGCCCGTTTCTGGCTGCACATAGATATTTCTCTGCTTCACACAGTCACGAGATTTGTGCCTTATTGGAAGCCTTTTCAAGCGGCAAGTTTCGGCTTTAAAAAGGCTTCGAGGTCGAGGACTAACAGATTGGTTTGGCAGATACGCATACAGCAAATTACCCCGCCTCTAATAAAGAGGAGCTCACAGACGCTTCTGTAAACTTTTCAGTGGGAAGCATCCGATACTGTCTCTCATGTAGTGAATGGGACAGCTGTGGATGGGACTGATATCGCTGACACTTTTATAGTATGATGTTTCTTGGTGTTTGATCCTGTTTAATTAAGTTCACTGAATCAAACTGGGATCGACAAAAATAAAAGAGCCGCCTGTGTAACTCTGGATTTTACACATCTGCAGGTTATGACTAAAGTGTTGAGAGATGGAGCGCCTCACGTCAGCGTGCGCACACACCCACTCCCAATGAGTGTGACATGTATATCTGTATGAATGATAATGACATGGGCAGTATGTATGGTAGATTAATGGAACATGATGGTGATTGACACAATGAGAAATATGATCTATTGCTATGTCACTCACATTTCCTCACACACACATCCGCTCCTCTCGTCACTATGACTAAGCACCAACTCATTTTTTACCCAGTGTTTACTCAGTTATCACAGGGAATTTTACCTGTAACCAGGTAATGAGTGTGTGCTGTGTGTTGAGGAATATTAATACAATATAATACACTATCCATGCAGGATGTGTGAGCTGAAGAACCTTTAAATGACACCATACATCATGTTTTATTATTATTTTTATTCATTGTGTCTTATTATGTTGGTGTTGGCTGTTTTATTCAATTTAATCCATCATCATTACTACAGGTGAATCAGTTTTTAACTAAACAATATCCTCTAACATGAATGCAAGTTTTAATGACTGCTTGAGCCTGAGGTCGACCCTACAGCTCTACAGTGTTGCCACGTGGGACTACAGCGCCACCTATCGGTGCGGTGCATTGTCAGCTGAAAGTATCCCAGTGGGGAGAGTAAGCTGTCTTATGAACTGCTGAACATACACACACACAGAAACAGTCAGGCCTACCGGATCTGCAGAACTTTGGCTGATTCGTGCAGCTGATTTGTTGGTTTCTTTGTCCTCCTGTCAGCTCGGTGACAGTGTGTAATAGAAACATTCAGTCTGCACCTACAGCGCCCGTACGCCACAGCGGGAGCGCTCGCTCTCGCATGTGTGACTGCTCATTTGACTTTTATAGAACTGTAAATTTGCAGTTGGACTGAAGGCATCAATCACAGACGCAGAAGACTTACAATCATGAGCTGAATTTGAATAACATGGCATTGAGAAAAGCCTTTAAACAGGCAGCGGTGGAAGAATGCCACAATGTTACAATACGTCAGTCTTGATTAAGTAACAGTACAATGTGCTGAATTATTGAATTATTACTGGTGCATTAAAATGTAAGAAGCGTGTTGTTGCTGGTCACAGTGGACCTCATTTTAATGAAATAAATACTATTATGATATGATGAATATATAATACATTAATAATGTGAGCACTGACAAAAGAGTCAACTCTTAAACTTATTTCTTCTGCATATTTTTATCTGTGTAGCTATTTTATAGCAACTAGTGCTATACTGCTGACCATGTGTTAATCTACATATTATATCCACATATATACTTATATGTAGTTACTTTTATAGTTATTTCTCTAAGTTGTGTAGATGGTTGTGGTACTGTAAGTGCTCATTCGCCTAAAGCATCACAGGGACGCTTCAAATAGACAGTTTATTGTTTTGTGGAAACAGATGGATAAAGCTTTGAGTGAGCATAGTGACACAACAGCCTGCACCAACTTAAAATATTAATAAAAATTAAAGGCTCAGAGCGTATGTGGCGGGCCAAATTCATTGAATTTCCCATAAAAAGTGTTTTTAAGTACCTTCTCAGTCGTCCTGTCATGGTCATACATCGAATTTCTTTACATGTATAATGCTCCGTCATCTCGAGCGTGCTGGAACAACACTTCAACTCGAGATTCATCTTTTTCTGGCTGTAGTAAACTGAGTGACCTAAGCTGAAGAACTTTAAGGACAAAGGGCCATCTTGAAATGGATTTATACATTTATGAATAATGGTTCGTTTTTCCCTTTGGAGGAATGTCCCACCATGTCTTTATCTTTTTAATTACCACCACAGTATGTAATCTGCCTGAAATGACCACACTTCACCAGTAGACGTCTCTCTAACTCTACCCTGAGCTGCTGCACCACAGACCTTTCCACAAGGAGACACTGTGTAGGAGAAGGAGGTGGGACAGCGGCAGAATATTGAGGGAGGAATAGATGGAACGGCAGTCCAAGGGGGGAAGAAAAATAGTGAAATTTAACTAATTACCAAATATTTGCTCTACAGTGAAGTGAACTCCAATTGCCTCCGTTAGTAATGAGACCCATTTAGAAAGCTCTCCCCCTGCCTCCATCCATCCCTCTCTCCTTCCCCTGTGTTCCTGTCTCTGCTCTCACCCCTCACTCTATCACCACTCCCTCCTTCATCTATCTCTCTCAGATATTTTCCATTAGTAATGAGTCACTTGCCGCCGTCTCCTGATATCAGTGCACGGGAAAATGGGATCCGAATTTGAATGCTGAATTTTAAGTACGCTTTTTACTTATTAGGCGTAAAAAGAGCAGTCAGCAATGGTAATGGTGGCGTTAAGAGTCTGCACGTGTGAGGTGGAACATGATATGTTACAGAACTTTTCTCCCTGATGTGCTCTTTGACACCACTTTGTTTAATTCCACAAACTTTGCTGTCTTTGTCTGTCTTTTAGTTTTCTATTTTTCTTCCTCTGGCTTTATTAAAAGTACATTCATCATCTGATGCCAAAGCAAGTTTTCTTTTATTAATAATAATAAAAATAGCCTTAATTTTTTTCTCCCAAATGTCCCATCTGTGTCATCTTTCAATTTGGAGCCACCATTAGATTCTGAAGATGCAGTTTCTCTAAAGGTTACTTCAAGTTGAAGACTTGAAGCTTTCTTTACGCTATCGACGTCTTTAGACCTGAGATCCCACCAAACACTCCATGTCAGCATGGATTCTACATTATATCAAGGTCTGGTCTGCTTTTAGGCAAACATACATGACCGAAAGAAGTCTTTTATTCGTCTCCACCCTCACACCTTATTGTGTCTGAGCTTTATTAAGATCTCCGTCATTCTCCTGTTTGTTTGTTGCTCCTGTCTGAGAGGGACAACCCTCACCTTTGTCTTTCTTATTCATTCATAAGGGATGGTGACCTCACATGGTAGGGTCACTCCACCAGGTCTTAACCTGTGCAGAGGTCTGTGTTAATTTAAATGTTTTCCACCAAAAGTTACAGAAAAATGATAAAAAATATTTCTGGGATAAAGAAAATGCAACATGATGTTATCACCCAGTGGCCCCATTTGCACTTTTAAATTCAGTGTCTCGTATTTGGATAAAATCTGAACACTGATTACAAACCTGATTCCATCTGCCTGGCTACAAATACAGAGTGTGTTTGGTAAATGCTAAAAACAAAGACGGATAAACTTTGCCCACGAGCAGTTCAGTAACAGGAATACCAACACGAGACAGGGTGAACAACGCTGAGTGCTTATTTGAGTAAAGGCCGTGAGCATGTACAACTTCTGGATGGAGCGCCTCTCAAACTGCAACCTGAAGTAGTTTGAGCAATCGCATTGATCAAAGTTTTCCTGGATGCAATTGGATTTTTTGATATGCAACAGCTATCGGATCGCCTGAAGTGTAAATGAGGTCGAAGGAAATGTGAATGAAAACCTCCCTTCCTCACCCAAAATCAGATTTTGCCTCTAGATGAAGCTAATGAAGCCTGTGTTGAACCCAAACCTTTGACTGACATCAGGCGAACCATGTCTTTCCTTCACTCCCTGTCTGTCCTTCTGTTTGTCATCTCCTCTCCTGTCAGGCTCTTTCCGTCCGTCTCTCTCCCTCCGTTTTTTTCTTTCGAGTAATGCTCTCGCCGTGGCGGCTGAAGGCAGCTCTTTCTGCTCTGTCAGTTACAATAAGTGGATGTGTATGGTGTGTGTGTGTACTGTAGGTGTGTGTGTGTGTCCTGTGTGAGTGCATGCGTGCAACATAGATGCATCAACCCATTACCTTGGGTCATTGCAGGGTGAGAGCACACCCTAATTCAATCACGCACACGGTGCATGAAATCAAGCTTTGATAACTTGTGCTAACTTAGGACAACTTGTGCTTTGTTTAGGCTGCCATGTTGCATTCAGGTGCCCGGACGAGACCCTGTTAGCTTCAAGGCTTCAGGCCTGGAGGTGATGAGGGGGGGATCTGCTGGTTGGTGAACTTTAACCAAAGTAATACATAGTTAAAGTTAAATACACATCCTGATTCAATACAGAATGACTGTTTAGTTTAGCCTCTTAAACTTACGGTTCAATCTATTGCTGGTCTAACGGTGTTGAAAGTAAAACTAGGTCTATATAAGCTGTATTTACTGATTTGAACTGTTGTTGACATAAAAACACAGAATAGTGCAGATGTATCTGCACTGTAATATGTGTCACCTAGTTTGAAGGCTCATAAATATTAGATATTGAAAACCGCATGTTATTTTTGTCACATGTTGTCGTTGTTACTCGTCATCGCCCCACAATCTGCCATAATTGTCCTGCCTGTTGTGGCGTTGGTTGAGTCGGCTGAATGTCCCTGAATGTCATTACCTTTTAAATAGAAAAGAAAATATCCCCACACCTCCCACTCAAAATCATGTGAGGACAAGGTTAGTTCTAATGAATCCTCCTCTACTGGCTCTCTGAAGCTATACCGCTACGCTGAGAACGATAATGATGAAATTAAACTTGCTAAAATAGCAAAAGGTTGATGGAGTAATAATAGGAGCGCTGTAGGTGGTGCGTTACAGCGAATCAGAGACTCTTTTCCAGGTTAAAGCTATATTATCTCATGCTCATCTCCTTCAAATCTATACTGATCACAGAGAAGGAGATGTAGAAGAGGAGATGCAGACAAGAAGGAGATTTACGCTCTGGGAACAACTAGACTATACTTTATCTTACCGAAATGAAAAAAAAAACGAAATGAATGTGAGGTTAAAGGAAAGCAGGAAAAAGATAAGACAGAGATAAAGAGCCAGATGGGAGCAGGACGGCTGTTTTAAGACGACATTCAGAGATGCACACAAACATATAGATACACAGTAAAACACCTACATACACAGACAGTGATCCAACCTCCACCCTAATCCAAAAGAAAACCCACACACAATTTGCAGGAAGCTTGAAGAGGAGCTACACAGAGAAAGCAGGCTCAACATGTACCGATACCGGCTTCAGGTTCCAGCTACTCGAGTACTCTGCTGCTGTGTGTGTGTGTGTGTGTGCCCTCTCAACCACGCTTTTGAAACAACCCTATTACACCTAATGCCTCCCGTGAGAGGAGTGTATGTGTTTCTGTCTATAGGCGTCGGATCGGATCACGCACATATGCAGAATTCGCTGTGCAGCAATGCTTTAGCGCAAAGCCCTGTACACAAACACACACACACAGTTTCATGTATTCATCCAGGTAATTACAGTGTGAAGTAATGACGACCCTACATTTCCCATCCTGACCCCCTCTGGAGGTGTGTGTGTGATCCCGTGTGTGTGTGTGCATGTTAGTGCCTGTGTGTGAGCGTCCCCAGGGTGCTAGTTAAGTATAGTAAGATAGATTTGACACCCAAGGCATTCGGTGCGAATCAGATGGGGAGAGAAAGACCTGTTTTTAGTCCTCCTCCTCCTCCTCCTCCTCCACCTCCCTCCCCGTGTCTCTTCTTTTCTGTTTCTCTCTTCACTTTGTCTCTCCCAATTTTCCCGTACACCCCTCACCTTCCCCGTCTTTATCTCTCGGCCTGCATCTATTATTTCTCCCTTGTTCTCCATTTTCTTGCCTCGTTCTGTCTCCCGCCGTTTCTGCGCCTGTTTATCTCTTGCCACATTCGCCCCGATCCTCCCTGTCCCTGCTCCTCTGCATTACATACATTTATTTCATACGGCGGGCATTCATGCGGCTCTCTTTTCCACAGAGATTCGAGGTAACAGAGACAATTCATCTCCTCCTCCACCATCGCTGTTTGGCTATTCTCTGTTTCTCCTCGTCTCTCTAGGTTTCTCTCTATTTCTCCGGGTTGTGGCCTCTGACTCAAACAGGCCCGCACTTTCTGCTCGTAAGATGGAAAGCAAGATACCGCAGGACTGCTGCAGATGTTTTACAAAGGGAGTCGTGCCCTCATGCATTTTTCAGCTGAATATTTAAAGCTGTAACTATGAGAGCTGTTCTTTTGTATTTTGTCTCCATCTGTGGTGCTCAGCATTCTTTGTTATTGTGTTTTTTTTTACCGCTACACTTTCTAGAGATCGCCTGTCAATCAAACAGAGTGTCCACATCTGTAAAAATCTTTTCTCGTGGATTTTTCCGTCGGTCTGTCTCCGTAAGATGGAAATAGGAAATAGTACCACGTCTATTTTCTTTCCGTGAGCTGTTTCGAAACAGCCACCCAAATGTTTGAAATTAAGCTCTGGAGGAGCTTTTGCATCTCACACATTTCTTGATGACAGCACACATTTAAAGCCTTAATTATCTTGGAAGCTGTTCACATCCACAAATATTTACTGAGCCATAAAAGCTAGCATCAGTTGCTCAGCCGTAGGGGTATTTCTTGTTAACAGAATCATGAAGAGAAATGGAATATGTCCCAGGTAACTAGAGCAGATACGGTTTTATATTTAGCAAGTCAGGGTAAACAAATAAAGCACTGCTTTTGGGACAATACACTGTGGCAGCTATAAATCCAGAGCCTGATTCCTTGTTACTGAGACAGTAAATTATCTGTAAATAGAGAGTAAAATTCCTTTAGTGAATGTTAAACCTGCTTAGAGAAATAGTTTGGGGAATACGGACATTTGCCTTCTTGCCTGTTGGATGAAAAGATGAATACCTTTGAGCTACAGCCAAAAGGGTATTATTGAAGTGTATTAGCTTAGCTTAGCATGAAATATAAAATGGAAGCACAGGGTAATTGATAGGCTAGCTTTGTCTATGGTTAAAAAATGTGCTAGGCTAACCTTTTTATTCTTCTTCTTGGTCACTGCACACCTTCACGCTAGGAAGGAGAGAGTGAGGCGACAGGGATGCAACCAGCAACTACACTGCTAGTTGCCACTAAAGTATCCTTTAAACAGTATCACAGGAGTTACATAGCAATTGACAAGAGTGTGCCATGCTTCTAAAACACACCACTTAATTCTGTTTTGTAATAAAAAGCAGCTACGGGATGCCACTGGGCTCTAATCCAGGCCACATTTAATATTCCCTGTCCTGTCTGTAAACCGTTATTATCAAAGTGCTTGATAAATACAGTTTTGGGTGATGATAATGTTGCTTTCTAGTGCAGACAAAATAACAAATTTGGATCATGCTGCCGGTTTTGTAATGAGTAATTTACTTGCAAGCTGTTTGCGATTATTACATTTAATCTGTGACTCACCCAGATTTATTGTTCCAGGAAAAGCTGCAATTATGACATGATGGCATTTTTCTCCACATTTCATTATTTGATTTTATCTGACTAAAATGTAAGGAATGGGAGGAAACAGACAGAGAGTAATCCACCTTTCTTCTGCAGTATAGCACTCCCGCTGCGCTTCCCTATGTGGTTCTCCGCATAACAGGTGTAGTTGGCCAGGTCTGCCTCCTCCACAGCATCGAACGTTAAGGATAGCTGCACCTCCTTCTCACCTAAATGCTCCCGTAAAATCCTGGACAAACACACAAAGAGAGGACAACAGTCACGGACAGCAAAAACAGAGCAGGGAGAAAGGTAAATGTGTAAATCTTAGTTGGAGGTTAATGTCTACGTACAATGCTCCACCAAAAGCTGCAGAATTAAAGAGAGAATGACGGAAATATAAGAGGAGAAATGAGGAGTGGAGCAGTATGGAGCAGATGAAACACGAGGACAGAGGGAGCAAGGAGGAGGCATGTGCAGAAAACGTTGGCGACAGCTGGAAAAAAGCCTCTCTCCTTATGGTAAGGTCATGTTCCTCTACGCCTGCGAGGTGCAGGAAGAGAGGAGGTAGAGGAGGTGGAGACTGAACTGATGTTTAGGTCATGACGCGCACCTTTAAGCCAGATTTGAGGTCAGATTCAGCCATAACCACTGATATCTGAGATCAGATGTGCTGACATGGCAAATTCAGAGCAGCCAGTCAGCACAGATGGTGTAGTTGCATTGCAGGTTGGGAAATTTCTCCCATTTAATGTGTGTGTGTGATAGAGAACAGCAAAAAACAAAACAAAAACAGGCCTAATGTATTCTAATTAACTTCTTCTTGTTGTTTTCATTCTAGATTTGAATAATTTAAAGGATTTAATATCATAATTTGCAATTTTATTCAATAAACTTTAAGCCACAAATGGTCGGATCCAAGTTTCTGTTCATATTGATTGTCTTGAGGCTCATTAATATTTCTTGTGGCGTTACACATGTTATTGTCTCTTTTTTCATCCTTGTTGTTGGTAGAGTTAGTGAATGTTAACTTGAATGTCATGTGCTTCTTGTGCAGTGTAGGTGAACACTCACTCAGGTTATAAGCCACGTTGTTCATTCATCCTTCAAGCTGACATTTACTTTGTTGACATCATTTTATCACTAAAGAGGGTTTAATTCTTTGTCAGGAGAGCTCATTTCAGCAGTTCACCTCCGTCATTAAGCCCTGCTAGCTATGCTACGGTGCACACCTGTCAAACTTGCCTAGCACTACGTAGCACAAGTAGTTTCTAAAGACTTTGTGGTAACTTTTTAAACAATCTCTCCTTGATTTCAGACAGAGGTGGACAAGTGCCGGTTTCTCATTTTCATCCTGTGATCAGTACTGGACTGCTGAAATTTTATTAGCTGTTGCAAGCAAGCTAATTCACATTAACTCCAAAGGTTGAGTGAAAACTGCATCTCTGGTTGACTTTTTAATGTTTCCAGCTGAGTCATAAGTAGCTAAGAAATCAGTCTTAATTATGCATTTGGGTCATGCGCATGTGTGTAAATTAACATGTTAAATATTACTATTTGAGGTGTGCTTTTTCAATACAGACCCCCGGCAACAGCCCACTCTGCACTTTCAAAATTTCCACGGGAACTTTTTTATGACACAACCTGTACCACCACATGACAATGTAGTTAGCTATTGATATGCCAATGCCTTGCCTACTTTAATCTATTGTTGGACACACCACGGTCCACACTCATTCTTTACCAAGCAGACTATTTAAACATATGGGGAAATGTTGTCGTATCCGCTGTATGCAGTATCACTGATCACCATAGTCATGCTTGCTAAGCTGTGACTGGAGAATCATTGTTTGAGGGAGAGGTTTAGCGGACAGTCAGTTACCAGTTGACAATATTCATTTACCCCCTTCGCCCTGCTACTAACAGAATCTATCCAGTGGTTCAGAGGGGAAGATTATTTTAAAAGCCAGTGTCTTGTGAAGTGAGCTCAGTGTCAGCTTCTAATAGCCTACGTGAGTAATCACAGCTTGAACCGAAGGAAGGAAGGACTTAAACTGCGACAGGGCCAGAGAGAATGAGTGTGAACTAAGACAAATGTGGACGGGCTTTTGGAGAGTCATGTGGGCTTTGACACCCATGTCAAATGCAGAAGGCCTTGTGTCTGCAGATAACATTTCATTTTATGATTAAACTGTAATCACAATGTGGGGAAGTTTTTCACGACGTGGAGCAGGGTATGGTGGTGGTTAAGATATAAAACCAAGCAAAATGGGGTACCAAAACAAACTACATGTGACAAATATGAACATGCTACATGTTGCAACATGTGGGGTTACACCTGTAAGCTCTTAAAAAAGAGTGTAAAATCCACATAACTTTAATCATGAAAGCCTTATTGAATAAAAACATAGCAAAAGGAGTATATTTTAAATTTCCATGATGAAGTGGCTGAGGTCAAAACCCTCCAAAGAATCCATTTTTAAAGTATAATAGTGCATTAATATAATAGTAAAGCAGCTTGCAGAGAAACCTACACAGGAAAGGTGCACAGCGAAGATAAGCAAAAGAAAATCTGCTTTCTTTTTGAAAAGCGAGATTTACAGGTGATCAAAATTAAGAGAACAAATAAAATAAATAAAAAAAAGGGCAAAAGAGCATTGGATGACTAAACAAATAAGGAAAAAAGTGAGGTACAGTGGAAATATTCCTTCACTCCACCAGCTGAGTTCAGCCGAGCTTGGGTTCGCTGTGTCGTGGGATGATTTGGTTTGAATTCAGAGTGAGTGGTCAAACCAAACCAGCAGACAGCAGGATTTTTTGGAAATAATGAGCATATCCTGTGTAGAATCAGCATTAGTGTCAGAAAACAGACCAGACGGGAGATCGAATTCTGATGACCAAAAGTAGTCCAGAATGTGCCAGATTCTGCAACACACAGGGGGTGAACCAAACAGGAGTTGGTACGGTCCAAGCATGGCGAGCATAGACGAGGCAACCCGTAGTCGTTCGATGTGGTTCAGTTGATATGTCATCACGAAAAAGCACCGCGTCGTCACATGAGGCTTTTATCAAAGTGGTTGCATTCAAAGAGTTTTGACAGACACACTTTTAGCACGGACAGCCACTGTGGGAATTGAACTGACATTCTCAGTATTTATGCTTCTCTCTACTGCTTTGGCAACAAAGGAGAAGTTGAAACAGTGAAACCTCCGCTATAATAGTCAAGATTACAGAAGGAACTATTAAAGAAATAAAAATGTCAACGCTTCCTGAACAAACACACTGAATGTTTTCTCTCGCTTTCCTGTGTGCGTCAGTGGTTTTGAGTGTGTGATGTCTACCAGGACAGAGCATTAGAGGTCACTGTCAAAAAAAAAGCAGTGACTTGCTAAAATCGTCGATTAAAAACACATCACCTACTCTCTTTCGTTTTCTCACCTTCCCTCCGATATCGCTAAACTCACATCCCAACCCTCCCAGACCTCCTTTCTCTCTCCTCTTGCCCAACTCCGTCTCTCTCGAAATCTATAACTCTAATGCTGTCTTGACATCTGCTATTAAACACACTCTTTCCACCCAGTAATGAATAATGATTTCTTTTGCTGGTCTTTGATTGTTTTTTATATAAAACTGCATGAGGTCACCCTGTTGTGCTCATGTAATGCTAATGTGATTAAAGACTTAGCGATTAATAAAAGTCACTGTTGGCTATCCTTTTTCAAAATGACCAAAAACCCTCCTCTCCTCACACTCTCCCCATCTCTGTACTCAGATTCTCTTTAGCCTCACTGATGTTTTTGCAACTATTAACTTCCTCATTCTTCTCTGCAACCTAGAAACCTATATGTGGCACTGCCCCCTCCTGGTTGAAGCCATAAATCACTGCAACACAACAATTTAACTGCAGATCTGTCCCAAGGTGTACCCCAGGGTTCAGTACTTGGTCCTCTCTTGTTCGTCTCCATTTTCACTAAATGACGTCCAGCTCTACATTTCCACTAAATCCATCGTGACGACAACTCCATCCTGACCAGGTGCCTCCCTAAATCCTGGGTGCAAGCTAACTACATGATCATCATCTCATTCCCCTCACATCCTCAAACTTGGCGCACTGACTCTTCATTTCTCCTTTTAAAAAACATCCTTCTCTGGTGATTACATCCAGACTCCACTTCTACACTAGTATTCTTTATAGAAGGCTACACCCTCCAATTCTTTTAAAGCGTAAGGCTGGCTATATATATATCTTTCTTACTGTCAACAAATTCTATACAAAGACCAAAATCAATAGTACTTGAGTTCATCTCTTAGAGCTTTAATGTACACAGTCTATGGCTCTCAGCCCAAGTGTAGGCCCAAATAAGGACTATTTTTCAGCTGAGGATCTCTTGAGCATTTACCATCAGCAGGATGGTGTATATGGAATCAACAGTGCCTGTGATCATTGTTTATTCACCAACAATGGAGCTCTATGGCACAGATAGATGTCCTGTTTGCAGGACCGATTCATTCATTTGAGGACATTAAGAAAAATCACGTAAATCGCTGAAATAAACTTAACTTCACACTTCTTCTCCTGCCTTGGCAGAATGAATGCATGTTTTCATCGTGTTGTAAAAAATGTATTTTCTCCCACTTCTTTACCTCGCACTGAAACAAGATTTACATAACTAAAACCTCCATGGCAATTTTTAAGAACTGAAAAAGTGGAGAGAGTAGCAGCTAATAATTTACACTGATACAGATACAAGCTCTGTTTAAAAAAAAAACATAAAACCTGTGGAGATGAGGTTCTGACAGCAGTTGGATTGGACAGCTGATGTGAATTTCAATCAGGTAAAGCAGCTTCTCCACACCACTACACATATGGGCCACTGCTGCCTTCAAGTGTAAATGAAGGAAGCACCGCCCCAAGTGGAAATATTATAATTACGAATTCATTGCACATGAACGAACCATGAACTATGATAGCTGAGTTGCAGAAATATTGAGTGGCCGTGCAGCACTGAAGCTGCGCCAAGGACTGCAGTAAAACTAACGATACTCCTCATGTTTAGAAGTTAGGGGTGTGTTTGGGCATATTTTGACCAAAAGCACTTGAATTATTGACAGATTGTAATTATATTTTCCAAAGACAGGTGCAGGTTTTCAGAAGGAGAGCACTTAAAGGCTAAAGTGTGTCGAAAAAGTCCGAAACCTTCTGTCCGTCACACATATTCACAGCTGGCTGCTCTCTCTCGGTGGTGTAGTAATAACCATGTGAGAGTGTCAACAGTTCTGTCACCTACTGCAGGGTAACAAGAATTGATAATTACGGATATTCACATTATCATGGAAACAGCATTGGATCTTGTGCAAACAGCACATGGACCAGTGCTGCAGCAGGATGTGTGTAGGGAGCTAAACGTGGACAGATCACAGCAGGAGTCCGTCTGCTGTAGTGTGATTGTTGAATTTGGAGGTGCTGTATGATCGGATCAGAGGTGTCCAGAGGACGGCACTGAAAGATGGAGAATTCATCAGGCAAAGGATAATTTAATCCCACGGGGCATGATTAATTTCAAGTTTGAACATTAATACTTGTGCACGTTCCTGCTCTCTTTATCTATGATGGTATTCTCCCACGAGTGAACACTTTCAGAGGCCACTGAGTGGCTCAGCGGTTACACAGACCATGCTCTAAAATGGAGGACTTGGGTTCAAGACCCAGCAGGTCAGCAAGCAGCCCTCCTGCTGAAGTGTCCTAGAGCAAGACACTGAAACTCTCCCAGGTCCAGAGCTGCTGTTCTGTAGCTGACCCTGACCTCTGATCTCTCTGCGGAGGGAGCAGGCCAAGGCAAAAGGACTTCTCTTTAGGGAAGAATGAACATTATTATTAGTGGGCTGAGTTGATGAAATAAAATATGACAGCCTTTGGGTTGGAGAGAACGTTTTGTCCAGATTCTACTTTAAAAATGTTTCCTAAAGATGAGGGCTGTTACTACTTCTGGGTCGGGGTGAGGGAGTTAGTACTGATGGTTGAAATACGAGTAAACAGACTTGCATTTGTATCCGTTCCATCTTGGAACACTATTTATTTCACAGAGTGCTGCACCAGAAGCGGGCAGATTGGACAATAACATGAAAAAAAGAAAAAGCTGTGAACCCACAGTGTAGTCGTAGTGCATTAATCCATGCAAACCTTCTTTACGGACTGCATTTGGCAGGAAGCAAAGAGGGAAAGATTTAAGAAAAAAAACAAAACAGACTTCTGTCTGCCATGCCGAGCAGTCAGCATGTCTCTTTAAAAGTAATAAAGCTGCATGTTGTACTTAACAGGAGGTGAGGAGCTGAAGAGGCTGTTTATGATAATTTATGGTGATGATTTAATCATTGTTCAAACATTTCATTTACTGGTACACTGATTTAATCCTTAAAATGTGTTCATTTACAGTGCCCATGAGGCTAGTATCTCATACCCTATAATTACTTGTTTCTTCAAATTAGTAACTCATGCACTCAGATCCAATTACAAAGAAAGGTCTAGTGGTGCAGTACAACTTCAAAACACTGAAACCTTGTCTAAAGAGTGAGCCCTTGATGTCAGTGTCAGTTTTGCACGTGCAGGGCTCCATGGTAAAGTTAGAAACAACTAATAATCAATCAATCCGTCCCAACTTCAACTACATGTGGACGTTTCTACACTTAAAACTGTGTCACCCTACATCACAGTACCAACAACGTCAGGGCCATTGAACAAGCTGCTGTATTTGAAGAGCTGCTCTGTGCTGTGATACAAAACAAATCCTCACATTAGCCAGATTTATTAACCCTAACCTTAACTAACCCTTAGCCTAACCATAGAACAACGAGGCCAGCAGTAAAACCACAACCCCTGAAAACTTAAAGTTTACAGTCTGACTTCTTGGTTGCACTTTGACTTACTGTGCTCCATAGCTATGCACACTCACAGCTTCCCTGAGTTACATTTCAGGTAATAATACTCTTCACAGAGTAAACTGTAGACTGGTTTACAACCCTGCTGCAACGGGGCAGCATCACTAAAATGACTTATTGCAAGTCATCAAATCAGACAACCAATACAATCAATGGAGAGTGCTATGAAAACAAAGACCTAAGTCATGATAAAGTTTTCCTTCAGTGTGTACCGTGTACAGTAGATGATATACTGTACACCCACAGAGCAGCGTGTGAATTAAATATTTAATTCAGTAACTCTGCAGCACTGCAGCACACTCATATTAACAGTTGGAGATTCATATGCTCTAATCCTGTATTCCTGATCTCATCTTTACCCCTGGAGCTCTCACAAAGCCTGCAGGGCCGACGACTAACACCAAACAGGGTTTGCTACAATTTGTTTAAGGTTCTTGTTGTACTCATTTTTTTTAGCTGTCCATGTGCCTGGAACACCTGCCTTTCCTTCCAGTGATGTATGAGTTGATTTCCTGTGATGTCCACTAAGATTTTAAACTTTTTAACTTCTTTCTTGCTCAGTTGAGTCTTAGAAGAGTGAAAAAAGAGTAGAGCAGAGTAAGTCCAGCCTGATACATTAACTCTGCTCATACAGAACTCACCATGGTTTTTCCTTCTACAGAAACAGCATTATGTATCACCTGAAACCCAGAACTATTGGGTTGGTGACCAAAATATTCTGCAGTTGCAGATAATCTGTCCAGTAGGTAAATCAGGTTAACCGATCATTGATAAAATATTTAATTTATCTGTCACTGATGACATTTCATAGGTGATATCCCGAGCATCAAACTCAACGTGTGCGAGTGTCAGGCTGTGAATATTGCAATCGTTTCCATGGTGATCTGGCAGGTTGTTCTAATGATATTTGATGCCCCGCGGACAATCAGCCTTTTCCCAATAGAGCTCGATGTAATTGGTCCCAATAGGGGAGAAAATGAATTCAATTTAACTTTATTATTAGTATTCATAATTCTTGAGGAAAGTTGAGAGGAAATCTGTCGCAGAACCCTCAATGAGTCATAAATCATGAGAGAGTAAATTAGATAGTGACAGTGTGAGGAGTGCAGCTGGAGTCGAGTCTTTTCAGAAATTAATTAACAATGCAAACCTGTAAACTTGACAGGCTATAATTGATACTGTTGCAGTGTCTTGTAGGAGTGGAGAGAAGACAACTTGACAAAAACAATATGTATGTTTCATGTTTGCTCAACTTTTATGTAGTTTCTTTATTTTTCTCCTCCTGAAAATTCTTAGTGGCACATATATGACCAGAGGCGGATTCATATTCAGTTTAGATGCTGCTGTATTTACCTGACTTCACTTTCTTTAATGTGTCCGGCGAGTTCTTCAACAAACTTTTCTCCTTTCATCCAGTAGATAATGGGCTCTCTGTTTTCTCCGCTGTAGCCAAAAAAAGCCTTGCAGTCCAGACTGAGAGGCATACCTGCAACATAAAACGCAGCGCTGTGAGAATACAGACAACAACATACTTGACAGAGCAGCTAAATGATTCCCAGTGTAGCTGAAACGGGTGCTGGAGTCCAGCCTGAGGGGAATATGAAAGTGCCAATACATACTGTAATATTCTCAGCAAAGTTTAATGAAGAAAGCCGGAGCAATCTGGTAAAATAACCCTCCAAGGAAGCAGTGCAGAGAGCGACTGAATAGTAGTTGTGCAGCAGGGCTCCTGCTTGGAGCCCCTTTGAAATGAGCCCTCTTGAATAACCAATCTTGGTGGTGGTGATGGAGCTTAGAATGAGCCGTTATTAAAGGCTTTTTTAATAATGTACTGTACCCAGTCTAATCATCTGTAACAATAAGGCAGAAATAAATGTATCCAGGTGTAAAAGGTGACACAAAAACACCACAAAACATACCGGTACTTTTCTCTCTCCGACCCAAGTTAGTTTGCTCGGGTTTTCAGATCTCCACAGCTCAGCAACCAAAACCAAAAATTATAGAACTGTGTGCATGGTTAGACGCAAAACACTGAAAGTTTTGTTTTAAACCTAACAGAGATGTAGAATGAACTCTAAGAGTTAGAGTTACACTGGTGGTTTTCAGAGTTTCGCACCAGCTCAGTTAGTGATGGGTTTTTTTTAAAAGCACCTCGACTGATGGAAGTGAAACACGCTACGCATTTTAGCCGTGCAGAGGCAGTAACAGTGTGAGTCAGTGCTACCTTTTAAAATTACAACTGCAGCAGGGGACCAAGAGGAAACACGGAGTGGAAATAAATTCAAGCCTATTACCAGACAAGATATCTGATAAGGATATTACACTGGTGTTGATCTCTTTCTGCAATATCCGCACATAGCAGCCATAGTGTGGTTAGCATGAGAGAGACATCACTGTCAACATAAAGGTGTACAATAATTATGCATGACAAGTCAAATGGATGCCAATCCACCACCATGACCTCCACACCCTTACCGTCTGCTTCACTTTGTCAAGGGCTCGTTGCACTGAACGTTGGCCAGACACCCTAAAAATGAGGTGTCAGGCTCTTTATGTACCCTGTAACGAAAGGGCTGAACGCAACAGGTCCGGCTGAAAGAAATAATCGATAATACTTGCAACACACACACGCAGACAGTATCTGCACTTGCTCTCACATACCCTCCTGTAAGACCTTGAAAGCACCACTCTGTGATTACAGCTATCAATGGTGATGATGGAGTATTAATGAGCATTCTAATGAGTGCTACCTCGTTAGGCAGTCAATTAGCAGATAATTATGATAGACCTTAGTATTATCATAATGATGGCTCTATCATCACAGTCTTGAACTAACACCAAACACTAACAATATCTATATATGTGTATTTGTTTGTTGTCATACAAGCACCTGATATGAATGTTAGCACCAATATTGACATTTTCAAACATTTACTTTCACGTAGGGTGGATGGGACACGCAGAAGTTTTAGTTCTCGTCCCCGTGTGAAATTTTCCAAAGGAGCAGCAAAGGTAAAAACTTTCACAAACTGGTAATACGTTGAATAAACATGAGGTTTGATCAGTTGGTCACGGTGAAATGCTGCTGTTTTCATATGGAAATGTCAGATGATTGCTTTATGTTTGGTTTTCATTGCATCACTTACTCTGATTGAGGGAGACGGAGGGAGGAGACAGAAGACTTTGACGTCTGTCTGTCTCTCAAAATGATAATTTCCAACAAGCAAAGAGATGAAGGAGGTGTGTGTAACTTCATGCATCTTGTGTGTGTGTGTGTGTGTGTGTGTGTGTTGGTGGACTCTCGTGGTGCATTAGTTTACCTTTATGATGAGGTAGCCAGCATCCTGTACTAAACACACACACACACCCAGACACACACACAATCCAGAAATGGGTAAAAAAAATGGATTAGCGTTTAATTAGTTTAGCTTGATTGTGTGTGTGTGTTTGTGTGTGTAGGTGTGTACAGTAATGGATTAGCACCCTGAGGGTGTGTTTGCGTTCCCAGCATGTTATGGTGATTAAAATCATCAACTTTGTTTGCAGTTGTGTGGCATGAAGGTGTGTGTAGGCTGCGTTCAGTGTGAGTGTGTGTCACTCTCCCTCAATCAGAACTAGCCGCCTCACACAGCCGGGTTTAGTCATCACTTCTATTTGTGGCTAAAGCAGCAGGGTGTTTAAAAGGTTGGCGCCACGTTGTTGTCATTAGTATCAAAGAAAGGTGTCGTACTAATGATTGATGGGAACTCTTCGTTCATCGTCATCATCGTTTCGCACCGCTGCTGAGTGCGATCTCACCTAGACGTCATTTGGTGTGAAACACCCTGGAAATACTCAGTCTGCCCTATCACAGAACACAGAAGACACACGACTGGTCTGATTCCAGTCTTTGTAAATTTTAGTTCAGCCTGACGGATTTGTCTGTGCGGTGTAATGTAGCTCCTCTGACATTCACAACACGCAGATGTACACAAAGAAGAACATCAGTCCAGACTGTGCTTCGCCCTTGGTTGAATTTTTTTGAATGTTGCAATTCGAGCAAGGGAAACTGCTGGTTATCAAAGATCAACATCTGTTTCCTCCTGTCTGTAAAATCTGGCATTTTAAGTCTGTTTCTTGATGTTGGCTTCACACCACGGCAAAAAAAAAGAAGAAAATATCACCACACTTGCTGTATTTCTTCTCACCAGCCAAAGGAAACAAATAACACACTAAACATGCTCGAAGGTGCTTCTATTTAAAGTAAAGCTTCTAGTGAGATGTTTCTACTTCAGTTTTATTAAATGATGATTATTTACGCTCATCTTCCTCACAAATAAATGAGCAGAAACATAAAAACAAGGTAGGAGATACAAGATACAAGTGTCACAAAGGGTTAGGAGAAACATCACTAGTAAATATATTTACAGGTGTTAAAGTAGCACTAAAATCTTTTTTCGTCTGTAGAGTGCGAGTTTTCATCCGACCCTGCGGTTTCTCTCAGCTTCACGGAGCGTTTTAGCATCTTTAAGCTTGTTATTTTGGTCTTAGATGCCACAGCTTCACTGGTTTGGTTCTTAGCTTCATCTCCAGCCTCACCAGACAGCTGTTTTCAGTGGAGAAGCTCTGATAAACCGACTGTACGCTACCTGCCCGGCACTAAGGAACAGACAGACAAACCAACCTACGGCGGTGGTAACCTGAAGGTTAAAGAAACAAGCTTGTGAGTCAAAGGTCGTTGGGTAAATTTGGGTGAGAGGTGCAAAAAGTGTTGCTTGCCCCTCGCTTATTCCCAACACTGAGGTTCCTTTGAGCAAAGCCCTTAACCCCAGCCGCTCCGGCAGAGCTGCTCAGTGGCCGGCGGATCAGAGTGTGACAGCTTCCAGGTGTGAATGTGATCAGGGCACTCCTGAAAAACAGAGCATTGCTCTCGGTGAGACCGCCTGGAATAAATAAAGGTGGAAACAAACAAGCAAACAATGAAGTATTTAGCAGCTAAAAGTGCAGATATTTCCCTCAGGAGTTTGTGGAGACTGAATCCGGGCTTAAAAGACAGCGACTCCTAATGAATGATGATGAATGCTGCTCTGCGTCTCCTGGATGCATAAATGAGCCACTGTTTCCTAAACAACTGCTGTTTTAATATTGTCATATTGGCTGACATTACGTGCTGCTGTCAAGACTGACAATAATGTAGTGTAACATTTTTTAAAAAATACCTGTCAGTTCCTCCAGAATCTGACAGGTTTAAAATTACTGCAGCCGAAATACACTTGGCGATTGACAATTGGATGACTCAATTCCAGGTCATTTTGGTCTTATTTTTCTGATCAGTTGTGGTGAAGTGTAAAAGGCAACACTCAGGGTCAATCGCTTTCCTCTAGATACTAAAAACCTTCATAAAAACACATTTCAGTGGCCACTTATTTATTTCTCAAACTCAGAAACTGACACACAGCATCCATTAGCAATGTGCCGCTCAAACCGCAGCTCAACTCATCATCTGCCAGACTGCTGTCACGTAATGTATTTTGTGTAATGAACATTAGAATCTAAACAAACCGATACATCGCACACGTAATCACTGCAAAACAAATCGACGACGCGTTGACCGTGCGATGACAAGATCGCAAATTCCTGGTGGGAACAGTGAGAGGAAGGGAAGGAGGGGGAATTCATAGAAGCAGGGACTCTGTCGTCTGTAAGTATTGTAGCTACTTTTCACATCATTAGTCAGTTTCACTTGTCACTCTTTGTGTTTCCCTGTTCTCTGCTTGGTTTTCTCTTGTTCTCTGCGCTGAAAGAGATTCTCCGTCTGTGTCTCCCTTCCTCCTCTTCCCTCTGCATCACAATTTTCCCCTTCCTTATTACTCCCCCTCTGCCTACGCCTCCTCAGTCTCTCCCTCTTCATCTTCCTTTGCCCGAGTCCTTCTCTTTGGGTCTCTTTCTCTCTCCTCTCTCTCTCTTACCTTACAGTACACCTCTGTTTCCTGTAGTATGAGTTTGATGGGATGCACAGGTCCACTTGACCGGTACACATGTATTAAACATGAACACATGGGTAAGGCTCACAAACCAGGGGAAATAATCTAATAACTTACGAAATATCAAGGCGTAATGGGAAGTGCTTGTTTTTTGGGAGTAACAAACCAAAGAGAATCCCCGTACTTAAAAGAAATAAGAAAGGAGCAGATAGCAGTCAGGTGAAGGATTGGAGGAGAGAAGTAGGACAACCCTTAATGAGGGAAATGAATCACTGAAAACTGGTTTCTCTCACATACACACACACACACACGCAGAGGGGAGATCCTACATCAGTTGACTTGACAGGTTCGTATGACACGAAAGGTCCTGAGTTAATAGACTTGGAATTATATGCGATATATTTTTATATTTCTGTCATCTGTGATTCAGCCCCTTCATTAAACCTTGGCCTACTTATCACCAAGATTAACGTTAAATAAAGATTATTGAATTGAATTGTCCCTTTTCCCTGGAAATCCAGCCACTGTCGTGGGAGCGGCGGAGCCACTGCGTTCCAGTATGGAGATGGAGAGCTTTTAATTAGCTTCCTATAGAAATATTATTACACCCTGATTCCAGTTAGAGTAGTTAAAACATCGCACACAGACAGGAGATAGACAATCCAACATTTCCAAGAACTTCTACTACAGGACGGAGCAGCTGACAGGCTCGAATGCATAGAGAAACTTAAAGAAAAGTTGACTGGTTGATGGGCCTGCCTCTCCGTCCGCCTTCTGTGTGCTGCTTTTTTCATTCCCATCTGTTGTTGCAGCAAAGAACCTAGCCACTTTTGACAGCCAACCGCAGCCGGTCGGGGCTTGCATAAGCACATTGTTTAATTCTGGCTGCAGCATGCTCCAGTGACATGGACTTAACTAACGCACTGATCCTTTCCACTTGAATCTTTACCTCTGTTCGCCGGAGTTACAAACATTCTGCGAGAACTGCACAAGGCTGCAAAAACACGAGTGGTGCTAATAAGTCCAGACAGCTCCTCTGCAGCCAGAGTGTAGTGAGGCTTTAATTTAAGGGTACCAATTATCAGATTTTGCCTAAAACTTTTGTCACATGGCGGTGATTCTCAATTTAAATTTTCCTTCATAGTCTCACTCAATACATTTGGGAAGTGGTGAGAAAGGTTCGTCTTATTTGTTTGCTTGACGGGGACAATGCATAACAGCACAAGCGATGGTGTTAAGAGGATAAGAGAAGCTTAGCTTCCCCAACATTATCATAGAAGTCACTTCATAAGCTACCCCACGTACAGTAGCTCGCAGTGCTGTCTGCAACACACACTGATCTGACTTCAGTAGCAGATCAGCCATTCAGTAGCCTAACACTGGTATTAGGCTAATTAGGGTGTCAGTGTCAGAGACCAGTGGGGAACTTTTACTCTGTCACAGATCACATCACATGCGAGCAAACCCCAGAAAATACCAGCAGCAAACCTTTGGTCATTTATTGCAGTATGAAACTAGGGACTGTTTTCATAAAACGACCAGTGGACTGTGCTGTTTGGTATCCATTACACTGTTAACCTTTAACTCTGAGAGCTGGGTAGCAAACTATGTACTAGGAGTTCTTGTGATCACCTTCACTGCTAAAGATAAAGGTCACGTTCCAATTATGGTAGGATTCACTTGTCAGTATGAGAAACAACTGAACTTTAGTTTCTTGTAACCAAGTAGAAGGTTTCTGATCACGTCACGTGATCTGCATGTTAGTGTTAGTCCTCTGACCTTTCAGCTGGAAAACTTTGTAATGATGTCGTCTTCTCAACCTCAATTTATTATTTATCATTATTTATTATTCCTCCTAATATTGAAGTAACTATTTCTTCATCTCTCTCCGGGGTTTCCTCCACATGCTGCTTTGAAAACATCAAATGGTGAATTGGAATATACTTTTAACGGCCGAGTCAGTCAAACTGTGCTGACTTTGTCAGGTTTTGTGTGGCTTCAGCTGTTTCACGATTCATCCACTTTGGTCTCTTTGAAAGGTGCGTTTGATTTGCTGTTGATGTGTTCTGGCTCGTAAGCTTTTCTGGTCTGGGTAAATGTGCCATTTTTGGGGCAACTTAGGAAAATGTGTTCTTCTCTGTGTTCTGTGTGTCAAGCTGGCTTTGAGCCGCCCTCGTCTGTATTAGTCATTGCCTATTGTACACAACGTTTTCTGGGCTTCCTCCGCTCACATATCTGTTAGGAACTTAGGATCGCTTTCACTTTTCAACTCGGTCACATCGCACATTATTATGTACATAATTAGGCTGAACACAATTATGTATATGTGTCAGTAAAACAGAGGTTATAAATATATACATAAGTATGAGATTGAGATCCTCTGTCTGCTCGCAACAACTTATAGATGCACGCCAACACTCTTTTCATCCAGAGATGTAGCACCGTGATCCTCGCAGGTAATAACAAAGCAAACGTCTCTGACTGGTTAAAAACAGTGTGAAGAAAAATGATCCACACACTTGTATCTGTGCTCTAACTAACTGCCTGATGCAGTTCTATGTTTATCCTGAGCCTGAATCAATGACTGACAGCTGTAGATCCAGCAAATGTACATTTTAGTGGAGAATGAGATCATCTTCACACACACACACACTCGAGTAGAGGGGAAAGTCATCCAGAAATGAAACCTAAACTGTCCATCTGCTTTTCCCTCCCTGTTCCCCTCTATCTCTTACACACACACACCTCATATCTAATATGTCTCTGTCCATCTGCTCATTTAAAAGCACTCACAGTATAAGACCTTTGGGTGGTTTGAACACTGTGTGTGTGTGTTTGCTTGTATCTGTTTGTGCATGTGTGTGAACCAGGTATGGAGTGTATGGGGGTTGTCTAGGTAACAGCTGAGTTTTGGGTCTTGGGCTCCAAGGGAGCGCAGCTGCACATGGCAACACAGATGGTGTGTTACACACACACACACACACACACACACACACTGAGGCCAAATTCTCAGATACAGACGTGCACGTTCACACTCTCAGGCCAAACACACTCATGCGCATGCATATCCACACACACACACACACACACACACATCCACGTGTCAGTAAGTGGGCAGCTCAGCTGTAACCTGGGAGGCTGTTCATCCTTTCATTTAGTCTATTTACAGACATCCTGCCTCTAACAAATTATTCAGGTCTAATTTAGAAAGCTTGTTATATTTAGGGGAGCTGCGTACGTGGCAGTAACGTGCCTCCAAAATCCCATTTTGTGTGCCTTCCACAGTTTCCAGGATTTCAATTCTAATCATTGAATTTTTGAAATAATTTGTTTCTTTTTTTTTCATCTTCAGCTGCCGAGCGGTCATTGCCGTGCTGCTTTCGTGCTGCATAAATCATTTTGTCAGTCATACGTGTCCAGTGCTGTCAGGTCATTTTCGTTAGCTGCTAAATTGCGAGCGTCTGTTCAAAATGCATCGAGTAATTTCTCCAAGTAAACACTGGGCGGCAATTCTTTTTGTGCATGTAAACAGATTAAATGAATGTGTGTAGCTCAGTCTCATGACTTTGTGCGTGCGGGGATGGTTGTTAGTTTCACTTACCATACAGACTGAATATAGCGAATAGCAAACAGCTAGCTTGGCTCTTCCACCTCTAACGTTCATGAATGAACATATTTTATCTCATTTGTTTGATAAAAATGCGTGATGATCTAGTGATTTGTTCGTAGCACACTTCTCGCCCATTGTCATCTGGGATCAGCTCCAGTACCTACAAGCCTGATAAGGAAAATAAATGAATGAAATGATTTTAAACTCTGGACAAAGCCAAGCTGTTTTCCCCTGCCTCCACTCTTTATTCTAAGATAAGCTCTTTACTCTAGCGTCTTCTCATTGCAATCGTTATAAGTGCCAGAAAAACATTCCTGTGTTTCCTATGATGGTGGTGATTTACCACCCAGGACAAGAACTTGAACTTGTGTCTGTTTTTGATGCATGTAAAGTTGTCTTACAAAAAAACGTATGATCCTCTGACCACACTTTGCTGCTGTATTTGGGAGGCTCGTATCTCTTACAAAGCTTAGCAACAACATTTTGTATGAAAAGTGCCAGACACCTTCTGCTGGTCCCATTTCCTCTCAGCAAGAAACCTCAGGTGGTGTTTTTTCTTTTAACATGCTTTAGAAAAGAGTTTTTCTCTACAGCTAAGCTTATGAAATATCATCAGCAGATTGTATGAGTGTGCAGAACTCTGAATTTACCAACTAGAAAGGAAACCATGAACCACTGATGGTTTCCTTTCCATTGTGTGTCTTTTCACGGTTTGACTGTCAGATCTGAGCCTCTTAATTCACTTTTACACACACACAAACACACACGCAGCCACGCCGTCACATATGGCAGCTGTCCAATACAAACACAATCACTTTGATTCAAATTATGCAACAAAAAAAGGAAATTAATATAAAAGTTTAAGTAAAAGAAACTCCCTTTTTTTTCAGTTTCATCGATGCAAACCCACATTTAACATGTTTACAGTGATATGAACTCTTCAGAGAGCCCTGTGCAGATTTTTAATATAATTTGACAGTGGAAAGACTGAATATCATTTGATAAATATGAGATGGAGAATCACTTCTGGAAATGCTAAGGCTCAATTTCCTGTCTAACAGGAAATGAAGCTGCCACAAAGTTGGAAAGAGACATATTTGATTATTCTGAATAAACCAAATATTTCCCTGCCTCTCTTTTCTTTCTGCCTCTCTTTGTTTCTATGCCTCCATATCTGATTTATTCCTCTTGTTAGCATTCATTCATCTCCACACACATGCACATTCGTACCACCTGAGGTGATTCCCACAGAATTAATAACTCTCTTGGTAAAGTAATAAAAGGACCCCCTTGTCCATATTTGGTCATTTCCTGGCAGCTCTAATTAACCAAGTCCTTTATCCTTCTATACCTGACATTTGATTGGCTGGGGGCCTGGCCTCGTTAAGGAAACAGTTTTAAATTAACAGATTAAATTAGATTGGAGATTACTGCAGATATGCTTGACAAGGTTAATTAAATGACCAGTCATGAGGGGCTTGTTTTAAATCCAACGTCACAGAAAGATTCAGAGCTGATGCAGTTTGTCACAGCGGGGGTTTCTGTCCGCTCCCACTTTACCAAAGTAGCTTTGAGTGACTCTTTAAAATAGATATTTCATTAGCATGTTAATTTTAACATATTAACTTGATTAACATAAACACATGAGACATGAGATCTCTGAGAGGTCGTTAGCCTCTCAGATTTAATATTGCATTTTAGACGATCTCCCACTTGATCGGACTTGACGGAAGTTTTTCTATATTGCCTCACAGCACTGAAACAGGAAGAGGTCAGTGTTCGTCGTGCGTCATTTTAATTTCAGAGTTCATGCTGGCTTTAATCAAAGCTATAATTGGGTATGATTCTGATTATGAAACAGAATGATATCAGAAGGGCGAGTAATACACTTTGTCCGGCACATGTACAGCACATGTAGAACAGGCTCTACTTAACAGAGGTTGAAGTTATGGGGGTTTAAAGCTGCATTAATCCTTTTTTGGCTGCTTAGTGGAAGTGTAACATGCTGTAATCTAACTGTGACATTAACCACCTTACCAGCAAACGCAGAACAACATCAGGGTTCATTTGGAGGTGTGTTTGATGTTCCGCTTGATGAACTTTTATTTTGTCCATTTTGGTTCACACCAACTCGTGCTGTTTAGCTGCTCTATGCTCCAATTTGTTCACCGGCTAGCAGTCATTTAATGCTGGTCAGGTGAAGCACAATAGTTACCAGAGCCTTTTTTAACTCATCTGAGTGGTGGACAATAAAGTCTGCAACCAAAACAATAGGGTAATAGACTAAAATGCTCCATAGAGCTTAAAGTTGGATGATCATTCCCTATGAGCTGCTCACAGTACACAGAGTCACTTAGTCCATTGTGTAAAAATACAGTTTAATGCAGCTTTAAGTTTCATGTTGGGATTAGGGTTTACTTATCCCAGTTAAGCTGGCAGCAACTTCTACGCAGCCTGCAAAGAGTCTGCCAATATCTTGGGGTGATCCTAACACTGTGGTCCCTTTTCAAATATAAACAGGAGTGGCTAAAATATTAGAAACACATAATGCAGTCCAATGCTGTTTGACTACAGCAGCCACAAACCATGAGCTCATATGACTTCTCTGACAGTGTCAACAGGTATGCATTACAGGGATAACATTTACCGCAGGAATCTGGCATAGCATAAGATTGCACCCTATAATGTGGCAACTGATTTTCTATTTCACAGTAATTGTGAGAGTTTGGGCTGTTTGCTGCACACCAAGCCAGGAGAGACATTACAAACATTACATCTGTGCGTCCACGCAGAGGCCCTGCAGTCCAGCCCAGGTAAATAATCACTCTCCGCCGATGGAAATAAGGACAAAAAAGATGAATAAAAATGATAATAAGAATGAGCAGATGCTCATGGCCTTAGGGCTGGCTGGCTGTGAGCTGAATAAAGAAACAAGAATCAGGAGGAGGAGAAATATAAAAGATAGCTGGAAGAAAAAGCAAACTATCCCACATGAGGTTAGAAGTGCTAATAGTTTTGGTCTCAGTGGTGATCGTGTGTGTGTTGGAGGGAGGTTTGTTCATGACAGAACTGGGTGGCAGGTGATGGCTGACTGACAGCTGTTACCCAAGGGTCCCAAAACATCCAAGAGTGTTCTACTTCTCCAGCTTAGGGCCAACAGCTAACAAAAAAAGACTAAGAAAAGAAGGGCTGCATGGAAAATTAAATTTGGTCTCTGAATTACTTGACTCATCTGTGGTTTGAACAGCTGTAGGCCAACAAGTGACTGGACAATTTAAATTCTGTATGTGGTTTCAGGCTGTTCATGTTATTGTAGCATTCCCAGCTGGACAGCTGCAGGTGGACTAGAGCCTGTTCAGGCCCGTAATGGCAGAAGGGACCAAATTTCTGCTGAATCAGGCTCCTTTCCATTTTAAAGTCCCCTTTCTCTGACCAGATGGCAGTAATGTGAAGTGATGATTGAGGGGGTGATCAGCGTCACTCGCTATCATGAGTGCTAGGTGAGTGATAGCGCTGTGGTTCATGTCTGAAAGATTGGTTGTGGGACGGCAGATGATTTTTTGGAGGTAGCCTTTCTTCAGAGGGTTTCCACAGGTCGTCAGGGACGCCATGGTCATTTGAAGAGCAACTTAGTCAAATGTCACAGCATGTGACTCTCACAAAAGCAAACTTAAATCAGTATTTGTCAAACTTTCACACCATGTAACACCTATACAACAGCATAGGCCGATCCTGTTCAGCTACACTTTACACGGGAGGCAGAAGATTATGTATCTTTGACATTTGTTTAATATTAAATGGAACCAGTTCAAGAACCAGAGCCAATCTGGTGGAAAAGGGGATCTCCTGAGTGCACAAATACTCCTAATTTTTCATGTTTGGAGCCATAATTGCAGTAATTGCAGTGCACTATCTTGGCAACAAACAAACCTGGTTCTGATTTTGATGGTAAATATGATGCTAAGTTTTCACATAAAGGAAATTTGCCTTGGGGTTTGGTGCATACCAAGCATATTGAGTAGAATATATAAAGATAAAGATACACATTTTACACATACAAATACTAATTCTATGATAGATGTTTTGATCCAGAGGGAGGCTGTGTACCACTGGTTGCACACAACCAGCAAGTTAAACTCTCCTGTTTGTCTGTTATGGATGATTAGACTGACACAGATGCCGTGATGAGGCTGAACTTCGGTCTGTCTCCAAGGCAACCCAAGATCAAAATTAGCTTGATTTTGTTTCAGAGAGACAGACAGACTCTTTCTGTAAAAGGCGCTGGTGTATGTGACATGAAGTGAGACACAATGTGTGGCTCCAATGCCCAACAGAGTCTTCATACATGTATAGGAAGGAGAAGAATAACCTAATCTGGACATGTAGTGAATGTCAGTAAGGATAAGTCTCTTTTCTTCAGGCTGACAGACTGCTGTGAGTTTATGGATGACATAGAGTCTTAGCTGGGAACGTTTATGGACGATAAGTCCAAGGTATTACAAGTGATCTCTCAATGATCCCTTCAAGGAAAACAAGTGTTGACGTGCACTCAGGAGCATTATAGCCCTTCAAACTTGTGCAAAAACTTGCTGTGTATCGCCGCCTTGATGTCATGAAACTATTTTTTAAGTCAGTAAGATGAGCTGCGCTGTGTGTTGTAGCAGTAGAGTGAGTGCAAAAGACCTCTTAACCTCCAGAACACATCTCAGAGTGATAGAAACAAACTATTCCACTTAAGATCCCTGTATGGTTTCTCTCCTCGTGCTCCGTCTCTCAGAGCTGTTCGAGGTGTGAAAATGTTAAGAGGGGTAAAAAAAAAAAAAAAAGTGCTGCCCCCAGAGAGCAAAGACCTACGCATAAAATGAATGACTGCACAGACAGAGAGGCTGAAGAAAGAGAGAGAAAGTATGTTCATTTAAAACTTTAACTGCTTGTCTTTATCCGTTGCACGGATCCCAAACTATTGGAGTTTTACGGTGCACAAAGGTTTTTTGTTTACAGAGGCCAGCCTACATTTTTCAGAGCTAAGTGCGTGATCCACAACAAGAAAAGATTGTTAAACTATAATTTTAATTCGATGTGCATAGAGTTCTGGACTTAAAACTCATCACGAACGGATGTTTTTCTGAATGAATAAGTAATTACGTTTTGGTTAGCGATGATCAGTAACTGGAGGTCTGAATTTACCTACAGTGCAGTGCCGAGGGAAGTCACTGAATATGAGGAACTGTCTGGGGGAATTCGGAGATTATCAGGGGATTATAAAAATGAGTAACTGTACACAAATATGTCTGAATGTGGTTCATGCAGTCAAGTGAATGAAACGGTGGTCTGCAGTTTTCTCCACAGCAGCCAAAGCCACAGCTTTGAGAACTTACACGTCTTTTCAACTATGAGTAATATTTGAATTCGCCTTTTTCCACAATGGCTACAATAGATGGCCTACTTATACAAAGCAACAGCAGCAGCACGTGTACAGACAGAGTTTTATCCTCTCTGAATGCTGGTAAATAATCACTGATCCAGAGAACCCAAACAGAGGCAGTGGGGGTAAAATGGGGGGAAACATCGCCCACATCCAACCATGCAGCATGTATATTCCATGCCTAGGTCATGTGTCGTCTCCATGACAACATCTAATGAAATGTCAAGAGATTTTGGTCGGACCTTGTGACAGTTTCTGTCTGATCTAACTCGGCTATTATCAAGTATTGTTACATAGACCAATGCCATGTTCTACATTTTAATGCAAATTGGCCAGCAAACAGAGAGCTCAAAGAATCTCACTGGACATTGGTGTTCCAGTTTACAAAATTGGTTTCCCAGCATGCCACTAACTTTAGAAATAACTTCTATGGGATTGTGTGAAAGGAAAAAAAAAGAAGAAGATAGAAAGGAAAACTTCACAATAAACTCACAAGCATTCAATCTAATATCGGCCTATCTCTCTCTCTCTCTCTGCTGCGTAGTGGAAAGCCAACCTCACACAGCCTCAAACACACTCAAATCATTAATCCTTTCAGTCTCATACACACACACACACACACACACAAGCACACACACACACACAGTGGTCTTGGTTAGGTAGACTTTCAAAGGGGATTTCTACTTAATAAAAATCCAATTCTGGCTCCACAGGATCCTTATCCCACAGAGAGCATGAGAGTTTGAAGAGGATACGAAAGACAGCAGGAGAAATAATTAGACAGTGATGGAGACACAGAGATCACAGTACACCAAACAGCGAGGGATCCTGTTTTTTCTGCAACTGTAGCTGTTTCTGAGTATAAATAACTAAAGCAATAAAAACTGATTCTGAACAGCACTTCAATTATACAAACCCTGAAATAATATCCATCATTAAGATCTACCAGTGGACTAAATTGTGTTAAATAATAAGAGAAAAACATGCAAAACACATTTTCATATGAATGCACGTATAGCTGCATTCAAGAAGACACGATTTTTACACCTCAATTTTGCAACCTCAACGGCTGTAAGCAGCAAACCTTCCCCTCGCTGTGTAACAGAGCGAGTACCCAGCACACTCTATAATCAAAGTATAGCAAACTGTCTTTTGTGCCAGGTCGAAGGCCGGAGTCAGACAGAGCAGCGACACTGGGACCAGCAGCTTTGAGGCGATGCTTTCTGAGACGAGTCTTAAAGGCCACATCTTCTGGCTGAAGGAGCTCCTAAAGCCAGTGTGCAACCCCAGACTGAAAGGTACCTGAGTAATTCTGCATTGTGCTTTCTTCTCATCACAGCTTGAAGATATTTGAAGCAATATATACTGGCAAAACAAAACAAACCTCTCAGAGAGTGTGTCGGTGTCTATGAGACATTGTTTTGGCTCGCAACTCGCACAAACCCACCCAATGGAAAACAGACACAGTTAGCATCTAGCTGGTTAACACAGTGCAGCATGTGGCAGCGAAGGAGCTACTGTTCCACGTATAATAATGTCAATAATAGCAACACAATAAACCTCATACACAAAGACATCCACACACTTTAACAGTACTTGACCTGGGGCAACAACACGAATGGTTCCAATTTCCCTGCAGATATCCTCCTGACCCGTGCAGCGACTTCAACCATTGACCTTGCAGTCTCAAGCCCTCTTCTCCATACTTGAGTCTTTCTTGCCACTGCTATGTTTGCTCATGAACACACAGTGGAAACAGAAGTTTAGGTGACCGTCTCACCTCAATCAAACACATTCCTCACCCCTTTTCCCCTCTGCCTCCCCTCCATTCTGCCTCTCCATCAGTCCCTCCTTCTCCATCAAGGTTGCAAACAAAAGCTGATTACCATATTCATGAGGCCGCCACATGACAAATGAAAGCGAGAGCAAAAGAAAGGACAAAACCACTCTTTATTGCGCTTTCATCGCATATCGATCATCCTTTCACCTGCAATTATTTTCTCAATCCCTACGATGCTCCTTTCTCCTTTCAGTTTCCATTGTCCCTCTATTCTTTCTCTTTCTGTCTCACGACTGTCGACAGCCTGTTTATATTGATGCAAGAAGACAGATTTGTGTGTGTGTGTGTGTAAGAGACTTTGCACATTTTGACACTGACAAAAAGGCTAAACACCCTGTACTATATTATGTAGTGTGATGTTTTGTGTCTTGTGTGTGTTGTGAGTGAACGGGGAGTGATGAAGACAGAAACACTGTGTATGTGCGTTGACAGTGATAAAGAGGCAACTCAGATACTCCCACAATGCAATGCAAGTATTACTGGCTGGTGTGTGTCCCTTCATACTTTTTTACCTATTGTTTCTTCTCTTCTTCTTCCCCTGTTTTTGATCCTCGTTCCTCTCTTTCATTTTTTCTCCTGTATCCTCCACATCTTTTTGTTACTAACTGAAGTTTCCATGCAGCATATTTACTGTGTTTCTGTAAAACCAGGCAGCTATGAGGAGGGACTTGTTGTAAATATTGACGTCTACAGTAGCCAATAGAAATGAGTTTGCGTTTAGCCATGCCACCAATCAGAACAAGCAGTCCCACTGACTTTAGAGCCAATAGGGCCAATTGGCTGATTCTTTCAGGACTGAGAGCTTCCAGTGAACTGGATTGAGACTAAAATACAAATGAACACAGCAACTTAACCTTACCTAGCTGCAAAATGTGCAAACTATATACCAAATATGCATGGACTGCCAGATAAGCTATAAAATCAGTATATTCCCCAGAATATAAGATCAAGTCATCAGCATATTTCATATTTTTTATATTTTATTATTCCACCATTAAGAAAACCTGTACAACACCTACAAAATGACTTTGTTTACAGTTAGAAATGGTAAAAACACACAAACCAACCAGTTTTCAGTTTACACAACTATTTGCTAAACCCCTTCGCTAAGCAACAAATATCCAATCACACTTTAGCAACAGTGACCAGGACCACAGGCTGGTCAGGCTGAAGAATACTAATCTTTTAGAGAGTATATAGAGTGTTTTTCCAGCCTTTCCAAAACTAAGTACCAAAGAAAAAGTCCAATGAATGTATACTGAGCTTACAACTGTCAACTGTGTGTTAACTTCCATGGCTGAGGAAAAGCTTTTAGCTTAGTCAAGTACGTTAGCTAAGCAGACAAGCAGGGTAAAAAGAGGTACAGAAATAACAGTCCAACCTTATATTCTTCCTTTTTATACTTGGCATAATGACTAGGTCTACACTATAATACAGGAACAAAGCTGTTTGTTTATTTTCATGTCTTACATGGATAATCATCTGGTTATTGTGTATATTTTAAATTACTGATATTTTAGATTTCCACTCCCTTTACTCTCTTTTTCTACTCTGTACTACAAATTGCTGCACAACAATTTCCCTTGGGATGAATAAAGTTCCTCCAGAGACATTGTTTTCAACCAACCCATGAAGTTAGCTTAATCAGCCAGCTAACTACAGCCGATGAGACCTGCTTATGACAGTTGCCATTTCAGCTGTCGGCAGCTAGTAATGAAATGCCTCCGTCATCCTTCAATTTCACAACTTCTCACCCTGTTTCTTCTACATAATTACACCACACTCTGAATTTTATCTGTTTACCTTTTTCCTGTCGTTCTTCCATCTGTCCTTCTCTCAGTTTTCCTCGGCTCTTTCCTTTCCTTCCCCACTTTGCTGTTCTTCTTTTCCGCCCTGCCCTTTTCTGTTTCTCTCCATCTGTCACTCATACGTTCTGCTGTATTTGTTTTGCTTCCACACATATTTTTACTGATTCTCTTTTCCACTTAATCCGTCTTCTCGCTTATTTTCATTTATGTCTAGGCACCAATTTTTCAGGTTTTATTACATCACAAAGCTTTTTATCATCCTTAATTGGGCAAGCGAAAATAAATGAATACACAGTTGTGTATTATTGTTGCAGAAAATTTGACACTTTTGAGCCATTGTGCTGCATTATTCTTCTCTGAATTACATGGCTTTGGATGACTAACAACTGCAAACACAACCACAGTCTCTCTCTCTCTCGCTCTTTCACACAGATGAAAATCTGAAATATAAAGACCTTTGTGGCATTCATTTCATCCTGCACCCCTCCCACCTCATGTTATCTCCCAGTGACAGTTTGAAAGGGAATAATGACGTGACGCATCACCATTTTACGGCACATGAATGAAACAACTGAATGAGCTGAAAGAGAAAGACAAAGGGACAGTTAGAGATATAGAGAATGGTGGAAAGAAGACAGACAGATGGAAGGAAAGTGAGATAGAGGCAGACACCTCACAGGGACAGAGGGAGACAGACGTAGAGAGATAAATGCGTAGGAAGAAGGAGAAGACGGAGACAGACAAGCAGAAAGAGAGACAAGAGGGAAGAAAGAGGAAAAGACAGAAAGCCTGCCTCCTTATCTTACCTTGCCTTTCACTGCCAACCTCTCACTGACACATAATACTTGTGTGTGTGTGTGTGTGTGTGTGTGTGTGTACTGTATAAAAGTAACTGTGAGCATGTTTTTGTTTGTGCACATGCACGTGCACGGACTAAACCAGGGCTGCAACTCATGTCTCTTTTCATTATGGTCCAATCAACCTATTGTTTCTTTAATCAACTCATTAATTAATTAGTTACATATCAAAAACAACAAATGTCATTTCAACAAGTGAGAGGTCTCAAATCTTTTTGTTCTGTTTGACCAACAGTCAAAATCTAAATATATATGTTTCAGAAAACATCAGCCCAAAAAAGTATTAAATTTGAGAGTCTAGGAACTACAGATGTTTGGTATTTCTGTTTAATAAATTACTTCAAATATGCTGTTAATAAAGTATCAGAAATTATAGATTTTTGCCAATTTATTGTCTGATAAGACAAGACATAATTAGTCTTAGTCCAAGTACAGAGGGACTGTTTGCATCTGTCCACTGTGTGCACAAATACTATTTCCAGATGTGTTTGTGTACACCTGTGACAGGCACATTTGAAGTTATATTATAGTAAAAGACCTTAAAAGTAAATTAAAGTAAGTTTTTTCTTTATTTAAAATGACCTGAAACACAAGTCACCACTTGGTCAGTGTAAACCAACAGTCCACTGTTGGTAGGGTAGGAATGTGTGTGTGTGTTTGTGTGTGTCTATGCACCTACGTAAGCTTCAGTGATTTCCAAGGAGGCCACTATTTTAATCTCCCGGATGACTTAGCGTGTCGCCAGCAAATGACCACGGACAGCTGAGGTCTAATAGCTACGACTGCCAGGTAGAGCTGAGATACACGCACACACATAGACACGCAAACACAGAATCAGTGCGGTTCAGTCAATTTGGGTGAACTGGAAACAGGTGTGTATGTGTGACAGTCAGGGTCCTCTGCATTGTGTGTCTAACAATCATTCTGTGGAATATTAAAGCCACTCAGAGTAGCATTTTAGTCTCAAATGAATAGTTTGACATTTTGGAAAATACAGTATTCTTATTCTTTTATTCGCTGTCTTAAATGTGGAGCTACAGCCAGGAGATGGGACAAACAGCTGGCCTCTCTAGGGCACAGTGAGTAACATGTTATATCACGTTGTACAAAAACTGAAGTGTAAAATTACAGATTGCAGTTTTAAAAAAAAATGTTCTTGATTGGGTACAGTGACTCTGAAGTGTCTGTAGCCATTGTTTGTCTAGCATTGGTGGAAAGTAAAAAATCTAATCATGTACTTGAGTATTTTTTTTTTTTAATTTACTTTTTTATACTTTATAATATCACAGCTCAAAGACAAATATTATGTGATTTACAAGGTGGCTTAATTGTGAAAAGACAAGACTGTGGTTTGACAGAAAATGGATAACAAACCATAAATAAAAGACAATATATTCTTCTTTGTGAAATTATTGAAAATATCTTTAATTTTTAAGATGATCCCAGAAATAATAAAAATACATTTAACGGACAAAAACTACCAGTTTCTTCAGCGCAACTAGCTAAAACTAATGCAGTCTAATACATTGACAAACTTAAAATTAACTCTTGAACTAGTTTTAAGATTTGCATAAACACTGTTTATCCAAAAATAGCAGCTGTGATATTGCATTGGAGGCTTGCTATTAGCCGATTGAGCTCTTGAGGGAGGACATTAACAGATTCTTTATTTTCCTACATGTAGGTGTCACTGCAGGCAACATTTAGCAACTCAACATTTCAACTCTGAACCACACCGAATGACGAAAATAAAGCAGTAGATGGTGTCTTATATCGAAAGAGTGTTTCGATCGTTAGAATAAATGAGAGAAACAACCGCGGGTTGAGCAATTAGCTGAGCTTCACTGGCTTCAAATGTGACTGACATTCAGGTCTGAAAGCATCGGCCAGACAAATTACCGATGGTAAATAATGAACCGCAGCAATTTGTTGAGTTTGTGATGAATGAAAGGGGTATTTCACATTCCCAGTTATGAGATCAAATTGTGTTTAATTCATCAAGTCATATCGCAGTTTCTCATGCCTCCGTTAGGTGCATTTTCATCATAGAGGTTTTATATTCACTCTGCAGTCGACATTCATTAGTCAGCTTTGTCAGTTCTATTCTACAGTTCTGTAAAAGGCAATTCATTGTTTAAATTGTGACCAGTCAACGAGTTAAACATGTCTCAGATTAGTTTAAGATGGTATATAAAGTTTTCTTTTCGATATTAATCAAATAACTTGATTGGTGATGCCTTTTATTTTTAATTCACACTCATATTTTCCATCTTGAACTTCCATTCCTCACATAACCCTGATTCAAGGCGTGAAAGTTCAGAATAATTTTAATAAGAAGCAAAAATGTCAGGATAGATATGAGCTCCAAATGTGTTTATCGAGGCGCAGTGAATAATGTATTAACCCAAGAAGTGCTGAAAACAATAAAGATACTTTCTTAGTCAGTCTTTCAATAACTGCATATGACATTTAAATTCTGAGCTATTTCCAGACATGTACTGATAGTATAGCATTGCATGTGCATTACACACCTACACGCTCCTAACAGCAGGCGTTAGAGGGCTGGATTTATCAGGGGATGTGCAAATAAATCCTTAAGCACCATTAGTCTTTATTTTTTTTCACTCATATCATGAATCAATCTTTAATTATAGCCGGTTTTGTCTATCTACTGCCTGTAGCCCACATCAGTACAATAACAATGAGCATAATGAATTGTGTTTATAACCCACAGCATTACAGAATAATGAGAAAAGAAGAGGAGATGGAGGGGCGATGTTGGGCGGTGGAGAGGGGGGAAAAAAGAAAAACGATGGAGAAAAGAAAGAGAAGAGGAAAAAGAAGGTAAAAGAACCAAGAGTTAACAAAGAAGGGAGAGAAAACATGATGAAGAGGAGAAGTAACATAAATGTGGAGAAAGAGAGGAGAGGGGAAAAAGAGCAAAATGAACAACATAACTGTGGCTGCTGATGTAAATCACCCCCAGGTTAAAACAAGATGATAATTAAAAATGTACTGCAGGGTCACACTGTGACTCTTTCTGTGTGTGAGAGAGGGAGCGTACAGTGTGTGTGAACATGTGTGCGTCTTACTGCGCTGCCTTTATTGCTGTAGGTTGGATTCGTATGTGTGTGATGGGGGGGTCGGCGGGGGGGCCGGGTTGCAGTGCCCATTAAAAGGTGTCCCTGCTGCAATCAGTGTACTGAGGCCTTAGGGCCTATTTGTTGCTACATCAATCTGCAGTTAATGGAAACGCACACGACACGCAGACACACGCGCATGCACACACATCCAAACACATTTTCTGCCCACAGTGCTAACATTGTCAGAGAGACCGCCGAACAGCAGGAGACACGTGCATGCCATGCACGCATGTGTGCACTTGAATACACACACACACACAGCTGGCAAAGAAGCAAGCCAACCTGGCCCACAGCAGAACACAACACACACTGTTTAGTACACAAGCAAATACTAATGAGATCCCTTCACATTTGAAATTCCAGCCTCCTTATTTCCTTTTAGATTTCTTTATCATACTGTTCTGGTTGTTATCGGAACAGCGTGCAGGCTTTTTGTCCAGATTCACGATCATGCTAACAGCGCTAAAATGACATTTTTTGTGGTTTATGTAAGTTGCCAATCAATTCAAACACCCTGTGCTCTCAATCTGGAAGTCACCCAGTGAAGAAGAATCAAAGGAAAAAAACTAAATCTTAAAATGTCACTGGCTTTTTTTTTCTGACAGTTCTCATCAGCAGATAAGACAGCGCTGTAGCGAGTCTTGTGCAGTCTCTGTAAATGTTTTAGCACAAAGTAAATTGGATTGAGGAAATAAGTGACTGCTAATCGCCGACTGGAGGAGATAAAAGAACAGGAACAGCAGGACAAGATTGGACAGAGTGCAGGATGATAATGAGCAGGGCGGTCTAATGCTCACAGAGACGCCATCTTTCAAGAATCTGACCCAAGACGCCAAATCCCTGCCAGCTTCAGGGCTGTCCTGTAGCTGAAACTGACCTCTGACCTGCCTATTGACGGATGACGTTTCCCAACAGGGTTCAGTTGCCAGAAACAATGGAAATGCATTATGGTTGGCATAGTGTTATTTCCCCAGAAACTATCATTACAAAATTAAGGAAGGACGTCAGCTGGCTCAGATGAGCATCTTTGAATGTTCAATCATGGTATCCAAGCTATAATCCATGAGTTACCTGTATTCATTGTTTAATTATCCACAGGTAAAGTGGAAATACTCAATGTTTTTATATTAAAAATAGACCAAACTGACTTCATTGTAAAATGGGTCATTCGTAGTAAAGCCTCCAGACTTTAGGTCCCCTCAGCTCTGAGAAGTTTCATGGTGCGTTCACAATTCTCCTCGGAACAGTTTTCTGGCACGGCAAGCAAACTAACAATTTATCAGCTCGGAAATACTGTTCTGAGGAGTTGGTGGAGACCAAAACAGAGCAAAACGCGGAGTAAATTCTGACTTACATTCATCAGGTGTCAAGAAGCGCAGCTCCAAGTGAATGCTAACGTGGCTCCGTTTAACATATTCAGAAACAGCTTTACAAGGTGATAATATAAACAGTCTATTCCTGCTGCCAAAAATCAGTTATTGCAGATTTAATATAACAAAGTACTGATGAAGTCCATAGTTCATATCATTTTTGACATTTACTGTTCTAAGCACTTGACATCTACCCCTTGAGATCAGTCTTTTATGCTCGCCCGGAGCCAATAATGCATTTGACATCAATCAATTTGCCATAAACAGAGGAGGAGATTGTTGGCATACACACTGATAGCATCAATACATCAATGCTGAAGAGACAAAGAAAAGGGCGCCTTCTTGAGGGATATAATGAGCAGTAACACACAAAGCTTGAGGCAACCTGATCCCCTCTGCCCAGGCTGTTTTATCAGCAGGTGAAATCCAGATTCTGAAGTATGAATCAAACCCTACACTGAAAGTAACAATGGCTCCTGTAAAGCACTTGCATCGAGTAAAATTCCAGCTTCAGTGTTCATTTGAGCCTGAAGGTCACATTAGAGTGGCACTTGATCGGACCATCTCTGCTGTGACAGAGCAGACACCGAGGTGTCCCGATAGAGCAGAGGCATGCTGCATCATGCAGAAACACCGCAGAAATAAGCACTTTGCACTACTGATGGAGACAACAGTTTCGAAATGAGGACCTTGAGGATTACCACTTCAAGCTCAGAATGAGGAAATAAAGAAGGGCTGTTGGTCCTTACCAGGTGTGATTTCTATCACTGTGTCTTGTCTCGCCGGGGGAAAAAGGACCTTGGGAGGCTGAGTGGTCTGGAGAGCTGAAAGAGAGAGAGACATACAGGGGGAAGGTTGATTATCCTCAGAGTGTGAGAGCTTCATACTGATGACCTTTGGTTTGATGGACACATTTCATCATATTATGGGACATCATTCCTACAAATCTGAAATAAAATGTTTTACACAAAGGTTAAGGAGGAAATCCACTTTCATTTGACAATTTACACACACATCCAGCTGTTAACACGTACAACTGCTTTGAACAGGAAGAAATGAATCACTGTAGTATGCCAAAAAGGTTTAATGTACCAACACTTCTGTCAGTTGCAAGGACAGACAGAGCCAGAGGAAAAACAAGAAAGGGCAGAGAGTTGGAGAGTGAAAAATAAAGCCTGTGCAGAACAGATTGTGGATGTGGAGCTCCACAGTACAGTATTTTGTAAGGAAAGGCCCAGGGAGAGTGCTGGGCTTCGCTCTTCTCTGCAGCATCACAAAGAAAATATAAAGAGACTTGAGCTCAATGACTGTCACACCTACGAGACGTTGCCTCAGCTCCAGAGGCAGCTCAATGCACAGGGTGGCTTCTACCGGGAGCGCCTCCTAATTTTACTTCACAGAAATGCTCCCTGCTGTCCAATGTGTCCAGTCCTGTGTTATAATAAATGTCTAACATTGAGATGCTGATTTCTGGTGACATCTGATGATCATATTCACATACTGATCATTTAACAAGAGACGAGAGAAGCGGGGGTGAAAATAATTGGTACGTATTAAAGAAAAATACAGTCCAGCATCTGTACATTCCTTCGACTGATGATCTGTCAATGTCAAAGATTAAAATTTTTAAAAATTTAATTGATGAATCCTAATGGCTGTACTATGTCTCTCGGCTGGCCTGGGAACGCCTTGGGGTCCCCCTGGGGGAGCTGGACGAAGTGGCTGGGGAGAGGGAAGTCTGGGTCTCCCTGCTAAAGCTGCTGCCCCCGCGACCCGCCCTCGGATAAGCGGAAGAAGACGGACGGACGGACGGACGGACGAATCCTAATGGTGTTTTTTTCTGCAGTGTTACCATGAAGCTGATTTGTTAGGGCTGCTTGAATATGACAACAATCAGAAGATTATTTTGGTCAGTCTTGAGATAACAATCATTGGCTTTGGAAACATCGCCGGACATCGGCTCATCAACCTTAAGCTCTCTTTCCGTCATCTTGGCTTAAGCTGAACTAAAAATGCCACTGCCCGGGTGAAAGTGAGTTTGGGCGTCTATAGAGGAAACTTACTGTAAGTGCCCCGTGTCTTCTCCAGCTAGTACTCCCTCCCCTTGTGACTCCATAACCCTGTCAATCCGTCTATCATTTCTTCCTGCACTCTGTTTCTCTGATAAGACTGATAGTCTCATTTGCATTCTGAAGGGATCGCTGCACCCTTTTGAGATTAATGAGACAACCCTTCACGTAGACCTACACCTCTCCTGTCCTGTCCTCTATTCCCACCTAGTTCCTTTCCTTTCCTTTCCTTTCCTTTCCTTTCCTTTCCTTTCCTTTCCTTTCCTTTCCTTTCCTATTCTGTGTTTACGTCTGGTGAATTGTACTTTTTGATCCACAGAAAGCCTCCATAGAAACAGTCTATCAATACCATTATATACCCCTATGTTGTACTATTTGGACTTTACTTGTTGTTACACACAGCACTATTGGCTCTGAAATTACAAGTGACATGACACCAGATGCAACAACGCCCTATGCCATTAATTCACAAAAGCCAACTCTCTCTATATGGGAGTTGAGGAATCGTGTGAGTGGTTGGGGTCTGTGTTAACCTGAATAAAAATCTGAATATCAAAAGGTGTGCTGTGAATAGATGATAATGATGGGGTTGCTGTTTACTTTTAGCATACAGCTTCAAAGAGATACACACACACAAGAGCGCGTGCTTGTCTTGAAAATTACAGTATACTGTTGATGTGGAAATGTCTATGTCTGCCTCTATGTGGAAGAACTGGAATTAATGTTGGTTAAATGGGTGTTTTTAACCAAACAGTCCCAGGAAGTAAAGATTCACGGGAAGTAAACACAGGAACAGAATATCCCGTTCCTCCTAACGGGTCCCTTTAATATGTCTTTGCATTTCTGGCGTATCGTGGCATATGAATTGAGATTATGACCTCATGTGATCTGCATCCAAACTGTGTACACTGAGCAGACAAACTAATTACCAACACCCCGTTACAAAGACTCAAACTACAGCTGTTCGTGTCCAAATGTGTGCAGTCCTGCACATCAGGTCATGCAGATGGACCTGACATAGTTGTCAAAGTTTGTTCCAGTACTGTTACTGCAGTCATTACAGGAGATATACTGTGTACCTGGCAGTATATTAATATTTTAGAGGTATATCTGAGCATGTGCGCACGTGTGTCATCAGATATGACATTATGCACGCGGCAGGAAGTTCAGAACATTTGAAAGTCATCTGAGTAACTTTCCTGTGATTTGAGAGCACTTTGATGCTATCTGAAGCACACTGATCTGATATTTTCAGTTTAGCAGGTGCTCCGCGAAGATTAAAACAAACACTGTCTTATTGCAGTCTTTATCTCCACAGATGAAACGAGCACAGTTTGTGTGTCGAACCAAATGTGACCTTTTCCCCGCTTCCATTTTTGAGATCTGATGTAAGATTCACACACAGGAAATGTTCTCATCGCGGTGTAAGCCAAGAGGACATTTGTTAACATTTAAAACAATAATCACAATTAAGATTTTCTGGGCATGATGTTAATTATTCCTGACCTGTAATGTTTTGTGCTGCAAATGGAATGACCTCAGCATTTTAAGGATCACTTCATTTTGACCTTTGTTGCTTTCTGTCCAATGAAACTACCAAATACATTCTGTCGCCTTCGACCTTTGACACATTGGACTTTTTATTTTCTCTTCAGGGTAGAGTTTTCAGATCTCACTTGAGAGACATTTTGTGAAAGTATAAAATAATAAGGTCTGTCACAGAAAGTGACGCACTCAGGTGAGAAGGTGGCTCTATAATAATATTCCCACAACTGATTAACATGCTGGAGAAAGCTGAATCCTGCTCACCATCGAACGTAAAAGGAAAGGCTACGGTGGCTATGAAACCAACCAGGAAAAAAACAGTTTGGTTTGTCTGCTCCTCTAGAAAAGTGGAGACTCAGATTCAGATAACAAAATCCTACCACGAAAGGTTATATTCCCTTGTTTGTAGTTTAATAACCATTTATGGACATGAAGTAGACGAGCCAGAGAGGACAGCTTCCTCAGAATTGAGGCAACACCATGTTATGACAAGAGTTATAATAAATCCAGTATTCTCCTCGATCAAGCATCAATAACAACAAAAAAATCTTGGACTCTTTAGCGCAAATAATACTTATTTTATGTACAACAGGTAGAATTTCAGAGAGTAACACAGTCACTACAGTAATCAAATTGTGGTAGAGGAATAAAAAGTACTATAATTCCCTTTAAAATTAAGTGGAAGAGAAAAATAAAAGTAGGCAGAGAAAATATTGACTGAAGTACACAACCTTAAAACTATACTTAAATAAAGTATTAGAGTAAGCAGTCATTTGGACTAAAGTGCACTGTCGGCTTCGACAAACAACAGTTAGAAATGTGTACACTCGGTGCTGTTCAGTGCGTATAATCAGATACTATATTCTGTATATCAAATTGATTTGACCTTTTGGGGAAATATGAAATGTCTAGCGGAGCAGAGAAGTGGGAGACGTTAATGTTTAGTACTGATACATATGTCATGCCCTACTCACACTAAGACTAATTTATTTCTGTCAGACCACACTCTAATTTGGCATTATAATTATTTTCTTTCTCTTGGAATGAAATAATTTAATTGGCCTGATGCAAAGCAAATAGCCAGATGGCTTTTCTTATTCAACAGTGTCACATAAGTGAATACTGAGTGAACCTTTGACATTAAAGTGATAAATAAATGAGTTAATCTTACCAAAAGAATCATTTGGCTGGCCTGGCCTGCAGTCCTTGAATGCCTGTCATTTCTCTCTGTAACCCTCACATCCTCTTTTCATCTCTCTTCTTTTTCATACATTCAGCTACATTCAGCCTCTAAACTTTTTAAAAATTGAAAGACCTTGAAAGCAACAGATCAGAGCTGGGTGTTAAAATATTTGATATCTTTATGCCAGTTCAAGATCTCATAAGTCATCCACCCCTGATAGCTAGTTAGTGGTGTGTCACCACTGCTGCATCGTCTTCACGGTCTGTGTTTGTGTGTGTCTTTGTATCATTCATGTTCTCTAAATGGGGGAGTTAACATGTCATTAGAAGCTCACACTCTCAGCTGAAGACAGCTGTCTCCCTTCATGAATGACAGGCATGTACGTCAGGAACGTTTCTGAGAGTTTGTTCAGTTTGCCACGTCGCTCTCGCATAATGAGACCAGACACAGAGTCACTGATGTGTCTGCGTAAGTCAGCGGTTCTGGCGTTTCACTTTGAGTAGTTTACACAAGCGGCAACAAGACAACAGAGGATTGATTCAATCATGAAAATAAAAGTGCAGAATACATTTACTAAAGTTGCTGCTGACCATGAACGAAGTCAAATGCATTAAATCAGTTTGTGAACAAACTATCGATCTTAACAAGCCATGAGAAATAACAGAGCCTTGTGGGATCCCATCTATAATGTCACTTGCTTCCGATGTATCCCCTTCAAAATGAATATGTGAGTTCTTCCTGTATATATCACATAGTTTGAAAGTTAGCCACTGTCTCTCAACCTGATAAGTCATCAGTTACAAGTGAAGCATTGAGCTTTGGTGCCAGCAGCCTACCAGAAATATGGCCAGCTTTGGTGCCTGTTATTATTATATTCAATAAATAGACTGATCCTCTGAAGCGATGCCGTTCTCCTTTAAATGTTATTCCAAAGCAGATTTTACATAAACATTATGTAAACATGTGTAATGCCAGCATCTACATATAGAAAATGTGAGGGGTGAATCATTTTGGACTGCAAACAAAAGCACCTTGGAAACATAAAGCTGAATCATAGCAGAGATGATGCAAGTCCAGCTTTATGTTAATGTCATTATGATGATCTGGTGTTGTGTGACACAACAAACATAGGCCTGTTTCTGATGCAACAACAACTTGGCAGAACAACCTGTGTAAAGCAAGTGTGTGCGAGATCGATGGGCTTTAATGTGAGCCTGTGCAAGTGCTGAGGTGGGGAAAGCATTAGACCAAAGTGCACCTCACACACACACACACACACACGCACACACACACACGCACACACACACCACACACACACACACAAACACACACACAAAGGCATATGCATTGTGGATCATTATTACCAATACCATCTGCTTCAGAGCTATGCCACACTGGAGGTGACACCCTGATGGAGAAAACAAGTGCTATCCCTTAACTCTGCACATAGAGCTGAATGATTAAAGACATAAATTAAAAATGAAGGGCTCTGTGGGGAGGGGAAGAGATTGCAGAGGAAGGAGAACAACACTTGATGAGCTTGAATGTGACAGGTACCAGGTGAACGCATTTAACTGGCTAAAACGCACAGACTAGCACTTAAAAATGTTTTGAGAGGTTTATCCATCCATCCGTCCATCAGCTCATGCAGGGTCGGTGGTAGTGGCAGCTCCTTCCAAGCTCCTCCTATAGGGGATCCATGCCTACCCAGGCCAGATGGGCTATATAGTCCCTCTAGTCAGTTCTAGGTCTGCCCTCGGGGTCTCCTGCCAGTTGGACGTGCCTGAGACCCCTCCGAAGGAAGGCACCCAGAAGGAGCATGACCATGATCTTGTTCCTTTTGTCATTACCCAAAGGTCCTGACCATAAGTGACTGTTGGAACATGGATAGAGTGGAAAATCAAGAGCTTTTTCTTCTGGCTCAGCTCCCGCTTACCCACAATGGTTGCAATGTTTGCGTTACTACTGATGCTGCACCAAATACCAGCCAATCACAACATACCAAAGTCTCACACACAGTAATATCACATAGTATTTGTAAAAGCTGAGGCATTTTTAGCAGAGAATATAAGAAATGGGCATGATGCCAATGGTTGTTCTTGCTTGTGAGTTTTCAAACTGTTCCGAAAGCAGCGCACTGACTCTGTACTGTTCTTGGTGTGTCTTAAAGATTACATTATAGATTGGAGCTGTAAGACGGATTGATTTCATTTCAATGACATCTAGTTTTCCTCAGTAGATAGTTAAAAAGAGGTATATAAAAAGACAATATCAACAGTTGAATGTAATAATACCATCACAACAAAGAAGATCTGCTGCAGGATAATGAATTGGACGCTCTTAAAGTTCTAAACAGGAGGCAAAAATGCATTTGGCTCTGACCCCAGAGATCTGTCTCCATGTCACCAGTCAACATAACCCAACAAGGAGGAATAAAAAGACACCAGAAAACTGTGAGAGCTGGAAGTGTAGATAAATGTAACAGAAGAATAAATCCAGTCTGGACCAACTACGTCCTTGAGAAGCACAGCTGGCATTGCTGGCACTCCGTCTTTAAGCCCCCGCCACCTCAGCATGCATGTGTGAGAGTGTATAGTTAGTGATTCTAATTAGTTGATTTAAATCAGTTATGGGACTCATACCTAACTGCCGCCGGTCCCACCAACAGCATGGATGGGAACACACACTATTTCCAGTGTTGGGGCTGGGGGCAGCTCAACCACCCATGGAGATTTAGCTAATTATCTTTCTTCTATCTGTAGGCTGTGCTGCTCTCTCTCCTTCCCTTTCATGCAGGCTCACATTGAGCAGGTGGAATAACTATCAAGACGTTGAAGCTGAAGAAAATGCATCAACTTTTCCATATCTAACAGACGTATGCAATTAACACTCAGAGTTAGTCTTGGAAAGTTTTGTGGGAAGACAACCTATTGACCCTTAAATAAAAAATAATCAATTCGAGTCATTATGTGAAGGAGCTGAAACTTATTTTTACTGCTCTCAACGGTGTGTGTGTGTGTGTGTGTGTTTAGTCCACCTGAGACAGGCTGGAGCCAACGCCACACATTTTCAGCTTCTTCGGAAACATAACGTGTGACGTTGCTCATGTGCTGAAAATGTGTGAGCCTTTTTAGAGAGAATAGCATAACATTAACATTTTCACAAGATCTGGTGTCATGTTTTTTTTCTTCTTCCTGTTTCTATCTTTGATTTCCCCCTCAGTGTTGATGGTGATAAGTGAATGTGTCACAGTTTCCTTGATGATTTATATCCTGAAAATTAAAATATTTGAATACTGATCCTGCAGCTGAGTCACATCATGAGTCACGACATGAAAAGTATGAGTACGGCTGCAAATGCCACAAGCACTTACGCTACCGTCTTCACCATTACTACCTTATTTTCTACACACATTAATATCGGTACTCCCATACTGCTATGAGCACTTACAGCCAGAGTTTGTCGGAGAACAGCGTCTAAGATTTTGCTACTTCAGGTAACCTTGACCAACAAAGATCTTTGTACAACTTTTAAAAAAAGGTGAATCGGGCCCAAAATGTTGATTATAATGACAAATGCATATATGACATTGAGCAAGAAGTGAGGTGTGTGTGTGTGTGTGTGAGTGTGTCTGCTAAGAGGTGATAAGACCTTTAATAATGAGCTTGTCCGTTCCGTCATCAGTCAGTGCACTGTCACCGTCTAGGCCGTATTCAATCATTAATACATTTTTCATTTATACACACGGACATTAACAGGGGCGGAAAGAGGGAGCGAGAGTGTAAATGGACAGTGAAAATGATTGAGCGGGAGTCTAGACAGTGATAGAGTCTCTCTCTCTCTCGCACGCACACACACACGCACTGTCTGTCAGTAGCGAGGTCACACTCAGTCATTAAACCCTACATTTACATACCGCCCTCATCATGTGCACACACACCTTCATCTTCCATCATTAGCCTGTGAATTGTCTAAATTAAATATCACTTCATTTCCTGAGAGGAGAGCATGTCATTGGATGAATTACAGGAAACATCTTCCCCTCTCCCTCTCTCACCCTCTCTCTCTCTCTCTGTCTGTCTCCCACCCCTCTCAGTTAATTTGATTTTCATCTTTCAAGTGAAAACAAACCGGAGTAAATGCTCACTGTTGGTGCCTCGTGAAGCATGTTGCTGCAATCTGCTGCAATTTGTGGCTTTAACGGAAGTGATGTTATTTCAATAAACTCTTCCTCAAGTTTGGTTCACAAATTTTCATTGTTTCCAGTGACTGCCTGAAACAAGCACCATGGCAAATTGGGAGATAACAGCAGAATCCATATTCCTCAGTGTAATACACACACACACAGAAACCTAATGAGGATAGAGGTGGATGCCAAAGAATGAGGTAAGCATATCACCCACACAAACACACAAGTAGAGCCCTAAATGGAGTAACACACACACACACACACACACACGTGCACACGCTTTCTGATCGATGGATTATGTCCCCTTGCCCCAGTATCAACCTCGCCGTGATGCATGGTGGGTAATTATTCAAATCTGTATGTTTTAACGAGAAACGTGTCTCAGACATCCATTCCATTAAATACTCTTGCGGGTCAATGTTGTATTCATCTGTCATGATGAAATATGCGTTTCAGATAAGGGAAAGATCGCACACATGCACAAATAAAGGCAAAGCGATGCGGGACACATTGTGATGCCATACACATTGATCATGAAAATCAATGATGGGGATGAAGATGTATTGATCCAAATGTAAAAGCTGGATTTTGTTCATCAATACAGGAAGGCACCTGCTCACAATTACACAATAAACACCATTAGATATGAAAATCTATTTCAGTGATGCACACATGCTTTACATGGTCTATGTCAGTGGCTTGTTGGCATTTTTAATGCAATATGAGAGCCAGCTTAGCTTAGGCTAGAGTAAGTGAAATAATAATCTTCAACTTGATGTGCTGAAAAGCTTCAACAGCAAGAAAACACTTGAACTCACAATATGTTTGTGTCGTTCCACTGTGCATGGCAGGTCAGGATCTCCTTCACAACAAAGTCTTATGGAAAAATAATCATAGATATCAACATATAATGTCTATTTCCATTTCCTGTTACTGACGAGAACTTAAGATATCTACAATACAAACTCGGGACTTTATTTTTTGTGTTTTGATCCACTGGAATTATTTTAAAATGGCACAGGCACTTCTGGGTGTCTAGAGGGTTGAAGTCATTGTGCCAGCCTTTAAGCTAATCTAGCAACATTAGCATTTATTTGCTGTGTTTCTGGCCATCTGATGAGTCCAATATTCATTCACTTTTTAAATGTTCTGGTCTTCACCAACTCCTGAGAAAAACATCTAGCTCTTTACCCGCTAATGTCAATGCCACAACATTGTGTTTTGCTTCTTCCTTGCTCTTTGGCTTCTCATCATGTTGTGTTCCTCATCTTCCTCATGTTCTCTTCGCTCTCGTCGTTTGTCTTTGTCTGACAGTCTGTAATGCCTTTTGACGTTTTATGTGTTCCTACACTTGATCAGTGTTCGCTCAAAATGATGAATGCATTTGATAATACACCTGACTGCAGATTAGATTTACTTGGTGTGGACTATTTAGAGCTTTAAAAGTTTTGGAAAGTAGTTGAGGCCCCTCAAGGGGTACAAACTCAGACAGTGTTTTCCCCGGTGATGCATTACAAGTTCAGAATGGGTTTTGGAGTGATACTGTAATGTATGTATAGAGAGCTGTTAGGCTGGCAACGCTCCAAAATGTCTGCACCCACAACTCCTGAGGTCATTTGGTGAAGAGCACCGAGGAAGCACCGAGGGACCCTTACAAACACAGACACACACACGTACTGTAGGCACACACTCGCACAGATGCACACAGATACACCCTGCTGCTGTCCCCATCTGCTGAAAATGCACTGGCTTGATACGGAGGGGGTTTGAACTCTGTCCAAGTGGCTCTAGCTGTGTTTACTGCTGTTGTTGTCTGGATACATTTCATTAAAAGGTGTGTTTCTCGGCAATCTGCAGATTCAAATCAGCGCTACACCATCAAACCTGGTTGAACTAATTTAGGCTAAATGCTAAAAACATTTTGATGTGCTGACAAGAAACGGTCAAAGATCAGAGCTAAATGTTCTGGTGACATCCAAAATGAGCAGGAAAACTTGAGAAATAACAACATCCTGTCACACGAAGCAGCACCAGCCCTCAACGGGAAGACAGAAGACAGTCGTGTCCATTTAATGTTACAATCCGTGGCGTGCCTGAGGTTCATCAGTCATCACTTCACTGTGGACTTCACCCCAAGTTTCTCTTTGGGTTTAGAAATGATGCAAAGTTTTTTTTTTTTTTTTTTTTTTTGCCTTGTTGTGTTTTTGAAGCCTCCGTGGACCTTCCTGTATCGGGTTTGGGTGTGTTTGAAGATTTTGCTGTATTTTACTGTGGAAATTCAATAAAGCTGAATCTGTACAGAAAGGATTGAAGACAGATGCTCCACATCCCTGTGGGCTCCACGTCAGATCATCTCATTTTTTCGTTAGTTTTGAGTGACATATAAATTCTCCATCGCTGTCTGACGTTTCAGCAAAATCTATTGGACTTGATTTCCGTGTATTTCAAATTGTTTGGCAGAGTCTCGGGGTCATATAAGACAGAACAGCTCAACAACTGGAAAACTGTGTCAGCTCTCAATGTTTACAAAGTGAAAGACACTTTGAAAGATGCTTCTGGAGCGTGAAGGCTGGTCCTCCTGATTTCCATCATATCATACAGGAGATGAGTCACACACACTCAGAGAGACATCTCCAGAAGTGCTTACATAGGTACAAAAAGTGCTGTATGAAATATTCAGAGCAGTGTCGTGCAAAGACTCGAAGATGAGCGGCTGCCATGTAAGAGCCGGTGCTTGGGTTTTGATTTAGAGGCTTTATTGCTTCCATCGTTGCATCTTTTTCTTGTTCTGTCTGCTCTGTGAACTGTCTAATGTTTTTCTTACAATTTGAAATGTGTCTTATGGCGTAGGTTTATATCTAGTTTTAGTCGTGAAGTACATAAATCGACCAGACTAAGTTAATTAAATCCATCTGTGTAGCAATAGGCATGATATTTGAATCAATCTCATCATTTCTTTATGTTCTTGACCTTTCCCCTTCTTATTCTTATGAAATTCTATCATACTGAACATTAAATTCAATCACCTGTCATTACCATCACAATCACCTTTAACCTCTGCATTGAATATTCAAATATGTCTTCTGGAAATTAACTTTACATACTACTAGAGCCTTCCTGTTTTTTTTCCATATACTAGATTGAGAACTGGTGCAGCCAGAGCTTTCACTATACAGATAGAGAGGTCTGCTACACAACATGAGGGAGAAACTTACATTAATGTTTTCATTAGTCTATAATCACCTGGATATGAGAGTTGTTGTGTTTCTGTGGTCTTAAAAAGAATGAGTCCTCTACCATGGAGTCATTTTTGCACAGTGCAGAGCAGACAAACCAAACACTGTTATGCAGACATTTTCCTACACCTTTGGAAAAACAGGATGTGACTTCACTGCTAGGTGCCACTAAATCCTACAGACTGGACCTTTAAGATTAAGAAATTTACTAATTAACATATCTGCAATATCACAGATTGAAAGGTTAAGGGCTGTTAAGGTTAAGTTGAAGAACCCAACCGATGAAGCTGTGTGTGAAGTTTCTGTGCTGGTGGTGTGATCCTAGTTAAGTTAAGTTCAGTCCTACAATATGTCCATGAATGTACTGTGTATAAACTCAGCATCAGCAGAGTTATCGCGTCATGTGTGCTTCTCTTCTGCTGTGTGCGTGTGATCAAAGTAGTAATGCGCTCTGTACCACAGTGCGACGTGACTCAGTACAGTTTAAAGACTCTATTTGTTTGTACATATGCTCGACACCGCGGCATCCTCTGACTTACATGTGGTACAACAACACAGCACTTCATTCACAGACAGACAATTTGCCCTTCTGTATTTTCAATAAACGGACGACATAAGTTGCTCATACGAGCGGAGGCGGCTGAACAGACAATTTAAAGGAGAGAAAAAGAGGCACCAGCTCTCTCATGATGTCAGGAATTACCATTTTACTTGTCAAATCCTGGGAGCGTAGGCTCGTAGGAATCCACATGTCTGTGTTGTTGACTAGAAGTGGCAGGCTAATTTGTTTTTGAATTACTTTCAAGAAGCACAAACAGACCTCTGAACCTGAGCAGGGAAGGCTTGAGCTTGAGGCGAGGTAAGCTGTCATATATAAATATGTGCAGGTATCAACTATGAAGTGGCCTGCACTGTGTGTGTGTGTGTGTGTATCTGCATGAGCTGCACAGTTTTCCTCGTCAGTTAAAACTATCTCTGAATATTTTAGCTCCCATCATAGTGGATGTGCATACATATCAATATGTGATTTGACAGACAGTAACTGAAATGTAAAAATGTAATATTAATGGATTAGTTTCATCATTTTACTTGATGCAAGCAGTCATTTCTACCCGGAAATGAAAGAAAATCAGAATTACTTCACTATCAGTTCAGGAAGTCCAGAAGAGACAGAAGAAAGACTTACCACGCTTTCATTTTCATGTGATCATTTGATGCCCAGTAATAATTAAATCAACCATCTTAACTGCAAACAGACAAAGGTGGAAAACTACATATACTTCAATTCAAAAATACATATCCGTAAAACAACAATATTAAGGAGGAATGTACAATCTGTTATCCTGGACAATTCACAGCCAAAAATACAGAGATCAAATAACAAAGACTGTAATCTCTGAAGTCAGATATATAAATATGTACTTGTGCACTTTATATGACTTTGAGTCAAAGTAGTTAATAACTGCAGTGCCCTTTTTATTTAGGCAATTATTTTTTTCTACTCTTCTTCTCTAAAAAAGCTATTACACTTTTAAATATTAATAGAAATGTCTTTGGACTGTGATTAGGACTGTCAGTTAAAGAGCTGAATGCTCCGGGGTCATGTTTCAGGGTCATACTCTGGCTGCCTTTGTAAGTGAACCATGGTCATAACAGAAGCCATATTTGGCTCTATGAGTATTACTGAATGTAAAACGTGACAATTTTGTATCTGTTGATACCGTCACTGTTCAATGTGAAAAGACCATTTTTTTTAAAGAAGGTGAAAATCCTTGAAACTATCATACAAAATAATCCATAAAACACTTTTTATGGTTCTAACAATGTGTGTGGGTAGTTCAGAGCCTTGACTATCCCGTCTATGTCCACCTCAGTTGGTAAACTGTCAATAGCAAGGCTATCCTGCATGTTTCTACACAGCATACAGACCTAATCAAAGCTATTTTACTATTTTAAATGTAGCATAATCCAGGTTAATGCCCACCTGCCACTGATGTGTGTGCATCTGTCTGACTCTGTCCAGGTCACCAAAACTCAAAATGTGCCATGCTTTGCCTGAACGCTAATATCAACATGTTAATAATCACAATGCTAACATGCTGGTGTTTAGCACGTATAACTGTAATGTTCACTGGCAGAGTATGAGTGTTAGTATGTTATCCTAAGGATGGTGCACCGTTGAGATATTTCACTCAGATTCAAATGTTGGTTTTAGAGAAAAGTTCAGAGCACCATGTAGTCTACAATCTATTCAGTAGTTATTGGAATATGTTGACAGATTGACAGATTAGCATTGCCATCTGCAGTGCTGCTAGCATAGCTAAAACAGGCACTTGTAAATGACAGAATTTAAAATTCATGAGAATATCTCTCTCATGCAGCTCCTGTTATCTGTCTAAAGAAAGGAGACGGCTATTGTATATACAGAACAATGAAAGGAAGACTTTTCAGCTGACTTTGGTGTAAAGATTTAGATTTAGTATTTATCATCCTAAAAACTTAATCTGAAAACTTTTAATCCAAAATGCAGCTCTGCAAATCTCTCCGTGTCGTTTAAGATGAGGTCATGACTCATCGTCGGTCCACAGGAATCCTTAATAGATTTTTCCAGACAATTGCAGTTTAAAGTCATTAACCATGCGAGTGTATGCTGTCTATGCCACCTGTAATGTAAATTAGCTTGAATTAAATGCAGTGCCCTCCAATAGTGGCTAACCTCTGTGTCATTACATGGCACATCAACAGCAGGCTGGCAGAGAAAAAAAAATGTTTGGAGTCTTAAAGGAAGAAGGGGCTTTGAAAAAAAAGTGCTGAGACAAACTCCAGGAGAAGTTCTGTAGTTTATGAAAATGTAAAAAAAAAAAATGTAAATAATGTCTAAACAATATGGAGGAACGAGGACAGAGAAAGTGAGAAACTGATGACTGCGCTAAGATTACTCTTCATAATGGAATTGAATGGTGTGCGTGTACATTATGAGTTTCTGTGCCTGTGCAGAGTGTGTTTGTGTCCTTGCTTTGGGGGAGTGTAAAACATGCTGAGAAAATATTCATTGCTTAGCTGAGGGGAGTCGGGTTTGTGTTTGCAAAAGGCTGGAAAACATAATGATGTCTGTTTCATATTCACTTATTTGTACGATCTGTTTCTGAAAGGCACGGGTGGCGAGCAGGACGAGACGAGTTATGCGGAAAGGAGACAGAGGAAAGACGCAGACATGTATGCATGTAAAACCATTCATTACTGGCAGACAGGCATGATGAAAGCCTTTTAATGGAACCCTCCAAAGTGATGTAACATGCACTCTGGCAGCCATATTGGACTTCTGCAGCTCTCAGCATCCATTTTTTCAATGACCAGGATGTCTGAACATACTCTTATCATAGCCATAGCCATTTATTTATGTGCTTTTAAATTGCATTGCTGATTCATCAGGTTACTTATATGGTTTGAGATGCCAGGAACAGAAGTGGATGATTGTTCTTTAAAGGATAAACATCTATCTGTGTATTCTGTTGACCACAAACTTGTTTGTTCACACTGAAAATGGGTCTTAAGCATATATTTTTTAATATTTTTTTTATATTTTTACTCAAACAGCATTGAAATCACTCTTTGGGCCCTGTTTACTGAGGATGAGGAGATTTCACCGACTTCAGACCTGTTTCTGTTGTTGGTCAATGGTGCAATCGCTTTCTGCTGCCTCAAAATATCAATCTATAATCTAAATATCAACTAAATATGACCTGCGTTGTTTGGAAACTGGCAATGACCCTTGTGCTGTGCAGCATTTTGCACCAGTTGACCATCAGATTCTGGCCAAATAGGCTCAAAGATTTTTGAAAAGTTTTGATCGACCCAAAATGAAAAAAACTATTTCGAGGTGAGCAGCTTCTGCTGAAATGAGCTGGACACCATCTTGGAAAACTGTATTTTGTTCTCTTTTGCATCTGGCAACTTTCTCCAACAAATTTTGTGGCTTTGTGCCGTGCAGCGCTTCTTTTCTTTTCTTTCTTCCTGTAACAGTAGAGCCAAAGGTTACATGGAAAACATTTCCTGCCAACCGCTGCTTCATTTTTTCTTTGTTTGAAATAAGTTGTAGTACCACGATGTGTGTCTTTGCTAAGAGAGACAAGCCAGTGTCCGATAAGAAAAGCAGGACTGTGTCTTCAGACTTTATATCAGGCTCCCTCAAGTGTCCTTAAGCTAACTGTTCTCAGCACTCTGTGGTCTTAAATGACTTCAGAGAAAGAGACTGGTACCCAGCGAGCGAGGAGCTCCATGTCCTGCCTTTAGGGTACCGATTCTCAGCACGCTCTGGTGAACAGTGATGACGATGATGTTGAGGAAATGATGTGACAGCTGTGTGTTGATCATTCCAACATCCCGGCAGCATCTACGACCTCCCCACCGGATCTTTTCACAATGATCAGCTCAGATCAGCTCTTAACTCAGCCTCACTCCTGGACTCAGTCCCACTGCTGCTCCGAAGCTCCAGGACGAGACGTCTGGATACGATCGTGATGTCTGAGAGAGATGCTGGTACTCAGTAAGAGGAGCGTGACTGCGCGTTCAGGCTTAGTGTCTCATGCCCTCGAGCTTGCTGAGCTGGGACCAGCAGCCTGCAAGCCTCAAGCAGGGCAGCTCTCTGTACAACAAGCTTAATGATATTTTACTTTGCATACTAGAAACTCGAGGCCCAGTCAGCAGTTTGGGACCACATAGAAATCTGGAACCTCAGAAAATGTCGATTGAGTTTTGTATTTTAGTGCTTGTGGCTTGTTTTGGATCAACAGATTGTATCTCAAACACTACCTACAGTACAAATCCTCCCATTAACTGTTGCCTATGATTGTGAATGAAATCCTCAGTGGGTTCACTGCAATGCTGCAATTAACTGTGTCGGTTTTACGTCTGAACATTAAATGCAACCAGATTTTGATGATTTGTACTTGAAAGACATGACTGGAACGAGAGCTTTAATTATAGGAAATTAAAAGATATGTTCATCACTTTACCCCAAGAATCATACACTAGCTATAAATGTAAGTGTTACTGTAGTCCAAAAGATGTTATACTAGATTGTTTGCCTGGTTGGATAATAAGTAGGAGTCAGAGGTCAGATTATAATTATTATTATTATGATTATTTTACAGTTTTTCAGTGTTCAGCTGCAGAGTTTTATTATCTAGGCTGTATTCTTTAGCCTGGAATACATTTCCTGGCATTAAAAATAGTCACATAAAGAAAGCAGCACTTGCAGCTACTTTGCAAAACACCTTGGCTTTATATACCCACATTGTTTATCACATCACATACACTATCTGTTTCTACATCTGATGCTGAGATTCTTTCCAAAAATACTACCAGCGTGTTGTGGGTTTCAGGCTTCGTGTCGTGTCCCTCTTCTGTTTCTCACCTTTTACACATATAAGCCGCACAAAGTTTGACTTGACTTTTACTGGCTGGGAGAGGAGAGAAAACTTTGCCACGGCCTAATATATTAGTGGCAGAGAGACACAGTCTTTGCAGCTACTGGCTCACAAACCGTGTCTCTATTGTCTTTAGAGTGAGGCCAAACCTGGCTGGAGTGCGACTGTGCCAAACTCATCTACAATCTGTCCAAAGCGAACCACAACCCTGCAGATAATGGTCAGTCTCTGTTCCCCCTTTTGATAGTTTGTGGACAAAATGATGTCTTCGGCATTTTCAAGCAGATCAAACAGACCAGATATTATATTCTAAATGTTCATTGGTCTTTGATTGTGTTTATATCCTGTTTTTTTACTGTCCGTCTGCCCGTCGACTGTACACCTTCTGGGATATTTAAATGTGTGTTTAAAGAAATAAAATACTGGTAAAATAAACTCTCTGGCTCCTTCTGCTCAACATGTGCTCATTAGTCTCAAATCCTGCTGTTGGCCAGTTTGGTTTCGCCAATCGATGACGATCCAAACCAAACGGCACCACAACACAGCTAACCTCTGCCAGAATAAACTCGGCTAATGGGAGCCTGGCAGTTCCTGTCAAGCACATAAATGAATTTATTTTCCAGTTCATTGCCTCTCGATAAGAGTGAGATCATTTGTTTGGAAAATAAATCTTGTCTCGTTAGTACAGACAGATATTACATTAATTTCAGGGAGGGAAAAAAACAAAAAAAAACACCTCCGACTGTCTCATGAGTGTCTGCGCGAGTGTCTGTTAGACCTAAAATACGGTGTGTGTCGATGTGTGTGTTCAGACATGCTGATTCAGCGGCGCGAGGCCGCTTTATGGAATCTGTCATTGAAAAATACAACACATCCGCAGACTTTAAAGTCTGTTCCTCCTCTTGTCATAATGCAATCTCTTTCTCTCCTGGCCTGTCTGTCTTTCCTTTAACAACAAAAAGTCTGTCTTCTTTGAGTGCTGAGCTTCAGCAGAAAGACTCCAGACATAGATATAGGTATGAAACGTAGCAGAGGAATGTTCTGATATAAATAATGTGCGAGTGAAATGACGAGTGCGGGGGACTTGGCTTTTTAACCTGCAACAGAGAGACTTCAAAATCTACCTGGATACTATAATGAGACCACGAGAGGGCTGACCTTTTAACCAAGTCAACATATGGCATACTACACCTGCCTGTCTCTGTCTGGCTCGCACACAAAGCACACTGTCCATATGTGTGTAGGTGTGTGTGCGGGTGTGTGTGTGTGTGATCTTCAATCTCCAATATGTCCTCACAATGATAGAATAAGACACGTTCTGTAAAATGAATGGCTTGCATTAGATGAAGTTTTTGGAAAGAGTATAATAACGGAGCATTTCGAGTTTCTGCGATGTTTTATGAATGGACTGCATCATAATCATGATTAGCATCATAATGCTAATGCGTTTGCGTGTGTTTGTGCACAAACGGGTAAGTACAAAAGGTACCAATTATGAGGCGATCTGCCAAATGGAGCACATTGCAAATGTGTGTCTGTGTGTGTGCGTGTATGTGTGTGTGTGTGTTTGTGTCTTTGAGGTGCCCCGGAGGTATGAAATATTAGCAGACATGCCAAACTGAACATATTGTAGATTAGGGAGGTGGAGGAGGCTTGAGCAATCACTTGGCAACAATGTGTCTCCATCACCATCAGGGGAACAGATAACAAAGATGTTCAGCTCACAATGAATGAAAAAATAAATAAATTAGCACACACACACACACACACACACGCACGTCCTGTCTTCCTGTAGTTTGACATACTTGGTCTACTTTTGGTTTGATTGCACTTTTTATCGTTAGTGACTCATTACATGTTTTATATTCTGTCATAGGCTAATCTAAAGTTTGGAATGCTCCTCTTTGGTTGTAGAAAACACGGTGACACCTCAGTGACTCATCAGTAAAACCACATGGACACTCAGTGGAAACATAAAGATGTTTCATATTCTGATTAATTTTTAATACCAGCGTAAAAACACTGAAATCCGAGCAGTATTAGTGAGACTGGATCACAGATGAATGGATTTTATTCCAAATATGAAGTTTTATAACTGGGTTCAAGGACAAAGACCACACCTTGGAGTCCCATTTATTCATTCACTTCCTCTTCAACAAAGTTTTTGCATCCCCTCCCCTCCCAAACTATTTTTCCTTCTGCCTCTTTTATTGAAATACAGGAACCACAGGGGCTCTAATCCCATAGAGAGATGAAAAGATGGCTCCCCTACTCTACCTCCTCCTGGTTCCCTCCCATCTTTGTGCCACCAGCTGACTACGGTCCATCCCCCAACTTCTCCATCCATCAACAACCCAAATTTCCCCCCCTCCATCCCTCCATCCACCTACCCTTCATACCTTTATCCCTCACCCTCCACATCCACAACATGCAGTAAACCTGTCTAAATCCATATCCATATCGGCGTAGTCTTTGTCAGTGAATACATCACTGAAATAACTGAACTATTTGTTTAAGCAGCATGAACACGTGGCTGCATCACGTTTGTGTGTTGTGCATTAAATCTGAATCCTGCAGTGAAACAACATCACAGCCGGATAAACTGCACCCTCGTATCCTGATGTGGATCAAACACAGCGATGTGAGGATGCAACGAGCTCAGATGCCGTTGATAGAAAAGAAAATGTCAGCTGTTAAAGTCACACCGTTATTCATAATATGTCACGTTTCAGATGTTCATCCTGTCTGTCTCATACGTCTATCCTCGGCACCCACTGATGGTGAAACTCCAGTGTGAATGCTCTGTGAATGCACCTGGGGACGCTGTGTCCCTGTTTTCCATGCAGCCTTTTTTCTTTTCTGTTGGAAAATTTAAAGTAATATTTTTCTACGCCATTAATTTGCCATGGACAGTTATGTTCAGCGGCTCCTCTAAACTTTTAGCTGAGGTGAAGGTACGCAGCATATTTAGAACGCCATGGTAGAAAAGCATACATATACAGTATATTTATCATTTCGTATTCCTTTAAATTCACCATATTTTCCACACTTGAGCGGAATAATGCGCCCACAAGCACTTAAACAAAACTTATAAAACTAAATATATATTTCACCCTTCCTGTGTTGATGATATATTGGCGATTAAAATGGAAGAAATGTCTACCTGCACACCCACTGCACTTTACTGTGGGTGATCTTGACACAGTGTATCTTTAAGGTGATTGCGTCTTTCAAATAACCAGATACAAGTTTGTCAAGTTGGATTCAAAGTGCGACTTCATAAACAAATTCACGGCTGCAGATAAAAATGTATTCATCAGGCAGATAAGTGAAGCAACAAGGATATGAGACAACTTTTATATCCCATTATGGAGACAGAAGAGAGATGTCGACATATTCCAGGTTCTCTAACTCGATATGTCATGCTCCTTGTTTGAGTGCTTGTTGCTTTTCATATATTTGAGGAACAATCCATTGCAGGATGTTTGAGAGAGCAGACACATAACATTCTGATTACTTTAAAGGTGATTTTGCCAGACAGCAGGAATATATTCACCAGATTTACATTGAGACAAAAAGTGGAGAGCACGAACGGAGGAATGTGTGCGGTTTATTTGCAGTAAGTCAAGCAGCAGGTGACACACAAGCTTGACAGAGTCAAGTGTGACAACTGTGTAGTTTAGGCCGGCACATTGCTCTGAAAATACCAACTGGTACCACCCCAAAATGTACATTAAGCCAGTCCAGCATATACTTTTCATGTCTCAGTTAGGCAAAATGTGACAATGACCTCCTTTAGTTTCAGTCAAATTAGCAGTAATCCACGTGACAGTCACAGTTGGTTAGTAGGACAAACTTGGTTATGTTTAGTTTGGTTCAGAGAAGTGTTATGGTTTAGATTAAAATGCAACACTGGTTAATACACATGCCGGCCCACTGTGTGCTTGTCACTCGGGTGATGTGGCCTCGCGCCGACTGAAGCTGACTGAAACCTCATGAGTTTATTCCAACATTGGAAATCTCACTGCAACAGTAACATCACTTGAAATGTTGTTTGGGGTGAGGCCAGAAAGAGCTGCTTAGGGGAAAAATCCTCCTGGTTCAGGGAATGGACTGAACAGCTGCAGGGAGAGTGTATTGAGAATATATTTTAAGACCAATGGGCCTTCCGAGAAATGGATGTTTGTTTTTCGGGGTAACAGGCTTTCAGTCCAATGACGTGACACCTTCACTCATTTAACCCTTTGAACTACAGGCAGATTTTGCCTGGTCATCTTATTATTTACAGAATTATGACATAATCACACGTTATTTTGCAGAGTTTGGCTACTCAGAAATGCCATCAGCTGAATGTTGGAGTGTTAGCGTACAGGTAACCGTTTTTAGTCCTTGGTAGCACTTATAGTTCAGACATTGTGATGCCGTTTTATTCGGATATGCTTCAATACACAGACAAAGTAAAATTCAAATATAGATTATAGATTAGGGTTTACATCCATGTCCCTATAGAAACAACAGTGATTTAAAATACTAACATGTTCACAATGACAATGACAAAATAAGTGTGATTTCATTTCAGTTGGACTTTAAGCTAATAAGGACATCCTACAGGGCTCTATCTGTATGGCTGGGCTGCCTTTTCTCTGAATTAGCATTTCAGACGGATAATTTGCTGTTTTTGACACAGAAATCCGACTCACTGGCCAAAAATCAACAACAAAAACTCAACCCACTCATGCTAATGGCTGTGACTATCACCCAGGCTGCTCTCTGTTATTTCATCAAACATACTTGCATGTCACCAATTAAGATCTTCAAATTCTGCAATAAAGACTTTCTTTTTGCCCTGAAATCACTCTCTAGCTGAATATTTTGGTTAGAGTGAGGGCCGAGGCTGCCCACTGAGGCCGATGAATATCCAACAGATTGTTGGTGACTGGCTTATTAGTCCAATTCAGCCTGGAGCTATGCAGTGATTCAGGGGTAGTGTAAAAACTGCAACACTGTGTTCTGACTTCTCCTGATCCAAAGACAAAAGTGGCTGAGCTGTACTTGACACCATAAATACAGAAAAATGGCAAATATTTTGAATTTGCTTAGCTATTAACAGTCCAATGTCAATCCTATGATTGTTCATACTACTTCTTTGTACTAAACACAAAACAGAGCTGATGCTATTATAGTTTTTCAAGTTTTTGGACATGCACAAAAAACTGGACAAATGGAATAACATTTAAATAGCACGGAAGAAAAAGTTATAACAATTTATCCTGAAGGGAACATTAATGTAGGAACTAATCCATCCAAAGAAACAGTGGATAGCAATGTGTCACCTTTTTGGTGGGAAGTAGATAAGACAAACCTTTATTGGTCATAAAACTAATATTTGGTAGAAAAGTCAGTGGATCGCTGTCTTTAGTCACAAGTCTTTAGGGTTTATTGTAACTATATATATTTAGAACTGACAAGACTTTGCAGAAGTTCTGCATGATGAACACAAAATGTGTTGCCAATTTCTTCAAGACACTGAACAGGACTTTCGGTGCTGTTTCATACTGTTTTGGACAGATTTGTAATTTGTAAGCTTCAGGCACCATAATGAACCTGTCCAGCGTGCCAGAAATAAGAGGTGTTGGACATGTATTGTAAGATGATAGATCTGATAAGGTCAGGTACGAGCTAATACAGGGTGTTTATCTTGTTTCCTGTTGAGGTAAAATGAAGAACCTATCACACACGTTAGCCGACTGTCTGTTGGAGCAATGCAACACTATCGGACGCGTCAGCGATGACATTAATCGTGCACTCTTGGCTGTAATGCATGCTGATTCACAGGATACATTAAGGCCAGGGTATTATACTGGAGTTAATACGGAGAACAACTCCATCTAACAGCATTATAGTGCAGGTAATGTGAAAGAAAACGATCAGCAAATTCTCAACAAGGAAATCTCCTTTTCAGCCTCAAGCTAGCTCAGATAACCCTGCCTGTGCACACACACACACACACACACACACACACACACACACACACACACACACACACACACACACACACAGTCCTAATAGAGTATTATCCTGGCTGTAAGCTCTTAGATTTTCATGCTGAAACATTTAGCCTGCCTATTAATACACTTTAATAGGGGTCAATGCTACTGTGTCAAGAGAAAATACACACATAGACTCCCAGTCTCTGCTCTCAGATCCAATAACTTGCAGGCGCACACACACATGCACGTGCACACAAACACACACGAATGAATGTTAGACTGTTAGAAATCACTGATGTTCGTGCGTCATATAGTACCTATTGCAAACAGAGAATCTTTCAGTACACAGCAGACCTTAAACTTAACTGACATGAGTGATCTGATATTTACTTTCATACAGTTGTAATATTTAAATGGCATGTATGGAAAGCTGTTTTTATGCATTCATGACACTAACGCTAACTGTAATGGAGGCCTTAAACAGCTCCATCAATAACTGACTGCGACTCCAACCATTTAAGAAATTGTGCTACCACAACGTCCTTCAATCCAACAGCTGTCAGGGAAAATATATATCTGACACTGAACTGATTTTATATGCATGTTGTTGGCTGTTCCATTAAACCTAAGCATTTCTATCTAGCTATCACGAGGTGTGATTCTTCTTCATAGTTATTTTGATCATTGGCACCAACTATCTGGGTGTCAGCTGCAACCTGAGGTCAAAAGTGAGAAAAAATAACGTCTCAGAAATGTATTAATTTCTCTAAAATGTAAGAAAAATAGAGACATACCTGGAAGCTGGGTGTGTCTGGAAAGAGTTCTGATGAACCAAAATGTCAAGTTACAACCCGTGAATTCAAAACAATGAGCTGAAAGGTGATAAAATGCCCCATGAGTGAGGCGAACAAAGTGCTAATTATCTGTGGGCTCATCACTACAAGGATCCATTTACACATACGAGTAGTTATTTCATACATTGTTCATGTACAAATAATTAAAACTGATAATAGCAGTTTGATATCACAAGGACACACACACACACACACACACACACACACACACACACACACGCACAGAATACTGGTTAATTCAGCCTTTACTGGAGACCGAATCAGGTTAAAAAAAAGTAATTAACTCATAATAGCTCCAATCACACAGCCAATTAACATGATGTGCGTGGGTGCTCATGTAAACATGAGTTATTGTGCTTTTCTATGTGGCTGTGAGCGTGAATGAAAAAACGTATAGTACAGTTGCGTACAGACACATAAACGAAGGACTGTATATGTTTGTTTGGGCGTTCCCGTGTGATTAATTCTCTGTGTGTGTGTGTGTGTATCCTTCCTGGTGTGTGTGGATAAATTAATAGATTTTTTTTTCTTAGTCAGGGTGTATTGGGAAATTAGACTTACAAAATTAAGTGTGATTGCCCTAAAGGCCTTTTCCATTATTACTTAAAACTGTTGCCAGTATAGACAGCTTGATAGAGGTATACATGGGGCAATGAGGCTAAATGTAGCTTGAAGAAAGGAAGAGAAGAACTAAGGAAAACGAGAAAAGGAAAGTTAAATGGTCATTCAGTCAGGCTCTCTGTCAGTCAGTCAGTCAGTAAGGCTGTCACTCTCTGACAGTGTGGAACAGAGCACATTACAGCAGCAGAGGCAGAGTTTGTTGATCTCAGTGAATCAGATCTCAGCTGCCGTCTGGCTGTTTGCTGCCTGCTGTCAGTCACTTTCCCAAACACAACAGCTTATTTTTCTGTGCACTGCAGTGATGGCAGACGTGGAGACAGGAAAAAGAGGCAGGCTAACACACACTGTCCAGAGTTCATCAATCAAACAGTAGTGTTTTGCATTACTGGCTGAATTTCAAGGCTGTCTGAAGGCTATATGATGATACAGCCCTGAAATGAATTTCAAATAGGTATTGATATACTGGTGAATAATTTCACTAGGAAAATAAGTTACTGCCTGATATTAAAACCAAACCACACAAACTAGGAAAGTACTGGAAGAGTTCAGCAAGTTTTCAGTTCTCTTAACATTTCCAGGCTGATTTTGACGTTATCCCCTCTTTGATTCATTCCAATCATGTCAGGTGCAAAGGTATTCAAAGGTACTTACTGAATATTCATCTGCCTGAAATGTTCAGGAGTCGCTGCTTGTAAGCAGAGGTGACGCAGCAGAATATGGCTATGCTGCACAGTTTAACAGACCAGTGTTAAGCAAGTATGTGAACCTCAGCCCGCCCACTTGACTACTGAATGTCTCCTGGCAGCAACAAAAAGAATGTGTCCAGCGTCAAAGACTTTGTTACTATAGAAGTGTTGAAGGACGTGCTTGAACAGTGTGGAAATGTTGAAAATACACCAAACCTTTAATGGAGACTGAGCTACTGCTCAAATCAATGGAAACATGAAAAATGTGCTGAAATCCAGCCTAGCCAAATCGATCCATGTTCTCCCATTGCACAGTCAGTTAATGATGACATTATTTCCAAACTAGACTGCTCAGAGAATCCAAACTGAAGAAACATCATAGTTGATGGGCACATATGGAACAAAGCCTTAAACGTTTTGACTGAAGCAGCCTGTCGACAAACATGACTTGCTTGAGCTAGAAGGAAAAGATGGAGTTCAGTCACTTTAATTTGCTGGCTGCATTTTATTCCTCAAGAATGCGTCCATGCTGTATGGACTGCATTTACATCAGGCTGAGATGTCACCACAATGGCTGATCAGCCCGCCGGCCACCAAATGTGGCCTGATGCTGTAACATACTGGGAATTGAAAGCAAAAGTAAAAGTAATTCAGAAAATGTGCTGACGTTTTTTTTTTTTTTTTTTGCTTCCCACTGAAGTAAATCGCTATAAGAAGCTAAGTGATAAAACATCACTTAAGGGTAAATAATGCATTGATGGGGACTATTTTCAGGGGCAGATTAATAAGAATTTGGTGCTCTAGTGAGTACAGCAGCAGGGTGGTGTATGAGGGATTGCCTCAAAATAAACTACAGCAGCTATGTTCATCATAATGAAGGAACATGTCATCCGGTGCAACACTGTGGTGCTCATAGATGTATTTTTAATAGATTTTTGGACAGAAATGGAGCTCTGTGGTACAGAGGAGGATCTTAGGCTTTGGGTACACAGAGAATATGTGTTAGCAGGATGCATGCATTGTTGGATTTGGTCTTTTCATGGGATGTGTTGACATAGGATATCGCCTCTGACCGTATGGACAAACTGTATAGCTACAGAGGTCAACTTGCACACTGTCAGGTCAGTTTACATGTACAGGAACTCCGTCAGCCGGTTAGTTCATCCGGTATTCAGTCCCTCAGTTAGTAAGTCAACAAACAGTTGGTCAATGAGTGATTTAGCAATTCAGTCAATTAATCAGTCTATCATTCTCTCAGCCAGCCAGTCAATGACCGAGACATTTAGTCAGCCTGCCAGTCCACTTAGTGAATCCATTTTCATTATTCTACATGAATGTTTCCTCCTCGCCAATGTTAATCATGTTAATGTGCTGAATATAGAACAGTTAGGGCGACTGCCAAATGCTAATAACTGACTGAAGTCTGAAAATACACACCAGCACAGACAGAGCTGGTACTGTAGGACAAAACAGAAGGAGGAAGAACTCTCTGCTTTTGTCCTTTGTGTCTGTCCTGGTGTGCACGTGTCAAAATACAAAGGCAATGAAACAAAGGGGGAATTAGACACGTATTTCAGCGTATAGCAACAGCATCATGGAATCATACCTACACACACGAGACAGACGTTGGTGCACTTTGTATCCTGAGCGTCACACTGCTAAAGAGCGAAAACAGCCTCTACATGACACACACAGAGCTGTGGCTGGCAGGGGGCATGTCCTGGAAACAACTTGAAGCCTTTTTCCCCCCTTGTTTTCTCTTCTTATTTAGTTGTAGCCACCCAAGGCGACACACACAGAGGCAAATACACACACTCTTATTTAGTTATGCCACCCAGGGCGAGACTTCTGCATAGCATCTGTCCAACATTTATCTGCCCTGACGCAGCCCCTCAGCGAGAGATGGATGAGATGGAGGAGGACGAGAGAGATAAAGAGGAGGATAATGCAAAAGGGAGGGGGTAATGAGTACGGAGAAAAGACAAGAAAAGGGTCATAGGGCAGAGAAAATGTGAGGAGAAGAGAAGAGATTGATGAAGACAAGGAAGGCGAGGGATACACTGAAGGATATGAGGAAGGAGGAAGAAAGTTGGGAATATGATGGCGATGAGGGAAACAAAGGAAACATGGAGAGTGGTGTGGTTTTACAGGACAACGAAAAAGAAAATGAAGTTGGGGTTTGGTCAAGAAACAGTCCCTTGCTGCCAGTTTGGATGAAATTCTTTTTCAAAACCCAAATAATAAATTTGCTGCTTTGCTAGTTTGGACAGAAGCTTTTCATTGTTATTCCTGGAACAAATTACCCAGAATCCGTTCCAAGACTCTTTGAGGTTTTTCATTCTAGTTTTACCTCATTTATCTTTTCATAGTTTTTATAAGACAGTTTACCGTAACTCAACTTCACTGATTAAAGAAGAAGCTATGGAAACCACTAATTTGACGTGCAGAAATGGTTTGAGTCTGCGGTGCATTCATGGAGCCAGTCACAACACTACATCTCCCACTGACTGACTCTATTTTGCACAGCTTGTTTGGACAGAAGGATTCTGGGATTGTTGGTAAACTGCCTGAGAAGGGAAGACAGCTGTATTCCAAATGAGGACGACTTTTCCTGACTAAAGGATTAATAGTGTGTCTGTTTGAGTCTTAGTTTGTCATCGCACTTCATTTTAGCCAATTACCCAGTGAAGCTTCTCCTTTTTTGGTCTAATTGGTTAAGCCAATTCTGGAAAACAGCCGATGTGAGGTGCAGCGGATCTGCACATCGGCTGTCTAAACTGGTGGAACTCCATTTTTTTTAATTTGCCCTTGTGGGCTCAAACAGGGTCCCAAAACAACAAATAAATAGCACCCGTTATATACAACCACATATAGCTTGTGAATTACACGTGTGGGTTCAATCTGCTCATAAAACATCCCGTGTAACCCTATGGGTCATGGTGGCCTTAAGTTTTAAGTTTTTTAGGCTGTTGGTTGGACAAAACAATGAGGACATCTTAATGTAATGAACAATAAATAAACAATAGTTGGTTATATATTTCTCATCAATGTAAAAAGAAGCTTTTGCTTTCAGCAACTAGCTTTTCCTTTACCACCAACCATCAAAGAAATTAAAACTACATTTATTTAAGACATATTTAATAACTATCTATTTCCCCTGCAAAGAATTTCACATTTTCCTCTTCAGACTTTATCAGACTGTGTGGCTAGCTTAGCTGAAAACGCCCCTGGTCAAACACTGTGAGAGGACAGACGTACAGCGGGGTTGCCGGTGGCCACTGAGGAGCATTCCAGCACACTTAACCCTGGGTTAACTGGCCACCACCTGGGGGAAATATTTGGCTCTTTATCATCTTCACTGTATTGGAGCTAGTCATTATTATGTAATGTACAGATGGTTTAACAGAGCGTTTTCATGGAGAGCAGCTGCCTGCTGCGGCAGTTTGAAGCCCTCCATAAAGCTGAGGGGACATGCGGAGCTGGATGACAGTTTTATGGCGGTCTGTCACTTTGAGCTATCCCTTTAACATTACACACGTGTCAGTTGATTGAATTGTTCACATACAAATATCGATTAGGGAAGCTTTAAAATCAAATCAAATCAAATCAAATCAAATTTTATTTGTATAGCCCAAAGTCACAAAACACATTTTGCCTCAGAGGGCTTTACAATCTGTACAGGGAGTGACACCCTCTGTCCTTAGACCCTCGGTCCGAGTGAGGAAAAACTTGCCCACAAAAAAACCCTTTTAACAGGGAAAAAAAATGTGGAAGAAACCTCAGGAAGAGCCACAGAGGAGGGATCCCTCTTCCAGGACGGACAGACGTGCAATGGATGTCACATGTACAGAACAATCAACACAAACATATTGTACAATTACAATCAATTACAATAAATGGTGAGGTGATTGCAGTGCAATGCCAACTTTAATTGTCGACCTGAGACAGAACACAAGTCCCTCGTGGGTAAGACCCTTCCTCTGTTTTCTTTTAAACACGTCTAATAGTTACCGTACAAATTATAAAGCTTTATGAAAAAAGAAAGACAAGCATTTGTGGATTGGTAAGACTCAGCTGTTAATCTAACTGAGAGGAGACTTAAAGTGATTAAGAAGTGATTTAACAGAGTACAGTACCTGACACAACTGTAAGAATCTGCTGGTACATCTAAAGAAGACTGCTGTGTGAGCTTGTGTTTGACTTAGTCTGAGCGGTCTAACTGAGTGTTTCTGTGTATATATGACGAAGAAGTCACAAAGAAAATGGTTTTACTGAAATAAAAAGATGAATACGTGAGATGCAGCCCACCCACATTCATAGAGAAACTAATTAATGTGGAATGAATGCTGGGGAATACTTAATAAAACTAATATGACTTCCCCTGTCTGCCTGTAACCTTTGAAGACTGTTTTCTCATTCAGAATGAATAGCAAAACCAAGCCAGAGGCTCCGCTAGCTCTTTACACTGACACTTATTAATGCAATATATTACTACTCTGAATTTAGCACACTCTTAAACACACATGACACTTTGTATATTCATACACAGTCTGAAAGGCCAGTTTCTGAAATGTCAGATGTCACACAGGGTGTGTGTGTGTGTGTGTGTGTGTGTGTGTGTTGGGGTTAGTGTGTGTTTGATTACATTTACCACTATTCTCTCATGTCTTTTATTCAATGTTTTAATGTGCTTGTTTTGTAAATGTGTCCGATGGGTATAATTAAGGAATAAATCTTCCCGTTTTGTCAATTAGATGTGTGACCATCTGGTATTTAACAGCCTCCACTGCCTGTCTACACACTCATTGTATCATTGATGTATGTTCAATGAGTGTGTGTGTGTGTGTGTGTGTGTGTCTATATTGAACTACAGGAAACATCACGTTTGTGTAGGAGCATTACATCAAGCAGAATAACTGATGCAGCGGCTCATTAAAGTCAGTTTTTTATATGCTGCAGTCTTCGACTGACTTTACATTCATTTCATATTAATACACAGAGTACACTGCAGCAGGTAATGCTCAACTATGATCGTTGACACACAACAGACAAATGAATCATAGAATTGATCACAAACGTACGTTGTTGCAAGACTTGACCAAGTCAAATGTGAACTAAAGTGATGGAAACAGCTTCACGTCAGAGGAGTGGCTGAGAAAAAAGTCACTTTGAGGGTTTTTCTTTTAATACTTTGAATTGAATGTTTTCAGTGATTTACATTGAATAAATGCCCTTGGTAAGTAGCCATGTAATACTGTAAATGGGCTGTATTTGCAGCCAGCTGTTCATTATTGTTAATTAATGATCAGCTAATTACAACCCTGCACACCATTTGAGTCACTTTTGTCTCCACTAGAAATATGAATATATCCAGTGGAGACAAACAGTTTCTCAGGACGTAATAATTTTCATTTGACGATGGTTCTAAAGTGCCATCCATGAGTTTATGAGTTTTTAATTGTCGGCAAGGTGACATTGTTGTTTCCAAAATAAAACTGGCTCCTCATCTCATGTGGCCATGCTTAAGATTTGAATTTAAAGTTTGAGCAAATAAACTTAACGCAGAGTTAACGGAAGCTGTTAGAGAGGTAGGATGAAATAAGTACTCGGTTACAGTTAGAGGATCTTTGTTGTCAACAGTTGCTTAAAATTACAGAATGATTGCAGCCGTGGTTACTAATTTTGACTCTTGATTGGAAACAGGAAATGAACAACATCCACCCATCCTCACCTCCTCCTGAATAAAGTCATAATTACAGCGGACGACACAGGATTGATTTGAACACTTGCTGAAGCTTGTTCCCATTTTATGCAAGAAAATAAGGAGCATCTGATGCCTGCCTTTCTCAGGACGCCTGTGTTTCTAGGTCAAATCAAATATGTGAAGGGTCTGTAATGTTTCCTTGTACTTCACCCACCCAGGATGTGAGGCGATGTCACACTCACTGTGGACACACAAAGGCAATACAAATCTGACGGTCACCCAGAACTGTAGCTACACGTGCAGCACAGTTTGGAGTAATTTGAAAAGTCACTGCAAGTGAACGACTGGCAGCAGCTGGACCTCAGTGCTGTTATGAGTGAAATGTGAGCCATTGAACCACCGATGTTAATGACAGAACAGCTGAAAACCATGGCTGAAATGCAGGCAGGAAAAACAAAATAGGGACAATCAGAGCTGTAGGGTGTCAGTGTTCATGAGGTAACTGGGTAAAGTTGTCCTTTAAGTATATTTAAATGGTTTCATACGGAGCTGGAGCCCTTCTGGAGGCATACAGGGACATGCCAGATTTCTAAATATGGACTCTTAACATTTTCACCCCATTTGAAATAATGAGATTACACAGATTGTCCATTGGGAGGATGGATTCAGTCTTATGTTGGCTCTGATTCATTTTGGCTCCCTTTCACTTGTGTTCTGTAGTTTTTATAGAAACTGTCCATTTGAATTTAGAAATTAATGAGACTGTTAAAGTTGTGTCTGCTTTTCAGAACTCAGGACCAAAGATGCTTCCAGTCTTCAGCTCCTCTCAGTTGCTGCCAGTCACATTAACAAAAAAACTGACTCATTCACACTGAAGTCAATGTTAACAAGGTCAGCGCTGTGTGACCAAACTGTAACACTGTCCCCAGGGAGCACTGTTGGTTGAATCCCTTCAGTGGTTGCCCATGAGCGGAGCACAGAACGGCCAGTGGATCGTCTCAGTGTTTAAAAATGGAAGACGTCATTGAAAGGAGATACGAGTTAAGATGGAAATGATGTTCCACCTAGAAAGGGAACCCAAATAACTGGACAGGAAAAGGTCAGCCGCTGGACCACGAGTGAATATTTCAGCAGCCGTGTCAGATAAACAGATGCCTCTGTCTCTGCTGTGTTTGTTGTGTTGCTCGTCAAAGTCCTAACATATTGATGTTGATTGTGCTGGCAGTTTATTGAATAGGTGTCAGAATTTCTCACTGTCTGTGTCCGGGATAATGATGGAAAACAACATGTGGATGAGGACAGGTGGAAGGAAAAACAAACACACACACAAACAAATCTATAATTATCCGGGTTTATGTCATAAAGTGTGTATGCACACATCAACACGCTGCACATAAATCAGCTTTACCATGTAAATAAGCTATATGATAGAGGTTGTGTCTTTCTGTCATGGAGCAACCTTTTGCTACCTTTTGGTTGCACCTCTGCATACTAACACAGGAGCAGCCTATCAGCAACGAGGATTTTTACTCTATTACTTTGCATTCATTCAGAAAGTATTAGCCCTTTGATACCTGGCTAGAGGCTCAACACTCCCCGATGCAGCAGAGGAAACTGAAGTGGAAGGAGCCACTTTGTGTCTCAGGGATCAAAATATCCTGCAGGGCTTATGACCGGCTGCTTGTATGTTATCCCTTACGGTATGTACTTGAGACGCAGTCTGTCAAATTCATTTTGAAGGGATTTGCCATGAACAGTTACAGTAAAGCGGTCCAACAGTGAGTTTATGTTGAATGAGCTGTTGAATGGATTTGGCATTGAATAGATGTGAAGTGCTGGATGGTAAAGGTATCTAAACCCTGTTGGATTTACTCAGCTGAAAGCAATACTGGAACTAATGCAACCGTAATGTTAAATCTGCCTCTGTTTTAACCCAACTTGGTTGAATCGGCATAAAAATTACAACCAAAACATGAAATAGACTTAGATTTCTTGTGCTGCTCATCTCAATTAGTGCTGGGATGTTTTCAGAATGAGTCAATTTCCATAATCCCCCGTATAAAAATGTCCAACTTCACAGCAGAAATAAACACGTCTTTTTGTCTCGAGCTAATTTCCCCATTCATGGCAACTGTACTAGGTCTGAATTACAATCTAACTCACCTCTTCAAATTTTATTAAGGCTTAAAGTTATGCATAATTAACAGTGTGCAGGTTTGACTGACAGGTGAGTGCTGTTACTGGCAGCTTGTTTCACATCTCTATGCATTTTTAGATCAGCCGGGAGGTGGAAGACGCAGGACAGCCAACACGGGCTTGACCAGAGCCACCGTATTACGGATATGACATCCTTTATATTCTTTATACTGCCTACAGTCCGGTAACTACACCCTGTTTTAACCACACTTTTAATTTTGGCACCATGGGAGCATCTAATTAAGATAGTTGTTCAATGGATCGTACTGGTGACAAATACAATTGTGCATTACTTAGTTGGGTGGCGCCAAGACACAGCAGAAATTACACAAGGCCACCAAGTGCACTAATGAATCAATCAGAAGACTGTGAGTGATGCCAGTCAGAAACAGAGAGTCTCTTAATGTTGATGTGTCAAAGCAGGAAAATCACAGGTATTATATTATGGGTATATTATAGGTACTATAACATTAACAATGTCTCTCTGCTGTTTACTTCCATATGTACTGCCATACTTGCTATATTGAGTGCATAAGTCACACTGTCAATTATGGCAAGATGCAGAGTACTGTGACGGTTGGTGCTGTCAAAAAACTTGAGTGTTGAACACTGGATGCTTCCAATCCATAATGGTTCCCATTCCGGCTACAGCGGCAGGGTGGGACCACTGTAATGTGAAAATATATATATACATGTAAACAGCTTCAGTAAGCCACCATGGTGATGAGCACTGTGCACAAAATACCTGAAAATGAAGCAGCTATTTAAATCTGTGCTTTTCTACAGCATGTAAAAATGTCTCTCCGTACACACCCAGAGGCTCATGATCAGGTATAATGAGGCATTAAATGAAAGCCTCTGTGTGGGTGAACAATGGATGTGCTTCATCCTACTTATTTACAGTAATTGGGTCACAGTGCACATGTAAACTTAGTGACACGTGCAGGTGGATTAAGTATGAAGACAGTAACTGCTCCCGTGCAGTGTGTCTTCGTACTTTAGCTGTGCTGATTCTTACTAAAAATGAATCATTAAACAAAATTTGATCTGGATGCATAGAAGGCCCAATGATTTCTTTACACCGTAGGTTGGTGTGCTGTTGCTGAAAATACCCTAAAACAACTAAGTCGACCAGTTAATTGGTTGTTTAAATATTTAAAGAGCTCTATTGGATTCCATTCTATTTTATCCTACGTCTATCTAGACTTGGGCGAGAGATCGAGAGATGGAGGGATGGAGGATGAGGGAGGAACATTTGAATGAAAGTAGTGAGCGGAGAGAAAGAGAGGAGGAGGAGGAAGAGGAGGTGGAGAGAAGAGAGGCAGACGCTGTCTATGTGTCTCTGTCTTGTTTTAATGATTTGTACGGGTGAGAAACCTCATCCTGGTAAAAAATAGCACCAACCTTGTTTTAGCAATGTGCTCTGAGTCATGCAACAACCTGTTAAATAACAAGCTCTGGTGGATATACAGAGGGAAAGAGAGAGGGAGGGAGGGAGGGGGAGAGAGGAGGGAGAGGAGGTGCAGTCTTACTTAAACAATATGGTCTGAGTCATGCATCGACCCATAACGCTGGATGTGAAAGTAGCGTGATTATACAAAATCAAAGACTCATTTGTTTCCATTCACCTCGGTTTGCCGTGTCCCACAAATAACAGACACTTCTGGCATCACACATGAATCAGTAGCTGCTTGTTACATAATTAGGAACGACGTTGCAGTTTTTCTCTGATCCTTTATTGTCTTTCCAAAAGTGCTTTGAGGGGAATGTCACAGTGCTCCCAAACTGGGTGTGGGTTGCCCTTCCAGCTTCGGCCTGGACTCATATGAATAGTTTTTATATAGCACCTTTCTCTCTGCTGACCACTCAAAGTGCTTTTACAACACTTGTCACATTCACCTATTCACACGCTGATTGCAGAGGCTGCCATTCAAGGTGCCAACTACTCATCAGGAGCACCAGGAGCTGTGCAGCGTTTCCCATCCAAAGTGCTCACAACAATACTGAGCTCACCCACAGACATACATTCACACACAGATGTCACAGCCATCAGAAGCAATTTAAGGTTCAGTATCTCGCTCCAGGGCAGAGCGAGTCCCCAGTGAACCGCCGACCCTCCGATTACTAAGACGAGCCGCTCTACCACCTGAGCCACAGCTGCCCACACACTTAGAGGCGACAGGACAGCGATGCTGTACAGTGAGAAATGGGTTAACCTGATGAGCAGTGATGAGCAGACAAACAAACACCAACTGAAACATTACCTAAATCGATGCCTGCTCAGGGTAACGTTTTGGCAGCAGCTCTGGTGAAGAAAAGCCTGCAGCCCTTGGGCCAGACTTGCACTTTTTGACGTTACGCTCTGCTCATGCCAACACAAAGACAGTAATTAGGCTGTGTTAAGCTACGATCTATTGTGTTCGTGGAGGATGCCAAACTAAAGAACATCTCGTATATACATCCCATATGCAACACAACTGTAAAATCACAAACCCAAGTCACTGCTTTCACTATTTCAGCCTGTTCGGTCCACGGAGGCTTGTCGGTGAAATATTTTCCTGTCATTCATGTGTGTGGGGGAGTTGGCTGACTCACGCTTTACGCGCCCCAAAAAATGCAGGAGCCAGGAGAATGTTTTGGGCATAAATGGGGCACCATCTTGGAACACTGCATCCAGTTCTCTTAATACTGTATATCCATAGAAAGAAGCATAAATATACAGCAGTCTGTTGGATACAAGCTAAATGAGTCAGAAATGTTCGTGTGTGTGTGTGTTTCCCTGTTTTTTCGGGTGACACATAAGTTGTGTAACATTTGGTGTGGCTACAATGGAAAGAGGCTCTGCGTGCCCTGTCCTCAGTCTGCAGTAAAAAAACTTAAGAGGTCGAGAGAGGGAGAGACGATCAGAAAAAGAATGACACAACGGCAGCGAGAGGTATTTGTAATGGTCTATAATTAATGGGCGTACCATTAATCACACTCTCATCTGACCTAATGTCTCACTCTGTGGTCCCAGACAATGGCCAAAGGGGCTGTGTGTGGGGTGGGTGGTGTACAGTATCTGTCTGTCTTTCTGTGTGTGTGTGTGTGTGTGTGTGTGTGTGTGTGTGTGTGTGTAATGAGAAAACAGGTTGTTTGTGTAGCAGCAGTTAATGAAATGGGTGGTTATCAAGGCAAACAGGCTTCATTAAGTCCAGCGTAATGACCTGTGTCACATTTCATATGATCCTCACTCTGTCTCACTTCTCTTTCTCTGTCTCACATCTCTCCGTCCCTTTTCTCCTTCACTCACCGCCACCGAGCACTTTCAGGGAAATCACCCTGAAATTACATTTTTACTACAGCTGCTCTCCAAAATTCGAGGACATTTTCCAAATCATCGTTCTCACGTCCGTGAGCTGGTGCTTCTTTCACACCATGTTGATTTATTAATACTTGTCAGCCTTTTAGTGCTATTTACAGGTGATACTTCCCATAGTCTCCATTAGGGGTATCACCATGGACAAGTTTTATGTGTGAAGTTTGTCAACACAGATCTTCAAATCTTTTAGTCTTAGACTTGTTCTACACATCACTCTATTCAAGTGACTTTTGCTCTTCTTAGAAATGCTGTCCTGGGTGTCGCACTAGAGGAAAGGTCATGTTGTCATCATATTTCATTGATGAATTGCTGTGAAATTAGTAAATCTCTGTCTAGTTCAGGATACTTGCCTACAGTTTTCCAAAATGACGGGCATCCAGGGGCCAGTTAACAAACATGAGAGGACATTAATGAACATTAGGATAATTGATGTGACAGAATAAGAATATTTCAGTCATATCTTCTATTTTTGTGTTCTGCCTGGTGGGGAAGCTGCACCCAAACTAGCATGTTTTGAGCCGTGGTGGTGGCATACAGCAGTTATCATTTGTTTTTTTTCGGTCCATCTGTCCATTTTTCATTGATTTAACTGCTTCCACTGTCGACCTTTCGACGTTTGCAGTCCTCACTCCTCTTTGCCGAGAGGTAGATGCAGTCACATGGGTCAGATGTGCGTGAACTCTTAGCAGAAATCATCACGCGCACTGCACAGATTGCTGATGTGCAACTTTCAAAGTAACATCCAGGACATTATTGAGCATTGAGCATTTTAGCATTTAGCAGCAGAGCTAAGAGGAGCGCTTTGGAGTTTGATTCATCAGATGGACGGAAACACGAGAATCCGACGTCATACACATTCACAGCAGTTTTTCTTTGCAAGTAAAACACAGCGATATTTCAACAGATCAGACTTTTGGATTTAGGATGCTCATGAATTAATCTTCTTTTGTGGTCACCTGAAGCAGCACTAGAGACAAAATCACCGACAGCAGCCCAGGTACAATAAAACACAGGGGAAATCTTGCAGTGAATCACACAGAGGCAGATGGAACAACGGGGAAAAGAATGACATTAAAATTCAAACGAAGGCAGGGGAGGAGTGAAGCCACTGTAGGTCAGACTGTCTGGCCAAATCAGGCCTGATGCACACAATCACAAAGACTTACAGCAACACACACACACACACACACACTCACGCACAAGGAAGTGCCAGAGAAGACATGATGAATTTGTCTGGCTGAAGTGGAAATAACCTTCTCAGAAAGATTCCCTCGTCCTCTCTCCCTTGTTACAAAGATACAAATTACTCTCAGTCAGATTATGTACCACAGAAGACGATATTCAGGTCGTGAAAAGGTTACTCTGACATGCTTTATAATACGTTTTACTTCTGTTTTGTTGCTCTATTACCTCTCATGTCTATTTATCTGCCTTTCTCGGCTGCTCCATTATTTTTTTTTATTTTTTTATCTTTCTCTCCTTTCCTCATCACCCCACACTTTTTTTTCACCCCTCTCCTCGACTTTGTGCTGCTTTCACACAAAGTGCAAATAACACAGCCGTGTCAGAAACTGATCCTGAGTCCCCAACCTTTGTTTTTAAAGCTCTTGAGCAAAGCACTTAACCTTTAATTGGTCGACTGTAGCTTTAATTGACTAACAGTGGAGAACTGCAGTGGAGCAAATAGGTGTTTAAAATAAATCAGCACACTCAGCAAACCTTCTGAGGAGGAATTAAAGGCAGGAAAACACTTCAATAATCAGATAATTGAATTATTATCTGCTCAGTGACTTCTAATTATTGTGATAAAAAAAATTAATGAGTTTGCATGAGTTATGTTAGTTAGAAGGGAGAGGGAGGGAGTAACATGGATGTGTGTGACATTACACACACAATTACAAATGCACACACACACACACACACCAACATGCTGTCAATAAACTACATTAGATGTGTAAAGGTGGCCTTTTGTTTGTGGCCATAAATCATGGTGCCTTTGGACTTCGGTGTGTATCGGACACACACACACGGGAAGAACACATCTACACACACAAATTACCATAAATACACAGCTGTGTGATGGAGGCGGGCTGGAGGCAGGTTTACATCCACATTTACTGCAAATTCACACAGGATTTTCAGAAATGTACTGTTGTAATATATATTATTACTTTTTCTTTTGAATGTTTGGTATTTCCACTCCTGTTTTCTTTCAATGCAAAGTGAAAATGCACAAAAATCTGCATAAAAACAGACACAATGTATCACTTTGACTTACCCCTGGATCCCAGTTTCACAACCCACCAGGAGTGTTTTGCATGCTAGACTTAGTTAATTTATTTGCTCAGATTTTTCCTTGTTTTTTTGTGCTCCTACGATGAGTAAGTAGGCTATGTTGTGAAATAATTTCCCCTTTGGGCTGTTTTTACGATCAGAAGACTGCACGAGGTTGTTTTATTTTGAAAGTCAATCCTCTGTGATATTTCTATGACTTCCTGCTGGCCAGCTTGAATCGCTCTGTGCTGATTAACATCCGTCCAGAACATCCACATAATGCTGCTTCTGAGATACTTCTGAAACGCTCTGCACCACAGTCATGCAGGTCGAACACGTCACAGTGGGATTGTGCCATTAGAGTCATTTAGAAAATATACTACTATCTAATATATTGTTATACTTGAACAAGAACACTGTGGCTACGAAACATTTCTCCAGTGATGATACAGACGGACATGGCCCCGTTAAAGCAACCCACCTGGTATCAACGATACTGGCACATCCAAAATCTTTAGGTGGCTCAGAGACAGATTGTTTCTGAGGACACAATACGCCGGCACAGAAAGAGAAAGGGAGAAGACATATTGTTTTTAAACCCCCCAAGGGGAGGCAAAGAGCTTGTTATAGCTGTGAGGAGACCCAGGAAAGAGTCGAGAGGAAAGGGATTGAAAAGAGAAGAGTTGTGCTGAAGATAAAGGGGAAACAAAAAAGAAGAGGTGTAACAAAAAAAGGATAGAAAAGGTAATATGAGATGAAAAAGAGGCAAGAAAGATGAGAAAATAAATGAACAAGACTAGAGAAGCGGGAAGAAAAAGGAAAATTATGAATGCAGGAACAGAAATAGGAGAGAAGAGATGTCGGGGGAAACATTGGTAAAAAGAGGTAGTGAATAAAACAAAACAGAAGTGGAGCGGATGTGATGGTCATTTGAATCACAATGAGGATCATTGAACCTATTAAACCTGCTCCATTGTAGTAGTAATTGGTCTTTACTGAAAATATCGAGGAAAAAAAATAATAATCCCCCTCTGCTCCCCTTTTTTATGAAGGATTCTGAGTGGTGGATAATGGATTAAAAAAAAAAGAGGACTGTTTGGAAGACTCTCATGGATTTAATCACAGGGCATTTGGTTTATGGTTGTACTTAATACTCGCTGCAGTTATAATAAGAGGCAGTGTTAAAACTAAGCTTGGTACAGAGCTCCTATGTGTGTGAGAATAATCCACCTGCATACCATCACGTACTAATGGGCATCCATGTTATTTTATGGATAGTGTTCCATTTCCTGCACAAACAAGCCCTCCTAGGAGGCAGAGGATGGCCTCTTTCGCAGCAGACTTTGACTTTTCATAGAACTTATCGTTTCATAGAATTATCATTGGCTATGTTTCATTCAAGTGTCCCAGTGAAACACCTGAATGGAAGGCAGCAATGATTAATGTTATAAATTATGCTCCTCCTGCTGTGAAACATCAACATATCGACAGCAGCAGAAGAAGAAGTCCTGTTTTTTTTTTTTTGTTTTAGTTGTTCTCTCGCTATCTGAGGTCAGTTCGGGTGGATAGTTACTGGATAAGAGCCCGTCGCCTTTTACTTTTGCCTCTGAAGCCTTCTGTTTAGAAAATGCTGTGTCATCACAGCACAGTCCTGATGTACAGTCAGCAGACAGGGCCAGTCGGTGACAGTAATGGACAATCAACTCACTTTGAGGCTGTTTTCATAAAAGAGACTTCCCATTCGAGGATGAATTGGAACATAAACCCGACTGAACTCACCGCTCTTCTGTTGGAGCTGTCCCATGAATCTCTGTGACATACGTTCATGCTGTGGGGTGTGGGTGATGACTCATAGGGCTTTCAAGAACATGTTATTAAGGAATAGTTTGGGAAATATGGCTTTTTGTTTGTCGTCTTTCTGAGAGTGAGTTAGGGAAGATCAGCGTCAATTAGTCAGGACATAAAGATTGGATGCAAAGCTAGGAGCTGCTGTAAACACATCACACATCGTAAAGATCTGCATATCAATGAAGAATCTGCAGGCAAGGGACCAAGACTATGGCACCTGAAGTTTTCTGGATTGTTTGTAGTCCTGATAGTATTGACCAGTCATGTTTGAGTGGATTTTGGTTGCAACAGTCCATGTAGAGAGCAAAAGAGGCGAAACACATTGGCAGTAAATGTGGTCCTGGAACCTGACAAATGATTTATCTTTTTTATTAACTTTCATGTGTCCCTTTGTTATCATTTATTAAGCTGCTGATCAGACTCAAGAGTAAGTCATGGCCCTGATATCTGTTATCCAGCTCCCGGGAATCTGCTGGTGACACCGGAGGAAAAACAGAAGCATTGACCGTTGCCAAATCTAAGACAACGCCAAAGCTCATTATAGACCTTTTTCACAGAAGACTTTTGGACATATCATGTGCTTTTTAACTGTGACATGTCAAAATGTCTCTCCTGAAACACAATATACTGTATCCTGAAATAACCTGTGGTGTTAATGGAAGTTACAAGTTGGAACTGAAGAGAACTGCAAATGAAAGAAATCACACACAAATGTTAATAAGGGAGCTTCTGATGCATTAGCAGGCTTTCACTTTGGGATGAGGAAGTCTAACAGGTGTGTCATGTCTCATTTTTACCTAACCTCAACCCTGTCACTGCATCATGAAACAATGAAACCTCTAAAATGCATCAAAGCATTTGAATACTTCCCAAAACGTACATAACAGAGTAGAGTGTAGTACAGTGAGCTCTCTTGGTAAACTAATTATACTCTTTGCGTATTGGTTTTCTTTGTGAGATGCAGGAAATAGATTATACAGTGTCCTGTTCTCTGCAGGCCGGAGATAATAATGCTATGGATAAAGTTTGTCAAAGTCTACCCTGAGTAAACTATGTTTGTTATTAATGTCCCAGTGTGGCTAAACTGGCATAAACAAATTTGCATAAGCTAGCACTTTTTTTTTTTCTACTCGTCTTGTTTTTTCATCGTCTTTGTGTCTTGTCTTGTCCTTTTTGTTGTTTTTCTTTGCTTGCTGCTCTGTCAGAGGTATCGATGTGTGAGAGACAGAAGGGTCTGCATCTTAAGGTTGCCTAATGCAATTAACTTGACCACTGGGTTTTCACTGTGTGTGTGTGTGTGTGTGTGTGTGTGTGAGAGAGAGAGAGGGAGCTGAAGCCAGACACGAAGGAAGAAAGTTAACATCAATGGTCTTTTGACTCTTATTCTGAGTGTGTATGTGTGTGTGTGTAAGTGAAAAACATGTGTTTGTGCCCTTCTTCAACATCAGTGGACAAATTAAACTTGTGTGTGTGAGTATACATAATGAACCTCTTGACTCCCTTATTTTCCAGACCAGTGACTGAATCATGTCGAATCATGTTTCAAGTGGAAAAAAAACAAAACAAAGGGTATCAAGTCACCTCGACTAAATACACACAACACACACACACATGTTTGTGTACACCAAAAATGAAAAGCAATATGAATAAAATTCAATCTCTCTCAAATATAAAACCTAACCCTAAATACGTGTGTAGAAATATAAAAAGATCACTGTGCCCTCTCGGTCTTGTCCTTGTCATCTTAAACCAACTTGTCTGGCGTCTTAGACACTTCAGGACGATAAGACAGGAAGAGGAGTTTGTCCCTGTTTCTTCAAAGTTTGTCAAAAAACTCATCCAAAGTACCAAAACACACAATAATAACCTGCTTCTCTCTCCGACATGAGTCTCCATAAGTCCTGGCGTCTTTTTGTATTGCTGAAGCACTGAAGCACAATTAACTGCTGTATTTTAGTTACACATTTGGAGTATGATGACCAAACTGGGCCACCCCCTTTACATAGAGGTCAAAGGTCAGGAGTCTTGCTTATGGACGATACAGAAAGATATTCAACCTTCTCATATGAAGGGCACCATCTCTCTCGCAGTGACTTTAAGATGAGGGATCACACTGCTGGTTTGTTAGTCAGTCATCTGTTATTGGGCCCATCATGTTGGTCCAACACTGAATTATCTCAACGACTGTTAAATTAACTGGCATAAAATTTACAATTTACAGACATTCATCGTCCCAGGAAGATGATTCCTTCGGTCTTTGGTGGATCAGATGGATTACGACAAAGTTAACAGTCTTTGTAAACTTTGGTGATTCCTTGACTTTTTTTCTCTTTCTATTTCCCTCTTATATCAGAGCTCCAGAGGACAAACAAGGCGTGCCGCTTTATATAAAAATGTGCAACTCTGTATTAGCGAGGGTTACTTCATCCCCAAGAGACAAACCTAAATAAAACCATACAGATCAAGAAAAAGGTGAGGTAATATCTCAGCTCTAACTATAAGAAGGTCGCTGATTTGTGGCACCATGTGTCATACAGTGGAGCCAATGATATATTAGAACAGTTATTTTTTTCTTTTGTTTGGGATTTTTGAAGAGAAAGGAAAACACTATTCCTCCAAACTCAAACCAGGTTACAAGAGCTGTTTTTCTTCCTTTCACCAACCTCTTTGGCGAGTTTGTGTGACTCTACCTCTGTGTATAAATAGGGTAGACTGAATTAAATTAAACCAAAGCATGGGGATGTGTGATAAGGGAGTATACAACCCAAATTTCATTGCCATGATTTATCGGTTCAAGGACATTGTGAGTTGAAACTCGGCTCACTATCTGTGCTGTCTGTTATCCTTCTTCTTAGTCTTAGCATTGTCTGTGTTTTTCCTCTGAATTATCCAATAAAAAAAAGTCAGAATAATCCTGAAATCAGAACTGATAAATGCCTCATCGCAGCCTGTTTGAATGTTGTTTACAATTCTAACAGCAAATTGTTTTTATCCAACCAAATAACACAATGCTTCTGCTGTTGGTGGCATAAATTTGCATGATTATGGACGTATTACTGAGGTGATTCTGAGGACATTTGTCAAAAACACATCCAAATTAATCATCATTGTGACAGTGTATTAAAACTTTCAAAAACTCTTTTAAAGTGCGGAAGATATCTTGGAATAATCTGTATTATGTGCCAAAATACTACAGACATTCTGTACGTGCATCTTTAAAACAACTATTTTTTAATGATATTTTCATTTCATATTTGATGAGGCAGTGAAAAGGCGACACTGACGGGAAATTCAGGGAAGCTGGACCTGGTCGCTGTGGTGAGGACTCGACCATTGCTCGACCATTTAAGCTCCCAGGATGCCCCTCCGCCCATTTCCAACATGAAGCTGCTCAAGTTGTGGCTGCAACCAAACATGATAGCAGATGATATTCATCTTTGTTGTGCTACAAGTGATTCTCTAGGTGGCTTAATATTGAAAATAGTAATAGTTTTCCTGCAGGGTACTGACCACGTTTATCCTTCACCCCGTCACTATGACAACTGTCCATTAGTGCATGTCTGTAAGTTGTGTGTGTTTGTTGTGTGTGTGTATTTCAAGCCAATGTGCATCTAATAATAATAAAAAAAAAAAACTGTAAATATTTAATTCCTCCAAGGGGAATCAATAAAGTTCTTCACACCTTAGGTGTTAATTTTCACAAACCCCTCTCCTCCCATATTTAGATACAGCTTAACAGCATTATGACCTGTTATTACTGTGACATTCTGAGGGGCTCCTAAAACAAGAACTTCAAGTTTTCTAAAAGAAAATAATTAAAACAATCATATATTTAAGATTTCTCTAAAGGAGAGGAAGCAAAGGAATCCTCCTCAAGGCTTCCCAGAGTGAATGCAGGTTTATTTCTGAATGACTTGGATTTTAACGAGGCCTGTCAGGCCTTTGGGATCTATTTAACAAACTCTTCATTTTGCAGTTAAAACATCGTCTTTCAGTTTGAGCAAAGAGATTTGATTCGAGTTGAGAGCACATGTTCAGCCCTAACATTGGGTTGTCTGCATCACTGTCGGGTGAGGAGCGCCCCTGGCGCTTCGATGCCATGACCTTTTTAGAAATACAACTGTGCTCTGAGCCCGAGTACCACGATTTGGTTTGGGGATGTAAAAAAGAAGCCAGGCAACAAATGCTAAAATTGGCGTCATGCATCTTTTAAATGTTACAGTGAATGGCTCCTGAGCTCTAACTTTTAAATAAATGAATTCTCTCCTCACAAACACCCCAGAACAAAACCAGAATATTCTGTTCTGAGTGCTGTTTGTCTCCTAGCGTCTGTCTCCTGCCATCTCTCTGTCTTGCTTTCTATTTAAGTTGCAAAGTCATGTTAATGGGAAGTGTGTGTGTGTGCGTGTGTGTGTGTAGTAACCTCATCGAGCTCCTCTGTCTTTGGAGAACAGAGCCAATTTCACAATGAATTAGGAGGTGAGTCTCTAACTAGGTCATGGGCCCCTAACACACGCACAAACACACATATACAGACTCGTACAATACACAGTGTGTCGAATTGAGAGAGAGCAAGAGATAGATGAATGAAGAAGAGCATAGGAGAGATGAAGGAAAGAACAACGCAACACCGAAAGAAATGAAACCCAAAGACAGAAAGCGAGGGATAGAAAAAGGGAAAAGAAGAATTACGGAGTGAGACGCAAAGAATCTTTTAATGCGTCCTGCATCCAGGAGAGAGAGAGTGTGTGTGTGTGTGTGTGTGTTGCAGGGAAAGTAGCGTTGCATTAGGCTGAACGTTATTCCAGCGAGGTTACAAATATTTTGCAGCAGGGCGAATCTCCCCTCTTCTCCGTCTCTCTGTCTGTCTTCACCTCGCAGACACTATTACACCTCTTAACACAGAAATCCTCAGCAGTGTTAAATTTAGCCTGAATGCTGTGTACTTTGCTAACACACATTTTACTTTGAAATGCCCCTGAAATATGGATGAGACTGTTTTGGAAAAAAAAGTGGAAAGAGACTGAGGAGGGGAGAGGCTGGCTTTACGACGAGCAATCGGTGGAGACAAAGTACGAGGACGAGATCAGACGATGATGTCACCTGCGGAAAGTTTGTAGAAGTGCTGCTAACTGGGTTAGCTGAGCGGTTTAGCGCCGAACAGAAAGAGCGGGTGGAACTGTCAGGTAGCGTACGGAGGCGGTACGAAGGTGTGCTCGCGGTTGTAAGAAGGTCAGTGGAGAGACAGGTGGCGTTTCAAGGTGGCGTGAAGTGAAGCAACGATTAGTCAGAGTGAGTTCAACAGGTTCCAATTTGTGCCAAGGAAAGCTACACTTGTTTAAGCGTAGTTTGAATGTTAGACTATAACCAGGGCCAATTATCGACCGATCTTCAACATTTTGAAACTTTCAGTGGCTTGAAAAAGGCGACCGCTAACAAGTGACTGAGACCACAGAGCTTGTCTGGGAAAATAAACATCATCACACCAGACCCTTAAAGTTTAGTGGTGGAGGCGTTAAAGGCCTCACTGAGAAGGCGCACGTCCCAGTGTACTTTAGGATGTGGTACATCAAGGTCTTAGTATCAAGAGCTGCAGCTCAGCAGTACAGTACCAGCTGCTGGCCTTTGCAGGATGTGGCCACCGCTGTGTGCATCACAACTGCTCTATGATGGATGTCAATCATGCACTTCACAGCCACGAGGGTAACGCCAGCACGGTTGTTATGACTGTTATACGCTGAAGCCTCTCTCTACTTCAGCTCACTGCAAGTCACCGGAATACCAAAACAATGCAGATCAGAGAGGAAAATTATTTGGAAATTATTATGAAGCAGGTCTGCGTGATATATAAATACTCAATGCAGCGCACACCACCAGGACTTCTGTCACAATTATACAGTCACCACTCTCAGCAATGCCTCCAGCACAAGTCAACCAGAGCAACCATCCAGGTAGGCTACAAAAACAGTCAGCCAGTCAGTAGACATGCTGTTTGTATTGAGCTCAAAACTTCAAATAAAAGTCAGAAAAGTCTAAAATATGAGACTGTTAATTATCGGTAATAACACTTTTCTTTTCTTTATGATTGAACGTGATATATACTGCCAGTAAGGCTCTATTTCATCCCATTTCAACAATCACATTTTCTTCCTGTATTACACACACACACACACGCTGTCCGATACATCCTAACGCTCTCATGTTTGTACGTGCAGGCTTGCGGGCAACACACACAAACACTCTCCCACGCACACACACACGCACGCACAGAGCTGCGGTGCGGTAGGTAGCAGATTGCTCCTGAAGGCAGCTCAGGGCTGATGGAGCTTTTCACTGTGGGACATGACAGATATAAAAACAAGATTAGAGCGTTCAGTCTGTCTGTTTTTCTCTCTCCGTCTGTCTGTCTGTCTGCAGAAAAGTGCTTTAATAAAAAAGGTCTTTCGATTTCTCCAAGAATGTATCGTTTGAACATTTTAGACAACAGTATCAGAAAATGTCAGGGGTGGAATTCAGAGATCACCATTTTATGTATTCATTTAATCTATTAATCTACAAATCATTCACTTTACATAATCTTTGAATCATTTTAAAACAGTGGAATTTATGTTCTCACTGACTTCTTATTTTGCTGTATGCAGTTACAGTTGCACATCTTGATCTGCCACCTGCCTTCAGGCTGCAGTGTGAGTCATAAACCATGCCCCCTCCATTTTTCACACAGCTGGTGTCTGTCATTTTAGGCAGCTGGCTGATGTTTGTCTGTCAAAGTTTCGCCAGGTGTATGAATGAAATACCACGACTCTGACTGCGATCGCTTAGTGTAGATTCTGGCTCCAAATGACATCTTTAAGTATAGTCTTCATATAGTATATTTTTAACTCACTATCAGTATATTTATCTTTTAGTTCAGTTTTTTTTTACCTTGAACCTGAAATGTTGTGGTTCATCTCGTATCTCCAGACTAACTTTAAAACTTGACTAGAGATGTATTGAGCTTTGAAATGCAAACATACTCAAACTGACTTCCAGTTTAGCGTATGAGCATGCTAAGGTTCTCTAAGTGCAGCTGAGCCTCACAGGGTTGTCATTATTCTGCAGGTATTTGTCGTATTGGATTGGATGCATTGGATTTTGAACTGGATTATGGTGCTAGATGAAAAGTGACTACAATTCATCCTGAAGGACGGTGAGGTCAACTCCTTCTGGCACTCATTGGCATCTGCCTGAACAAATACTGTCAACGTTCCTCCTGCTCTGCTTTTGCTAAACGTTGACACGGGTTTAGGTGCATCTGTTTCTCGTCGCCTTATTGCGTTAGCTGGTTTAACCGCTGCCAAAATTGAGTTGCCACCTGATGGAAGCAACCTCAAGTTTCACTGCCAAATTAAATTATGCTAAATAGGATAACAGTCTTTTCCAGACAGTGCACGAGAACTGACGCAGATTTAAACTGCATCCCTTTCTTCTTCTGGTGTCTGCCCTTGTTGCTTTCTCCTGCATGGCCTGGAAGAGAAACGGAGCCATATAATCCGAGCTAACAGCCTCATTAGCAGGAGCTCTCAGGTACATCTCACATCTTTCTACCTTTGCTGTGTTTATTTCACTCACTTGTCTTCCTGTTTCTGAATTCTGATTTACTTTTTTCCCCCATCTCTGCATCTCTCTCCCTGCTCCTGCACTCACCCTGACTTATCCCTGCTCTGACCTGATCAGATCTGTTTTACCCAGTGGACCGTGTGTGTGCTTCATTTGTTGGTGTGTGTGTGTGTATGCATTTGCCTAAGCATGTGTGGGTATCTCACTGTGTGATCTATTGTAAGGGTCAACCTGCTCTAGGCTACGGCGGTAACACTATATGACTCTGTATTCTGTGATAACCAGAGAGATCACACGGCATTACTAACAGATGCACGTTAATGCACACACACACACACACACACACACACACACACACACACAGGCAGAATGATTCACAGAACATGTAGTAGTAGAAACACACAGACAAACAAACACCACAGATCATAGAACATTTAATTCTAATAACAATAACAGACATGTATTTTTGACTGGTTGCGTAACGTGGCTAAGGTTTCATGAAGCTGCCACTGCAAGCCTTTGCTTGTTATGTATTTCTCTGTAATATGCTTAGTGTCAGATGCTGTTAGACTAGACAAGATTAGCATTATTCTAATAATGATAGTGATGATTTTTGGGCTGAAAGCAACATATGTACTGTGTGTGACAGGTTTGTTTCATATGTTTGAAAAGTAAAGGTTATACCTTTACAAGAATTTGAAACCTGCTGTAATCATATTCTAGACACCAAGGTTTAAACAGAGCTGCTGGCTCCAGTTCAAGATCTTGTATTATAACATCATATTGGCCTAAATAAAAGGCAAAAAGGGAAATTATGCTTGAAAAAATATGAGCTGTACTTTTTTTGACCACTAGGCAACTAAGTGACATCTCACTAAAACGTATTACTAATGCATACATGAAGGGCTTATTCTGTTATTCCAAAATCTTATAGACTTTTTTTTTTAGTTTGTCGGAGGTAAAAGAGTTCAGTCTAGTTTAATGTACTGGAGGTTGTGGTACTGTGATTTGCTGTCACGGAGGAAATGGATTCTTGATGATCTAAAATGAGTCAAGAAACATCTCCCACCATCTTCATCGCAGGAACAGACTGGGACTGAGTCATCTGTCAACCGGCCAAGAACTACTGGTGTCACAGAATGTCACGACGCTCAGCTGAAAAATAACATTCATCCATTCATTATCTATCTAACTGCTTATCCTTTGATGGATAATGGGGGGTTGGTGTCGATTCCAGCAGACATTGGGCAAGAGGCCAGGTTCACCCTGGACAGGTTAGTCAGAGAGAATTCTTCCAAGGGCCCGACATTGCTGCAAAAATGGGGGTCTTTTTTGTTCTGTTTTTCCATGGCTGTCCACAGCATCGTCATTCAACTTTACAAATGGCAAACTGATCTCATGGATGCTTACTTAAGCCAGTCCAATTAAACACAGCTTGAGGCACCGTTGATCATATTTCCTGTTTTGCTTTAGCTCCTGTGGTTTCAAGCTTCGGTGCTCTGGTATCACGTCATTTTGCTATGCTAGGTACCTTAATTGCCTCCATGAGCTGTGTGCCACAGCCGCCGCTGTCGCTGCAACAGCTGACTGCGTTGATCAGCGGGCTACACGAGGTCCAAACTAGAATAAATAAATTCCAGTTGTTTTCAGAATACCAGCATGCACAGTGTCGTGCATCATGTCTCTCCCTCAGTGCACCCCACAGTACACCTTTTGTAACACTGGTAACGTCTAAGGACCTTGGGTTGGTGGTGCACTTCTTCACAACTGCTGTAGACTTCAAGATTTTGCTTTGGGTGAATTGTTCAGGCATAATGTCTTTACATAGTGTATATGATATTATATATCGAAGCAACTACACAGTTCTGGAACACTCTCCATCTTCATTATTTTTCTTTCTCAACTTTCTCAACATCCTCATCTGCATTTTCACTAAGAAATGGACTCTAATATTGTATTTCTAAGTTTATTTTTGGCAATTAAAGATTTTTTAATTGAAGTTGAACCTCCAGGAGCCCAAGACAAGCAGGAATTTAGACCTACAATGAAACAAAGTGTGCCTTGCAGAGGCTAGTCAAGTCATAAGAACATGCCAGGGGTAACAACTAAGAGTATGAGGAGCATTGTAAACACATGGAGATTACCCCAGCTTTACAAAGTGTACACGTCCCTCGGGTGCAGCAGTTAATTAAAAGCTGTAAATGTTTAAAAAGTAACACTGGGAATAAAGCACATTGAGAGCATGACATTTAGAACACAGATTTTTCCCTCAATCTCGGAGCACAACTTTGGGTCTATTTCCAGCACTTCTTTTCAGCTAAGCGTATTTTACTGGAATCAGCACCATAGCCAGCAGCTGCTCTACAGGCGCTGCCTGTGTCTTTACTTTAATCTCCATTTAATGTTGAAAGCACGGCGATAAAACCTGCTGCCAAGAGACACAGACCTAACTACAGGATCAAGGACAGAGATGTTTAGCCAAGGCCTGGCACACACTGACAGATGTCTTAGGGGCTGGTTTCACTGAAAATGATTTACAGTGGAAGTGTGCTGTCAGAAATACTGAGCTGAAGTTGAAGAAATCCCTGTTTGCACCATGTGAGATGGATGGATCCTTTACAACAGCAAATGTTGCTGCTAAAATGCTGAAGTACCATGACATTGTAAATCTTAGAGAAATCTGTTTTCCTTTGCAGCTAATCAGATGTACATACACACACACACAGGCGCATATTCATGCATGCACAAACACACAATCCTGCCGTGGGTCATGAGCACTGGCCTGGAATGGTCAGAGAATTAGCCCGGAGCGCTGTGTGTAGAAATGGAGAGAAAGGAGGCAGACAGAAAGCGTCAAACATCTAAATGTGGACAAATATAGAGAGGACGGGAGAGAGAAGCTGAACGAGGAAAAGAAAGCAATAAAAGTCAGAGAGATATTCTGTCTTACTAAACTGGAGATAAATTGGCCCCGCTGCAGTTGGTGTGTGCAGCATTGAGCCGACACACACACTCAAATATGGAAGGTAAAAACTGAGTAGCATGTGGGGCTTAGGTAGATATAAAACTTCATGGTGTGAAGTCATAGTGTATCAAACTGATGCAGGGCATTTTAACAGGCTCTCATTATATTGGTCTAGCCTTATGACGACAACCTAGAGTCATATTAGGAGGCTTTATATTTTACCTTTGCTATGCAAATTCAGACTGATGATATATTGCTCCATCTCTTTGAACACATTTGCATATTTTGTTTTCCCTTGGAGCATGCGATGCACCCACAGACCGTCTTTAGAAATCAGTTTCTCTTATCTATTTTTATCCTCTACAACACGATTCCCTTCCTGACTTGACACACCTGGAATTTGTTGCTTTGTCACCCCAGCATCTGCACTATTTGATATATGAAAGTCTGTATCGAAGAGAGAGAGTTAAAAAATGAAACGCCAAAAAATAAGTGCTCTGTGGAACTTATCCCCACAAATTCTACAATATTGTTCTCAAGGGGTTAACATGCACGGATACATTTGGTTACTTGTGCTGATAAAATTTGAATCCTCTGAGAAAGAAGACTACAAGAGCACTGAAGGTTATACAAGCAAGAGAAAGACACATTTTCTCAAAGCTTTATCTTTAAATAAAACTCTGTAGTACTGTAAACCCCTATATAGTGCTTACATTCATGTTTTTCTAGCATATTTTCCAATGTATGTTCCACTGGGAATCTGTACAATACAAATAGATGATTTAACTTTACATGTTATAATACAGATGCCATCCTTTGAGCTCTAAGTACTTTGTGTAGCTTCTTTCCATACATTCCCTGTGAGGAAAATGTGCAATAGTTGTGATTTCACATGTTATCTCCCCCAACAGGAGAACAGGAGAGTAGATGAAGGGAACTGGGGAAACATGGTTCTGAATAATTCCCTAACAAATGAAGCAGCGCCTGTTCATATCAACTCCACTCGACAAGATGTTGCAATACATGTGAATGAGAGCACAAAGCGCAAGATGAAAAAGACCTGGACTTTGGTCTGGGATTCAAAGTGTGAAGAACTAAATGCAAGACAGCGTACTCTAAAAGGAGACTGTTGAAGGTGTGTCCACTTTCATCATGGAACATCACATTATATCAGACTAGAAAAAATGACTCTGTGTGTGTCTGTGCGGGTTTGTACGTGAAGGCCAGAACTGCCAAACAGCACCCAAATGTGTGGAGCAAAGGCAGGGTGCATGTTTAAGTGTGTGTCATAGTAAACAAGCACAGCATGTTGTCATTGCACTGAGACACCGACATACATATTGTACATGGCACAACAGCAAAACACAAGCAGGGACGTGCACACAATCAAAGAGACTGCAGCCCTCCCACACAAACACACACACACAGACACACACGCGATAAAAAAGTGCAGATGGAAGACAGCTCAAACTAACTGCAAGGTGCAGATGTTACTGCCAAGTCCAAATTAAGTCAAAAGCCACTGAAGCTTGAAACTATGTATGTTTAATCTGGGAATAAGAGAAATACAAAAGCACAAAATGGTCCCAGGGATGCATCTGTATTCAGTTGTTTCAGATTTGTACTGCACATTCAAGGAAACTTTAAAAGTGCTGTAGTAATGATGAATGATGTATTGCTGAGTCCGGCATCTGTCAAAATAATGGATTCTCTGGAGTCACTGAGAGATCCACTGCATATTAAAAACAGGAAGAATACATACGCCTGCCATGGTGCATTTTATTTCTTTGATGCCAGTTGGTTTACCCAAAACAACCGTGAGTGGTGTAATTACATAATTAATGGACTGTCTGGACTGTTTGGACTGTCAAACAGTAATTCACAGACTCCCAAAGTTAGAAAGAAAATATAGAACATTCTCCTATGTCCTTCGTAATGCTTCTTCTGGTACTTTTCATCTCACGTGTGGTGTGCCACAGGGCTCAATTCTAGGTCCGCTACTGTTTATGACATTATCTACAGAGACCCGACAATTGCACCATAAGCATTCATCCATCCGTGCAAAGCGTCCTACCTGTGACTTTGAGTTGTGTTGTCCGCCGCACCAGTCTGGATCCATACTGTAACTCACAGGTGTAATTTCCCCCATCGCCTTCCTCCACCTCAGGAATCCAGATGTGTGTAGTGTTAACTGTGATGGAGCTTCGCCATTCAACCCGCTCACACTCCTGACAGGACAGACAGACTGAGTACAGCAGTCTACGGAACACTGAGATACGGCAACTCTAAGCTTTATGTGTATCGTACCTTATACCAGGTCATCACCGGTTGTTTGTACGGAGCCAAATAGTCTTCTATATCAGGACAGGTGATCATTTTGCTGTGGGTAATCTCAGCCTTCTTCAGATGGCGGATTTTGCTGCTGAAGCATTTCCCCTCATCACTTTCCTCCACAGTCATCGACATGGATACTTTCATGCAGTATGTGGAGTTCCTGAAGAGATTACAGACACAACAATGGGAAACCATGTTTATTGTGACACTCACAAGAGCACACTTTGCAGTGCGCAAAGTTCCTGAGAAAATAAATGAAAAATCACCAAGAAAATCTCAAGTTTTTAGTATCACAAAAAATAACACATATGCAGTCTGTTTTTTTTTAAGACAAGTCAAACAAGCTCAAATTAATCTGAGTGGATTTGTTTGGGGTAAATTTGTTTATTCATCCAATTGTTAACAACAGTGGCGTGAGTCATTCTTCCATTTGTCCAACAGTGGAATTCTGTGTGAAACAGTGTAAGAGCTGTTTTCATGGCGAAAGTATTGGGTAGACCATTTGGCACTGTTGTGGGTATTTTGGTGAAATTATAGGCCCTCTGACATCTCAGTGTTTCTTTGACAACATTGAAGGAATTTGCACCCAGAAGAAATTGCAGGTTGTACAACCTCTAACAGACACAAACAAAAAAACCTTTTCATAAGAAATGAAACTCAGAAAAGGCACAACTTTATGTTTAAGCAATGATGTATTCTTTTATTATATTGTTATTGTAATATACTTTTTTTGTCCACAAATGCCTGTTATTAAAGATCAGGACAGGATTTGTTCGTCATGACAAAGAGTAAAAGTCAGTTTGGGGTTTTGTTAAATGCACATTCTAACTGAAAGAAACAAAATATCAGTGCTCATTGTGACGGAGGTCTGTCAAAAGATCAAAATCGGCTAATTGTTTCCTTTGCAAAATAATTGTGATGCTAGTTAAGTCACATGACAGCTGAAGCTCCGCACACAGTCCGTGCCGCTAAAATGAGAGTCTACAAGTGGGTCCTTGTTAAGAGCTGGGACTCCAGTGTGTTTCCAAGCTGAACAGGGAAGCAGCATCATGGCAGAGCAACGGTGTACGCAGTGCAATGTCGCCTCAAATCGGCTGCTGTTCAAAGGGTGTGCTGAAAATATGCTGCAGTGAGCAGCTCAACTTGCCTGCCTGAGCCATTTTAACTCCATGCATAGGCTTTTTTTTTTGTACCACAGACGAGCATGGTAGGATGGTCGGGATAGCACTAGTGTTACTAATAACATTAAGAATGGGTATGGTTCAGTCACGTGTTCAAGCAACATTTGACAGCCATCTGTAATTGCATTATTTACAGTTGAACTTATAAAGGCCATATAGGCTCCAAATGACTGGTATTAAAAGTAAAAAAGAAATTTAAAGTTTCAGCTTTAGATCCGCTGTAACCGCACTTTGAGGGTAATACTAAATGTCAGTTGTTACCCCCATATCAGCCATATCACATGCATCTGACAGCTATCTACCAGAGCCACTGTGAGGAATGATGATAGTGAACTTGCAACTGTAGACACTACTAATCCTATTATTATGACTTATGGACCAAAACTTCTCTCCAAGTGTACCATCTTCCTCCCACAGTCCAAAGATCGGCAGGTGAACATTTGACTCTAAATTGCCCGTAGGTGTCAATGTGAGTGTGAATGGCTGAATTGGGCCTCTTGTCCATTGTTTGGGTTTAGCCCCAATTCTTCACTGTATCAGTCATCGGTCCACATTCCTATAACTTAAAATTTAGGTCTTAAAACAATATTGTGGAGCAGTTAGTGGAGTATATTTTTTGTTATATGGTCACAGAGAGACACAAAGAATTGATTCCACGGTTCATGTTAACTATCATTTACAGGGCACAGCTTGTCTGTTTGGGTTCACTCTTACTGCCCTTATTAACCTCTCACAGCAGGGAGCTATTATTAAATGCTAATACTGCTCCATGTCTGCTGGATGTGTAAACTGTTTGCTTTGTGTGCTCTTCATTACAACTTCACAGGGTGATAATATATCAATGCAGACCTACTTGCTCTGCAAGATTCACTCTTACCTCGAACAAGAACCGAGCTTGAAGTTTGCTCTTGTTCTTTTTATTAGCGGTTCGTTGTTGCTGGAGGTTAAAGCTCTTAATGTCAGCACGATATCTCACTGCTTCCTCCTGTCATGATGTTACGTGTGTGACAGCATGTCTGCGAGCCAAATTATCTGATGAAATAAAAAGTTCAAAGTTTAATCTGATGTGTATGATGCAATTTTTCCAACATCATTTGGGATTTGGGCTCTGCTCAAGGTGACTGTGATTGTGTGTGTGTGTGTGTGTGTAGGCCATGCTATGTAGGTTTCCCAAGTTCACCCCCAGACACAAAAGACAACATTGATTGCTCTTTCTTTTTCTCTCTCTCTCTCTCTCTCTCTCTCTCTCTCTCTCTCTCCCCCACACACACAACTCATCCATTGTCTCTTTAGCACAAACTCTCATCTAAGTGGATCCAAACCACTTATCCCATCAATGCTGTGTGTGTGTGTGTGTGTGTGTGTGTGTCTTACAGGGGACACAGGGATTCTTTTAGTCATTGACCTCACCAAGACCACTGAGCATTGAACCTAGGGCTTGGAAAGCCTTTTATCCATCCATCTTTCAGTTTCTCTCCTCCTCATCAATCCTTCCCCAGCCTATAGCATCTTGTTTTCTCCTTCAGTGATTCAGTTACCTTTACCTGCATGCTCCTGTGGCCATCTCTCTCTCTCTCTCTCTCTCTCTCTCTCTCTCTCTCTAAAAACCTTGGAAACTGAAATGGATTACAAGTTTCATCAAGGAATAAAAACAACATAAACAACATTGTTAAAGATAACACACATGTGAATAACTCTTTCATTGCAGCTTTCAATGGATTCAATGACCTGCATGTATCTGTCAAACTGTACGCTTACATTACCAGGTGTTATAAACTTGCAACTTTTTTATAATGACCAGCAGGGGGCAGCTGCATTGGCTGCAACAATAAGGTCTGGTTGCTCTGAATCGTATGAGAAATGACCCTACTTGTCAGTTGATTTATTACCTCAGTAAACAATTTCTTTATGAGTCTATCATCTCAAGTGCTAGTTTCAAGCCTTCCTCCATAAAGCATGGTGTTCATTGTGTAAATTATGATCCTGTCTAGAGTAAAATAGGTGAGAAAGAAAGGTATGCTTTAAGGTGTGGCCACTTTGGGATTGTTATGTCAGTCTGTCTGGCTCAATGTGTTGGGCTCACTCAGATCAAACTGTAAAACTAGTAAAACAAGTTACTGCACTGCCTATTTCCCTCCACATGTTTACAGGAACATGATATCAGTACAGAGTATGTTGGAACAAGCAGGCAGACATTTTCTCCTGTTTGAAAATAAATTCAAGACCAAGCGCAGCCTAAATCAAAGTATGTCCCCCATCAGCTGCACACACTCATTCCAGTATGGATATTTCCAGCTCCACAAAACCAAGACGGCAACATCCGTAATGCTAGACTTGAGGCTTGAAACCAGTGGGTGACGGTGGGTTTGCACTTGGAGAAACCTCAAAAAGATGCAGGCCAGACTGACTGTCCTTTGTGGAATGTGAGTGACATGAAAGCTGTTGACATGTGACATCTACATCATCCTCTAGATCTTCCATAAAAAAAATAATAATAATAAATATAATCAATGGAACGAATGCCTGCATATATGTGAAATGAGTCACAAACAGACGTCTAAACACTGCGGAGCATTTTGCAACAGGCCAAATGTTTTTCACAGGTGTTAGTAGAGCCCAAAATAGCCCTAAAAGGAGACTAAGAATTGGACGGAAAAGTGGCCAGAAACACAACTTCAAATGAATGCTAATGTCGCTCTGTATCTGCAGGATATGTAAATAGGAAAGAGTTTGCTAACACTGTTTCCATAATAATCTTAAAAGGTGATATGTCAGTGCTGTTTTTACAGCGGACCCCCGGGGAAGCAAAGAATCAATCATTGCAGGTTTAATGCTATCTGAAGTTTTAGCTGCTCGAGCTTAACCCAGACAGTGAATTCTATTTTAGTGAAGAAGCCAGTGCAGCGAAATTTGACTTTCTTTGTCCAACCTGTGCTTGTATGTCACGGAATGTATTCTGTGCGTTGATAGATGATTATATATGATGCAGGTGGACCATGAATCATTCGGTAACCTCCACGTGCACATTGGCACCGTGGTACGTGGTGAAATATCCTAATTCAAAGAAATTCAGATCCTCTCTCACATAGAAACTAACACACACACACATCCAGGAGCTGAAGGGGATTTAATGTTAAAGCATTCCTTTATCTCGCTTTGATGCTGTTGTTCTTTACCTTAATGCCAGTAACTCACATTGAACTGAGAGGAAATAAAAAAAAACGGCTGAAACAAAACAGCTTTCTCTTATTTTTTTTCTCCGCTTCACGCTTCTTCATCTCCTCCCTTTCTCTCTGTTGTATCAGCGTTTGTCACGGTCACTCCCCCTCTGCCTGTCCAACCCAGAAACCTGAAGCCGAACGCTAAACGGAAAAAACAGCATCTATGTGAAGAAGAGCGCGTTCTGCATATCACACCGTAAACATGACGATTCAATTAGACCGCAATGCAAATGCTGTGTCAGAAGCATTTAGCGCATGCTGTGCACCTCGTATGGATGCAAATTGTGTGTCTGCGTGTGGGTGTGCTTTCATATCTGCCTCTATGCAGAATACATTTAAATGCTTCAGTTAGTAAAATGGCCCTGAAGTAAAAGACGCTAGAGTGTTTAATGTGCTACACGCTAGAGCTGCACATTTTCCTATGCTGCTGCACTGTGGTGACTGAGAGGTCTTTGCTTCTAAAATAATGAAGTTACATTGATATATTCAGCGGATAGTCATTTTTCTATTGCCAATTACCTGCAAGGAAAAGAATATCTATACTCTGAGTGTTGGATGAAGAACATACAGTCACTAAAACCGACTATACAGCAGATTCAGGCTAACCTTAGCCCATTCCACCCACACCTAATTACAACAGTGTTCAAGGCCTTTGTGAGATTTTGGGAAATACAGGAAATCACTAATTAAAGCTGAGGCAGAAAGGGCAAAATGAAAGACAGAGGTTATACCAAACAGCAGAATTGCATTCCAGCCCTCACCTGGATGTGTTGAACATCACAGCAGTTCCAGTGTGTTTTCACAGATTATCTGAGATTTGAACTTTCCTTTAATTGGTTTCTTCCCAGACCAACTTCAGTCAACTTTAGAAATCAAAAGAGTTTCAAATCAATTTATCACTTTCCTTGCCAGCAGATGTGTTTTCAGCATTCCTCCGTGATCTTACCCTCCTCTGTCTGATATACCAGCAGACAGCTGATTAGACTGTTGAGCTTGTCCAGACACAGCAGTCCTGATTGTCCTGGACAGTGTAACGTGTCCGTAAAAATGCTAATTTTAGGCTCCAACCCTTCGTCTTTCTTTCCTGCCAAGCGTTAGATGAGAGGATCATTACCACTTAAATTTAAGGATACAGAGCAGTGGCTACAGCCAGCTCGCTACCTTGGCTTGATCCAAAGATAGAAAAAACATCTTTCCAGCACAAACAATTTCCTTAAAGCCAACTCATGTTGACGACAAGACTTTAAGAAGTCGCTACAGCAAGCGAAGCCAAACTATTTAGCTGTGTGACTGCAGGCTTATATTTCGTGTACCGATGGTGATAATGTCCTTATGAATCTGAAATTGTGACAGCCCTCGGTTGACCTGCAGACAACAACAGAGTTTGGTCCAACCTTCAAAGTTTTTACCGAGCAGAGTTTGTCTTTGTGGTGAAATTCTAAGAAAATTCTCACAGTTAAGTTTTCTACAAATTTTTGGACACACAAAAAAAAATGAAACTAAATCCCCTTGAAGATAAAAGCTGTTAATGGAAAATTTCACCCCCTTAGGACAGCTGCTAATGTGAATATCTGTCAAAAGGATGGGGGAGGACATTTATGTGGCACAGGACTTTATTAAGCAGACAAGAAAATGGCTTCAAGAAATCGAAAAATGAGCTCTTGAAATGCTGAATAACAGCGTTAATATAGTGCTACAGATTAGATTGTGCAAGGATGGAATTTATGGTTCATCTTGATCTTATTAGAGATGTGTTTGCTTTTCTTCGCCTCAGGTTATTTCATTCTCATGAGACGCGCACACTTTGAAGGCCAACAAAGCAGCATTAACAGCACTGGTGTTTATCGCGATCATTTATGAGACACATGTCCACGGTTATTGGCAGTCTAATCTGTTTTCAACAACCCTGTTTACTGTACCAAGGCTTTCTACTATTGGTAGGAAATAAAGTCTTACTGTGTAATAGAGAGATAAGTCGCGATAATAGGATTAATGCAGCCACACAGAGAAGGTATTACGTTTCAGCGTGTGAGGATTGCAGGAATAGTAAAAGGTCCATTTCATTTCATCTGCAGAGATCCCTGATAAAACAAGAGGTGAGGTAGCCAGTCCATATTAAGGCCTATTGTCTGAATTGTTTTGTACTGCGCATAAACTTCCTGGTAATAAAGGAATAGTTACACACTTTGCTGAGCTGATATCACTCTTGTATTCCTAAATCTACAGCCAGTTGCTTTGTTGTTGCTGGTTAGCTTAGCATAATGACAAGAAACAGGCAGCTATCTTGGATTTGTCCCAAATTAACAAAATAAAGCACCTCTAAAGCTCAATAATTAACACATCAAATCTTATATAACCAGTCAAAAATAGCACATTATTGAGGGCTTATGTGTTTGAGAATTTCTTGGCAGGGCACTGCTAAACAAACACAGGCATAAAGTGTTAATTGGTGAGTTTTACAGGAGGTAGTAGGCAGATTTTGTTTCCTTTGAACCAAACCAGACAAGCTGTTTCCCTGTTTAGTCTTTGGGGGCGGCAGTAGCTCAGTCCACGGGGAACCGGAGGTTAGTTCAAGTCAGTACAGACTGTGGACTGGTAGCTGGAGAGGTGCCAGTTCTCCCGGGCACTGTCAGGGTGCACTTGAGCAAGGCACTGAACCGCCTCCACGGCCCATCACTTTAATACCCCTTACACTAACTGTAGGTCTTTGGGTGCAGGTGTGTGTCTGACATTCAGAACCCTTTGGTTATCAACAAGCTTCTATGTTCTATGTCTAATTCAGCATACACGCATGCACGGCGCCTGTGTGTGTGGTCCGCTTGTTATTTTGTAACGTGGCTAAGAAAGGGTACAGTTGGTTGCCTTTATTTGCATTTGAAGACGGCCATGAATAAAACATTAGATCTCACTCTAACGGCTGTGTACATGTGTCTGTGTTTATTCTTCCTATGAGTTCATATGTGCATCTATTAACACAAATGAGGAATGTGCTGCCGTGCTGAAACAGATGCCAGGTGTGAGCGAAAACATCTTTCAGTGCAACCGGCAACAGGAATGACAAATTAACCGAAAAGGGATCATGTGACTTGAAATGACATTACATGCTGTAAAATGTAAATTACAACTTTCAGCTGCAAAACTATGAAAAAAAAAATTCTGTATTACAAATGATACCAGTCTACTAATTAGATTAAATTTCCCATCCATCCTCTGAGCCTTCTTCTCGATAGTTCATGCACAAGTTGAAAGTACTGTTTGAGGCTATCCTCCTGGCACGCAGACAGCATGCATTTGGGCTATAAATATTTTTTTCATCATTACGCTCTGATCATAATTTGATGGGATTGCTGTGCATCTGTTAGTGTCCACAATCACTTCCAAAGTGTCCTCAAGCAGGGCAACATAACTCAAGGCACTCTGTACTTTGGCTGACCGCTAATATTTCATATTTGTGTACTATGTGTTTGTGTTGGTGTGCTCTCCACAAGTCCACAAATTCCAATTACACAAAATGCAAAATTAGCCATAAATTAATCTCCAAATCAACTTGTAATCCAACATATCCTCCCCGTCAATAAATCAAGCACACCCTCCCTGCAATTACCCTCCTATGATCAGGGCAGGCAGCTGGAGGGTGCGTTGAATTATGGCGTTAATAGAGGGGGATGTATCCTGGCCAGCAGGCAGCGTGTTTATACCTGGACGGAGCTGCAGATTAATTTGACTATCAATCTAACTAACAGGCAGAGAGAGAGAGAGGGAGAGAGCACGGGTGTCTGCGCATGCTGGGTTATTCAGACAAACACATTTCTCTGCATGCAAGGGTCTGAACACAAGTGCTTACACAGAGGAATGCATGTATTAGCACAGAGGCTCTATTGTGTTACATTAATAAGGCTTTAAATTCTGCCGGTCCAAAGATTTTCCACCAAATAACAACAGTTATTATTCTATTTATCAGTGGAATCTTAATGATACTACGAAACTAAGTCTTTTGATAATCATAGCTACTAACCCGTGTCAACTCACCGACACACGGAAATTCCTCAAGGCTGCAACCAACGTCACTCAGTGCCGTGTGTGCGTGTAATGTGTAATGCCTATGTGCATGTGTGTTGGCTGCGTTACCTGTAAGTAAAGCTACAACTCATGCTGCCAAGTCAAATGTCAGTGTTAAAGGGCAAATCTATGCACGAGTGTGTGTATGTTCCACTTAGGTGCAAATGTACCTTGGTGAGCGAGGTCAGCGACCTCAACCTGTGAAGCACAGATCGATGTGTGTCACTACTGATCAGCAACGCGCAGCGTGATATAAACTGGAATAGCACAGTCATGCGTATGTCACGTTAAGGCCCCACTAAGTTCAGTTCATGTGTTCCAGCAGTGTATTGAGACTTAACAAACAAATTGCAATTAATTAAATGATCACAAACTAATTACCACATGGTTAATATGCATGTAGGCCCCCACGAGAGTCTGGGGCACCAACGCATTTGCCCACTGCAGACTGATTCCATGTGTACCGTGCCACCTCATGAAGATGTATAAGAACACTAATTTTGTTTATTTTTGTAGTTTCTACAGGTTATAAATGCATGAAGACGTAATAAAAAAATGAGTTAAGGTCGCCAGCATGAATGTCGGTGTGTGTGTAGGTGTGTGTGTGTGTGTCTGGGCTCACCTGGCCAAGGTGACTCAGCTGAATGTTTGTGTGCATTACTTATTTGTAGCACTGAGCGTATTTACCCGCAGGCCTGTATTTAAAATGACGTTGTGCAAACTTGATTTTTCTGTGAATTTATGTCTGCGTTGGACAAGTTCGTGTACTTTTCTTTGTATATATTTACGCAGACATATAAATGTGTGCGCTGTATGTCCTCGAGCAATGTCAGGCCTGTATACTGGAACGCTAGCGTCAATTAAAGAAGCAGAATATTTCAGAGCAAACTGATTATTTTAAGTCAGTGAGCTGAATGTGAAGTAAAAGCTAGATGTGCCTTTTACTAATTGAAGTCAAAACAAAGCATTCAGCTTGAAGATTTCTGTCCTTGGAACCCAGAAGGCTTTTCGATTCACTCATTACTAAACACAATACGATTCGCAGAATCTTTGTCTCACTTCAAGTACTCACTTGTCTTATAATTTTCTGAAGAAAATGTCGTGCAATCACGGTCTTGCACTCTATGCACCTGCTTCTACCAAATGAATACCTGTAAATGTATGGCACTGTTGGGTCTGTGGCTCTGTGCTGCTTCAAGTGGTGAACTCCAGGTGAGCATGCAGATCAGTGTCTTCCTTAAAGACGCTTCGACAGGGGCTGTGGATGTCGTGAGGATCAAACCACCACCTTCGCTTCACAGAGCGGTCAAGCTCACTGACACGCAGGTTGTTTTAGCACATAATCCTCCACCCTCCTCTCTCCTCTGTCTCACTCTTCTTCTCCATATCTCCACCAAGTCAGATCGCATTTCAGAGCCCCTTAAACATCAAAGTGTCAAAACCAAGGCCTACTTTTTTCAAAAGACTGGCCGGGGCAGCAGGCACTGGCTCAAGTTGGCATGCAATGGCACATGTTGGCCCACATTGGCAAGAGTGTGGTACTGACTAAATGGCTGCCAAGTCATAGAGGACTGCCAAAGCAACTTCAAATGACCGCTCTCTCCTTCCCCTTCCTCCTATTTCACTTTCCCCTCCTCTCTGTTTAACGCTTCTACTGCCATTGTCTGTTTCTCTTCCACTCTCTCTTTTCTCTTTATCTCTCTCTGCCCGCCGTCTTTATCTCCTGCACTGAGTCCGTTAATCTGATGAAGAGAAAGGTTAAACATTTGGCTGGCATTAGAAAACACCCTTGTGACAACTATGTGCGTGATTCTTGTGTGCGAGTGTCCGCAGAGAGTAGATTTATCCTCTAATGCAAAGAGGGACAGGTGGTTCAGCTTACTAGAAATGCCACAGGGGAATAGCTGAGAGAGAAAGTGAGGCAGAATGAGGGGGACACAAAACTAGAGGAAAATAATGGGAAATGACATTTTTCATTTTTTTTAAAAATTTGATAAAAATAATCAGAAATGGGTGAAGCTGCTTCGTTTAATATGAGATGGGGTAATGCTGCCAAAGTTCAGTAGATAAACAGTTTATTTTTTGTAGTCAACCACCAATTAGCCATGCAACCAGTGGCCGAGCCATCAACAATAATTCATCATAGCTGAAAAAAATAAATTGGTTGTTTGTCAGTGCCAAAATTACCCACATAATGGTTTTCTGATGAGCTACCTCGATGGTTACAGTTTGGCAAGGTTTACGCAACAAAAACTGCTCGGTTACGGTTGGAAAAAGATTGCGATTTGCTTTGGTCCCTGAGAGAGGTCGTTTATTGAGCAGATAATTCAACTCTGCCTCCCTAAAATTCTGTTCATGTAATATCAGTGAAATATTCACAGACAGTGTACTTCATTTGCTATGACTTGCATTCAGTAATCGGTCCCTTCACTCTGGAAAATACTGAACTTAATCCAGGCACCACAACCTAATTGGGAAAACGTAATTGGTATTTTACATGTGTTATATTAGTATGCAAGCACAAGGGAAGTTTCATTTCAAACTGATCACATTCTCAGCTTGTTTGGGAATCAAGTGCAAAACTTTGTTTTTAATGTCACAAAAAGTTCCAGGGATCCTGAAAAGGGTTCTCAGTACAAAGAAACAAGTGGAACGAGGGATGGGGAATGTCTTGCAACAAAGGCTGAGGCTAGCACACTTGAACTGGAGATGTCACTGGTTGTTTTTTTAGCACCCTAAACCTCCAGGCAACCTCTACTTGGCAAGTTTTAGTCATTTGAACAACAACAATTGATGCCCGTGTTTTTCTGGTGAGGACAGTCAGTTAGTCACAGAGCTTATGAGTCAGCCAACGAGTTTGCTAATACAACCAGCCAGCCTAACAACCAATCAAATAGTCAACAATGCAACAGCCACCCTGTCAGTCATTCTCCACCAACAAGCCAACTAACCATTCCATCTGCCAGCAAGCCAACCAGCCACCGACCCTACCAAGCCAAGTGTCCTGCCAAGATTTCACCAAATGAAACAACCGCACACTCACCCAGCTGGCCTGTCAGCAAACCAATTCACAAGCTCACTATCCCGGAGGCCAGACGGCCTTACAGCCAGCCAGTCAGTCATTTTCTCACACAGAGAACATGTTACATTTCCATCTAATGCAATGGGTTAAAGTGAAGAACGGGCAAAGCCAGAGGCATGAAATCTCTCATCTCACGCTATCTTGTTCACTATCTGACACTCATTATTTTGTTCTCGCTGGGTCCTTTTCTCGATCAGTTTGTCCTCTGTCTTTCTCATTCTTTGTCTCCTTCTTCTTCTGTGTGTGTGCGCGCGCGCGCGCCCATCCACTTTTTCATTCTCTTTCTGGCCGACTCTCACAGATATTCTAGTGTTGCAGGATAGAGGTTTGGTGCAAAGTCTTTCTCAGTGATACAGCCCGAAAAGTAAACTGAGACCTCTCACTGTGTGTATCAATTCTTCTCTAAGTTAGTGTGTGTGTGAGAGTGTGTATAGGTGTCCTAATCACAGTGGCTGTGTGGAGGGTCTTGGGCAGTCGCAGCATGCCCTCTCCTCCTACTGAGGTCCTTATGCCTGCAGAGAAAATGGATTTCTGCTTTTCTTTTCTCCTCCACTCATTCTTCCATATCTCTCCTTACCTCCCCCCATCTCCCTTGTACAATTCAACCTTTTCTCTCATCAGCTTCCCTCTGTTTTCCTCTCCGTCTGGTTACCCTTTCTCCCCATCCCTCCAATTTAACTACTTTCTCCTTGACTCTCTCTTTACCCTCTCCTCTTTCTCTCTCATTCCCACCTGCTTTCATTTCTTTCTCCTTCTCCCCGTGCACATCTCCATTTCTCTGTGCCCCGTGTTTCAGACAATGTTATTTTCCAGTTATTGTCTCCTGAGAGAGAATGTCACTCCACCTTTAGTGTTTGTTCACCTTTGGTTTTATAACAGCGTCTCCAGGTTGCCCGCTCCTCCCCTACTCTCTACCTCGTACAAACCCACACACTACAATAGACACCAGGGATCTGCAGTGTTATTGAGAATAATCAGGTAAAAGACAAAAATCCAAGCATTCCACGTGAAATGAAGCGTCAACTTTGGAGGATCAGGGGCAGCTATACGCCCTGCAGCATTATAGTCCACAGGAAGTCATTAAAAGAAGATGAAAAACAATTTCTTTACAGCTACAACTATAAACAAACCAGAATGCTTTGAAAACAATACCGGGTCATTGTGCGTTTTCTATGGAAGACAATCCCACAGGATCATTATATTTGTGACTAGCTGCTGATCGAAACTGCTCCATTATCATCATGTCCTCTTTTATGTGCTTCTGCAAGCGTATCTACACAGGGCAGGAAACACAGACGCTACCATCACGGATCATGATTGTCATTTATTAGAGCTCTTGCACTGCAGAAATGCGGGGCAGATTATGATATTTGAAATCATGTAAACTAATGGATTGTTAAACATATAACGATTACTGGGAAGATGCAAGACCTGCGAATGACAAAAACAAGAAGCATATCATTTGGGAACATGTGCAAACATACCATGATTTGGCATTGTGGACACTGTCATCATGGGTTTCTGCAGTTAGATGTGACCATGTTTGGCTGAGCATGGAGCAGCTGGTTTTAACACTTTGACTTCTTCAAGCAGGAAAAAAAATCTGCCTAGTCATAAATATCCTTTCATGTTGATATGACAGACATATATGGTGCACCCTCTCACTCCCCTTTTTGCTTGTTTTTGGTCTCCACCAACTCCCGATTAAACAATCTGCCTCTTTAGCTGTTAAGTACTTGGTTGACTGTGTTTGTCTGCCGTTTTGTGCTGAGCTGGTTGTGTACGGTGGGTTTTTAGAGCCGTATCATTGACAACAACTCCCTGCTGCTGCTGCAGAAAATGAAACAGACAGTGGTGAAAGTGAAGCAAAGGAGTAAAGCTCTTTAAAGTTTAATCATTGTAGGTTCACTACAAGTGACCCCTTTCACACTGTCACATTGTTTTCACATTGTCATTTGAAAAATATCACCTGTTGACTGTTTCCCCATCCTGGAGAAAGAGCCATCTGTCTGACGGTTATTTGAATTGCTAAACAATTTGGTGATGTGGGCAACATCTCAGAGGACTGAAAGCAGCCTCCACATATTCGTCTATAAACTAGAAATCTATAAACTTCATTAAATGACTTGATGTTATTGGATGCCGTTCAACGTGAGTTGAATCTTCCAAAGAAAAGATTGGTATCCTTGGTTGCAACAAACTGAAGGAAGGACCTCTGGATGCTTTTTGTGCTTGTTGACAACCTCAGAGAGAATAGGACATGTCGTTTGCCTGTATCTAGTAACCTTGGGGTAGAGTCAGGGCATACTGCATGAATTAAAAGACCCTGGGCCACTATGTAGAGGTCATGGAAAGGATTAATGCATGCTGTGTGAATGGCAATTTTTCCTTGGGCCAACAAAGTTTTATCTTGTATTTAAAAAAAAAAAAAAGAAGAAGAGATTTCTTGGCATAACAACAAGACATACTCCTAATAGTTCTCATATTTTGTTTTTCTTCCTTCATGGCATTTGCGTTCTGCCTCAAATTGGGGAACGACTTTGACTGACTGACTGTGTGAACCCATCAGAAGATTGTATCACCCAATGCCAGCCAGTGCTGTCTGAACACAAAGGGAAGAGACCTCTGCTATAAACTTGGCTACCACCACAGCATCTCATTCAAAAACTGTTTTTAATTGTCTCTGGGCCACATTTCCTTTTTTTTTTTTTTACAAATACAAAGAAAAATCAGGTCATATGACCACCAAAACAAACCGACTTACATCATGGTACAGAGTATAAACAGCAGTGTGAAACACCACTGCACTCACTGTACAGCGCCTAAAATAATGTAACTTCAGACAAATAGTGTAACAAAATGTCTGCTGCAGTGGAGGCGAGAGAGCGACTAAGTGGAATAAGATGACGGAGATATGAAGGAAAGAAAATTCCATCTAAATTTGTCATTTTCCCCTTGACCCTCTCTGTCACACACGCATCCATCATCACTGACAGAGATAAGGCATGGGCAGATGAATGGAAGGATGGATTGGTAAGTGGAGGGAGGGCTATAGATGAATAGATGGATGAAGTTACAGGTAAGTGAATGCACAGCGGGGCATAGAGATCGATACAGACAGGTTTCTCATTTACAAACAACCGAGGATGCACACACAGCAGAAGCACGGAAACGAATGGCCACAGTGTCATAACAGCTTATATATGGACATTCCTGCTCAGCTTGGTGCAAACCAGTGAAATAATTGTTGAGAGGTAATTTGTACGTGGCACTCATCCTCGCATGGGATTCCACTGCGAAACAGCAGCGAGTAGCCGTAATAATGTGAACTGAAACTACACAAAGCCAGCCCCTGGAGGTAGTGACAATGTGTCAATGGGCCGCACGTGTTAAGACACAGTTAACAATAGCATTAAAATCATGGTGATATTCCCGCTGAAATATACCAGACACTAGACGTATGCCAGATATGACATTAAATTACACATATTATGAGGAGTATGGCTTAGACCTGCTCATTATGAAAAGTGTCCTCAGATAACATGATTTGATGATATATACATAAAATTAGTGCAAAGCCCTGTATTAAACAGCTGCGGTGTTTCCAACCAAAGCGTCACTCATCAATACAGGTGTGTAACATGTTATTATCAGCCCCATATGATCATGAAAAGAGAGTCTGCACACCCGTTTGTAATTACCAATTTGATGCATTTCGCTTGTAAAAGCCAGAGGTCGGCTCCTCGATCAGCAGTTCCACATGGATCCATCGTAAACACTTAGTAACAGTGTGAGCGGTCCCTTAAATGAAGCATTTCTTTGTTACCTGTGCGGAGCAATCCACGTCTTTATTAAGAGCTCATTACACAGTTTGAGGGGAGGTTTCTACCATCTGCTAACACACAAAGTCATCACTTAGAGACATGTTTGCATAAAAATCACAAGTTTACCCCTTTGCAAATATCAGGAATTGCGTCGTTAAGATAAAGCAGTAGATTGCGTCAGTTCCCCAGTCGGAAAACCATTATACCATTGCAGAAGAAGAGTGTTTGCCAAGTCATAACTTATTCAGACAATGTGTTTCCATCTCCCGTTAAGTACATTAACACTAATTTGGAAAAAGTGAAATGCCACGTTAAGGGTATAAAACATTCAGACCCTCCTTGTTCAGCATAATGTTTTTTACTGTCAAATAATTCACGTCTGTTCTTTACGTTATTCCACCTATAATTCACCGCTGATGACTGTTACCAAGGCGAAGCATTTACATTGATTTGCAAATGTGTGAGCAGCATGGGTGTCACGATGAAACATCACAGCGATTCCTTGTGAACCTTGGCAGTGTATGGAGATAAATGAAGTATGAAACATGGCACGTGGTAACGTTTTTATATAAGATTACACCAGTTTTATCTGCAGCATGTGTAGCAGTTTGTGGCTGCAGCCAAGACTAATCTGATCTGGCCTTATTGCCCCTGCATTAGCCCGACTTCACCTCCTGCCGGTCAGAACTGAGTGTTGGGTTTAAATGTGAAACTAATGCAGAAAAAGTTATCTCCGGGTGCCAGCAGTGGGCGTATAAAAAGGGCAGCATATGAAGGTTTTCTTTTGATAGTAACCACAATACATATCAGATCAAGGGTAATAAATACATTTGAAAGTGCATTCTCCCATTGGCTGTACAGTCATATAATATCATCCAATTGGTAGCTCCTCACTAGGATAAGATGTGCTGTGCCTCTATCGTTGTGTGTGTGTGTGTGTGTGTGTTAATAAGAGACCCTGAGACAATGACAGACACCAAGCCCTAATTAGGTTGTCATGCTGAGAGAGCGAGGGAAAGATAGAAAGAGAGAGAGAGAGGGAGAGAGAGCTTATTAAGGGGGATAGGTGTCAAGCTCTGGCAGGAATAGGAGGTGGGAGGAGAGCAGAGGAGAGGGGAGGATGAGGGGGAGGGTGATGAAGGGAGGTAAAGAGAATCGGGTGCAGACAGGGAGAAACAGGAGCAGGGGGATCGAGAAAAAGGGAGAGTGAGAAGGGAGGTCGGTGGAACGCAAGAAGCCAAAGAAGAAAAACAGGAGGCAGAGGAGAAAGAGGTGTAGGAGATGGAGGCAGCTGGCGAGATGAAGGAAGATCAGATCAGGTATGGGGAGGGGAAAGGAGTAGGAGGGAGGAGGTGATGGAGAAAATGGTGCAAAGGGAAAGAAATAGGAGACAGTGAAGGTGGTGAAGGTACCAGCTGCAGCGGAGGAAGACAAACAGGATCAAGTAGAGAGGAGAGATGGTGATTTATGGCACAGAGCAAGAGGAGGGCTGCTCCTCTAGTGCAACCAGCTTGTAGAGTTTCAAAGGCAGAAGATAGAAGAAGTGAAACAACGATGGAAACCCATTTCAAATATGTATATCTCGCTCAGTTAAAGAATAACTCTGATTATTTATAACCTACTTGAATAATTTTGGCAATTGTTGCTATAGTTGGAAAAATGGCAACATTGCAGCAGACAGAGTTTACCATAACGATTTAAATCACCTCAACAAATAGAAAACTCTTCAAGTTCCACCGTTATGAACAGTTAAAGTATAGTAGTGCAGGCTGAGCCTCAGCTACAGACAGATTTCACAGGTTTATTCCTCATAAGAAACCGTGTTGAATCCTTGCCGGACAGCTAATTTGGAATAGAGGTATTCTTAATGCACACTTTTCTTCCTAATATTTCACATTTGGAGTGATAGCACTAGTGGTACAGGTACTGTAACTTTGAACCAGTGATCTAAATCACTGTATTTGAGTACAGCCAAAAGTATTGTAGGTCAGAGCTGAACCAGGATGTGGACAGGTGGGTAATGTTCTGGTTTCTCTTCCAAACCTGGAGGTTGCATGTTGGACTTTTAGGTCTGTCTGACTACAGGCGTTCATTACTGACCTTGAAAACACTAATCTGCCATAGGCAGAGGCTAACAGCGCACCCCAGGTTAAACCTTTCATCTTATAATTGTGTCCATAGACACGGGAAAACCCTGTGAAATCCTTCAAAATAAACTTACATTAAACTTCAGTAGTTCTGAATGCACGTCTTTGAGCCTGACCTACAATAAGTAAGGTAATAGCTAATAAATTATCCAGGTTGAAACATGTTTGGATTTTCCTCTCAGGTGATTCATTACATTAAAACAAACAAAAAGAAACAATCATTATATCGAGTTTCTCAAAAGTAAGCAGGAATTTGAGCTCTTCCCTGTGGATACTGGCTGACTGTAGGCAAAATATTTACTTTTTATAGATTTAGAGCAGGGCATATATTTATTCACTTCATTATGCACACACACACACACACACACACACACACACACACACACACACCATGCACTTGCAGGTAAACAAGGCTTTAAGCCTTGTTCTAGGCTACAAAGCCAACTAATACACACAAGTTGGTGCTGCACTACAGTTTCAAACAAATCCACACACACACACACACACACACACACACACACACACACACACAAATATATCCCTAAAGGACCACATAGTACTTAGACCAAATTCTGCTGTTATGCCAACAGCCATATTGTAAATATTCAATTTACTAAACTGGCAGCGATCCACATAACTAGCAGGGCAAATATGCAGGTACACACACACACACACACGCACACACACCTGCAGTATCTAGACAGTGGAGAAATGTTTTCATATTCTACACAGGCCTCATAAAACGTAATGACCTAACGATGAGCCATTTTGAAAATAAACTCCTAATGTTCTATCACGACTGTTCACGGTGAATATCTGATAAAATGCCGAGATTGCTTTTTGTTTTGAAATATTGATTACTGAGGGCAGGGGGCATTGTTTTTCCTAGAATGGAAAACAAGCAGTTTTGAAGAAAACCTCACATTCTTTTTATTTAAAACGCCAACAAATGGTGTTGCTTTTGGCCCCTGCAATGTAAATGGGCCACCTGGGTAGAGACAGAACACTCGGAGTCTGAAATCGATTCCAAGGTCGTTCCCATGTGATGAAATCAACAGTACTGCAACTCCAGGAGCACTGCTGCATGTCAGGGTCGGGCCAAAAATATTTTGCTTGCATGCTGGTAAAAAAAAATCTTTGCTGTATTTTAATTGTTCTTATGAAGCAAATGTGCTGTGGCTGGAAGTGAAACTTCAAAATAAAGTCTGCGTTTCGCTCAGTGTACTTTGACCTGGCTCCCATCTGAGGAGAGGATCGGTGTTTGTGTGATATTCATAAAGTGTTATCAGCAATGCATCCAGCAGAATAAGAAATGATGCTTAACTGTGTCTCCTTGCAGAATTCTTTGTTGTGTTGTACCCCAAATCGTTTTTTTTCCCGCTTTAGTTTAGGGTTTACTCATGCAAGTGTCAGTTCTTGGGTCAAGATGAATTTAGAAAAGCCTTGTGTGAAGCTGTGAGCTCAGGTTACCTTAGTACACAGGTGTAGAACCCATTATCTTCCATTTCAGCAGATCTGAACCAGATGGAGTCGTCTTCTTTACTCAGCCTATGACCCGAGAAGATGATTGGCTCCTAAGGACACAACACAGAGACAGTGTTAGAGCAGTAATAAAGTAATAACTGGTATCCACAAAACAGAACTGTGATAGAATCACACTCATGCAAAGCAGTAAGGCATAAAATGAAATGTAAGCGCCCCAGATGTATTGCAAAACATTGCTATGCATAAGGTATGCTAGAGATGCACATTACATGTATCATCAGGTCTTAATGTAATCCAGCTAAATCCTGTTTTCCCATTCAGATAGAATCCACACTGCTGGGAAAGGGGGACAGCGTTTTATTATAGCACATGGGACCACGGTATGATTTATCAGTCCCTCTAGTATCTGTGTTTTGGCCATTACTCAAACACAAGCAAGCCCAAAGAGAGTAACAGGCAGATTCTTGGTCTGTACTCTGTGCAGAGTTTTCATATTAGGCTGTTTTGTAGGTGGTATGCAACATAATAAACATATTTAACAGTTCGATCTGAACAGAAACTTATAGTTCCAGTCAAAAGCTGAAAAGACACACCGTCTCATTCAATGTTTTTGTCTAATATGTTTAATTTTTGTTCTTTATGTTCAATTGGTGCTGTCTTACCTCTGCATCTCCTTTGTTCTTGTACCAGATGAGGCGCAGCTTGGCGTTGGTGGCCATGGTGTAGTTGGTCCGAATGTAGCTGTAGAACAAGGCACATTTCACCCGAACAGGCTCACCGGCCAGAACATGGTACTTCTTCAGATCCACTGACCAGTCTATGCATCCATCCACTGTGAGGAGAGAACAAGAGAGACAGAAAACTGTTGAGAACATGGAGATGGATATCCGATATAAAGGCCATTATACACCATCAAACAACTCCAAATACAAGCCTGCAGGCCCCCTGCAGGGGGGTGGCATTGATGAAAACAGAGAACAGGGATAGATACTCAAGGCAAAACATGAAGAATCATCAAAAACACTTTTATAAGACTTAATATAAAATACAAAAGTATTTTTTATAGAAAAAAGTGCTTGATAGGGAGGAAGGGTGAGAGACAGAAAGAGAGAGAGTGTGAGTGACAGGGAGATTGTTTTATCTAGTTTCTTTGGCAATATTGTTTTTTACTTTCAAGGCAATAAAACATTGAATATGAATTTAAGAAAGTGTGTGTGTATGATACATAGTGATGTTGTTATACTTTATATTCTGTATGTGAAAGGCATAAACAGTGGGAGTGATATGAATAATGGGATTAGCAATAAGCATGGGAGTTTTAATTGAATATCTGAAAGAAATAATAAAAAAAGATATTAAATTAATCCATTTTCAGTGTTTTAATTTCATTTTTACAACCAAATGTTTGCGCTTTTTTGTGTTCCTCTGTATATTGTTGAAAGTGAAAGAGAAGAAAAGCAATCACTGTGGAGAAAGTGGGAGAGACGTGGCAGAAGAGATTCAGATAAATACAAGAAGAGGAAGAGGAGGAGGAGGTTGAGAGCAAATGAAAAGAGAAAAAGCAGAGAGGAAGTGTGCGGCGGCGTGGTCGGGGTGAGATCGGGTCAACCGGAACGAACAGAAAACAAGTTGTAGATGGAAGACAAGTAGGAGCTGGTGAGACGTGGAGGTCAGGACGGAAAATGACAAGGAGCTTTCCCAAATGGACTTCCCATCCTCTCCCCTGCCGCCTGTCCTCTCCCTCTCCATTTCCCTCTCCACTCCTTCTCTTTTTTCTTTTCTCTCTGCTCTTTGCTTCTCATCTGACTTCTTTTATTTTCCCTCACGGTCTGAGGCTCAGATAGATATACTGTGTTTTAACTGAAGCCCTCAGGCACTTGCCACGAGGCCTTCCCACTGAATTACAGCCTCTGCTGTGCAGCAGTAAAGTCTCTGGATCTTTCATGTGCCCAAAAATACCTCCTCAGCCTCAAATCCTTATTGTTTTCCTTCTGTTTGTTTATTATGCAACACTGGCAGCAACCGCTGGGTGTATCAGGCGTGTAAAACAAATACAGTAATGCTTTTTGAGCAAAATCGAACATCATCCAGATTTTTGCTGTAATACTGTTTTTTCCCCCCTGGCACCTGATTTACCAGTTCATCAAACTGGAACTCAGTCAAATCACGACTCACATGCGACGCTAATGCACATTGATGTCAGAATCTCAGATGCTCTTGGAGTCCATGAATCAAATCGAATCCTTATAAACTAACAATCATCAGGTGTGTTCTTCAGTATTAAAAGTAATCCAGGTGATGTACAGCGTGAGGAGGAACTGCTAGTTTCCAAAGCAGCGGGACATTTCATGTAGGCTAAGTAAAACTCTAAAATCTAAAATGTTTCAGTGTCCGTATGGAGTAATTAAACAGAAAACGCGTGACTACAGATGTTTTTTGACATGAACATACGGCAGTGTACCCTGACACCATGATGTGGCTACAAGAGATTAGTTTCTGCCCCCCGTGCTAAAGTGTCGGGTCAGAAGACATTCCATGCTGGATGTGGGTTGTTACCGTGGCTACCACCGTAAATCAATGTAAACATGTTTTAGCACTCTGTAAAAAGTGTCTAGTGTAATTTGTGTTAAGATAGGTCGCTACCAAAGATTTAAAGACTTCATTTGCATGAGTTGGCGATGCAAATTTATGACCATGCACTTAATTGGTTACATTTATAGATTTAGCAATATGTATTATGTCATACAGAGGCAGGAGAGATTTACTGTAGTGTGGCTACACACACACACACACACACACCTAAGCAGATTTATAGCACACACAATCACTCTCACACCCTCGCAAATGATTTAGTACTTATCCACGTCTCTCTCTCTCTCTCGCTCTCTCTCTCGCTCTCTCTCTCACTCTCACACACACACACACACACAGACACGGGTTTGAATGGTACTGGAAATGTGTGTGTGTGTGTGTAGGTGTGTTTGTGTGTTGAAAATGAAGTAATGAATAGACCAGCCTCACTTGGTGGTTGTAAATTAATGAGCTGACACAAATTGAAGGTGTGAGTACAGTCTATTCAACACCTAACAGAGAGGATCACAGACACACAGACACACACAGACACACACACACACGCGCGTGCATACACGGACACCAAAGGCATTACATTAATAGAAAAACACATTAGTTTGGTCTACTGGACTAATGCCTTTTTGCTTTAGACAATGTTTAACACAGGGCAGGCACACACACACACACACACACACACACACACACACACACACACACACACACACACACACACACACACACTCACACACACACACACACACATACATTAAACTGGGCCGTATGTTGCTGCAGGTCATAACCAAAGCAAACGCCCAATAATTCATTTATTGCTACATGTGCTTCTGCATGTGTATTAATCTGTGTAGGTGTCTGTGCATGAGTGGCTGGGTGTATATAACCATGCAGCGTATATGTAAGTGCACGTGTGTGTGTGTGTATGGGCATGTGCAGCTGCGAGTGTCTGTAGACATATTAAATGTGTGGGTGAGGCGTTAGCATCCGTAAATATATCATTCCCGTCAGGTCTATCTGCATATGGATGCTCCCAAACAGCCGAATGAAAATAACCCTGGATAAATGGCAAAGTTTCAGAGTCTGCAGAGAGTTTTAAAGGCAAAGCACACACACACAGTGACAAACCTATACTTGGCTAGACTTATTTTTTCTTTTGGTTGACAACTTTGTCAGCTGAAAAATTGTTTTTTTCTGTTTTTTGGTTACTTTGATTATATATAAATTCATATAAACAACTACCAGATATGAAACTCAATGATTATTTTTACTATTTTGGTGTTATTTAGTCAGTATTTAGTTAGTTTTTGATCAAAACACATTCAAAACACAACTTGTTAACAAAAAGCTAAAGCGGAGTGCAGAGAATGTGTCTTCTTCCTGTTACTCCACTCGATACAAAAAAATTCAAAGATACATCTGAGGATATAAATGTATGCTACAATGTGTACAAATCAGTGAATATCATACCTCAAACCTTTATGTTTATAAACCTTCAGCTGCACTGTAGGGCACACTGCCACGCGGCAATGAAAGGGTGTGATATTCAATATTTGAAACTTGCAGCATGTCTCTTGTTTTCACCTGAAAATGTTACGAAGCCGCAATGAATGAATGTAAAGAGGCATTCTGACAGCAATTCTGAAATGTGATTAGTCTGTATGAATTGCTACACCTATCATTTGATTGTCTTGCGCGTACTCACTGCCAAACGTTCTGAAATATGTCATCTTGTAAGGTGGTGGTAATAAACTAGTCACCTTTTGATCGGCGTTGTATGAAGGTGGAGGGCTGTGACGGGCTGAGAGCAGCTTGACAGCTGCTGCCTGTGCGTGTCGCTGTCCGTGGTGCTGAACTTAACACTGCAGCTAGTTAAACCTCACAGGCTGAACTTAGGTTCTTTGTCAAAAGAGGTCAAACAATGCAAGAAATGTTTGGAATAAAACTAAAAATCTTTCACCTCGGCATAAAAGCTCTTTGACTCATGAGTGATAAACTTTTTAAACTTTAACAGGCTAGTGTTGCTACAGTCTGTTAGCGCTCTTTATGTTTTTCTTTCTTTTTTTTTGCCATTTTCATGTTTCGCAGTGTTTGTCATGACACTGTGTTTGAGATTATTCTGTCTGTTCTGCTGCACCACAAGGTTCTTTAAAGTTTCCAAACTTTTTGTTCTAATGAAGCTAACTGAACTCATTTTAAAATGTATATTTGACTTGAAACGTCACAGAATGTTTTCCTCCTGTACGTATTTTCTACAAGTTAACAGTATTTGTACTGTTTTATTTAAGGGTACGGTGTTGGTGGGATTATTGAAACATGGCCTGACCAAAGATCTTTTATTTATTTTGTTGTCTTACTGTCATGTCAAACTGTCATCGTTGAAGTCCTGCACGTCTCTGTTTTGTCTTTTTTCTTTGAGTTTTGAGGTCAAAGTTTATATTTATTCGTCAACATTTAGGTGTCTCTGTGATGTTGAAAATCACAAAGAATGTCTGTTATATCATATTTAAGAGGAGGACTGGGAGTGATGTCGTTTGTGCAGGGTGAAGCGTATTCGGTTCAGGCCTGTCACTCAAACATAAAGCCCTTCAGAGCCCCCAGCCTGTCTGCATCGCTCCCACAATCCCCTGCAATACCACTACAGCTGCTGCCATAATAATAGCTTGACCTGACCCTCCTCTCTCTCACTCACACGCACACACACACACATACACAGGTAACGATCCCGACATTCACAGACAGGTTTAAACACACATGCACCCTTGCAAAAAGGAACGGAGGAAGGGACTCGGACACGCACAGAAAAGGGCGCACAGTCCAAAAAAGACATGGCAGAGTACACACACACGCGCAAGTCTATCACCACTGCAGGGCAATTTACACCCAGGTGAGAGAGAGAGAGAGAGAGAGAGAGAGAGAGAGAGAGAGAGAGAGAGAGAGAGAGAGAGAGCCTGCCAGTGTTTTGTGCTGATGTTCAATTTCAGCCGACTTGATGGTTACTTCTTTTCTCTGAACACATTTTATGAGAATAGGCTTTAGCCTAGATAGAGCTTTATATACACTGTAAGAGGACATACTGCGTGTGTGTGTGTGTGTGTGTGTGTGTGTGTGTGTGAAAAGGAGCGTGAAGAAGCATGAGAAAGAGAGAGACAGAGTGTGTTTGCCATTTTCAAAATGACTCCTCAAAATGAGTTGCACAAACCAGTGGCGTTTACGCCACACACACACACACCCACACAGCTACACACACACACACACACACACACACACACACACACACACGCACACCGCGAAGCAATCTATTTTGTGAGCTGTAAGAATATGCTAATGCACGTGTGGGTTACGGCCTTCATTCAGTGCCATGGAGTCACAACAGCATCTATCAGTATACAAGGCATGTAGTGCCACAACACATATGCACACAAGGACAACATGAACACAAACACACCGATAACACACACCCGCAGTGAAAAACTTCATATTAACACACACCTACACACCTACACACACACACGTTCACATGCAAGTGTCAGTGCTGGATAAATGGAGTTGACCACAATCTGCCCTCTGTCTGAAGCGACCAAAAAGACTGACACGTATTCACCCTCACATGAGAAAACACACACACACACACACACACACACACACACACACACTCCTGTCACTCCTTTCGACACAACACATATTGATGAAACAATGGACAAAATCTAGTGACATGCATGCTCCATGTTACTTGATATTGGAGTGATGAATACTGTTTGTGTGTGTTTGTATGGAGGGTTGGCTTTGTTGACTGACGTAATAACAAAATAACATGCTGTTTCTCATATTGTACTGTACAATATGACCACTGAGTCATGTGACTCACAGCCAGACAATGTCAAAAGGAATGAATGATAAAGAATGGTTTGTGGTCAACGGGAGGTTAGCCACAACCTCTGTACGCCGTCACGGCCACGTTCAATACGACATTCGTGGATCTGCGGGCTTGACTTGACCATCGAACGTCAGCTCTCAACATCAAGAAAGAAAAAGCTATGAAATGGAAGAAATACTGCTTAAGATGAGCACAATTGTCTGTCAACAGAACAAGAAAATTTCACTTGCAGGGGAAGATTTTAATTAATAGAAATCACTGTGAAACCATGCAATGAGGCATTATCTAAGGTGAAAGGTGCTGCCTTAAGAATATATTTCTCATTACCTTAAAATGAGATTATTGGTCGGCTGTGCGGCTCAGTGTGTGTTGGTGAGCTTGTTGGATAGGAAATGCTATATCCGGATGAACATGGCATTTAAGCCATCCGCGAGTGAAAGTGTTGTAAAAAAAAGTGCCCCCATTGGCTGGTGGACCTGAAAAGAGCTAAATGAACACAAGCCCATTTCCCATTTTATTTAAAGAAAGGGCAAATAATTTGTCTTCTTTATTGAGGACTTAGTAGCCATATCCGTGGGCTGCAAATTGGTGGTCAAGGCAAAAATGAAAATGTAAGAGCCTGTGAAGAAACCGACAGCTAAACTGAGCACTGTCACTAAGAGGAACACCATTAATTAGAAAACCTCAAGTTTAGCCTCCTGCGTGCCGAGAGTAAGAGAAGAGAAGGTGCAGAAACAGATGTGTCCTAATTGTTGTTATTAGAGCAACAGTCAGGTGCACTAATAATGCAATATACATCTAGTTTTAATGCAAAATCACCCAATCCAGATTCATCTGGTTGTGACTCTTGGTCTGATCTCACTTCATTCTTTCGTCTGCATGGGTACAAATCACCATCCTTTGTGCGCACTCACACACACGGTGCCGTGACCACTTGGTGAACCTGCAGCACAGCTAGCAGACGGTTGGGTTAAGAGGAGCGGGTAATTGGAGTGGGCAGGTTTGGTGGTGACACAACCCCATCAAACGTCCTCTTTCCCTTCTCTCTTAAAGCCCTCCCTGCCAACTTGCTCTGCCAATTTGGGCATCATTTGGTGGAGCAGGCACAGGTCAACACCACAAGGTGCACTTGTATTCTGGGCTATTTTTACTTAGATGGTGGCAGCAGCCAACCCTCGCCTCACACACTCACCATTTGTGTTTTTTTATATGATTTTTTTCCAAGCTGGAAAAAAAAAATCTGACAAAATATTTGGAGCAAAATAGAGCTGGTTGCTCTACTTCTCTGTCTTCTTGCTTCTTCTTCCCAACCATTTAAATGCTTGGTTTACTAAATCTGACGTTTCTACTCTAGTTGAACAGCTTATTTTAATTGAACTGAACTGGTGACATCCGTTTCCTCTGAGAGGAAGCTTTTCTGGTGGAGATGTTTTGGATTTTTCTACCACCAAATGGTCAGAGTGTCCTGGAACAGAGAGGGCTATCTTAAAGCAAAGGGGGAGAAAAAAAATGGAGTCATTTGGTCAGGCTGGAAGCCAGAGTCAGTTACAGTGCCATTTCCAAGTGTGTTATAGTTGTTCTGCCATGTGCCTCTTGAGTCGTTCAGTGTGCTTGTGCCATGTAAGCCTCAGTGTATCTCCGAATCTGTGAAATATGTTTAAAAAGTGGTTGCCTGCTTTTGAATAATCAGGCATTTCCGACACAGACAGCGTAAATAGGAAAGCCTGTAAGTAAAAAGACAAATGATTTGTGAAAAATATAGGAAATGTGAGTAAGTGGGAGAGGTTTTGACAAGATGTACTTAATGAGAAGTAATGAGGCCCATTTTTGTGGGAAGCACAAGACACTGGCCTTCTTATTAGCTTTAATAACTCCCAGAGAGGTATATATTTATTTATATACGGATGGATGAATGGACAGACAGAGGGAGGGACAGAAGGAAGACGGAGAGGAGGCGCATGTGGATGAGCAAAAGAGAGGATATTTGGAGAGATAATATATAATATAAGCAGCTAATCTTTCCCCTTATTGAGTTACTTCTCACTGAATAATGATAGAGGAAACGCAGGTAAAAAGGAGGAAGCTGAAGAGAGGAAGAGAGCAGGAAAAGAAAGGAAGACAGGCAAACAAACACAAATAAATCAATGTCACATTAAATGTGCTACCTGTCGTATAATTACACTAATAAATGAGATCAAGGAGGAGATGACTGATGATGTATCTCACACTAGAGGTAATGTTAGTGTTTCTGAACATTATGATCATCTTTCCCATTAAACTAAATGCCTCCCGGTGTAATCCTCCTCTTTTTTTCCCTTCACCATCTGCTACTCACACGAAGTGGAAGCTTTTTAATTTCATCTATGAACGCCGTGTGTGGAAATCTACAGATGTGATGAAGCAAGACTGCTTCATGACACGTTTGATGGCAGGAACGAGTACGAGGAAGGAGAGGAAACTGGGAAAAATGTCAAAAAAACTCTGTGGCGGGATGGGTGATGACAATACAGAAATGTGAAAGGACTGGAAACAGACCAAACCAATTAAACACGTTGAAAAACTCAAATACAAGCAGATTAATAGAGAAATTTGAGTTAATAATGAAAAGAATAAAATGAAATGTAAATGGCAAACTGATGAGATGAAAGTCAGTGGAGTAAGAAGAACATAGAAATAACTCAATAACCTGCATCCAAGCTGCCCTGTGTTATGTGTCATTATTAATCTTAACCTGCATGTTTATAAGCACAAAAAGGACGATATATCATGTGTTGATTCAGATTATGGTTGTTTTTCATTATTTATTTAACTCAAGGTAATCTCACGGCCTGCTGTATCTCAGGGTTAATGAAATATGATCTTTTGCAGACAATTGGTAACCTTGTGAAGTTGATTCACAGAAAGATGAAAATGGAACCTGCCACTGTCTCTATTCTGTCACTATTAATGCTCAATACTGTATCACTGTGATGAGAAAGTGAGGCACAGAAGCAAGAGAAGTGGAAGAATGAAGTTTATGAAAGAAACAAACCAAATAAAAACTTGCAGCACTAATTCCCTCATCCCTCACCACATTTCTCTTTAATATATATATTTTAAGTATCCACATTACAGTTTTTTCTATCCTTATATTTTTTTAATTGTTTAATTTATTTAATTGTTAATTTAATTATTGTTTTTTTTTATCCAGTACAGACTTTCTCTGACGTATGGCTGAAGAAACGAGGTAACGAGATAACGAGGAGGGCACAGCTAATTTTCAGTTCTTCCTTCCTCGTGAAGCATCTGTTTTAATACAGTGTTTATTTAAAGTGACACTGTTGGTCAAACATGATATTGTAATAACAGCTCACACTGAGCTAAATGTAGCAATGAACAAAGAGCACTAACTCGCCCACCCTCGTCTATCGTGTAGGATTTGCTGGAAAAGCTCCTCAGAAGGTCTTGGTGGATGGTGTATCTGACTTTCATACCACAGACTGCTGTTCACATCACATCACATCACGCATCATCATCCCCCTCCAAATAGTTTGAGATGCCGAAAAAAGCAAAGCTGTGCCATAACAGGAACCAGAATGTGCATTAGCATTGGTAGATACCTTCATAAAATGATCAACAGTTAGCTGTCAGTGCATGACAACAAGCGGAAAGTGTCGCACAGGGATGACACTGATGACCGTCACAAGCTCGAGGGAGACAATGAGGCTGATGTAAGGTTAGTTATTGATGTTACACCAGCAGACGAAGCATCAGCCAAGGCAGCATTACGTCACTATATAGCCATATAAGTACTGAGGAGGCCAAAAGCTGATTTTATATATGTGTGTGTCTCAGTGCTGCTGATTCTAAATGTGACAGCAAGAAGAGAAGAGTTATGATTCCACATTCCTCCACGATGAAAACACAGTCCAAAACAACTTCCTCCAAAGCGGGCGAGGCTGCGCAGGAAAATTATGATTTCATCACACTGACAGACTCTCTCACTTGTTTGAAGAAAACAAGATTCTACGATTCAATACCTGATTAAACAACCTGCCCGGGCGGAAATGTTTCCAATCCTCCATCAAAACGACGGGCGGGAGAAAATTCAACTTTGAATGGATTTCAGAAAGTCTCCTCTAAGCAGAACCAAACAACTTTCAGGCTCTGAAAACACTGTCCTCTGTCTTTGAGTCGCTGTGTGTGTGTGTGTGTGTGTGTGTGTGTGTGTGTGTGTGTGTATTTATATATACGCGTCTCCTGCCCTCTCCATTTGTCACTGTGTCGATGGAGCGTGCGGCACAGTCGCTCCCGCATTTGTCAGTTCTCTAGTGTGTTACACACACACACACACACACACACACACACACACACACACACACACACACACACACACAGGGTCCCCTTTGCTTTCTTCCTGCCCGTCATTAATAAAGAGAAGTAGCTGCACACCTGTTCGCTGACAGCACCCCACGGAGAGAGAGAGCTGGGTAAAAGTGCAAGAGAGTGTGACAAAGGTAAATTCTGACAAAGGTAAAGGTGGAATGAGATTATTGTGAGTGAAAAGAAAGACATATGAGTGAGACTGGAACCCTGTTCATGCTACAAATATGCAAATTCAAGTCTGGAAGTCATAAATCCACACATCCACGCAGGCTGTCCAGGCTTTATACTCCTATGTATGAGATCATCTGCGTTTCTTTTTAGTTTTCACCGTGTTCTGACTTCAGTTTAGCAGATTCTTCTGGAAAGGCTTTGTTTTGCAGAGTTTTGTCTCACAGGCTGCAGGACTTTGACCTTCTCCATGTTTTTTCTTTTTTACACTAATGTTCAATTAACTCCCCTTTTCAGTCAAAATGGAACAAACATTATGTGACGCACTGTAAACTAAGTGATTTTGAGTGCTGTTATTGATGCAGTACATCCATAAACATCAATTTACATTTGGAATCTAAAATCACAATAACTGATTCCATTAGAGTCAGCTGAAGGCTAACGTGAAAGGTTTTATAACCAAATTACAGAGATTTATTAACTGTCTCAGCTCCCCCGAGGTCTGTTTTAGTGTCTTTCCTTGTTGTGGTGTTACAGCACACCTCATGTTCTCCACGGTGGAGTGAGTAACTTTATGAGGCAGCTGGACGTCGTCTGAGAATCCGTCATGTGAGGCTTAGTGTCCATAAATTCAGTGTCCTCAGAGGAACTACCAGCAGCTACAGGCGTGGTTTGACGTAGCTGTGTTTGGCTGGAAAAGGTGTTGTCACCCTTCTTCCAACTTCAGTAAGAGTTTGATGGTGTTAGATGGTTCATTGATTTGATGATCTGACCTGCTGAAGATCTGTAACTGGAAGATTCAGTCGTTTCCGATTGCAATGAACTCAGCGCTGTTTGCTTCGGAGGAGCAACGGCGGCCATCACGTGACAGAAGAGGCTTTCGTCACAACAACAAGCAGCCGGTGTAGGCTTGACTTTAGCAGGCTGGTCTGCATGGCATTAGAAGCTAAGATTAGGGACGTGAAGCTAATCGATTGTTAAATCTGATAGTGAGACAGCGTTAGCAGGCAACAGGTGTTTCTTTGCATCCACACTTAAACAACATTCTGCAAACCTGTAAATTAAGTTCAAAAATCCGGGTGACAAATATCACATGATCATGCATGTCCGTCCAACGCGATCCCATCACGTCCAATAAAGCCATTTTTGTCACGGAGGTCTGTGTCAGCACTACTTTAACAGAGATATGAAACCTGAAAAAAGGATTTGTCTGGGAGACTTTAAGTTTGATCACAGTAAAGATTTTGATCTATTGAGAGCCCCAAAAAGAGAGAGAGAGAGAGAGAACAGAGAGGATGAAAACCTTTTTTTAAGGAAACTTTTCGAACACGCTCCACACATTTATGACAGCAAAGAAGAGAGAGAGAGAGAGACATAACACTGTAATGTAAAGGCAGTAGAATAATGAACTCCTACACCTGTCACATGCTGCTGACAGACTCCTGGCAACTTCACTTCCCTCCTCTCTCTATCTTTCTGCTCCTCTTTCAATCTCCAAATCTGTTCTCTGCATCTTCCTCTCACTCCACCTACTGTACCGTACCTACTGCTCGTTCTCCATCATCACTTTATTCCTCTTCCTGTGTCCCTCTCTCTCTCCCTCTCCCTTTCTGTCTCTCAGCCTCTCTACCTGTCTATCTCCTGAATATTTTAAATCAACCACAGTCGAATTGCTGAGCAGCAGCAGCACAAACAGGCAGGAAAAAACATCTCAATCTGACATGAAACCAAAGCACACATCCGCGTTCTGTTGTCTGTGCACACGAACTACGACGCCTCGATAAATACAAACGCAGTTGAATTAAGATTTTTTTTTAAAAAAAGTGTTAAATTGTTATTAAAGGTATACATTTCAAACTGCTTCTGTGATCTTTTCTTCTTCTGTGGCGACCAACACAGTGAAGTCGACAGTCAGCCTTGAGTCTTAGTCTAATCCTTTAACAGAGCAATAGCAGGCTGAGAAGTCACCTCCGAGGACACTGTGTCTTGTCCTCCCTCCACCATTAAGATCAGAGAGAAGGCCATGGGATTTATTTTCAGGAAGGTGAAGATTGTACGAGAGGGAGAGAGAGAGAGAGAGAGAGAGAGAGGAAGGAAAGAATGGAAATATTGAAAGAAAGTGATGGAGGAGGAAGGCTGGTTTGTTGAGGAAGGCCACAGCAGTGAACAGTTGGAAACTGCAATGTGTGACGTTTTCTGTGCAAATCCAAGTCTTCACGTCAGATGTGGAAACGCACCAAACCAAATTTTGGACACTCACGGTGATGCTTTGGTTTAAATGTGTTGAAGAGGTAGTAAATCTATATAAATACATTTTTTAAAGAAAATGTACGTACAGAACTCTGCGTATCTGAAAGACGGACTGTGGCAGGTGTTAGCTGACTGTGGGTTTACTGCGCGAGTGTGTTCATGCCAGTCCTTCTGAAGTCTGACATACAGGAGGGGGACACTGTGCCACCAAACCTGGCACTCTTTACCCGGTCACCTTGATCACCTGCTGCTAACCCCACAGTCACCCCTAACACACACAAACACACACACGCTGCTGACAGGTGGTTATGTGGAGTTATCTATCCTTACTTAAGTACAACTCTGAGGCACTTTGAGTCATTTTGATGCTGCTTTATACTTATATATTATATATTTCACCACATTTCATTATCCTACGTTTACTTAGACAAAATAACTGCATCAATCTATGAATAGCGCGTACGCTGTCATGAGCGTTTCAGCCGGCGGAGTGCTGAAGAATCATTGTTATTTAATGAGCTGCGTGTAACTGGCGGTACAAATGTTTAATAACTCATGTACTCATTATAGAACATGTTTGTTTGCCTGCATACCTCCCTGATGTAATTAACATGGCAAGTGATCCAATTAAAGAGCCTGTGTGAGGAAAAGTAGAGCTCAGCAAACTCTTTATTGGCTGATAAAAGATGGATATGAATGAATCCAAAAGAGAATTCATTGAGCCAAACTTTCTTTGGAGGGTAAAGGAACTAGTATCTGAGGATAAAGCGGTGGAGAATCGCATGCGTTATGTGTAGTCAACCTGATTAATGTACTTACTTTCACTTTCTGACCTCCTAATGCTGTTTGACTTTGACATTTGCTCGAGACAAACTTAAAATTCTCCTTGTAAACATGCCCTAAGCAGATCATTTGAAGCTGGCTGAGACATACACCCCCCGAACGTGTTTGTTGACTCGCGGTTACACTGGAGAAAACTTTGCTTTTGGATCATTTCCAGTGTATGTTTTTTTTTGCTTTAATGTTTACCAGTTTCTGGCAAATATTGTCTTGTAAAAATTATAGTAATATAATAGATTTTGCACAGGCGGGTCCACAGGTGTCCTGTACTTCTATGACGCTTACCACGACCACCTGCTGTGTATGTAATACTGTAGCAACACAACGTCAACATAAGCATGATCACTATTAGAGATTATTGAGTGTATGCATACTCACTTTTTTTTTAAAAATCACCCAAAGTATCACCCATATGTTTTTTTCATTGTTTTGAAATATTCAAAGTTGCACTGAACCCTGCATCCACTTTTAATGTGTGTGTGCGTGCCTGTGTGATTGTGATCATGTGCACCTGTTTCTCCTCCTCCGCGCCGCAAAGAGGAAGTACTGCCCTAATTATTCAAAATTCCCAGCGGATGCTTAGACCAGTTTACACTCATCACAATAAATTACACTCACCTCCTTCTCTGCTGCCACACCAAGTCCTTCCCCGTGTCTGTCTCGCAGCGAGTTCACACTCTTTACTACAGCAGTTTTTATTTAGAACATTTCATTATGCATTTCTCAGAGGGAGACACTCAGTGAAATGGGAAGCAACTGTTTAAGAGCCAGCCAACACACACACACACACACACACACACACGTGTTATAAATGCATCTTGAATCCTGTCAACATTATTTTAACATCGCTGATAAGAAAACAGCTGCTATTCTTTAATCCATTTAACGTTTTCTATGGATCTGAATTTTAAAAATAGATTTCCGTCTTACACTAAAACTCAAATCTACAGCGCTGTGTAGGGGGATACATTTACATGCATATTAATATTCAATTAATATCCTACTAAAATATTAACTGATGAACACTGATATCAACACGATCTCACTTTATATGTAGTGACATCTAAACTTCATCTTCATTTCTAGCACACTGTACCAGTAGTAGTTAAAACTGCAGCTTGTGCATGCTTCACTCTGACAGCTGTCATTTACTCAAACATTAAGTCTGCTGATGTAAGCTGACATTGACTCAAACGCACTACAGCATTTGATGGCATTTTGGCACAGAGAGTGATATTTTTTTATTTGCTTCAGAATAAAAGCAAATATCCAGTGATTTCTTGATGGAAAGCTCTTGCTACTAAAAGAAAAAAAAAAGAAGTAGACACTAAAAGTAGACAGGTGGAAAGTACACAAGAAACCTTTTTACTGATTGAAACAACAGACTCGTGGTAGTGGGTCAAGTCTGTTGCTTTTGTGTATTTCAGCGTGATGAATAAGTTGCTGGCTGCAACCTCAAATCACACCCTGCACTTGCCTGCTCCTGCGTAAAACTAGGACATTTACAACACAACCCTAAACGCACAGATATGAGCCAGATACAGAATATTAATGTGCTAATATGATGTTGCACTTTCCTTTGCTTAATGAAAAGGCGAAGCAAACCGATTGTTTGTGTCAAAACCACTGTAACTTAAGCCTCTAAAACCGTTTTTAATGAATAGGATTGCTGAACTATGGTCAGTTTTATTCAACCTACTGATGCAGCATGACATAAGAGCTAAATGTTCACATTTTCTAGGTAAAGAAAGACATTTTTTACACATTCAAGCTACATTCAGGATACATTCTCTAATGAGTAGATTAATATCATCGACTTACTTGGCATATAGTGCTTCATGCGCTAATCATTTTAAAAAAAAAGTTACAACGTGTATCAATAGGCTATTTTCAGTCAGTCCCATGTAACTATTAACGTGTTTAACAGGAATGCTATATGTGCACCTGCGGTTCACAGGACTGTTGTGACTCCAGGTGTCTCCCGGCTCCAGGTGGCTAAGCTGGTTCTGGCTAACGGTCGTATTTACCAGAGGAACAGAGTAAAAAAGGGTTCATGAAGCACACTGATCTGTGATCTCTGTCCTTTCAGTGCTCTGTGACAATCTCTGGTTAAGTAGGTTGAGGCCATGGAAGTGTCGAGTGAATTAAAGTGTGGATTTTGGTTTGTGCCTTCCATGTTCCAGTGTTAGCCGGGTAGCTAACGCAGGCTGGTAATCTAGCTGTCTCATCAACACAGACACGGATGATTAAAAAACTTGTTATTAAAGTGTTATCTGTGCTATATCAACCAAAAACAACACTGAGAGTCCAGCACAACAATAACTACACTTGCTTATCTGTTTTGCACATGTAGGACTATCACATCTTATGTTTCAATCAATTTTGCTGCATTTTGCATCGAGGTGATGACTCATCCACAAGTTTGTGTTTTTGCCCATATCGGCCGACTCTAATTACATCAGCGATCTATGTAACTTCATATCTTTGCAATGTCACATCATAGTTTGCCTCACACAAACCTCAACAAGGAACGTGGCTGATGAAAATCTCTCACCCTAATGGACTAAAAAAAAATATCTGAAACACTAGAACTGTACTGTGGGTTTAAAAAAAAGTGAAAAACAGAGCTGACTTTGCAGGCCGCTCTAATCTGTGTCAAGGGCGGCATCTTCATTCCTATAATGCACTGCATATATGGACCAACACCGTCATTAGTGTGAAAGGGCTTTTACACATCAGAGAGCATTGTGTGGGATTATGAAGAGCTTCAAGGTCTTAACAGCTACCTGCACTGCTGAAGTTTCATTGGACAAGATACCCGATCTCTACCGGCTGCAAGGTTGGATGGGAACGAAGGAAAAACGGATTATGTCTGTATGTGCATGTGTTATATTTCTGGTGTTTCCGGTTAAAGACAGAGTGGTTTGTTTTGGAAAAGAAGCACTGGGGCTTTTGAGGTGATCAGCGGTACAAATGATTTGAGCGGCAAAGAGCATTTCAGTACATCTAACCACTTTTTTCTAGCCATCAGGTAGACCAAGCACGGCACTGAAGAACACAGAAATACTTCACACAGAGCACCAAAATGATAAATTGAAATAGATTGTTGCTGCCGTGATGGCCCTCAAGGCTGAACAAATACAAAAAAGAAAAAAAAAAGTCCCACAAATGAAAACCAAACACATCCGAGGAAAAGTGTCACCATAGCAGACATGCTGTTTGTTTGACAGATGATCTGTGGAGAGCCTCAAGCAGCGCATAATAAAATATCACAATATTCATAATCAGATTTGACCCAGCAGTCATTAAAATCGCCGCTTTCGTTTGGATTTTTGGAAATGTTCAATGTTTTTCACTGTTTTTTTTTTAGCACCTTCAGCCCTGAGTCCAGCTCTGCTGCTGTAAATGGCTGTCACAGTGTCCGTCAGTCTGAATAATGCAAAGTGGGAGGCAGGAGTAACCAGACAGCTGAGGGGGTTTGTAATACAGAGTGTCACACTGGTCAGAAATAGACTATTATAATGGCTGAGTGAATCATGAATGGGTGTCCAAGACACTCCTGATTAACAGACAGGAAATGTCAGAATATGTTCCGAATGGGGACGGGCGAGGAAAGTGGGAAATAAAAGATGCCGAGAGAGGAAGAAATTAAACAGAAGGGGTTAAATAGCGGCTGAGAGGTATTTGACTTCGGAGAAAAGTGGAGAGCGGGGAGTGATGAGAGCAAATGAGAGGTGACAGAGAGACGTGTTTTCTTGGGAAGACAGATGAGAAGATGGACAAGAGTGGCAGGACGAAAGATAGAGCGAGCGGGAGGAGGAGAAAGTGATAAGGAGCCATACAGAGAAGGAGAGACAGCCTGTCTTAATGGTGAGCTGTGAAAAGAAACAAGTTGTCCAGGAGGATTTATTCAGCTTCAGAGCAAGGCAAAATTATTACGTATGCCTAGAAACAAATAACTCCATTAATAATTAAATGTATTAAAATATATATTTTTAAAAGTACCTTGCACTTTCCCCTGTGCCAGTTGCCCCTGTGACTGGATGCTGTGTGTCCCTGTGAAGAAAATTAAAAGCTCCATCTGGGCTGTAATTTAGCACTTATTTGTACAAGGAGCTATAACCTTTATATGTGCTAAAGGCTCTTTTATAAGTCATGATTCATTAGCAGTATCTGCATCATTCTGCCTGAATTCAACTCTAAATTTACAGTGGACCCGGTGGAGAAATGCTTTACCCTAGAAGCTGGTACAATTTCTATCCTCCAAATGTGGCTCAGATGGATCAAAACACGATGCGTGTCAGGGGAAAACACATCATCCTAGATCACAGTTTTACCCTGCTGCGATGTTTTCAGACACCACTGGTCTTGGTGTGAAACTGAAAAAGCATCTTAGAGCTCTTAATGTTCGGCTTTCTGTCCAAGGGAGACAGCATGGACTGCAATCAGACATGCTCGGTGCAGGTTGGCTGTTGAAAACATGTTATTGTGCGAGTATACTATCTATGCTGGAGACTCATCTTTTTCAAGAGGCGCCTCGAACCACAATTTCTCCTGTGAGTCTTTCAGGTGATGATGGCCATGCTATAGGCTTTCACAAAAGCTGTAAAACACTGAGTTTTAAACATAACCACATAGATATTCTATTAAGCATGAACAAACTTGCCTCTATACTGCGCCACGACTGACTGGGTATTCAGAATTTCACTACGGTTATGTTTATTTAACCTGCATCTAGCTGGAGAATCCATCAACATCCTCTGATGAAGCACTGACAACTATGGCATGACCAGTAGCCGTAGGTCAACCGGGCATATTGTTACAAGCTCTGGAGATAACACTTTGAGGCAATAAGACTAGCCAGCAGACAACCACATTTGCTGGTTGTCTGGGACACGGTAAAAGCTTGTTAGCTGCTGCTGTTATTGGCGAGTTTCAAAGCGTCTCTTCAGAAACCTGTGGGTGGTGTCATGGATTCATCCAATCTTTCTGCTGCCAGTGGTCAGGACACCATTCTTCCTGATTTGACAGCAGTTAATAAGATGTCTCCATGCAATGGCTTTGTGGATTCCAAGAAAACCAGGTGACATCAAATGCGAGTAGGTTTATGATTCTTCTGGCTAATTTAACTGACCTGCTGTAGAAAGAAGACGCTAGCCCTCGTGTATCATCTTTCTCTGCCTTGGTGATAATGTCTAAAGCATTATTAAAGTTGCATATGATATCAGTCCCTTGAGTGATTGACTGGCCATGCTTGGATGGACAGGCTAATAGAACTGTGTGATGGTTGCAAAGGGATTTGCAAAGTTACTGCAAACTCCTTCTATTTTGCATTTATTATAATAGCAAAATACTCAGACTAGTAAGGTCTGAGGGACTTTCCCCTCGGTCTCACCAAGGATCAAAGGATGCTGAGTCTTGCTTTTTTGTACGAGATGTAAATAAATTGAGGTGTGAATCTCTTCAAGCCTTTGTGTGTTATTTTTAGGCAGTGTAATTAATCTGCAGTGACATTACATGTTAATTCTGAGGTCTCTGGAATATCATCTTGTCCGGTGACTCTGACCTTTAACCTCCTCGGTTTAATGTCATCTAGGATTGGAAGTTTACTCTGCTGCACTTTGGAAAAGACATGTTTTTTTCCACATCATTAGCTGCAGCGTGATACATCAGGGAAACAAACTCTTTCAAATGACAGTCTCTTCACAAGCTACCAGCTCCTGTATTAAAGAGACAGCATGACATTTTGAATAGCGCTCTCTTACTTTGCCAGGTGAAAATCTAAAAGAAAAAGGGGGGTGAAAAAGTCTGTGTCAGTGGAGGAAAATTCATTGGAAATACGGGGAGTGAAAGAGCTGAAGAGATATATCGAGGCAGAGAAGGAAAAGGAGCAGCGTGAGTGATTCTCTCTTTGCTTCTGAAGGACAGAGGAAGAGTTGCAGACACTGCACTTCCAATCAGATAGGAAAAGACCCAGTCATCAAGGTTTAAACTGAATATATGTGGATGTGTGTGTGTGTGTGTATGTGTGTGTGTGTCCTGTATATGGCGTGTGCGCTACTCGGATGTGCATGGCGGCGGTATGGCTTCACACTATGCGTGGGACGTGGCATTCTGCTCCCTTATAGATGATTTACTGTGTGTGTATGTGCATGAGACAGAAGCTGTCAAATCAGTGCTGACACACAGCGAGTATGTTTTGAATAATTTATGAATATGTAAGACCAGATCTGCAAATTGATGGATTCTGCAGTGAAATCAGAGAAGAAACAGGGAGCGTCGGTCACATTGAACTCTGCGATGCCGTCAAAGTCACGAGAAGATTACTTTAGTTATTTTACAAGGCTGTTTATGTCCTCTCATACTCATAATGCATAAAGTAGTAGATGAAATAATAGGATGGAAAGTGAGATCATCTCGGACGTGAGATTAAAATAACACCAACTTGTCATCAAACTGTTATGATATGGTGTCCCATGGGCAGTAAAGTAAACTGCTCCAAACAATAGCTGCTGTTAGCTAATGTACCTTTAGTTTGTCAGCTGGATTTGTGAGATCAGAGCACCGGGGGTGTGGGTGGATGCTGAGTCAGTGTCATGCCAGAACCAGAGCTGGACAATTGGACAATGCGGCCAGACTCAGCTGCCTCTATACACATAATATCTGAGGTGATAAGACCGAGAAGAAGCTGAGAAGAGAAAATTAGAGAGTAACCAAGCAAGAAGCTACCAGACAAGAGTAAATCAGGGACCGACTTTCAGCCGTTGGCGAGAGCTCGGTGAAATAAAAGGCTGAAAGACAGACACCAAGCTGGGCTGACTGCTGTTGGACTTGTAAGTAATATTAGCTGGCTGCCATGTCTTGTGTTGTTGACCTTGACTGATGTTTGGCTGTTAGCAAAGTTGTTGACTCTTATGATCTTGCTTACTTATGATGTCTATTTATCACAGTGGTACTACAGTCTGAAAATGGAGTGCAAAAAAAACAAACAATTTTTACACGATGTTGCTTAAAAAATGTGTCAATATTAGATCATCAGGACACAGAATGCTGGAGTATGATGAGTAAATGCTCACAGTTTCTCAAAGGACTGATACAACTTTCTGTATTCACACTTTGAGGGTGAGCATTCTGCAAGTATTCTTACATTCCTAATAATAAAACAGTGAGATAAAACTCAATCTTACCCCAGAAAATGAGCACAGTGTTAAGCAAGTGCACACAGCTCAGGCTGCATGGTTAAAGTTAGCACAGTCATCTTAATCAAAATGGTATTATACCCGATGTTCTTGAATAATGATGGCAGGTTTTCAGCGAGTAAACATCCTCAATCACTTTTTCTGAGCTGTATGGTTCCCAAATATTCTCTACAGTATTTGAAAAGTTTCAGAGCTCTTGAGCAGTCAGATAGAGATGTTTGGCTGAGGCTGAGCATGCGTGTGTGTGTGTATGTGTGTGTGCATATTTTAACCATCTCAACGGCAGACTGGATGTAGCGGAGCTGAACGGTGGCAAATTCTATGGCACAGCCCATGGGACAGGCTCTCCACACACACACACACACACGCATAAAAGATACGTTGCCATATGGGATGTTGATCCAACTTAAACATCCATCTTGACTGACACCTCCTCCCCTGTGTGCATTTCTGTATGTGTGTGTGAGAGCAGGAGGAGGGAAGCTAAGAGGAGGCAGGCTGAAATGGTGTGCTGAGGACAGAGAGAGAGAGAGAGAGAGAGAGTCGGTGTTAAGGGGATGGATGGCAGGTCTGAGGTCAAAATAAGAGAAGTTTAGTTTTTGCAAACTCTCTCACTTTGGGAGCGCTTCATTTACTCCCCCCCTGCACACCAGGTGGATGGGAGGACATCTGGGAACAAACCCACTGGTTCCAGGTGGTGGGAGGGAAAACACAAGCAAGCGCATCTTTAAGTAACTTCACAGACACATTTGCAGCATAGTAGAATTTAAGTGAAGTGAATATTCAGAAAGTAGATATAGTTCATCTTTAAAAATACAATTTATTTACAGCGCCAGCACAGAGTTTTCTACAGCTGTAACTGTGACGATTTCTCATTATCCTCTGACGTATTCTAAACGTGTGAATATCATTTTACTTTTAATGTAAGTATAAAGACTAGCATGTTACTGTAGCAGCTCTGACATTCTATAGTATGTATGGTAGTGATGTTTAACATGTTATTGCTTATTACCCCTAAAAACACTCAGAACAGCTGAGACTGAAATCATCAGTTTTTCAGGTACTTTATCATAAACATTAGTTTATTAGGACAGTCCACTTATAACCATTAAAGCCAACCTGCTGGTGGTCAAAGAATAACCCAAATGGGAATGATTGATCCTCTGGAGACTATAAACATCGGAAGGAAATTTCATGGTGATCCATCCAACAGCTCTGAATCAAAACAATGGACTTTAAAGAAAAAAGGTGAAATCAGGTCTTTTTGGAACATGAATCTGAATAAAATAACATAAAAAAGTAAAATCCAGTTTGTTCTGGTGAGTTTAAATGACAGACTCAGACTTGGGTTAACTTGATTGCACTACAAACTAAAAATTCAAATCTTTCATCTCTCCACACGCATCCTGAGCGTTTTGGTATCTGACCCACAAATATTTTTGGAAAATGATACGCCACTTGTAGTTTAAGTGTTTGAATTTTTTTGGAACAAAGAGGCCCGAAGCATGTTTTAGTTGAAAGGAGCCGTTAATCCCCAAGTTGCCTGGTTAGATCAAGGATAAAATCAAGACGTACTCGTCTTTAGAAAATGTGTTCCCTTACAAAATATCAATAAACCATCTCATAGTTCAGCAACAGAGCAACAAGATATAATCGGACAGCTGAGATTACTATCACACACACTCTCCCCTACGGCTACAACATAATACAGAGATGATAAAACAAATCTAAAGCACAGAGAAGGGGGGAGATGAGAGGAACACAGAGGAGGAGGTAGGGATTGTGGAGGACAGAATGGATGGGAAAAGAAAGAAAAAATAAGAAGAGAAGAAAATGTGAGGGAAATTGGGAAGAGGAGCAAGAAGAAGAAGAAGAGAATAAATGAACAGAGGAGGGAAAGTGTGGAGAAGAGAAGGGAAATGAAGCAGAGGAGAGAGAGGAGTTCCCTTTTACACTCTTAATTGGTTTATGAGAAGCAGAAAATCCACTCAGTCCCATGAAATGCTCGGGGCTGATGACAACCTTGTACATCCAAAAAGTCACTTCTTTTTATTGATATCAATGCAATACACACACACATACATTTGGGCAAGGTACTACATCTGAAAATCACAACTTGTTGCCTCAGAGCAAATCCGAACTTCGGTGGGGACGTGACACCTGCGTGAACACACACACAAATACATGCACGCTTCCTCCCTCCTCTGTGCAGATTAAATAGACATGTGAGCTGTAACTGGATAAGGAACACTGCTTAGTTAGCATCCCACTCACTCTAAACACACACACACACACACGTACAATCCTCAGGTCCACTAAAATCCTCCCTCGTCAGCAGGCTTTGATCAGGTAAATAGGTCAGCTGAGGATATGTCATAAATGAGTGTGTGCCTTTGTTTGCATGCAGAGCCCAAACCGCGTTATTTAAAGGGATGCAGTCAGTGGGGATGTCGAATATTTTACTGCATACTTGCTGCATCACTGCTGCAGTGGTCCTCAACCTCTATGAGGATCATCACAGAGATGATTGTGTCCTGTTGATCACACGGGAAAGCAAAGCAAAGGGTGTGGTATGTTAAAAATGTCAGCCATGTGTGCCCAACATGTCCATAATGGCTTGTCCTTTGAGGGGTCGTGGGAGTCTGGAGCTGATCCCAGCTGACACTGGCCGAGAGGCGGGGTACATCCTGGACAGGTTGCGAGTGCATCGCAGGGCTGACACACAGAGAGAAACAACCATTCATGGTTACATTCACACCTATGGGTTACAGGTTAGAGTCACCAATTAACCTGTTGGCCTGCATGTCCAGAGGGAACGCATGTAGATGTAGGACGACCATGCAATCGACCACATCATCAATCAACAATCATCTTGTGCAGTGGTACTGTTCATGTTGGAGCTTAAGCTGCTTCTGGTCCACGACTAGCACTCTTTGGGTTGTATTAGAAACACTGGCTGCTCCTTATTTTTGGAGATGAACAACATTAATGTAACCCTAGGTTGTATGTAAGTACAGTGGCACTTTAAGCTAAATGACAAGGCTAACATGCTGATATTTAGCAGGTACAGATTTAACCATGTTTAGCATGTTAGCATGCTGACATTTGCTAATTAACACTAACCACGAAGCAGACCACATCCGAGGGTGACTGGTTTATCACCATCATCCACATCTGTGAAAGGATGCGGAAAGAGGCGACGGCGTGTTTCATTTTCTAAAGTGCACTAAGAGAGAGAGAGCAGACCTCATCACCTCAGACACAATGAAAACAGGTAGCAGCAGCTGTGAAGCTACTCTAGAACAATAAGCAGATATCTTTGGATTGCAAAAAAAACATCAGAGAATGATTTTCATTATCTAGAAAAGAGAGGAAAAAAACACTTCTCAAGACAGACGTTTACTATGAACGGTTAGTTTGGATTTTGCAATGAGTGTCACTCAGATTATCACTGGCTGATTCACAGTATTCATTTCCTCTCTTCTTCTCTTTGCTGTTTTTCTCCCTTTCAATAAAAAAGGTTGAGGGAGAAACTTTATCAAATCATTAAATTTTCTCTCCCTTTCTTCCTTTTTTTCTCTCCGTCTTGTGTTGTTTTGCTCTCATTTCCTCTTACCAGCATTGGCTCTGTGTTGACATTATTGCCATCATTAATTGTAGCTTTGCCTGTGATTGTGTGTGTGTGTGTGTGTGTGTGCGCACGTGCATGTGGATCCCTATCCCTGCAGTCAGTCACTGCAGGAAATCCAGTTACAGTAGCCAATTAGAGGCTACACACAATCGTACGGCACAAACACACACGCGCGCATACACACTATTTGTCAAGTGGGCTTTGTACCTGATGTTTGCCCAATATGTGACCATCAAAACAACATGTTTCATTCAAAAATCTCTTGCAGCATTTAGACATATAACAGATTATCGTTTCTCCGTCCACCGTGTCTGTATTTACACCTTGCTCTCTCTATTTTCTGGATTTGTCAGTGAGAAGCCAATTACCGTTCCAGGGTCTCCAAACTCCTTCTTCCTGTATCCCGCTGGTTGGCTAAGAGCTGACCAATCAAAGGTCTCATGGGGGCAAAAAGCCGACCTGAGGAAATGTCAACTTGCTCAGTATAGATGTCTCTCTCATTTAATATGACATGAATATAACATATATATAACATGCAGCACAGCCGGTCCTAAATATAGATTTTCTAGTTCGGAGCTTTTGATTTATGTGTGAAAATATGGCCTCCGGTACCCTTACTGGCCACTAAACATAAAGAAAACTGTGTAAATACAGTTAAACATTTAGTTTATTCGATGGTTTGAGAGGATTTTAAGCATGATGATCACTGGCTTCATTTCTGTGACCAGAGGATAACCGTGGCAGAAGCTGAGGAGATACATGTTTTTTGTCTTTTACTCTCAAAGCACTGGATTGAGGTTACATGTTTAATTCAAGACAAACTGGAACTGTTACCAATCCTTTCGCAACACTGTGCCAACTTGATCAGAAATGCTGTTTGCCAAAAGCTAATGTTTTCCTTTGAGGTGTAATACATCACCAATCCACCAACACTGTAACAGGGATTAGTAGGGGGGTGAAAAAAAAGTTGTGTTAAAGCTGCACTAGGCTCTGCTCCAGCCCTGTGATGCAGGGTAGAAATTAAATTCTAATTTTAATAAACGTCCTTACTCAGTAATGGATGAATCAATAATTATAGTCATAATAAAATCAAAAGCTTTCAATACTCAAAGTATGTACAAAAACAGTATTTTCCTCTATTACCGTGTTTACTGGAAAATGGTGTCTCCTTCACGTATCAGTAGTCAGTCGATAAAACAAATAAAACAGATTTCTCAGTATTCATACACACTGAGGTGATCATTTTAAAAGTCAAGTCTGTAGGATTTGTTGGCATCTAGCAGTGAGGTTGAAGACTGCAACCAACTGAATACACCTGGCCTCACTCTCCCATTCCAAACATGCAGGAGAACCAATCACAGCCACAAAAGGCCATATCTCGAGCCAATGCCTGGTTTGTCCATCCTGGGCTACTGTAGAAACATTTTAGTTCAACATGGCGGACTCCGTGAAACCACAGGTAGCTTACCAAACAACAACTGTTAATTTAAGCTGATTGTACACTAATAAAAGCATAATCATGAACCTAGAATTCAGTCCCATGCCGATCTTACAGACCAGACCTTCGAAGCTGCAGTGACTGATAAAACGTGAACTAGGAAAGATGTTTGGAGTGACTGTAACCCACAGACAATTATCAGCCCACTCTGTTCCCTTCAGCACTTTGCAGCGTTTTAGTGGTTTTTTTTAGCGTTTTGCTTTTGCAGTCTACACATTTACTGTTTCTGCTCACTCCGCCTGTTCTTAACAACCTACTTTCCAGTTGCAGAAGGCAGTTTTTTTCAGTGAAGAAGCTCCTGCCCAGCAACAAACGGCAGACAGTTAAAGTAAGTGACCTTTTGTCTGTTGCTGGTGTACGGCTTACTAACACGTTCACTTCAGAGTAACATCTGCTGCCCCCGTGTGGCCCAAAAAATAATAGTACGGCTTTAGATCGCGGCCTGACTGTGACTTAAAATACACCTGATATTAGCTCACAACATTTTTGTGTAATAAAGTCATTAAAATCACCTCTCCTGCTCATGTTTGGAGCTACATCCCAATCACCTTCTGGAGCGCTGGGTTCACTTTATGTACGCAACAGCTACATTTGTATTTCATCATACAAATATCGCCACAGAAGCCACTCTGTGGTTTTCTGTGAATGAATGCCTTTCTGTGACCATGTACATTTTATTATGCAAAAGGAAAGCGTGTCAAAAGGATCCAAAACTCCCATCCAAGTTCATTTTCAGCTTTAAAAAGGTGGATTTCAACAGTAGCTGCATTTGTATGTTAAAGTACCTGGCGTGCAGTCGCAAAAGCATCTCCCTGTGTGTCTGAGCCCTAAACCCCCTCTGTGTAACCACATACTTTCATGTCATACCCCAACAAAGCGTGACTAACCAAGTGAGAAGTTCAATTTGGGCTCCATCCAGAGCCTGCTCCCTGTAAAGATTGCTGCTTCATGTTCACGAGTGTCTCACAGCTCCTGTAACCGCACAGATGCTCGCACCCAGAGTCTACAGCCAAACCCTGCAGTCCTCTCTCGCTCTGGGAGTGATCCGACTGGGTTTGAACACGGGGATGTTCACACGGATACTAAGGCCTGAGGCCAAACTGAGTAGGAGGCATCTAGACTCGTTTCCTCCCATCTGCACACAGAGGGCAACTTTGAAGCGCAAAACATGTCCTCCTACATCGTACATACTCTTTCTGCATCGAGTTCTTAGACTTCTCCCTTCCTGTCTTGCTTATTTAATCTGTACATCTGTATCTTCCTGTATATGCGTCGGTGCTCTCTTTAAATATTCCTCTCCCTCTGGTGCCAAAGATACTTCCTCCCCGCAACCTGAACAAGACGAGGGTTTGAAAAGAAGAAAAGGTTTCTCTCTAACCAGCAGTGATGCTCTTTTCAGCTCATCTTCGTTTCCAATTCATGCGTTCTGTAGGTCGGCCAGCACTCTCACATACACACACAACAGACACAAAGAGCATTTTCCAAAGTACCTGGGATCTCTCTTTATGCAAGCGTTCAGTGTTCATACGGTGAAGCATACATGGGAGATACATTATAACGCTCCTTACATAATCTCCATCGGTAGGGTTTCACAGCTAGACAGTGTTCTTTTGGAAAACTTTTCTGTGCTCTGTGTTTGAAACTCCCTTTTCGCCTTGCCCTGTGTCTCAAATCTAGTTCATGTCTTTACATAATGAGGGCCTAACTTCCTGTGGGAATTTTGCAGTTTTAGTTTCATTTATTCACTAAAATCTTTCTCAGCAGTGTCCTCGGACCGTCCAAAATGTAACCCCCAAATTCCACCGGGCATGGACGCGACGGGTTCAGTGTGTGGCCAATGGAGCTACAAGCGGCCTGTTCTATTTTTGACGGACGCCTCGAGCAGCTCCCGTCAATCTGCACAGAGCAGCTCGAGCTGACAGGAAGTCAGGCATAGAAACGGCATAGAGAAGATGGTCGATTTTCAAAATAAAACACCCCGCGCAAACTGCCGTAAAAACAGCCAAATGGAAACAACTTAACTATGTAGCATATTTACACACACAGAAGCATATTCAGAAACTCCTAAACAGAGGAAAATGAACAAATCTGATGGACATACCAATAGATTTGTCTTACTAGCTTTCAAACATTACTCTGTGTTCACAGCAATTAAGGTTTGCAGCCAGTGGTGAGTTCGTTCCTTGGCCCTTTGCCTCGCAGGTATCACAGAGGTTATCCTTTAACCTTACTGAGCCACTTGTGGTGGCTGTATTCAGCATGGAAAGAAGGTACTACTCAATGCTTGTTAATCTATGTTTTTCATTTAGTTAATTCTCTCCTTCAAGGTGAGGTAAGTGATTCTAATCCAACCACAAATTCAGCTTAATATCCCCTCCTGGATTTGCTCAGCGTGTGCACTGAAAAAAAAACGTTAGTACAGAGCCTTGGAATTTAGCCCATATTTAAAAGAAAGAAAGAAAACTGCACATTAATCAAAGATACACCCGAACAAAAGGAAACAATATTATCTATCATAAAGCGTGAGATCTTTATCGAAGAATCTAAACATGATCCGATAGTAAGTGCATTAATAACGCAGCGTTGGACATTATGATGAAAAGCATGAATACCTTTGCATCATGGGATTCGGTGTTCTTTAAGTCCAGGCTAGACTAAAATTTAGGATATCTTGGCCTCTGCTGCTTTGATTTTTTTTTTTTTTTTTACCTTTCATCAGAAAGCTGCTGCAAGTCCTACACAATGGGCTCTAACAATGAGGTCAGAGCTGCACCCTGATATAAGCTATCAGATCCCAGTTATGCCAGATAAAATCAGGAGAGGCTTTGGGTACTTACTTGGTGATCTAACTTCTTCTAATGAGAATAGCCCACCTCTGATATATTTTCTCCTTCTCCTTCTAAATTCATCAAAATGGCCTCCATCCCTCAATCACACTCCTCTTTTCCCCGTCATTCCTCTGATAGAAAGACAAATAGAAGACCGAGAAGGAGTGGCAGAAGGTGGGGATAAATTGATAGTGATGAAGAGAGATTAAGACTGTGAGAAATTGTGAGACCACAATGGAGGAGGGTGAAGCTGCACCAATTGTCTGTAATGCTGGGAGGGGCGTATAGCATGTGTGTGTGTGTGTGTGTGCGCGTGTGTGCTGAGGTGACAGTGGGGCTATGGGCAGCATTGTGAAAAGGACGATTGGTGTTAAATTGGGGTGAAAAGAGGCTTAGGTAGAGATAGAGAGACTGAGTGAGAGAGAGAGAGAAAGCAAGGGAGAGATGGTCACCCTTCACTCCACACATGGATTAGAGGCTATAGAGACATTGACAGGCTCAAAACCTGGCTTACACTGCTAAAGCCCTGCACACAAACACACACACACACACACACACAGCTGCAACCCAGTATGTGACAGTCCTAACAACTACATTATATTTAGCAGTGAATGGGAATACTTGAATGTTTGGCTGTCAAAATTTCTCAGTTTTTCTGAGATTTATCAGCTGGATTTTAAGGTCTCGACACGCTGGGCACATTTTGAGTCTATTCAGATGGGCAATATTCTCAGCATCTATGACAGCAATATTTTTCCATGGCACTTTTATTATCCGGTGGCTATGCATACACACAGAACCGTAATTCCTTCCGAATGAGGATCCCAAAACAACTGTTTGCTAAACAAACAAGCAGTTTGATTAAGTACTGCGACATTGCGGCCTATTATGAAAGTTTGTTGACTTGCCCAATTGAATGTCAATATGTTGGGATCTACTTAAAAATTAGGAAACGGTCTTTGTAAAAAATGCTTCTCATGCACTATGTCTGATTAAACCCGGCATGTTTAAAGAGTTTAGATAGATCGTTGGGCGGAGGTGAGGCAGGCTGAATGACACCTGGTTGCTCAAACAAGCCAAATGTAATGGCAACTGTCAATCAAAGAGTTCACACTTCAGTGTTACTTTAATATAACTTGAACAGGTGCATTAAATATAACTTCACCCTCAGTACAGTTGTCATGAACGGGGAAATTAGCTATAGAGACCAAAACTGTTTTTTGTACCAGGCTGGAAACATGTTTATTTCTGGTGTGAAGTTGGACATTTTAACATGGGGACTTATGGAGACTGGCTGCAGGAGGGTGAATATGTTAGCTTAAATGAATCCACTCCTCCCAGTCATTGTAACACTCATATTCCTCGAAGTAATGGTCGAGGTGGCGGAGTTGGAGCCATATTTGACTCAAGTCTATTAATAAATCCTAAACCTAAACTAAATTCTAATTCATTTGAAAGTCTTGTTCTTAACCTCACTCACCCAACATGGAAAACAGTACAGCCAATCCTATTAGTTATAATATATCGCGCTCCTGGCCCTTACTCTGAATTTTTATCTGAATTTGCAGAATTTGCATCAGGCTTGATCCTTAAAACAGATAAAGTAATCATTGTAGGTGACTTTAATATTCATGTAGACAACCACAATGATAGCCTTAGTACTGCATTTATCTCTTTATTAGATTCAATTGGCTTCTGTCAGATTGTAAATAAACCGACTCATCGTCTGAACCACACCCTTGATCTCGTTCTCTCATATGGCATTGAACTTGATCATCTTATAGTCTATCCACAGAATCCTCTTCTCTCTGACCATTTTTTAATAACCTTCGAGTTCATATTACTGGACTATAAGCCTTTTTGTAGAAAGTCTTACAGCAGATGTTTATCTGACAGTGCTGTTGCAAAATTCAAGGAAGTGATTCCTTCAGTACTGCCATGTCTCAATGTAGCAGAGGACTTGTCTGCTCCCATGAGCCCCTCACAAATAGATCATATTGTTGAGAGCACTACAGGCTCATTACAGACAGCACTTGACTCTATTGCACCTCTGAAAAAGAAGAATATTAAACAGAGGAGGTTAGCTCCATGGTATAGCCAGCAGACTCGCAAATTAAAGCAAGTGGCACGTAATTCTGAACGCAAATGGCGTGCCACTAAACTGGAAGAATCTCGCTTAGTCTGGCAAGATAATCTTAAAACCTACAGGAAGGCTCTCCGTAATGCCAGAACAGCTTATTACTCTTCTTTAATAGAGGAAAACAAGAACAACCCCAGGTTTCTCTTCAGCACTGTAGCCAGGCTAACAGAGAACCACAGCTCTATTGACCCATCTACTCCTCTGGGTCTAACTAGTAATGACTTCATGAGCTTCTTTAATGATAAAATTAGGACCATTAGAGACAAAATACATCATGCCTTGCCTTCGACAGGCACTGATCTGCATTCTGATACAGCAAGTTTGGAAACAGCTGCAAAACCTGATACATATTTAGACAGCTTCTCTCCCATTGACCTTCATCAAATAACTTCAATAATTTCTTCATCTAAGTCGTCAACCTGTCTCCTAGACCCCATCCCAACCAGGCTGCTTAAGAATGTTTTACCTTTAGTTAGCCCTTCTTTACTGGATATGATTAACCTGTCTTTATTATCAGGATATGTACCACAGTCCTTTAAAGTAGCTGTAATTAAACCTCTTCTTAAAAAGCACACTCTAGATCCAGAGGTTTTGGCTAACTATAGACCGATATCAAACCTTCCCTTTCTTTCTAAGTTACTCGAGAAGGCTGTAGCTAATCAGCTGTGTGAATTTCTTCACAAGAACAGTTTATTTGAGGATTTTCAGTCAGGATTTAGAGTCCATCATAGCACAGAGACCGCACTAGTCAAAGTCACAAACGATCTCCTAATGGCATCAGACAAAGGACTCATCTCTGTACTCGTCCTGTTAGATCTTAGTGCTGCATTTGACACCATAGACCATCAAATTCTTTTACAGAGACTGGAACATCAGATTGGCATCAAAGGAACCGCCCTAAGCTGGTTTAGGTCGTATTTCTTAGATCGATCTCAGTTTGTTCACGTCAATGATGAATCCTCCGTACATACCAAAGTCTGTCATGGAGTCCCACAAGGTTCTGTACTAGGGCCACTTCTATTCAGTCTATATATGCTTCCTCTAGGGAACATTATTAGGAATCACTCCATTAATTTTCACTGTTATGCTGACGACACCCAATTATATTTATCAATCAAGCCTGATGAAACTAATCATTTAGCCAAACTGCAAGCATGCCTTAGGGATATAAAAAGTTGGATGACCTACAATTTTCTGATGTTGAACTCAGATAAAACTGAAGTTCTTGTAATTGGACCCAAACACCACAGAAACTCTCTTTCCGGAGACTTGGCCACCTTAGACGGGACCACCCTGGCCTCCAGCTCCTCCGTAAAGAACCTTGGAGTTATTTTTGATCAGGATTTGTCCTTTAATGCCCACATAAAACAAATTTCAAAGACTGCATTCTTCCACTTAGGTAACATTACCAAAATCAGACGCATCCTGTCCCAAGCGGATGCAGAAAAACTAGTCCATGCATTTGTTACTTCTAGGCTGGACTACTGTAACTCTCTATTATCAGGCTGCCCCAATAAGTCTCTTAGGACCTTGCAGCTAATTCAGAATGCTGCTGCACGTGTTCTGACAGGAACCAAGATCAGAGATCACATCTCACCCATTTTGGCTTCCTTACACTGGCTACCTGTTAAATCTAGAATAGAATTTAAAATTCTTCTCCTAACATACAAAGCTCTTCATGGCCAGGCACCATCATATTTAAAAGAGCTCATAGTTCCCTACTACCCCTCTAGACCACTGCGTTCTCAGAATGCAGGGTTCCTTGTGGTTCCCATAGTTTCCAAAAGTAGACTGGGAGCCAGAGCTTTCAGCTATCAAGCTCCTCTTCTGTGGAACAAACTACCTTTCTGGGTTCGGGAGGCAGACACGGTCACCACATTCAAGACTAGACTTAAGACTTTCCTTCCCCCCCCCCCCCCCCCCCCCCCCCTTACTAACTAAACTTCTTCCCCGGAGTTTCTGTGCTTTCTCGTCCAGCAGGTTCTCATGGATCGTGAGTGCTGCTGTGGTCTGCTGCTGATGTCCATGCCTTACTGTAAAGCCTCTCTCTCTCTCTCTCTCTCTCTCTCTCTCTCTCTCTCTCTCTCTCTCTCTCAATGTAAAGCAGTTCGATAACCCTTAGAGTCCGCATAACGGGGCCTGAGGTTTTATTGTTCTGTCAATCGTTATCTCTCTTACACCTTTTCTTTGGATATTACTAACTACACCTCTTCCCCGGAGTTTCTGTGCTTTCTCGTCCAGCAGGTTCTCATGGATCGTGGCTGCCGCCGTGGTCTGCTGCTGACGTCCACCATATTTAGCATTACATGCCATATATAGTCATTATTGCTACCATCCCGACTACAGCTTTGTTGGTTAATGACTTATTGCTGCTGTGCATCTGTGTTCCACTGCTACTGCAATCACCTCACCATTTATTGTAATTGATTGTAATTGTACAATATGTTTGTGTTGATTGTTCTGTACATGTGACATCCATTGCACGTCTGTCCGTCCTGGAAGAGGGATCCCTCCTCTGTGGCTCTTCCTGAGGTTTCTTCCACATTTTTTTCCCTGTTAAAAGGGTTTTTTGTGGGCAAGTTTTTCCTCACTCGAACCGAGGGTCTAAGGACAGAGGGTGTCACTCCCTGTACAGATTGTAAAGCCCTCTGAGGCAAAATGTGTTTTGTGACTTTGGGCTATACAAATAAAATTTGATTTGATTTGATTTGATTTGACTCACTTCTGCAGCCAGCCTCAAGTGGACAGTTGAGGAACTGCAGTTTTTGGTAGCATTGGCTTAACTTAACAACCACAGAGTTTGCCACCTAGTTTACAATGACCATGTTACCATAGTTATTTTTAGCAGGGACATAACATAAATAATACAAAATAAATGGGGTGTTCATTTATAATTTGACATGGAACATTTGCTACTTACTTACTAACTACTAATCCAGCTTGGAAACATTATATGATATAAAACACACTTTCTCGTGTGCGGAGTGTCTTAGGTGGCAGGCACGATAAAGGAAACATTCTTTTGCTTTTATCCAGATTGTCTAAAATCTTGCACATCGTTACCCTGACACCACCTTCACCTTGACACAGAATGGTTTCACAGTTCCTCTCAAGGTACAAGTGTTAGAAGTTGGTTAATCTTCTCATTGATTTGTTTTGGAGAGAAATGATTAAAAGTCAATTTATTCCTTTTCAAACAGAGGGAGAGACGAGAGAGAGAGGGAGAGAGACGGAGGCAAACAGAGAAAAAGAGAGAGAGAGTCTCCAAATGAGTTTAGTTTAATTAACATTGTCATTGTTTGAATGGAGAGGACAATCTCCAGAGAATTACAAGATAATGTGCTTGTGATGTTTATCTCTAAAACTAACCCTGGGCCATTTATAATGAAATTTTTTACTGATGTTGATTTATTGCGACAGCCATTTTATTGATTTCAGAAGCAGCTGGCTAGATAGATTTCATGATTGTGTGAGTGCTGATGTCAAGCCCTTAATACATTATTGCACTGCTAATCATTAGTCATTCATTTGGAATATTTTCTGTGTACAAACAAGGAATTAGGAAAAAAATATATATTATGTCTTCAGGCATTACTTTTTTTTAATTTAAAAAAATGTAACAAAGTTTAAGATTGGTACCTTTGTTTGTAATTGTCAGTAAAAGCCTATACACAATGACAAATCATCATCACATTAGCTGTGTTTCCATCAATGTACTTATTTTAGATTTTTCACCCTAATTTGACAGTTGAAGACTGAAGTTAGACAAAAAATTGGGAGAGAAAGAAGTTGGAATCGAGCCTCGGCAGCTGCGCTAAGGACTTCGGTACACGGGGTGCACACTCTACCAGGTAGCTCTCCTATTATCCACAATTTCAAGTAAAAAACTTGCTCGAGGTGATTTTTACCGTTTTTCAAAAAGCAGTTAATGGGAGTTCTTAAGGGTGAGATGGAAACTCTTAACTGAATAAGTTCTGATGTAGCGGTCATTTAACTGGCATGACTAATCAGCCATTTCCATCTCCTCGTTGCTCTCATGGGTCTATAACACAGCCCCACAGATGTGATGTAACCCTCCTCGCATTAATACATGACAGAAAAGTCATGATGACTCGTGATTTCTGTATTCCTTTTCAGGCTCAGCTGACTCTGTCCAATATTCCTTCCTTAGAAATGTCACACTGTGGTTGGCCGGGCTTCCTAACGTATTGTTTTCACTGTGAGGTTTATTTTTAATGTGAACATCTCGTCAATAATAATAACATGTCTCCAACTCTGCGGTTAAATCTCATTTAAATAGCACAGAGGGTAGAGTTTTCCAATTTTCCATGGTCAAAAGAAAAACTACACAGCGCCACAACACTGACTTCTTAAGGTTCATCAACCAGCTGGGGCCCCCCGCTGTGTGGGTTTGATTGGGCTGTACCAATCTAGGCCCGCTGATGGGCTTGTAAACACACTGCAGTCAACTGTGACATTGGAGTGGTAACCAGCATTGTTAATAAAGGCGTTTCATCCATCATTGCTGTAAGGCTTTTTTTCCCCCCTGGCATGTGAGATTGTTTTCCACTGGCTCGCTGATTGATCCATTACGTCGAACCCAATCAATCTTACACTAGTAGATTTTCCTCCATTTGTGGCTCTGACCTTTTTTCTCACTCATAATCTGCTTGTTTCGGTATTCTTTTACGAGAATGTAACCTTGAAATGCTTAACATTTTGTGAGACCGGAGATCGGTTTGGAGGCCAGTGTAGTATCACATGTTTACGACCCAGCTCTTCATTGTCTATTTTACCATCCAGCGATAAAATTCAGCTCCATGTCATTGTCAAAGTGTTCACATTTATTCCTGATTCTAGTTTATGACCCCATTCTTCATTTGATGTTAACACTTGATTACATTTTTCTGTACACGTCTGCGTGTGTTGTCTTTCTCCTGTTGATCTTGTATTTTATCCTTATTACAGTACATTCTCATGATCAAACAGCTCATATGGCTTAATTTATAATCATTTCTTGATTCCAATCTCAGCGCTATCTACGTAAATACAAGCTTCAGTATCTTAAACTCAGAGCTCGCAACATACATTTTTTTAAATATAATCCAATCCTCGCAATCTATGACTACATCTTTATTCAGGGACACAAATTGGTTCTTCAAAAACACAATCTCCTCCCCGAGAAATATTTGGGTCACTCTTTAGAAATGGTGCTGCTACCACAGCTGCCATGAAAGAGATTTCTTCCACATCACTTCAACACATGCTGTGCTGGTCCTCTGCTACTTTATGTGTAGCATACGGTTCTGTGATTCTGTCTGCCAAGAGATTTCTTCTGCCTAAAGGCCCAGTCACAAGAGAAAGTACTGAAATTCATTCATGTGCCTTTGTGAAATATTTAGGTGTGGGAGCTCGGTGACAATATGAACACTTGCAGGGATAATTGGTGAACTACTGTAGCTGGCTTGCTACTGTAGGCACTTATACAGTAGCCAGCTGGGAGCGTGCTAACACAAATCAGTCACAAGTCTTCATTGTACTGGAATTCCGTTATTGAGCATTATTTCATTCAGTAAAAAGTTACCAAAGAGCTCTGAGCTAACGAGTTTGCTAACTGTACATTAGAGTGGTCATTACGGCGATAATAAGCTCCACGGTTTATCCAAATGGAATATTTGGTACTCTTGATTCCTGTCTCATTACTGTCTGCAAACCATGCCTCATTTGTGGAGCAGTTTTTACCCAGACAGAGGAAGTTAAATAAAATCAGACAGAGCAAACACAGCTAATAAGCTACAATAGGTTCCTCCCATTTGGATTCTCCTCCAAGCTAAACACTGTCAACGCAGCTTACTTGCATAAATGTTCTCAAGCGAAGCCACTGATCACTTCAATTCAATCAACATGAATTGATGTTGCCAATTGGGTTGCAAGTATGATCCCTTAATCACCTTGGTTAGTGCGGCAGTTTTCAGAAAACATTGTACTATTATTTCTTTGAATCAGCTGTTGCTTCAGACCCTCCATGTTTTCATGCTGTAGTCAAATATTTTGGCTATTTATCTTTTGTCACTAGCACAATCTTCTTTTTCATTTGCTCCTTATTTCTGTCATATTCTTGAGGCCTTTCCAGCCCCGTTAATGGAGGAACGATGTCATGCGTGCTCAGAATTAGAAAGAAATGTTCGAATTTGCAGGTAATTATCTGGATAAATGAGTCAAATTCAAGGAAGTGAATGAGAAAATAAGTTGGTCCGTGTGCGGTTGCGGGAAGATTAGGGGACAGTCGTGAAATGTCACTCTGCTAAACCACAGCGGGGAGATATTAACATTCGAACCTGTGACATTTTAATGGAGTGGACAGGGAGAGATAATTTAGGACGGACCATATTGTTGTTCATTACCAGGCCTCCCTCTGTGAAACACGTGCACGCGCAAACACGTACGCCGGCCAGCAGGTGTGTGTGTGCGCGCCCGTGCGTGCGTGTGTTCGAGCATCCTTCGCTGTGATGCGTATCTGGGAGAAATGATGGATAGATGTCAACGGCGGGTCCCCGTCTCATTCTCCCTCTCTGTTTACTGTGTGCGTGTGTGCGGGGCCGTGTGTGTGACAGATAGGTGTGAGTGCAGAGGTCTTAGTGTATTCGTCCAGACTCCATTAAACACCTGTTCACTGGCCTAATGTGAACGGCCCCGTGTCCTCAGGCTGCTGCAGCGGTAGAGCAGCAGCAGACATCCTCTCCACAGTAAAACCATCAGAAGAGTGCTATTTTTATATTAGGTATTATTTTGGTGTCATATAAAGAAACCTTATTGTGTAGTGAGTCTCCAACACATCTGCTGGAGAAAAGAATGCAGTGATTTATGAGTGTCAGAGAAGAAGACTGGAATCATTATGATAGCATCATCATAACAAGTTTCAAAAAATGCATCGTAAACGTCTGACCTCACTGCCGTATTCCTTCACATAACTAAAACTCAATGAGTCCTTAGGGGACAGTCAGACCTAAAATAACCTTGTATTTAAAAAACAAGGTAGCACCGGTGTTGGCATATCGCTTCAGGTACTGGTTAGACGATGAAATATGACTCAGGACTTCTGCATCTATTCTTGGAAGTCCTGTTTGAGTAATGAATCCACGATTTTAAAGGTCTAGCAGATGCCATAACACAACGCTGCGTTACAAAGGCAAGATATTACAACTCTGGAAAGTTTGCACGGCGACCAATCTTGGCAGTCGTCACATCCTCAGTACTGATGATCGTTAGGTACATGTAACTGTATAATTACGTCATTCACATTGCAAACTCATCTGAGCACAATGCCTTGACACTGCTGTGTGTATATTCTTTAGACAATCCTGGAGTCAGATTGAAATAAATGAGGAGCTACATTAATTTGTCCTGGATTAAAACACACATGTACATATGTGTATCAGTAGAGTAGTAGGTTATAATACCCACAACCACAGTGAAGGCTGTCCCTCAGAAGGTGGTTTGATCCCTGGGACACTGTCCTTGAGCAAGACACTGAACCCTAAACTGATGCCAAAGACTGTGGCATCAGTGTGCGAATGCATATGAATGAATCAGCTCCTGTCTGATGAGCAGCTGAATGGTGCATCAGTGTATGAATGGATGAATGTAAAGGCGCCCTGAGTGGTCAGAAGACTGCAAAAGCGCCATATAAGTACGGTCCATCCACCATGAATCTCAGCATGAATCTGATTGGGTGTTACCAGTCAGCTGGTAGTTGCACAGCTGGTGGATGAGTCGCTGATTGTGAAGCAGCCGATGCCAAACAGCTAATGCGAAGGCATCTTGAGGGCTCTGCCTGACATCACGCTAGGCTCTGTTTTATCCAACCATGCTCATGAGTTGAAATTTCCAGGTTTTGAGACATGCGCCTCTAAAACATCTGTCAGTGAGAATGAAATCTAAACGGTTATTTCAGACGTCACGTTTTAGCACTTTGGGCACCACAGATGGGATTCATGTCCAGCAGGTCTGCTAGCAGGAATCTCAGGGACAGATCACCAAAACTTCACCAAACAATACTTAAAACAGCTTGAGAGAGTGTGAAACTTTCTGTTTCTTTATGATTTGTGTGAATCGACCCTTTAGGCTTGTCATTTTTTTTTCCTTGAACATTTTGTCTGGAAATCATTTAAGTGAGGCAAACCATCATGAGCGTTCACTGTGTCTAGATTTTGTCCATCCAGTCCATTTACTTTTATGAATGAATAAATGTTACCTGGCAACTCTTCAACTAGTACCCTCTTCACTGTCGGACCATAGTGCCATCAGGCTGCACGGCGACAAGTGCCAGGACTAACCTTAATGAGCTGCCTGTTGTCCCTCCTAATTCTGTAAAGCATTTTGGTAATGGCCTCCACATCAGCCATCAGCCATCGGGTCACCGTAATAACCTGAGCGTAACCACTTAGAGCTGCTGGCAGGGGCTGTCCATGCAAACGACAGCTATAATATTGATTCCCACAGCCTCATTCAAAGTGTGTGGCAGCCATGTTGGGACAGCAGCGGCTATCAACCTGCTGTACATGGTCTATCACTGTTAATTGTATGGAGGGGACTTTAATAAGCCCATAGGGTGTCAGTTAAGTCAGTTATCATATGGATAATGTCCTCTGCATCCACATCTCTGTCATGGCTGTCGGTGCAATCGAATTAGCATGACTGAAGCACTTAGCATTAACATCAGTACGGGGTGATGGCTCACTACTCTAACGGCAGTACTTTACATTTATGGAAGTGGTAATGATCGCTCAGCATCCATTATCTCTCTCTCACTCTTTTCCCGGATGTGTCCTCATGCTTCGTTTCTCTCAGTCTTCCTGTCTCTCTCCTTCCGTCTCGCTGTATTTAGTTTACTCTTATACCTGTCCTCACCCTTCCCCTGTCCATTTTAATTATGTCTAATGATTGACTCTGTGTAGCTCTGCCATTACATTGTGATTACAGACACTGCAGATGTCACTCACTCACACACACACACACACACACAGCAGTGGATTCGTAATGAAGTGTCAGCAGTCTCGCGGCAAGCAACAATGGAACCCAAACAAATGAAACGCACTCACACACACACACACACACAGAGCCACATGTCAACAGGCTCTCCTCTTTCAGCTAATAACATGTCACTAGTGCTGACACTGCACTATCTACTTAACCAACACTGCTTGAGTGTGTGTGTGTGTGTGTACAAGCGAAGGCGAGTGACACATATATAGTGCGTGTTTGTGTTAGGGTTAGTGTGTGATTTGACAGGAGTGGGCAGAGTGAATTAAGTCAGCCATTGTGAACACTAGAATGGCCTTTTATTTCAATCAAAGAGTGTTCATGTCAAAGCTGCAGTAATTCATTCATTCCTCAGTCAGGCTGTCCTTCTCTCAGACGCTTATTTGAAAGACCCTCTGTGGAACGAGTGTGTTAAGTGACTCAGATATTGGCAAAATTGTAGCCTGAAAGCATGAATGAGCTTCAGGCTATTACTCGTAGTTATTCATACATAATTTAACAGAGTGTTCAAGATGCGGCAGGTAATTTTTGAACGGCGAGAGGCACAGATGAGATATCTGGGATTAAAGGAGTCGAAAGCTTAGAGTTTTTATAAGGTGCGGTCAATAAACTACACACAGCAGACTCGTCTTTACGTAACCGACCATGCTGGACAACAGCTGAAGGACGAGAAGATCACGGCCAGTGCTACCACACTATCCATCTGATCTGTAGATGGTGGTGACGTGAAAAGAAGTATGTGCAAACAATGACAATGAAAGGGAGAACATGAAGACTAATACTAAATCTAAAACATTTGTTAGATTTCAAGGATTTAAGCAATGCGTTATAGTGAGAATGTAAACAGAACTTCTTGATTGTTTATGAGGACTCCACAGGGCACCACTAGTTTTTATTTTGTTGGTCAGTTTCCTAATCTGAAACCATTTCATATACCAATTTATATTACACAAACAAACATCCTTCTGTGAATCCTTCTTTGTGATAATGTAATTTAATGAAAATGTGCTAATGTGGAGATAAATACTGTTTTTTTGGCACAGATTTAAGAAAAATGGAATAAATATATGCAAAGAGCAGAAAACAAGCACACTTAACAATGATACACAAACATAGCATCTTTTAAAAAATGTGAGGATGGAAACATAATACGTCTTATGGCCAGCACTAACAGGATTTGAAGACAGAATTAATGTGAGTATTTGGGTTTTCTGATGAAATCGGAGACCAACAGATTTTTACACATTTATTCCACTGCGGCACAAGAAGACACGTTAAGGTATGGTAAGGTTAAACTAAGGTTTGCTGAGACTTTTGATACTGACACACTGAGACACAATCATAGTAGATGTTATAGTTATGGATGCCGTATCTGTGACGTCACCCACGGGTTTCCGAAGAGCCAGAGTGAAGCTCGGTGTGCGGCACCCGGCTAATCTAAAGATGAATTCATGTGTTCTTATACTAATAAAATAATATCTGGGGATACTGAGCTGGGGAAATACTATTTATTCATTTATTCATTGTTAAATGTAAAGTGTTTAAAAGCACATCCAGGCCCAGCCAGACCTCTCCTATTAAACATAACTTTTTTGAATTCACAACTTAAAAGATACATCAGAGTCACCAACAAAAACCCAACTGCAGAGACATTCATTAACAGGTGTATTTCAAAAAGCACAGATTTGGTGACTTGCTAAGATTTTTTTTTCTTTCTGACATGCATTTGCAGTTCAAAGTTTTGGATTTTGCTTCATGTGTCACAAAGTATTTTCAACAAAAGGCTGCACAGCACGGAAATACCCGTGAAACCAAATGATGAGCCGAGTTGATTATATATGTGCTTGTTAAAGCAGACTATCCCTGTGTGAGGAGTTACAGTCAAATTAAAATGCCCTCACCAAGCAAATACAATGTCACTTTAAAGTCAGAACTGCTGCCTTTGAGCTGGTATTGTTTGTGTGTGTGTGTGTGTGTGTGTGTGTGCCACATCAAAGTCATCATTAGCAGAGAATATTGAGTCACACAGGTGTATGTGTAGACAAATATTAATGCAAGAAAACCCACTGCTGTCATCATTAGCTAGGTAAACACAAACACACACGCGCACGCTGTGTCTTTGAGGTGTTCGTCTGTGTGTCTCGTGGCTGTGGCAGATGGTCTAAATTATACACCTGAGGAGGAACTGGAAATCACTGAGAGGTGCTCTTTAACTTCCTGTCTGTCTTTTTTTAAATACTTCTTTCTGTGTGTGTGTCACACATCTAGTCTGGACTAGAGAATGTGTGTAAAGGGAACTTAGAACAGTTCCCAAACAGGTAATCCATCCCAGTGTTTAATCTAAATGTATTATCACGTAACATTGATCATATGCATACATGAAATCTCTGTCTGTGATTGAAATTACCTTCAAAATATCTCAGGTAAGTGGCTCAGTGGCCTAATGGATAAGGCATCAGCCTCCGGAGCTGGGGATTGTGGGTTCAAGTCCCACCTGGGTCGTGGATCCATGTCTTTAATGTGAGTCACAGACAGCAGTTAACAAAGGCTTTACTTTGTCGCTTTAGATGTCAGCTGCATGTAAAAACACAGGACATTGAGTGACATTTATCTGGTTGCATGATTAGGTGCTGCAGAGCTCTGCAAATGTTAATATCAGTAATTTTCGCGTCAGTGTCTTTTGGAGGGATCATTTTCACGAGAACATGCATCATGTTAGTGCATGAATGCAAAGAAAAAGAACAGAAGTGTTTGACGGTTACATAATTTCTCCATGTTCACAGTCCCTGTCTGTCTTCTTGGACTGATGATGTCATGTATTTAAAGTCTTAAAATATATGAATTTTAAATAGTGATTATTGATATTTCGTCTGCATGCAGTGTTTTTTTTTTTTTCCAAATAAAGCAATTTAAAGGAAAGAGATTTAGGGTTTTTAAGCAAACTGGATAAGTCTAATCATGTCTACTCTACTTCTTTCATCATTTTCCCACCCGTCTCTGTTTGCAGCATTTAGAAAATTTAACACCTTTTTTTCTTTACCCATTTTAATGCTGACTGGAAGAGAACTCATAGTCCATATTTTTATGTTAAAACAAACAAAAAAATGGAGAAAAGTCCATCTCCCACTGAAATTAGCTAATGAAATTTCTGTAACTACAAATGAGCACGAGGAAAAGAGGAAATTAACTGTTGAGGGAAATGAACTCCATCTGTGATTAGTAAAACAAATAAAATGCCTGTTACACAAGTAAATCTGTTCTGTATTCATCTGAGAGGGGAGCACGCAGAACACCTCAGTGCTCAGTGAAGAAAATAAGTCCTGTAATAACAGGCGTTTGTGTTCTGTGATTTCTGCTGAAATACATCATTGAAATCTGAAACGGCTAAAGTTTTGGACACGATGGACGATGACCCACGTTTTTGCAGATAGTAGTATCGGTCGTCTGAAGGTGAACTGAGGTCTAGCTATATATTCAATCTGAACTAAAACATCTTGAAAAAACACTATGTCATTGGCATTTTTGACACATAGGAGGTTTTACAGGATCTCTAGATGCTCTCTCTTGGCGAAAGCTGTTAAGAAGTGAAGTAAATGCATTTAGGTGTGATGCACAAGTTTGAAAGCAAAGTGTCACCAAAAATCAGCCTCTTTACGGCGAGCTTCCCGTTGGATTTATCCGCACTAAATACAATGTTTACTCATTTATAAAACAGGAAAGTAATAGACCGGGAGGATTTATCAGGGGACAATCATTCAGTATTTTTCTCTCTTTGTCTTCCACGTCGCTGCCTTTTTTGTTTTCCATTCATCTCTTTCTTCCCCTCTCTGTATTATTTTGCTTTTGTCATGCGTCATCGTTGGCCATTTGTTTGCCTTTCATTGCCTCTTTTTCTCCTCCTTTCATCATCCATTTCTATTTTTCCTGTCTGTCTGTGAAATGCTGGTGGTTCTTGAGATGCTTAAACACACAGGTGAGTAATCCTCTCTGCAGACACACTCACACATTGATGAACAGATATCACTTCAGACACACAAACTTGCAGGAGTCCACAACCCACGCACACACACACATCTGCACAGTACTTTTGAACAAGACCCTGTGAGGATATAAGGATGCACATAATTACTTGAAATGAAAATGCCAGAATTCATGAAGTGAGGGGAACTGAGCGATGGGATTCGCTGGTTGGGGAGGTCAGATGACAACCCGGGGGCAGGAAGCAATAGACAGCCATCTCGACTTGAATGAACAGACGATCCACCTTCCCCTTGATACCACTCTTCACCCTTTCAGCTTTCATGCTGCACATTTCTCTGGTCACCGAGCTGAAGTAATTAATTCCACTCTCCTCAAGGCTTTTGAATGCATAAACGACTGTGATTAACAACTTGGAAAGTCCTGATACCTGAGCCCTCACTGCTGTGATGTTTTTTCAATGCAGTTCCAAAAGAGAAGTCACTCAAATTTTCAGCTTCTCAGGTGTTGCTCTTTTCTTTGTTCAGACACCGTGGCTCCGGGCTACTGCATTTCAAAGAAACTACTCTTGAAACAGGTTTACAAGACGTGCATGTGATTTTTCTGTCATTTAACAGTTTTCTTTTTTAGTTTGTCAGTTACCTTTCGATAATTACGCTGCAGTAAATCATCAGGTCAGATCTCATTCGTTACTTGTGCGGGATACAATGTCTCATTAAGCTACCACAGGATATAATTTAAAGTATTAGTGGTATTTTAAATGGAAACTATCATAATTACAGACCACAAGAATAGATGTACAAAATGTGCCGATGAAGCTGTACCCTGTAAACCATGAACACTAGTAAAAGTCAGCAGTTTAATGATGACATGGACTTCTAACTGATATGAAAATGCAGTTATGAGTTTTTCTCCATAGCAAAGTGTTAAACCCCAATAAGATTACCTTGAAATAATTGTACAGCCTGTCCTCTTGGCAGTGATACTCCTGTGTGTGTTTGTGTGTGGATAATAGGCAAGCTGGGAACAGGAAGTCACCAAATTAATGAATTTTTGGCTGGCAGGCCAGACACACAGAAGCTAACACAGTCTTGTGAACACAAATATGTTCACCTGGACCTTTAATTAGGTTTCAACTTTTTCTAGGGGAAAGATGGGATGGGAAATAAAGGAGGAGAGGAGAGGAAATGGAAAAGTTTTTTCTCTGGAAGGAAATAAAAGACATTTTTTGGTTCTATCGATGTCTGCTGGAACTGCAAATCACATCAAAAATCCAAGAAGAAAACCTAAACATTGCTTAGTTTTAGTCTAGTAGGTGACTTTGAACTTTCAAGAATTGTACTAGTACTTAAGTTATTTTAGACCTATAGCATGTTATGCAATACAGAAATAACTGTTGCAAATCAATGTTTCATCTGTCAGATTCTGTCTCAGCTGACCACAGTTAATAAAGTTTACTGATGATGCAATTTTAACCATGATTTAGTATCATAAACAGCATTGACAGAGGCCACCGGCTTTATTCTTAAGCTTTACATCTGCTTTTAACAGTTTGCTGATTGAATGGCATGACTGTTAACAGATGCCTCATTGTCCGGATCAAAGACTTTCTGTTCAATTTAGCATCGAGGTCTGTTTCAATGAATCTACAATATGTCAGATTGAAGCCTTATTAGTACAGGGAGGCTCTGCAGGGATGTCTCTTATCTACTGTTTGATTTTCCTCTGTAGCTTAATGAACTCTGGCTCCATGATCTCAGCACAGTCTTTTTTGAATATGCTGATGACATGGCTTCAGTAGGTCTTTCACGGAAATTTCATAAATTGCGAAACATTTAATTTCTGCATTTGATATTGTATTCATGTCCATGGGTTGTAGTAAAATCACATTTCCTCTTGAAGGTACACCTGGATTTAAGAGGAAACATCAAAAAGTATTCAACAAAGCTGATGATGATGCTAGAGGAAAAGTGAAGATATCACCAAAATAAGGGCAATTCATCCAGCGGTGGACATCTGGAGTGTCTGTACCAAATTCCATGGAAATCCATCCAATATTTGTTGAGATAGTTTACGAGTCAATATTTAAAAATCAGACAGTCACCAAAGTCATTAAGGACTGTGAATGCCTGTACTAAATTTCAGGGCAAGTTCTTGATGTATTTAAGTGCCATCCTCAATCATTGTGGATAGAAATAAAATGCCAGGAGCAGAGTTTGCCAGGAATTCTTGCTTTTTTCTTGGCCACCTCACAATAACTTAATTTAAAGCAGTAACTTTGCACTTTTCAACAGTTTGGTTCAAAAACTAGTGCCTGCCTCTTATGCTTAATATGTAATCAAAAACTCAACAGTCCACTGTGGCGGACTCGCTCCTGAAATTCCTAAAAACAACGGCGCAATGTGACTGCGGAAGACAAAGTCACACAGAAACGCTATTAAGGCGTTTAAATGCTCAATTACCATTTGCAAGTATTTTATGCCACTCTCTTTACTCCTCAGCGAAACACATAATCACAGTGACAATGTGCTCTACCTCACTAAAAGTATTTTCCCATTATTTTGTCCTCCTTGTCCTTGTTTATCAAAATCACCTTTGGGCAAATGGAAAGCAGTTTGTTGCCGCGGTTGACTGACATTAGGCAATGCCAACCATTCTGGCATGTTGTTTTCTCTTTAGTACTATTTCATTATACAGCCACGATATGAAGGCTGCGTCAGTCACCCAGAGTTCAGTGATCCGTGAGACCCAATGCCACATGAGGACGAACCACAGTGTTTATGAGGAGCTGATACATTGTCTGTCCGGATGAACTCGCTGACCCCGAGTGTCTGATACGGTAATAAAGTGGACTGAAGAGATGCCCAGAGAGACAGAGGGAGTCAATGAGAGAGGAGGGGGTGAGAGAGGGAGGAAGGGAGATGAAGAATGGATACAATGGAAGCTTGTTCAGTGCCTGAGTGATCGCTCCCTCTTTTTGTCTTCCTCCCTTCTCCGTTCTCTCCATGCTGAAGGGCAGAGAGGGGACGGGACTGCTGTCCTTGCCAAGGTCATAGCCTCTCAGCCTGGGACAGCATCCCACTTAATCTCCCCTCCTCTCCAACCAGAGCGACACACTGGCAGAGTGCGAGTTTCCATCCAACTGTCAGACACACTTGAAATGAACTGTAACACTGCAAAGACGTGTGCTTGTACTCTAACACACCCAGAAAATACTGTACAACACACAGCGGTGATAAAGAAGTACAGCAGTCATTCTGTGGTGGCCAGATGTGTCAGCACATCGCCATCTGCATTTATCACTGAAAACTTTCACCTGAAGTTAACTTTTTGTTTTTGCAGTATCAGATATTTGTTTTTTTTCTCCATCCAGGAGCTGCCAGTTCATTACCTTATAATTTAAATAAGTGTACTTGGATGAAAGCCTCACCAGACTGCATGGTGTGGTCTCATTCTCCTCCTGAGAAATATAGTGCAGATTGAATCATTATAACACCTGTGTAGCAGAGTGGCTAGGCTGGGAGGAATGTAAGGACTCCAAATAAGACAGAGCGGCAACAAACAGCAGAGGAGACTTTCAGACTTTTAATTTGGTATCTCATTTTGTCTATTTCTTTCCCACTTTCTGATTTCATTCAAGTCCTTTCACGTTGGAAGACTTAGCAGGTGACAGCTGATGTCCAGCACCAATGGCAAGGGTCAGTGCTGCAAGAAGTGTGCCCTTCATGTAGACACTAAGAAACTGGTTGTGGGTGTGTTTATGCAGGACACTGGGTGCTGTCCTATCGCTTTTTTAACATTTTACTGTAACCTCGGCTCCTAAGCTTAGCCATATGGAGTTAAATGTATTTATTTGCCATAACCACAGTGGCGATCATTGGCCCCAAGTTCCCATCAAGTACAGGGGACACAGGGGACACTCAAGGTGGAAACTTCATTAACCAACCAACCAACTAAATTACTTCTTCCACATTTTCTGTGTCACCAATATGAACTGGGATAGCACAGGGATTTTTTTTTTAGCCAGGGTCTTTTCACAACAAAGGTCAATGGGATAAGCCTAAAACATCTGTGAGTGGCAGTCATAGTAGCGAGGCACAGCTCTAGCACTACCAACAACAGGAGTGGAGGACCATGGGTGAGGGAACAGACTGAACATAAGTACTTGCTGTGAGGGTGAGGTGTAAGTACCTCATCCATGACCAGGTCTCTGTCCTGCTTTTGCCAGATAGCAGAGTACGTCTATGGAAAGCGACTTGCTGTAAAATCAGCTTGTGGAAGAATGAAATGGCTGTTTCAAACACTTTTATGCCTTGCATCGCCTGCTTTCTGGCATCTTTTTGGAGGTTGATTCAGTTTCTTTGGACTATCTGTTCAAGGAAACACGTATCTGCCCTATCCCTTGACACATTATGTAAAAAATGCTTTGTTGAAGGAAACTGGTGGCCCTGTATATTTTCCACTTTTGACCAATCTTGGCTTCAGTTGAGCAGTTGCTGGATATTCACATGCCGTGCATGTTGATGTGAGATAGAGTAGCCCTGACCATTGAAGCATGAGAAAAATATGAATGCATACAAACTGTAAATGTTTCCTACATTGTGGGAGTGATAAAATTCCCACCTGTCATCGCTGCTGTCTGTTCTGCACAAAGCCATTCAAACAGGTTGACAGTGTGGATTTCTGTGGAAATTGTAGAAGTGCTACGTGAACCATGCGACTATGTTTGTTGAAACTGTCTTATTCAACAACACCAGCTGAGAAGGTGTTATTTCAATGTCTTTCCTTCCTGTTGTCATCTCTGTAGCTACTGACACGACAACAGAGCACCACATCTAATGTCTCATCTTTTCCATGGTATTGAAGTGCATTATAGCAAATGATTGAGAGAGAGAGTTACACAGAAATCCTATAAACATTACACACTATGGAAAATGAGTGCAAAGTAAACCATTAGACACAAGTATACACAAGACCAACTCAATCTGTTGGTCCATTTATCGTACACACATTCACTTCACTTCGCCCATTAATCCGTGCATTCCTAAAAATGCATCAATCATCCATCATCATTGTCCATCCGCCCAGAATAAAGTCATACAGACACAGGATCAGTCATCCATCCATCAGTTAGCCAGTCAATTAGCCACCCATCCATCCGGTCAGTGAGTGCAGCGTCTGGTTGAAGCAACCAGTCGAGTCAGGTCATATGAGTAATGAAGAGAAAGAGACAGATTTACAGAAACCCACAGTCATGACCCACACATCATCCTTCTATGACTCACGTTATAGCTCTTTCATTTTCCTGTCTCCACTCACCTGTCTCTCTCTTTTCTATCAGCCCTCACTGTTTAAACTCTCGACTCATCTTTGCCGGGCTCTCCGGGGACAACAGAAATTACTGCCAATGGTTTTTTCTACTGTTTCTTTGTCTTGTGTTCATTCACAGTTTTCTGGACAGCAGGCATCAGAGATCACACGAGGAAATCTCCACAGCTACTGATTACAAGTCCGAGATGATTTCATTGTAGTGGTGCATAAATATTGTTTTGCCGTCCAGTACTTGTGGATAAATTACAATGATTTTTTCTGTTCTGTGAAAACTGAAAAGCAAATTGTCTATTATGTTTTATAAATTATACGTTACTTCAAGGGTATTTTTATGCCTGAGGCCAATCATTACTGTATGTCAGATGAGGAGGGGCAGTCATTAGAAAGTATCTCTTTTGATTTGCAAATGGTACAGCTTGGTCCATTTGATGCTATTATACTGACCATATGGAAGGAGATGGGTCCAGCTAAGGTATAAGTATATAAGCAAATATGATTATTTATGCTGTGCTTTTTAGCTAATGTTCCCTCAGGATGTGAGGGTAAATGTAGCATGGTATTTGGATCTAAAAGAAAAAAAAATGCTATTGAGTGTAATGACATCCCATCTGAAGATAAGCCACACAGAAAATTCAGTTCTACTTGGCAAGCATAACTTAATTTAACGTGTTTAATCAGGATGTTTGAAACCGACGTTAAGATTTTTAACACAGCAAGGTGTGTAAGTAAGGTCCATGGACATTAAAGACCATCATGCTGACAGTGCATGAGGTCTGCAACTGGGACCTTTTCCATCTATCTCACAAGCGACTGTAGGTGGTAAAGAATCAGATAATGTAACAACGCATTGCAGTTTGAATGTAAAAAAAAAAAATACCTGAAAATGAGAGGTGTTTCCAGTAATGGTGGTTGTTCTGGTGAGGGGGAAAACAGCAGTGGTGCTGGATGCTGATGAAGGCTCTTGACAGGGGCCTTATCAAGGTATTTTCAAGTGATTATGTACATTGGCACTACACTTTGAATAGGCTCAGCCTTGGTTATGCAACTACAACACTTTTGCAGTGAACAGCAGTCAAACTGGGGGCTAAATCTGGCGGCTGCTGCTTGTATAACTGATGAAAAAAAAAAAACACCACTGTCCTGAAGAAACTCCTTGCTTTCAGTTTTCATTCCACCAACCGTCTATCATGAGCAGCAGATACTAGAGGACTTCATGTGTCCAGACATTCATGACTTTTTAAATTTTTCTTACAGCGTTTTCATCCACGTGCAGCACTGACACGTGCTGAAATCACTTCTATATTTTAAATATTATTTAATGAAGGCCTTCTTCCATACTCTTTGAGGATCTGAGCCTGAAGTTGAAGCTCTTGGTTCAGCAGTTCATCTACGTTCCTACCCTCGCATCCCACGAGAATCCCGTATATGTGGGTTTTGCTAGTAAGATAGTAAGATAAAAGATAATCCCAGTGACATTTTTAATAACACAAATGACAGATCCTGGAACGTAGCACAGTGTGTTGACTGGGCTTCTCCCTCAAGGACAGGATAAAGAATTCAGGGAGGAGAAGAAGCATAAAGTATACCTGCTACTTGAGGTGGTGTGACAAAGATACCAATTCTACCTTCCTTAGTCTACTGCAAGACCCCTGGAAACTGTCTAACAACGAAGAACGCCTGGATCGCTCATTTCAGCCATATATAAGTTGTCGTCCCAAGTGACCATTGCAATTATTACTTGGGCAAACGAGGAAGTCAGGTACGGTGGTAACAGTTTTTGAAGGTAGGGAATGATTGTCATTCCAAAGCTTGGACATGTGTTTATTATTGTAACCAAGACAACTCCACCTTTCTCTATGAAAGCTGTTTTTGAAATATCGAAGACTTGTTGGAATATGGCACCAATGGATGAATGAAGGAGCAAAAAAAATGCATTGCATTGGCTTTAAGACTCTTCCAGGTTTATTAGCATCATCTATTTTCCATCTTGCTACATCCTCATAGTGTCTGTGTTTAAAAAGACACTTTCCGTATGAGGTAGATTCAAGTTTCTGCTTTTCTTTTATCGTTTGTTAGAGCTCACATCGTCTGCCGTGTGTAGAAAAGAGAAGAAATTACATGCAAGTGGGGCACGGTGCAACCACTGACACCGTTTTATAGATGCCTTACAATTCAAGGTTTATCTCTCAAACATCTTCGCTTGTGTTATTCTTAATATCGCCTTGTGCTCCACATGTCCTTAGCACATCAGTGAATATTAAAATGTCTCCTGCCTGTACAAAGCAGTACTTGATAAAGTGATGACCCTGCCACTGAGACCAACTCGTGATAATGTATCTTAAAATGTTAATAAATCTTATTTCAGTTAGTTAGTGCTTACAGATTTCTGCAAGATGTGAGCCAGTCGCATAACATAAACAGAGTTGGCAGATTTCAGAGGATGGGACGGGCAAACAGATGCAAATAGCAATATGATGTAAACACATATACATATTAAAAAACATCAAAACAGTTCACACATGCACATAATCCCTCAAAAAACTGCGCATATGTGCCAATGATAAGTCGTTTGGATGCTTTTGATTTAGGATGCAAAATAGATTTTTAGATATACATCCCACCCACAAACAGTGTATGCTTATTTCTACTCGGCTCCAAGTGTGTGCTCTTGTTTGAGTGTGCGTTTATTTGTATGTGTGAATATCTGAGAGTGGGTGGATGCATCCTTATTTTAGTTTATAAATGTGTTCATGTGCGCATTCAGTCTCTCAAGTCAAACTGGGGCTGATTTGTGTTGCACACACGAAATAAGCCTGAAGCTTTTGCTTATGATCTGCTGTGCAATTGGATGAACCAATTGCGGCTCCTAATTTTTTCATTATCTTCATGTTTTAGGACGGATTTGTAAAGAGTCCTGTCGACAAAATGCTGCAGTGACACGCTAGGAGCTAACACACGCACACACGCACTGACTCATTGCTTAGAATATGAAACAAAATGTGCATCAAAATGCACAAAACACCAACACTGACTCACCAAATTACAAACAAGTACACACAAACACCACACGCACACGCAATTAGATGAATGGCCTGCTGACAGATGTGATGCAGAGTTGACGAAGGAGGCTGTTTGTTCACAGACAGGCGCATTTCAGAAGCCAGGACGGAGGAACTGAGGGGAAAAAATGAAACTGTAACATCACTAACATGGTCACTTTTCACAAATCAAAAGGAAAATCAGCCTCGTTTTTACAGCCCTCACCTCTCAGTTACGTTAAAACCTAAAAATGCAGAACATTTGTGTGTCGTGTGTCTCGACAAAAGAGCAGCAATTTGGAGCCTGTAAACACGCGCGCGATTTTAGCCTCCGTCTCAGAGTATCAGCAAGTTTGCTGTCAAGTCTGAAAATGTCTTGTACTAACACAATGGTTAGAGGTCTTTTTTTTTTCCATTTTACCATGTAACAGCAGCTGTTTGGCACTTTTCCAATAGCACACAACCACAACACATATGCTTAAGTACCCACTCAGATTTGTCCAAACATATGCTGCGTGTGATGTTGTCTGCAGAAGCTGTACACGAGGCGTATTTGCAGGTCATGAAAGAGATCAATAAAAACAGAAGTTTCTGCTTCCTTGTCAACTGCGTTCAGCAGAAACCATCCATCCATCCGCTGTACATACTTACACAGGCCAAACAAAGTGCACGCTTGCTCATCAGACGCTGTCTCCAAAACTGTCTGTAACTTTTGAAAACGACGAGCGCTCCCACTTCACACAGAGCTCTCAAACACATTTCCTCCCAGGACCACTTCTGTCACTTCAACGCCTTTGACTGACAAAGGTGTATACTATTTTCTCCATTTGTACCATTTATTGTGTCTTGTGCCTCTCTATGACAGCCGGCTTTTTCACTCCACCATCGATGGTAGCTATTCAGAAACACTTCAGTCTTCAGACGTGACTGACCGACACATTGTGTGAACTAATTCCTCGACACATGCCTTGGTCTTTACGCTGGAAACCTGCACATACAGTACACAGGCAGAGCTACACTAAAAGGCCTCAGCTGGCAGGTGAGGTGTCGCTTTCCTGCTGCAACAACTTGTAAAAGAGTTTCCATAATCAAGGTTTGGCATTAGTATCCAGGAGTTTTATAAGATGACGTGTGACAAAGTATTTGCAGACATTTAGTGTTGGGATAACTTTCTGTCTCAATAAAAAATGAGAAAATCCAGCTGAAAATTGGAACAGATTGCCACATAGCAGTGCATGCCACACTACATTAGACTAGAGCAAAATGAAGTCTCAATAAGTCTGTTTCCACAGCTAAATTACAGGTTTCTATTCAAAAATGCAAACATTTGAGCACAAACACACAAAAATACTTCACAAAGATTTATGCGTGAATGAAGAGAAGGAGGGAGAAAAGAATAAATATGTGAAACATGAAGACAAAGAGGTGAAGAGACGGATTCAAAGACGTGGAAAGAGGAAGAGAAACAGGCTCCAGAATGTTAACAGGTTTACATGACACAGCTTTGACCTTCTGCATATTTGTGTATGTTCCAATAAATCATCCTTGAACCTTTAAAATGACACGAACGTCCGACCATTATTGTTCTTCTTTAATTATTATTCTCTCATTTTTAATCACACACACACACACACAGAAATGTAGTGTAAGATTTTTCATATAAGTTTGAGTTCATCCTTCCCTGAGGACTGAATCATGACCTCTCACACTCATCCACTCCATTTCTTTTTATTTCTTCCCCTCTCGTTCTCGCCATGCTTTATTGATCAGTCCTATGATTCTTTAATCACTCAAGACCTTTCCTCCTCTCCCAGAGGTATAGAGCACATTAACCATTTAAACCAGTTATGAACCATCAAATATCATGCGTCTCACACAGCTGGATCCAGACTCCTCTACAGCATTCAAACACAATAGTGGTCTTTCTACCTTACATAAACTATAGATTATTGTAATATCATGAAGTCAAATATCACTGAGCTTATCAGAAGCTGAAAAGCATAACATATAAAGTACTCTTTATATAAATCGGCTTATTATTTGTCTAACAATTATAATAACAGTGAACTCGTGTAGTTGCTGAGATCTGCAACATCACTATGAGAGAGTCTGATTACTTGGATTGGAACATTTCTTCCTTCTCAGCCACGAAAAGGTGTTCAGACGTCTTTGTGTGCACTTTCTTAACTTGAATAGGAAACCTTATAAGATTTAGGATTTGGAGGGGATCAGTCTCCATAGATGATCAGAGTTTCTCATTATCTGTCTACATGGCTCCTGTAATATGTCAGTCTGATATCTGGTTATTGTTGCTACGTGCTCAGGAGTCCAAGATCTTTCATGCTGAAAGGTTTAATGAAGATTGATCAAGGAGAATTGAGAATTTATCGAATATACCGAAACTCCTTAAATTGTTATTAGTCTACAAACAAGGAAATATGTTTACCCTTAGTCGCCCTACGCTGTTCTCGTCTATGTTCTGTACCTATCTGCTGTCTAAGGAGTGAGACAGCTCTATCCCGTGACTTTGATTGCCATAGTAATGATCAGAATGCTGCTTTCCTAAACACAAGCACAGAGCTGCTCTGTAGCTCGAGAAGAAAAGTCAGTGACCCCCTAACAATCAAATATTTAACACACTCCATCCACTGTCCTCTCAACATATGCTCCTGCAGCTTCCATACGTGGCATAGCAGAACAGAAAATTCCCTCACAGTTATGCCGATGATCCACACCTGTCTCTTTAAATAGTATTATTGCAGACACAACCAAAAAAAACTGCATGAAAAACTGCAATAATAAGTTGAAGTTACACAAGCAACAGCAGTTTTCATTGCCCTCTATTAAAACTAATTGGCTAACTGCGGGTCACACCCAAAACACTGTCCGTGTTTCATTGATGTTAAGCACTTCTAATTTGAAATGTGCTCAATTATGTTTGCACGTTCAGTAGGTCAGTTTGGAACAAAGTCTGTCTGTAAACTGTCTCTCTCTCTCTCTGGCTTATTTTAGAAACATTTTCTTGTCCAGCTTTGTTTTCTCTCCCAGTTAATTGCGCCTGGTCTTTGTTTAAAACCTGTCTGATGATGCTTGTATAACTCACGCCGTCATTTTTAGAGATGACGCACACATTCTGCTGCTAACAACTATGAATTAAATTTAGCAACCGTTGTGGGAACGGTGCTATTATTGCAGATAGGAAGAATGTTCAAAATCATGACAATATGTATGACCAAAGTTATGAAACTGGAATTAACCCTTAAACGCCTCAAGACGGTGAGGCGTTCTCTCTTTTTGAGCCTTTCTCACTGTGAACAATGCAGATGTAGAGAGGGACGTGGAGAGCCGGTGAAAAAGAAAAAGAAGTGTGTGAAAGCTCCCCGTCCTTTCTTTGCCTCCAAGCTGTCACATGACACTGTTCTGCATGTCCCTTTGTGTGCGCGTGTATTTGTGTGTCTGTACACTACTCGCGGCCCACTCGATCCCACATTAATTATAATCAGATTAGTTATTGATCACGCACACGCTCTCGGTATTGATCCGGAGTGTGCAGTCTGGTAGAGGGTCATGAAACACTTTCTTCTGGAGTCTGGAGGCACGGAGCGAGGTGAAGCTGTTTCACTCACTCGTGCGTGTTGTACAACTGACAGCGAGCAAAGCGTCACAATCTGGAATTTCTTTGTGCTAAAAAATAACCACTCAATGCGGAACAGGAATCCGGACTTAGAAAGTGTAAATAAGTACATTTGCGGTGGCTGCATGGGGGCATTTCTTTGCTGTTTGTATCTAAGTGCTACAGATCCACAAAATGTGAGACACTTACCACTACCCATAGTGATTTATCAAGTGGAAGGATAAATAAGAGAAAGCGACAGACGGCTGGAGAGATAATCGAAGTGGGGAGCAATCACTGATCATTCAAAACTTGGTATCACTTCTCATGAAAACTGTGAATCTCTTGTCAAGAGCAAGATGGCTGACTTCACTTTGCTGAACACAGACGTGCAGACACAAAGACGCGAGGTGGATGAGTCTGTCTGGATCTGCACCCGAAGCAATTTGTACAACATTTCTTTGCCAGCTCGGTAATAATATGATTTATTTTCCCCTTCCAAACTATGAATAAGACTAACCGCTTCCTTGTCTGTGCTAAACACGTATTTGATTCGGAAAATACTTTCGTAACAAGCAGAGATGTTTCTCAGACTTTCTGTGGTCAGCCCGGTTAAATCATCTTTTGGCTTCGTGCTTGCGCGAGTCAGCTCATGTCATGAGTCAAGCTGGATGCAGACGAAAACGAATCATCTTTGTTGCTGTGACTCACTATGACAGCATGTCGCACACATACACAGAGAACAGAGCTGAATCAGAGCTGACACCTATAAGTCTAGCCTTGGAGTAGATTGATTCCTTCTGATTTTTAGTAATTTATGAAATATTTATTAATTTTGTGGCTATTTGATGGAATAAAAAAAAGAACATTTGTTATGTGCTACTTGTGATGCCTCATGACGGATCTAATCTATCCACCTTTCTATGCACCGCTGTTAAAGTGCACGCTGAGACTGTGGAAGGTTTCTTTACGCCTGCAGTATTTATAACCACTCTTATTAAACTGACAGTTGTAGTCACAATGGACAGGAAAGTTTCCAGAGCTCATTTCTGCGTCTGAAGCTCGCTCATCAGAAACACGAGTGGGAAATACTTTAATCTAAACGCCCTCCAGATTGCGCCTTTAAAGACTAACAGGCATTTCACTGACAATACAGCCGCGTATATGTGAGTGGGATGAGACGGCAATAAACAGAACAGCTTGATGGCCTCCTAGTCTTGGCAAGGCCTCTGTTCATCTACATCTTGTTTCATAAATTCACAGCTTGACTCTGATTTCTGCCTCAGCACACTGTGAACAGAGAGAATAGGCTTGTCTGTATGTGTGTGTGTGTGTGTGTGTGTGTGACTGAGACGCGAGATTACTGTCTGTCTCCGAGGAGCGATTCTCCCCAGCAATTGAAGCGGGCATGCGTTTTTACACACACGTTCGGATGCACACACACCCACGCAGTGAGAAGTGCGTACACGCACGCACACTTTCCTGTACAGGCAGAAACACACTCGCACAAACTCAAAAACGCATGACTAAAAATCGCAGAGGGGGTCGCCATCAGTTCAGCGCTTGCATGCAAGAAACAGAAATGCCTGTTTTCAAGGAAGCGAGCTGCTACCTCGAAAAATGAAGTGGACAGCAGGAGGAAGAGAAGAGAAGAGAAGAGAAGAGAAGAGAAGAGAAGAGAAGAGACCTTGAGTTCAAGATCATGAAAAAAAAAGAGAAGAGAAAAAGGGAGACGTGATAACAACAAGGGTAACGTGGGAACAGACAGAGAGGTGAAAGAGAAAGAGAGAAGAAAACGACAGAGATGAAGAGGAGGAGACATATCTTGGTCAATATTCTTTGCTCTTTTAATCTCATTAAGCTTCAAAGGAGTCTAACAATTAGCTTGTCCATGTTAAATAAATATATTAATCTAGTAGGAAAATACACACACACACACACACTGACACAGAAAGGTCGTCCCTGCTCATCCTCACTCTGCCATCACTGTCCATCTAGCTCCATCCATCGAGGCTCTCCATAGTTATTCTTCCATTGTGCAGACAGTTTGTTCCATGTTGTGATCACCACGTGTTTGTGATTGTATTATAAGACGCAACATAACTCCCCAAAGAAATGTTACCAAATCACATCCAGAGGTCAGACAGTGAGTTAGAGTCATCACTGAAACACGCTTCATGCATTATGACACAGTGGACCACACGGTCATCGCCTCATCATGTGATCATGTTTCATTGTGACCGGCGCGCTGGTCAAAAACGAAGCAACAAGTGCGCTCATCAACCGATTTCTATATGTAAAAATTCATGTTTAACATCATTCCTTTACATAAATGTGACAACAAGCGTCAACTCAATTACGAACACCGTGTCTAGTTCTCCCTGCGTCAGCCCGCCGTTTGGGATCAGCCGTGTCATGCTTTTGAATATGCGTACTACCACTGACTTGTAAAATTCATTTAGCTGCAGGACACATATTAATGAAGTGAACAATGTCTCTGCACCTTAATGTCACCAGTTTGAGCGCGGTGTAAAAAATAAACTGTAACAAACGAGTGAAATGGATCCATTCCGTTGAGCTCCGGCGGGATTGCAGGTCGTTTAGGTGGGAATTATAGTTGTTGTGGAGCAGCGAGGCACAGTCATTACTACTATAAGTCTTTTAGCTGGGGGGACAAATGCTAATAAACAAAACGACTGCTTTATTGTGTTTGTGGGGTTCAGTGTTGATGTGTCAGGTTGGGAGTTGTACTTGCCCCTAGCAAGGTCCAGTAGACAAAAAATGCAAACCTTGCAAGGCTTTGACATGTTTTGTTTCTTAAAATAAAGACCAGATTACCGGTAGACCCTGCTGGCAAACGAATGTTGTATGCGACAGATGAAAAGCGAAAAGCAAAGAAAAAAACAGCACCTTATCATACCATATGTCCAATTCACTATACCCAGAGGTTTGGTGCTCCAGCCTCGCTTAGACACATGGTGACAAACGCTTATGTTGGCAAACATGTTTCGTCTTTTCTCTACTTTTGCAAATGTTCGCGGATAATGTAACCTAAAGCTGTGCTAATCACTATTTCTATATAATTAATAGATCAGATGATGAAGGGTAATCATGGACGTAGTGAGAAAACCTGCAAATCGTCACTCATTTCTACAACTCAGCACTTCACTTTGGTTTCTCACTCCACCAACTTTTGCTCTCAGCAGACAGATTTAGTAATTAGCTGGTAAACATTTAACAGCTTAAGAGGAAGACATTATACTCAGGAGTTGGTGGAGACCAAAATAAGCCACACGTACGTCTGCCACATCTGCTTCACTTCCCTCGTTTTGTCAAACAGTTTCAGTTTGAACCACTAGAGGTCAGCAAAAACAAACAGCTGCTTTTAGATCGCTATTTAAACACAGGTAAAACTCAGGTGTGCTCAGAACATGTCCGCTAACCTGAAACTGAAGCTTCTATTCCTTCCTTCAACCTTCCCTTTTTGGCTGCCATCTTCTACCCTGATATATATTTTGTATATATAGCCCTCTCAAAACTGATAACCAGAGGCTTTGTCATGAGATTACAGTTAAATATGGATGAATGCTTGAATGAATCATGCACTCGTCTACATTTTCTAAAAATGATGATTGTCTTTCTGTCCTTAATCTTTCTTTCTTCATCCTTTCTAAGCCGTGTAAGGAGCTGACCATGTGTCTGACCACGTGTTTGTGAATTTTAAAATAACACTATCGTACAGTGTACCGGGAGCTGGAGAATCTGGCCCGTGTTGTAAATGTCAGTTGCACCTGTGAGGCTGTGTAGTTATTAATGCTCTTACAGAAGCTGGTGAGTTACAGGTCTGTCTATGTTGTCCTCCTTTAGTGAACTGGTTCATTAAAAAACACAAGAAGTTTGCATCTGACCACAGAGAGTAGTATATAATGTCTCTTTTCTCACTGTGTCTGACAGATTTGGCCACATCGAAGCCCATCTGCTGTTGTTATTCTAATTGTTGTTCCCAATTATTTCAAATCTACTTTCATTAAGATCTAGTGGGAGATTAATAATAACTTTTTAATAGCTTGACCTTGTGGAAAGAACAAAAACCGATAGAGACTCGTTTATACCTGAGGCACAAAGTGAGTGCAACTGACTAACATGTAGGATAGGAAAGCAACAATGTTCGTCTCCAGGACCACAAAGAGAACAACTGGTAGAGGCCATGTGTGCGCAGCAGGATAGAAAACTGTTTGACTGACTGATGATACAGTAATCTGTGGGTGTTTGTGACACTGTACACTGGAGAAATAGTCCAATTTATTTTAATCTGGTGTTATTATAGGCTCCATCTTCACATTTATTAACTTTTTTTTTTTTAATTTCAAGACATTCAAGAAGTTTTAGACTTGCATCAATGAATAAATAATGACTCCTCAACCAAGTCAAGTTTTTTGCTAATTTGTTCTTCAGAATGTCAAACATAATAGCAGACATTGGCAATTTCACTGAAAGGTTGTTATCCTTAAAAAACTCAGAAGTCAGACATTAAATAATGTAAAATGATTGCTCCAACAAAATTAGTACATAATTACTGTTGTCAGAAAAAAAACAGGAGATCTGTTCTTATGGTCTCAGATCTACTCCTCGTGTAAATACAGACGGAGAACCACAGGGTTCTGTGCTTGGTCCTTTGTTATTTATAACTGAATTAATGAATAAAATTGCTAAACTTTAAAAGTACGGTTGATCAAGCCAGATCTCAGTATGGGATTCTTGTTGATACCATGGATACTAAGCATGGTAAGATGGCTGTTAAATACTCACTGCACAAATAAAATTGAAAATTTATGAAAACTAAATAAAAATTTCAACATCTCATCTTATTGGCTTTTTTTAATACTTACTTTTTTGTTGTCCTTCAATGCTGAGCTCAGTTGTAAAGAAATAAATAATTATCCAAGCTGATCTCATGAATGGTACAGTGAGAGTTTTGTTCATCATACTTCAGGTTTGTATTATACATGAAAACAAACACGATGATCACTTACGTACGTGTGCTAAAGAAATGGAACTGTGCTCAGCCGAGACTCCCAGGGCATCAGGAATTCAAGTGCTCTCATCATGACTTCATTTGAAAAGGAGCATGCAAAGATGCAAACATTATGTCATTTAGAATAACTTAAGCTCCACTGAATACAGAGTCGTATCATTGGGGAATGCGGCGCTACACACAGATGGATTCAAGTGTTACATGGTATCAAAGGAAAGTATCAGCAAGAATGAGAAATCCTTTCAAGTGTCTCTCCTGCCTGTTGAGACTCAAGTGGAGAAACAAGGTTTACAGTTTTTTCTCAATACTTATCCACTTAAAGCGTCACTGCTTTACATCACGTTTTATCAGTTTTTTAATCAGCAAGTTTATTCAGCAGATTATTTAGAGAATCTATATTTATCTCCTTGTATTATTTATTTATTTGCTTGTGTGTTCTGTAAGTCTAGGAAAGAGCTGCCCTGGACAACTTGCCCCCCAGAGTGATTAATAAAGTTGTTTTGAAATTGAATTTGAACTCTGAATGTTCCAGCACATGTATGTGCATGAGTATGCGGGTCCACCTTTTTGACCCCGTCTTCTTTTCACGTGCCAGTCAGGGCTGCCGCATACATGTTTAATAGTCACTGACACATTCAGTATTGAACAGGGTTACACACACACACGCACACACACACGCACACACACACACACACGCACACACACACATGCACACGCACACACACACAGGGATTATTTATTTATGTCTGCGCGTAATTGTCCGTACATTTTTCTCCACAGCAGCGCCGGGCATGCAAATCAAGGCTTGAAAAAATACATTCAGATCACTTATTTTAGTCATTTTCATGTTGACATGCTGGCTGCACGTACATTAAAAGGCATAAGTGACTTTTCAGGAGACATTACAGGGTACATTGCAGCACTTAAGAGCGCATTATCTAAAACACCCCGTGCACCACCTCTTATTCTTTTTTATGGCACTTAGAAGCACTTGTGTGAAAAATACACGATGTTTATCACCCAGGCCTCTTGACAGCTGACATGCTAATCTCTTCAAACTGCTGGTTAATACAACCCTGCATCTTTCCATTTCAAAAAGATTCTGGACACAAACTCTTAACCCTCTCAGAGGTTGGGATCACACTTAAGTGCTGATACTCCGCTCGCTTGCTTTTATCCTGGTGTCTTCTTTGGTGTTATGCATCAGTCTGCGCAGCATTTTATAGAGATCACCCGGCTGTTTAACACTGCTCGCTGTATTGTTTGGTTCCCTGTAAGTGAGGGTCCATTCTGTTCAGCTACAATGGCTTTCAGTGCTCTCACTTATCACTTATCATCATGTGCTAAAGTCGCCTCCTATTCACACAGAATTTTTATCTCTCAATTTGTCTTTGATCTCATCTTAAGGTCTCTAACCCTTTTTACAGCGTAGCTTTCTGAGTGTCATAAGACCCGACAGAGGACCACCATACTACATGATATAATAGTGAAGCCGTTCAGTCTCTCTGTACAAAGTCTATATGTAAACTTTAAATACCAGAACAATTACAGCATTATATAAATGTGCTGTAAATGTCAATCAGCATCTCTTGCAAGCAGAGATATGAAGCAGGTGATGGCATTAAGATGACCAAGCACACAAACAACGCATTCTATAGACGTGTGAAACAGGTTATTTAAATGTAGAAAGACATTAAGCAGAACTAGGCAAAGAAGAAAAGATGAATAAATCCTGAAAGACTTTAAAGAAACAGATACGGGCTCAGAGATCATCTGTTAGCACACAGCAGCTCCAAGGACACGGGCTGCGGACCACTCACACATTCATGCATGGTTGACACTACACCTATTACTCGTGTAGATGCTGCCAATCCATTACTCTCTGACGCACGCTCTGTGATGTTTTAAAGCAAATGCAAAATCCTTTTTTTTCCCTCCTGTTTCTCTTTGATCGTGGAGTTTTCACGATGAGGGACTCAAAGAGAAACCTCATATTGCTGCACTCTCGGTTTATAATAACACAAGGTCCTTGTGTTGTGCTGGCAAACACCCAAATACATTATGGATTAGTGTGCGATCTTAATCTAAAGAACATCTTCAGCACGCTGACGTTACGTAACGCGCGGCATATGAGCCCTTGCATCCGTTTTAATACGTGCTGTGAGTTTCTGACAGATTAAAACTGATATAAGAGGCTGTAATTGCTGTAGTATCTTATTAAGGAGGGCATGTGTCACCCAAAGATTTGACACTTCACTGCTCTCCTCACTCACAACAACATCTGGTACGTGAGCAGTCGGGCTGCGGAGTGACAGAGCAACATTTCAGATATGTGGAACACATACAGTACATGTGCACGGAGTGTTTTTAAAAAGGAAACACACTCAGAGAGCCTCCAAAAATGCTGAACACACACAGCTGCTGGTGTGTTCATTTCTGAGATCAGTTTGACATACTGTACTTGCAGAGTGAGTTTTAGTTCTCACATTAATTATAGAAGCACTCTTACTTTATACAAGAAACTCCACCTCGGCAAAAAGCTCAATGTCCCGCACGGCTCTGCGACCCTGAATCTGAGATCTCACTTCAGCACGAGCATCTCAAACACTACACATCAGTGAATTTTAACAGTTATGCATTATTCTGTTGTGCCATCGTGACATTAGCTCCTGGTATCCAGTCAAACATATGGTTGTCATTGTTATGTTTATTCTCTTGAAATGCTTTTACGCGTCCGTTCGGATTCCTTCAGCTCTAATGCACATTCATAACGATGTCTTTGTCCATTTCCTGGCTTGATTGTTTATATATGCAAATAGGTGAACTAATCATGAGTCTAAAAGGAAAACTGTCACCAAACGTGATTCACGAGTGGTTGATTAAAACAATATCTACCCCTGACCCACAGCTGGCTGATTGATTGGTTGACCCCAAAGGGAGAGCGGAGCTGCACTGATACTGTGGGCCACCTCCCTCAGACAAAAATAACTCCCCCTACCATGTTGCCATGAAGTCAGTGAGTTAGCTATAGGCTATAGCTTTTTTTGTCTATATTTGTGACTGACTCCATGCAGTGTGATGAATTAGCCATTACCAGCTCCTGACTGCACTGTAAGCATGGCTGTACATACAGCTGTCACTGGATAACTTTAATATTGGAGAAAACTTAAAAAAACATGATGATTCTTAGGCAGGTTCTGCAGTTATAAGGAGCCTTTCAATCTAAATTATGTCTGTCATGCCTGTGGCAGAGTTTTGCCCTTCAGACTTCGTTAGCTTGCTCAGAATTTGTCATTTTTCTTGGTTTACATGCTTCCACCATGAGTAAATATGCTGTAGTTAAATCATTGGCCTTTTGTCTGTTTTTACAATCAGGCGTTTGCACAGGGTGTTTCATTTTGGCTGCTTAACGGCCGCTCGGCTCCACACAGAATGCACCATATCAATGCCCCCAGGTCACAATCACACCTGATTCATGACTGTTTGAAGAAAACAGCCGTTCAAACCAGGGGAAGCTTTTGTTTGAATGATTTTACAATCATATTTTATTGCTGTACAGATATTCCTCTTTCCTCTTTGCCTCCCTCTTCAGGGAGTTCAGGGTCAGCTACAGAACAGCATCCTGGAGCGAGCAGAGATTCAATATCTTGCTCAAGGACACTTCAGCAGGAGGGATGCTTGCCAATACTGGGGAGCTTGAACCTAAGTCCTTAATTACATTCTAGCCTCAAACACATTTTCTGTGCTCCATCTTTCCAACCCTCCCCTGTCCTCTGTAGTCGTTCAGCTGGCACTCCCATGCAGATACAGATCCAATAAAAAGTAACAGCAGAGTACTTTTCAGCTCCCAGATAAGCAGCATAACAGACAGCCAAAAGGAAGAAGGTCTGAGGTGACCGTGGAGTGATCATATTACAGCAAAACGCTGGGAAAAGACATAAAAGCGATGGAAAGGAAGGAAAGACCTTTTTTTGTTGTTTTATCGCTCTAACTCACCCACCACCTTTCCCCTCCTCTCTTAACCTTTCCCTCAGCATCTCATTTGCTTTCTCTCGCTCCGAGTCAGAGTCTTTGTCTTGCTCTCTTTTCCATTTCATTCCCTCGTTCCTCGTTTCATCTCTCCTTCCCTTATCCACCCATTCTTTTCTCCCTCTCCCTTCATCTCTTCCTCCCCAGCGCTCCACTTTTGTTTTGAAGTGAAATGAGTGCGTTTGATGGGGAGCTGAATAGAAAAGGTGGAGGAGGGGGGGGGGGGTGGAGAGGAGGAATGTGGGAAGACGGCAGCTCCTATATATAGCGGTGAGCGTGGGTAGACACCGTATTGACAGGAAAGACACACAATTTCTATCCAAAGCAAAGCAGAGCGAGAGAGAGAGAGGGATAATGAGCCAGAGAGAGGTGGAAAAAGAGACAAATGCTGGTGTTTGTGAGATCTGTAACCAAAGCCAACTCAAGTAGGCATGCAAATGCTCAAGTTATAAGCCTACTTTAATTTATGGTGCCCCATTAGAGCAATGCATGCACTTTTTGCCACAGCACCAAGCTGCCACAGACCATACAGGCCCAACGTGTCAGATTAAAGGAGTCAGAATATGGCAGGCATTTAATATAACATGCACACCTTTCATTGGTGTAGATCCACCTGAAATATCTGCAGGTTCTCTTCAGCTACGTTTCTAAAGCAGCCCAGAACAGACAAACATTCGCCTTCGCAGACTCCAGAGCTTCTTCTTCACCAGGAAGCAGAGGAGAGGACTGTACCACTAGATGCCACTAAATCCCACACACTTGTCCTTTAAGGTCAAATATCTATATATCTTGACTAATACTGGATTTTTGAGGTCAATACCAACACTGATACAAAAACATAAACCAACAATCAATGTATGTAAAGTGTGGCAACTAAATGACCTCAAGGCTAGTAGTGCATTTGTTGGCTGGCTATATCTCCAATAAGCTGCTATTGGCTGATATTCAATTATCATTGATTCAAATGATATCGACAGAGCCAGACCTTTTCACTGCAGCTCACATTTAGTGATAATTACAACGAATCTACTGCTGTGTAGCTGCCTACTTCTTTAATTATGAGGGCTTGTACAGTAAGTCACGCAAGTCAGTATCCCTCTGAGCTGAGGTGCCAAGGCTTACTGGCAAAACGACTTTAGGTAGTCTGGGATTGTGTGGCCCAAACTGTCACTTGCTACTCTGAAACTGAGGAAGATGGAAGTTTAAAGGATCGGGGGATGAAACTGTAACATCCTGCCAAGTTCTCAATCCTCACGTATCCTGTTTGAACTTCACTGCAGATGCAAAATCTTTCGCCGTTCTTTAAATGTCAAAAGCAGTTCCAGATGATGGACTGCGGTTTGTTTTTCAGGACCCCTGTTGCATCCAATACAGTGAATTCTCACTCACTCTTTAGTTTGTCTGCGGGGTTTGCTGGGATTTGATAAATGGACTGCACCACATCAGAAAGCAGACACTGTTGAGCGATATCGTGTGTGACTGCACGTGCCTGTTTTTATGTCATTTGTTTTGATTTTGTCTACAGCAAACAGCGATAACAAGTGAAAAGGCCGGGAGAGAACAGTGGGGGAACACGAGGAACATTGAATAAAGTAGAAAATTACAGAACACGAGGTGATCATTTTTCTCCATTCAAGCGAACAACTGCACACCTTCACATCCCGACGGTTTGAGTCTGCGTATGAGATGAGTGATAACAGAGCATGGAGTGTGTGTGTCTGTTGGGATCCGCGCTTTACATCTTGTTTTCCTCACTGTTTACAGTGGAGAACAAATGTTGCTCTCAAAAGCAATCAGAGCTGAAGTCTTTTTTTATTCTCTGAGCAAGAAGAGATGGTATTTCTACTTTGTTCAAAGGGAGCCAGCTCCACTATCCCCTGTTTCTTTTTATTTTTTCATACTTTACGACAACAGAAGCCCAGTTTTTTTTTTAAAGTATTTATAGCATTTTACAGCTATTGCATAATTACCCCAGTGAATAGTAAGTTGTTGGTGGCAGGATCACTGAAAAAGGGATCCACAGGAAATGATGCAGCGTGTACTCCGGTGTTACTGTTACGCTTGACTTCGCTCTCATTGTTTACTGCTCACATTCCCGCAGCTGCATTAATGTTACGTTACTGCTAATGCACAGCAAACATTTGACACTGCCTCACATTAAAAGCAGTCAACTGGCGTAACGTAAGGAGGCTTTAATTGTGAGGGCGTCGCAAGGAATGCGAATCATTCGGCACACACCGCGACCGTTAATCAAAATCGTCCACAGAACAAGACGGCAGTCATTTTTCTTTTTTGCATATTTCACAGCTGATCAGTTTTACACATTGCAGATAGAAGCAGCCACAGTGAGCTGTTAGGTGGAGAGATGCAGGTGACTGCACCTCCGCCGCGCACCTCCAACTCCTCAGCAACGTCGCCAACTTTACTGTGACCCGCAGCTGTGTGGAGAAAAGACTGGAGCCTTGTGCGGCATGAAAACAAATCACAGCACGAAAAAACAGACCGATTACTGACCGAATCCATTCAAACGTGAGTTTATTCGGCTGAGCTGTAAATGCAGCAAAACTCTCAGCAGCTGCTCTATGGTGCAGGATTCTGGGACCTGCAGTCACTCGTGCTGTTGCCACCATTTTCAGCGGGGGTCACCAAATAAACCAGGACTGGAATCTTCAGCAGATTCTGCAGAGCTCCACGGACACTTGAGATTTAGACCTCATTAACTGTATGCAAAAGGATTCCAGCTCTCTTGTTCTTAAGCTAGTTGCAATAAATCACCAGAAAACATCTGAACTCCTTGTATATTACAGTATGTAGTAAGACAGATGGATCCACGCGCTTTAGTTTTCTGTCATAACGATAAAAAGATTGAACCGTATTGACTTTTGCAGAAGCTTATGCTGCCTAATGAACAGACAAACTGCAGGCGCTCCCCTCCTCTTCTCACTTGCTCTCCTCTTACCTCCTTTATTTCTCACCTTCCTCTCTGTGAAGTGATGATTCCCCCCTCCAGGGCTGGACAGATTCACAGCACTACTTTAACATCCTCTTTCCTCTCCTTTTATGCTTCGTCTTCTCGGTTCACCTCTCCATTCACCTCTCCCTGTTGCCATACCTCATATCTCACTCTCATTATTCCACATTTCTACCTGGCTCCTCGCGCCCTTCGCTCCTTCTGCTTCCTCTTTCATTCTTTCATTTCTCCTCGTCTCTCAGTCCAATGGCATTTGACGAGGCTTCATCTGCATACCGGTAATAAATGTAACTGTAATGTATTATGGGTAATATGAGTGTGGGAACAGCAGGAATAACATCAGCACAATAAGCATTCACTATGAGCGAGATAAAAGGCAAAAAAAAAAAAAGAAGCTATAAAAGTAAAGTGAACAAAGTGAAGAGATAAATGTCAAAGTAACAATAAAGCAAAGAACAATAACAGTTTTATAGGACTCTGAATGTGTGTGTGTGTGTGTGTGTGTGTGTGTGTGTGTGTGTGAGTTTCTCTGCCTCTGCCAGTTCACCAGTTATTGTTGTTTTGTTCTCAGAGGGGAGAGGAAAAGGAGAACAGCGCTTAACTTCCTTGACTTTAATTGCATTCACAAAGTCCAGCTCCTCACTTGAGTGGAGCTCTGAAATGGAGCCAGTGTGAAAGTCGGGCATTAATTCATATGAAAAAAATAAATAAATATATATAAGACACTTTAAAACATCCCAGGTTCCACCGTGAGAAGTCTAATTCCTCACCCTGGGGCCCAGGTTCACTGCGTTTTTGTCATCTGCAGAAAGTCCAGAAACAACCGGAGAGAGCCGTTTGGGCCAAAGTTCAACCAATGATGCAATTTCCTCAGCTTTCAGTCCATGTAATTGGTTGCACGAAAAAGACCTAACGCATTTCACAGCGAGGGAATAGAAACCCGTCCGACCAGGTGTGAAAAATGTTGACATATTTTCAGAGATGAAACTTAATCCGGTTATATCGCTTACGTTTGTTCCTTCTGGTGACCGACCTGCTGCTCTGTGTTTCTTTCAATGTATGCGCAATCGATGCATTCCTCCCATGGGGACTGTCACAGTTGTTAACTAATCAATAACAGTATTCCCATTAAAGTTATTTCAGAATCAATACCGCATTCAGATTACAGCTAAAAACTAATCCATACCATTAATATTCCAATCAACCAGTGTATGATCGCTGGAGATGAGAATCATCTCAGAGCGTTGTGGCATTAACCGTCGATAAATAAAGTGAAGGTGTGTATCGCTCACTTCCACGTGACTCGGTGTGTACAGAGCAGTTATGGCAAACCGCAGGGACAAGATTTCCTTTTAGAGGAGCTGGTTAGTTAATTAGTTAAATTAGTTCTATGATTAATAACTCATTTTAACAGGAGAGGGTTCAGAAGCCAGAGCTCAGATGGGTCGTCATAAGAAATAAAGATGAAGTAGGACAATGAGCCATTTTACCATAGTCTGTAGTATAAATAGTGGGCAGACCCATCGTGATGTCACCAACTGGTTTGTGGACTGTTGTTCTGAAGCCTTGAGTTTGTAATTGTGGCCATCGTCGAGCCAGAAGTGACCATTTTTGGATGAGAGGGAGGAACTGGGAAAGATGTGCGTGGCTACACGTTGATCCTGATTGGACTTGGCTGAGCACTCATCAAAAGTATCCATAGTTGATGTTTCGGCACCATGTCTACAACATCTGATACTCACTGTATCAGTCCTCAACTCCAATCAGAACAATGGCATCACATTGCCTACTGACAATCTGCTCCAGAGACACACAGGTGGATGTTAGCTGGTATCATGTTGAAGTCCTTTCACAGGTAAAGCAACAGTAAACACGCCTGGTCGGTGCTAATGTCATTTGATACCAGGCTGGCTAAGTCATTAAAAACAAGCTTTCACTGCAGCTCACCTACCGCAGCGAAAACAGAATTTTGAGTGTTTGTGAGTGACCATCACGCTGCTGTCCCGCTTTCAAACAGTGAGAGAGAAGCAGACAGACGGAGGGGAGAAGGAAAAAACAAGGGCAGCAGATTAAAGTAGCTGGTGAGTAAACGGTAAAAAAAAGGTGGAGAATTAAGTGGAATTAAAACAGTGATATAAGAAACAAGCTACTAGACTTAATGTATTCAAATAAAATGCACTGCAGCTGGTCTGTAATGGCTTTTTCTGTAGCAGCACTATGTGCAGGTTGGCAATTTAAATAAAAATAAGTAAAAAAAAATATATATAGTTTTTTCTTTCTGTTTTCTGTGCCTATTAAAGTTTAAACTTCTGGTATTGTGACACACTGTGGTAGCGACTAGTTAAACAGTTTTAGGTAGTCCTAAAGTCAGAATGCATACCTACCTTTGCTTTACTGTCTGTTTTACTGGAATGGGACCATAATTCACAAAATAATCATACCGTAGTGAAGAGAACACAAAATTAGCAACTGAGACCAGAAACCCAGGAGGAGACTGCTCACTGAGGAAATAAATCAAGTGACAGTGTCTCATTCATCATCAGCCTATGAACAAACTTTTTGCAACCAGCGGAGCCGCCCCTGATGGCCATTAAAAATAATTCAGGCTTCACTTTTCAGATCCAGAAGCTCGGTCCAGTCCGTTTATTGTTGTGATCACGTGTATTTTGACTGTGCCCTCACAACACAGGGCGTCTGCACAAGCCTAAAATATTCTGAGCCGTGTTAAGGTAGGAAACACTCATGTTAGTTTGCTCACTCCACCAAAGTTTCAAAGTTATGAGAATTATACTTGAGATGAATCTAAAGAGCTAATAGTTCTTCCCTGTTCACATCTCCTTACAGTAAAATGGTAACCTTTGAGAGCAGCCCTCAAGTGATTGCATGATTAATGCATGTATGTTCAGAGCAGAAGAAGCCAATCAGACACAAGTATCTTATATATCAATGAGTCCTTAAGGGATTCTTCAAAACCTCGTGTGATCTTTAAAATACATTTTATTTGTCTAAAATCCTCAGAAGCAACTAAATAACTAAACCAAATAAATATTGATAATAGAGTATTAAAGGCTGACATAAAAGCAACACAAAACTGGATGCCGATAGATCAGAGATACAAACGCAAAGGGGAATTTAGCACCACGCTGACAAGCAGAGACATAAAATATGAATGGAAAGAGACAGCAAACAAAACAGCAGCTTTATTTGTTTCCTTTTCACTTGTAATGTGACAAAAATGCTGCAGGATCTCATTTTCACATTCATTTTCATAATAACTATGGCCACTAGATGTCTTTGCACTTGAACAGATGTTTCTGGGACACGCTGAAACTGAGGCCACTGTTCTTCTTCGGAAGGCAGTCTCTTTGTGCAGTAGGCATTTTGGTGCTCATATGTCAGCTATAAAGAGCCTGCACACTCCTCTTTCACGTATGTTCTGGGACTATTAAGATACAGGTCTCACAGTGAGCTGGTTACAGGAGGAGCTGCAAGCAACAGCAGGCTTGTAGTGTGGTTTGTGTACCTCCATGCTGTCGTTCACATCATGCATGTACCACAAGCCATAAATGTTCTGCTGTAGGTCCAATCTAAAGCCTAAAAAGGTACTAAACAGCTCACCAAGACATCAACCCGTCAAATCCTAAAGCTAAAGCAGGCAACACTTGACACGAGTGTGTGTTATTGAGGTTCTCTTCACCACTTTATAACCCACCGTCCTGCACAAAAACTCCCCAAGCTGTGTCAATAAAAAATAACAACTGCCGGTTAAGACCCTCTTGATAACTGCAGTTAATGCTGACCGTGTTCACGCGCTAGAAGGAGGACAAAAAACAAAAGCATGCCCACTTTTGGCACAAGCTAATCAAACTTGCAGACATTGTTTAATCAGCCGGTGTCTTGGTGTTCTCATCATGCTCCAGCGAGAACAAGCTCTTCCTCTGTCAACCTTCGCAGCCTGTTTGGAGTCCTCCGTCATAGAGTGAGGTTTAATAGAGGTTAAGAAAAGCTTCGCCCTAGAGCAAACACCTCCACTCTCAGAGTCACGTCCCCACCAGCAACACACACACACACACACACACACACACACACACACACACACACACACACACACACACACAGAGTGACGCTACCCTTCAGGTACGGTGTGTTCTTTAGCGAAACAGACAACAATCCAACGAGGAGAGGTGGTGTAACACAAATCTTCAGCTCTGCACGCATGCAGGAAGCAACAGCGCCTCATACCTTCAGATATGCTCCACTTGGAAAGCAGAACAAAAACACACACCGACGTACGCACACGCACACGCAAAAACAACAAAGTAGGTCTAGGCCATGCCAGGTCAGTGCAGCAAAGCAAAGCTAATGGATGCAGACAATAGGTGTGTGTGTATGAGACAGAGAATGTGTTTTTGTGTTTCTCTCTTTGTGTGTGTGTGTGCCATATGGAGACAGACTGAGAGTGTGTGTTTGCATTGCTTAGGGCAATGTGTGACCCTGACCTCAACCACTTGCATGACTGTAGCTACTGTGACCGGATGGTGCTCATCACGTGTGTGTGTGTGTGTGTGTGTCCGTGTGTGTCTGTGTGATATAGAAATGCAGCATGACTCATGAAGATTAAAGTTAGTGAGACATAATGTCTGTAACTGAGTATAGATCTCCTATCTGAGCTCACTGGATCACACTGAGCTAAATACTGTCTCACAGATTGGACGTAATTATAGGCAGTTTGTGTCATACTTGGCAGTCTGGGCCACATTCACACATTTATGGGATTAATACTCTATATACAGGCAAAGTCTACCCCATCGTGTTCCTATTGGATGAAAATTCCATTGAGAAAATATATTTTTGTTTATTGTTAAAGCAAAGGAATTCATCCAAGTGTGTTTTTTATGTTGCACAAATGGATTAGCAATGGAAGTTCAGGGAATCGCCTTAATTGCATCTTTAACAGTGAGTTATCTCCAAGAAGCAGATGGCAAAGTTTGTTGGTGAAGAGTAACAGTTGTGCCTCTAACTTTATCATTTAAATGTTTTCTTTCCCGGCTGCCTCTTCGGTCCAATTTGACCTGCCTTTTGTGAGACAAACAACTACCTGCAGCACTTCTAAGAACAATACATGAAAGGAATGAAAGGAAAGAGAATACTGAACTGAGACACTTCTATGACTTAGAGAGGGACAAGACAACATTCTTTGAATGATTTTAAATGATTTTTAGCAGATCATTCGACAGTCTGTTGACCCAATGCAGCACGTCAAACTTCCTGTTGCTTTTACTGACCATAGTAAATACAAGTACTTGTTCAATTCTCAAACCTGAGACCACCCGTCCAATTTTTCAAGGAAGTCACATGGCCTGACATCAACACATCCACCACAGATCAGATCAAAATGATCTCCGGTGCACTTAAGTTTGGTATTAACTAGCTCGCAGGTAGCTTAGCTATCCTTCTGTCTCCTGTACTAACACTTAATAACTGTCTCTGTGATGAAAATCCACATGTTATTAAGGTATTAACTGAATCTGATTGAATAGAAATGAAAACATCCAGCGATGTAATATGTAGGTATGTGGACGGCTGTAAAAGACCCACTTTTAGAGCAGACAGGAAGTTTAAAGACAAAATAAGAGCACTTCATTGTTACTGGGGAAGATGACGTCAACACAGTCGCCTGTTTCTGTTTCCAGCAGCCCAGAAAGCAAAGTGTGTCACAGCCGCTGTCCGAGGTGCTGATCCTGAGACTGCGCTGGAAGCAGGAGCTGTCCAGGGTACTTACAATTCTCAATGCATTGACAGACAGCAGGAGACGTTTAACAAAGATGAGAGACATGAAGACTTATATTTAAATTATTATATCTTGTCTGTTTGCTTGTTTTAAATTACTTTAAACTTTTGGAAGTTGTGTATATTAACTTTATTATTATTACCTACGTGCTGCAGCTTGTCACTAACTTGTAAACACTGACAGATCACATCTGTAACAACAGCAGTTTAGTGAAGCAAGAGGAGGGAGCACAGAGAGAAAGGAATGCAGATACTTGTATTGAAAATATTGTTCTAGCTAAAGCTTGGTTTGCAAATCCTGCCCTTTCTATCTATAAAGGAGTTCTCCAGCAACGTATTACTGTCCTTCCATAAAGTTGTAGGATGAGGAAGAGACAGATTGAGACAAGAATGCACAAAGGAAAGCCTGAGATATCCTGAATATTAGCACCTGTTGTGAGTCAGAGTCTGAATATCCTTCACTTCTCATGGTGTGTCTTTTCATCAGACCTGATACAGCTTAAAAGGCCCCTCCACAAGCACAGAGCACGTTATATAACTGTCCTGAAAAATTAGCGGAGTAGTTTTACACCAGTTTGTTTGTTATACTGACACAAGTAACTCTCAACTCTGACTTGAGTAGGAATTGATATCTGCAGTCCTCCAGCATGTGAAGTAACCCTAACCTGGAATAGCATTTTTTTTACTGCCCCCAGATGCTGCAAAAAAAACCCATCTAACATCTTTAAAGACACATCAGAGATGAGTGTTGTACGTAATTACGCTATCAAGGCTAAACAGGCTGTCGTAAATATGTAGGTTGAGACTCAGAGACAGAGAGAGAGAGGCAGGAAAAAGAAAGCAAAGACAACCGAAATAGAGGGAAGAGGAAACAGATACAAAGCTGTGAGTCATCAAAGAGAGACAGAGGAAACATCCAGAGAGGAAGAAAAAAAAAAAAAGGAAAGGACTCTCCAAAGACTGATAAAGTAAAATAATAATAATAAAACAGCTAAATGAGTTGATTACATAAATAAGCTCAAGGAAATTGGGAGCAAAACACAGAGAGAGGGAGAGGGAGGAAATGAAAGCCCAGAGGGATGGTGAGAGGAACGGATAAAGGAAAGGAAGAGAGAGGAGTGGGTGAATTCATTCGGAGGTTTGAAATTAAAACAGCTAAATGATCCGATTATCTAAACAAACCAAACGAGTCCGTGTTGGACACCAGCAGATTCAAAGAGAGCTGTGGAAACAGTGGAGGAGGAGGAGGAGGAGGAGGAGGAGAGGAAGAGGAGGAGAGGAAGAGGAGGAGGACACAGGACTCATTAAATTAAAAACAGCAAAATGAGCTGATGTTCCGCAAACAAGCTCAGAGATTTGCGATGCTAATGACTGCGAGTGAGGTCTGAACGCCATTACAATAATCTGAAAATAATCTCCCGTGCATTAAAATAAACAGGCCGACAAACTCAGTGACTCGACCAGAATGTGGCCCACGCCTGTGCTCTGTAGGCCACATTCTACACACTGTCACACACACACACACACGATTTAACACATGAGAGAAGACACTCGACATACTATTGCCTCTGTTTCACACTCGTTCTTGAGCATGCCTTTGAGCAAGACTGGAGGCCGCCAATCCAAGCAAAGCTCCGGACTAAAACTCCCACAATGCTTTGCAAATCAAACACATCACGAGGGTTGAACGCTTCACATATGAAAAAAAAAACATTAATAAATTCTAAAAATAAGAAAAAAATGTTAATAAATGTGCGCCCGTGTGAGCAGACTCAACCCTGTGGAGGTCTGCAAACACACAGTACATTCTATGTTTACATATTTTTAAGAAAAGACACACTCATGTGCTTTTCTTTTTTCACCAAAACATGCACACAACACTAACCTCAAGACCCAAAGGCCATGGATTTGCATACATACATGCATAAGGGGACATTGGTCAGTATGTCCAGAAGCACCTAAGCCTCAGACAGAACACACGCCATTAACCGAGGACTGCCGAGTCTGCTTGCCTGAGAATGAGAATAATGAATTTTAATAAGTGAGTCTTTGACGGAGCTGACAACCCAAAACATTCAAAGCACAACGTGTGAGTTTGTGCATGCGCGAGGTGACGATTCTAACAGGATGCTGCGCTTATTCCCAAATCCTGAATAATCGTTCCACAGTTCAGGCATTACTTTTATGTAGCACAGAGTTTTGACCACTTTGGTGGCATCTCTGCACGTTGACTCCATCAAATACTCCGGGCTCAGCATCACCACACAGTTTCTGACACAACTCAATAGTGAGCCAATCACATGCCGCGTTTAATTCAAACAACGCTTGCAGTGACTGTGAGCAAACCGACACACAAATTCAAGCATCGTTTAACTGGAGAAGTTCTGACACTTCATGGTACTGAGTTATTTCAGTTCAGTAAATCATGTTTGGTGATATTCAAGAAAAGAACTTTTACAAAAATGAAGCTGTTTCCATGTTTTTGCTGTTTGCACCCTGTCTCTTGATTCTTTCAACTTGCTTCTGGCGTTTTCAACTTTTCGACTTTCGCTCTTTGGAAGGGGGTCCACTCTCCGCTTGCATTTTAAATCATTTTAAAAGTGAAAGAGCAGCTTGTACTCTGTCTGTGTGGGCACTAATAATTTGATAAGGGTAAGAACATCTTGTCTACCTTTGTGGTTTTAAGTGTAGGCGCGCAGATGTGTATGCCCTCCGCTCTGGCTGTTATTCCCTGACAGCCAAAACACCTTTCGTGAATAAAACATCAGGTATAAAGCCTCAGCACATAATCCAATGTGACGGCACCAACAGCCAGTAGGGTTCGGACTTCAGACGGCTGCTGATGTGCAGGGGGTGGGACGAGGGACAGATTTGATTATGTCATGTACGGAAAAACTGGTATGCCGTGTATGAGCTCAGATTTTACACTCACTGATTGACCATTGCCGAACCACAGCACAGTCATAACTCAGCAACCATGAGCCTAAATGACAAACTCTGGATTTCTAATTATGAAAAACATTTAGCATTATATCATGTGAGCAGCCATGGAGTGTATAAAATATGTAAAGATATCTAAATATTTAAGACCCCTTTTACAGGCTTCTCGTTGAGTCAGCTGGAAACATTCAAACGTCGTCTAAAGACTGTCAGCTACTCACGAAGCCAATGTTAGCTTAATTAGCTAGCTGGAGGATTTGCAATGGGAACAATGGTGTCAGAGCCTGCTTTGATTTTCCCTGCATACAATGAACTTTATATTAGCGGCAATATTCTGTATAATATCAGTTCAGCGAGTGTGTTTATACACACTCAGTTTGCCTCATGAAAACTCAAATTACGCTGAAGTCTCACACGGGCTAATCTGTTTACATGTGAATTTTCATATCCCGGTTACATATAAATGTAGCAAATATCATTACCATGCAAACAAGGCTTAAGCAGAGAGTGAACACACGCAGTAAATGGGATGAGGTGTAAACATGCCTTGGTATTAAAATAACTTCTTTTCCATCTATCTTATTCAGGTTTTGCCATAATTGGAATATGAATGTTATTACGGGATGGGTGGAGGTGGACTGAAATGATGCTGTTTTGGGTGGAAATAATCTATCCTGACTTTTGGAAGCCAGTGTGCAGTCAGTGAGAGCAATCACGGCGGGGAAGATGCTATTTAAATAGGGTAGGCAGGCCATCTTTGTGTGTGTGTGGTTTTTCTTTGACAGCTAAAAACACCTTTAATGAATAAAACATTATTTGTGAAGCTTCGTGACATAATCCCATCTGAAGGTCCCGACCATGCGGCCATTCTCTGGTGGTGGACTTTCGGTTTTTAATTGGAACGTGGGCTGTGTGTGTGTGTGTGTTGGCTTAAAGCTTCTTCTCCAACTCCAAAAGTTCTGATTTGTGTGTGTGTGTTGATGATGAACGTCTTCCAGCATAAGAAAGTTTAATTCATATTAAATGACATCCCGAGTTCCTGTTTGCTTCTTTAATTATTGTATTTCAACCTCTCACTATAGCGGAGCTTCATGGTTTATGACATTTTCAGGTGAAATCGTGTCAAGCCGGCTAAAAGTCTTCTCATAAGACCCGGCTCTGTAATTGACCATGTGTGCGCGTGCTAAAAATACATGAACTCAGCAAGACACTTTTGTCTTGTGTCACTCTCCTGGAAATAGCTTGAAGGGCGGGGGTCTGGTGGGTTGATGTACGGAGCGGAGCAGAAGATAGAAACAAAAAGACACCATGAGAGAGACGGAGAGGGAGAGAGAGAGAGAGAGAGAGAGAGAGAGAGAGAGCCTCTGGCCTGTTCTAGTTCTTCTTGTTTTGGAGTGGTTTTAATGGCTGCCATAAAACACACACACACACACACGCACACACACACACACACGGATATGGACACTCTGGACTAGAAACCTCACAGACCATGCATATCATGCTGCATTTAAGGGCTGTTGGATATATTGCTGTTACAAATGAAACGGACACACAGAAAGTTTGTAACGCGATTGTTAATGTGGATCTACGTCAGTGCAGATGCTAAAGGACCATTCCGCCTGAATAACAAACGTAAAGTGGCAGAATGTGCTGTAGCTCGAATGAATGAGACTGATTTTTGAGAGCTATCGTTTCAATGCTTTGAACACCACCAGTCATGTTCCGTCCACCTCCATTCTAAATCTGTGGAGGCAGAAATCTCCACTGCTAAATTTCTCAACCCACTCTCCAGACAAAAGCGTCAATAATAAACGATTGTGCAGACACGGGTTACGTTCTATAGTTTATTGTTGATTTGTTATTTCGACACCACCCCGCGCGCGGCTCTGTTGGCACTCGGGGGGTGAAAGCAGAGCTGAGCAGAGACGTTGTATCCCAGCCAACTGATAAAATAATAGCATTTCACAAGTCAATTACCTCGGCTCGCACACACTAACAATGGCTGGGTTAAAAATTGACTCAGCGTGGGTCAAAACAGCACCGACGCAATACTACAAAACCTGACCCGGCACCACGAGTTGTTTTTGACCCATTGTTAGTGTTACATTTTATATTACTGCTGGGTTACTGAATCAAAACAACCACTCGCCTTAGGTGGTTTCCTACCCACATATATACTGACCTCTGTTGAGTAAGCTGTTAACACAGAGACATAATGCGCATGTTTATGAATAGACAAAATAATAATGAGATTCACTTTATTAATTCTCAATGAGGAAATTATTTTTACAGTTTTTTCTACACATAGACTCTAAATATCACGTACAGGGCTCGTGGACATGCTGCTGACGAGGACGTGGTGGTGGTGGCACACTGGGAGCAGGTTCGGGTTCGGTTCCTTGATTGACGGGCCAGGAGGTGAGCTGGCACCTCCTCAGATCCTTCTACACTCCACATACTGTGGTCCACGCTGGACTTGAACCGACCTCCCTCCAGTTTCCAATCAGCTCTTGACTGTAATGTGTTTCAGTAGAGTTTGGAGCTATGATCAATACTTTCACACTTTATTATCCTGAGTAGACATCTCACTCACTAAAATAAACTTGTGTCATTTTTGCAAAGGTTAGAACATAACTGTGTTTTCTCCACACGCTGTTAGCGCTGGAAGAAAACCTGTTAGCCAAAACACAGTAATGTGTTGTGTGTTGGATATCTCCAAAACTACAAAAAAAAATCTAAATCTTCCATCAACAAACCTTTTAAAACAACCAGAATTTGTGTGCGTGTTTATGACACTTTGCCGTGACAAACGACTGAAGGTCACAGTTTTACCCAAAACTTTCATTCGTCACTGCATTGCTGGTTTTAAGAACTGCACAGCCAGTGTTTTCTGTGATATGATAAATGGTAGATGTGACATTTAGATGGCAGCAATATGGAGGCTGTATCAACAACTGGCAGTAAATGTCACTATTTCAGTTATCAAACACAATACAGCAACTTTTATCTGCTCTGCAGAAATATGAAATGTTCTGCTCCTCTGCTACTGAAACGTAACAGTGGCGGGTCTACAACTTCCGCCGGCAACCGTAATGCTCGCTGAAGTAGAGAGTCATAGCAGCACAGCAACTTGACTGACCTCTATCACACCTCCGCCCACTGGAAGTTAACTTCCACTCCATACCTCACAGAGAGGAGAGACGGAGAGTCTCAATATTGGACAGAGCAATAGATAGCTCCATAAAGACGGAGAGATTTGTAGCCCGGACCTGAGTGTGTTTGTGTGTGCATGTGGGTTTGATGTGGTGGGACAGAGTTTATGAACCCATAAAGTCTTCAGGGATAAAAGTCCCGCACAACGCTACGAGGTTAAATGGCAAATAGAAGTAGAGAGAAAGAAGGAGGGAGGGAGAGAAGAGCTATGGGGTTCATTTAAACGACAGAGATGACAGAAGAGGATGAAGTGCCCCCCCCCCTCTCTCTCTCTCTGTAGATGTTTCTGCTGCTGTTTCTACTTTGCTTAAAAGCCTGTTCCTCCATCCCCTACCTAAAAATCCTTATGTAAGCTCCAACTGTGTGTGTGTGTATGAGTGTGTGCTTGTGTATTTTCATGCATGTCTCCCTGCTCTCAGTCTAGACAGCATTTTTTTCAAATAGTGTCTCCATGTCTGTAAGCTATGTGCGCACAGACAGAGCTGGTGTGTGTTTGCAAACACAAATATGTCTGGTATCTGTGTCTGTTCACAGTATTTTTCACCGGCGAGACGCTCTTGTTCGTGGCTTCATGTCACACCAGGAGCGGACTTTGATTTAGTCATTTTTTCCTTGGTTTATGTGCTTCTACATGAGTTAACAGGCTACGTGCATGTTTCGCCTTGATCTGGTTTCTGTGATTAGAAGTCTCTGCATAATGTTTTATTTTGAAAAGCACAGATTATCTATTTTATTTCTGTGTCTGACTACTCTCTCTGTGTATTATCCACGGGGCAGAGCATGAAGCCGCTTCTGGGAGGCTTCTGAAACGCACCACAATACTTCTAGTGGAATCCCAAACTTGTCCAGAAGAGACAGAACTTGGCGCTGCCTGTATTTTTCATTATGTGTATGTATTACGTCTATGGGACTTTGTGTGGAATGACTCTTAAAAGTTAGAAATTACCACCACAACTTTTCTAATACGGTGCATTCATGGAAAAAAGTCCGTACAAGTTTGGATGGCCAGAAAATAGTTTTCTCAGACTTGTCCCAGAGAAAAATCCTTTTTAATACTCTAATCATGAAATAATTTAAAGCCTGACTCAATCCCTGCAGCGCCTTCCCACCCAATTATGAACTATGAGAACACAATATAAGAATATAATATAAAAACACATGAAATGCTTCATATCAGCAATGTTGTGACAGCAACATCCTGCGTTCTTTATCATGATTTTTTACTTTTTTTTAATTTTTCAATGTTCGAAGGAATCAAAAGACTTCTTTGAAACATTATAGCTCATTAAAAATCGACCCAAGCTGAGGAACACTTAAAGAATCCTCGCCTTTTCTGTGTTTGATCATCCTTTACAAAGTAGTTTGAATTAGGTTTTTATTAAAGCGTGTTTTGTTAACGAAACTCTCGCTCCCAGGGGTGTCTTTGCTTTTCAACTCCACTTCCAGCGAGGAAGAGCTCCGAGCTTTAAAACTAAAGTTTCAGCGTCTCACGCTGTGAACACGGCGCCGTTTAAAGCTTAGAAAGAAGAGGAATGAAAGAAATTAAACACGAGAGAGGAAGAGATTAAACACAACCGACTCGCAAATGCCTGCTGGTCATTTAATTCAACACAACTGCCAATTTCAAGAGCCTGCGTGGTTGTAATAAGTGGTGGGTTAGAATTTACCATCAGATCTGCGGCTCCCGACTCCGTTCATGTCGAAAAATACAAAAAAACGGCAAAACAAAATGATTAGCGTCAACAAAAACAACAACAACCACCCAGACAGAGCCAACCTTCAGCTTTGCATTAATATTCAAGACGCAGGTGGAGGACACCAGCCTGACACTGTGGGGGTGTAACACACACAAACATGTCAGTTCACATGCACACACACACACACACAACCACACACCCTCTCTCTCTCCTTGAACCTCTGTTCTAATCCTGCTTTCATTGTTTTTCAGTCACTCCACTTCACACTACGCCGGTCACCTACTGAAGTTCTCTCTGTCTCTAAATGCGTTTTTTTAATGATGGCCGCCGTGACATAAAGTGATGAAATGTAAAATTTCTTCTCTTTTTTCCTCCAATCCTGCAAATCCCTCGTGTCCTTTGATGCATTTGTCCTAATTGTTATGCACATACACAGTCACTAATGGCCATGAAAACCTAATCAGTGTCATCTAACCAGCGCTTATAACATGTTTGTTCTACATCCTGATCGCGACCATCTAGTAATGCTTTTTGACCATGTCTACTGTGAGTTTTTTACCGAGTCTCTGAATCTTTCTTTTAATTATTAGCCAGCAATTATTTGCCAGTGCAGAAGCCATCCCCGTCTTTACTTCACAGAGCAGAGCGTCGCAGCTCTTTTTATACCCGCATCATGTCACTCAGCTGTTGCCAGTTTCAGTGTTTTTCACATCATCACATTTTATTTCTTTGTACATTTTACAAAGCGTGACGACTTTTTTTTTTAAAACAGGGGTTGTATATGTTTCACTGTAAGTAGAAGGATGTTCAAGTTCAGGATGTTATTGTACTCTACAGTCTCTGGTTCCACCTCAGGTCCAGCTGAGGTGTTTCAGCACTAATTGGCCGTGATTTCTAACAGGAGGTTTTATCAGGTTTTCAACTATTTCTGTCACTTTTTGTGTGTGAAACAGTGTGATGCCATTAACATCTTGAAGAGACGCTGTACGATAGCAGGAGCCTTTATCCCCATGTCTACGATTTATAGCCTTGACGTAAGAAAAGACAAAGAGATCAGGATCATTTTGCCCCACCAAACAGCCTTCAGGTGGGGAATGGTGACACCTCGTCTGTTACAAGCAAACTGAGACCTGAAACAGCAACTTTGTCCTTCACACATCTCAAAATAGACTCAACCTTTCCCAAGGTTTATAGAAGATGCTTGCCATATGAATTGTTTTGTACTTTGAAACCTTGGACAGAAGATCGAAACCAAAAAGTCCGCAACAACAGAACATCTGAGATCGTCTCCAGCTAAAGAAGATGAATGACATCGGTTATCAAAATCTAACCTGATGTGCCACATGGTAGGGGTGCAAAGACGAGAGAAAAGTCTCAGTACCGTTCTTGGTTGTTTTCCAGTTCTGATGTTTTAGCAGCATCTATGCTAACATCATCACACCTAGTCCACAGTTGTACCAGTAGTCCCTCACAGGATGCTGATCTGCCACAGTCACCAGGTTCTTGCTCACCGTGGTGACTGTCGGGTCTACACCTGCTCGATATAAAAAGTATCCAAAGATAAGTCTCATGATTAAAACTGAATAAATAAACAGAAGGAAGTTTAGAGCAGTAGTGAGGAGTTTGTGGATGCAGTAGGAAAACACCACGATAAAGATTGCAACAGATTCCAGGCATTAAAAAAAACATAATTATAATAATGTACAATCTGACAGATATTGAGTAACTGTTTCCAACATCGCTCCCGGTCACTGTCACTCCTCCTCTCTTATCTGTACATGATACAACCTTCATCCTTTCACTTCCTGCTGCTCTGTCATTTCCTTCCCCTCTCCCTCTCCACCCCTCTCTCCCTCCGGACAGGAAAAGCTCTTCTGTCTCCCTGAAGGTCTACTGTCAAATACCCGCTGACCTCGGCACTCTGGCCTGATATGTGTGCCTGTGTGTGCATATCCGAGCAGCTCCACAAGAGGCCAGGCCGACCCAGCACAGCACTGCGTCTGTGGGATTTGACAGTTTTTCTCGGCTCCGTCTTTTGGGAAACACACATTGGGATGAGAGGGCAGGCACGGGGCTGGTGTGCACAGATGCATGTGCGTCTATGCGGTGGTGTAAGCACGGGGAACCCCAGAGAGCTCACAGCTCAATGGAACACTGCAGGAGTTTTAAAAGTTTGGAAAGACGTACAATCCCTTGTGCAGAGAGAAAGGTCATTAAAGAGCACAGTGCTGGTGGCTACATGACTGATAACAAGAGCGTTTATCTCCCTCAAGGTCGAACAATCGCACACATTGACAAGTAAATTATGCTCCAATCACAACCGTGAGAATCGTCAAAGCCATGTCCGCTCACTCATTACATCTCTAATGACTCAATGAATGAACACAGTGTCACAGGTAAGAGCAGCGTAAACTGAGGTATCTATGTTTTTTTCTTTGTTTTGTGAAATGGTGTGCAGCCAATGCAAGTAAATAAATCCCCACTAATATTAAAAATAAAGTTAATTGAATAAAAGAAGAGGACAGTCAACAAAGGGCAGGAAACAAAACTATTACATTGAAAAAAGACAAAGAATGAAAACTAATTTAAAACATTGAAAATTAATGAAAAGTAACAATGAAATTATAATTTATTCCATCATAACCATGAAAATTAAAACAACAACTGTTTTTTTTTTTTTGTTTTAGATTTTTCTTTTTTATTAGAATTTGAACAGAACTTTTCATTGTGACGTGTGATTGAACTGCAAACAAATTTCTCTGATCGTGTTGCTACAGTATTTTATTTTAAACTTTTAAACGTTTTTTGAAACTTTGATCAATTTGCAGATTCTGTTTGTAACTTTCTGTTTGTCACCAGTTAAAGAAAAAGTAATAACTATAACAAATAAATGTGCAGAGGACACGTCATCGCAGTTTTTCCAGCAGTTGTAAAGAGGGAAGAACTTTCTCACCATGTACGATACATGTAGTTCCCACAGTCCTGACTGTGGCGGGCAGTGTGTGTGTGTGTGTGTGTGTGTGTGTGTGTGTGTGTGTGTGGGTGTGTTCAGAGCCAGCCAGCATACCGTAAAGTCAATGAAAATAATGGTGGGAAAAATGTTCCATCTAGATTTGCTTCAAAATCCTTGACCCTCATTACATGCAGGACCAAACACATCAATCACTTTAATTACATTTAGTGGATATTAAGATGAATGGTGGGAAAGAATTATGTTAAGATATTTATTGATTTTGATATTATGGCGAAAATTAAATTACTTACTTACACAATCTTTGAGCCAATCATGTAATGAGCATCTGGTCACAGTGTTGTAGTATCTCCCGGGTTTTCTGCTCCAAGACACACTGTATCTATCAGCTCAGACTGCTCTGGTGCACATGGCCAGATTAACTCTCCAGGCCACCCTGGGCCAGAAATTAGCTTTGGGCCCCTATTAAACCCCCGATCTTCCCACTCTGTGCATTGTGTATTGCACCATTTCACCTTCAAGTACTCAGTAAGTAGAGTGCACTCTGCAAACTACACATGGCAGCTTAATTATACTTTGCCTCCAGAAACCAACCAGAATTCCTGAGCTGGACCTTCCCTCAGGTTGTGGTGTTTCACTTGATTTAAACTTGCAGCAAGCTTTTCTTTTTTCTTTTTTTTTTTATGTAGGCTCTACTCATTTGTAGAGTTTTCCGCACTCAAAACTCCTAAAAAGTTCACTAAACTTACTGCACTAAAATGCTGCAGATCCTTCAGGATCAGCTGAAGGTGTTAGGTGTTACATATGCCCAAACAATTATGACATTAATTGAATTATTCCAGAAAACCCGGGGCTTCAGGGACCACTGGGGGTTTTAAGGACCAAGGGAAATGTCCATTTTGACCATTTAATGTCCTCCCTTGCCAATATCCAACACATGTGAAGTTACTATTGACGTCTGAACCCACAGTCACTGACTCATTCAAATCTCATGGCATTTACAGTAACATACTTCAACTGAATATCAACACAAATGCCAATATTAAAATGGATCAGATGAATCTTTCTATGACTATAGCGCAGTTCACAAAATCTCTTGCAGGTCACAGGTTTGGGTTTTTGGTCAAGGTGAAATAAATTAGATTTTTGTGGGGGATATATTGTCATAAATATGGCTTATACTGACTGAAATATGTGATTGATTTTTAGAATACGAGCTTCACAGCGTGCCAGGAGAGAAGATATAATAATAAAAAAAAAGATTTTAAAGTTATATAATCTAATTTTATCCCATATGCAGCTGTACTTCACAGATGTACTTCAATTATTTCTGTCCCTGCTGGAGGAAACAGCACCCCGCCTCCCATTCAAATGCAGTTATTCTTCCACAGGGGCCACCTAGCAGCTAGCTAGTTCCAGTCCTTTATTGTTGGCTAATCAACACTGCCTAGCACAGTCGCACGACTCTGCTGTTGGCCATTGAGCAGTTACTTTGCAGCAAGATAAAACTGCCAGTGTAACAAGACCTTCAGGGCTGTGTGATGCATTTAGAAACTAGGTTGAGAGAGTTACTCATAATTTGGCCGTTGGAGCACTGAATTATGAAATAAGGTAGCTCATTTCACCTGTCTCAAGACAGCGGTAAAATAAGCCGCATGAGCTCACCATGATGACAGATTGTTTTCACTGGTTTTAACGTTGTCAGGCTAAAAATGAAATTGACATGCTGGTTATAGGCAACAGTGTCATGATATCTGGTGCAAAGATGTTTGGAGGAAAGGAAAACGAAAAGGGCTCACACTGAGTCAGAGTTTGCCTAAGGGGGGCACAACAAACCACCAGGCCCAGTTTTATGTCTCTGTTTCATGCTAGCATTAAAAACACAGCCCTCCTGCCGCCGCACAAACAAAAATAGATAGCGTGCTAGCTAACATTAAACGACTAGCCACCAAGAGGCATGAGAGGAACATGGATTAGCATGCCACCCATTAGCTATTCATATCTCAAAACATTATGCTGCTGCTAAAAATAGGTTAGCTGGTGGTTTAAACACTGCTCCGTGGCCTTAGGTTGTTCAGAGCAAACAAAGATGAGAGGACATTGTGATCTAGCATGGTGGCAGCATGTATTTTAATAGGTGAAGTAAACTCGGAGTGTGGCAGGAAAGAATAAAGCTGAGGAATGGTGGAGGCAAGAGGCCCCTCAAGACACAGCAGAGTCAGGATGCATGTTGAAAGCAAAAACAAAAGCAGTTATAGAAGTAACTCTACAATAGATCAGGCATACTTAGACGAGGTATATAATACGGGTATCAGACAGAGACGATTTGGAGCCACGGCTGCTATGACATGTCCCTTGTTGAATTAATACCATTAATGTGAGCTACCAGCTGTGGTTCCACTGTTTTGGAGCTCATGTTAAGGTCACTTAGAGCCCGGGACCAGCTCTGCAAGCTGACTAGATGAAATATTTACATATTTAAAAACAGTTGCATGCCAAGGGAACAGTTCCAAACAGCTAGCTCATAATCCGGTAGGAGCATCTAAATTGAGGCAAGCCCCATTGACCTCAGACTACCGAGTCATTTCAGTCCAGCACTTTTCACACATTGCTACATCCGCTACGATTGGAATCTAAGACGTCATGGTTTACCTTGAGAAAAGTCAGCTCAATTCATCAAAACAAACACATATGGTGCTCCAGGCAACCCAGTAAATACGCTAACAAAGAGGAAAACATGTTGGAAATGTTGTAGTTCTACCATCAGAGCAAACTACACACCTCCTTTAGTAAGTGTTGCATGAACGACAGCAACAAAACCAATTCATCTGACCGAAACGTGAAGGATAAAGTCATGTTTGTGGATATGAAAAAAAAAATGTTTTGCTTTTCATGCACGCACACACACACACACACACACACACACACACACATTCAGAAACCCCACCCCACCCCCCTCGCCATACACACACAAGGTTCACGCCTCAGTGAAGTTGCCGTTTCAGCACAGTTCTCTGACAGCCTTTGGTTGTCACGACGATGATGAGGTCAGAGGTTTGGGGGCGGAGTTTGATCCTGATTGACAAAGACAGCCCTGACATAATCTCTACCAGTCAACCAGCCTCCCACTAGACTCTCTCTGTGTTTGAGCGTGTGTGTGTGTGTGTGGAAGAGATGAAGACTGTGTCTTTCTTTGGCATTGCCGCTGTGCATGTCCGTGTGTGCGTGCGTGTGTGTGTGTGTACGTGCGTGCAGTTCAGCGGATATCATAGAAAAAGGGGCGAAACTGACAAAACTTGGAGAGATTTTTTGACATATGTCTCAGTGCATATGATTGTGTGTGTCCGTGTGCACGGCCACGTATGTGTGTATTTGGGAGATGAAGCAAAGCTGACACAAAAAGAGAGACAGACATACAGTATTTTGACAAGAGACTGTGTCAATCTCTTTGTGAGACCCCATCTCCCCTCAGGATTTATACTGCCTCTCTGTCAGGGACGAAAACACAGCAGATACTGGCCTTGTTCAAAAACGTACTGTAATACATCTTTTTTTTATTGAATCGGACAGACAGAGCTGCAGATGAAACATTAAGAGATCACTAAAGTTATTTTGTCCTGAAAGGAAAATGATTATATGAACCCAGTAGTGCTAAGATACTGTAAGATATTCCACCTTTGAGCTCAAATGTCAACCTCGTGGTAGAGCTAACTTCATTTGGTAAGCTAAGAAAAGGATTCATCATTTGGAGCTATCCTCTGGAAACAATGAATGTCTTCATAAACATCTGTGCCAATCCATTTAGCAGATAGATACGAGTGGAGCTATTTAAGTTGAGCTTTTTCACTGGACAATCAAGTGTGACCTGCTGATGGTGCAAGATGAAAAGTAAGGGAATCGCCAAAGTTATTAGGATTTATCCAATCCATTCACTGCACCGGGCCAAAGTTGTATCTAATCAAAAAACTAACATTGCCATTGCTAGAGAAACACTGCTATTAGGAAATTGAATTCATAAGCTACAAAAATAGAAGAAGACATACATTCATACGCTGATATACCAAAACAGCGTCATGGCCGCAACATCACAGAGCCGTGTCCAATGGAATCCAGGAGTTACAGTGTCTTAAAATGAGTTCATTATACAGTTAGTTGACTTAAAAAAATAATGGAATTAATGAATGGATCTGCTGAAGCAAGTACAAACATACTCACAAACACCGATGCAGTAGAGGGCCATCTATACAGTATGTGCTGTGTTTGTGTGTGTGCGGTGTATAAACGCTGACACAGACTGTATTATTCACTTGATGGTAATCAGTTTGACCTCCAGGTCGACCTGCTTTTTTTCAGATCTAGCATATCCTCTGGGGTCACCCACACACACACACACATAGCTTTAACACAAATGTACTACACTGATGACATGTCTGCCGTCACGTGTAAATGTTAGTGTGTGTGTGTCGAGGTTGGTTCACAGAAGCTGTGTGGTCTCAGCAGATCAATATTGTTATTCAAACAAGCTGCAGGACACCAGAAACATTTCTCTCTCTTTTTATTTCTCTTTTACTCTCACTGACTTTTGCTCCTCGTTTTTCATCATTCATGTATCCCCCCTCTCTTATCCTTCAGTCCTCTCACCTTTCCTCTCTTATACGTCGTCTCATTGATGTAAAGACTGACCATGAACAACAGGCTTAGCTTGCTGGCCCCATGCGGCACTCCAGATTTCCTGTTCACACAGTGAAGCTCTGAAGATAACACACTCTCCAACTCCCAACAAAATCTGTGTCCTTTCTAATCTCTGTAAACAGATATCTGCATATGAATGTAGAATCTGTAGGCAGGGGACCAAGACTTGGTCTGACTGCTGTCTGAGGTCTTCTGATTTCCATTTGCGGTTGTGTTTGTAGTCGGAGTAGTATTGATCAGTCGTATCTAAGCAGGTTGCATGGAGGTAAACAGTTTGTGTAGAGAGCAAAAGAGGCGGAGGGATGATTTCATATTTTCTTGTTTAAAAACTTATGAATAAACAACACAATAATGCAATAAATGACAAGTTTGGTTGTATCCTTACCCAAATAAGTGAGATAAGACTAAAAGTTTGGACTTACTGTACCGTATGTTCATCATCACAAATTATGAAATCTTGTCTGTTGGAGACAATCTGGAGTCCTCTGAGTTGTTGGTATTTATTAGACGCTTGTTAAAGTTAGAAGATCAAACTAAAAGGAAAAAATTAAAAGGAGCCTTCTGATGTGATTCATTTTCATTTGCCTTTCACATTTAAGCTCTAATTGCTGTGTTTCAGTTTGCTGTTATGTACGATTAAGGATTGTGATTCACCTCCTTTTGCATCAGACGTAGACAGTTCGGTCACAACCTTGTCAGTCAATAACTTTATGTGCAGACGTGTTGACTGCATGTTTTGTTTATACTTCAATTCAGCCGTGGCTATTCAGAGTATGGATTTTTTATTTTTTTCATTTTAGTGTCTAATGATGGCCTGAAATTTGTATTCTGGCTGAAAACACTGGAATGAAAAGGTCTTATTAGATGAAACAGGATTCAAAAAAAATCACTTAGAGAGTCACGAAATGAAATGCAGTATGCTATGAAGAAATGCGTACTGTATTGTTGAGGCTGAATGATTTCCATATCACAAGCGGATGTGGAATGCAATCAAAGTGCTGCTTTTATATGTTGCGTACATGTTCCTTTAGTGAGCCACGTGTGCCTGCAATGACAACAATTCATATGCGCCCACATGAAACTTTAAAGAGTGCTCATTTCAATCTTGTGAGAATAAAACATGAATGATACAGCCTGAAAATTACCAGAAATGAATGTTCTGGGTGACCGGCTTGCTGGTGAATGTAGAAGTGATGAAAGGAAAGAATTGTGTGGAAAACTGTATTGGAAACAAATACACAGCAGCAGATTTATCCTCTGACATTAGAAAAACGTGGTCTGGGTCAACCTGAGTGAGAGCTGGACTGGTGACATGACAACTTATCACAGTGTGTTTTACCATGACCCTCATTTAGAAATAGTTTAGTGAATGAGAAAGCGGTTGTCGTAGAGTTTTAATTCCCTTGGGTATGACAAAAAGGCAAACAACTTTTTCCTCAAGACAGCAGGAAAAAAAATAGTTTTTGAACATTTCAAGGCCCGTGCTGCTGTTAAAGATCCACGGTTTGTATTATATTGGGCTCCAGGGTCATTTCCTGTGTGGGTGTCCATTGAAAAGGGACATGAAAACTCATTATTCTACAGAGAAATGTTAGGATTTCATTGTGACCAGTTCTGGTAATACATATATACAATTTATATAGGGTACTATATATACAGTATATATACATAGAGAGAGAGACAGATTCCAGTTTTCAGGCAGATAGCAGCTCAGATTCATTAAGACATTTGCCATTTTGTACAATAAAGTTGAGCAACAAAGCAACAAAGCAAAAAAAAAAAAAAAAAAATCAATAAACGGTGGGTTATCATCTCCAAAACTATAGAGTGAGGAGCTGCTGCCTATAAAGGAATCACATCCTACTTTAATTGTCTTATGAGATATTCACGATGCTGCTGGCAGCAGAATATGAAGAAAGAATTTATAGAGAATGGGAGGCAGGAACTTATGAGGAAACCATTTATGGTTTCAGTGGAAATATCAAGACTCATCACCATGTAGTCATTAACCGCTCATACAGATATACTGTATGAAAGGCCAGATCACAAACGAGGACCGCGGAGCTGTGATGTACAAGGCGCATAGAAGGGAACCCCCTTAACACCTGCTCTGTGCATCGTGATGGAGAGTTTCTGGTCTGGTCTCAGTTTGCAAGAACAGTCTCTAGTGTCTTTAGGTGCAGTATGATGGTGCCACCTGCACCATCTCCTGTGACCCATTTCTTATCTGTCAACTAGTTCCCTCCAAAGTCAGTCACCTTAGCCAACTTGCTGCACAGCTGTTCCTGGATAAGTCATTAACTTCCTACTATAAATAGAACGTAGTTCAAAATCTTCATTCGCTTGATCATTACAGGAGAGCTCCACCATTTTACACACTGATGTCTGTTTACAGGAGGACTAAAGCATATGTGGAACAAGTTTTATGAAGCGTTTTGTGGCTCCAGAGGCAGCTAAAGACTAGAGGTTTGAAAATGACAAAAACAAGCTGTTAATGCTGTCCAGCACATAAAATGAAAAACATATTTTTAAATCTGCTGCTCTGTAACACGAGCAACAAGTGGGATAATGTCAGTGACAGTGCTTAAAAATGCTGCTGTAATAGTGCTGCATTAGTGAGGACAACATGAGGTCTGGATGAGAGTCGCCCAGAGACACACAGCAGTCGACATTAGTCATCGTCATACACGACGAAACAAACAGGACAGACGGGACGCTGACACAAGTCAACACTCCAGACAGAAAGCTGAAGAACTGAGAAAGAGGATAACAAGACTGCCAGGGTGAGAGGCTGACTTCCCTGTAGGTATTGGCGGTGCCAGGGTTAAGGGTTTGATTCCCACAGACACCACATGAAAGGCATTCTGAAACAAGCTTTGAGCAAAAAAGAATAAGAAAAACGTCAGGTAGAAATCCCTTTTGAAGGCGTGATAATTTATTAAAGTGTCGTAAACATGTCATGGAAAATGTAGCGTTATCTCAGAGTTTAGGAGGACAGTAGATAAAAGAGTCCTCTTCTCGCATGATAATAGAAATCAAAAAGTTTTTAACGCGCAGGTTGGCTGTTATATAAGACCATAGAGCGTTGTAACAGAGAAAAAAAGACTAGAAAAAAACTTTCAGGGGAAAAAAGATCAGACAAATGGTTCACAGCTGGTTCTCTTGTTATGATAGTTACTATATAGCTGTGTTTCTATTTAAACTCTACATCCCTGTGTGTAAATGAGCGCCATCTCTGTAAAAGCACGTTATAGAAGCTTTTATGTGCGCATGTGGACAGACAAACGTGTGTGAGAGAGACATCCTGCACTGTGACCTTTCCTTCTCTGACCAGGAGAGACTCAAAACATTTGGGACGAAGCTGTAAAAGCTAAAAGTGTCGCTCTCTGTTCCAAGTTTTGTCTCTAAAGGGCAAAGCAGAAGACCTTTCTATCTTTTTCTGAGGCCGTGAAAAAGCAGACAGACTTTCACTCCATAAACTTTTTGGTTTACTTTAAAATCCTACGAACCTTTGAGATGTGTTTTTTTAGAATAAACGTTTGTTCATCATTTTCTTAATGTTTTTTTTTACATTAGATAATTAGATTAACATATTTTGCTGATTATACAGCAGCTATATATTTTTGAGGGTAACACTTCGGTGAAATAACAGATTTGTTATTAATATAATTATGTTTTTACATAATTGTCATTCATTTATTCTGTTAATTAGTGAGTTGATCACTTCATTAATCAACTCACAACAGTTTTTATGTAATAAGGCAATTTCTAATTATAAGGAGAAAAAAAATGTAACAAGAACATAAAAAGCATAAAATGTATTACCTATCCCATTGTGACATATTTGGATATTTACATGGATACGTAGGAGGGTAAAATAAAGACCAGATTTGGGGATTTCCCAGTGAACACACCTTGTGCGGTGAGGTTTTGTCTGTTTGTGGTTGGTATGTATGTAAAGTTTTGTTATTTTGCTCTGTGCTTGAATCCTGTGTGTGACTGAGCAATTCAAAACTTAAAAAATAGTGACTCATAAACCAACAAAAATATTGTTTCTGACCTGATGACGCCTGGCCATACGATTACAGTTTCCTTCTCTCGTGCAGTGCTCTTCTAATTCGCAGTGTTTCTACATTGTGTAGGTCCACATTACATTATTTGTGTATGCATATATGTACAGCATCTTTCACCAAATCTATCTATGTTTATTATAATGTCTCTGCATCAGGAACAGTATCGCACTAAGCAGAATGCAGAAAAGTCACTTTGCAAACAAAAAAGCAGATTTTACGTTTCCATCAAACAGAAATGTTTATTAAGTAGATGTGAAACGATGTGTCTGCCTCTCAGACGTTTACAGAGCCAAGCAAAGAACGCACACATTGCAACATGAGAGCAGCACTTCACAGATGCACAGAAGTACAGTCAGCTAACACTCATCACTAATCAAATACACCATTACACGTGTGAGGTGTTTTTATGCAACACTGTTATATGAAAGTCTGTATTCTTGTGTGTGTGTGTGTGTGTTTGCAGAGGGAGTACAACAGGTGCTGATTAAACCTTAGAAAAAGAGTGACATTTAAGATTCCTCTCCTCGCGCTGAAACTCCGCGGCTTCTTCTCTCTAGCTGTGAATATTAAATGATACATTGGAGGCAGAAGAGAGGGGCGCAGTTCTCAACATGCCCTCTACAACTGTCACACAATGCTTGAAAAATTACATGGTTCAACAGAGCGTTTGTGACCCTAATTATAGAGGAGCCTTGATGTACGTGTTGTTTGGGAAGTCTTTCAAACTTTGTGAAAAACACCACTAACTGCAGGCAAAGTCATTAGAGAGAGCCTGACATTGCCAGGGGTGCGTAATCTACAGAATGACCTCCGCTCAGTGATCATCAGAAAACACAACCATCAACCAAAATCAATGACAGCTTCTCAATGCATTGAATCATGATTATAAAACTGTTGTCCGCCAGAGCCCGATGAAAGATCCTCTCACAATTACTAAATAAGACGTTTATGTCACTGCTGGGGGTGTGTATCTCTGTCACTCCACAATCCAATATGAATTTATTAGCTTTTTTCACAGGGTTCAACAGCATTGCATATCTGCATCGGTGGGTGGAGTTGAGGTTGTAGCCTATAATTTGGAGGAGTAATGAAAACGTTTTAAATATTTTTTTTAAAAAGTTTGAAGGAAACGTACGAGGCAATTCAGTTGGTACAGACACAAGTCACTATGTAACCTTGTCCTCCGGGTATAATCCATGAGGACGTAACGCTAAAACAAATACCAGCTGCGACAAACAAGGCAAAATATGACATTCTGTGTCTCTCGCCTAAAAAGCTGGTAGTTGATACATTACCTCAACAGACCTCACGGCCTCAGTTTCAGATCTTCTTTCATCCGGCATGATGTTCATTGTGTAATTTATGGTGCCATTTAGAGTAAAATGGACGATAAAGCAGGGTATACTTCTAGGCGTGGCTACCATGTGATTGTCATTCTCAATGAGTCTGCCCAGTGTAATGTATTATGAATAGGCAGTTTTATGAATAGCCATTTAATCCTGCTTGAAAAATGGAGATGCAAACCAAGCGCAGCCCGACTTACAGTACATCAACCCACCAGTTCCATGCCCCGTGCCTCCCCAAGACTAAGATGGTACCATTTTTTTGAGTTAATTATAATCAAGTTTTACTGATTTTGTTTAATGTATGAGTAGTTTCTTATGTAGCTTGTGCATACTAGTTTCTATGACAAAGTGAATTTCCCCAATCTTGGATTAATAAAGTCTTAATAATGTTTTATCTTAAACTTCAAACCGGCTGTCCACAAACCAACGGGTGCCATCATGGTGGGTTCACACTTAGAACACACTGCGTTGGACTCGAACCCAGTCTGCCGTGGTAAGGAGTCTTAGTACAGGAGCCCAGGTGAGCTACTGTGGCATGTTTTGCAGTGTACTGTGCTGTCTTGTCTCCCTGGGTTTTCCACTTCTGGGATTTCCACAGCACGTCAACAACATAAGCAGCTTTCACACAAACAGTCACTCCTAAAATGTCTTCTTAGCACGAAATTCTTCAAATTTAGCTGTTGTGACACCCTAAAAATCTTCTAAAGCTGCTCACATGTACGTGTCTCAATGACAAATCCATGTTGTGGAAAATGAACAGTGATATTAAACTAACAATAAAACATTTTCCACCGAAATCTGACTTTAATAGGTTTACCTTCCACTACGACCCTTGGCAAACTATGTTAAACCTCCTATTACCGCAGCTGGCTTCACTTGATAGCATGCCTTGACATGCCCGTTCCCATGGAAACAAACTCTGAGCCACCGTGTGCTTGACTCATGGGGAGGTGAAATGGCTTGCCATCAATTTGTGGCTGGTTGGCCTTTTCTGAGAACACCACTGGCTCTCCCTGTGGCGACGCGTTTCTTCCTGCCTTCAACTTAAGATGGTAGGTGATTGCGTATCAGGGGTTCCCAAACTTTGATAGACGAACGACACCACGGATCACTGGATGCTGATGTGTCGTACTAAGCGACCACATCTGAGAAGACATTTGCTGTTAATATATTTTCCTGCAGGACTGCATTAATGTAGATATGAGGGTGAAGACTAGAAACCAACACAGTCCTTGGACAATAAAAGACAATGTGTCCAAAGCTGTGCCAACAGCCAATCAGCCAATTGTTATTGTTGAGCATTTCATCTTAAACTATGGGCATGAATGGATCAGCTGCTTTAACTAGGAAGGCTCTCCACAAGAATCTGGAGCCTGGCTGCAGGGCCTGGCTTTTATCCCATCAGCGACATGAGCATTATTGAGGTCGGGTGAGTTGGAAGACATTTTGGATAGGATGAAGGCCAGGTGAATTCTTCCACTCAAAGAAACCTTTTAGCAGAGAACCTGTGTTGGTTCGTGTTGCAAAAGAGAAAACACATTCAATTCAACAAGCCCAAATTAAGTTTAACAAAGTATTTTAGATTAATACTTTTAATACAAATTATTATTTATTTATTTATGTCACGTTTTACACCCTGTCAGCTTTTACTGCAAGCGGTTACAAGAGGAACAATGTTCCTCAGTGTGATTCCTGTGACTCAAGGACCTTACACAATAAGAGTGCATGAATTGACACATCATTTAACCGTTTTTCATTACAGAAAAATATTTTTGTGCGAACCCAATCTGAATCTGCGGCTTGTGTTTTCATCCACGTTATTCCTTTATCTATTTCTGATGTCAAAGCAGAAGGAAATTACAACTTAACCGCACTCTAAATAGATAAGTGGAGATCATACTTACTCATACCTGCTATTAACCATACTGCTTATCAAACAGGTGTACGGATCTGTTCTGACAGCTGACGCTATGAGTTCTCTACCTGTCATGCATTTCTGTTTTGTGATCTGCATGTTCTTTTCTCTCTACAAACATCAGCAGTACTTTCGGATGTTAAAATCTGTTCTCTAACCAGCTGAGTGGAGTGGTTGTTGATGCTTTCAGTTGAGTTCAAACTCATATGCTCCCATCGAAAGAAGAAATAAGTTATTTTCAGACATAAGCTGCATAGCAAATCATTACAAGCAGTCGGTACACATTGCACTGGACCCAAGAGGGACCCAGTGTTCAGAAACATGTGGATTGCACAACAAATTCACATCCCACCAAAACAGATCAAAGCATGGCTTCTAGGACTTTTTTTTTTAATTTACAAAAGGTGAATCAGCTATTGATGGTAAACTGCTAATAAACTGGAGTCATGTTCTGCAGAATGTCGTGCTGCTGCTTTCGCAAAAGGTTGTTTTGAAAGATGCCAGTTGTCCATGAAGCATGCAATGCATGTTACGCCATTAATATTTCATCTTTCTTTCGCATTCCTATTCTGCTGTCAATAGTGTGAGATAATCTTTCAACATAAGACAGACAAATGAGTCAGTTTATTCTTTAAAAGCTGAAATATTCCACGAGGAAACCGCAAGCTGCTACGCATCTGCCGTGTGTGTTTTAAAGCATAGCCAGTGGCTATTTCGTTGCATGCCAACGGGTCAGGAGTTCCAGCATGCCTTCTGGCTAGAGACTAATAGTATAACACACTATTGTATACTAATGCATATTATGCATGAATCAGTGAACCCACTCTATCCAACACTGCGAGTATTTTTTACACCATATAACTCGGCGCAAAGTGATGTCAGACGTGTGGTGTGAAAAGAGCCGGTTGCCAGGTCATGCTGAAAATAGCACCACAGCAGGAGAATGATGGAACATCTGTGTGTGCCGTTACGGCCATCACGCATCCCTGTTTTCATCATCGTGATAGTATCATGTATGTACTGGAGAATTCTGTTCATCAACGGCCAGTTAAAGTGCACAAGAGCTCAAGATGTCTTAAGGAAATACGTGTACTCTTTGTGGTCCGACACTGTTATCTGACTCTATAGAGGCTTCTGTTATTTACCTACCCGTTGTGTGTAGGGAGTGAGGCAGCCCTGTCTTCTGACCTCAGTAACCATAGCATGATATCTCAAAGAGAAACAGCAGCTGTCCTCTAACAATCTAACATTTAACGTTCTCTACAGTGACTTCAAGACACATGCTTTCCTATGTGGCTATCAGAACTGACACAATGTGACTGTCACATTAACATTATGGGTCCGTCCTCAATAGATGTGAGATGCAGACACAGCCTTTCTAGTGTCATTATTGCCAAGAAATGGTATTACCCATTTTCACAGCAGGCCAACTGAGCAAGAAATGACATTTAATTTATTCCTATTTACTGCTAAAACACTTAACACTTAGTAAGAGTTAGTCATTTTTCCACCATTTACATTAACTCCTTTTTTTAATAACTATTGAGATATTATTCATCATTCAGTTATTACTCATTTGTTAGTCAGAGTTGAAAAAAAAAAACATTTATTTTCCTCACATAAACCTGCATAAGAATGCAAAACAGAAAAAGAAGGTCTCACGCGGATCACTTAAGAGAACACCCTTATAATTAGAGAGCGTAATTCAAAGTGCAGCAGTGCAGCATCAGATCAGCAGGACGCCTCCACACACGGAGGTTTAACTGAGGATAATGCAGGAGAGCACAAAGCTCTTCTCATAACTTGCCTCCGTATCCACCCTAAACTCAAGAACAAACACACTCCCCGTGTGTCAATATGACTAAACCCCAGTTTCATGTTTAAAACAAAAACCTCTGCTCCAAAATCAGAATTGAGTGTATTACATCGCAGCGGTTGGTGCGTGCCAAAGGCCTTGCATGTCACGGTTAACAGACCATGCATGAGTGCTGCGAGCTGTTATTTTGTTGCTTTTAGTGGCAGCCTGTAACAGCAGGTTCTTTAAGAACAGACTGGCCTGAATTATTATATATTATATATTATATATTATATAGAGAGAGTTTTTCACCATGCTGTGCATAGTGTCTCTATCTGAGGCAGAATTTCTATCTAAGTATGTTTTTGTCAAGTGATGCATAGCAATAAACATGTCAAAAAATGATGACAGACTATCGTGTATATGTAACACCAGGTGCACCCGTTTCCCATGTTGAAAATAAATAAAATGTGGCCAGCATTTTCAGGCACTCAAGGCAAATAGCATATTCCCATACTAACCATGCACAAAGACTTATTTTTTTCCTCCATCAGGAGGAATATATTTCTGTCATGTAGCTCCAACCTCCCTATTTACTGAAGCAAACACACCTGATTCCAGTTTTTTAGTGCATTTCATTGTCTGTCCAAGTTTGCTGAAGAGTTGAAGAGACAGATGGTAAGAGTCAGAACATATCACTCTTAGGGAAAGTTTTGAAGTGACATCGCACCACTCATCAGCCACGCTCGAGGCTCGTCAGCTTTGTGCTACTTTGACTTCGTCACAATTAAAAGCTGCGCTGATGTGCTTGGGAATTCAGTCAATTTCCTGCCAGACAAACGCAGTCAGTCATTGGCCACCATTACCTTGAATTATTAGCTTTGACTTAAGGTCCACGTGTGTTCCACTCAATTACAGTTAAGAATGAACTGTCACAATCAACTTTGTTCAGCTTAACTGGTCTGCTTCTTCCCAGGTTATTACTCACTGTCTGAGCAGAAGCTAGGGCTGTTGTTTCTTCCAAGCTTGACTGACTGAGAACTAATGTGTAATTGAACACAAAGCCTAATCCTGAACTGAGCCCCATTGACGTGGTTGCCTTCATTTGCATTACTTCCGCCACTGAGCAACAAGCTAACAGATGAGTTCAGATTTGCTCTGATTTTAGTAACGTTACTGTGAGGCAGTTGCATATTTAAAAGGTAGCAAACAGCCTTGCCCTTCAATGACTTTATCTATTCATCGTGTCCAAACTACTTTCACAAAATACCTCCTCGATGGTCTGCTTGCTAGTTTCCGCTGTCCTGTGTTAGCAAAGATGCCAACTATTGCCTAGTCTAGTATTTTATCTGATTAATATTATTAATGCTTGCTTATTAACTGACCTCATGGCCTCCTGGCACTTTGCATCTGAGCCTGCATGATCTGAAACAACACTAGGAACACACTAACCATCTTGAAATGATGAACATTATCTGAATTGGATATGTAGCGATTGTTCGAGAGTTGAATTCAGCTTCCAGTTCTCTTCACCACAATGACACATTGTCTCTGACACTGCTATCTCCTCTCATGGAAATGCCCTGGCCGTGCTCTGTTGCAGTGTGTGGCAGTCTCCCCACTGATAGCCGACTGAGATCAATGACATCACTGTTAGACTGACTCTAGAGACCTTGATATGATGCATGGGCCTCTCGGTGTGTGTATGCATGCTTGCGAATGTGTTTGTATCAGTGTGTGCGTGCAGGTCCACGCAGAGGCTAATTCATAATGATGACAGGAAATATTCCATCATATCTTCACACTCAGTCATCTTTACCAAACAGCAGGGAGGAGAGAGAACGAGAGAGAGAAGGGGCCAGGGGGAAGAGATGGAAGAGGGGCGATAGATTGAAAGAGATGAAGGTAGAGGGAGACAAAGATAGACAGGGATGGAAAGAGGATGATGAAGCACAAATGAGAGAGAGGAGATGAGCATGCTAATTCAACCCTATCACAACTGTGTCTTGAGGAATAATGAGCACATTTATAATGTGCCAGTCATCTTACACCAACAATTACAGTACATTTAGTATTTGTCATTTAATCCAGTCTAAGTCACAGACAGCCAATATTGGTCTTCTGCTGAAACTAGGTGTTCGCCTGACAGAAAGCATACTGTACGGCGGACATGTAGTTACTTTGATTTGATTGAGTCATGTTTAAGGTTATGCCTAGTGCACACAGGCTTACAATACACCACAAAATGACCTGATCAATCATGCTTTGTTGACTTTTAAAGGAGGGATAGCCCCACGGGAACATGATCATAGAAATATCACTGGAATATGATAGGAATACTACACACAACATTGTGTCTCTATGTTTGTCTCGGTCTTCAGCGACTATAGGTGCTACTTATCACTTCGCTTGTGAGTACATAGGCTACAATGTAGTCTATAATTTATAGTATACAGTCTAGAAGAAAATAGTATAGATCAAAGAGGAAATGGATGGAATGGTGAGAAAATGGTTCAATTACAAATCTGTCTTCTGTTTCAGCTCCACGGACAGAGCCATGGATTTATCGATACACAGCACAGGCTGAGGCTGCTGATACTTCACAGCCGTGGTCGGGGCCGCAGATTTGAACTCGCACAAAAGCTCAGAACACTACAACCTCAGCCAGATAAAGGATAAATGAGTCGGGAAGACCAGACCAACACATTCAACTAAACAATCCGCCTGCCCCTGCACTCTCTCTGCAGGTAGGAGGTGGAGAGGTGGGCTTGCTGGTTAACTAGCAGGCCCCGCCCGACACTCTTCACTTGTCCCAAATCACACAGGTCAAAGAATGTACTTTCCTTCTGGATATTTTTGAATCTGCCAAGCACAATAGCTCGAGGAGGAATGCCAGTTTGCCGTCTGGCTTATTTTCTTTTGTCCCCTGGTTCCCTGGCAACCTCAAGGTGAAGACAAAGCTCCAGGAAGTCTCCGTCTGCCTTGTAACTCCTCCGTTTGCTATCTTTCCATCACCGTCTTCCTCTGCTTTGGCGCTCCTTTTTCTTGCCTTCGTTTCCTTATTTCTGCCTGGATTGTGTTGATTTAAGCTTTTGCTCAGACAAAAGCAGTTTGAGTAAGTCACCAATTATTAATTAATTCATCAAAACTATAATTGACAGACAAATGAGCAGTAAAAAAGTTGTTGTTACTGGCAGCCTTGTAATATTATAGGGACTACGAAAAGCACGGCAGTCAAAATCTGCTCTTTGCTTTGCAACTGATGAGCTCATAATCATGAAAGTTCTCTCCCAATTTAGCATCCAGTCTCCAGTTCCAACCCTAATCTATGAACACAGGCTTTGGGTAATCATGGACAAATGAGACGGCAGAAACAAACAGCAGAGATGAGGTTACTCCACAGGACGGCTGGTCTCGCTCAGTGTGAGACTCTTAAGAGCCTCCGCAATTGGAGAGGGTTTCAGTATCGAGCCACTGAGAGAGATGGTGGAGGTGGTTCTGTGTTGCAGGCATGACCGATCAAGAAGAGACCCCAGGGCCAGACACACCACACGCTGGAGGGGTTTCATCTCCCAGCTCCACCTGCATAACCCCCAGGAGGGCAAATAGGATGCTGATAGGGTGAAATGTCTTCTGCGCTGCTCTGCTTGCAGTTTCGACCAGGATAAGTGACTTGAAGATGGTTGGGTGCAATTTTAGATTCAGAAAAGCCTTCGGGGGACATTTGATTTGACATAATGACAGAAAATCCTGTGTGAAACTAAATAGTGGAAGAGTACAAACCCTGCGCATGTTCAACAAGAAGTAACAACCCCTCAAAAGACATTCGCAGTGTACTTGTGTGTGTATATTCCAAACTGCTCCTTTTTGAAATTGGCAGATTTGTTACGTGTTGTACAAATCATTAATTATCTGCTTTTACGTTGAACCAGAAGTTAGTTTCATCCTCGTATAACTTGCCTCGGTGGTGAAATGAGAAACTGCCAGGATGAGGCAATCGTTGCTGGTCTGCGGGAAAGTAAGTGAGTGCGACTTTATAACAGTTTGTTTACTCGCCAATTACCTGCATCTCGTGTGTTCACAGCACGACCACTAATCATGTGTGCTCTCTGCGATGCATACTGATTTTTGGCAGCTACGTGGTGTTTTTCTATGTTTGTGCGAGTGAGAAATCACAGAGAGTTGGAGGGTTGCATGTGCAATATTGATGTCAGGTGTATGCACGAGTGTAAATAACCTTTTCGCATAACTAGTTATCATTTTTGATTGCTTGATGTGCATTAGAATCTATTCAGTTGTCCTCAGTTATCGCTCTCGAATAATCTTCTGTCTCCGCTGTGGTTTAGGGAACTGTGCATGTGCGATCATCGTGATCTGTACCTGCTGAAATTAACTGTGTTCCTTTTAAGGGTTAGTTTGGTTGCTGTGCCCTCCAAAATACCTTATCTTGTAACAGTAAGGTTTAATTTCAGAGTGTGGATGCAGCCATTAATATATATTTTTAAATGATTTATTTATTTGTTCATTTATTTTGGTGAGCTGGGATACATTAAGTGTCAGAATAATTCCAAAATGAAAAGTTATACTGGTCTCCGTTTGCCGTATCATAGATTACGTTGTAGCTATTTTAGATAAATTAATGTGTTCTTTAAAGTTTTAAAGTGAAAAAAAAATGGTAGTTTAAAACATTTTTATTCCTCAACATAAGATGACACAGAAATTTGGAAAGAGTATATATTTTTTTCTTAGTTGAAGGTGTAATATTTTCAGAGGCGTCTCTTGCTCCACCTGCTCTGCCGAGAACTTAAATAAAAATGTATTTTAAGGTCTGATTATTCGTCTTTGGCAGAACGGCACGCTCAAATAAGTGGAGAGAGCCTCAGTGAAGTTCCGCTCCAAAATAAGTTTGGCAATAAATCAGAAGTTGGTCATCATCGAGAGCCTGTGCTCATTTAACTTACATGAGATCTTCACCATTTACTCTGTAGTTTAGACACAACTGACGAGCAAACTGAATTAATTTGTACTACATCGCTGCTGCAGCTCATCTGTGTCTGATCCAAGCTGCATCAGGAGCTTTGCAAAGAAATTTCATGTTTTCCACAAACTGCTGAACTACTTTCAAACTGCATATACATAAGTCAGTCTTCGGTTTAACACTGACATGCAGTGAACTGAGCTAAACACTCAGGAGAGTGAAGCAGGAAAATTCTCATTTGGGTTGAAAGTAGAAAAAAAAAATTTTTTGGAACCTTTTTAGGGTTAATCATGCAGAAATTCAGATTTAATCTGCTATATTGATATGATTTGTTTCAGTAATGTGGTGTATTGGATCGGATAACATGACAGGGGATTTGTCAAGATCTGATACACACACACACACACACACACACACACACACAGAATTCAATCCTACAGGGTTAATGTAATCTCTCAGGAAGGTGCGATATCACCTTCATCATTGCTCCATTTCTCCTCCTTCTGTTGCTTCATTCCCTCTTTTCCTTGGTTCTCAGGCCGTGTTCAGACCGCCATTAGCGCTGCATCAAGTTCTCTGATTCATTTCAGTAACACCTGAGATGTGCCAACACATTGGGCTTCAGCAAAGGAACACAGGACATCCAGCAAAAAGTCCCTCTCACAATACATTGACATGATTTGACAAGCGTTGCACTGACCAGTCAACCTTCGAATTCATGGAAAAATGGACTTCCTGGAGCGTTTTTTCCCACTGTTGTAGCAACACATTTCCACCACATTAGCTTGTGTTTCTTGAACAAGGAGCTACTTTGGTGTGAACGTTTGCTTCAGGCCATCTAACTGTGACCTTCATCCACACGTCACTCCGGAAGGGGTTAGAAAGTTGATGATATATGGACTACTACTCTATTTGGTGAACTGCTATATCTGTTCATCTAATGTTAACTCAGTATTAAGACAGAAACACACTTATTAATATGAATCTCAAAGCTTTTCCTGGGAAGACACGCCATGCATACCATTCAAGCACTAGGACTGGCCAAGCTCAGTTGTGCGAGTAGAAGAACATAGCCTTGAGCTCTTTGTGCCAGCAAGGCTTTCTAACATACGTTAGAACACCTCAGGTCTAAGCCATTTTTTCTTTAATAGTATAGATCTATTGATAGGGGGGAATAGGGTAAATCTCATGCTATTCCATTACACATTGTGCCAGAGATCACAGCTGCTATTGTGGCTGCCACAAACAAGCCTACATGGCCTTTGACCCAAGGCGTTATGATGTTGCCAGTGGATACAGCGACAACAGCAGTTTCCAACAGAAAAACTGATAAATGCTCACAGAGAACATTCTGTGTTACATTTATCTGGATTCATCTTTGTGGATTTATTTTGCAAAGTCTCCAAAAAGGCACTGCAGTCAAGGCTGAATTCCAAAGCTTCTGAGAAAAGAATACAGCCACACTGGAGTCGGCGTTGAAACGGCACGACACTGACCTCCCGGGCAGAGATATTAGCAATACCGTATGCAACAAACATTGTTTACGCACAAGACACGGTCGACCCAACAGTGTTAATGTTGTGAAGGCTCTATACTGTGGACAGAAAAAACCCTGATGTCAGCGTGTGAATGTATTATTTGTGCCTTGAAGTATTGTCACAATATTAAAGGGGTTTTCTGAGTGTGCAAGACCTTGACTGAAAATGTCATTAAAGTTACAGTTCTTGGCATTTGAATGGTGGTATTTTACTTTAATTTGACGGATTTTGCTGAGCAGCAACTGCTTTGACTTTACCTTGACATACAGTAAGTGCTTTTGTTGCCTAAACCCTGAAGTGTTACTTCAAACTGGAGTTAATTTAAAAAATCTAAAGTCTAAAAATAGTCTCATATAGGAGTTGAGCAGTCTCCTGAGTGAAATTCTTGTGTTTGACCCATTCATTCGCCGCAACTTCCAACGCCAACACTAAATCCATGGTTCCTTCAAAGGTCAGTGCAGCTTGCTTTCGGTGAACAGCTTGAATTCACATGTCAAAGTTGAAACTTCATGCCCAACAATTTCCTACTACCCTTGTTTGGTTTCCTGTTTTCAGGATTGCCGTGGTTGCTGGTAACAATCTGTCCTTACAAAAAAAAATAATAAAATAATTCCACCTGTGTGTGTTTGAGTTTGAGCCGCTCAGTCTGGCTGGGAGAGGTCAGCAGCGGCAGCCACACACTCTCACTCTATCTCCAAAGCTTGTCAAGCATGCTGTTGGATACATAGAGACATTTCACAGGTGAACACACACTCAAACACACACAGAGAGGTTCCAGGGGAGATGTCAAGGGTGAGAGAGAAAGGGAAACAGGTGAAAGAATTTCAGCCCTCACGTAAAAAAAAAAAATCAACACCTCCTCCTCCTCCTCCTCTCTCTTTTCCCGCTCAGTAATCGACAGCATGTTGAGCTGAGAATCTCCAGGCAGTTACTCACCAGTCACCAGTTCTGCATGGGCGCCTACCTATTGGAATACCATTACAGTCAAACACAGAGAAACAGATATGCAGGTCCACACAGTGATGTGAGTATATATGCACAGCATGACAAACACACATCTACAATGGCAGTAATGAAACCAACACACACTCACTCAGGCATGTGTACAACGTGTGTGTGTGTGTGTTCACCCATACACTCAACAGACAGAGAGAGCTCATCATCATCATCCATTCTCTCTCTCTCTCTGTTAACGTGGACGCTACAGCCGTCTTCCCCCGTCTCTCACTCCCTCTCTCTCTCCCGTTCCGTCTCTTAATGCCTGCAGCAACCACAAGCGGCAGATAAGATGGGGTCAGCGTGATTTGTTTTGCCCGCCATTTTGCTGATGAAGTCGCTTTGATTTGTGGCGCGCACTGACCCGCTTGCCCCGCAATAGAGTGCGTTTGATTTGTGACCCGGCCCCGTCTCTCCGTCTCGCCGCTGTTCTGCGTTTGATTTGTGGCGCTCTCCGACCTTCCTGCTCCGCTCCGGAGGGGTTGAAACGGGGTTGGACATAAACATGTGGCCCAGGTGTCCTGCAGTAACTAAGCATCTTCATTTTTTTTTTTATTTCCTCTCGGGTCAAAGACGAGTTTTTCACGCAGGATGGAATCATATCAAATATACCATGGAAGAATTAAACGGCCGCAGCTCTGTCTGTCTACCTTCCTGATCTACGACATTTGCATCTTGAATTCCAGCAGCTGACATTTGGATGACAAACTAACATTGTTTGCCGTCGCACTCCGGTCCATGAATTAGATTTACTCTGCTTATAAAAGACAATGGCTGCTAAATGCCATTTCTCTCTGTGACTGAGGGTGTGTGTATGTGCATGTGTGTGTATGGACGTCGTCTGGTTATTGTCCATAACAGCATCTTTCTCTGCCGTATGTCTCTGTGAGAAAATGAAAAAGCCAGTCACTCTTTGTTTTTCCTTCATTTTTCTCTCCGCCCTCTCCATCCTTCTTTCTGTCCCCCTTTTTTTTTTTTTTGCAGTAAACATGCAGACTTCTGTGCATTTACTTGCAGTCAGCTAATACCGCACTTATTTACCAAGGACACTTATTCACGATGACCTTTAAAGAGAAAGGGAGAGATGATCTAATGAGGAGGACAGGGTGGCAGCTCAGAGATGGAGGGTGAATATGAGAGGAGATGGTATGATTTCAGTGTGTGTGTGTGTGTGTGTGTGTGAGTGTTATGAGGCATATTTTTACTCACTGACATTTAGCTGCCAAACACCGACTGTCCCTTTCTATTTAACTCGGCCTTCTTGGGATATAGAGAGAGCAGTCTGCTAATATGTGGCTCCTGGAGCCGGTTGACTGACAAACTCAAAGGCGGCCCGGTGTGTCAATATGGCTGACTATTCTGAACTGAACGTCTATTTACGCTGACTGACAAGCGGAACTGCTGACTAACTAGTCACTTTGTAATAGTGTTTTGATCACGCAGGACAAAAACGTGCATGAATAGAGGAGGCTGTCACTGTTCCAGGAAGATGAGAACCATGATGAAGAAACACTGAGCCAGAAAGAAAATTGATAATGTAATTCATGGATTGTTTTCTATTACTTCAAATTGGAGGATGGTCTGCTAGAAAAGAACTGCAGTTTCCACAATGCTTGTGGATGTAAACAGGAAGTATAATATTCCCAGGGGGCACTGGGTTTCACTATGGGCTACCACTTTTATTATTTAGCATAGTTTTTAAAATATTATTTTGTTTGTTTGATAGAGACAGCTGCAGAGTGACTCGAACGTGGGGAGAGAGAGAGAGACGGGCAGCAAAGGACCACAGGTCGGATTGGTTTTTAGCCAATATGTGTTTATATATTGGCAAATTGGCACTGTTTAAAGTAGGCCTAATTAGCTATTGGCTGTTCCTGTTTGCAGCACACACATGTATCTATACAGAGAAGTATCGCTGCTTTACTTTGATACTGAAGAAAATGTAAAAATTAGTATCTTTGCCTAATGTCTCCCCTGCGCCCCTTTCGATAGAAACCTAACACTGAGTAAAAATAACAACACTGAGTACCTGAGAAGAACTCCAAATTTAAATAAATTGCATGTCGATATTTCAAGAAACCTTTCATCACAGCATGTGCATTTGTTGCGTTTCCTCACCTTTGTGCATGCACTTTATATTTCAAGTGGAAAACCAGCAACAGTTGACTGTTTTCTTTGTCCATCTGCTCTTTTCATAACAAAGTAAACAGCATCAGATGGTGTTTTTCTCTAAAGTGCTGTACATTAATTACAAGGAAAATATACAGCGTCAACTTGACCTCAGCAATACAGACGAAGAACGCTAAAACACACCGACCCTTTCTCATAACGTTGATGGCGAATGAAAACAATACTAAAAGTAAATGTGCTGTAAAATGCAGAGTATGAGCTTTAAGCTGCCGATGGTTGTGAAAATAGCTTTTCCTAATTAGCATCTAGCATCGATCCTGCAGTGACATCGGTCCAGTATGTGTGTGTGTGTGTGTGTGTGTGTGTGACCACGGAGAAAATGCTACTGTTGGACCCAATAAGGTTGCTTCACTCTCGAAGACAAGATGTCACATGTATGCACACACACTCGCACACACACCTATACACACGGGGATAATTAGCTGGTGTGAATAGAGGGCAGCAGGCAGGAAAAGGTATAGAGAGAGATGGAGAGGTAATTGGTGCACCTGTCTGCAAGGGGAAAGACAGCTCTATCCACACACACACACACACACACACACACTGAGACACACAGGGACACGTGTACAGACTGAGACACTGACATGGCTTGCACGGACGTACACGGAAGAACTCACATACTGACGCAAATGCGTGTGTGTGTGAGTGAGAAAGAGAAAATGCCCCCAGCACCTTTATTGAATAGTTCACAGCTTGGCAGCCAAATGTGACAGCCCAAAGCCAAATTTAGTTCTTTTCAAAATAGTTTTTGTCGGCCAGTGTTGCAAAGTATTCAATACTTGGTGGCTTTGATTTAGTTTGGTAAGACTGTGAGACCAGAGCAAGTTTACTTTGAAATCAGTACTAATATATCTGTATCAGATATATCTATATATCTCAGGAACCGTTAACCGTTAAGGTGGACGTTAAGGTGAAAGCGGTGCAGCGTCTCTTTTCCCACGCCGTGAAATGTGAAGCAGATTTGCTTACGTGTTTCCTGTAAGAACAAGCAGGTGGAGGAGAAGGAGAGGCTTGTCGTGTTAGCCACTGAATGTGCATTACACAGTCTATAATATTACATTAGAATACATAATATGCCATCCAAGGCTGACAGAGGTCAATGTGATGACAGGAAATAAAGTGGTGAGGCTTCTTAGCACCCTTTGGCTTAGTCAGCTAACAGTAGCTGCAAGTCTAGCCGAGCTAACATCACACTGACCTCTGCCTGTCTCTGAGTCTCTGAGTGTCTGGTTCCAGTCCGACCATGTTCTCTGGGAGGTTGCTGGACTTGGTTGCATTGCATCCTAACAGCAGCAGTTGAGGCAGATAACAATTATCCGTAAAATATGGTACAGTTTTACTTAATCATTGAGAAAGTTGTATATTTGCAGAGTGAAGGCTGGCCCCAAGAAGCATAACTGGGGATGTGGCTTAAAAGGGTTAATAAGACATTCTTCATTTAATCTTGACTTTAAGTAACCCTAAAGTGCAATTAGTAGCTACAGGTTCATGTTTCTTTTCCTGACACTAATTGTATAGTTGGTTCATCGGAGCGTTGATGAAAATTCACATACATTAACTGATAACATTGAGGACTCTCTGCAGATATGAGCCTTTAAAAGAGGAGCCCGAAGTTCATTGAACAATGATGAGATGGATTTATACAACACTAAGAGTCTACAGCCCTGCAAGCAGCTTTGGGGATGCTCTCAGGCACAGCAGTGCTTTGAGGTAAATGCTAATGTCAGCATGCTAACATGCTCGCAATGACAATGCTACCCTTCACCAAACTCTAAAGAAGGGTGTGCATGCAGCCCGTCTCTCAGTCTAAGTTCCAAACCATAGACCTCTTCACAAGTGTCAAATAAAATCCATCAGAAACAAAACATTGGCATTCATGACGACGGTGGATGTAGAATTGCTACATAAAAGCTTGGAGCATGAAGACGGTTTACAGGCTATGAAATAAAGTGGGCAGACGCCGCTTTATTCCACCGGATTCACTGTGAAAATTGCAAGGTGGACTTCTGAGATCAATGTGCACAGAAACAGCTTCATAGACACGGATGGAATGCCATAGTGTCGTACACACTGTGAAAAATAGTTTGCATTGTTGGAGTTTGGACTGTAAAAATTGTTGAGACAGACGCGGACATTTAAAATTCTTGAGGTGTCCACAGTGGAGACAACATGTATTCTTTGACTTTCACCATCATGGCTTCAGGGCTAAAACAGGCACATGGAACTCACAAGCATGTTAATAGCACCATGATAACGGACTTATTCAACATCACAGCAGATACCATCAGACATCATACTGTATCGAGTACCGAGTACGACAGTCGAGGCATGGATACTAATGTGTGCCTCAAGGCTCTGCGTGCATAGCAGCTGAATTCACAAGGACATTGTAGGTGATACCACTGAAACATGACACCCAGAGTTTGGAGTAACTGTACTCTCCGGTCTTGATGACTCATTGTCACTGGTGTTGTTCAGTTATATTGTTATTCTATCATTAATCCATTAAAAACAGCCTAGAGTCTCAGAACCTGTCTAATGATGATATCTCCTCTTGAGGAAATAGCCAATGTTTTTGGGCTTCTGTAGCCAGCGGATATCTGGAAGACTTAGAATTAATACCTGGACCGAAGCTTTCTCTGCAGTCCAATTAGCAGCTTGTTAGGTGAGAATGACCAGAACAACACATTTCTGCTAATCTCTATAAATAAATATCTGTAAATGCAGAGACATTTAAAAAAGCTAAATGGAAAAGTAATTTACTTCTTTTGTTCTTCACTGCAACCAATGTTCAAACATGATTGGTTTATGTTACTCAGACTAAAAACAGAAACCAGAAGGCTAAATCCTGTTTACTTGCCTTCAGATTCATTCTGCATTCATTTGAATATATCCATTTATAGAGTGGAGCCTATAGCTCTGTCCATAATCACTCTCTATTTATTGTATTGTATTATAAATTCCTCAATGGAATGAAAACATAACTTCCCTTGGCATGTTGTCTACTTCGCTTGACAATGTGATGCATTTCCTCGTTGGGAAAATTACCACACTGTGAACTGAAGTCTGAAATAACACCCAGTAGCCTCCTTAGTCTTTTCCCTGATATTTAATTTCTTTAAAAGGTTAATGGACAGTACTTACACTTACAACAGCACATTTCTGGTCTCCTGGCCAAAAGGCCATACATACAGATTCATACACTGATGGCACTGGCTGTCATGCAAGGTAGCAACTCCTCATCAGGAAGATAATCATTCACACACCAAATGTTACAGCCTTCAGGAGCAATTTGGGCTTCAGTATGTTGCCGGAGGACACTTCAACATGCAGGCTAGAGAAGTCAGTGATGGAGCCGCCAATATATTAGGGACGACCTGACATACAGCAGTCCAACTAATGCTCCAACTCTCGCTGTATGAGCAGACAACCAATTACAGCTGAAGACTATTTCAGGTCGTCCATGTGTTCAGAGAAAGAAAGAAAGAAAAAAAGAGACTATAGACGTGAGGAGAGAGGAAAACAATGGTGAAACAAAGACAAAGTTTTCCTCCCACATTTGCTGTATGTGCATGTGTGCACGCGTGTTCTGCATGTGTGTTTTGTGTGGGTGTGTGTTCACAGAATTGTTCTCGCTCCCAGTGTGAGTGTGATCTGGATCCAGGGCTTCTGCTAAAATCTGCCGGGCTGCAGGCCAAGCATTGTGTTTCACACCAGACACAATTACACACACACACACACACACACACACACACACACACACACACACACACACACACACACCTCATAGGAATCTTCCATTGTCCTCTTAGACGTGCTCTGCTCTGACCAAATGTACGACCTGGTACATGTGTAGATGTGAGTGAAGGAACGCGTCTACCTGTACTTGTGCCTTGGAGGATTGCATGTCATGTGTGTTGTTTGCGTGTGTGTTTTGATAAGAGGGCACCATCAGGTAGAAACTAACACAGATAAACTTGTTCAGAAGCGAGTGGGCTTCATCATTTCTAAGCTGATTGTTTAACTTCCAAAAATACACACACAAACATGAACAAACACATTCTGTGCAAACCCAGAGAACGCATATTCATCTCAGATATTCAGAGGGCTTTGAATAGACATCCAAGCACACACACACACACACACACAGATCCAAAACTGTCTTTGTGTATGTTTTCAAAAGTTGGCTACTGAAAACGTATAGAACGTCAGCAGCGCAGTTGGCTGCCATTGTCGGCGCCGGCAAACTCTGCAGTCTTTCATTCTTGGCTGGGAAAACTTGGAGAGGATCGTTTTATCACTTCTGTAACTTCAAATCGAAACTTATAACAGTGACTTTAGAAGCGTTTCTTTGAGTCATTAGTAACTTTTTGAAAAAGGTTTTTGAACGATCCACTCATCCCTCCTTGGCAGTCGGATAAAGTTGTTGTTTTGTTGTGATAAAGCTTTTTTCTGACAGGCTCCCTCTTTAGATTACACCTTACATTGAGCGCATGCAAAGGAAGACCATTCATACCTTCTTGTTTATACTGGCTGTACATTAAAAGTGTATTTTTAAAATGTGAAAATATGTGATTTTGGTGACTTATTGTAGAAGAGTGACACATAATACGACTATAAACAAATGAGGCTGTAGTGAAAATGGAACGGTCGTCTCATTTCTTGTCCTTTGTTATTGTACCATACACAGTGCTCAATGTTCCCTATAATTAAAGAAACAGACCATTCATTAGCGTTTAACACAGAGAGCAGCTGAAGTTGAAGGTGACCACATGAGAAGGAGTGATGTGGAACTTTTTCGGGAAGTTTTGCCAAAGCTATTACAATCCAGGGGAAAATGAACCTTTGCACCACATCTCATGGAGGAAAAAGTAGCTTCAACTGTTGTATGTTGGTTGAAAATATTAGCAGTGTGGCTATAACAGAATGGCGGGCAGATTAACTTCTTACTCATTTTTTTCAGCTGCACATCGTCTTTATCCAGATTATGTTTTGTGTAACACATGATGGTGTTTTTCCATAAATGTATAAATCTTATTACTTAAATGTGCTTCCGCATTTCCATGAAATTACCATGACAGTACAGATGAAATTACATCACAACGCTGACACTATGACAGATTAATATGGATTATTATTCTTAGTAGACGTCCCTAGCCACTGTAAAACACATGTAAATATATGTTTTATTTATACATACACATGTGTTGTATGTGTGGAAAGGTTTGAGGCCAAAGGTTGCCTCGCTACATGTTTATCTCTGTGAATTACTAACACACACACACACACACACTTGCATGCATATGCCTTCAACACACATACAAACACTCGACACACACTCGCAAAACGTTGAAGGATTACGATTCCTCCTGTAACAAATTAACATCGAGTGTGAATGTGGCAGTAGACAAATCATTCTGTCTGTGTGTGTGTGTGTGTGTGTGTGTACGCAGGCATTAGTGCTTTCATGCTACCGTAAGTGTGTGTATGTGTGATCCATGCCAGCATATTATGAAACAAAGACGTATTGTCTCCCCCGCAAATTTATATGCAGCCAATTTATCATATACGCGGCCGTGTGTGTCTGTACATTTGTGTGTGTGTGCGTCTCTGTGTGAGGGACAAGCTGGTAGAATATGTTAAACTGCAGATGAATTAGGTTACCACCACGTGGACCATTTTGCCTCCCTAAGTGAAATAAAGTAGGGATACAAATTGGCTGTGTGCACTTTGACCACAAATTTTCCCAGAGTTCATTGTGGGCTGCCAAGATTCAACAGGCAATTGGTTGAATTACAAGCAGGAGACCCAAATTACTCAACAGGCAATTGAATCAGTCTTTATGGGTGGTGCCTTGACATACATAAAGATGGACGACGTGTTTCTGCTTGCTACCATTGTATGGAAGTGAGGGTCGGAGCCGCAGTATCGAGGTCCGGTGCATTCATCTTCTGACTGAATTGCTAGCCGGGCTCAGCTGTCAGTCATGTTGTGTTTGAAGGCCAATTAACTAATTAAAAACCAAACTTTTCAGAAAGATGGACACTTGAACAAACATCAGCTTGATACGACGTACCTAACCTCACAGAAACAAATAGAAAAGGTGTTTCTACTTTCTGTTAGCATGGAGGGCTGCAGGGTTTACTGGAGCCATCCATCAGGGGGCGATCAAGACACTTTGGTTTCACTTTTGTGGGGCTGTCATCTCGTCCATCTTTATGCACAGCCAATGCTGTGATGCTGCTCTTTGTCATCATCTAAACCAAACGGTTTCTTGATCTGTCCAGCTTCAGTTACCAATAACAGCTCTCAGTATGTTTTCCAAAGTGATGCCTCACTGCAAATACTGAACATGCCAGATTTAAGACAAATACATAGAAACACATAGAATAATGTTAAATAAAGTTGATTTAATCCTGTGCACACATAGTACACAGATTGGTCCAGACGTGTTAAGCCTGAGCACAGAGGCTGGCAGCTGGGAGAAAGGACAGGTTTACCTGTGTCAAAAACTCTAATTCAATTCAGCACTAAGCTTCACATTAGAGTTATTTGCTGTGTCCAGCTGTGGCTGTCAGCAGTTTTAAGTCCGAGACTGAACATATAAAACCTTGAAGCTTTGTTCATGTCGGTAGCTTGATTGTCACTGTTGTCACTCTCGTCATTGCGGTTGAGGTTCTCCTTTGTTCACGTTATTCTTTGTAACTCGGAGCTAAATGCTGTTTTTCGTTTTACTCACATCAGTTTGACTGCTGGGCTTAGATGAAATACAAACAGCCAGTGTAATGACTGCTTCAGCTAGCTAACATTCACAAAGACCTTGTGCGTGTGTTAATACAGGCCGGTCACCAACTGATCCAAAGTCTTACCAGAACTTAGTTAGTTCTTTCTGTTATTTTCCTTCTTCTCATTTTTCCTGTCTGAAAGTTTTTGACATGAAGCCCTGAGAGCCTTTTGCTCCAAGTTCAAACATTTTGAATTAATACAGACACGTCTTTGCCTCAATTCCCCCCGTGTAGTCACACCCACTCCAATCTTTCCAGTGACTTAATGCCACTTTAAAATTTGCACCTTTAGTGCTTTTTTATTTATTTATTTTACTTTAGCGGCTTGTTATGCACACTGTGAGCGAGCAGCCAGTAGCACTGACTTGCAATTAAACACCTTAGTGTGTAGCTCATCACCACCGCATCATCCACTGTGGACCTATACACACTCAGTGCTGACTATATACTGTATGCAAGAGAGGTTTAAAATATCCTCCTCACTGCTTTAATGGACCTGTAGAGGTGGAAGTGGCTATAAGAGTACTTTACACTGATACCAGGGAAAGATATGTGCACGTATATATGCGTGCACGCACATACACACGCTGTTGAGAACCCACAAGTGTAAACAGCTTCCATTTTTAACTCTGCGTCCCGTTGTCTGTCTTTGACTCGCCGCTAGAAATACTGATAAGACCTGACATACAACCTCTCTCTGTTAAACACACACACACACACACACACACCTGCACACTCATGGCTAAAACCAAGAAAGTAGATTAAAGTTGAAAGGAACCAAAGGGGATGATCTCTCAAACCTTCAGTTCCTAATTATGCACATCTTTTTTTGAAGCTATAAATGATACTATTACTACCAAATCCAAATTTTATATTGTGTATGGAAACATCATCGTCCGTGTGACTGCAGTACTGGAGTATTTTCAGAAATTGTAGTCACCCTAAAGACATCTCATTAAATTGATGGGTATCGTGAAGACATGCCACACATTTCTGAAGTGATAATTAACGGCCAGCGATACGCACCCACACACTCACACTCTACTAAAAATATTATTGCAATTTAATTTCCTAATAAAGCTCTCAGCACCCTCTGAAATGGTTGGTGAGCACCCTAGTTTGAAACCCATCGTAATTTTCAATTATAACATTGTACACACAGTCACACAGACACCTCTGACATTTAAATATATCTGAGAAATAATTTTCCATCTATTAAGGAGGTCCATTGAGAGAAATGATTTTTAGTCGGGCAGAGCCACCCTCATAGGAAGAACACAATAAGTTGAAAAGGGTTTCACTGGTAAGGTTATTTATGGCCTGAGCCTGAGTTTGAATTGAGATGGTTGCATTAATTTTAACTACAATAGAGATATTTGAAAATGATTTACAGGTGGTGCAGCTTTGATGAAATATAATTCTATCCACTAACTCATATCTACTACATGAAAAAAAAAATCTACTTCTCTTTGCTTAATATTACGTTTCATATCTTTTATAGCAACAATTTGTATGTTGCAGCAATTGAAAGTTTTCTCATTAAAACAAGTCAAACTAAGTTATTCAGTTAGTTTTAACAAGTGATTTAATGACTTCATAATCACAACCTAACTCTGCAGTCCCCCTCGGCTCTTCAGTGCATTTTACTTTCTTTTAGCTCATTGTTTTGTTTTTCCAACACACAGCTTTACTGGTTTTTTGCCGAGTCGCCACTCTTGTGTTGGTTCCAGCCATAACTGGCAAGTCCTTGCCAGTCAAAAAGCTGAGGATGTCACATGCTGTACAGATGGTAAAGGAAATGATTTGTGATATAGTTTATATAATGTGCCGTAACAACTTAGTCAGACAATAATACATCAGTTTTTGTGTTTGACAGTCACTTTTTCCTGCACGGCTTTTTAACATTCCTTGTTGCTGCTTCGTATGTAAAAATGCTGCCATGTTGCCACTCATTGAAATATTGCTGTTTCAGCCTTTTGGCTCTGATTTATCCTCCTTCACTTGCTGCTACGCACTACCTCCCTCATCATCTGTGTCTGCTGGCCTCTTAACTCCAACAATATGTGGCCACAATCTGCTTCCACGTTTGACAGTCTGATTTAGCCTCCGGGGTACACAAGCTAAACTGACGTAGTGGGCGTCGCGGCTGCCCTTTTGAATGTTTTTCTTAGTAATGACATTTCATATCAAAATAAACCCTGGGTTGAAATTATGGCTCCTGGGAGCGATGGTGGTGCTAAATGGTGTTTTCTTCTTTTCTCTTTTTTAACCCCCGCAGTTTGTGCTAACTCACTTAACTTGTTAAAAAAACAGCATTTAACGTGTGGTGGATGTTCAGGTCTCACTCTGGGACTTCACACTAACTGACATGGTCTTTGTTTCCGGTCTCAGGCCTAAATCAAATGTGGCTGAAATAAAACATGATGATAGCTTAGCTTAAGTTTATGTATAGCACAAGATAAAGGCTCTACATGACGCATTGCTTTATCCTCCCTGAATTAATCTCGTCTGTGTCAATGAAATGAAGCGGTATACAATGGCAGACTGAAGAAGACTTGTCTCGGTCTTGTCTCTGTTTGATCAGTGACCTAACACTGTTGGTTATATTAATCACTCCACCTGCCTCCGCTGTCTTCTCTGCTTTGCTGCCCCTTAGCTGGACGCTCATATTAACACAGACTGTGACATTTAGAAACCTGCTCCTCGTCGCAGTAATCAGCTGTTTTGGCACCATTAGCAGCATAATTAATGAGAATTTATCAATAGAAATACCGATCGGGAAAATGTAATGCATTGTTGGTTATCTCCTAGAGGAAACTCATATTCACTCTTCTCTTGGTTCCTTATTTCCTCCTTATCAGGAGGCACTTCACTGCTGAAAAATTGCAGCTCAATGCTAATCAGCTAACACTAATTACTGTATATTATAACTATTTTGAAACCACTGGTGTCGAAGTCACTCACAGAAGCCAGATTTCCATCGGAATTGGCCTCAAAAGTTAACAAAAAAATGCTAACAACAAACATGGTAAAATATGATGTTTCTATTCGTTTCAGGAAGGTAATGATCTCTTCATCGCTCCACACGGACCTCTTGTTTTCTTCAGTCACTTGACTCATGCTGCTGCTTTCATCCTGTGATTTGACATGAATTGTTCACAGTTCAGTGTTTCCCAGACCAGTTAGACGCAGCGAGGAAGGCGACAGATTCCAGATTAAAGCATTACAAAAATACTTCTTCCAAACATTTCAATGTCATTGAATATCTTTCACATCCTCTGCTCATCTTTATCTCCATTGTTCTGATAAAGGCTCTGATAAAGGCCTTGAAAGGCATTGTTCTGATAAGTGACCTTAATACTTTCATCTTTTTCTTTTCTTTCTGTCTCTCTCTGCCCAGGATTTATATGCCAAAATAACACCTCGCTGGATGTCAAAATGACCTTAGGTTTTGTAGAGAATGTGTGTGTTTAAGTGGATTTGTGTGTGTGTGTGTGCACAGTTGGGCACCAAAGGAACACCTACCACCTAAGGCTCCTTTACTTTCTCTGTCACTCTCTCCTTTTCTTTCCATTTGTTTCCCTCAATCAATGTCTTCACACCTTTCACTCGCTCTCCAGCTCGCACTGCTTGCTTTCCATCTATTCTTCCCCTCACAAACTTCTTGTCTTTTTGTCCCTCTCTCCTTCTCTCTCATTCATTTCTCTCAGCTGGAGTAATAATCATGGCCTTCTATTTTATGTGTGTGTGTGTGTGTGTGTGTGTGCGTACTACCAGCAGAGAGTTAAACTCAGTTCACAGTTTTCTGTGATGTCTGACTCGTATTCCCTTCTCATAGCTGGAGGCTGCGATTCAACACACTGCGATGCTGTTGAGCCTGTGTGTGTGTGTGTGTGTGTGAGCTTATAAATGATATGTCCATGGCCCTTTGAGTTCCACATATTTTAATTAGGTATTAAAAAAAGTAGGCACGAGCATGTCTGGGGCACTTTAGTTAGTATGGATGTTTTTCTTATGTCACTGTCAAGCCATGCAATCACATGTTTTTGCCTACCTGTGTGTGTGTGTGTGTGTGTGTGTGTGTGTGTGTGCACTCATCTTTTTGACGCACAACAAGATTACTCTTTTAATGACTTCTTGTACCTGTGCGGCGACTCTGTCACACAGCTCGCTGAATTTCCTTCAGATTTCAGAGCTCTCTTAGATTTTGAGTGTTCAGTGTCCAAACCACTTTTGATGCCATAGCATGACATTTCATTTTATGGCAACACGAATCTTTTTTTGCGCTCTGCTACCTTTGTTTGCTCAAAAATGAAATCATGAAGGTAAAAAAAAAAAAAAGTTTTAAAATCCATTAAAGCTATACCTGCACAGCGTTGTTCTTCTTCTCCTGCCAAAATGTGCTGCGATGTTACACTAATACAGAGCGCTGCTGAGTGAAATTGGAAACTGTAAGAAAAAGTGGTTGTGACAGCAGCCAAAAAGATTAAATCACATTCTACCACTATCTACGAAAGAAAAGAAAATAATTCACTTAAGGCGCACACGTACCAAAATGTACTTTAAATATCTCCCTAATGGAACAGTCATTTTCCCAATCACCAGCAAGACATCAAGAAGAAATGTACCGACTTTGTGTGCCTACGTCTATTGTGGGATTTCTTTCCCTCCATTAGTCAGTTGCATCTGAAAGCTCTTCTGTACTGGGCTTGGTCTTCACCCAGAGGTGCTACAAAGGGATGTCAGTATTACTACGAGGTTTGAGATCTCAAAAACATTGCTCTGAGGCTAGATCCTGAGGCGTTATTGTAGTTTTCTCATAAATATATAAGCTTCTGAAACATCCACATCAATTTCAAGCTGAAATGAACAACTTGCAACATGCCATGAATACTTCAGTTTGATCCCTGTCTACTTTGACTACAGTTATGGAGACAGATAATGCTCTACGTGCTAGTGCGAGTCCATATCTACGAAACTTAGACTACAAAACGATTCTCCATACATCCATTGTTGTACGTTTTATGGTTATCTTCATCCACTCACAGCACTTGCCTGAAGTGAGGAGGTTAACTCTACTGGAATCTTTCAGTTTCACACCCATCTGCCCCAAATACAAGCCCACACACAAACAAAGGCCTTATGTAGACATGCAGATGTGGAGCGATGGCAGAGTGACGGGTGTAGCAGCACCCTGAGAGCAATTAGGGGGGAACCTCAGTGTCGCCATCCATTCTGTGGTCCGTGCTGGACTTGAACCGGCCACACTCTGGTTCCCCAAGCCAAGTCCCTAAGGACTGAACCACTGCCAAGAGGGAACGCTGAAAAGGTGACTTAAAACATGAGAGAGGACGCAAACCACGATCTTTTCACAGCCTTTTTTGTAAACAGCATTTTCAAAGATGCAAATCCTGTCCAGGTGCGCCCTGCGTCCGGATCACATCTGTAGAATTCATCCTTGAGCATTAAAATGATCAAAGATCTGAGGAATAAAAGATTAAATATTACGCTAAAAACGCAGATACATACATACCCAGTCTGTATATTTAGTAAGTCATTTGCACATGTACAGCATGCACACAAACTCACTCTAATCTGTCAATGAGAGGATTTTCAGTGGTTACCATCCATGTAATTCTTCTGGCGAATACAAAAGGACATTATAATTAGAGAGGTACCATGCTGAGAGGAACCAGAGAAATGTGTCGTACAATGCACGAGTCATACGGCTGTCATGAGAGGAGAGGGTAACTGAGCTGTCTCTCCATCGCAGTTTATCCCTTTGCATTTATTTCCTTCCAGCTTACATCCATGTCTCACATAGTCTTCTCTAATGCATTTGTCTTCACATACTCTGTCTTGCTTCACGTGTCTTTATGTGACGGCTACATGAACTTTTTATTGCTTCCGTCTGGTTTCTTTTGTGTCACTCTTTCAACAATCCTTGAAACTTATTCTTGTGCCCATTAAACATAACACAACTCCAGCAGTGTATAACAAGCACAGCAGCTCCTGCTCTGATGATAATATTCTCCAGCACAATGCGCACCCTGATGCTAATTGTTCTTTCTGATGTTATTTTGAATGGACTCGTGCAGATTTAAAGGCCGTTCATGTGCATTAGCATCAGCATTGTGCCTTTTTATGGCTCCTCTTATGTTCTTATGATTGAATGTTATTTTATGGTTGTGGAATATTTGGATTGGTGGTTCTGTAGTTTGTTCATGAGACTAGTTTGGCTGTGGTTGCCCTCTTGTTATTCGTGCCTTTGGTTGTGTATCGATGTTGCTGCTGTTAATTTTACCAGCTGCACTTGTTCTGATTCTTGTTGTTTGGACATCTGCAGTTGTTCTTCATGTCATTCCTATTTCTATTCATGTTATTACCGTCATTACTTCTTCATTGTTCTTGCTTTCATTCGTATGCTTGATTGTATCGTGGATGTCACTGCCATAAGCGTAAATTTATAATCCATGTACCTGAAAAAGATGAATTATGCGTGTGGTTGAAAAATGCTATGCTAGAAAACGAATGCTTTGCATATTGCCAAACCTTTACCTGAATGTGTTGTTTTTTGGGGGGTTGTAATAAAAATACTACAGGAAGTATCAGCATTGAGTTGTAGTGGTCTATAGAATCACCTAAAGCATGCATGTGTGGTTACAGCAGCATAGCATTAGCATTAGTAACCTGCGCGCTGGGCTCAGCGATCAATGAAAACACAGCACACGGCCTGAGCTGACAGCTAGTATTTTGAAATCTGAATGAAACTACAAGCAACTTCGAGACAGGTTTTCTCTCTGTTAGTCTATTTATATGGACACCGTGTGTGTGTGTGTGTGTGTGCGCGCGTTTGTGTGTGATTTTTGCACACTAAGCAATATGTAACCCACCTCTAATTATGTGCATGTGTGTGTCTTAAAACCCCTCTGAATAGCTATAGAGACTTGCTGACCATTCCTCTGCGTAGCCGTGGTGGGCTAATTAATCAGATTAATTGGATGTTGTTGATCAATAGCCAATGGGGTGTAGACATTAGTTAGTTAATATGTTTCCCATTAGCTGACGTTACAGTGTGGATGTGTGCTTGTGCGTAGGTGTGTGTGTGTGCGCTTTAATTTGAGGCCAGTAGTGTTTGTGAATTAAGGGTAGATTAGAAAAGATTTAGATTATTATTTTATGGAATTACACTGCATGCTAATGAATGGCCCTGGGAAATGTCAGCTATTCTCCTTCTAAATAAAAAGTGAAGGGCCGAATAAGAGGACAAAAATATATCATCGTTTGGCCAGCAGTAAATCAGGTTAACATTCTATCCACTAATTAGTATTCTCAAGGTGCTGCAGAGTATGTTTTTAAAAAGGAGATATCCTAACATAGTGGAGCTAAAGAGACTGATATTTCCCTCTGGAGTTGGTGGAGACCAAAACAGAGCTAGAAGAAGACTGAGTACAGGTACAGGACTCATATTCGTCAGGCTGACACAAACATGACTCTGTCAAACAGCTCAATAGCAGACCGTGGTGTCTGCAATCACCATAAAGTCATATGTAAAGCTTTCAGGATAGAAGCTGCTGAGTTGCTGTTTGCGTCTGTATGTTTAGTAGCTGAAGACTCCAGTAGGAGAGTATAGAGTCTAGTTTAGTTTCAGTTACAGTGAAGAGAGGCCACAGGCTGTTACTAGGAAAGAGTTGGAGGGGAATTTGGCAGTAAAATAATGGGGGGTAGACGATGACCTTTCTGGAAGACACACACGCCACACGCACACACACAAATGCACTTTGTCTCCAGTATGGCAGGTGCCTGTGGCCAGGTCATATAGGAGCAGATCTGCGTTCAAAACCAGCATCCTGCACACTAACACACACACACACACACACAGAAAAAAAAGCAGGTAAACACAAAACACATGAATCTTTAAGACAACTTCAAACAATGACCAGGCTCCATAGGGATGCTACATCATTTTAATTGTATGTGTTTGTATGTTGAATACACATTTGTACTTTAAAAGTACACAAGTGTTGTGAGATATCTGATATCATTTTGCAGCTCTTGAGCCAAATGACACCCTGGAGAGATACAGATGAAATAAATGAGCAGATAAATGAAGGAAGGGAGATGGTAACCACTGTTATTAAAGGAAATAAACCATATTTTGGTCAGTTTTTACATTTATGGCCACAATATATCAGGAAAAAGAGGAGGAGGAAAGAGAGAGAGGCTTTGCTCCTTTGATAATTGTACAAAACAGAAACAGAAGAGTGTGTGTGGAAGGGAAAAAAAGAAAAAAGTAGAAAAAACGTATACATTTATATATGTATTTGCAGAAACTAAGTATAAAGGTATTATAATATAATATAGTTGCATGCATGTAACCTCCAAACCTTCAACACACACACAAACAGACCTACACACACACACACACACAGCGATATTCTCTTAAAGGATAAGAGCTCCTTGAAAACTCAATTAGACTCGGGGGCAAAACCTACAAAAACCTACCACTCTCACACACTGATGTACATGGTGGCACTCTCTCTCTCTCACACACACACACACACACACACACACACACACACCTATACACAAGGCGGTGTTTTAGCTTCCTAACCTGCAGCTATTTCCAGCGTTAAATGGACTCTGAGGTTCCAGACGAAAAAGCTTGTACTATGGAATGTACCTAATTGGTTTGTGTGTGTGTGTGTCGTGTGTGTGTTTGTATATGCTTTTGATGGTGCACAGCACTAACCTCTCAACACACAGGAAAACATAAAGGCCACAAATGGAGCCACTCATTTATTTAGCATAATCAAGGATTAAGCGACTCGTGCAGATAAAATCATCTATACAATATCAGCTACAATCTTATTGGTTATTTTGAGGTCTCTGTGTCTGTTTGTGTGTGGTCCATGTTACATTTATGATTACATCATGGTTTGTAAGGAAACATACGAGTTTCGTATGTTGTGGTGGTTATTCCTGTTAAGGTCAGTGAAAGGTTTTGGTTAAACATGGTGCTGTGACTTTAACTTTTTCAGCCTTTACCAAGACCTTGTTTCCTGAACTTCACCCAGGAGCTGTGAGTACCTAAACATAACCACAACAAAGTTTTATCACACTTTAGTTGCTACAAATAAAAACAGTTAGTGCATATTCTGCAGCTATATTCAGTGTCAACATTTTGCCACTTACCAGATTAATGAACAATGTTTCCTCATTATGTTAATAGAAATAATGTGTGTAGTGTTTCTTTTAAGATGCATTTCCTCTGACAAATTTGATCCAACGTCTAGGGTGACAGGGTTTCTATATGCCTGTCCAAGTCTGACGAGAATATAAAACTTTTTAATTAATCTACTTTGTCACTTTTAACAAGCTGTTATTAAGAGCAGGTCAGAGGAAAGAGAAAGAGGAAGGATGAAATTAAAATCAGAAATTAAATCGTAAAAATGCTCCATCTCTTTTTGGGTGCTCCAGAGAATGTCCATGCCGATGTTTGTGATACTGTACCTTTAAGAAAAGTTTCTTTAAGTTTGCACTGATGAACAAAAATATACACATCATTCAGCCTCTGATTTTCCCATCATGTCTCCTCTTATTAATATATTGTGGTATGGACCTACACCACGGTGATAGGTCCCATGGTGCACGGAGAAAAATTATCTATAAAACTTATAACCTGTAAATTTTAGTTTATTGCTACATCTGGAGCTATACTTGCAGATATACTTTAGCAGTAGGACTTTTTCACTGCAGAGATTGGAAAAACATGAAATGAACAATGGCTGCATTCCATTTAGGTGAGTCATGAAAAGCTTAGTATGTAGACTGGTAGTAGGGGCTTCTCTACGTCAGATTCAATGTTGTTGACTTGATGTTAATAGGAAACACAAATCTATCTACTTCCTAAAATGTTTTTCATCATATGTTGAACGTAATTTGTTCTCTAAAATAATTTTGTGCAGTGTATACTGTGTGAATTTGCTGTCTCTACCAGTGCAGTCAACTCAAGAAAAGCTCTATCCATTCATGAAAACCGCCTCCAGGAGGTCGTGTTTGAATCTGCGACACTTCTTCAAATCATCTTCATGACACCGATGTCAAGTACTGAATCTTAGAGCAACTTCTCCACACTGAAAGAATAAAAACATTTTTGCAGAACACAATGGGGACAGCAGAGGTTGAATGCCTTGGAATTCAGAAAGGTCAAAAGCGAGGTCAGAAAAAGTTTGCACGCGCGAAGGATTGCCAAAGTGAGTCAAATACATCACTATTCTTAAGTATCAAGTATTGACCGTAGGCATTGTGTCAGAGTATGCGTGGGAGCACACACAGGCTGTCTGACAGAGCTGTTCACCTTTATGTGCTGTTTTACTGTAGTACAGTGTGTGTGTGTGTGTGTGTGTGTGTGTGTGTGTGTGTGTGTTGGCCATGCTCGCAAGCAGCTGATGTTGAGAGATCTGTGATACCGTCCTTTAATGCTGCTGATCTTCATATGGTGAGATAAGTCATCAGATCTTCATTGTTTGTATGATTTTTGAGGACATTATTCAGATAGATTATGGTCATCTGTTGGTCACAATGAACAACATCCTCCCTCTCCCACAGTATTTGTTGCTCAAGTATGGTTCAGTGCTAACAGAGCTAACTGTTTCCACTGGCTTCGAGGCTAAGCTACTCGACTTCTTTCTCTAAGTCTGTACTTAATGAATAGACATTAAAAGATCACCTTTCTCGTCTAACTCTCTGCAACAGATGCTGATGTATTAAAGCACAGTGAATCCATTATTGTATCTGAGGTCAGAAATGTTCTTTATCAAAACTCAACTTATAAAAGACAAATACTCAGGAAGGCTGAGAAGCCATTTCCAGCGCGAACATGTGCTATGATAATATCACACACACACACACACACACGCACGTGCACACACTCGGTAACACAGTGTTGTGTTAATCCTTGGTGAAAATAAAACTGTCAAATCAAGTTAGACAAGCTACGGCCATTACAGTTAAAGAGAAACACGAAATAAAGGAATTAAGGAGACCGAGTGTATGTGTACACAGTGTGTATAGTTAAGTGTGTGTGTGTGTGTATTTTTAAGCCCCCCATTCTGGTCTCTTCTATGGGTCACTAGTTATTAACCCCCAGACAGTCACCTTGACACACACTGTCTCACACACACAGAAACAATGACACACACACGCCAAGAAAGTGAATTCACCCATTTAAACACACGCACACACACACGCATCTTTATCAGTCCGCTGTGACCCGGCCCTGCGCATGAATTGGCATGAAGTGTTAATCCTAATATTGGATTATCAGACAGTCAGAGATTATCCCCTCATTTTAAGATTAGCAGCTTAGTTTAAGATTAGTCCATTTAAAGTGCCACTTAAAGGTTATCACATCACCGGCGATGTAAAATTATTTTGCTTCTGTACGCTCCTTTTCAATGGAACCACACACACACACACACAGGGGGCTGGTTAAGGGTGTAATTTAATCTAATTTGGAGAAATCCTCTATTTATACATGTATAACGAGAGGCAAGAGAAGAAGAGACGTTTAACCTGTGTGCGTTGCGAAGAGTTGGTGTGTGAGGAAAAAAAGGACGAGGGATTATCATTTGTTTTCGTGTGTGTGTGTGTGTATGAGAGGAATTAATGTGGTTCATGGTTTGTTTAGTGGACATAATCTGCTAAAAGAGACAATGAGAGCCGACAATGGACTAAACTCTGAACAATGTGGTGGGCTGATTTTTTTGTGTAAAGTCTGTTGGGGAATCTGTGTGTGTTTGTTTGTGTGGGTTTGCATTTAATTTCTCCCCCCCGCCCCCACACAGTCCCTCTCTTCCATTTCCTTTCTCCCTCTCCTCTCCATCCCTCTTTGTCTTTTATTTCTTTGTCATTTTTTTCAAATGGCCGTCTGTTTGGCGTTCTTTCTTCTGCCACTTTTCAGCCCCTCTCTCTCCTTTGGTAGATCGATACAGGCTAATTGCTGTGGAGTATCAGACAGTTGAGAGTCTCCTTTTCCCTGGAGTGCCTAATTAAGACCATCAAACTCACTACCTGTGTGTGTGTGTGTGTGTGTGTGTGTGTAGGACTATATGACTGTTTGTTGATTCATGTGTGGCTGACGGGACGAGAAACACCTGTACAGGTGTAAACGCGTGTGCTTGCATTCAATCGCAACTGCCTGTTGCGAGCAGCAACACAAACACACACAGGCTGAGATTAAGTTAAGGAACTTTCATAGAGATTGTGTGTGTGTTCTTGTAGGTTAGCTCAGCAGAAGAAAAGGAGTGTAGAATGTTCTTTTGTTATATTTTAATCTCCGCTGAGGAGTCGTGCCCCTCAGATATACACAGCTGTCTGTCACAGTGAACAGATAAATGTGTGTGTGCTCTGATGATGGCGGCCTGTGGCAGTGCTCGCCAACCTTTATTTTACCGGTTTCATGTTAGACGATATTTTCATATTGGCCTTCAAGGTGTGGGGTATAAATATGATGAAATAAAATGATCGACAAACAAATAGAAAGTGCACAGAAAACTTGACTGACTGTAATACCAGTATTGTAGTTTAGTGGCTTTTGAGAACACTGGTGAGTAAACAGGGTTAGAACTTTGCAAATTAATTTTCATTTCAAAGATTTAAAATGAACTTTAATGATTTCATTATTAAACCGACAAAGATCTATAACTTAAGTAAATATTAATTTGTTTATACTCTGCATTTGATGAATGAATTGTAACTCACCTGCAATTAACTATCAGGCTGAAAAGTTTTGTGCCAAACTACTTGGTAAAAACTGTTTATGTCATAATGCTACAGAACTATGTGATATTTTCAAGGACATTTTCAAAGAATTGCACATTTCTGTCTTTTAAAGAAGCATTACAGGGAAATTTAGCTGGACAATAATGGACAGTAACGTCAGGTTTATGCTTTGATTTATTCCAACATCATCTTTTTGAAAGTCTGCCTAAATAATTTGCTTAGTCATTGCTTCAAACACAACACAGATAAAAGCTCATATCCAATGGCTTCCTCTTATCAGAGTTTCCTTTTTACGAAACATAAAGGTTTGAGGGGGTTCTAAACAGTTCTATCCAAAGTGCCCGCATTGATCATAAAGCAAAAGGTGACCCAGACCAAAGACAGAAGAGTGCAGGGAGGTTGACAGAGCCAGAGGTGGCTGAGCCAGGGGATGATGCAGAGGGACGGATAGAGGAGGAGAGAGAGATGAGTGGAGATATAAACCAGTAGCAGCTGTTTCCAGCCCATTAAAATGTAATTAAGGAGAACCTCATTAGAGAGAAAGACAGAGAGAGCGATAAGGAGATCACAAAATAAACTGTTTTCTACTGTCTACTTTATCACTCATCCGGACAGAAAATCATCTGCTTATTTCAAGTAAACACGAGAGAGAGAGAGATAAAAAAAAGTTGCCTGGTTCCATGACGCTAATTAGATGTGAGCAGAGCGTTTGGCAGAAAAGACATAATGCTATGAATCCAGTTTGGCACTCGAAAAGATTGAATACAATAATCACTCATCCCAGTCAATCCATCTTTCTCCAAAGTGTGAGAGTTCTGTCTTTCTGTGTCATCCAAACAGCTCGTGCTCTGAAACGAAAACCGCCACGGCAGCTTTCAGAGTTCTGCGAAACAGCTGACGATCCGAAATAGTTTCACCGGATCAGAAAGTATCGCTTTACTGACTTTCAGCAAATCAGTCTCTTCTGATCGTAAAAGAAGGTTTGCAAGTTTGTATTTATGAGTGCTGCATCAAGTCTTCAGCTTACATTCTTATTCAGACCAACTGTGTTTGCATTTGCTGGATGAATGAATGTGTGTTTGGTTTCCTGATGCGTGCCAAAGCAGCAAGACTGAGAAAAAAGGAGATAACACAAAACTTTGGCTTTTTCACTGGTCTGGGTGGTTCCAGAATTTTTCCGTGATAAATATGGTGAAACCATTTTTGATATTATGGCAATAAGATATTAGTATTGTTAATTTCACATATAAGCTTGGCGTTTTATTCCATATTTTGAAATGTCTGTAGAGTTTTTATGAAAAACTATCAACCCATGACATTAAAAGGCCGTAAAAATGCCATGAAGTATGACTTTTATATGGTGAAACAATGACAGTGAAAGACCATAAAATAGTTGACTTTACAATGATTGTGCAATTACAATCTGATATAAAATACTCCTTTATTCTGTGTAAATTCCCTTAAAAGAGTGTATAAATACAGGTTTTGAAATGCGAATATACTGTCACTCTTTTCACCAAAAAATCTACATTTTTTTTTACAGTTTTACAGTAGAGTTTCATTACTGATACTTTTAACAGCCTTTTAACGGTTTAACAAAAACAGAATTTCACTTAAATAGACACCTGTTAGGATAAGGGGAGCCTGACATTGAACCACCAACCACAGGAGTATTGTCCCTGACCAGCTCTCCTGAACCACAGCCTCCGCCAGAAAATAACACAGAAGATAAAAACACACATTCATCGTCAGCATAGAAACACACTCACACTCATATGCTGGCACAAACACACAGAAAATAAAAGCAGATGACTCTCTCGCTCACTCTTTCTCTTTCTCTGACAGGAAGTAGCATCATGCACCCTGAGACAAACAGAGACAGAACATGCCAGAAGACACACACACACACACAGACAATAAACACACACAGGTGCAAATAAATAAGTAAACACACAGGGATGAAGGAAGTTGTGCACTGTTGTAAAGAGTGGAAGCATACACACACTACTTAGTGCTCTTATTCAATCAAGCAGTGTGTGTACTTAGGCATGAGTGGAAGAAGATGCTGAAGGCAGCACAGCACTCAGATAAACTGGAAACTGTGTGTGAGTGTGTGTGTGTGTGGTTGTCTAATAACTAGGGCAAAGCAGTCTTGGGGATATTATTGTTTTTTTAATTGAAAAATGGTCAGAAGGGAAAAGTGTCTCAGATTCACACACACACACACGCACATTACGCAAAGGCACATACACAGTACACACAGGGGATCAACACATAGATCATCCAGATATACGCTTACCATTAGGGCGTATGTTAAATGTTGCACTAACTGCAACAAAGAAAGCAATATTGATATTCATCATCGTAATTGGTGAACGTACTTTTTTTACGATAAGTCATTACAAACTGATTTATATCAAAAGAAAGTTACTCCAAGGACCCAAATATAATCTCTTCCTGCTGATTGCTATCCCTTCTAAGGCCGTGCACCTCTACACCGACACCTGAAAACAAAAACTTTCACAGTACTAATTAAGTCCTGCGACACTTCCTGTTTTCCTGTTGGATGTCTTGTCGCGACTCTCCTGTAGAAGGAGAGTTTGTGTTTTTGTCTCATCCTGTATTTTCCTGGATCGAAACATTAAATACTTTTTCAAAATATTTTCTTAAACTTACGTCTTCCATGTTTCCAGTTGCCTGTGATGACATAAAACACAGATGAAATGTGATACTGATATTAGGGAGTAGAAACTTTCATTATCGTTATATTAGCCAGAATTCTGACATTTTTTGCCCTCAAACATGGTTATCAAACACAGAGATATGTAATGGAGGCAGGATATTTTACAATTTAACTTTACTGTCCAAAATGACCGAATCAGTGCACTGAGATACTGCCTATCCAAAGCACTTATAGTAACACAAAACTCAGACTACTCACTGCACACACTCACACACCAATAACACAGCCATTGGAAGCAATTCAGGGTGCATTATCTTACCCAAGGACACTTCAACTGGACTGCGCAAGCTGGGAATTGGTCACTACATGATCCACTCTACCACCTGACCCACAGTGTCTCGGTTTTTAGGAGACATTGTTAGTGTTCCAGACGTGGTGCTTGTGGAAGGTATCCATGTTTACAACCAGGCTTCATGTGTTAAACCTGGATTCATTGATTCTGATTGATTTTTGGCCTTCTGGGGACAGCAGCATGCTATCAATATATGAAATTCTTATAGAATATGAACACAGCAGGTGCTTATTTACACATCCTGTGATGCAGGGGTCATGTTTCTGGTCTCCTGTCAAATGCATAAAATCACTTCTTTATCTCTATTTGGTCTTCACAAAATCCTCCAGGAAAATATATACTTGGCTTGAGCTATGCTATGTTCACGAACTAGCTGCTAATCCGGCCTGTCTGTTTGATGAGTATGTTAGAGCAAGCTGTTGTCTGTTTGACAAAATGAACTGAGAGATGCTGAAAACTCAGAGCTCAGGTGCAGGTCGATCATTATGAGCAACACCTTTCACATTCCATGTAGTAATTTAATTCATTATTAATCTAAAAAAATATTGATTAATGTAGCTTTGATGCACACGTGCTGAATGTAAAGAAATGTAAAGAACGGACAAGAATGATAAACACTAGGGTGTGTGTGTGTACTACAGCTCCCAGCCAGTGTTAATCTGTCTTTTCTAGTTTTAACTTAAAATGCCAGGTAGCTCGCTAAGAAATGGCCATGTCGTGTGTGTGTGTGTGTGTGTGTGTTTGTTGCCCCAGGAAGGAGGAAGTGGTTCAAAGAGCATCTGAAGGCTTGATTAAGGAAGTGTGTAATCAGAACTGAAGACCAGCCACCGCCTGATGCTGCCTGGAAAGGCCTGACACAGAGGAGGAGAAAATAGGCAGGAAACAGCTAAACACACCCACAGATAGCAGCAGCGCTGAACCTGAGCTAAATTCAAACAGGTTTAGAGGATTGAACTGTGCAGCTGGTCAATGGAGGTCTCCTTTTTAGACAGAACACCAACACATCTGACTTGTCTAATCCATGTAACACAAATCATTCTTGTGTACCTGTAGAGGTACTAGTGTTGTGTACAGGCACAAAGAACTACTGTGATAGAGCCCAGGCTGCAGACAAACTGCCCTCTGTATGTCCATAGCACAGGTACAAAATGAATAGGCTTCGCTCATCTTCATTACACACTGGAGGTTTGAGAGCTCCCTGGGGGACTCCTTGCTGTGACGGTCAGGTCACATTATTGCCGCAGGCTGTGTGGAACTGCAACTAAACTATTAGAAAACATGCAGCATGTAGGATATTGCAAGACCGCCCTTACCAGAAAGAAAATACAGAGTTGGTCACAATGTCCAAATCATCATCAAAGGAAAAAGGTAGTGTGATGTTGTCCCATGAAATATGCATATTTGGCATAAAAGTTGTGACTGTGACACCTCCCTACTCCTGTTAAATAACATTTGTGTAACTTTCCCACCGTTAATAGACTTTAAATCATTTTGATGCTACGTTGACGTGCAGTTGGGATAATGGTGTCTTTGTCATTCCACTCTGCACATCGTACGTCTGTTCTTGCCCCATGAAACTTTGTGTTCCGGGTACAATCTCCCCACGAGACGTACGTACAACTTTTTTATATTTTACTGAAACTGGATCATATTTTATGGAGAAAATGTTTTGTGGTCTTCCCTCTGACGTCCTTCAGTTGCTACACATTAACCTTCTGTGATTTTCTGATGGACAGTAAGCTAAACTAGCGGCTGTTAGCTAAGATTAGGTCGGTTTGCCACAGAGGGAGGTTTCGTACCACAAGCATTTTGGACCACCAGGAAGATGAGGTTTTTAGGCCCAGTGTGGGCAACACTGATGTGCAGAGCCGAGCCAATGTTGCGCCAGAATAGGAGCTGGGCAGGTGGGCAATGTAACCAGTGGTGTTGTAACCAGTGGGATAGCTCATCGATGATATACTTGGGGATGCATGTGTCCAAAAATCCAACAGGAAGATTCAATCAGAACCATTGTTGAAATTCTTTTATCGTGTCATCCATTTGCAAAGTTGCTGCTAAATTTTTCAAGTCAGCCTTCCATCCAGACATTTATATTTAGTCTGTTACACAATGACAACGTTTCATAATATTAGTATGGCGCATGGAGGAGTGAAGTGTCTCACTTCCAGTTGCTGAAGCTGAATTTAGCTCTTGACCTTGGCTCCTTTGGCAGCATCAAGAATAACTCCGTCCATATACACTGTAAACACTCCATTTTGAAGACTCACCTGTATTTTGGAGCATTGACGGTTAACCTTCTGTTACCTTCTCCGTGTAAAATGCCTTCTAACAGAAATAACTGTGATCCCGGTAAAGTCAGCTGCAATTTTCAGTATAGCTGGGCTATCTATGTATTGTTAAATCTCTATGAGAGTCCCAAATCATAACTGATATGTGGCCCTCTTTCACTCTGTTACATGTGTTCTCTCCCCCTCTCGCTGCAGCCTCTTCAGTCTTACCCTCTCCTGAGCCTCTCTGCTCCTCAATAACAGCACCGTAATACAGGTACACAGACGAGAAAATAGATTTTGTTTGTGTATGTGTGTGTGTGTGTATGGATGTGTGTGTGTGCATGGGCAGAAAGGCAGTACAAGAGCAGGACTACAGCTATAGACAGAGAGAAAGATTGGAATGTCTATAGAGACACTAAGATCACATTTCAGCTAATAGTTTTCCAATCTTTCTTTCTCAGACACCAGTTTAGTCAGCTGGCTGCGTATCTGTGTGTGCACGTGTATGTGTGTACACCCACACACACAGAGAAGCAGTCCATGCATCCATGTGGATGTGTATTCCACTACAGTGAACATGATAGCTTTTGCTGATATCTCTATTACTGTTGCAATCTCCAACTGTTGTCAGCTGTGAAAAGTTATCTGTTCCTCTATCCTCACATCTGTGTGTGCAGGGCCTTCCTCACACACACACACACACACACACTGCAGGCACAAGGTAGCTAGCAACACTAAGTCCTATACAGACACTTAAGAACTCAAACCATCTACAGGGTGGTCAGACATACATTTGGCTCTATTGATAACAATGTGTAGACATAAAAGAAGTATCAGATGTAGCGAGAACAGAAACAGAATTCAGATTAGAAGCAACTCTAAATGTGAACGCAATCCAGATGTGACACTTGTAGACTACAGAGCTCGATAAGGGATTGTCCCCAAACGGCTAGTGTCGAAGCTACTGCACACACTGTTCTCCATTTAAAAACAGGCTGAATAACTTTGCCGTGCCGATGCGTTCAGAACAGAATTGGCAAGAAAAAATACTCTCAGCAGGTGGCACTGGAAATATTGTGGGTGGCAAAAGCTGGTGGAGATAACTTGGCTAAAAGGCGATCAACAGTTCTGTAAGAGGAACATTAGAGTTCCGTTTATGAAACACTTGGTTGCTTTTATCCTTGTTGGTGGACTACCGATGCCAGAGTCATGGATCTGATTACTTTAAACCAGCCATGGGAGCAGAGTGGTTCAGTGGTTAGCCTCACAGAAAGAATGTTCCTGGTTTGAACCATTTATTTTACCTTTAAGGGCCTTTCTGTGCAGTTTCCATGTTCTTCCTGTGTGGATCGGTTGTGAACGATAATCAGACTGCACCTGAAAAGTCCTATCACTCTGAAAGATAAATTCAAATAAACTCAACAAGGGCTTTGATACTGCAGCCATCAAGATGCTATGAAAGAGTCAAAGGCAAAATGTACCAAATAAATCTCATGATGCCTTTGAATTTGAATAATTTCAAAAGCTTTAATCTCTTCAAGTTTTCTTTGGCTCTGACCCTGTATCTGTCTGATTTGATACATATGTTTACCTAAATGTTGATTAAATATAAATCTAACAGATTAAATTAATAGATTTTAGCCAGTTAATTTCCACGAGCCATCCATTGTTTAGGGACAGATGATAGAGCTTACGACAGAAGGCATTTGTCATTTAAGGGATGATCAGTGCCGATTTGAATTGAAAAGCTGCTACTTGAATGTTCTGAACGCCGCTCTTTGCAAATGAGAAAGAGAGAAAACAGCTTTGTTAGCCTTGAGGTTTAGCCGTTCTATCTATTTTGCCAACCTCTGTCATTCACTAACAAATTTTTACTCAAATAGTGCAATGTTCATACTGCAGGCTGTTGTGGTGGAGAGCAGCCCTGTAACAATGGCAAGCTGAGGAGGACAGAACAGAACAGTAAAGAATGGATCAATATTTCATCAGGTTCATCTTAACTGATACTTAACTTGTAAAGCGTAACTAAAATATGCAAATATACCCCAGTAGCTCAAAACAATGAATGAGTAATGAAAGTGTAGCAAATATTTGCAGAAACTGGTCCAAGAGTCAACAAGTGTTTCTTAATGGTGTTGATGGAAACAAAATCCCAGCCAATCAGAACCTGAGAATCATCATCTAGATCTATCATCTATCATTGCTTAAGCTTCAAAAATATTCTTAGCCGATAGCTGGGATCATGTAAACAAATCTACGTATTAACTCATTTGTGATGAAATCTAGAGTCTCAGAACCTCAAGGGTCTTTGTCCTTGACATACACACACACCCTTACACATATAGGGCAATTCATTAGTGTACAAAAGCTGCAGTACTCAACCACTTGCTCATACCAACACACTTGACTATTTGCTGCATATATCAAGCTGCTTTTTCATCACGTAACGCGGAGGACAACAACAATAACTGTCTGCATTGTGTCCTAAAAGCATTTCTGAACCACTTACACCCACCACTCAGACTTCAGCAGAACATAATGTAGCCTCATTTACATTCAAGGTCTTTAGGCTAAGGAGGCTGTAATAGACAGTGACGGTATATATTACTGGTCTGCTGCTTTTCATTATGCAGCTAATGATTCCCTGTCAAGTTCTATTGTAAATGAACGAGGGGCAAAAAAAGAGAGTGGGAGGGCAAAGACAGAAAGACACAGGAAAGAGAGGGGAAGGAAGATACATGCTGAGAAATGCGTGGTTTCAAAATTAGCTGAAATGTTGCGGATTCATCAAACGATCCAAAATAAATCACTTATTTCATATGCATGGCCATCTTTGGAGTATACTGTATATTCAGAGCGTAAAACACAATACAGTAATGAGTTCAAAGCATAAAGCTCATCCATGGTGCCTTTTCTGCAGCATGACTTTAGTGTCAAGCTATCAGGGTGGGTTCGAGACCTCTCCTCCTGGCGGTGCAGTGATTGCCTCACAGCAAGAAGGTTCTGGGTTCAAACCTGCCAACCCCAAAAAGGGCTATCACCCCATGGCCTTGTGAATGGTTGTTTGTCTTACCAGCCCTGTGATGAACTGGCAACCTGTCCAGGGATGTACCACACCTCTTGACCAATGCCAGCTGGGATCAGATCCAGCACCCATGTGACACTGATAAGGATAAGGTCATGGAGAATGAATAAAATAAAAGGAAACATAGTTGTGGCCGTGGGTCACAGTTTAGCGATAAGACTGGAAGCTTATCGCCTCCTGACCGGTATCCATCTTCTCTTATAACTAAATAATAATAATAAAGTCACTTCAGTGTAAAATTGTGCTTGTGGTCACTTGTATTTCCAAAGATAGCGCCTGAGTAGGCTAATCTGTAGTAAGTCTATAATCCCTATCAGTTACTTAGCAACAGCCATGGAGCAAGGCAGTGGAGCAAACATGGCGGTGGGTGAACAATGCAGCGAGGCCTGACTGCCACTATGTACAGCTCTGCTTTGCTCTTAATAGGGAGAGTATATCATTCAGTCTAATTAGAATGCCAATAGCGGGTCTCCCCAAGCGAATACACTTGATACACACACTAACACACACAGATGCATGCATCCGTGCACACACATGCGGCCCTACATTATTCACTGGTAATTACAATGTCAATACACAGCTACCAGGCAGTGTGGCCTCACACTGGCCATCGTTTTAACCCACAGTCACACACACACACACACACACACACACACACACACACACACACACACACACCCAGACACACACTACCCTTTAATTGCCCTTCAGTCAAATGCTTTAGCGCTTATTTTCACACACAAACACACACACAGTCCCACTTGTGCATTGGTCCATTCAGACTCCCCACGGAGTGAATCTGCCACACTTTTACCACCCCCTGTGTTTTTATGCATGTAAACACACACACACACACACACATACACGCCCACACGCAAGGTCAAAGACTTGGCAGCGAGTTCATCAGTGTCGGCTAGCTCTTTTTTTTTTTTTTTTTTTTTAACGTCCCTCCCTCTCGTCTTTCTGTCTGTCTCGTCCTCAGAGACTTGCACGTTGAGAGGCCATTTACTCTGTTACTTAACTACAGTTCTCTCTCTCTTTCTCTGTCTTTTTTGGATGCTTCTCTGCTTCTCTCTGCCTTTACATTGTCGTTTTTCTAATCCTGCTTCCTCTCACTTCCTGCATTTCTCTGTCTTCTTTCTCCCTTTTTTCCTCTGAGCAGTCTGTTCTGGTGATTACTTTTCTGTTTGTAACTCATCACAGCGTCAACAAGACATGACAATAATATGAGCGACGAAGACAAATGGGCCTAAAAAGACAGGAGCACACACGTACAGCTCATCATCTCCCTTCATCTGTCCTTCGATTGGTCGGATTTGAACTATACTAACAGGAGACACACTGTGCCACCACTGAGCTAAGTGAATTTTCTTTTTTAGTGTTTTCATCTTCAGACTGTAGCGTGATGAGAGGCTTGTCCAACTGCATCTATTTTTCTTCTAGTTTCTTTTGCTCCTAAAATTGCTGCTACTGGACATAAAGACTATTAGGACTGAATGATCAGGTAATAATAAGAACAGTATTATTGTTTTACTGTTGTAGGATCACAAAGGTTCACAAAGGAAGCTAAACAGCTGATGAATTAGACGCCCCACAGTTGCTGCATTGTATGCTCATGTCTTTTAGCATTAAGCTTCTAATATTAGATTTTTCATTTCAGCCAGATCACTTCAAAACTTTTTCTTACTTACTTGTTCAAACTTAATTTATTCTTACTTTTGACTTGAAAAGATGAGTTGAATGAATGCACTGCTGAGAGTTCACTAAACTCATCCAATTAAGAGAAACATGATTTGCATATTGGTAGACTTCCCAGCATGCATGGTTTGATAGTTAAAAGTCTCCAGCGACCCCTCTGCTTTATAGTTAGAAAACACACGGCAGAAAAGTTAAATTTGTTTTTGAAACATGTTGAATGGAGTCATGGTTACTTCCACTCATGAAAACCATGATGAAGCCTGCACTGAATTCAGTCCAGCTAAACTGTAGTTTGGTTAATGTTTAAGGCAGCAGGAGAATCAGTTTAAAATGTTAAATGGCACACTGATGTGTAGTTAGGTGAACGGTTTATCTGTTATTCCCACTGCACCCTGTATGCCAGTTCCTGCTCTCTCAACTTTGTGCACTGGGAGCGATCGCCATAACACTTTGCAGCACCAAGTCACACGTCACCAACTGTTTCAGTGATTTTGGTGAAACTGGATCATATTATATGTAGAAAATGTTTCCAGCTTGTTCTCCGTTGTCATCCAACTCCCCCGCCTCTACTCTGTGATTTGACACAAATCAGCTGCTGTTAGGTGATGTCAGCTCAGTTTGTTAGCCGGGCTTCCAGACATTTTGGACCGCCGGGAGGAAGAAAAAGGTTTTCAGGCTTGGGGAGCTGGGAAGCCTACAAAGTTTGTGTCATGCCAGAACCGGAGCTAGGCCAGTGAAACTTGGGGGCACTAAATTACGAAGAAATCACTTTCTACACAATGTTTCTACAATGCCACTCTGTAAATTCAAAGTTTGACGCTCATGCTCAACCCAGATTGAATTTTGAAGAAAATAACATAGATTTAAGAACAAGCTGAGACAAGATGACTCTCACACACTACGGTGGTGTCATTTCCTATTTTAGGGTGAAAACAGAGAAAAACAAGGGTTAACTAAAATTTTGAACCTGTTAAGATGAAAAAAAAAATAAAGCTGATAATTACAGGATTTATTTTTCAGAGAAGAAAACTGAGCTGAGGTGAGGCTGCACTGGGAATTATGTTTTATCTTAAAATGTTAACTGTCCCTCCCAAACAAGAGGGAAGCATTAATCAAGCACATTCTGTGCACGGCTAATGAGTCCTAACATTAGATGAAGGGCGTGTGGATGCTTTAAATATAGCTTTTTTTCCCCCACTTGTTAATTTCATATGCTGAAGCCACTAAGCAGTCGGACCTGACAACACTCTGAATATTATATGAATGTGAGCAGCCAATTGGCAGCTCTGAGACCCCCGCAGCTCCATACAAGCCAGCTGGAAAATCTAGTTTTCTATTCAATTATCTGCTGCTTTGTACTCCTCGCTCCTCTCCTCTTCTCCCCATTGTCCTCTCCTCCCTCTTTTCCCACCATCATATGTGCGTCACTTTTTTTCTCTTTCATTCTGTTCCTTCATGCCCCTTACTCTTCTTTATCCCCCCCCCCCCCCCTCGTGTCCTCTACTCCTCCTCTTGATCATTTCATTTTGAATCGTCTTCTCTAATAACTTCTCTCCTTCTCTTCTCATTTCCTTCTCCCCCCTCTTCCTCCTCCTCCTCCTCCCCTCTCCTGTCCTCCTGTCCCTGCTCTCCCCTCCTCTGATCTGCTCTCCTGGCTCGGGCCCAGTTAAATTACCAGTTCTACAGAGTGATGGTGACACAGTGCAGAACTTAATTACACACTGGCTGACAGCGAGGACTACGTGTTAGATTTTCTCTTTCTCTCTCCCGCTCTTCTTCCTCTCCCTTTTCTGCTCTCCCCCCACTCTCTCATCTCTATCCTTCCCTCTCTCCCTCTTCTATTTCCTTTTCATTTCCTTGTGTTTTTTTCTCTCTTTCCAAATGACTTTCTCTTTGTCTCCCTCCCCCTTATTAATAGCCGGTTAAGACGCCGCGCTCCATGCTGTTTCTATGTGCTTATTACTGGTTGGTGGAGTTGGGGGTGGGTTAGATGGCTGCAGGTGGAATGGGGTGGGGGTTATAGTGAAATGTCCACAGTAAGTATATGGTAGATGAGGCTTTAAAGAGACAGTAAGTGAAACTTGATTTAGAAGCTGTCTGTGGTGAAAGTGAACACATTGTGTCCATTAATTCTGGGTTCATTGAGGTTATTGTCTCAGGGTTGTAGTTGACAAATAAAGCGTCACATTTACAACAAGCTCTGTTCTCGGACAATTAAACCCGGCAAACAGTTCAGAAACAAGAGCAGAGGGGCTACAGTAGCAGAAATATGAAGTTGGTAGCCTCTAAAACATAAAAGGTTTCTGTTTCACAGCTGATTATCAAGTTGTTTGAATGTCAGAACAATTAGCAGCTCGATGCTGACAGCACGTCTTCCTAGGCAAAAAGGCCAAAGGGGACGTTGACGGAGGAAGCTAAGAAAAGAAAAGGAGAGAGTGAGCGAGCAAGAAGCCGTCGGACAAGAGGAAATCTGGGACTGATTTTTAGTCGTTGGTGAGCTTATCACTAATAAGTAACATTAGCTGACTGCTATGTCTTGTGTTGTTACACTTGCCTGATGATGAGTCTCTCAGACTGACACAGGGATGCACACAGATATTAGACTACTGCTTAGTTGTACAATATTTTTATCTAGTCTAGTCTTTTTTTTTAAATCTAGTGTCTAGTTCAGATTTTGCTTATTGACAATCGAGCATCACGAAACTAAACATCTGTGTCTTCTATCTTCTGTGATATTTCGGTATTTCATTCACGTGTGTATACAAGAGTGTGTTTGAATGTGTATGCAGTGTGTGTGTGTGTGTGTGTGTGTGTGTTGGTCTTTGGCGTTTCATTTTTGTAGGGCAGCGTCTGTTTCCTCATGTAGCATGCGTGCATTTCTTTCTGCACCATGCATGCGTTCTTTCTTTGCGTGAGCCAGGTGTTCTAACATTGATTTGCTTTAAGGCTTACTGTATTTGTCCACTCTAAATGTAATCTGTTTATTTATTAGTGCCACCACTGCAAATGTGTGTGTTTGTGTGCATGTGTGTGTTGGGGAGGGGGGTTAATGTACATGCTTGCATGTGAATGAATGAAGTGTGTGTGAGTCCGGCCGTGATGTTGTGTTTTCATAATTCATGGCGCTATAATTAATTCATGCTTTTCACTGCAAAGGAGATTGAGATAAAGACAGAAGGGACAAACTAGAAGTGTGTGTGCATGTGTGTGTGTGTAGAGAGAGAGAAACAGAAGATTTAATGAAGTTGAAGTTCCAATATTCAACGGCATAGTTTAAAACCACGAGAGAAAGTTAAAGAAAAAAAACATACTGGAAGCAACTTTTACGACAGGAATTAATTTGACCATATCCTTGTGTGTGTGTGTGTGTGTGTGTGTGTGTGTGTGTGCACTCCTATCTGCTGGTGTGATACTACTGCTGCAGTGTATTTGTGCATGTCTGCATCTTTCTGCACATTCTGGCCGTGTGCGTGTGTTCAGGGGGTAATTAATAGAAGGCCGCATATAGTCTCTTTCCCCTGGGTGCCCTGTCCAAATTCATTACTGTCAAGCGCACACACACTTACACAATCTCTCTCTCACACACACGCACGCACACATGCAAGTGCATTACTCAGATATACTTTATCACCACTTTACATGTGGCATGCACACACACACGCAGAAACTCACAGGAGGTGATAATCAATCAGTTGTTAGTACAGAGACTGTACATACAGTCATGACAGCACACACACGCACAAACCCACCATGTCTAACATCATTATAAGTCCCTTTCATGTGTAAACGACACAACAAATATTGATTTCCACCACATGAATTTTTGCATCGTAAAATGTTTTTTAAAAGAAAAGGTGGCTCGTGTCAAACTGCAGAATTTATGAATATTCATACTGTATGTCGAGTTGAACCAAAGGCACAGACTGTCTCTAACATCACAGAAAAGTCTGTTCTCAGTAAATGAGCTCTGGAGTTTTCAAGTTTCCATGCTTAGATCATTTACATATTCAAGAGTAGCCATGCGAGATATACTGTATATATACTTAATCAATTAAATTCTGGCAGACAAGATGTGAAATATGAACACTAAAGAACACAGTAAAATTCAGATAATCTAAACTGAGAAATGTGCAACTTTAAACCTACCATAATGTCGGGCTGTGGACAGCTATTTTGTGTCCTTGAGTTTAGCAATATGGACTTGACCGTGTTTGGTCAGTAACGTGAAGCTGGTTGGTGAGGCACCATCAGTTGGGCTGGGTTTTTTTTTTTAAATTTTAATAATGGAAGTTGCGAATGAGAACAAACTCATGAGGGAACTTTACAGGTGTAATAAATCACGTGAGAAGTAGCGTCATTCCTACGTACGTTTTGCTTTTAATGTAAATTTGTCAGCCAGAGTTTTTCTTCGATGCGTGCGAGGAGAGGCCGAGGCGTGCGAGAGCACTTCACCTCTTACACTCTGGACCTTCCTGCTTTGGAAATGTTGAGATTTTTTACAGTGTGTTCATGTTTGCACGCCCGTGTTTGTTCTTGTTGGTATTTGTACAACAGTCATATTGATATTTGCGTGCACTACAGGTGCATGGACATTCAAGGTTGTGTGTGTGTGTGTGTGTGTGTGTGTGTGTGTGTACTAAGAGTGGAATCCTTAAACAGAGTCAAAGCGGTGTCAGCCTTTATCAATATTTGACTGCAGAACCAGAGAATGAATGAATCTTTAATATGACCTTGGAGTACAACAAAGACACGGAGACTTTGGGGACACGAGAGAGAGAGAGAGAGAGACAGAGAGAGAGAGAGAGAGAGAGAGAGAGAGAGAGAGAGAGAGAGAGAGAGGGATGAGGGGGTAACAGAAAGGGATGTGAAGAGAAGGAGGAGAAGACGAGGGGAGAAATGAGGGAGGCGGACAGAAACAATGAGGTATTTTTCAAATCAACTTACTTCAGAAGTTTCTCAAGTTCGTTGAGACATTCAGGGATCATAAAGTTGAAGGTTCAACTTCCAGCTCAGATTTTGTCAACTTGACGGGGATAAGTCAGTCAGCTCAAACGGAGACATCTTTATTTAAACAGGTGAAAAGTTTGAGGACACTCAATACAGACCATCTTATCTTTTCATTTTACATCCCTCTTTTAGACACACAGTCACCCTCATTGACATTTTTGCCTGGTACAGACCAAGAGCCCCTTTCCAAAGCCGATTAAGGAGAGAGAGTGAGTGAGTGAGTGAAAGAGGAAAAAGAGAGACAAAGAGGACAGAGGAAGGACACTGCAGAAACAATAGAGACAAAGACCGGCGATAGAAGTAGAGTAGAAGAAGAAGAGAGATGGATACAGTAAAAATAGATGATGAAGTGCTGGCTGAGTATAACTAACAATAAAGTAAAAGAGAAAAGTCTTCTTTGTTCCTTTCACATTGTAGATGCACAACAGCTCCTGCTGTGGAGGAAGACTTCTCCATTCAGTTCCATCAAATTAGTAACCTGAGCTTTGAAGTGTCAAATCCTTGATTTCCTTCAGAGTAAAACATGCAGTGTTCAGGATTTATTAAGTGCACAGTGTTCTAGGAATAATTTCACTATGGGAGAAGCATTTTTTTCATCTTCTTCTTTCTTCAGGTGTTACAGGAGAAGATTGACACCATTTATATCTGTGGGTTGAATATGAAGCCAGAGGCAGCGGTCTTAGCTTAGCATGGGCACTGGAATACTAGCCTAGCTTTGTTCATAAAGTTCATAAATGAACCTATCGTAGACGGTTTGTTTGTTTCTCACACTGCTAAAAATGACAAGTTTGTGTTTGCAAGGTGAAACTTTCTTGGCTGGGTGCGGGCACTTCCTGTGGTCTGCCAGCTGACCTCAAAGTGTTGACAAGTGTCCAAAATCACTCCATATTTCTCATACATGGACATGAACTATGATTACCCTCCGCCATTTTATTTGAGTGTGGAAATGCATCCACAATATAGCAATACCAGCAGCATTCATACCATGTTTGCTACTAACCACCCCAAAATACACAGTACACACTGTGTCACATGTTACACAGGGAGCAGTGAATGATTGAATAGAGTTGTGATTTAGATTTTTCATTTTTATGAATGCAACAGTAGCGTATGCTACTTTGTTATGTCCTGAGTGGATGGTGCAAGTCTTGTACAGCTGAAAATAAGTTGGGATCTGGAGAAATACATCATCAGCTGGTTGTAGAGGGGGTTGCATCATTCTCAACCAATCAAATCTACTCTCTTTCCACAGCACCATGCCACAGGGCACACAGACAGAGGAGTCTGGAGACGCTCTGCCACAAAAGCTGCTCCGGAGAGAAAACTGATGTCCTTGTTCAGGAGGAGCAGAAACACGACGAGGGAAAATAGCGCCTTCAGTTCTTTTAGCTTGGGAGGAGATAACACATTTGGTTATCTTGTTGCTCTGGTCTCAGATGATCTGTTGCCCAGTGCAGAGAACGATGCAGCAATATTAGAAGCACCAGTGATGAAATGCACCATCATCAAAGATGGAGCTTTCCTTATTTTCCGGGAACAAATGTCCGAATGATGCAATTTCAATTTCAAAGCTGGACTTTGCTAATGTTGCTACAGTTGAAGCTACGTGTAGTGGTTCAGTTACAGCAAGCTGAGGCGCGCACACACACACACACACACACACACACACACACACACACACACACACGCGCGCGCACACACACAGCCTGTTATCTTTAGTTTAAGAGGAGCAGCAAAAGGGCAACAGTGAGAGAGAGAGAGAGAGAGAGAGAGAGAGAGAGAGAGAAGAGAGAGAGAGAAAGAGAGAGAGAGAGAGAGAGACAGTGTATTGTAATTGGAGAGTGAGTTGAAAACACTCAAACACACACACACACACACACACACACACAGCTGAATGTAGAGTGGAAAAAAGTCAAGTGGATGTCTTTATATGACAAAGCCACTTGTGTTAATTAGCAATGCTGGTTAGCTGACGAGAGCTGTAAACACAGAAAATATTTTCACGCTGAATGTCATGATGGGCACACACACACACACACAAACACATGTTTGCATGCAGTGAAATCATTTCATTCCACATCTCTGTTATGTCATGTCTGCACGTAACATGTCTGAATGTTTTTCACGTCTACTCACAGCAGACTGACTGCAGGTTGCTCACAGCCGGCCCACTCACAGTCAGTGAGCCGGGGAGCAGAGATATACAGTAACACCGGCTCTTCCCACTATTACTTTTTTCTTTGTTTTCATAAAATCTTTCTTAGAAACATGCTTAGTGTCACTGACCATGTGTACCACACTGCAGACGATGGCACTATTTACAGCTGTCTCTGATGAAAGAATGACTAATATTAGTTTAATCTGTGCGTAACTTCAGCTGCCGTCATCTCCGGGGACAGAGCCCGCAGAGGCCGCATCCACAGACCATTTAGAAAGAAACTCAATTCCCCAAAGAGGCTTGAAAAATCTGTTTTTTTAAAGCCGTAATGTTTTCAGTCTTTGTGCATCTGGAGTGAGCGAGGGAGTATGCGATCCAAGAGAAACCACACTGTAAGACTGCTCTAAGCTACTAATATCCTGTAATATGTGAAAAAGTTAGACCATATACATTATGTTAACATTCTGGCAACAACAGTTCTGTTCTTTGTTCTTGTTTTTTACAGTGCAATCCTCAAGCGTACTGTTGATTATGCAGCTCACCACATCTTAACCATTTTGACACCATCGATGTGGCTAGAAAAGCATCTGGTAGACAGCGGTATAAAAAATGTACACATGAAGCACCCGGTCCTCTCTGCTAGATCACAGTGAAAATAAATGGCTACTGTCCATTTTTGCTGCTCATTAGTTTGGAGCGAGCAGACAGCCAGGCTGAGGTTCTTTTCTTTTATTGAAGATGAAATATATCAAATCTAAGTCTAGACTTTTTATAATGGTTTCTACTGGTCTTTGCAAAATGAATGAGCAACTGAAAAGATCGACACGCTGAGATCTCTGAAAACACCAAACTGAAATGAAAAAATATATATATATATTTCTTTTAAAAGCACACCGTAATCTAATATATTTTTCTTATTTTTTGCAACTCTGCTGTGAAGTTGCATCACTTTACCTGCAACATTCAGCATCCCAGGCAAAACAAAACCGTCTCTCTCCAGCTGTTCCACAATAAGGGCTTATAAATGTTGAATATCTCTCATCCGCTGCTCCACTTCTCTTGTTCTCTGTCACTGTTTTCGTTCTTCGCGATGGTGAATAAGTCATTTGCCTTTTTGCCCGCAGAAGCAACAGCAAGAGAAGACAAAGAAATTCACAGTGCTCCTCAAACGAACACCGCAAAGCTATTTTATGTTTTGCTTCTTTCTCTTGTATATTATATTGTTTTTGAAACATTTAGCTTAATCTTGCTGTACATGTTTTCTGCTTCAAAGAGGAGTCATTCGTCCAAAGTCCATCACAGTCGAGCATCACCTCACTGGTTTATTGTGTGAAATGTGTTGGTGAGGACAATGTGAGAACACAAATAGGTCAAATCTCCTCGACTCCAGCTCAAAAGTTAGAATCTTATTGTTCATGTATCTTATTCATCATGTATGTAGAACAGATAGAAGAAGGATAGCGCTGGATAAATAACATTTTAAGTTTTGTTTCAGATATGGAGGACAAACTCTGTGACCTGAACCGAGTTGGACTGATGCGCACACGTCAGCGTCAGACAGCTGTTAACCTGGATTATAATAATCTCAATGCTCTGATTAGGCCCTGTGGAAACATCTACAACAGCATTGCTATTGATAGTTTACCAACCGAGGCGCACACACAGGAGTAGTAGAAGTAGCATCCATAAAAAGAATGTGCATATCCGCTATAGCTCACAATCCACATAAATCCATTTAAAATATGAAATAGTTTCACTGATGACTGTGTAAACATAGATTTTTTTTTCTGGTGCTTAATGTGTCTCATTACGGTTTATTTCGCGAGCCACAAAGAGTTTCCTCTTCCTCCTGAAAAAATGCGGTGATGTGTGTGTTCTGTCCACACACAGATACACACGCACAGTTTATATACTGCACAGTGCAATTACGTCTCACTCCACAGTGAAGTATGACACACACTCACACACACACACACCCTGTTATCTTTGCTGTGTTTTGCATGCTAGGAGTTCATTTGCGATTAGATCAAAGTGAGATCTAATCGCTGCGTGATCTGAGGTCTTAGCTGCGTCAGAAAACACACACACACACACACACACACACACACACATAAATGCAAGGGCATTCACAGGCACTCAATCACGCTGACACACAAGTAATGTATGAACACACACACAGCGAACCATCTGTATCAGCACATCATGTGAAGCTCTTAAAAGACTGTGTGTGTGTGCAGGTGGGACAGAAGGGGAAAAAGGACTGACATGAACCAGGATGTAGAAAATAATGAAATATATAAAGGAAATGTGTTGGAAGGAAAAGCAACACCACAGAACGCAGTGCTGTTATGCATTTTAGCACAATCTGAGTTTTTCACACTTGTTTATTTTCATACTTTCACTTAATGACTAAATATTGAGGAGGACATGACAGTACGAACATCCAGAGAGCGACCTCTCGCTGCGTGTTTGCGTTGTTTGTCTCTCCCTCTCTTGCTGTATCAGCCCAGCAGGGATCGAGATAAGAGTCTGCCTTATCTTTCTGCTCGCCATCTCAGCTAATCTATTGGTTTTGTCTGGAGCGGTGAAGCTGTTAAGATCAGGCCATGACTAAGACGACCAGGAAAGATGAGGAGAAGGATGGAGAGACGACGAGAGCGAGGAGGAAGTATTTACCGAATTTGAAATCTCAGTAATTAAGACATGATTACGTAAAATATGTGTCCGTGTTTGTGTAAATGTGGTGATGTTGGTGACTCTGCGGCCGTGTGTGTGTGTGTGTGTGTGGATGCGGGGTTGTATGTGCAGCAAGGACAGCGTGTGATTCTGCACAAATGTGTCAAAAGTGTGTGTGTGTGTGCGTGTGTTCACAAATGTGCCTGTATGACTTCCAGGCATTATTTTCAGCATCGTCATGCTGGCGTAGCAACTGTCGAGCTCATCAACACTTTTAGCGGAATGGGCTAATCTAAGAAACAGCTCTGCGCTTGTGTAAATGTAGTTACTTCAACACCATTAGCTTCACTGTGGTTTCTGCAGGACAATACAATGCGTCTACAGTCAAGAAGAAAATACTTTATGGGAGCAGATGTATTTGGAGACGCACATTCAGGGTAAAAAGGTAACTTGCTTATATTAGCGGAGATGCATGAACACAGATGTTCCCGCTCAGGCCCATTTAAACACCTGCGAGAGATTTTAAAGTCATTTTACATCCTAACACCCAATGAGAACAGTGTTTGCTCCTCCGGTATATTTGGAAAATATGTGATAAGTAACGCTGTAGCTGTTCAGAGGGGACCATGTTTCTCTACTGTACATACCGTACATAAAAATAAAGCAAACACCACTGACCTTGTTCTACTTCGACCATGACTGTTTATAAATCAGTCATGGGTTCCTCTTTAATTTAATCCTGAATATGTTAGAATAGCCTCATTGTGATGCTGTGTATGGATCAATATTGGATTGATTCAAGAGTCAAAGGTTTTATTTGTCACATGCAACATGCAGGGCGAGGTTAGAAAAATAAACCCAAAAGATATTTAAAAGCTTCAAAAATTGAAAGCATACTAAGTATGAACCAAGCAGGCAGTGCAGTTGTAGTACGAGAGAGAATGTGCTGGACGGAGAATAGATTCAGGTTACATTAAAAATGCTACAGTTTGCCATGTGTTCCCCAAAAATAATAAGGTATAAAAAAAGTATCTAGTCATACAAATGAATATTTTCTTTGGTATTTCTGTCATGCAAAGATATGCAGTGTTTAACAACACAATATGATAAACAGTATGTTAGGTAGGGCCCATCATAACGCCGCTGCTCCAGTGTGTAGACGGACTGTGCAGAGAATATAAAAAACATGTACGTCTCGTGTCATGCGTGTATAGTGAAATAATAAAAACAAAATAATCATGGAAGCATTAGATATGTTCTAATTCTTAAATCAGTCAGGACATGACCTGAAAATACTCCCCGCCTCTACGTTTTAATCAGGTTTTATGTAGAATAAGACTCAATAAAGTCAACACTGCAGCTCATACAGCCCTCATTCCAAAACAGTCTTGTATAGTTATTACTGAGTCACATATTCATATAAAATGGCCCTGCATATAGAGTAGTCATCTTAATAAAGTAAATATTTCATATACATTAGATTTTGCTAATATATACATGCAAGATATTTTCGACTTTTGCATGAGTGCAACATGAGACGAATGTGAAAAGCTGGAAGTAGCTTTTTGGTTTGACTCTTGAATTCTAAGTGGGAGCCGAATACACTCGGGTCACAACCTCTTCAAACAAAACTTTACTAAATGTGTTTGAAACTTTTCAAGCTGAAGGTTTTTTTCCAGAACTTCTCCCACAAGCTTGATAGGTTTTCACACAATAGCTTTTCAGATAAACAAGAATCGACTGAACTGAACACGAAAGTTGAAATATTTCATCCAGATGACGATGATGATGGATAAATAACTCGCTGAGGGTTCAGGGTGAAACACGGGAAACAAACATGATAACTGTAGCTACTCTGCAGTATATTACCTGCACACGTTACATTGCTTCCCATTGCATTGCATCCTGCAAGCTGCTGTGTGATTGGCTTCCATCTGGAGCCACGATGGATGGTTGTCAACATGTCTGCACACCCCTAGCTGACAGACAAGACGTCCATTAAACTGTCATGCACTTTGCCTTGCAATGTCCTTTGCACACTTGTGCATCAGGATGTTTTATTGTGAGAAACCCCCATGTTAGCAAACATTAACCCTGCTGAAGTGTCCTTGAGCCAGGCTATAAACCCGGCTTCAGGGTTGATGATACATACAGCAGGCTGACCTCTGTGTGAAGCCAGGCGAGGATTTCCCTGCAGGGATCAAATATAGCATCACTTTTTTTCCCTGTAGTTACCCTTATTTATTATTCATGTCTTGTATATATTAAAAAAAAACACCTTAAAGTGTCTCCTCACCTACTGCCACCTTTCTCTCTGTTGCATCTCATCACAATTTGTCCCCATTTTTGCTGCAGCAGATGCTGCATCAAAGCACAGCGGGGAGGACTGACAATAGGAAATGGTAGTTCCTATCCATATGGTGTCCAGTTACACACACGCGAGCAGCGAGGGAGAGAAAAGATCTAACAGCCTATCTTTGGCCGACTGTAGCCACCACCCACATAAATGTCCGCTTGGCTCTGCTCTGATCACATAATTGCTCTGTGTGCACCTCTCCCACACACACACACACACACACACAAGAAGAGCACACATCCAGAGAGCATACACTGAAGCACACTTGGGGAATTCACACGCATACCCTTAAAACCTGGATATATACAGCACCCACACACACACACACACACACAGTCACTGTTCAATATGGCGTGAAGCAGACCGTCGGTGAGCGTGCGTGCACATATAAAAACGGCGAATACCAAACAAAAACTCCCACCAGCTCACCCACGCACTCAGCACGTCGAGTGTGAGAGAGACAGACACGCAGAAAGAAAAAAGGTGAGCGAGGCTGAGCAAAGAGTGCAGCGAACGCTGAAACCAGCCTCGCTGCTCGCTGAGCTTTAACAAAGTAACAAATCCCTGCTTTGTTTATTTTTTTTTTAAAATCGCATTTCGTTTATTAGTCTGACTAAAAAAAACATAATGGATCAGTTTTATAATTCATATCATTGTAACCTGCAAGGTCTTCCACATAATACTTATGAGGGCGACTTTATGTGGGTGTCGGGGTGGCCTGGAAGACATTTTGGCAAGTTCCTGCTCAGCTGTCCACATCAATAAATCCCTGGCTGCTGCAGGGCTGCTGTTCTTCACATGACCATGACCTATGACCTCTTTTTACAGGAAGTCAAAAGAGGACAGAAATTCCCTACAAGCAGAAATCTTATTATTTATATTACATAACGTCTGAATATCACCAGTACCTTAAATTGACACAAATGAGCTCTGACATGATCCTTTAGCCGTTTGGCATCTAAACAGGAGGTGCGTTTATTCACTTTCTTTCCCAGATGAGATGAGAACATTGATTCTGCTCTCATGTCTGCACCGTCAATATGTGGATGAGCCAGCAGCTAGTTAGCTTAGCTTAGCACAAAGACTGGAAATAGACAAACAGTTAGACTGCAAAACAAAATCCGCCCACCAGCACCTCTAAAGCTTCACACATTATGTGTTGGACTGTGTCTTAGTCGGGAACAGTAACTTTCTGGTGTCTCCACTGGTGGCTTGAGGCAGGAAGAAGGTGGACGGGTCCAGTCTAAACTAAGCTAACCAGCTTCTGGCTGTAGCTTCATATTTACCATGACGACATGATCTTCTCGTCTACATCTTGCAAAATGACACTAAACACCCAACAACCTCAGGACTGCATGGGTGTGGTTTGACTGATGCTAAATCCTGATTGGTGCATTGATGTGTGACATTTGACCAAACCGGTAAGAAGAGCACACAGTGCTAAAAACACACACACACAGAACTCTGAGGTGTGAAATCAGCATTGGTGTATGATCCCATCACTCATAAGCTGATTGAGAAGATGAGATCTGAGGCTCTTAAAGCTCAACTGAAACTTTTTTTTAGCCCAGTGAAGCCCTTTAATGTAATTCTTAGATGCTGTGTGAGTAATTACAAAGCATCTCTAAAGGATTATTATGACTGGCCTCAAATTCCCTCGATTAAACCGCCACGACCTACACTTTCACTTACAAGCAAGCAGAATTGTGAGACAGGATTACATTACGGGGAATCAATTCTAACTGGATTGTTGTAATTAGATGACCTGAGCTTGCTAAAAAGTCAGTAAGTCGTTTTCTGTATTTTTTTTTTTATCTTTTAGCACTTTCAGGCAACAAAATTACAAATGGTAACATCTGTGATCACAGAACCAGCACTTGTAAAACTGCAAATCAAGTATTCTGTGTATCGTGACTGATGATAATTAAGCATAAAGGAGGCTTGATGCATCCATGTAAGCAAAGCTAAGCAGAGAATGCGTAGCTCGCCTCTTTGTCACACACAGTAAACTCAATACACAGTATCATACAAAGCATTACCGAGACCGCATGCCAAACATCGATAGTCCAATCAAAGTCTCTCTGTCAAGCTGATCAGCGAGACACAACAAATCGATCCTGAATAAAAGACCATCAGCAGATCTGTCATCAGCTGGCCGCTGATTCACAAATGAGCACAGCGGCAGCAACAATGACAGCGGCAGTCAAGCGGGCTGATCATTACACAGCGTCAGCAGAAAGAGGAGCGGCAAGGAAACAGAAAGGCTCTGAGCCCCCAAACAGAGTTTGGAGAGAGGTGTTATCTAAGAAAAGTGAAAGAAATGGCAAACATATCCATAGTATCACGTTAAGAGATATCAATGCATCAGGAAGGACAGGAGTGGAGAGAATTGTTTGGAAAGAAGAGAGGGAGATTTGACAGCAAGGGGACGAGGAAGAGCGAGCGGGAGCAGATGAGAAAAGACAAGAGGAGGCATTATCTTTCTATTTGAGAGAAGATGAGAACGTGTTTGCGACAAAGAAAGGATGGAAGTGAAGCAAAAAGAGCTAACAAAAACAAACAGTAACAGACAGACAATGTAGACAAAGAGAGGCTCATTTTCAGCTTCAACTGCGCCTCAACTACCTGAGTTCCTCTTGGAGATGTACTTGACGCCGTCACAGGCTCCTGAGGCGAGGAGGAGGAGGAGGAAGAAGAGGAGGGATAAAGTCTTCATCTCTCTTTTCTTCCACTGGCACCTACAGAAAACAGAACGCAGTGGCAGTCACAACATAGCACGTGTCATCCCGTTTCTCATTTAACGCAACAAGGTGGGACTTTTCTACCGTAAAATAACAGACTTGAAAACGCTTTGATGCTACACTGACTTTTAATCAGGTGAACAGAGTCTCTGTCATTCCCACTCATGTAACTTTGTGCTCCGGGTATGATCACCCACAAGGAGCATGTAATGCTTTACGGCACTGAGTCACACACCGCTGACTCTTTCACTGATTTTGGTGAAAGTGGATCAGAGTCAATGGAGAAATTTGCTCCCATGTCGTCTGGCTGATCCGCATCAACTTTCTGTGATTCACAGAGTTTCCTGATGGACAGTAAAGTATACTGCTGCCACCTGTAGCTGCTGTTAGCTATTGTTAGCTCTGTTTGTTAGCCAGGCTGCCCAGACTGAGCTTAGAACACTGGGGGAGTGTTAGTTTTCACGTGTTTTGGGCCACCAGGCACAAGAGGAGGTTTTCGGGCCTGAGGGGTGAGGGAATGCTGATGGGGAGCAGCCTCTATGCACAAAATGGCGCAGAGCACGTTGACAGAGGAAGCTAAGAATAGAAAAAAAAGAGTGACTGAGCAAGAAGCTATCGGACAGAGTAAATTCTATGTTTAAACCAATTGTTAAGGAGCCGTTTCCAGACTATATTTAGAAAAATACAAAGTTGAAGTCTTAATTTTGTGACCCTCGCATGGTTGTTGAAGTTCTGGAGAATCTCCAGCTCCCGTTAATTGGAGACGGCGTGCAAACAGATGTCTCTAATGTGAAATCAGACATTTTTGTACTGGTCCTCGAGCACCCACAGGGAAAATCACATTGTGAGGTGACCATGTGGAGAATTGGCATAGCAGGAGTGTTAACTGTGAGCTCAACCTGAATCTACTCCTAAACTAAACTTTTTTTTTTTTTTAGGTGTCTAGACATTCCCCTTTAGGTTTTTACCACTCACTGGTTTCACACAATAAGGCACGTCAGATTGTCTGTCTTCTGACCTCATTTGATTTATGAAGGGCACAATAACCATCACACAGAACCCCATCTTTTAATGACTGGATATGTCTTTTTAATGAAAGAAAGTCGCCCGATGGCACCAAAACATCCACGACAACTACTGAGCTGAGTTAGGCTGTGTTTGTTCTTGTTCTTCATCTCTCAGTGACTGCCACATGCAATATGTTGTTTTGTTTTGTTTTTTTCTAAATTATTACCAGGCATGTGGGTTTTCCTGATGATTTTCTCTGATATTCTCAAAGTGTCTTATTTGTGTTGATTTGTTGCTGCTGGAAGGCTTGGACAGCACTCAGACAGCTTTTCCAGCATGGACTAAATGCTCAAGTTCAAAAGTAGATTTCAGCCAACAGCAGCACTTAATCATGGCGTCTTCATGAGTGTGACTCTGCCAAAGTGTTCATTATGATTATGGGAGTATATTGTTTTCATAGCTTGCTGACAAAACAATACAGTGCCGTATGGTGTGATGACGATACAGTGTGTATCCCATACTGCACTGACTAACCATAACAAAAAAAATGTGACCTTATTGGCCCACTGTATTTTGAGTTTGTATTTTGGTGCAATCTGCACATCTGCAGTAAATAGTTTGAGGTGAGGAATTCATGTTAACACTACAAGGAATCAATTGGCGCTTTTATTTTGAAACTACCGGTATGCGCATGCTAAAATTACGTAGAGTTAAAGGAAAAGATGACGATGATGAAATGAATGAAACACCCCGCTGTGTGTCTTCATGGAGCAATAATGAGTCGAACATTTGCTCAGTGAGTTTTGATTTCTCAAACACGTGTTTAAATGTTTGGATCTCTCAGTCTGTACAGGCTATAAATGAAAAGACACGAGGGTAGCCCCAAACATATTGTTGCTGTGTGTGGGCTGCAGAAAGTGGAAAAAACAAAACGCTTTATTACAACTATGGCAGCAGGAACAGCAGAAAAAAAAAAACATTAATATTGATCTGAAACACAGGTTTGCTGGGTTTTGAAACAATCTATTTTTTCAACTGATTAAAATCAAAATACAGAAAGTAGATTAGATTTGACCATAGGCCATGAATACAAAGGCAGCAGGAGCTTTGGGACACACTCACTCACTCTTTGAGGCCGCCATGTGAAATCACATTGATAGAATACAATCAGATTTTCTCATGCTTTCTGTGTACAAACTGTGGCGTATGCACACACACACACACACACACACACACACAGTCAGAGTAAACCAGGGAAAGATCGAAGAGGAAGATTAGCCATGCCAGCAGTCATTTCATTGTATTTTTCATACATATGACAATAAAGGGAACTCAAACTTCAGCTTCACTGCTGATTGAAATCACATTTGATTCACATGAACAGTGGGAGAACTGATGACAGAACCGGGCATGGTGTCCTTGAAGATGGGTAAAAACAGTCCAATCCAATGATGTGGATCTAACACTGGGAAGACTGAATGGATGTGGATGTGGTGAACAAAGATGAAAACATGCAATATGATGAAGACTGCTGTATGATATTGCCACTACTAGAGATCACTCATCTCTGCTGCTTTTGAGGCATCCTGCCTGTCATCATGTGAGACTGAAAGTAGATTTCAACATGTCGGCATTCACTATGACCGCAACACTTGTATAATAAATTAAAAATAATAATCAGAAGAGCAAGATGACGACACAGAAGAAGAAATAATCATAATAATGATGTGTCTTTAAAGGTGAGTGCCAGTAAACCAGTACTGTCTCACTGTGCGTCCATACTTACACCTGATACGCTACTTTAGATTTTGGTAGCCAAATGTTGTGTGCTGATGTTGCACAATAGTCATACTCAAATTAAGACATGTGCAGTACGACCCCTTAAAGCAGCTAAATGGAGCTTCACCTGTGCTGCTCCTACTGTGTGATCAGGTCAATGGACCTTCATCATGAAGAACATTTTGACATTTCACAGCCGGGAAAACAGCTAATAGCACAAACTAAGAGCTCTGACACTGCAAACAGCACACAAGATGCTCTCATTATGACAGTCTGTGATAAAGGTCTGCTGTAATCGAGTATATTGGCCACAAAAGAGTTCATTCAAATATTAAAGTTGAATAAGTACCGTATATACATAGTCACTGTGTTTAGCTCATGCTAAAGAGCTACTGCATACTTGTAAAAGTAAATAATGTTTTTAAGAAGTCATTAGGCAGAAGTGAGGGCTAATGAGCATTTTCTTTCTATGCAAACACAATAATGTGTTCCCACTGGATTATAAGTTCTGACACTGTATTAATACAGAAATGCATTTTTAATATTGTGCTTTATGGAGATTTTACAACAGCTAAGACAGTTTTTCTTGTTTCAAACCCAGTCATAGCTTATTATGGTATTATACAATAAGTAGTTTAAAGCCACAAACAAACAAATTGAATTCAATGTTCTATTTTTTTCCTTATGTTCCCTGAACATATCTTTGCAATAATTTCCCAGTTGCTATTACTGATAACTTCCATACAGACAATCCGACTCTTTGCATGAAGCGCTTGCTTGCATGTAGCCACTTGCTACACAAGAACACCACAGAACACTAAACAAATAAGCATCTATAGTCTCCTTATCTTCAAAGCATTATCAAATGCACCTCAGCTTAACAGTGACCTGGATGGACATGCACTGGAAACTGTCAGTTTGCAGGCCAGCGTCAGATAGCTAATTAGCTGGTTAGCTTCAGCACATTAAAGAGTAAAGTGTGTGCAAATGTGACTTCGTCCATTTATATGCTAATGTGGATCTTTTACACCAGGTCCTCACAGGACACGGTTCTGTTACGTCCTAGTGCCGCGACACTGTTTTGGTCTGTTGGCTTCATACCTCACCAGGAGCAGAAGCAGAGAGTTATCTTATTGCAAAGGGCGGATAAATACATTTCAGTTGGACTTCAAGAAAAGTAACTTATATGTTTCTGTCATGTTGTTAATCCTTTCTGGTTGTTGAGCACTTGAGAAAGTTGGCAGGATTTCATATTTCCTCCCGTTTTGGTGCAGTCTGTACGCATGATACAGACAGCTCTGGTTAGCTATCCACCTCTTTGCCTTTAGTAATAATTTTGTGCCAAAAGAAGTGTTAAATAATAAAAATAAATTAATGAATTGCACTTTCAATGAATAGTAATGCTGTTCTGAGCTGTACTGACTTCAGTTTGCAGGATTGGCTGCAGAGTCTGATTCACATCTCTTGCTTTTGCAATACAGTTAGAACATGAGACTTGCCAGTACAATCAATCATCTTTCCATATTTGCTGCACACACTCAATACCAGGAAGCAATCATTTCTGTCAGATTTAGCTCCTGAGGTTTAAACTGTTGACTTCACCTTTCAGTAGTCAGTAATTTTGCAAATAGTAATTTTCTGAGAAGTAAGCAATGCTGAAAATGGTTTTGTGATAACTGAAGAAATATATAAAGGAAGTGTTCGGGGAAATGACAAAATAGGAGATAAACAATGTGGTTCTTTGTGAAAAACACATATTTTCAGTTGTGTTTACTTGAGCCAAGAAAAATATAGTTTGAATGATGAGTAAAGTGAAAAGGAAATTCACACAGAGACGATGATAGTGTGTTTTAGTGTTTTGTTTTGTTTTTTATCTGAGGAAACATCAGAGTGAATGAGGTGTTAGGGGGGAATTGTGTGTAATTAGCTCAAGATTGTAGCGTGAAACAGCTGTCAGAGGCAACCAGTTCCATCAAGGTACATTATGAGACAATGAAGCTAAACATAAAAAAATGAGCTGTTTTTATATGTGCTAGTAAAGAGAAAAAGCAAAACAAAACAAAAAAAAACCTGACTGACAATACATGTCAGAACATTTTAGTACTTTTCTGGCTCCGATACGCTGTGAGAGCCTCATGGGACCGACCAGACCTAGCAGGACTTGCAGATCTACGTTTGCTTTGCTTTTGTTTTGCCTCTTCCTGACCTCGCAGGCTACAGACAGTCTGCAGTCCTCAGAGGAGGAGAACAGGTGGTGTCAGGTTATGTTATACTATTGCAGAAAAAAGCTAAACTGAGCTATTTTCTTTCCAGTAAAGACGGTGAAGCAGGCACTCTCCGACAAGCAACGCTGAGAAAAATCAAAGCGTGAGTCATATGTGGGTAGTTGTATCAGGTTCTTTTGGAAAAGTCTAAACATAAACAGAAGGAGAAATACCAGTGGAGTTTAGGATCGAGACCTTATATTTTGTAGAAATAAACACCTCGAAAAGGTAAAAAGATACTCCCTCAAACCTTGTAAGAAAACGTGTACCACATGGAGGTCAGGGTCAGTTACAGAACAGCTAACAACAACTAATTCTGCTTACCAAACCTAATTTGACAATTATTTTAACATTTAAATGTGTTTTTTAATTAAAATGGGAGAATTTTAGATGGACCAGGATGTGACAGTAGTTTGTTATGTTGCAAAAAACTTTTATAAAGTAAGATACAATGAAAGAAGTTCAAAAAATAGGACCGAAGATGTATAAAGAAAGACAGTACAAAGAGCTGAAGACTTTTAGTGCACACATACATGAATACAAACACAGACACACACACACACACACACAGGGCCTGTAGCATTAAAGAGAAAGAAGAGGATATGAGGAGTTTTTTTTTTTTTTTTTATCCACTTTCTGAACCTTTTAGTCTGAAACACAGAGCGGCCTGATGCGAGTGCTAAAGGCTGTGTATTTTGTGTGTGTGTGTGTGTGTGTGTGTGTGTGTGTGTGTGTGTGTGTGTGTGTGTGTTCTTGTTCTGGGATGATTTGGACCTAAATGCAAGTCAGGTTCAAGGGTTTGTGAGACTTGCTTCAACTACAGATATGTATCTTGGCAGCATTATAGATGCTGTCATTTGACATTAAGACACTAAAAAGTGAAAAGACCGACCTTAACAGAACGGAAAGTGTGAACTTGAATTACATTTTCTTCAAGATAGCACAGCATGTGAAGAGAGTTACTCTTAGAGATTATATTAAGGCTTAAAGTTAGTTTCAGATGATTGTACAGTAATGGAAACATATGTATGATTATTGTGTCCTAAATCTGACACTCTTTCCTAATCCAAGAACTTCTAACACAATTAGAAAGGCACACAAACAAAGCAGGAGCTGGAATTACTTTTAACTCTCCTCCTATTATTGCTCTAATACACATACTTATTTTTCCTTCTCTCTCTCACACACAAACACAAGGGTATCCTTTTTTCACGCAGGCTCGCTCATAGTGGCTGCAGTCTTCCTCTAACACTCTCACATAGGCCCCCCTCATCAGCAAACACTGAGCTCTCTTTATCTTATCCTCCCTGCGCTGCCTCACATCCATCACATACATACACACACAGCAAGGTCAGCCGCCCCCCACCCTCCTCTTTTCCACACATGAACACTGACACACTCGCTAAGACAGCAGCGGCCGTTTGTTTGATGTTTGATCCACCGTGAACGCTGGCATTTTTGAGTGCAAGCGTGCGATGCGTGTGTGTGTGCGCGTGTGCAGAGGTGGTGGGATAAAAGCAGTGTGAGGGTATTTAAGTAAAGCCTTAATGACCTACAGGATAATTATACCATACACACAGAGACATAAAGAGAGAAGAAAGAAACAAAGTGGTGGATGTAAGCACGCGTGACGGGGTTCAGAGCACACGTCATGCAAACGCACAGAAAGAGAGAGAAAGCAGGACAGAACAAACACTATTAGAGCATTACAAACCCCGTATCTTTCATCCCTCACTGTTGCTTTGCTTTCCTGTCTGTCTGTCTCTGATAATGATATCCCCACAACAGAGCACAGAAGAGATCTAAGCAGGGTCAGACTGCGTATAATGCAAAGTGTCACACATTACATGCACTCAGAAATGTTGGGCTACGGGCAGAAAAAAGTATATGGGTGCGAGAGTGTGTGGCTCGGGTCTTAAGTCAATCAAATTCTAAAGTCCCAGGGGTGTAATCTTATGGAGCCACGGCTCAGTGAGAACCATATCCTGTGTCTGTTTAATGGACTGCTGAGGTGGAATACTGTGTGCAGAGGCAAGATGGGCAGAGCTATGAAAACAGAGCTGACGTCACGGCTTTGTTTAGTGTTTTCTTGTTGATATTTCAGGAAATGAAAAAACCATAATCACACTGTCAACACTGCAAATTCTGTCACATTTGGTGAGAGGTTAAAAGTTCAAATCATAATTCTTTAATAAGTGGTTTAAATCTGAGCTAAACACTTAGACAGAACACACACAAATACTCCAAAGACTCCCCCCACCCACCACACACACACACACACACACACACACACAGATAGCAAGCTATTCTTATCCCAAATAGACCAGTGTTAAGCCATTAGGCCACTTCAGCCACACATCCAATATTAAAGACAGCCTCCAGCCCCGTTCTGTCACACTATCTGTCTCTCCCAAACTGCATGAGTCATGCTGTTTTGTTACAGAGGCAGTCTGTGTTTTACATGGAAACATAAGCCGCCTCGTCATCATTACGAAAGACTCGATATCCGTCCTTTTAACGTCTGCACGAGAAGGTGCAACTGGTTTGAATCCGGTGTCTCTGCAATCTGGAGTGTGGATTCTTACTGCATATAAATTATAAAAAGGTGTCTCGGGATACAGAGCAATGACACAAAATGCAGCAGAACATCCACCGCATTTCAGTTTCACTTTGTGTTCCTGACACAGCAGGGGACCTTTCCCATCCGGGCGACCTGGATTCAAGTCCCGGCATCAAGTATCCATCCCTCTAAGTGCCCCTGAGCAAAAACAGTGGATCCTGTCTCACACCAGCTTCAGGGATTGAACTCAGCTGTTGAGCCCGACACACAGTCATACTGAAACTTTGAGGTGGACCTGGAAATCAGTGGAAGACAGCAGCAGTAGAAGAGAACAAAAGCAACTGAATAGTGATGACAGAGCACGCAATGCACAGTCCACCACAGGTATTACTTTCAAACAACGACATTATTTCAAAGTATTACATTTCTCAACAACAATGGCAATATGCTACTAATCTGGAGTAAGTGTTATTGTTTGTTTTGACTTAAAAGCCATCCCTCATTGTGTGTGTAGAAATTATGATATGGTAGCTGTGGTGCATAATTTTGCATTTTTAAAAATATCATGTTGACGTTCAAAGTGCAGCTCTGACTGGAAGTCCTGACCCATCACCATGGCTTCATGGGGGAAGCCGTCTTGACTGGGTGTAAGAAAACTTCATCCATTTATGTAACGAGAACTAAAGGAAATTGTTATTTTGGATTATGATTCAAGCTATAAACTAAAAAAAAAAATCTAACAGGATAAGGGCACATTGAATCCGTGCTAAATTCACAGCACTGTCAGTCTCTGCTAAACACTCTCATCCATTTAGATAAGTGTGCTGTTAAAAGAACCAAAGAGCTTCTAGAACAATGGCCAGGCGCCAGAGAGAACGAAAACACTGAATCTGTCAACAAAAGGGAAGCCTATTAAGTGTGTGTGCTTGTTAAATGAATACATAATACAGACAGAATTGTATAAAAAGCTACTAAAAATCTCAGGAAAACTCATCTCTGGTGCAATATTCAGAGGAAATAATCTCGTTATTGCTCGTTTTTCACACACACATTTTCACATCCTGCAATTATTGTGTACTTTACTGCTTCTATTACTATTACTGCTTCTATTATTGAACATTGGTGCCTGGATCTTCTTTACTCGTTACACTTCAGATTCATGAAAACATTTTGAAATTAGAGGTAGATTTAGATGAATATATTTATGTCATGATCCAGCTTTACCTCTCGCTCTTTCCTACTGTTTCCAGATGTTTCCGCCCCTCCCCTGTGTGTGTCTGTCTGGGTGTGGCATCCAATCATCCTGCTGCAGTCACCTGCACATCTGTATCTGTATCATTGATTTTTCACTCCAGTCCTTGCCAGATTATTCAGTTCACCAATGTGGTGCGCACACTATGGGACAAGACTCCAGTTTTTTAAGAATATTCCTCATGCCTTTTTTTTCCTGTGCTTTAGGTTTATTCATCGCTAGGCTTCATCTATCTGTCCACCCGGCTCATTCTGCCTCCTCTGATTCACCATCAAACTCTGGATCAAATAGGTACTATTGCATTTCCATTTCCAGTTTTGGTAATTGCAGTTTTAAATGGTAAATAGCAGGATTTATATAATGCTATAAGATAAGATACTCAACCTGTGGTAAATATTGTCAACACCTAACAGCATCTCAATTATAGCTAATGATAAAGAAGAGTAAGTTAAGTAATTTCCTCTCAGTTTTTTTGCAGATGATGTGGTTCTGTTGGCTTCATCATACTGTAACTTTCAGCACGTACTTTGACAGTTTGCTGCCAAGTGTGAAGCAGTAAAGGGATGAGAGTCAGCACCTCCAAGTCCGAGACCATGGAGCTCTGCCGAAAAATGGTGGAATGCTTCCATCGGGTTGCGAGGGAGTTGTTGCCCCAAGCAAAGGAATTCAAGTATCCCTGGGTCTTGTTCACGAATGATCGGAAAATGGAGGGATGGACTGATGGATTGGTACAGCACCAGCAGTAGACTGTTGTGGGTAAGAGGGAGCTGAGCCCAATTTTCCTGTTTACATTCCAATCCTCACCCATGAGCTTTGGGTAGTGATAGAAACAGTGAGATTGCGAATACAAGCAGCCAAATGGAGTTTCCTTCATAGGGTGTCTGGGCTCAGCCTTAGAGAAGAAGAGGTTGTGGACCTCTGACAAACAGAGGAAGCTTGGAGTCTTTCTGTTAATGGAACCAGATGAGGTGGTTCGGGTTTAAGATGCCTCCTGGGCACCTTGCTTTGGGGGGGTCTGGGCACGTCAAACTGGCAGGAGATCCCGGGCAGACCCTGAACTCGCAGGAGGGACTATATAGCCCATCTGGTCTGGAAATGCTTCAGGATCCCCCAGAAGGGACAGGACGTCTGTGACATGCTGTTAAACCTGCTGTCACCACAAGCCGACTCCAGATAATGAAAAGAAATGGATAGCGTTGTGAGATGTTTGTATTTCAATATGTAAACGTGAAGTCTAGCAACATCTAGCAACTTTTCCAGAAGACTGTAGCTACATTTTATTAAAAATAGTGAACACTGACATGTTGAACATCAGGTTAAATGAAATAATATATTTTTAGTTTGACATTAAAATGTGAGAGCAGAATGGTCAAAAGGGTTTGACAAAATGGATCCAGAAGGTCAAAAACTGTTGAAGCTGTGCAATGCTGAAATTTTGTCGACTAAACTGAAGTTATCTCATCTGCCGTGTTTACATGCACATCAGATGCTGCTATATAATACTATGTGATTATAAGATAATTAAAACAAACTGAGATTATGTTAATGTGGTGAAAACCTTAACTGAATTAAGTGTAACTGCATACGCTTACAGTAATTAAGGACACTATGGGTGTAATTACCACCACCAGTTTACAGATATGCGAGTATATCATTGCTCACAAATTAGATCCTGTTTCCAACTCCTGATGTTGAAGGTAGGAGCAGTCTGTATTGGGTTCACCCAGGCACAGACTTTGACCACCATCTGCCACTCACAAATGCTTCCAGGACACCTTTTAGTTGATGAAGTCCCTTCATCTTCCAGCAGAACGAGGCGTGAAAGGTATGACCATTCCATCTGCAGTTCCTAATTTGAGAGACGTGTGTCTCATCAAGCCCAGTGCAATTATGCACGCCTCTTCTAATGCGAGTACCTTGATTAAATCTTGCACACCCAGCACCAAGCTCTCAGGGTAATAAAAAGTACAGGAACATCTGCGCTTATGTGCCCCGCAAACAGCTTTTCCAGACTTACAGGACAAAATCATGGGTGTGCAGAGAATACACACAACTTAAAACCAAGAACCAAGAATCCACCGCAGAAACGCCGCAGTTGCATATGGCCCTGTCCTTGTTTTGCATGAGCATGAGCAGATGTAGCTGTACAATACTGAAGACCGACCTTTGGTTATGACAAACGACATGTCAGAACATACTTGTAGAAAAGAATAAAATTATGGTCTATAAAGTTCAAGATGAATTGTGATAATCGTAAATACAAAGACATTAAATGTTAAATATATATTCTAAATGTTGGTGCCTGCGAGAAGTATGCAAAGTTTTAAGGCACCAACTATCTGACCTGTTTTGGTGAAACTGAATCAATGCAAGCTCAGCACCAAGGCAGTGTTAGTGTTTGTACCACAAGTGTTCTGGACCACCGGGAAGAGGAGGTTGTCAAGACCAGGGAACGAGAATGCTGACATGAAGTGGAGCTGGTGTCATGCAAGAACTGGAGCTGGGCAAGCGTGCAATGTAATCACGCTCAGCAGCCTCTATGGCAGAGTCAAAAAGACCAAAGGGGATGTGGACGGAAGAAGCTATGAAGAGAAAAGGAGTAACCGATCAAGGAGACATCGTACAAGAATCTGGGGCTGTAAGTTTGACTTATAAGTTATTCGTTATTCCCAGATCCTACACAGAATCACACGTGCAATTTTATTTATTTCTTTTGTCAAAGAAATCTGAGTTCTCATTAGTGGACGTAGATAAATAGCTAATATACTTTTGTGATGTAAAAAGCCCTACAAAGGGGATTTTATCAAAGTGCTTGGCAAAACCATGACCTTAATTGCGGCATAAGCAGTCAGTCACATGCAAATGCAAACACAGCCATGACATCAACCACCTTAGGATAATGATAGCCCGACCTGCTGAAAGTTGCAATGTATAAAAGGTCTGAAAAGGACTGCAGCCAAAACAAGGACGCACCTGGTCAGCAATAATGTTTGAGGACTTCCAGAGTGCACAGTGAAGCACAACTGTTAGTGCTAGTCAGGTCTAATGTGAGCCAAGAAAACATTTCCCACATCATTACCCCACTAGCAGTTTGGACTTTTGACAACAGGAAATTTGGAACTGTTTATGCCATTTATGCCAATTTTTGACCCCATCATCAGTCTGTTGCTACAGATGTTTGGTTTGTCAGATCAGACAGCATCTCTTTAGTCTACTGTCCAGCTTTACTCTCTCCTCATTAACAGGCAGGACCGGAGGCCCCATATAGTCTTGTATTGTTGGATCCTATTCACTTCAAGGTCTGACAGCTGTATATTTAAGCTGCCCTTTCACTCGTCACTGTCAGGACGTTTAATTTACATACTTGTTAACTTGAATGATCCTTGCCACTCTCTTTGACATCCTCCATTAACGTGGCATGTTGTGCCCTCGGGGCTGCAACTGCTTATCACACCAGTCTTGGGAAATTCCAGACATTATAAATTCAAGAACGGCAGCTATTTCTGAGACACTAAAACTGGTGTGTGTGTGTGACATTAGTAATCACATCCAAAATCACTCAAATAGCATTCCATATTGAATAAAATAGTGCAAGGGGGGAAACAGTGGTGGTTTAGAAGAAAATGCACACTTGAGTTGATTTTTCTACACTTGTTCCTACAGGCAGATTTCAAGGTCAGGTGTGCAAAGCTGCTGGTGAATGAATGAATAGATTTATACGAGCTGGAGGGAGGATCTGTGGTCAACTGACTCGTGTGTCTGCGTTGAATTGATTTGAATTCCCACATGAAATGTTGGGAAGTACAGCTAGAATGCATCTAAGACCACAAACGCGTGTCTCCAATGCACACTGTTTGCATTTTCAACACGGTCTCATCACGCATCTGCCACGCATACTGACCTTGTATGAGGCCCTACCTGACCAACAGATGCTGTCAATGATTTTTGCCTCACGTGCAGTTTGGTGTCCCTCCAGACATACAGTATGCCTTTTGTGCATCCAGTCTGACACGTGCTTATGTCAGCAATACACTTTTCTGACTTCCCCGCTATGTTTTGGACCATCTACTACTCGATGAATAATTCCGTTCATCCGGTCTTGCTTTATTAAGCTGCCGCTGATGTTAAAACGATTTCATAAAACAGAAAAAGTAAGTGATAAAATGAGGAGCGGGATTGTCGAGTAATAGTTGATTTTCTGACACGTTGACCTACTACCACAACTTTTGTCATTTAAATTAGTGAATAATTTGTGCGAGTGCTGTGAGATCAACTTGATGAATCAATTCGAACTGACTCTTGCCTAGAATTTATGTAAACATGAGGCCCAGTGCGCTTCTCATGGATATTAATACTGAGCTGTGGTACCAGAGGAGGCAGCTGCCTTCCAGTCAACACACAGGGAACAAGAGTCTCCTGTGGCCACCCTGTTTTGCAGGGAAAGGGGCACTAAATAATAAATCAGTATAAATATTTACAAATTATTTGCACTGGGGAAGCAGACGAGAGCTGTTTATTAGACTCAAAGGAGTAGAACACTTTTAGAAAAGCAAAAAAGAAAAAAAACACATCAAAAACAAGTGTCTGCTTTATCTCTTTCGATGCACTGTAGAGATACAAGGTTGCAGGACACCGACAAACACATAAGCAAGCATGCACGCGCGTGCGCGCACACACATACATACACACACACACAGCACGGGGTGTGTGCTAATGAATGCAGTACCACCTGTTCAGTGAATGATCTAATTGCTCTCAGCAGATCCCCATTTCCTCACTATTACAGCGTTTAACAGCACCATTTAACAGGTATGAAAGGTTGCTGCAGAGAGCTCTCCTCTCCCTCACACCTCCACTAATTTAACATTTAACAGCATCTCCTGTCACGTCAGAGAGCACCGGTCGCTTTGTCATGTACGGGAGGAAATGGGGATAAGAAATGTAGAAAAAGAGAGAGAAGGGGTGAAAGAAGGGAATGAAAGGATGAAGAAATTAGGTTAGATTGGAAAGTGAGAAAGCCATTTGTTCGGCAGCAGCTCCGTTGAATCGATTAAAGTCCTTTCTCATGTGTCTGCCCGTTTGCCACACACACACAGATGCACACTAAAAATAGGCATGTCCATGCACCAGGCACGACAGGACAGATATGTACTGGTGCACAATATAGATGTACACAACATGCATACTGTGTGGAATCATAAAATATATTAAGACATGCAAATGAATATGAAAGTTGAGGACATTTCCTCTTCATTACACTTTTATGGTTACGTTTAGGCAACTCGTGTTGGAAAAATTGCAGACTTAAAGTTCAAGAGAGGAATTTTTCTTTCAAAATAGTCTCAGTGTCAGCCGATGATAGTCATAAATTCCCTCCGACATCTATGATGATCACAAGGACGTATGAGGACCGTCTTCATGGTTTTCACATTACAGCACCATCAACGAATGGCTTTGTACGTAAACATGAATTAAAGTGAACGTGAAGCACTCCATCATGACTCTGCAATAAGGGTGAGCTCCACTGACGTTTTTCAAAGCCTTTCAAGAGAGAAAGTCAGGCACCACTTGGTTGGGTCAAGGCTACAAAGCAACTTGCTTGAAGAAAGGATCATATTAGATTCAGTGATTCAAGTTAAATACCTAGTGTAATTCAACTTATATGTGACCTAAAGTCAACACTATCAACGGATTCCAGACGGGACATGCCCAGTAGTCTTCTAGGTCAAAGCCCTGTGTTTGTCCAACCCATCCAGCTTGTTCCAAATGTTGCTCTTGAGACTACGTCACCTGACATTTTTTCTCCTTGCACATAAAATGACATCTGTGAATAAGCCAGTACAGATCGGTGTGAAATGACACATGAAAAGCAAAAAATATGTTGTGATAACACACAAGCCCTCGAAGACAATGGATCCAAAGATAATAGTTACATGTTTACAGTATACTGGAGTTTGGTGTGACCTCCTCCAAAGATGGACTACATTGTTCAGAATAAAGGTATGTTTGGTGCCAGTACCTTCCACTGCAGCAACACCGACTACCACATTTTGAGGAGTGACTCATTGTGTCTGTAGAATGTAAAGTGACAGAAATGAGATCTGATGGTGTCTGTTCCTCTTCATGGTAACCCTGCAACCTTCGCCAAAATAGCACTGAGCACAGACATCCTTGCTCATGTACACAAATACCACTGGACCTGTCTAAGGCTGTAGGAATAACAGGCCACTGCTCTGTGCTAACCTTCCGTGATAACTCTGACATTTGGAAATTTGACATCCTTTACTTCACACACTGAAGAGCGCACATTGCTCTTTGTGTGCCAACTTTCATGTCTCCAAGGGTCAAAAACAATTCATGACACGGTGTAATTTCATAAATTATGGATAGATTGTAAATAAAAGGCAAATTAAGTATAATATATGGTATGTAACCTCAGTATTTTCTGTCTGACAAAGGTCCCAAGTCAAATCGTGTATGCCATCGTTGCTTGTCTCCTGCTGTTGGACGAAAGTATAAATAATCTCACTCCTGCTTTGAGACATAAAAATACAACTGTTAGAACATGCAGGCATTTTTCCAAAATGGCAGTGATCTGCATAATGTTCCTTTTACGAGTTTGTCGACTTTTATGATTTTACGAGTTCCCTCAAAGTAAAGTGAAGGTTGACGTAATGACAACACATAAAAACATACAAATTCAAGATACGCTGCATCCTTCCTTGTTTTGACACGAAATGTCTCAGCAAAATGCCACTGATGAAATGCCAAACAGTGTTCCAGTGAAGCCGAGGAAACGGTCCATGTGCTTATCTCGTCTACGCATATATGTATAATTATAACGATCGCTTACATCGTCCTCGTCCAAACTTTAGTACAAATTCCACCACATGTATACAGGACGTGGCTCTTAATAGTGTTCAACATGCTTTATGAGGTGCTTGGGGGTCATGTGTTCAGTAAAAAGTATGTGGCTGTGAATAATTGTGGCACCCTTATGTAAATATCTCATATCCACATTATAATTATGCCATCAATCAGAGCCAAGCTGGGATCAGAGTGATACAATATGGGCTGTCAAGCCAGAATGCAGCCTCTCTCTCCTTTCTCCCCCCTCCACCTCCTCTTCAATCTGTCTTTCCATCTTTCCCTCCCACTCTCTTTCTCTCTGTATGAACTTGTACAATCCACCACACTCAACAACGATTGAGAACATACCTCAATTCTTTAAACACGGTAAAAGTCCATATTCACAAAACACCAATGTCTGAAATAATAGAGAAAAAAAATTGCCTATACTCGGATGTTATTTTATTCATTAAGTTGCTGTCACTGAAACCCTGCATTTCCTTAGTTTAGATGCAACAGCAGTTGTACTCAGGCATGAAACTCATGGTTCATCATGACGGTTGAGCGACACAGACAGTGATTGAGGCTGAGGGAGCACAGGTATCAAAAAAGCCAGTGAAAAGTGATTTTTTGATTGTTTCATAGCAGTTAAGTTCATACACACCCCACACGCACTTGTTGCTACACCTGTACAAGTTTAATGTCAACACTAAACACTTTGTTTTCCACTTTAAAATCTGACGAAGCAAAGTGGAGATTATGTACTTTGAGCCTCTAGAAGGATTTTATTGTAAAATATCTGTGTTAAGTCCAATTGACAGCAGCTTAACTACAATTAAACTCATGGCGAAGTGGAAGTGACTGGAAATTGTTAGTGGAAGAAATCAGCATTTCTGTTTGAGAAGAGAAACTCAGAGCAGCGCAGTCGGGAGTGTGACATGACTCGAATGAAATATACATTACACTGCATTTAAAAAGACAGCGGGTAAACCTGGAGGAAGTCTCGAGTTGAACAGCGAGCAACATCAACAGTAACTCAGTAAAACAGGGACACTACTTACTAAATGATAGAATATCTATTTTAAAATTTACAGTAGACTAAGACACGCTTGCAGTATTTTGAGAAGAACTGTGACCACCTCCTTCTGTCCTCCTATCACTCTCTCTCCATCCTCCATCCTCCATCCTTGCCTCTCTCGCTCTCTCTCTGGATAGTTGCTGTCAGGTTGAAAGCAGGGTGCTGTCTGCCTGTCCGCCCACGCAAGACACCAACCACGCTGATTCGACCCACCACTGACAAACACACACACACACACGTACACGTTACACACACATCACACAAACCCACAGCACTGAGCATGGGAACACAAACATACAGCACAGACACACAATCTTCTCAAAAGTTTGCAACAGTATACAGAATTTGGACATAGAGTGTACTGTGTTTGTGTAGGCAGATTCCAAAGGAAATGTTAACATATAAAGAAAGAAGAGATCAGGGAGGTTTCTTACTTAAAGCAGGAGTACTCGCACAGTGCATATCCAAGTATTGATTTTGTAGCTTTAGATAAGATTAAACTGAACAAAAGAACTTGTTGCTGCTATCTTAGAAAACATATCTTTCTATGACTTACCCATATGAACGTGAACTCTATTCTTATAAAAATACAGAACTTCCTGAGGAGCATAAAACTTGGAAAAAGTAGTTATTCATGAAATAATATACAGTAAATGTATATATGTAACATACTATACCAGTATTTCCTTCACAAATGGAGAGTAACTTTGTAGTTTCGCCAAGTTTTGGTATTTGGTTCAACAAACACACCTGAAAACATATCATTAATTGGCCTGAGAAATAATTACAACGTGGAAGACTGCCACTAAAATCCAGGCCATAGTGTCTGTGGAGGACTTGTTTCCAACATTGAAGACTGGGAAGCCGGAGGGGGTGGCTTGGTGTTACAATTGCTGATGCCACCTGCAGCCTTGGTGCGATTTTCACTCCAGCAAGCAACTGTTAAGGTGTCAGTATGCTTGCAACGAAGAACCGTTTGAATTTCGAGGAGCCGCATCTGACAATTTCTTTAACTTTGTGAAACAGGCAATTTTACAATAATATCCGCTCCCGGGTGGAGGTGAGAAAGCTGAGTTTGACCTTCTCAAGGTCATTTTTTATGTGTACAGTGGAGGGAAGCACTATGAATATCTTTGAAGACAAAAAAGCACCATTATGCCCCATTTTATTGATTATCTTAACACACTGCTCTCCATGATGGCTTCTTTTCTTTCAGCCTTGAGTGTAGTCAATAAAATGTTACTTCAGTTCAAAACATTTTTCACAAGTTAATGGAGTCTCCTTCGACAATGAGTCTATTGATCGTATTTCAGCTTGGTTCGGTTTGGTGACTTGTGCGTACCCGACTTCGCCAGATGGTAGCCAAGGCTGAATTACCAAACAGGCCAAGTGGGAAACTTCCCATGGCGCCAGACCTTCAGGATCCCCACTGCCCCACTGTGTTTCATTTGGTGTTTGCTAATTTGATTGTATCAAAGACGGACATGGCAGAACTCAAGCTCAAATCATTCTGTTTAACATCAAATGAAATGGAGCAAAAAATATTGGAAACAAAACACAAAGGATTTGAAATAGTCATGCAAATGTAAATTTGCAAAGGCAATAATTGATTGATTAACAGTATACATATTGTTGATGCAAACTTATTTTGCCACAATAGCTCAACAGAAAAATACAGCATGACAAAGCATCACTGTCATTATCTCAGTATGGTGCAGAACCATTAAAACAGACTTTGTTATGTTTGTGTGTCTGTCTACGGTCTCCCTGTCCCTTTGTCATGATCATTACACATGTAACAGTCTGATATCAAACCATACACAGCAGAGCAGAGAAACCCTCTTGACTCAAAATCTTTTCTTTCTCCTTTATAGCAAGACGAAATAACAAAACAACAGTGAATGAGAGACTCAAACTGATGTCTGGGGAAATTACTCATTACAGACTGTGTTTTTATGCTGCACAAATTAGCATAAACCAATATGATGTGACCACAGAAAGTGTGTTTTGGTCTTGATAGACTGCAGCACTCACACATTCCTGCAAGTGTTGGGTTGATATGGTGAGAGTCAAGTAACAGAAAGATAGAGGGACACAAAGCATATTTATGCTATTCATACATATTGTACTGCATTTTCCTTGACGTCGGGTAGATGATACAAGATAGAATCATCATTCCTAAAGTGATGTCTGAAGTCCATTTCTATCCTTACATCTAAGTCCTTTTGTTCAGCCATAGTCTGTCTCTGAAACACTGCAATTTCATCCCAAGAGCCCTTATGGTGTGTGCAGCCGTGGCTCTGCAGTAGCCTTTGTTCCAAGAAAATTGGTGACAAGAGGTAATACCAAAAAATGATGAATACCTACACTCAAGAAAAACAAAAAAATGTGCTGCACTGAAGCCCCTCAGAGCTCTTCCCCCGCAGACCATCTGCACAACTCGAACACGTATCTGGGTCCTCATACCTCAACCATGTGCCAAATCACTGACTCAACAACCCACCGAGACCTTCTCGCTGTTCAACATTATAAAACACCACTTTCATCTCTGCTACTTAGAGAGCGCAGCGAGCTTTTTCCCCCCATACTCGCCACTGTACGTTCTCTTTCATACTAGGTGACGAGGCGAGGAGGTTGTTAGATGCCACCAAATGCTGCTTCTTTCATACAGCCATAGTTTAGATATATTGTTTTTGGACTGTCAAACACACATAATATCTGCTATTACAGATGAATTCGTAAAACACAGTCGAGACAGGCAGTCTGGTGAAAGCAACATGCCAGGAAAATAGACTTGAAGCCTCTAGTTGCATTAGGAAGCTGGTGTAGACAAACAGAGGCAGAGCAATGGCCATAAAACTGATCATGAATCTGTGTGTGCTGGTTTCTATGGTTCAAGTATGTGTGGTCTATTCTAACAATCTACTAAATCCCATGTCAGTGTCAGGAGATCAAAGTTCCTCTTATGTTAATCAGATTTAATTTAAAAGCAATGTTTGGACTTCTAGCATCTTCCTTTGAAATCTGATTCAACAGTTAGAAAGTATCTGAGGTTAGAGTAGGCTACGCACTCGATCGATAATAATGCTAATGCTTCCCTAGATCGGACTCTGTCAGGCCAATATCTAACATCCAATAAAGATTACATTAACAGAACTCACATTTTCTCAACAAAGTTTCAAAGTCAGCTTCAAATGTCGACCTTTGCAACAACAGCGAGTCTCCACACACTTTTAAAATTGCTGTTGCGTCCTGCTCTGAAAGCTGCCATACTTGTGTTTACCACAAAAAAGAAAAGAAACGTGAACAGAGTTGAACGCCAACTCTGCTGACTTTTTAATCGTTCCTCTTTAATGTTCACGTCTCGTGTTCTCTGCTCATTGATTTTGCTCTTTCTCTCTAGCTTACGCTCACAGATACACATACAGTAAAGTGAATAAATGAGTACAGAGTAAATTTTTCATCTTGCTTTTCTTTCTTATATTCCTGTCAACATCATGCTGGAAGAGCTCTCTTTGTGAGCTGCGCTAAACTCAAAGAAAAGCACAGTTTGCATGATAGGTTTTTGGAACGACTCACTTTTTCCTTCCAGTGCTCAAAAACTAAAACACAAGTGTATTTTCCGGGGAAAACCCCATTTATTGCTTTTAGATTCAGCACATTTTCTTCAAAAATGGAGAATCTGAGATTGCCAAGATGCCACAATTGCTACAGTGTTGCGGCTGGCATTCGAATAGCCTCCAAAATTTGAAGCTGTTGTGCTGATGTTTGCTCATCCAATATTTATGTAAGGCATTTTCCAAACACCTGAGAGAAGAATAGAGAGTGAAATCACAACAGAGGAACATGCCACCTCTTGTGAACTGCTGAGTTTGACTTGTTTTGGAGGGAACAAGCAAACAAAAGTGTGCTCTGAAGCGTTTCCAGGCGAGCCTTTTTCCACCAGCGCTCATGCTATTTTGCTTTCTATGCAAAGGCTGCAGCTTTTCTATGCAGGGCAGTTTTCACGGTGGCCATTTTACAGCCTTTTTTCATTTATTCGGTCCAATTTGGGATGCAGTAGAGGAACGCGTGCACCGATGCAATCGTAGCTAATGCACAAACAGCCACGTTATGTGTTGAGCTACACAAATCAGTGGCTAACTCAGCAGTCAATATTCTTCTTCAGAGCGTTAAAAGACGATCAATAGAGAAATGATGGCAAAGGGCTGCTTATACAGAACTTAAAGGGGAACGCCACTCAACACCAGTTCTCTAATATGTCTTTCCTGTGCCTTAGAACAACTCAGTTACTATTTCAGCAATAAGACCTCTTCAAACCACCAAAAAAACAGCCTCCAGAAGCCAGATGAGAGGTCCCATTTGAGACTTCACTGTACATCAGCAGCAGCAGAGGCACTGAGCCAACCATCCCACTGAAGAAAAAAAAATACTACTACTGAATGTTGCCAGAGAGAGGAAACTCAGAGCAACAAGAAAGATCCCTGAGCAGTCGCTGGTCCAACAAAGCCTGTTGTCAGTGATGACTTAGATGTGGAAATGTTGACACTTTTGGAAAGAGAAACCAAGGTGGTAGAAAACAATAATACAAATCACTTTTCTAATGGTAATTCTGGTACTTCTGAAAGATGCTGAACAATTATCTTCTGTTGGAGAACCTGTTACTATTGCCCTACAGTGAAATGCACAAAGATGAAGGAGTAACTCAGTCACCAGTTAACCTGTTAAGTTCATGTCTTTGGACTGTGGGAGGAAGCCGGAGTACCCGGAGAGAATCTACGCAAACTCCCACACAGAAAGGCCCCAGCCGAGGTTCAAACCAGGAACCTTCTTGCTGTGAGGCAACAGTGCCAACCCCTGCACCACCGTGCCACCCTGGCTGTAAAATATTGAAATTGATTTTGAAGGATCATAGGAAGATCCCGGAAAAACAAAGTAGTTGGATTGGTGAGTTGAATCTCCTATATGCTAGATCTCCAAAAGAGCATTAGCACATGTATAAAACTTGCATCTAGTTTGGGATTATAGGCTGCCCACCCACCTCAAACAACCCAGGACCAAGTATATGATTTTTGCATGAATAATAATAAAGTACAAACAGAACAAATGTTAGTTTTTCAACAGCAAACACCGGCTCTGAAAACAGCCCACAGTCTGTTTGACAAGGTCACATTCATTAAAGTTAATGCACCCCTGCACGTTTCCACTCTCCTCTTTGTCGCACAGCACCGCCATGGTCCAACACCCTACTCGCTCCCCTCAGCCAGACCCTCCACTTATAGCATGAGTATATACTTAAATCAAGTGCTATGGTGTCCGAGTTGTGCATTTAGCAGGTGTTTTACAGCAGCTCCCTACATGGCTCAAGCAGTCAGATTTGATAACGCTGAACACTTACTGCTGTCTCCCCCATCCCCGAACAAGAGGGAAGATTTGTCTCCTCCCTTTATCTGTAATGTCACGTCAATGTACAGCCTCCTAGTGACTGAACTGGAAAAGATGGTGGAGCTGACTGTATGGGAGAACCCATGGGGATTTTCCAAGGATCAGGATACATTGTCATGACAGCTGGAGCCAAACAAGACCAGCTTCAGCTCACGGTGCCAGTCCTGGGGTTCTTGAATTGTGTCTCCTGAAGGCTGAGAGGAAATTCACATTTGGTCCACTTGGGATTGGAGGACATCTGGGTTTCCTGAATTTATGTCTGCCAACTTTGTGAACACACACGGGGAAAACACACTGGGCTGATACAAAAGAGGCCTGAATTCAGAAGTGCTGCACAAACTCAATGCTCACACAAGGCTTCTATGTGAGGTTCAAAATATTATGTTGTGTGGCTGCAGGTACAAAGTGACCTTCTGGCTGATGATGAGACGGAAAGAAACAGAGCAACTAACAGAGAAAAAGAAAATAGAGAGACAGAGAGAGCTCCCACTTAGGCTAAAGGACAGAATATCATCCCCACACAAGCAAATGTTCAACCAGGAGTAGACACAATACCTAGCACTGGTGTCAGGGCTGAGCAATGCTAAAAATCAATGAACAGTCACATTTGCAATACTTCCATTTGTTGTTCCACAAAAAAACAACTCTAACCAAGCGTTAACACAATGTTTCCGACATATATACTGCAGGTGTATGCACACTATGCTGGAGAAGAGCCAACTCCTGCAGGTCATTTAGCTTGGCATGCTATGTTTACAGTGCTGATGAGCCTGAAGGTATTCCTGTTAGCGTGACGTGAACATATGACATATTAACTCACGCTATCATCACACACACCAAATAAAGAAGCACAGCTGCCAAAGCCGTGCTGAAAAACACTAAGCCCACATATGTCGGATCAAATGTTGTTTGATCAAACAGCATCCTCGAGTATTTCCTGGAGTGTATTTAGTGGACTGAGGCCAGACACGGTTCAAACATACACATGCACAATAGGTCACATCGGAGCAGGCATACACGCATGTTCACACAATTAAGCGTTGATATGAGGCCATACACACACACACACACACACACAGAGGTTAAGCGCTGACTGTAATGAGATGAGTAATCAGTTGTGTCAGATAGCTTGTCTGCCAGGAGGAGAGGAGAGGGGAGGAGTGTCTGCCAAAGCTGCACACCGCCTCCTTCTACTCCTTCCCTTGCACTTCTTCTCCTTTAGCATCTCCCATTCCACGAGCTAAAATGAGGGGAGGAACATTGTTTTTTCCCCCAGGGCGATAGAGCAGAAAGGAGCTTCTGCCAGGATATCACGCCTCCTTTCCACTGCGGCCTCCCCTCTCTGCGGTTGCATCTGAGGGAGGGGAGCATATGGCGCAATCGCCTCCTCATCTGGATCCAGAGGAGACAGACGAGGAGTGGGAGATGAAGCGGCTCAGTGCGCATTTGACGGACGGCAGCGCACATGAGGCGGCCATGTCCAAACTCTTCTGAGTTAACGTGATGTGTGGGTTCAAGGTTGAGCCAGACAGGCAGAAAAATATCCTCGATGTGATACTGTGGTCATATTCAAACGTGGAAAAGTTGGGTAATCACAAGAAAGAGCTGCTTCTCTGTCACACGTCTTCTAAATGTCTCAGGTCGCTCCTTTTTCAATAAGGCTGGTAGCAGCTGCAGTAAACTTCTCATACGGTCTCAATTACATTTCAGAGGAATTTACTGTGCATGGAATTTCGATGTTACTACAGGCTGTCAAATCCAAATCTCCTCAGCCCCTGCAGGATGTCACAAAGGATTTTGTGACTGCGGCTCACGATTACTGAATCTTTCTACCAAACTGCACCGACATCTGCCGTTTCGTGGAGTTTTGCATCACGCCGCAGTAACAGTTAAAGCTGTACTAATCAATACGCGCCAAATAAGTAATGCATTGTGAAAGATGTTCAGCCCCTTTTACAGCCATCAGCTTTACTGTTCAGGTTCAGTCTTGTTGCTTTCATCGGCGTTGTTTTACAGCCGGTGGACATAGCAGAGCGTTTAGCAGCTAAAGAGTTGGCTGAGACCAAACCAGAGCTCAAAGAACAGAGAATATTATGCACAGCAGAATGCACACAGTCTGCTGTGTTTGCAGTTTGTGTGCATTCTCCTCCCTGTTTCCTTTCCTTTATCTCTGGCTGTCTGTCCAAGTGAAGGCTTAAAAGGCTAAAAAGAAAGAAATGAAGAAATGCTTCAGTTTTAGTGAAAACATTCAGCTGTTAGAGCAACATAACATGGGGATACGTGCTACCTGAGATTGTCCAGGAACAGTTTTACCCATTTTCAGAAGAAAGGTTTCAGAAATATCACAAGTATCACTTGGACTGACTGAATTCTTAAATGTATTCATCCTTTATTCAATGATTCATGTGATTTGACCATTAACAGGTCTCCCTCCTAAAACTGTAGCGTTGCCGCCTCCTCAGACAGCAGAAGATGACTGCAGATTCCTCATATATTCAGTGAGTTACACCAATAATATTCAGTCAAGAAAACAGAATGATTTCGACTCATTGAATCTAATACTGGCACTATAGAACCCATTCAATTATAAAAAATGTTAAAGTGAAGACTGAGACCACTTGTTACAAATTCATTTTAAACTGTTTGAAGAGTTTCATCAGCGTCTTTGCATCTATGGAAAATAAGGTCATTGCACACGTAAAATGTCACTTCGTCTGAGAAAATTGTCAAATTCTGGCGTCGATTTGCATTGGAAACACTCCCTCAGCAGATTCTTTGAACTGATGAATGTGACATTCACAACATTAAAACCCAGTGCCTCTAATAAAACTGACATTTCCTCTCAGCTCCCTCTCCTTTCCTTTCCAAGAACACTTTGACGTGCACCTCCTGTTCATTTATGATGGAATATTTAGGCACACATGCCTCGTCATAGTCTGTCAACGGGAAGAAGGTGAGGTGAGGCAAAGGGGTGGGGGTGGGGGTGGGGGTGGGGGTGGGGGGGCAGCATGAGGAGGGAAGAGATGGAAAGGAGTGGGAGCAGGAAGAAAAATGGAAGAGCTAAGAATGTTTTGTATTTTTATCGTGTGCACTCTCCCTCTTACCTCTTAAAATTCCCCCACATGTATATTTAATTCCTACAGAAAATAAAATGAACAGAGGTTCAGTTAAGAAAGAAAGAAAGAAAGAAAGAAAGAAAGAAAGAAAGAAAGAAAGAAAGAAAAAGAAAGAGGTTTATCATCATTTTGACCGTATACACAATGAAAAAACAGCATTTTGGACCACATTGCTACATGAAACATAAAAGTGCAGACATCAAACACTGCACACATGTTCCAACACAAAATACAACAAGGAAACTAAATAGGAAGAGGAGTCAAGCTGTGAAAAAGGTGTGGGAGGATGCGATGACAATGAAAGGGCAACATATTGAGGAAAAGTGGGAAAGGAAGAATGGATAGAGGTGGACAAGAAGAAAGAGATTTCAGTCCAGCCCGGGGTTGACAACTGCCTCAGCATGACAGCTTGGAGAGGACCAAAGAAGAAGAGAAGAGGCCTCCGGTGTTGTATCGCCACAGCAAAAGGTGAACGGGAGGAAAAAAATAAGAAGTGTGAAAAGAAAGAGGAAGAGGAAGAGGAAGAAAGACAGAAAGAAAGAGCAGCGACAGAGGGAGAGAAAGTAAAGAAAGGAAGCGTGTTGACGGGAGGAGAGACAGAGAGATTTTTCTGTCACAGTAATTAGCAGCTGCTGAGTTGGTCTGGAGTCCAACATGGCACGTGCACACACACACACACACACACACACACACCATCTGTAGTAAACACAGGCAGGCAAACGCCCACATCGTGCGCTGAAACACACATCCACGGGGTCTCCCATAGATGTTTTTCAGCTGCTCCGTCCAGAATCTCTGCGGTGCACAAAGCCTGACACAGGCTTTTGAAAATGAGACATTTTCAGGCACAGAGGTCACCGGTGCACGCGGCACGGACTTACCTCCCACTTGCAAGGAAGGAAAGAATGGCTGAAAGTGTACTAAAAAAAGAAGCAAAAACATCCTTTGCTGCAAGGACTAACCGCCGCAGAAAGACGAGAGAAGATTTGTTTTACGATAAATACTGCGTTTAGCAAAATAGGTGAGAGACGCCGTAGAGGAAGTCTCGTAAACCAGCCAATTATAGAAGCGGCCATGAGTTAGCTGTAAAAGTCATGGGTGGGTTTTACAGTTGAGGAACAGAAGCCTGGGAGCGGGCTCTTGTTAAAAAGCAGATTCGAGTAAAACAATGTGCCTGTTGGTTAGCCTTAAGCAACATGGCCGACCTGATACGATCACCATCCATTAGACGTTTTTTGGGAAGGGTAAGAGCTTGAAGGCGAGGAGATCGGGGAAGCTTCTCCTCCAAAAGTAATTATTTTCTATTGAGGTCTTGTTAAAAATCAGGGTAATGTGTCTTTTACAGCACAGTGCAACATTCAGACAGTTTTAGTGCCACCTCTGGCTATTCATGATCCACCACTGCTCCATTCAGCAGGGTATTGTATTCCAATACAATCCCATTGACTAGGCAGCCCGGTTCAATTACTAAGAGGGGCGATGTGATAATCTGGGTAAAGAGAAATGGATTTTCTCTTAAAATGGTCACTGCTCTGTGAGGGGGTGCTATAGGGAGACAGAGGAGTGGGAGATAGAGGGAGGAGGCAACAGACGGATGAGACGAAAGGGATGAGTGAGTATGGGAGGCAGTGTGAGGAGGAGGAGGAGGAGGAGGAGGAGAGAGAAATAAAGTGGAGACTAAGAGAAAGACATACAAGGGCAGGGAGGGATGGGTGGGACATTTACACCCAGCTTGGGGGGGGGGGTGCAAATCGATGGCAATTGCTCAGCATTGAGCATAGCATCAATCACTTGATTGCTAGTCAGCCTGGATTACAGAGTAGAGTTACAATTACCTCACTATAGACTCCTCTGAACACACACACACACACACACACACACATAACCAGTGAGCAGACTGGTTAATTTCAATGGGCAAATTTAAAATATTCCATTTGTTATTTGCCATTAGAATATCAGTCACATATTCAGAAGGATACACTCCTGATTGGCCATGGCAGCAAGCCAATCACAACGACACGAGCCAATCAGTGAGCCACAGCCTCTTAGTAAGTCAAATTCACACATTTCCTGTGATCGTGTCGTAATCTTCAAATTCAAATTCAAATTTTATTTGTATAGCCCAAAGTCACAAAACACATTTTGCCTCAGAGGGCTTTACAATCTGTACAGAGAGTGACACCCTCTGTCCTTAGACCCTAGACCTTAGACCTTAGATCTTATCCTGAATACATTTTAACTTTTTTAACACGAACCTGCTCAGCATGTGAGAATAAGAAATTGTGTTTAAATTTAGCACAGCAACACCACAGAATGTATTAATGATGGTTACGAACATGTATGAACATGTATGTAGTACCCCTGTAAATGGAGAGAGAGAGAGACGCAGTTGAATCCCTGCAGAGTGTGATCACACGTGTGTGTAGGAGTGTGCTCTGTGGTCATGACAAAGTGTATGATCTGTGTCTTGAGTGTGTGTCTTAATGTGAGTGTGTGGCCATAATATGGCACCATTAAGCCACTTCTAATAACATCACATGGAGCCTCGAAGATCACAGTGGTCTCTGCCTGTGCCTGTGTGTGGGTGTGTGTGTGTGTGTGTGTGTGTGTGTGCAAGCACCAGTGTATGCATTTGTTTAGGCGTGTTATTATCTTTACACATGCATGTATGCAGTGCCTGGTTTATGAAGTGAATTACTTTTATTGATCGTGGTTTGGGCTGACTGACCCGGTGCTTGCGCTTGAAAAAACATATGTACATGCATGTACTGTATACTGTATGTACGTGTGTGTTCAGTACAGACTGTACTGACATACTGACTGGTGTGCTTTTCTGTTCCTGCTGATTATTGTGTAACTGCTGGCTGTTAGTGGACATAAACCAGCACGAAATAATAAGCCAAGGACTCTATTAGATAATTCTACATGTAAACTGCACCTTTACTCGACTGCATTAACATGGGCACCTTTACTGAAAGGTGTTTGTTAAAATATGACATTAAAAATAGGAGCTCGTTATCGCCGTCTGATTCTCGGGTTCATTCCGGGAAACGCTCCAGCTTCAGTTTCCGATGTGTACAGAAAGCCCTAACGTCCAGAAATCAACATCATGATGCACAAAAAAAGAGCAAATCTAATTGCCTTGGTCTAAACGGGGAAACTTATCTGATATATGCAGCTGACATTAACATTATGAGTTCACATTACGTCTCCAACATCTGAGAATCCGTGCCTCTGCTCCGGGCGGCTTTTGAAAGAAGCGACTTTCTTTCAGGTCTGTTCCGCTTGCGGGCAGATCATAATGAAAGTTAATGAGGGTTAGGGATAGCCAACTTATATATTCAATTTCTCATTAAAATGTCTGTTTTCTTCCCGCGGGTATGAAGGTGTAAAGCCATTTCTATTTTGACAAGCCAGTCCAATGAATTTAACATGATCCTGGCAACAGGTGTTTGTGAGATAGCACTAAGGGAGGATTTTCATACCTATACAGGAGTGATCTCATCAATCGGGAGCTCATTTCTGATACGCCGAGTCATGACTGTTCCTTGAATTCCCTTTTAAAACTGTGCTACCATATCCTGTTTGCACTGCAGGATGCAGGATCCGATCACTTCTTTAATAGCAGACAGGAAATTAGAGGAAATTAAGGACAGAAGCTCTGTGATCTCCCTGAATCAAGTGAGACTGATGCACAGATGTCACTGTCAGATGTGGCACAACAGAGAAATGAAGCTGCAGAAAAGATCAAGACACACACCAGTCTTATGTTCCACCTGATGACATCAGCAGCAGAGGAGATGAATGTGCAGCTGTATTTTCTGTATTCACGTCCAGCTGACTGCTCTCTCCTCCGTTCTTGATGTTCTTGTTGTTGTTTACACTGAATAAAAAGAGGATTTTACTCTGACCTAAAGTGGACCTTGGCTGCCAAGTCATTGCCGCCTGATTACTGAAGCAGCATTTGGTGGGCGGCGATCAAGGATCATTGTGAACAGAGACACAGATGTGTCTGTAACTGCACTGAGGGCAGCTGAAAAGCCTTACCAGCTGACTTTAAATCAACATCATGAAGAAATGTTATTGAACACGTCCGTAATATTTCAGGGAGTTACTGTTTTTCATACAAAAGCCACCCAGACTAAAGCAGGAATACAGTTTTTTAGAGTTGGTTCTGAAAATGTGGTGATCTTGGTTAGATGCTGGAAAAGGTCAACACGAGACTCTATCCTGACCTAACACCACACAGGGCTCAGGGTGCGACCTCCACTCCTCAGTGTCAAGTTCCTGTTCTTTGTACTCCGATCATCAACCCCAACATCTCTATCACTTATGAACATAATTCAGTCAGCGATTATGTTTCCCAACAAATTAAAATGTGTACACTGGCACTGTCAAGGATGTCTATGACATTTTCCCAAAAGGCTTTTAAAAATGTATTAAACAGTGAGAAAGATGGTCTGCATCTTGGCAGCCAAAAAAAAAAAAATGTCCTTGTGCCTTGTGAGCATGTATGTTGGTGAAGTAGTGATGCACGCAGTCGTTTACTCACTGGGAAAGCAAAAAATGTTCCAAGGTTGTCCTGTCAGACTTATTTGAGTTTAATCCTGATGTCACGTGGGATCAATCAATCCATTTGTGAGTCAGTTAGATCAAATCAGAGGCTCTGATCCAGGTCTTTAATGTCGCTTTGGCCCCATTTACACCAGGTATTAAATTATCTCGATTGTGATTGTAATTGGACCTCAGTATACAAATCCATGGACGAGGCAGGAATGGTGGACTCATCAGTACACATGGTAGGTCCCAGGTAATGGGAGGTGATGTAACAAATGAACAAACAGTGGACAAATATCCAGAACCAGATGACATGACAGATGACGAGTTATTGTTGTGTCAATGCTAAAGCCTAAACGCTAAATGATATTAGCAAGCTTGGGCTACATCTGCTTATCCAATAACAGCCCTTTCATTATTGAGGTTAGCTTCTGATTGCACAAATATGAAATTAACAAAACTCAATAATAAAATAATACGAAGTATGTTAGAGACACAAGCAGGAGAAACATATCAGCCAGCAGTCAGTATTGAGACTTCACAAAGCGTGACATCTCCATACGGAAACACCATATGTCCTCATCAATACAACATGTTAATTCATAATACATACCCAGAAAAAATGACAGCACACTGTAACAGTGCAGGCACACACACACGCGCACACAGACTCACACACAGTTTAGTTGGTGTAATGACCCATTTGGCATTGAGCAGCATCTGTTTAGCAAATGAAGACTTGTAGTGGGGATGTTAGTAATTTTCTCGCTGACACAGTGAGCAAACAGGGAAGGCAGGATCCTCTTTAGCATTTACAACCAATGGTCTGTCCTGTTGCCGCACTACGCTGTCATTCTTCTCTCCGCTCTATCTGCTCCGTCACTATCACACACACACACACACACCCGGACACACAAGAAAACTACCCTCTGCTCAAACTTCTACAAAAGTAAGTAAAATCCTTGAGTCACTGACAATGAAAAATGATTTTTTTTTCTCCACACTAAGAAAAAGGAAAAAACACATCTTCCCAAATTATCCTTTCAGTCATGTTACTTTTTATATTTCCTCTTCCCTTCTTGCTCTTCTCGAGGGAGGATCAGGCAGTGACAGCCTGTACTTTCTGCTCTGTCATTATCAACCAGGAAGCAGTCTGAGGAGAATGATGTGATGGCAACCTCCTGCAGTGAGGAAGAGCTCCAGAGCTTTCCTTTTTCATCATTGCAGAGTTAAAAACATACAGAACATACAGCAGGAGCAAAGGTAATGATGTGTATCTGACAGGGCTCCATTTAATGAATGTAAAGCGTTCATAGTCTATTTGCCAGATTGTTCTTCATTCTTAAATATACGTTGGATATATGTTGGAGGGCACAAAATATTAGAAGCAAGAACGTCATTGCACAACTGTTGCATTATTTTCTATTGTCATTAGCGCTCTCGGAAGCATTTTTTTTCCTGTTGTATCCTCTTGCTGCTTGCTGCTGCAACATTTCAGTATACCCACAGGAATCAGCTGAGGTCCATACGTAAACAGCTCAAAGGATTTCAGGACAACCAGACATCCTGGAAGCTATTTTAACCCACTCCAAATGTGTAGTCATGCTCATGCCATGCCTGCTTCTCCAGCAGTGTTTATATCGTCATAAGATTAAGCACCAGTGAAATAACTGGAATCCTAATATGTACTCATACATCTCAGTCATGCTAAGTGGCTCATCGCCTTCGCAAAAAGGCACGAGAAGCCTGCCAATGTGTTAAGTTAGTGAAATGGTTAAATTTGACTTTCAGCTGTTTGAAACACGTGCCCCTGTTTAATGCATTCTGCTAAACAAACCTAAAGACAAGTCTCTACGTAGTGCAGGTACGATTCATCCCAAAGCCCCTGGACCAGATTGGTTGGTTGGAAATAATCAAGGTGCACCACTAAGAGTCACCAGGGTCAAAGGTCATCCGTATGAAGGGCATTCAAACAGTATTTTTCTTTTCCATGAAAATTCTTGACAGGACGTTGAAAATAGTAAAGAGAAGCTATTAATATTCTTCAGAGCAAGACACATGAGCAGGTAGCTAAACAATTGGGATTATTGTGTCAACCCCACCAAACAGTGTGAACCAGTAAAACGAGAAACTAGTGCATAATTCCTCGTCTGCAGCCTGTCCATTAACTTTCTTCAAGCGTGGGCCGTCTTGTTGGTGTAGACCTGTGTCAGAGGTCAGTGCCATACCAAACGCACTTTTAATTGGCAGTGTTGTGTAAGCTGCCCTTTGACCTAGACGCACACACACAGGCTCGCGGTTGTGTGCATGCACGGACGTGGGTTTGTGTCTATGTGCTCCAGCTTCAGGTGCTAAGTGTATATGACGGGCCTATAAACTAGATGTGAGCTAAGGTCACACGTTGACAATAATGAGAACGAGAAGGCAAGAATGAAAAATGGGGGGCTATCAAACAGAGCGAAGGATGATGTGGAGGGAACACGGAGCTGAAGAAAACAGGAGAAAAAGATCAGGGTCAGGAAGGAGGGCACTGGAGGGGAAAGAGTAGCAGAATAAGAGAAAGAAGAAGTAAAAAGGAGTCTAAATGGCGATATGATTTATCACCTGCTCTCTCTCACACACACGCACACACACACACGCAGGTAGTAACCCTGATCCTCATTTTTTTATGGTTTCACTCCCTGTTTTCTTTGCTTTTCTCATAAATGAGCAAAAAAAATAACCTACCAAATAAAAACAGTATATTAAATAGAGTAATGGTTGAAGAATATAACCAATTATGTTTTTCAATGTTGAGTGTGTGTCTTTACAGAATATAAGAGTCAGCTTTAAAAAGAACATAATATAAAGTATGCAATATAAGGCCACATCAGTTACTGGCAAGTTACTGGTCCACAAACCAAAAAGCCTGAGGGATGAAACTCCACATCCACCAATCCATCCTGTGACGTCGTCTTTGCAGTAATTTGGAAATCGTCCAGTCAAAATGTATGAAGTTACTGTGCAAGCGTTTCTGCACTTTAAGTCATTTTAAATGACATTTGCATGTTCCCAATAGCTATCTGTATGTCCTTCAAATCAATGAGTTAACTACTGTATCCTGTTGTGCTCTGCTTCAGGAATACTGCTGCCATGGATGCTCTCTTCACTTCGGCCTGCTTTATCATCTTTATCTCTGGTTCTGAGATCTCTGATCTCTTAAATCGCTGATCCGAATCGGGACCTCTCTCCTCCCTCGGTAAAAGACAATGGGAAACATTTATGTGTGGTTGATTTACCATCATTTCAGTTCATATTGCCCACATTCTTACAGTTCTGTATTTTATTCACATCAGCACAGAGTATCAGTCTTCTAAGCTCTTCAAAGCTGCAAAAATCTCAGCTTACTTGTGGTTTAGTTGCATTTTCACGACATTGATTTAAACTGTTAGAGGTAAGTCCAAGTCAATCTTACATAGTCTCTCTGAAAACTGCAGATACTGTTTCTTATAACAATCTTATTTTCTTATAATGAGTGCCACTTGTTGTCACACTTCCTTTGACACCTCCATTCCTCTCTTCTCTTTCTTTCCCCTCCTCTGTCCTTTCCTTTTTTTCCTTGTACAATCTTCAACAGTCATAAATCAACGTCCACTCGTGTTTCTCTGGTAACACAAGACATTTATGAATAATAAATGGCGGCTCTCCCACTCCCTATTACTTATTGACATCGTATGTCACATTAGAATAAATGAAGGGGATAAGAAGGACTGGCAGGCTGTCATAGTGATCATATCGTATTCTCCTTTTTGTACGTAGGCGTTTGTTTTACATACTTAAATGGGAAATTTCGAGGTCCAATTTGCGCGCCTCATGACCCACTGAACTGATTATGTCAACTTTCCGTTGCACATTTTGAAAAGCTCCCCGTGAAGAAATTGGGTTGTCAGAGAAACAAATAAAGACCAAAGCAGAGAAAACATAAAAATGTCACAGCTGACAATTAATTAACACAGAGCTGTCAGGACACGAGAGGAAAGAAGATTATCTTTCTCTTGGACGAATCGTGGTATCCAGGATCTGACCTACAAGCAGCTGGATTGGCTGATTTCTGCCCATACGGCTCTTTATCATGACATACTGTTTATGTGGGCCTGAGCTAACTATTATTTATTGAGAGATTGCGTTCAATCAAAATGTGCACACTGTTGTTTTAGACCTATGAGGGAAAATAATTAGTGCAGTAGTGTTTCTACCAGCAGGGATGCCGTTTATCTTTGCACTGGTGACATTTCTTATTGAGCATGATTGTGTCACTGCAAGCGCACATATGGTGAAGGTATGATGACCATTCGTGAACGAATGTGTTCACTGAACGAGGATTTGGATGTCCTGTGGACATGACAACTGAGCAAACTCCATCTGCTGTGGAACATCGCGAGATGCAAATGAAAGATCTAGAAAAACCATGAACTCCTGCTGTTGACTCCATGCATAACTATAGATGTACAAGAGGTGGTGCAGGGTGTACAGTGCAACAAGTTTGGAACCAGTCTCAATCAAGAGCCCCATGCAGCTATTAAGAGGATAAAACACACCAGGTTAGGTCTAGAGTTTGCCCACTGTTCCATCTGGTCTTGGTGGCAAGGACAATCCTGCAGTGCAGCAGATGTAAGCAGTGTTTTATGGTCCACGTTGCTGTGCATGTTATGTGTTAATGCCTGTGGAAGTGGAAACTGATCAATGATCAGTTTCTTACTGTAAAACACACACAGCGTGCAGCTTCATCTTCTTTCAGACATGTTCACTCCCCCTGCAGGTCTAAGATTTTCAAAGTTTTCTTCTTTGTCCATCTGCCTGTTCTTCACTTTACCTCCCCTGTTCATATTGATTAAAACTTAGATGCTCGTTTACCTGCCCAACTGTTGGGGTGTCTCTCTTTAGCCCGCCATCTTGTTCGGTTGCCTTTTGGAAGTCATCATTCTTTAAAAGTTTTTAAGGAAAAGTAATGCATCAATAATGAAATTATTTCTCTGGCGACTCTCACTCTTAAACAAGAACCATCCTCTCCTGATGGAGTCAGAGCTGTGATTGGTTCTTGCACTCAGGTCATCACGCTGTACGACAGGCTTGGAAATGTCAAATTGGACAATTTTCACCAAGACTGTTCAAGAGTGTAAAACTCCATTATGTAATCCATTCTTAAAGACCCCCTCTTCCTCTGTCTCTCTCTCTTCGGAAGGGAACGGTGCCAACTCGTTTTACGCTGCAGACTCAGTGAAATAAAACAAGGAAAGAAGAAAATAGAGCAACTGTTGCATTTCACAAGGCCAAATCCCTGAGCATGAGTAAAGCAGATGAGCTTCAGGACATAAGCTGACATTATGTTTCATTTTAATAACAATGCTTCCGTGAAGTCTGCCTTAGCAGTATCCCCAGCGGGGAACACGCTAACATACACACACGCAAACAAACACGATGTTTCACGTTGCATCTACGAACAGCTGATTAACATCAATTAATCCTTTGGAAGATGAATTTAGCACGGACTCTAAACCATAAAAAGGTTTAAAGGAATTTCCTGATTTTTTTCCCCATTGGTCTTCATGTGAGCACAATAAACACACACACACACACACACACACACACACACAGTTAATTTTCAATGATATTCCCTCTGCATCCATTTTTAAAACCTGCTCTATTGACACTACGATGTTCCACTGGGACACCTATGAAATAATGTGTAGGCAAGATATATTGCACACACACACTGCAATGAGAGAATGTGTTTATCACACACTCTCGCGCCCACACAGGAACACACTAAAATGACAAGTTATCCCGCACACACTCCCACACACACATACATGGCAGTGTTTATTGTGCAAACGTACTTTCTCTCACACGTATGTACACTCACACAGAGAAACGCACACAAAGAAATACAGTGTAGTGCAATATTTGTGCTGCACACACACACAGTTGCAGGGGGAAGGAACCTATTTAAATGCTAAGTAAGCGGTCTCTCCCTTTTGGGGCGATGTGATTATACAGCCGATCTCATAAGCAATGCTTCACAACTGGATTTGCACATGTAGAACTTAATTACAAGCGGCCTCGCTTCTCACTGTGTGTCGTATTCATGGGAGTATATCTATTGAGAGAGGTGGGATTGAAGCTATTACCTCGCTTGTGTATGCATGCGTGTGTGTGTGTGTGTAAAGCCAATCTATCAGCAGTTTAGCCAAGATTAATGTTTACATAAACAGGTTTGGGTTCAGTTGCCAGATTCTCTGCCTAAACACTCTCTCCTTTCTTTGCCTTTGTTTTAATGCGGGTGCTGTACTCTCCCTCTCTTACACACACGCACACACACACACAATCATGCACTGCAACACATTTTGCTGATAAAAATAAGTTTGAGTGAGTGGACAAAATTGGGTAGATGAAGAGTAAGCAAAGAAAATGTGATTACTGTATAAACGCTTTCCATCATAGTGTTTTCTGTTCCCGAGAGGCCGTCATGAGAGAACCGGTTCTATTGAAGGCTGTCGCTGTGAACAGCTCAGCTGCACTTTGTGTGTCCACTGTATATCAGTGTACACCATGAAACCATTTAACATCTATCTACACAAGCGACCACCTCTGCGGCTGTGAAGTGAAACCTGCGTGGAAGTGCCAAGAACTGCAGTTCCTCAAACGACCACTTGAGGCTGGCTCTAGAAGTGAGTCAGTCTCCATAAGTCCCCATGTTAAAATGTCCAACACAGCAGAAATAAACATGTTTACAGCTTGGTACAAAAACTCTCTCTGTAGCTAATTTCAGTGTGGCCACTTAGATTGACAGATGGGCGGCATTACAGATGGTAAGTCTTGTTTTATACCTCCAACACATTTGAAAAGTCTGTCTCCTGGGGTGATTAAATTGAACCAAATGCTAATACATTCACTTCAATATTTTCTGAGTGAGTTTGGCCAGTATGGCAGTCCAGTGCAATGCAATGAAATGACTGTACTGACAGCTGGATATAGCTAGCTGTAAATGTACCTATAGCGCGTGGGCAGAGTGCACCTGAGATGTGTTAGTGAGACAGCTCCAGACACTGACTAAGCTCAAACTTTACCAGAAAACTCCAGTACTTTCTGTTATTTCCCTGCAGACCTCTGCACATCAATAAAGTGAAATCATAAAGTCTTGGGATAAGTGCGAGTTGTTCTCTCTAAAATTCACTTCACATTCAATCTGACTGCACTTCAAGTTTGAATAGGGCAAAACACATTTGTAGTGTTTTGGAGAGTCACTGTCAATGTGGTTAGTCTGTCCACTTCTAAAGATGAAGAATGCTCAAAAAAACTCCCAAATAACACTGTATTCAAATAACAACTTAGTCACTTTGAGCAGCACCACAAGCTTCAATTTTAACGCTGATTCATGTTTTCTTTTCTTGTAGATCACCGAGAAAACCAGCAGGATTATTCTCCAAAACAGTAACTCTGACACTATATTTAATGAATAAAGTTTATCATTTTGACAAAACGTCTCTTTTATCTAAAGAGTTACACAGACGTAAAATGTGATAGAAACCCTTTGATGCAGTATGAAAATACATGTGAGCAAGCTGCATCCATTCATCACCCATTACTGCTTGTCCTTTAGGGTTGCAAGGGCATGGAGCTGATCCCAGCATACTATTGGAGATGATCTGATGTTTCCCAGTCCCAGTTTACTCCACAAGCAAATATTTTCAGCCTGATGTTGCCACTTTCTCTAAGTTTTTGTAAATTAATACCAATCCAAACAGGAAGGAGCCATTCCTTTGTGCTTTTGTGTTACTCCTGTCTATGGTGCAATAAGCATGGCTGGCATAGCGTTAAGAGGAGTGTGCCAGGGTCTGTGCAGAAGCTGCAGTGACGCAGTTAGAGAGGCTCGCAATCGAGCACACGAGCTGCCACAAAAAGCACGCCGTAGACAGAAGGATCGCACCTCTCTAGGTGAAACCTTGTGCAGGTGAGTGTTGCACTCTTGCCACAGCCGCCCTTCAAATCAGCACTTGACAGATCTTACCGTCATTACACTAACTGAGAGTTTAGCTTCAGTATTTTGTGGTCTTTGCAATGATCCGGCCTCACTCTCTTTATTATTTAAAATGACCTATAATAAAATTTTTCATGGTCAAACACACATTGAGCTCTGTAACCCGCCGATCCGAGACATATTATCCCCGATACTCATAAACCAATAACACAGACAGAACCTCCTGGCAAGAAAAAGACACTATTTGAGCAAAAAGTCTTCTCGCTTTCTTCAGACTGTGGCATCGTCAGAGTCACCAGAGTCCGTGCCAATTTGGGCTCCCTGGCCAGGGAGGAGGTGCAGCTCAGCATTATAATGTTCCAGCTGCAGTCAACACAATGTAGCTTCGTAGATAAACTTGTTTACCAAATTGTCTGACCACAACTGGCTATTTAAATTCAGTCAGGACAGCTAAAAAAAAGAGAGAGAGAGGCAATTTCCACTATCATCAAATGAATCTATTCTTTTTTTTCCCACTCCATGTAAACTCATAAATCCCTCTGATAGTTTGCACTCTGGTCCAGTGAAACTAGAAACTATGTTGTATCTCTCCACTCCATTAATAAAGCCGTGGCTGCTATGTAGAGAGGCTGACGGAGATGAATGAAGAAAAAGAAGGAGAGAGCGAGGGGAGATTCAGAGAGCCAGAGAGCAGAGCACATGGGGATAGAAGAAGCCTCTATTGTCTCTTATTTTCACAGACGCACACACACACACACACACACACACACACACACACACACACACACACACACCGACACAGACACACCGTTCTATTTTCTATTGCATTGAGGGGACTGAAAAAGAAGAAGAGCCTCTAGAGGACAAACAGGTTAACCTGTCGTTTAAGGCCTCCACACACACGTGCACACACAAATAGGCACAGAGGACTGGTACCGTTCTGAATATCTTCAGTCACTGATCATCCGTAGAACTGGACCAACCATGATTTGGCCCATTAGAAATGTGCAGCAACGTTTAGAAAGTCTGATTTGTGGTTTCGGGCTTTCACGCCAAACAGGCTTGATTTCTGAAAAGGTAAATACACACTAACTTTGGCATTTAACAGGCTGTGACTTTGTTGTGCCTGTTGGCTTTAATTGCTCCACTGTTGATTTGAAGCCCTTTAAACTGGCTGCGACGTGCATAATCCCTGCTGATTTAAATTTAGTTGTAGCCGTCTTTGATCAAAGCCATAACTTGGCACCTCTTAGTGAAGCAGCTGAGAAGTCTGACACAAAGTACAACCTCGCGTAAGGTCTGCGTGACAAGCTGAGCCCGGTTCAGCCCAGGTGATCACCTTCAGTCCTACACAGAAACCAGTGTAATAATTCAACTGCTGTATCAGCTGGATGATGTGACGAGTCACTGTAAGAAATTGTACAAAATGTAGCAACAATACAACAAGTGTGAGGATAATACAGAATGGCAGTCAAACCAGTGTAAGATCTGGATCCGAGGAAGTGACAGATGAAAAATGACTTGTTTGGGACTTGAAACACAAAGTTTTGGACTTCCACTTGACCAGGGACTTGTTGGTTTTGACTGGAGACTCACATGTCTTGAACTTAGACCAAGATTTATGAATTGCACAACAACAAACTTACACCCGAAATATGTGAATCAGCTCAGAGTCTAAAACAGGGGTGAGCTAACATTGTGCAGGTTTCACCTCAGCAGGTGATAGCATGGATGACTTTAAGCAGGCTAGAAGCACACTAGTCTGCCCAGGTGTGTTTTTACAGCACTCTTAGCAAACATTTCACACGGCGTGACCTAACTTTTTCATTCTTACCTTCTGGGTGGTCTGTAGTGTTAAAATCCACACACAGTTAAAACTGTTTTGAGATGGTTAATCCACAGAAGTGAAGGTTTTGTGTTCAAATGGGCTAATTGTTGCATGACAGTGCAGCTGCCAGCAATGGCCTGAAAACTCTGTGTGTGTTGGTGCGTTCAAGAGCACTCTGAGTTCTCATTGTGTCTTTCTACTTGGAGTTGTTTTGGTTGGTAAAAGCTGGCACCAACATCACCACCAACAACAACCCTGACAATATCTTTTAATGAACAGTTGAAATAAATGTTTGTAGAGATTTATATTAAAAATATGTTTGAATAGCAGTTGTTTTGATTGTGAAGTGGTTAAACAGACAACATGATTTTCACAACTTCCATGTTTGCCTGTTGTTTTCTTGTAAGAAATATTTTTTTGGAGGCTTCAACAATCTTCAGTCACCAGATGTCCTTGACTGCTCCATTTACTCATAATTGCGTTACCCTAACACAATAGCATGGCTGATCTCGAGTGTTTGCAAGTTGATTGTAACAGCTGCTGGAAGGGAGGGAAATCCTGTGAATCTAAAAGTCTGTTGCATGATTTAGAAAAAGGTTAACGTCAAGCACAGTGCATAGTATTTATCATACTGGTAGAAATGTGAAGTGCAGTTCAAGTACAGGCCTTTAAAGTGATCGTGTGCTGGTCTGTGTTACCTGTAACACACACATCATTAGTTAATCAGCCAGAACACACACACACACACACAAAGTAGAATCAGCAGCTAAACGTGTTAAATCAGTTTTGCAGTGCGCTGATCTTTGCCATATTATGGCTTGCTGTTTTAGCAGGCTGGGGCTGCACTCATGCTGCTGTGTACACTATTGCTCTATTTGATCAGAATCCATAGGGATTGGCCTGTCAGACCATGTTATGTCAACTAAGGATAGGCTACGCACACTGGTAGATGTGCCGAAGGGTGAACTGGAGAGTCACAGTGAAGCTGAGGAGGGGTGCGGGGCAAGAAGAGAAAAGGAAAAGGACAAGAAATAGAGATGTGCAGGGATGAAAGTGGAGCAGATGCTCATGGTTTATTGTTCTACTTCTTCCTTTCCTTTAATAAACTAGCATATACTGTATCTGAGCACTGAGCATATATGTGGCCAGACAAGTCATCTTTCCTAAATGACAAAATATGTTGGCTGGCTTCCAAAATCAAACCATTTGAAAGCTTTGTTGAGCTGATGTCCCCAATCACTTAGACAAAGACACAACAGCAGTGCATTTTGTCAATGTTGCCAGCTCAAACTATTTATGGAGAAATCATGGTGATGTTTAAGAAGCCAAGATTTGTAAGAAAAAGCAAATAAATCTGCCTTTAATGTGACACGTAGACAATAAGGACTCTGCATTATGTAAATGATAATGATAATAGATAAACAACACATGTCCTAATTTTTAGTAAACACAAACATAACAGGTCATTTTTTTAAACTAAGGTTTAACCAAGATACAGTCATGCTAGCAGCTCTGCAAGGCTGCTTTAAGCAAGTTGCTGGGTGATGACGAGCAGATGAAGATGAAAAGGTAAGGGATCACTGAAGTTCATCCTGAAGGAACGTGAATGTATAAGACTTCAAGGCAAACTCTTCATTCACACACCGGAGCCACACTGAAGTTATGCGATCACCAAAGATTGGTTCCCTGGCACCCGTTCACTTATATAATAAATCTATTGAGAAATTTAACTGGATATATGCAAGACCTTGGGTTGTAGGAACAGGTTGTTGATCACAAGTCAGTACTGCCGTTTTTCTAGTAAGCAGACGAACACTATCAACTTTCATTTAATTTGATTTCTTACTATAACTGAAGAAAGATAAAGTAACATCTTTGATATATCTTCTGATATTATCACCCTGTGTGTTCATGCACATGTCAGTATGTACATGAGTCTGTAGGCTGTGCTGAGTCCAGATTTTGCTGAGCTGCGATGTGTTCCTTACAGCCTCAAACTGGCCCTGTTCCCGTCACCACTGATGTGTGTTTGTGTTTGATGGAAAGGGGCAGAATTCCTCTTGATGAATGCCCCACCCCTGCACTCACTAACTGACTGACAAACACACACACACATGCACATAGTCAGCAAGTATCACATCAGTTATTATAATTAATAAATTAGCATGTTGTGTGATGCAACCCCAGAAGACCTCATCCTATTTGCACACAAGATGCGACATCAATGCATGCACACATACACACTTTCTATTTCTGCTCTAGCCTTATTTAACCATGTCTCTATTGATAGGAGAAGGGAATAAAGACAATCACCCCAGTTCTTCAGAATAAATGCCCTCAGGCTACTTCCTCATTCAACACATGGAGTTTTCTTGGAATCCCCTAAATTTTTTGGCTGGGTTGTAAAATTGGGTAATCCAAAGAACATAAATTGAGCTTGCTGCTCGCTAAGATTTTGCACTTTTGAGGTTTAACAATAAATTTTGCCACACAAAAGATGTAAAGCGTATACGCCAGATCTACTGGGCATGTACTGTATTAGTCTACTGCTTTTTTAGACAGAGGAGTTTTTAAGTGCCGGACAGCGTTTATGTTACATCTGAACAAAAAAAAAGCAGACAGGAGATAAAATACTTTGGTATTGCCCCATTGCCAAGGTTTCTTCAACTTTTTCTACCCGGGACGCCGAAGAAAAATGTAGTCTCACTCTGGGATCTAGTCTCATTAAAGCATATTGCCTCTTTTGTCAAGTGACAACACAGCAAAGAGGCCTGCGACCAGAATGTCTTACACAAGGACGGTTAATAGCTGCAATCCAGACACGGGGAGATGAGTGATGCTGTGGGGGACTCTGGTCTCTGCTTTCAGGGGGAAGAAACACTACACTTTGTTGCTGGAGAAGCTCCTGCTACCAGAGCCTGAAGGAAGTGTGTGTCCCATTGGAAACACAGAGAAAGCAAAACTCTGCTTGTAAATCTTGACTTTCTTTTCGCAAAACGTGCATTCGTGTTGAGGTTAGTCTAAGTCATAGCTCACACACGCAAACACACACTTGAAAGGTCATCGCGTGGAATACTCCAACCTTCAACTGCATGATCTTCAAACCCTCATGTCAGCAGGCATCCACCCTACTGAGTATGAGCAAGACTCTGAATCACTGAATCCTGATGAGCTGCGAGGCTCGTAACTGACCCAAGCCTGACCTCCACAGAGATGTGAGCTGACCCACAGGCGCTGGAACAGCTCCATAACAACGTGCATTGCCGTCATTTGTAGTAATGGTAGCCTCCATCCTGCATGCTTTGCAGTTTGGTTGTACCTATGGCTACTTTTTATTTTTAGTAATGCTAATCCTCCTACCCAACCTTTTTCTGGAGTACAACAGCACAACAGCAGCAGTTTTATTACTCTTGTACATTATATTAATCGACCAGTGTGCAAGGTTTAGTTCCTCAACTCACTCTCTTCCTCCAGCATGAAGTAGAAACCATGGTAGCTGTTGGACATGCGGAAAACGCTGCCGTTCTGGGCTTGTGTCGAAATATGTGTTCACCACGGCAGACTCCATGAAAGAGGAGCCGCGGTGTCTGTAGATATAAAAGGCTCATTCTAAGGTAACAAAAACGTAATTATCCTTATTTTCAGATCATTATCTATTGAAAAAATAGCTATACAAACCAGGAGACATCTAGCTTAGCTTAGCTTAGCTTAGTTAGTGTAAACAAGTAGACAAGTGGAAACAGCTAGCCCGGCTCTGTACAAAGACTCAGTGGCTAATTTGTTGCAGTTATCTACTATTTCTTGGCGAGCCATGATTTATTGAAATATCTGCAGGTTGCAACAAGATTGTAAGTGCAGGTGGGCAGGTTGAGCAAGTGGTGGCGTTTTTGGAAAGAGGTTACAGCTAGCCTCGTTTTCCGAAGGACCAAAGAAGATCGACTGGTCGCGATGTGGATGTCCATTCGGTTTTGTCCATTTAGAATTCCACTTTTTCAAAGACGGCTGCGTCTTCAGAAATATTGAAGTAAAAGGGAAAGGCAACATCGCTTTGTACATTAAAGAGAATATGTCCTGCTGTAAAACACCATGTAACGACAAACTGCTGTGGTAAACACAACTTTGAAATAATTCTCTCTTAACTCGTGTGGTCTTGCCACTTCTTTGTGCTTTCAGGTTTTCAGATATTCAAAATGCAATTACACGACTGGGTTGAATGTATTTCTGCTTCTTGCCAAAATGCCATTGAACAAGTTCTTTCATATGACACAAAAATAAAGACTCTTTGATCATCTCGGCACGCATGACATCAAATTATCCAGGAGTTTCACAGAAGTGTGAGAATTCCTTCATTGTATGACATCACTTTGATCAAAATTGCTCTTTGAATTTTTGCAATACACAAGTCATAATTGTATCACACATGCCAGGCGGCATACGACTGATCAGAGGTCTCTATGTAAAACAGAAGACATATAATCAGAGCCTCAGAGAACCACAGAGATCCTAAGAAACTAGTTTTAAAGACGTGGAGAAAAGACAGCTGGCTTTCCATTTGCAACCACATGTTTTATGACTTACAAAGAATTCCAATAGATTTTGGCTTAATCAATGTGGACAGGAAATGTAGGAGTAAATGACAGCTGTCCATTTTAAAGAAAAACTTAATAATAAATACAAAACTAGGAGGTTCACAAGGTCTTTCTTGGAAATGAAAGCCAAGGCACAAGGTAGTCTTTAGTAGTTTGCTTGTCAGTCAGATGTAAAGCACTGAATTTCACCGACCTGTACTAACAGTGCCGTGACACTGGAGACTTTGATCATATCACAAGCATCTTCAGCTGCCATGAAATTTTCCATTTCCATTGCTGTGCAAAAACAAAGTCAATTTGAACTTTTACTTTACTGCTGTACCTGCTGAGGAAGATCATGTGATACGGGCCAAAGCTCCAGAAAAGCTGCTAAATGGACCTTGTCATGAGATCCTTTTTTAAGGTTTCATCTAAAGCTGCACAATGGAGGCTTCAAAGAGTAGCTTGCGGTGACCGACAGTAAACTACGCACACTTATGTTTACCAAGCATGCAAGGTGCTTCATGCAAAGCCAAGAGAGGTAACACACCAGCAGGCAGCACTTTGCCTTGAAGCTAAATGCTTCTCTGCTGCTCTTTAGGAAACCGTTTGTATTTTGTCCTGAAGTTTTCATTTTCATTTTTTAACTGATTTCCAGTACGAGGCCATAAACTAGACTACAGTAAGAATAATTGGTGCAAACAGGCTGAATCTACAATATTTCAAATATACAGTGATGCAGCTTATAGCTCTTCAATAGCATCCACCCTCTATCTATCGCTCTCCTCCTCTTTCTCTCCCGTTCATCCTGTTGTCCTCTCAGCCGGTCTTCCCCTCTCGTATATTTCCACCGCCTCGTCATCCCTGCCACGATTTATGGATCTCTCTCGCCTCTCTGTTCTCTCCTGTCCTCGTGTCTCTAAATCTGCCCTCCCTTCTTAATTCACTATATCTCCCTCCTCTCTCCTCTCTCCACCCTTTTCCTCTTTCTTTCTTTTACTTGTTTCCTTCTCATTCGGTGACTTCTGCGTCCTTGACCTTCTCTTAATTCTCATGGTTTTCATCACTTCATCCCCCCTCTTTAGTCTAATCGGTAGATAAAATCTAAGACAAGTAATCATTTTTCAAAAAATCAATACATATCAGTTTTTCTGCCTCACAACAGTTCCACTGAGCTGATTTCACGCAGCTTTGTACAGATCAGCAGATAATCACATGGGCAGGGAGGTTAAAAACATTTGAGGAAACCGCGACAACTTTTTCAATTTGGTTCACTTTATTTCAGAGGCTTAGCGGGGATCCAGTATATCAGAGAAGCACCGGGTGACAAAATGAATTAATTTTACCACTGAGCAATTATAATAAGAACAGCAGTAACTCCCTCCTCTCCCTTCCTCGCTTCTCCCCCTTCTTTATTTGTCATCTGTCTCTCTCTTTCTACCTGCCTGCTGTGAGTACAGCCCTCCCCTTGCATCTCTTCTTTCACTCCTTCCCTTTTCTTTTCTTCGTCTTTTCTTTTCTGGTGCTGGAAAGTACATTTCAGCCTCTACTTAATTAAAGAGTAACTGAACACTGAGAACACCTTGTTTTTGCTGACCTCCAGTGGTTTAACTTCCCACCCCGACGCTGCAGTGACGTACAAGTGGACTGCGAGACTCTGTGACATCACTGTGGGGGTGTGGTTACAGGTGCAACAGACCACACCCAACAGTAATGCCACCTCCACCTCAGCAATGGATAGTATGTCAGTCACAGGTGGCATTTTCCTGCAGAACGAGTACTTTTACTCATTTCATTGATCTGATCATACTCCTGTAGGACTTTTACTTATAATGGAGTAACACCTCTTCCGCCTCTGTTCTCCCCCTCTCTTTCTCTATTTCCTCTCGTCCTCTCTCATCACTGCATGTCGGCAGTAAACTGTCCCTGCTCCTCCCTCCCCCACCGTGGTAATAGATGGCCAGTGTTGGCCAGTGTGACGGAGTCATTCTGCTGCCAGTCCATCTACCTACTGGTCAGATCTATACGACATCGGCTTCATGCTATAAATCAACACACACACCTGCAGCCACCGATGGGCGCTCAGTCTGCCTCCATTCTGACGATTGATGCGCACCTTGCTGCTAAACGGCCGAGATAATTAAACCCCACGCATCCCTCCCCCCTGTGTGAAGGTGTGTGTGTGTGTGTGTGTGTGAATGCCATGCTGTTACATTGTAACACAAGCACACACGATTAGACGACACACATCCCCTCTATCTCCCTAGCTCCTCTCCTCTCTCACACACCATTACACTACAAACACACACGTTCTGTCGTTGCTCTTGCATTTCTGCACACATGCAATCTCTCGTTCTCTATGCACACTCACACAGAAAGAAGAGAAGAAAAGAGAGACAGAGAGAGAGAGAGAGAGAGAGAGAGAGAGAGAGAGAGAGAGGAAGTGAGAGAAAGCACCTGCTGGGCTGTAAAACACTCAGACAAACAGCGTCTGTGTTTGGGAAGACTTGAACAAATGGGAAAATTATACAGTGGAACCGAAACGGCACCCTTTCACCCAAAGGTGCTTCACCCCAGCCAGCTGAAAGGAATTCTGGCACTGTTTTTTTTTTCTACTCAAGTGGAGTGTGTGTCTTTTTGGACACAAACCACAGAAGGTGCATCAGGAAAGTTTATATATAAATATTTACAGCATTTATATGGAGCATAAAGAAGCAGATCGGTTTATATAAAGGCATGGATGGGTTACTAAATGGCCCTGATGGGGTGCAGGGCCCCCTTGTGTCAATCTAATCTAATCTACAAGTCAGTCTAAGAACTGCAAAGACATGAAAGAAGCAGAAAAGATTTCAAAGGGTTTCAAAATGACCACAAAGAGGGTCATGAAGGAATACAGACACAAAGCAACCACAGAGAGACATAAAATGACCACAAAGACAAGCAGTGAGGGTGCAATATGTCCGCGTCTAAAGGAGGCACATACAAACACCTTTAAATCCAAGGAGGAAAAAAAATCACGTTTTCTGCTTTGAAGCTGAGTTTGTGTGTTTTTGCTGCGCTTCATCTCCAGCTGAACGCTCCTGCTCTTCCCTGGAGGGACTGTCTTTCACCCATGATGCCCAGCTTTTAGCGCACTCACGTTACTCCACACACACACACACACACACACACACACACACACACACTTACACACACACACATGCAATTTGATGAATGAGTAATGAGCAGCCTAATGACCTCACGGTGAGTTCAAGGACCGTGATAGTGGAATCAAAGTGTCGAAAGACTCAAGTTCAACTCTGTTTATCTCGGTTTCTCCATAATTCTTGGACACACATATGCCATTAAATCACACACACACACACACACACACACACACACACACACACACACAGAGTGTGCACAACCCCTCTCTCTCTCTATCTTTCTCACTCGTGCGTAAAAACGCTCTCTCTTGCACTCGGTCTCTCACCTCTCACATACACCCACGGAACAGGCGCGCACACACACAGTCGAGCGAATAACTCTCTGTCTTTCTTCATCTGTCTCTCTCTCTCCCACACACACACACACACACACACACGTACATAAACAGCCCCAAGTAAAACTCATTACACATGCCCGCACACACGCGTAAATCGGAGCGTTACCTCTTTTTTGTTTTGGAGCAACTAATCCTGAATCCGAGCGGCGCTGGTGACACAGCCTTGACCAGAGGAAAATGTTAAAATCTGCTGAAATAATCCCACCTCTGTCTCTCTCTCTCTTTCTCTCTCTGTTTCTTCTCAAGCCAGTTTCTCAGCTCCACAAACTGACGGGACGAAAGACAGATAATGAAGAGATAAAGGAGGTCGTTTCTTGTCCTCCTCTCTGCCAAAAAAAGAGAGATTTAAAGCCTGAAACAGGAAAGTATTGCTTTCTGCATGGAGAATAAAATCCCGTTCCTCTTCTCTCCCGCCTTCTCCAGGATGTTGGACGGAAAAGTCTGCTCCAATTAACCGCAGTTACGCATCCTCTCCTTCTCTGTCCCCCTCTCTCCCCCCCTCTCTCTCTCTCCTTTTCTCCCCTCCGCGCTGTGTCTCTCCCACTCCTTTCTTCCAGGACGGGATGTGAGACAGAGACAAGTATGTAGACCTGTGTGTTCAGTCTGTCTCTGTCTGTCCGGGCAGTGGCGTGGAAGAGTCGCTCTACTTTGCGCAGCCAAAAATAACTTCCAATCTCCAAACTGGAATCCCGCAAGCACTTGCGCTATAATAATCCCTATTAAATTCTTAGAATAATTTTACAGCGAGGATTTTATGAGTTTATAGTCACCCTTGTAGTACTTTATTCTACTTTCTGTAATATCCCTAAAGGGAATGTAAAGTATTTGCTAGTATACATACGATTTATTACAAGTTTTACTGCGGGATGCGTCTTTGTTTGGAACGTTTAAACTGAGGGAAATGGGCAGAAAAGTCCACCGTAACGACGAGATGATCAATCAGAGTTCCACTTTGCAGCCCGGTGTCGTCAATACGTGGATAGATCAATGAATCAATCCAGAGGTGCTGTTGGGGAAACACCGGCTTCTGCCAGAAGAGAGTAGCTGCAGTGCAGGCTTCAATTTCCGACTTAAATCCCCCGCAAGTCCAAGTTTGCCGGCTGATAATGTCTGACAAGTCAATCGACCAATCAATCAGCTGATCGATAACAGTGATCAGTCCGTATCCGGGCACAAGCTGATCATATCAAATGCAAGGTTTCAAAGCGACGTGTCTCCTCTTCTCTGCTTCTTTTTGTCCTAATCCATCGTAAAAGACATTTTTTTGGAAATAAGAGACCACGCGTGTCCTCCGTTTTCTCCTTCTTTACTTTCCTCTATCCCTCTTCACGTCAGAGAGTGTTACTCTCCTTCTCCTTCCTACATTAGATCCCGAGCTGTGCTTCTCTGGCAAAATCACACAAAAAAAAGAAAAAGAAAAAGAAAAAAAGTGTTGAGATGACTTTTAGAAATCCTTCATGCAGCGCTGGAGCAACCGGAGAAGGAGAAGCGCGAAGCCTTGAGCTGCTTCTTTGGGGTTCTCCTTCTTCTAAACCGAGAGGGAGAGGGGGTGAGCTCGGAGGAGGAGGAGGAGGAGGAGGAGGAGAGGCGAGAGGAGCTGGATCTCCCCGCTTTTAGCTACAGAGCAGGCAGAACGATGAAGAGGAGGAGGAGAGGATGGTGCTGTGTGGAGGAGAGAGTCCGCTCCTGTGATTAAAACAGAAGAGAGAGAGAGGGAGCCCACTTTGGGCTCGCTGGTCGATATAACTGGAGAGAGAAAAAAAAAAAAAGATCAGATGCGCTTCAAGAAATAAAATACTTTCCGGTTCCTTCTGATACTTCAGCACCTGTCCAGGGAAGGACAGATAAGAGACACAAAATCTGCCATTTCTCGCAGAGGCTTTTATCCAAAGTGCCTTAAGAGAGTCCACAAGAGAGCGCAGAGCAGCCAGAGAGAGAGAGAGAGAGGGGTGGGTGAGAGAGGGGTGGTGGGTGCTGTGGGCAAAAAGAAAAAAAAAAAGAAAGAAATTAAAGAAATATCCTTCCTCGTGCGTGTTTATATTCAAACCCGCGCGTTTTTCCGGGTGCCAGATAGTTTCCTGTCCTCGACAAAGAAGAAATGACTGCTGCTGGAGATAAGACAGCAGGAGAGATGAATGGGACAGACAGGCAGGCGGGCGGGCGGGCAGCCGGCTGCTCCATTCAGCGGCTCTCCGTTCCTCACGTGAAGGGCGCTGTTCCTTCAGCACCACGAGACACGCACGCGCGCAAACACACACACAGCGAGTGAGTGTGTTTAGATGCTCTTCTTTTATTGGAGTTTCAAGTTTTATTTTGACGTGTGTGTGTGTGTGTGTCAGAGAATGTGGTAAAAGGGTTTAGCAGTTGTTTTTGGTGTTCAGTGGCTCCTGTCAATAAAAATCAAAGAGAGAGAGAGAGAAGAGAGGTTAAATAAGAAAAACAAGATGAGAGAGGTAAGAGAGAGAGAGAGAGAGAGATGTAAAGTGTTGCTGCTGGGTTTGGGGGGGTTTCAAGATGTTTTAAAGTGCCGCTTTGTTGCCCCCTTTTGGCAGTGGAGAGAAATCATCTGAGGGGTGGAGGAAAGGAAGGAAGGATGCAAGGAAGGAAGGTACCTAATACAAAGATAACATTGCTAATGATAATAATAATAAAAAAATAATAATGATGATGATTATAATAATTATGTCATGCTAAATTAATATAGCAGTGCCTAAAACGTAACATAGATAGATAGATAGATAGATAGATAGATAGATAGATAGATCTTTAAAAAAAACTAAAATGAACAGCAGTCTGACATTCTGTTGACCCATCCATCCACAGACTTCCCCCTTCTCTTCTCCCAGTGGACAGGAGTAATAATTACTATGGCATCAAGAAGTCTTTATCACTTTGGCATAAACACGTGTTGTTTTGAGGCTGAAAGGACGGATGCAGCCTCTCTGCAATTATCCCTAATCACTAGTGGCTTTGTTGTCGTACGATGCAACACAGACATAATCAGAATTCGAACAATCAGACGTGGACAACTCAGTCACAGAGAGTCTGCGTCACTAACCTCCGTGCAAAGGCACGCAACACACAGATGATCTGGGGCCAACAGGACCTGAGGAAAAGGTGAGACATTCAGAAAAAACAGGGGAAGACACGCATTTTACAGTATGTGACTTTACATTCAGCTCTTATTAAAAATGTATATTCGATGCAGTCTTGCAAACAACACAGCTCTAGCTCTAGGTGGAAGTATAATGAGTATTCATTAGCGCATGGGTCCAGCATACCATAAACTAAGTCACACTGAAAAAGAATGAGACGCCTGAGATAAAATATGCACATCGGAGTCTGTACTGTATATTGCCGAGGCTAAAATGTGCCAAAGTTTGCAAAGTGTGAGGTTACCCAGGGTTGAACAGGCAGTCCGTACTGTGAAACCATGCAAATTCAAATGTATTAAATATTAACAGACATTGAGGCAGACAATGCACGGTGAGGGAATGGATGTATGCCGAGTCTTGTTAAAGCTTATTATGTTGAATGATAGCTTGTTTGAAGAGGCTTCTTTTTTTTTGGTATCGTTGACCATCACAAAATGGAAAGCTTTGGAACAGATGGTTAACTAGATGTATAGGGTCACTGGCAATCCTTCTTGCCCTTCTCCTCACCCTGGTGTCATGCGGCTTCCAGACAGACAATGAGCCGCTCACCAGTGCGGAAAATATGCTGGACCTTATCCCTGCAAGAGGAGACAGTCTGTCCAAACTGGAATAGAAGCTGCTTATTATTAGCATTAGTGACGGCTAAAATTGGGCAAAGACGCATTAAGTGGCCATTGCTATCCCGAAGAATTAATCCATATAACAAGTCTGTCATCATCAACTCCAGTGACATCTGAAACTCCCCAAAAACAAAAAGGAAATGACCCTGAGCTCAGTCTTTATATACTCCAAAGTATTTTTCAGCCAATCAAGCACAACATGACACCAAAAAGACGAAGACTGTGGTAATATCCTCGGCAGAGATCGGCAAATGAAACACACTGCTCTTACAACACCTGCTAGATGAGATTGTAGGTGCTGCGTGCTATTTGAGGACAGCAAGCTGGGAAACTGATGGCATCAGGACAGCATGCAAAGTTACACTCTTGAAATGATAGAGGAGTAACAAGGTAAGAAAAGTTACACACAGACCGTGACTGTGTGAGCTACAAAAGGTGTAGAAAATACAAATCTACAGTAATGCTAGTGGCTCGGCCGGGTTGCAAGTACATGCTTGTATGTTAACATGCTCACATGCTGATGTGATGCTGTTGTTCATCACAGTATTTTAGCTCGTAGCTGTGGCTCAGGAGGTCAGGAGGGGGTCAGATGATCGGCGGTTCGATCCCCAGCTCCTCCAGTACGTCGTAGCCCAAATTACTCCGGATGTGGCATGAATGGTTAACTCCTTAAACTGATGAGAGGTTGGCACCTTGCATAGCAGCCAATGCCATCAGTGATAAATGTCTTGTGCCAATTGATATTTCTCTGGATACGTGAAAAATCTGGCCTGCCGGTGCTGCTAGATAACACTCAGGGCATTACAGTTATATATACACAGTATAACAGTCAGAGCAAATTTGAAACATCCTGGCTTCATTCGGCCGCTTAATAACTGTGGCCCTGAATGTGGCAGCAGAAAGTTTGAGGCAAAATGGGAGCAGATGAAGACAGACCTTTCACTTTGAGGTAAAACAGTCTAGGTGGAATATGCTCTCGTCCCATTTAGGGTTGTTTTTGAACGTTTTCGTCTGGAATTGGAATGACACAACTGGTTCGACAATTGGTCTCCAAGATGAGCAGACCCGTGGCTTCACATAGAAATCAGGCATGAGTTCTGAGTGCTCAGCAGTTGGGCTTGCTGGCAATTGTTGGCAAGTACCTGAGAGGCTTTCATTCCACGATGGACTAGATGATAGAATAAAAGCACTCTCTGACTGTGTCTTGGGTCTATTTCCGAACTCAAGTTTAGACGTGTCTATCTTCCTTCAACATTAAGATGTTGAGACCATCTGGGCCTGGAATAACAGCCATGAAGGGTATTGGAGAATGAGGGGAATGAGCCTTTAATTCTGGAGTAAAAGAGACTCCTTTGTCATGTGTTAGGAGTGGAATTCATTCCTTCAGTCGCCCTGAATGAAGACTGCAGAGTCGGATGTTTGGTTTTCATTTTTTTTTTTTTTATCTGTCCTGATAGTAGGCATGGCATGCCATTTGCTTTTGCCTGAGGGGGGATGTACACAGCAGACGACATGATTGAAGCAAACTCCCAGATTGAGAAAAAAGGCTCGCAGAGAAAAAGCAACGCTTTCAGCATGAGAGAGCCGAGTTGTGATTCAACAGGCGCGAATGAGCACCACTTGTTTTTACTCTTTTTTGATATTAAAACACACATCTCTTCCCTTTTGTTTTGCTGCTGATTTCTGTATCGCAGTCTGCCTGAATCAGCATATCCTCCTGCAGCTCCACTGTGCCACCAGCGTTGTGGGAGAACCAATTTTCCTGGAAATAAACTGCTGAAGTGAACTCATTGTTAGTCCTGGTCAGCAGTTGTAATTTATTCATTTTGTTGCTTTGGGTGCGAGCACCGAAGAGCGTACACATAAGAAGGGCAGCATGGAAACTTTCGTGTCCTCCAGCAGTGATGTGCTCCAGTATGTTTTCTCATCCTCATGGCTCTAATTATACAGGTCTGGGGGAAGGAATCCACATCTCATCAGCAGATGTTGGTTAAAATGTTCAAGGGAGAGCTCAGAAGTGTGGATGAAAGCCAGGAGGCAAAGTGTCAACTAGTATTCAGAGGAAAATCCACACGGCTGAGGAAACACATAATTTACAAGAAGCAAATCTGAACAACACTGCGAGGAGCCAAACAGAAGACAGGGTCATTTGTATCTGTTAAGAAGAAAGTGATTAGATTCTTTTGAGGAAAAAAACAGGATTACTTGTGATTTTGAACTAAATTTAACCCGACCAGTCTGTTTGTAACCCACCTTTGTGTCGTGTTGTGGGGACCCATACATTCCCTTTCTGATCAATATGTAGCTGTTGGTAGCGTAGCATAAAAATGGAAATGAGAGGAAAGAGCTATATCTAATTTATTTAACTCTAACTGTTAAAAATGATGCCAAAAACGGGGCAAGAAAAAGTTACTGTTTTGTGGGGGTGGGGGTTATGTGGGACTATTTCTTGCCTGGGAGCAATGTGATGGAGCATGGATTATTTCAGTGAGCATCAGCGGTGCTGTTTGGTAAATTTTGCTGCCCTCAGACAAAGACGGATTAGCAAGAAGAGAACTCAGAGAGCCTTTTGCCACCAACATTGACGGGTTCTGTTCTGGCTCATGCACCTATTGACGAACATTCTGAGGATTTCGACCTAAAATAAATTGCTTCATAAACTGAAAAGTTGGTTGGAAGTTGGAAAAAATAGCAGGTTGCGTAACTTCACCAGAACTGAAACAAAAGCTTGCAGGTATCAGTGAGATCCACCATCTTGCTATTGTTTATTTCTGTTCTGGTTCCCTATATACCAATGTTCATACCAAGGTTTGAAAAATCCTTAATGTAACCGGTTCAAGAACCAGAGCTCATTTGGTGAATCGACATCAAGAGAAACACAAAGCTGGAAATGGGACAACTCTGTTTTTGGCTTGTGACTAAAAGGGTTAAAGAGAAAAGGCAATTAGATTAGATTGAGGTGCAGCAGTAGCAAATTTTATCAAACACTTACCAAATATACTTACTGACTTACTTTATTTGTACGGGACCGTGTACACTATTAAATATGCGGCAAATTTTTGTTGTATGGTACTGAAAGTGATTTTTATCTGCAGTCCATTAGTGGGTCACATTTAAAACACGAGCACAGTGACAGAACATCACTAAACAAAACACATTAGATAAGTTACATACTAGTGCATCACGCACACAGACACACACATCGTGTCAGCTACAAGTGTTAAGTTAGACAAATTAAAAGCATGAATATTTGTACACAAATCAAACCAAATGAGATGCAGAGTAAGTGGTTACACAGTTCACTAGCTTTTAGCAGATTTTTCTATTTGGCTTTAAAGCTTCTGATGGAATTGTAACTCTTTGTGTGGCCATGCACTGAGCTGTGTCTTTTAATGCAAATATCCCATCCTATATCCTAAATATTCTATAATTTAATTTTATCACAATCTTAAAAGATTGTACACTGAAGACCTTCACCTTAGAGGTGACATGCAGTGTGTGTAATATAATGTGATAAATTATTGTTGTAACGTAAGCTGTTTGTCCTTGTTGGCCTCTTTAAGACTGGCACTGGTACACGTGTCAAAATTCAGACTGTGACTGCCTTGACCACAGTTTTGCAGTCCGAGGCTCACGTTACCGCAGTGGCAGACCAGTATTGGCTCACAGCTATCTGAAACACCTCACACACATCTGAACACACACCCACAACTGGGCCGTGTTGGAGGTTGGTTACTCACCATTCTGTAATACAGAGTTTCATCTGTGTTATTGTGTGTACACTGACAGTTGAACATGTTATAATATATAATATAATCTGATGAATTAAAATATATTGTACTGCTTGATGCACAAAAATACACTCTACATTTTTACATGTGTGTGTGTGTGCAGATGTTTTTTTGCTCACACACTGAAATGTATTGAAACAGACGCTGTCCATGGTCCTGATCTCCCCTGGGCTTGAGCTTTGTCGCCTCAGCAGAGCTGTGTGTCCCCTGCAACAAGCTGCTACAGGAAATAATGCCTCCTGTCACACTTAGGACGAGTAAGTGACTCATCCTTGGGCACTGATGGCAGAACTGACCTGTGCACTCTGAGACAAACAAACCTGCCTATGATAGACACGAGGAGTGACCCTATTTTTATTTATTTATTTTTTTAATTGTAGCAAGTTTAATTAGCTCATCGGATCCAGAATGAATATTTGATTCATGTCTCTACTCACCTGGTTCTGGTGCCATTATTTCTGTCTCTTCCTGAGACACAGAGCAAATCATCCTATGTGACCTCACTTTAAAGTCTTTAATTTAAAAGTATCTTACGTCTCTGGACAGCTCAAAGCTTTGGAGAGCACACCAGTCTTTTGTAGCCTAACACAACAAGCAAAAGTGTACACATTTTTTATGTACATGTGTGGCCACAGTACATCCAGTCCACAACCACTGTTGTGCTGTGTAAAATAGACTAGTTGGATGTCCACCCACTATCACAATATATATCCAGTGACATTTTTTTTTCATTGCCAAAATCTTTAGAAATACATAAATAGTATAGTATAAAATAGTATAAAACCAATATTAAAGTGAGCACCAGTGGAAGTTTATTCCATAATTGTGTAGACAAATGTTCTACCACCTTCTGTCTCAGGCTTAAAGAAAGAGCAGTCTTGCAGATCTGAGCTTACGAGCAGGGGCGTAAGAGGTGCGAAATTCAATAATGTAAGAAGGGCCAAGGCCACTCGATGATTTGAAAACAAGTAATTAATTCCAAAGACTATGGGTAACTAATTAGTGAGGCAACAACAGGAGGCTTTGGGTCCAAACACCACCACCTCAGTCAATGATCAGCATTTGGAAGTTACTGGACATCCAGGACCTTTTGGCTGTAAGACAGTGAGTGAGGCAAGGTGTGGTGGATCTACAGAGAAACTGAAGTAGTACTGAGATTGCACATACCTTCACTCAGTGGTAACATGTAGATCAGAGGGCCGACAATAGAGCCCAGAGAAACGCCACATGTGATTTTCTTACTCTTAACTGACAGGAAAGTTCTTCCACTCATTCATGAAGGATATGAGCATAAAGCACTTTCTCTAGTACTGGATGTGGGTTTGAAATTATTAATATGGTCTTTGTCAAGGTTGGAGTTTTTCAGCCAATTGGAGGAAAAAAGTCCAGAAGATAAAGATTTCAAAATTTCTGAAATACTCCAGACATGTTCATTAACTTACGGTGGTGTTTTCGTTAAAGCAGGCCAAACTTTTGACATTTTTTTTCAAGGGAGATGCCCAGAGTGGCAGCGCATCATCCACAGGATATGCTAAATCTAGCAAACCAAGCTGCTGAGAAGTGGTCTGTGAACTGATGGGTCAAAAGTGTCACGTTACAGTGCATAGACTCTATAGGAACATTAAAAAAGACAGCAACATGGTGAGAAACATGCATGTTGATGATCGAGGGATTTATCGGATGGATGAGTAGTGCATCTGGCTTTCATCCAGGAGACCAGAGTCTTGACACAGACCTGCAATTAACGTCCACCTTTTAATTAACCACAATAATTCTTTAGCTTTAACCATGCGTTTGAGTTCTTCTACTGTGACAGTACCTACAATCTTTCCCTGTTTTTGCAAAATCGTCCAGTTATAATCTTCTTGTCTGCCATGACTGGCTGGGGATGTTGATTCTCGTTGGTATTTGCAGGGACAGGACCCCATTTATAGAACCAAGAGACAATTCTTATAATATAAAACTATAAAATTCAAACTGATGTTCACCAGATATCTTCTGGCATTTGTGTAATACCCCGTTCTCTGTTTGCCTGGCACCCCATGTCTTCTACTCACAATATCCTGGACTGTTGCCATGTGCAGAACCTTACAGACAGTGTAGACTGTAAGGGATTTGACCAGATAAGCACTCCTGTGTACCTCTGCATCACATTCATCCAGAGGCTAGTCTGCATCATGACCATACCTCTGACACATCATGGGAGCCATTCCTAGAGATGAGGATACCGCGGTCATTGTCTACAGCCCTAATCCTACTCAGATTGCTGATAATGTTGGAGCTCTTCTGATTTTTATTATTGCAACCATGACAATAAAGGAGCCCTAAACTTAAAGAAGTGTGTTGTGTTACAGTTTTAAAATATGCAGACAACTTAGATTCTTGGTGTGAGCTCACATGGAAGACATTTGCTGCATCTGTGTGTTCCTTGCAACCAAACTGCAGGGATTTCTAGGTATTAAAGCTAGTCTCTGGATTGTTGTGTTCTTACAGCTCGGTCGGTGCTGTGAGTGTGGTTAGTCTCCCTCGTTGGTGACAGATTTCAGGTTTCAGTTTATAGTTTTCTGTATTAACCTCTTGAGAAATATCCCCTGCCTCTTTGAGCCTGGGTTCTGGTACCAGAATACACACACTTAGAGAAATCCTCACAGTCTCTGATCAAAGCAGAGCCATATGTCCGCAGCTCGGTGACGAATATGAGAACTGACAGACGATTAGACAGCTGATTAGCTTTGAACGCTGTGTGTTTTTCTCTGTGTGCACATACAGTGCATCTGTGCACGCACAAACTAAAATGACTGAAATTACTACAGATTTCAGACAAAATACTGAAGTCTTCTCATTCATTGACTGGCAAGCGAGAGTTCTTTATATCTGGGTATTTGTACAACAACAAACAAACTTTTACAGGCGTCTTCAGAGAATCTCTCAAACATTTCAAAACGCAGAGATTAGCACATGAAATCAATAAAATAAGACACCATAAAATAGCAGCATGTGGGTGACTTGGGTTAATTGTTGAGAATGAACACTTTGACAGCGTGATTGTATGGCAGCTATCTTACGCCTCTGCAATGATCTGTTTGGACAGTTTCTCGCTACAGTCACAGAAACCTGCCATCGCTTCTATGTTGCCTTGCAAAGGATTCAGAGCTGCCTCTCAGAATTGCATCAGTCACTGCGTATGAGAAAATGTGTATTTCTTGTTTTCACCATTCATTAAACCCAGGATGACAAGTATACTGCGTGCAATCACACTCTCACCTGCCCAGGTTAAACTAAAAAAAGATGTTTTAACCTTGAAACCTTTTTTTAGCATTACATTGTGAAATATAGAACACGTCATCAGTGACTGTCTCACACTACAGGCTTGGATTAAATAGTTTTTCAGTGTTATTCTGGAAATTCTGTTTTTACAGCTTGGACCGAGGTTAGACAAGTTGTCATGTCTAGATTATTAGCTTGTAGCTTATCATGAAGACTGAATGCTCATGGCATCTTGACTGGCTCTGTCCAAGAAGGCATACACAAACCGAAACTGGCAAACGGAGCCTGAACTGCTTCTCACTAGTTTATTCACCTTGTCTATATGCTATATTCGGCGAATTGATAGTTCTGTATGCACAGACACAAGAGTTGCATAGTTCTTCTGATTTAACTCTGGGATACAAATCAAATGAGTGTATTTTCCAAACTATTCCTGTAAGCTGCTACATGTAGGTAATAAGACAAGACTGACGTTGTATCCTCGCCCTGGACTCTCTATACCACCCTAAAGGTTTTTACCTTATAGGATGCTACATCAGCTTCTCTCGAAGTCTTTACACCGTCTCTGTGCACAGGTTCATGTGTTTTTCTGACAAATGACAAACAGTATCCAAAGACCCAATAGCTGCTGACTCCAATAGGACCATGTGGACGAATATGACTCCCCTTCCTCAACAGCTACTGTTGAGCAAAGCACTTAGCCACCAATCGTTAACAGTGAACTGCTGCTTTGGAGGCAGCACTGGGTGGACTTTAACTGTTCTGGGCAGCTCCAAGGTGTGAATATGCGGACGTACACAATGTGTGCTACTGGAAAAGAACACAGTGTTCAGTCAACTTTGCCCACTTAAGTTGCATATGGATTATGGGATAGCTGTAGAAGCACAATGTATTTTCCTGCATTTGAAATGTGTGCCTATAAAATAGTTTTTGAGTTACGGAGATGTTAAATGATCTGCAGTGTTCTGAATGCAGTGAGAGATTTACTCCTATGTACGGCGGGCTTTGGAGACACTAGACTGCCTTGTTTATGAAGCTTCTTGCAAACGTTTCCCTGCTGCTTTTTATGATGCGCAGTATCTTATGAATTCTGATTAAACCGCCGTCATCAAACTAAATGCTGCTTGACAAAAATGAATTTGAAAGACGACTTTGAGGCAAACAGCAATATATTGCGACCATAAAGTCTTTTTTTTTTTTTTAGTGCAGTCTCAGTCTGTTTCCCAAAGCAGGTGATCACTGCTTAAACACACATGATTGGCCCACAGGGAGTTTTTGTAAGTGTGGCTGATTGCTTGAGATACTGTTTACTCATTCTAGGTCCAATTTATAGTTTCTACTGCACCTATTAGGCAGCTAAATAAAGCTTTGAATCGCAGGCAGTGACATTTAAGTCCGGAAGCTCCTAATTCTGACCATTACCACCGTTAGAATTATGCGAGTAGCATTATGCACATTTACATTCACTACAGTCTTTCCTTCTCGTTGCCTTTCCTCTTATTTTCCCTTTTTTAATTTAAGACTTTCCCGCTTAATGTTTTCTCACACTGTGCATGATGATGAATTTGATGGCCTATGTGAACAAGCACATGCAAACAAATAGAGACATTATCTTATCAGCCACTCTTAGGAATAATAAGGATGCCATGAGACCGCCGCATATACAATCATTTCTTTCTCTCTGAGGGATGAGGAAGTTGTCATGCATTAGATATGGCAGTAACATTTACATCAGCACTCTGTTACAAAGCGCTTCCTCGCTCTGTTCTTCATCTTGTGGAATCACGGTTTCTCTCCTCTAGAATAAATAGCTTGTTCTGTCCCTAAGAGGACTTGTCAACATGGTCTTTGTACATTAACGCGCTCTTGCACCTGTCACAAATTACTTAGTATTTCTCCATGGACAAACACACACACAGTGAGAAAATTAATAATTATATATCCCGCTTTAGTCTCACTCTCACTTCGCTCCTTCTTCTTGCATCCCATTTGTCCTGCGTACGTTGCTTATGCGCTTGGCATGTGCGCTGTACGATCTTGGCATGCACTAGCGGGCATGTTACACCCCGTACGTACATACAGCCTCTCTCCCGGTCCTTCTTTCTCTCTCTCCAGTGCGCTCTCTACATGTTCCTGGCATGCACAGGCGGAGGCGTCATTTCTGATTTGCTTAGGGAGCATGATTGTGTGTGTGTGTGTGTGTGCACATGTGCTACTTTGTTATGCATGCGTGTGCATTTATGCATGTATTTCTCTCTGTGTTTCTGTGTTAGGTATTCGAGGCATTTAAGGATCAAATGTGAGAACATTGTGTGTTTTTCTTTTTTTCTAGCCTGGTTTGTGCTCCTGGCTACAACATGTGTATATGAGAACATTAGGACATATGTTTGGCTCAAACACAGCAGAACAGACAATCATACTGCTCTGAAGTCAGCTGCATCTCTCTCCAAAGTATTGCATATCATATTTAAAACAGAAGCAGGCGAAATAATCATTTACCTGATAATTTATATATCAAGAAACAGGCTTGTGTTTCTAACAGACTCTGTGTTAATGTTCATACACATCAATGCTGATGGTTTATCACTAAAATATTATCAAAACAAACAAATTAAAAACAAAATTAATTACCTTATTATTGATTAGCATGCACGGTTTCAGGACACCACACACATGAAGTGTGATCAAAAAGTACCCAGTCACTTTAGTCCAGGCTGAAAAATCAATAATGACTGCTGGATGCCATAAAGTTTTGCAGACACCATCATGGCTCCCAGAGGATGTACCCTAATGACTAAATTACAGAGCTACCAAACACTGTACTGCTGCCAACAGCAGTAGATTTATCTTTTGGTCTGCACATATGCTCAGCGTTATACAATATACAAACATTAGCTGGCAGATGTCACACATGACACACATGGCTGATCTGCCCCGCACAGAGGTTCAAAGGTGGCCTCTTATTGGACACCATCATTGACTCTGCCTCATTATCTACATTTGAGCTGCACATAAATGCTGAGGGCCTGACATACATGCTCATGCGTTGAGATTACAGTAGCTGTGCAAGCGAGTCTCATTTCTCTAATCAGCCAAAGCACACCCTGCTTGACGCTCTCTTTCTCTCCCTGCAGAGGGGCAACGAAATGGCAAGTCCATGTGACAGATGCTGCTGCAAAAATGACGTGTTTGCACATGTCGGATGTACCGAGGTTTTCAGTTTTCAGACTCTACTTGCAGTAGTTTTAATGGTATTATTGGCAATAATGCAGGATTCACAACTTGGCCTGCCCTGTAAACCCACCAACCTCACGCTGACGATGGATGCAAACACATGGTGAGAACTGTTTTGCCTGTCCCTCAGAATAAAAAATTATCGAACATAGTCTACCCATATGCGGTCATATGAAGAGACAGATGGAAATTATTTTAAATGAAATCATTTCAGTTTACTCACCCGAGGTTCACATCTGTTAGCACCAGTGTTAGAATGCACGTTAGAAACATTTCCTTGGCCCACAGCTCTGTGAAAGTGTCATTGCTAGTTCCCAAATGACGCAGTTGTCATTTTCACTCCCGCGTTGTGTAAATAACAAATGTACTTGCTCCCATCTGTGCGCCCGTGGATGTGTTGATCTTAAAACAAGGTGTGGTCGGGACACATTGTTGATGCGCTGATATCTTGAGGCGGCAGAAAGCGACTGAGCCATAAAGTATTTAGAGACTTATGATTTTCCAGCTCAAGATGATTTGAAGTTGGCTCATGTGCTACTTTAGGCTTCAAAGGGGTTGTTCTCCTTGAACCGTGTGAAGAACTGGGTCCGACTTTAGAGGATCAGACCCAGAGAAATCATGCATTTCCTACCAGTCTTCAGGTTTTGACAACTCTTGGGTTTCTTGAAACAGCAAGTGTAGTAAATAAGTGCATCTTATGATGATGCATTTGTATTTGTAAAAAGAAAGCACTTTGATTCTCTGAATGTCATTTGTGCACAAATGGTGCTGACAAATGGCCAGACTCAACTTATGACTCGTTTATACTGTCGCAAAGTAGTGGAGGGAGAAAACTGCAAGCTGGTGCATTACCCAATGGATGGATAGATGGATGGCTTCTTAGTAAGATTTGCACCATGAATAATTTAAAAATACCTTATTAGTATTAAGGTCCGTGGCTGTGGTGGCTGTGTCTGGATGTGGTGTGCAAGATTATCTGGGCCTATGCTGTGTTGCATTATGTGGCACAAAAGAATGATGTTTGCTTCTCTCCTGAGCAGCTAAGACCTGTTCACCCTCAGGAACCTGTCATCTCACACACGCCATTTCACAATTATAAGTTATATAAGCGAGAAATGGTTCATTAGTGCAAATGTATATGGTATGCAAATGTGCATATGGAAAATAGGCTCCAAGAATTATTAAAATCTGCTACTTATGTCAGACAAAAGTCTCTGATCTCCATTGCAACATTGCCGTTGTCATAAACTAGAAGAAGAAGGGAAGACAGTATGAAGGTTAGATTAACCAGGTACTAATCTGGACAGGAAGAATTCCAAAACACCAGCAATGTAATTTATCAATTAAAAAAATAAAATATAAGTGTTTAATTAAGAGTAAAATAGATACTTTTTGTGACTTTTCTATCATGCAAAGAATGGGCTATCTGCAGCAGAGTTACTAAACTCTGCACATTAAGGTTAGAAATCTAAAACTCTGCTCGCCATAGCTGTTACCTGCCTCATTATGCCTTCAGCATCATCCTGATATCTGTTCAAACCAGCCTCCGAAGCTGTTTGGAACCTTTTTTTTGTGACGTAATACCAGTTTGTGAAAATTTTGTGCTCATTTGAGTGGATGTTGAACTTGGCCGTCTCCTGCACAGTGCCATCTGTCAAATGCTCACCGGTATACCTTTGCAGTGATTTACAGTGGCAGAAATTTCTTCATGCTGTCAAAAGGGTTCTGCACTGTTACCTATTGCTTTTTGAAAGGTATAGCTGGTGAATCTCCAAGTCATTTCCTCACTTTTGCCTCTTTGAATGACTGTCGGGTCAAACAACGTTTCATCTGGCCCATTGCTTTCTGGAGGGACACCAAACTGCTAATGCGACTGGCTTCGACCCAAAGGCACTGAAGGGCAGGTGGCCAATCACTGACCTTATAGTTAATATGGATCCACCCACATTTGGCTACTTGTACTTATATTGCATGCACACAAAGACACAGTCACACAGAGAGTAACTCTCTCTATTGCTACTGTCACACTCACATGCACACACACTTGGCCGGCTCTGGAAGATCTATTTAACACATTCTAAGTGGACCAGACTTGGCACAGTTTAAGAGAGAACAGATAGAGAGTGCAGGAGAGTGGCTGGAGCCAAAATGACCCTTGAATGCACAGAACATCTGCGGTACAGCTAACTGATTAGCCACACTAACAGTGCTAATGACTGTGAACATTAGGAAGTGATCAGGGTGTGTTCTCAGTAACTGAATGTGTATGATGGCTGACTCATTACATTCTCCGAGACACCAGCTGAAATGTTACCATTACTACCTGACTCTAAGGCCACTGCTGCCATTGCTGTTATCATCATTGTATTTGGTCACCCGGACAACATTTGAAGGTGCTTCTCAAAGGGGCGCAAAAAAGTATGTTATGATGTGGGAATGAACAGATTTCATTGGAATAACCACACTTGGGTAGAGTCTTAGTTGTATGTCTCATGTTTTATCACTAAAATTTGTAATAATGCTTGTCTGAAGTTGGTAAACTATCAATATTTCGCATTCCACAAAGCATATTGGCCAAACCAAAGCAAATCTACTATTTTAGATTGAAAACCAATCAAACTTATCCTCCTTTTATCTATCCTACATACACAATGTGACAAAACAGCCTTTCACTTAATGAAAATTCTAAATGATGACAATAGATGGAAGAGAATACTGTCCGAACTTTCAGCTTTATTTGTCATGTTTAAGTTAAGACAGGGTCAACTTAAGACAGGTTTAAGTGATGTTATATGTATATTAAAATCAATATAATAATCAACATTTTAACACAATCACAGAGCTGTGTTTTTATTTTTACAAGTGGCAGCAATGTCAGAAACAATGGTGTCAAAGAACGGAGAGTGTGTTCTGCTTATCGGAGCAGGCGAGGCTGAGGGAAGCAGAAAACTCTCTAGAAGGTCATGTGGACTGTACAGAGAATGGCTGGAAAACATCCAAAAGTACCTGGAAGAAGAAATAATGGTGTATGAAGTTGGTGGTGAGATCACAGGTGGGGGAATCATAGCTAAGCTCCACAATACAGGAGGAGAACATGAAACAGCATGAAAGAGAATTCACGGTGAGAGGAAGTCGACCACTCTTTGTGACCTGCAGTAAATTTATGATACATTGAACTCTATTTGAGGGTTTTATAGAGGGAGAATTAGGCAGTGGACCAAATATGTTATTTGGTCCATCGGACAACAATTTCTTTTATATTTTATTTGCCTTTATATTTCCACTTTTTTTTTTAATCTATTTCTTTATATATTTCCACTCTTGTTTTCTTATTCTCCCACAGATTTATCCTTTTTTATGGTACTCCTGTGATTCCATATTCAGTGTTCATTTTCAGCTCCTTCAACATATGTCATAAATTCAAAAGCAGTCACTGAAGTGCCTCCAACAGCATCTATTCATGCAAAGACATGCAGAGCGTTTACTCTGAGCTTAAGGTCACTCAGCGCTGTGTAATGTGAGGGCAAAAAGCACAAAATGATGTGTGTAAAAATGATGACTTTAGACATTTCTGAATAACACTGTAATTCATCTACAACCAAGATTTTGATTCTGACAGTCAACCAACAGTAATTAATGTGTTTCAGTACAAGGAGGAAATAAAATGGTGTTTCTGGATATGTAAGAGAGAGGAGAGGCAGAGAGAAAGAGCGCGAGTTCATCTCAGGTTTCCACGACAGGAGCAGGTAACAGGATGTAAATAAAGGCCCCATTTACACTTGTCATTTCATGTGTCTTAATTATCCAATCAAAATTATTAGATGTTTTTTATATCTGGATACAAAACCACATAAAGTATAACACATCCCCGGTGGCCAGATGACAAATCTGAATGCATGAAAATCAGGTTAACCCCAGAGGGTGGTGTTAATGCACCTGAAGCAGTTTGCATACACAAAAAAAGCTTTTAGCACGAGCAAGCTAACAACAATGCATAGAGTAACACAAACACATGGATGAGTTGCATTGTTGAAGTTGAAGTGTAATATTGAGCTTCTGTCTGATGCACAATTATAACATTAATACATCCATATATCACAGTTGCATATGTAAAATGTTGGACTTGTAAAACAGACCAAACATGTGTAAATGACTAAGTCGGTGTTAAGGTGAGACCAGAATCAGGAAAACATTTTATTGAAACAAGCAGAGATCGTATCAATAGAAGACACAGGGACCGGGCGGCTGGTTGAGTCTGGGATGACAGAGCGTTGGTGCAGGGCTGGTGGTGGGAAAAAAACAAAAAACAAAGTTGAAATTGAGGCAGAGCTGGACGTGGCAGGAATGGCAGATAGGGATCCTGAGGCTCAGGGAGACCAGGGTTAGTCACACAAAAACCAGACTCCAAAAAGCACTGGGGAGGCCGTAGGCTTTTGTCACCACAAGGGAGACTGAACAATGTGGTGGAGACCGGGAGGTTGAGCACGTCTAAAATACTGAGGGGACTGATGACGGGATGATTGGAAGCAGGCGTCATGGTGAACACACACAAGCAGAGAGACAGGCATGACACAAAGAGGGGAGAGGAATGATGGGCACCACTTTAAACACACGCTGTAACACGACTGGTGTAGCGACACGACAGCTGGATTTAGATACAACACTAAAAATCATGGCTGAAAACACATTTCATGTAAATAGGTTGATCAATGAAATAAAGCAGGTGCAATGCTGTGCCAGAGCTGTGGGAGGATGGGTCAAAGTAAGTATGTACAGTGTTCTCTAAGCAAAAACAAAATGTGATTCCTGGTGCATGATTGGTGGTGATTTTGGTGCATCCTATTCTTCTTGACAGAATGCACCAAAACTAAATGTTTCAGAGGATTTCACTCTCTAGCACTTACTCATTTCAAAAGGTCTGCCCTATACAGCCGCATTACAAACTTGGGAAAGTCTTCAAGATCAGAGAAGTTTGCAAAACACTCCACAACCACCCACCATCTGGTGAACCTTCGAATGCCACTTTAAAAATATTCATCACTCCAGCTATCTCAGTAGGTTTTTACTTCTTTGACTTTAACTTGCTGAAATCTGCAGACACCCTGCAATAGATCTAAGTTCAAAAGTTGAACACAGCATCATATTGCATTGCTGTATTCTGCATATTAGACAGCCAACCTCCCGTCCGCACACTGAAACACTCTGGAGACTGAGAGGATAAAGAGGCAGAGGTGGCAACATAAGTTCAGAACGTATTTCAAGGGAGGAGGGACATAAGATGGGTGATATCCTCACTCTGTTTTGAATACCACATCAGGGGTCAAAGCACCCCATTTTGAGTACTGACATGTCCCTGCAGATACGAAGACAGAGAAGCAAATAAGTGAGAGAGGCGAACGTGGAGCAAATGAAAGATATAAAAGTGGATAGGAAAGGAAAGGTAGAGGAGGAGAGCGGAATTGAGAGGGAGCAGTGGGTGAGAGCCGAACAGAGGGCACAGACTGAGTGATAATAGAGAGGGGGACAGAGTGATGAGAGAAGAGATAGGCAGGGTACAGTGACAGAGGGGTAGAAAGGGCAAGTACAGTGTGTAGCACAAAAGGTTGCATGGGGACAGATGGCTTCAGGAGGAGGCAAACTTTCCAACTGTTTTTTTTTTTTTCGCTGCAGAAGATGTGCTGTGTAATGCTGGTTCATCTTCTCACTGTTTTGGTTTCAGGGACAAAGAAAGAGAGCAGAATGTGTTCTACAGCAATGCTGCTATGAAATGTGGCAGTGCGCAGTTTCCTTTGTTACTTGGATTTTGGTCAGTCTTACAGTTGGTCGGCCAGCAGGGAATTCAGTTGGTATTAAAAACTATTTAACTGTTTAACTTATGAAAGGGGAATTGCATTTCCAAAACCTGCCTAAAAAAATCTACTAAAGCTGGTCTAAATGACTTTGAAAAAAGTTCATTGTTGCAGACAAATTTACTATAAAAGTATACTAAGTATAAAATCCTGAAGGTTTTGTGGCCCACTCCCATCATCTCAATCACTTGGTGTAAGGTGATTAGTCCAATCTGTCTTAAGTCAATCTTTTTCTCATCTTGCCATACCCAGAACATCCATCCATTATCTGTAACTGCTTATCCTCACCACAGTCATGGTGGGGCTGGACAGGTGGGGTACACCCTGGACAAGTTGCCAATTAACCAATTAAGTGCATGTCTTTGGACTGTGGGAGGAAGCCGTAAAGAGCCCGACTCTCAGAACATGCACTCCACACAGAAAGGTCAAGGTTCGAAGTAGGAACCTTCTTGCTGTGAGGTGACAGTGCTGACCCCCATAAGCTCAAACCTGTTTAATATTATTGGAGGTTTTAGCTCTTTCTAAGCACCTTTCTGAAGCAGGCGACTGGCTGCACAGTGGTGAACACAGAGGGATTTGCAAGAACGTCTCAGTTCTCTTCGACTGTCGAAAGGGAGGTGAAATCGGTGGAGTTGCGAAGTGAACAAGAGTGTGTGTTTGATGTATCCTCCCATTTGTACCACGATAGAGTAGAGAAGTAAAAAAAAAGTGGACAGAAATCTCAGCTGTGGCCAAGAGCTGCTTTTATCTCTGCTTCACTGTTCAACAGTTTTTCATCTTGTAAAGTTCCTCTAGGTGTAGGATGTGAAATAATCTCCAAATCAACGTAGTTCTACTCGCAAAAACTGACCCTGCAAGGTCATCGGTTTTTGCAAAATGGTAAACTTCTGTTACACGCTGTCTTCAGGCGTGAGAGGGTGTCAGACTTTTAAGTGTGTACGGCAGTCAAAAGGCCACATGAACTACGGCTAGCATGGAGTTTTAATGAGTTTGTGTTTGTTTGTGTGACTCTCATGTATCTGAAACTATTCGGTTGAAAACAGCCACCAGCGAGCAGTCAGTCACACATCTCCATTAGTATTCAGGAAACCAGGCAGCCAGATACGCAGCTGGTCACTCAGCGAGCCTGTCAGTTGGTATTCAGCCTCTTCCTGATGCTGATGGGATTTGAGCATCCAGAGTTCAGTCTTATCTTTGGCATCGGCAGCCTCTCCTGTGGGTCCAGTCCTGTGCTGTTCCCACCACCCCCGCCCCTCGTCGTCCTCTGCCACTAAACAGACTTTATCTCATCTCTCTGTGTTGACATCAGCAGTCTGTCCTGTCCTCCCTGCTTCTCTCTGACTCCATTTAAAAACCCTCTTCAGCGCTAAAAACCCATTACTGCACTATCAACACACACTGGCATGCAGATGCAGCCACACACAGATGCACGAACGCATAGACACACACACACACAAGCATGCCGGCGAAGATGCCACATATAATCGAGACGAGATAAACTTGGTATCAAACACAGAAGTTTGGAGATACTTGAAATGAATATGTGCTTCTACAGAGTTTGGTGACAGTCTTACTTTGCTCTCCTCCCTTCCCTCCATCCTTTTCACTTCCTCCCTCTTCGTCCTTGTCATCGCACCGGCGGCAAGTCGTGCAGGTGAGTGCTGTGTATGTGTGTGTCTGTGTGTGCAGATAGGTGGATAGGAGGTTATTCCGAGATGCCTGAGTAGCGAGAGATAGTGATCTCGGTCAATCTGATGGAGCTGAAGAGTCCCACACACACACATTGGCAAACGCACGTACTTTCTCCAAACCACTTTAATCCGTTTAGGGAGCATGCTGTATATTTGAGGGACAGGGGAGTACAATAGGATAGGATTTAGGAAATACCCTTATCTCATTTCGTGTGTGTGCATGTGTGTGTGTGTCCTTGTGTCTTTACAGTAACCCTGTCTCTGTTCTGACTCGCCTGCCCTGCATGGCTGATTTCATCAAACCTGATAGCCCTCATAGATCAACAGATCTTACTCTTGTCCTTCTGCTGTATGAGTTGTTTTCACAGTAATGCCTCCATCTCACTGGTCGCTGCACTGCTATGGATTTCTCTACTATAAGATGCACACTGGCTCTTCTTTGGAGAAGGGCCAGCAGAGCAAAAGTATTACTTTACTTCTTTTCTTCTTTAAGAGAGAAGCTTAAAGTAATAACCTGAAACTTCTACTGCTCCTCTCTGTTGCTGATTGATACCATACAATAGTGATTTAACCTTTATCCACTTCATGAAAGCTGTGTTTGCTGTTCTCGACACCCAGGAGATGGTTCATCTTTACAGGAAAATCCTCTGCTGAGCAGTAAGTGATTTATTTTACCTTTACTGAAGCAACAACTTCAGTGGCTTGGAAGAAATCTAAAGCGGCAGAACAAAATTTAAGCAGCTCGGTTACAGTGGATGACTGCTTTCATTATTACAGCACATCAGAGCTGTGCCTAAACTAGAAAATACCCCAAGGTAGTAAGGTAGTAACCATATAGTGAAGACAAATAAAAACAATGCATGCAATCGCAGTATTTCACACAAAAAAGATTCATTAGAGGGAGCTAAAGATAACGTGACAGGATTTACTTGAACTGACCCGAATATAGATTAGTTACTGATCAGGCAGTAGAGGCAGGTGAACTCTTGGGGCTTGGAGGTGCTGGCTGACAGACAGGAGGACTAAGGGAAACAGATGAGACTTGGCTGGGGTTTGAAGAAAATTGGCTGAGGGTGGGCCGCAGGTAAAGACTGAGGGTGGAGGTGCAGACTGAATGCAGGGACCAATCTGGAGACAAAGGCTGTTGCTAGCTAAAAGGAGGTTAAAGGCAAATGAGCAGGAATTCAGCACAGTACAGGGAATAAAGACAATGCTGGGGGGCCATGGGCCTCCAGTGAGACTATTACTATGATTGACCACAATAGGTATGATTGTACAAGACAAAAGTGGAGTATACATAGATGGTGTGTGGTGAGATGAACTGAAGAGCGACTGGAAGGCCAGGTGGTAGGAAATGGACCAGCAACCTCTCCAACACGTGGTTATCTTCATGTTGATACCCAGAAGCAGTGCAGAGGAGATTAAAGCAATGCAAAATGGTGGAAAAACCAGGTGATAGGTTGGCAGAGAAGTCAGCAAAAGGCTTTCAAAACAGGTTTGTTGGCAGTGGTGAGCACTTTTGGAGAATCTGCAACACTCAGTGTGGTGAATTGAGCAGATCCCAACAAAAGGAAGATGCTGCCCCACTGGAGAACCTGGAGTCAGTCAATAAGGAGTCAGGAACAAATGGTCAGGGTCTTGAAACTCTTTAGTAGGCATGAAGAGGGGACTGGTCTCAATATTTAATCATGTAAAGAAGAATGTCTATCTTAATTCATTCATGTGTGATGGTTACATAAAAGGTTTATTTGATTTTCCACTTGCCTGTGCCTTTACTTCCAACTCCATAGCTAGTAGCTCCATGTTTTAAAATCAAAGGTTCCTTCCTCATGGGAATGTCTGTGTAAGGAGCAGAGATGGAGGTTCTGGTCAGTGGGAGAACAATGTGAGAGTATTGCTTACCTCAAGATATCAGAAACAGCCACAAAACTGGAAATTCAGTATAATGGTCACTGCACATTCTCCCTGAAGGTTTTAGCTGCCTTAAGGAGAAGGAAACTGTGCAGGAGGTGAGTGCACTAAGTGGGAGCTGTTACAGTGCTGTAGCTGCTGATGAAGTGGAAATAGAAACCCATGACATTATGAAGCCTTATGAAGCAATAAGACGAATGCAGAGGAACTGAGGCAATCTAGAAAGACCCAGGAGCTGCCGTGAGGTGCAGATGCTGTCAAAACAAATGTTTCTTATTCAAGACTGAATGGTTTGCTGGGATGTATATTTTTTAAACACTGCGTGGACATTTTTCTGTGCCTCTGTTCACGGATCCATGGAGCGATCGGTGTGAGTTGATACAACGCTGCCATTAGGTATGTGTCAAAGTGAGTTTCAAGTTCATCCCTTTCTTTTGATAGTCACAGCTCAGTCTTCTGCACCGGAGCTTTTTAAAGACCCGGACCCGTAGGTAGGTCACAGGAAGGTTAAACTGGGTCATGGAATTATTCTGGAGGAATAAGAGTAGTGTTAAATGGTACCATGTCCTGCCACAAACTTTGCAAAGTGATAGGTTCAGTAAAATTCTGTCAGATGGGTGGTGAGAATTAAGTTTCTGCCTATAACGGCATAGTTTTACAGCAGTTGCAGCGTCATAGTGCATGGCATGAATCATTCAAGGTATTTTTTAGGTATTTTGTTATTGTGCAACATATGATGTGTTGGCTTTTGACTGTCAAAATAAATCAACCACAAATGGACTTGCATACTTCCATATTTAGATCTCTTTCTGCTCATGTCTGCATTAGCTCCTCTAACCCTCTCGTGTAGGAAAGTTGATGATTCGGAGATAGTTCCGCCTGCACCACTTATAGCTAGAAGCACACGCTGGAAAAAATTATCAGAGTTTGGAAGCTGTTTTTAACGTTCAGCGTCATCCGCTGTTACACAGATGATCTCGTAAACTGATCCATGAAGTGGATGGAAATATTACTTTGGATCTAAACGCATGAAACTTGTGTAAAGTGTGTTTTGGATGAAAGAAAAAGAAAACTGTGCGATGGTTTTTCTGCACTGTGCTGTATTTCTGAAAGTCAGAATCCAAACTAATTGGAATAAAGGTGGTCTGTATTTGAACTTTTGACTTATTTTTTTTGATTTTGACTTATTGCAACTCATCAACTCATTGATCTTCTTTTTGCATGTTGTATCAATTTAGTCAGTTTCCCTGGATACACAAAGAATAAAAACGAGTTTAAAAGTCTTCAACACATTATGGAGTCTTCCTGCTGGTGCAATAGTGAAATACAAAAAGTTATACATACTGTATAGTATAGCACAGAATTAAAACATCCTGGAAAATAATCTCAGTGGATTTGAATGTAGGGTGAAATAGCGTGTATGGTTTGTTACTTTTTGCAGTGTGTGAATCTTGTTCTACTGAATAGTCAAGTACAGAAATCCACTTACCCATCAACTGGAGTTTTAATATGTAGTCAGCATCTTCAGGTACACCTCTTTCTCTTATACACACACACACACACACACACACACACATACACACACACACACTATACACTCTTTCTCTCTCCCTATCTCAGCTCACTTTGAACCACTCCAACTCTATCACACCCCCCCTCGCTTCCTCTTCCTCTCTGTACCGAGCCATGTTTTTTTTTTCCATTGCTAGCTCAGCTGTCCAGCAGGGTGACTTGCTGTTTTAGCTACCGGCTCACTTTGCCTCGTCATCCATTTTTCTAGATTTTTTTTTTCCTTTTCATATTTATTAAGCCTCCTGACTGACCTCAAGCCTGTCTTTAAAAGCAGAACTGACCAGCGAGGTGAGAGATCACACTCTGTGTCGACTTTATGGCAAACTGCAGAAAGACAGGAAGAAAATAAATGAAGGAGAGAGCCGTCTGAATGGAGTTTAGGGCATATTCTATCACAAAAGAGCAGAAAATAAGCAATTGAGCTCACATTTGTACATTAAACCCAAGAATCTAAATCATTCTTCTGCTTGTTAAGCTGCTCAATGCTCAGTGACTCTATAAAGGATAACACTGATTTGGCTTCATTTTTTTTTTTTGCCCAGCAATGCATTTTTTCCACAGTGAGAGACTACTGTTGAACATTTTGATGTTATATTTGCTGTTAGATTTTACACAAATAATGTGAAACAAGTAAGAGAGAGTAAAGTAAAGTAAAAGAACCTGATGCAGCTTGTGAGTGAAACTGCACGGTACTGTTTGCATGATAAAATACCTCAGTGGTCAGTGTACTTCTAAGGCTTCAGCCTTGGCTGTTCTTGGTGCTGAAGATGTGATTTAAATACAAGACCAGACAACAAAAATGACTATTTGACAATTAGATAGCTGTAAAAAAAAAAAAAAAAAAAAAAAAACTGCTGCCCCGCTAATGGCCTTTGGTTTCTTCAGGTAAGCTTTTTACACTTAACACATGTCCTTTTGTACTGTGAATGTTAAGCGTTGCAGAGGCAAAGCAACAAAATAAGGAAGCAGTTTTACTACTGTGCAGTTACATCTTGTTGACAACATTAGAATTCAGTGATATTAGGCCTAATTTCCTAAAGTCTGCTTTCCTAAGTATCCCCATGTAAACTCTAAAGGAGAAGATTATTTCCCAAGTTAGCTGCTATCTGCCATCTTTTTCTGACAGTTACATTAAAGTAGTGAAAACCTGCAGTGGCCTTATAAAGATGTTTTACTTTGGCGGTCCATAGGGGATTAAAGTTGACCTGAATTAGAGTTTGATGACAGCCACAGTTGGTGACATAAGCAAAGAGATGTTTTCGTCACTTTAAAACCTTAAATGAGTTGAAGGAGTTAAAAGAATCTTCAAAGAAAACACACATGAGACGCCACCAAATGTATAAGCCCACATGTGATAACCCTGCCATGCTTCTGCCCATCGCAACATACTACTTCCTTTTTTCCAGCGTTGCTTTCTAATCCTGCACTAACTTAGATGAAGCATGAAGAATTCATGCTAAAAATACGAGCACGCCCTTGTATTTCACATGTGTGTGGACGCTTAATCTGAATTGAAATGATTTGCTGGAAAAAAAAAACACTCACTAACACACACTCACTGGCCCTGTGGGCTGCAAGGAGAACGCAGTATTAATTTAACATACACACACAACACACGCACACACACACACAGCGTTTCCTATTTCTCTAGTGGTGGTTTTGCATTTATAATCAAGTGCCTGAGGAAGTACATGGGCAGATTAATGGCCCTTCTTTGTGAACAGTTAATAGTATGCAGAATTTATGCATTGAGACTTTATTTTAATAGGAAATGTGTACATGTCTCACTTTAGACGGGGGGGGTCCCACTATCTACGCTTCTTTTATGACAGTGAATGGGCTTGCTGTGTTACTGAGAGTTTGTTTATCATGAATAAATGCTTTTAGACACGAGGTTCTTAATCAGTGGGGCCAATTCATTAGTTGTGTTTGGGTCAGCCTCGTCAATAAAGCTTTTGTTTTGAAGGGGAACAAATTATTTGAACACATTTCATAAAGTAACATTTCAGCTGACAACATTACAGACTTCAGACAAATGGAACAAAAGTGACTAATTGTAAATTTTAATCTAAGACACGTCATCATTTCTCTTTGTTGAGCACTGCGAATGTCTTCAGCCCCCTGCTGGTACTCTCAGCCTCCTTAAGGCTGCGAGTACAAGAACAAGTTTAATCTGTCTGCAATATCACAAGAAGACTGAGTTGAGTTGAAAAATCAACTCAGTCAACTCAGCATTAAATCTTTAATGCTCAGAACTTCAGAACAGTCCACCCAGAACTGGACATACAGGGATACAGTATGTCGACTGTGTGTTTACTATGCTAATATTAGACAACAGCTACCCTGTGAATAAATCTGATTTCCACTGTGGCCTACTGTGAAAATGTCAATCCTTTATGGCTGAAGGTTGTATTTGTTATTATACAGTGCAGGATTGGACAATAACATGCAGCTGTATGCCCCACCATGATACACACCAGCTGACAAAATGTATGAACATTTATTCAAATAAACAGTAAAACTCAACAAACTCACTGTAAATAACACTTATTAACATATATTTATGTTAATATGCATCTTATGAGGCCCTTATTATCTGTAACTACTGCTTACAAGCACCTTCATATGGAGTGTTAGGATTTCTCTTCCTCTCACACTGGCAGATTTCCAGACATTTTTTTGAGGAGCAGTCATCCCAATTAAAATTTACTGTCATGCATGTTGCCAATCAGACTGTGACACAGAGACCACAGTTTGAGATAACTGCATAAGCGGTAAAATAATCCAGCAGATTCCTCCATAATAGAGACTTTTCTGTCATTTGTGTAAATCTTGCAGAAACCAGCGAACGCTCAGAAATATCAGAATATAGCGTCGGAGCCACAGCACACGGAGCTCTGAACTGCTCAGGCAGTGTGTGTCTGTAGGCAGGTAGCACAGAACACACTCACATAACATGCCAACACTTTTATTAACTTATATTTCATGCACAGCAGAGAGACACATACTGTACGTGCACTAATGCACAGTCCAGTCTATGCCACGAAACCCACCGACGTTGTTCACGTATTGCACGTGCTTAGTGATGACACCATTACACGCTCATACATGTAGCAGGAAAGGAATTCAATCGCAAAGGCATTAGCACTTTAACATTCACACACACACACACACACACACACACACACACAGAGTCCTGGCTCCCTATTGTAAGTGAAATATTGCTCTCTTATTAAACCTCTCCTCTTAACTTGCACAGATAAGAAGCTGCTTTATTAAATGTCTTTCTATTCAAGCTGCTATTGATTCATTTTAGGAGGCATTTAAAAAAAAACTCTATTCCCTTACCTCACACTATGCTCAGCTCCTGCAGCCTAGAGAGGCTCTGGCTCCTGATCTGTTTCTTCTGCTTCTGCCTCTCTCTCCCTTTTTTTTTTTTTTTAAATTGATTGTCCAGCACTTTCACTCATTTCGTCTGCCACGTCTGACCCACCGAAGGCTTTTTGTGAAAGAGAAGAGAAGCGAGATGAGCCATTTAGAGCTCACATGTGGAAATGTAATATGGTAATTAAAAAGTACATTTCATTAGAGAAACAGTTTTACTCTCACCTGAGTGTGTGTGTGTGTGTGTGTGTTCATTTATTTCTCACATAAGCCTCATCCTACTGTCTTCTCATATCTGCCTGGTACCTCTATGTCTCTTCCTGTGACATAGACAGTTTTAGCGGAGCTGCAATACCGTTTCGCTTTCTCAGTGCCGCCTGAGAGTCCTGGCACTTTTTTTCTTTTTTTATATCTGCTTGTTAAAGAGTCTCTCTGCAGATTTGAAAAGATTCCCGGCGTTCGTAATGCAAGGACGACACGTTAAAATCTGACATAATTCTTAATGCATTCTCTGCCTCGTGAGTGCAAACCCATCGCGTCTCTGCATGACATGTTTTATATCATCTGGCATCTCGCTGTCTTTCCCACTTCCCCGTTTTCTCTTTCTCCGCTTGTCAGCGTAGGGGAGCTGCCTCTTGTGTGTAGGGAAAGACAGACTGGCTGAGTTTATACTCTCGCACTGGGATGATGGTTTGCTTATTATGTTTGTTTAATAAATTGCTCATTAATGGCAAATTAAACTTTTTTTCTGTAACCATTAGGTCACCCCTGAGTGAAATATAAATTTTTAAGCACGTTTGTGCCAGTACAGTGGTGCAGTGGTTCGGTTATTTAGTGCCAAGAGAGTGCACCGCCTGTGTGTGTTTCTTCCATGTGCTCCATTTTCTTAAACACATGAGGTGAAGGGCGGCTCCAGTTTTCTTATAGTGGTTCTATTGCATGGAGAAAAAACATAGCTCCACCAGTCTTTGTTAGTTTAAAAGCGCTGTAATTTATGTAAAGGACTTTTTAACACCTTCGCCAAGAAGTCCAGTAGAACCTTTTCAGCTGTCTTTCCTCTCTGCTGTTCCAACGACAAACTTTGGGGAGACATTCAGGAGAAAATCCGAAAATGATAGCCACAAGCCTTACAAACAACCATTCAGGCCTCTTCATCAATTTTCTGTGCCAAGTAGTATTTCGCATGTCTGATATCAGCACTTCACCACAAAGGGGATATCAGCAGTTATACTGAGGGTGACGGTTTTGGACAGCGGCGTTGCCTCGGTGAAGAAATTCGGGTAATTGAGGGCAAAGATCAGCAGGACAGGTTCATTCATCTCAATAGTAACTGCCTCATTCTCTTTGTATAAGATAAGGCAGACTTTAATGATCCCACACTGGGGACATTCACTTGTTACAGCAGCTCACACACACAAGGTGGATAAGAAACTTCTCGTAAATAAAAATATATATAAAAAAAAATCAACATCGATTGTTGTTTCGGAAGCACAGCGATGATGTCCCATGTTAGTGCATTCGTGACTTCTTCATATTGTTTCTCAAGCTTAACACCTTTTGCATTCCACAGTCAGTCTGTTGGCATATATTTACGAGTAAAGATGAGTAAAAAGAGATTTCACATAAAGTTGAAATAAAGGCCCACTGAACTCTACACTACCTTTTGCTGTCTTTCAGCTTGTTGTTTTGGTTTTACAACCCACGCCTCACTGTTCCGGTTCACTCTCATCGTTCTCATCAACCTTGTTTCTGGCAGCAGCAGGCAGCGGTTTTTAGCACGCACAGACTGTACACACACTGTGCGCCACCTGCTCAGCAACAAACGGCAGATTAGCGACTAGCTGCTGAACACAGTGGAGCATAGAGCTGAAAAGGAGAATGAATACCGGACTTACATTCACCGGGCGGCCGAGAAACATGACTCCAGTGAATAATAATGAAATAAAAATTTTGTTCCATGTCTGCTGGATGTGTAAATAGGCAAGTGTTTTCACACACCTTACCCATGATTTACTTTTTCACTAGCAACACACCATTAACAGACACGTTTGAATGATTTAGTGTGGGAAGCCTTAGTGGGGAATCAGCCATGGCACAAAGCTAGTGTTGTGATTACCTGTCATATTACACATAAATACTTATTTATGATGTTTCTTGTGTAACCTTTGCTATATCATGTTGCCCCGTGCTGTATTTTTCACAGGGATCATAATGACTTCATCCAATCTTTGTGTTAATTTCAGTACCTCACTGCTTGCTGATATTCCCCACTTGACGATCAGTAAATGAATCATGCAACCTAACAGGATCTAACCAGATAATCAAAACCTCTTCAGTTTATTTGTCAGCGTCTGCTACTCTCTGCTTGCAGTGCTAACCCACACGGGCTCTCCGTGACTTTGATCATAAGTGAAGAACAAGAAACGAGGAAGAATAAGCGCTGTGGGCCCGTGAGAGACTAAATGAAAGAAGGACCGAAAGCGCTGAGAGACTTAAAAGACTCCAGGTGCGCTTGAATCCAGAAAGAGTTATGAAGCCATCAATACATGGCGGCTCGCGGTTTCAGAGTTTTACTGCACAATTACAGAAATCTACCTGTAATTTCACATTCATTAAATTGTTCCACTTAGTTATCCTTTCCTCTCTTTGGCGTGTGCAGTGACTTTAAGGTCAGGGAGAGAAAAACGAAAAAGGTACCAATCTGAGACACCATCTACCTGCTTGCTTTCTTGTTCTTAGTGACGGGAGCATTTGGTAGAACACTAATTGCGTCTCGTTGGGATATGTGGGAGGATTGAGAGAAAGACGGAGTCACACGGAGATACAAGCAAACGGAGACAGGTGACTCCGTTTCTCATGCTCCTGTAGATAAAGTTAATTGTCCTTTTTGAATTTTGGCATCAATATTAAGGCACATCATTAACTTTGACCTTGTGAAATGGTTCTCCTACACTGCACATTCAAATCAGCACGGACGTAAAAAAAAAAAAAAAACCTTTACTCGCTTCCATTTATTCCTAATATTGTGTATCATACTAACATTAAGCTGTTTAAGGCTCAGCGACAGACACAAAACTGCATAGCAGGTAAACCAAAAACTTTTCTGTGCTTTTACTGCCTGTAAAAACATAAAAGTCTGCATCGCAGAAGCTACATTTGACTTACCATCTGCGTCACAGCACCAGTTAATCACACTCCTGAAAAAGAACTTGAGATGCTTGAACTGTTCCTGCTGTATGAAACAGTCTTCTTCTTCCAAGCAGAGAACACTGCGAATGTGCACGTCGCCTCAGCTCAGTTTTTTGGCTGAAAAATATAATAATAATATCATACTTGAATAGTTTACAGGAATATAAACACAACGACGGTCAGACACTGAACATTTTACCAGGAGCCATAGATTAAGAAAGTGACCCCATACTCCCAAAGAGTCTGAAGATGGTGGCAAAAACAAAAGTCCAGATCAACGCTTCATGTCTGCTGGGCTCACACACATTAGCCAGAACAACCTTACGTGGTGCTAAATTTATAAATGCGTCCTCTTGGCAACAGACCCTCACAGCTCTGGTGTAAGGAATGGAGCTGTGAGTACACTGTAAGACCCTTACTGTGAAACTCACAGTAATTTACTGTCAGCCATTGACAGTAATTACTATGTACTGGATTTCTGGTTGCAGTAGTAGTGTTGTAACTCTAAAGTAAAACACAGCAAGGTCCAAGTGCTGTATGATTTATTTTAAGTAATAGCGTTGAAAAATGTATGATGCTGCCAAAAGAACTGTGGTGAAAAGCTGTTATAATATTACCATATGGACATCAGATCACTGCATCGTGCTGCTGCAGTGGTTTGAGACATCTCAAATACATTTCTCTGATGTGAAACCTTGTCACTATTAAAACACGCTGCAGCTAACATGAATTCAAAACCAACCAAAGCTGCTGTTCCTTTTTTTAAACAAGGAACTTCCAACTTTTTACAGCAGCCTTGCAGGCCTACGGGGGATGAGTGTTTGATACTATAAAGACAGATTTTGGGTAAAGCGTAGCTTCAAGCCTTGACCTTCAAATGCCAGACTTACAGACGTGGTACATTCATACAGACACACACACGCAAACCTCGGAGGTGATTCTATACTTTGAAGTAGTACGTTTCTCCCACTTGTTCATCCTCTGTTGCTAAGCAGAGATCTCTCTGTAGCTCCCTTAACAACTCTTCTAAAAGCTTTAGCTCTTCGTCAAATACCTTTTCTTTGCCAACAATCCCTCCATGCATCCACTCGTCCAACCACAAATCCACTACTCTAATGCTCGCCTCTCTAATCCAACTTGTTTTTCTTCCTCATTGTGTCCCCTACTTGGCACATCTTTCTTCCTCTTAGTATGTGTATTTGTTTCTCTGGGCCACTACTTTAAAACTACTTCCCCTTGTTCTCTTTCCCCTCTCTGTTCTTTTAAAATCTCTTCATATTTGGCCTCATTCCCTCTATTTCTTCATCTGTTTTCCCACATACCTTCCCTCCGTCCCTACATCTCTATCTCCTGCTCTCTCGTAGTTCCTTTTTCTCTCCAGTTTCTAACCACCCCCCATGTTCCCTCCAAGTCTCTCTGTCTAATCCTCATTTTCTTTTGAAGCGCTCCTCTGTGGTTTCATCTCCCGTGTTTCCTTACACTGATCTGTCGTTTTCACTGGACTCATTTCCACAAGCTTTGTCTTAAGATAAGCACAGGTTTGGCATATTTAAGACATCCAGGACGTTGATCACAGGCCACAGGTCTTTAAAGAGCTCTCAAAAGCTTTTGCAGCCAGAATGACAGCTTTTTGACACATCAGCGGTGAAATCTCTTGTTAGCATTCATTATCAGTGTTAGAAGAAGTCACTGGGGACTGAAATCAATTCTCATCAAAACCCAATTGGCTTGCTTGTAATTTCATCATGCTGCTTCCACTCTCTGCTGTCCTGGTCCAGGTTAACCTTGTGGCACCAAATTTACCACACTCTGGTGTGCATACAGATTGGATTATCAGGGTTTGCTGTATGTCACAAATGTTATTTTTTTAAGTATTAGTATAACTCTTGAAAGATGAAATGATGATGAGGTATAACTGAGTCTGTTACTGAGTCGCTTCACTGAAGTTTTGACACGATGTTGGACCATTTACCATTTTCCTTAAATTGTCAGTTATCCCAGTTTTAAACACACACCTACTGTAGACTGTTGGATGTTGCTTTTGTGTGCTTTTTACAGCCACCACTCAAGATCAGCACGTGTTTTATGCATGTATGTGATGTTCAAAAGACAGACACTGGGTGGAACGTCCCTTTTGTTTAAAGGACTGACAGTCAAAGATATGAGTTAAAACTTTTTAAAACTTTAATGTTAAGTAGTCTGGTCTAGTCTTTTTAATTTCATTAATTGTATATTGTGACTTTTTTTAGCCTTGCTACTGGCATGGTTCATGATCGCAGTTTCAGTCAGTTAGTTCACCACTTTGGTCCAGAGTAGTAATTTGATCAACAACAACTCACTTCATGTTGTTTTCAGAACAGAGAATAAGAATAAATCTGCAGGAGACGGTTATCTCAGCAATGTTGTCAGCAGAGGACAGTTGATCATCCAGTGGCAAAGACAGGCTCCTTGCAGTCTGGACAGAAACCCCACAGAGTCTTGTGTTGTTCCCAGGAAGCAGGAGCAGTTCAGTCTTGCTGAGGTTGAGCTTCAAGTGGTATTCAGGCATTCTTGTTATAAGAGGAGGGGACCAAGAATAGATCCCTGAGGGGCCCCTTTAGTATGGGTACAAGGTTCCAACACAGATCTTTACCCTGTAGGAGGTAGAGGTAGGGACTTTCAGTTCTTGGAGGGTGGAGAGAAGGACTTTGTGGTTCATCTGGTCAAACAATGCTGAAATGTCCAGCTGGCTGACAGAAGGGACTCTGATCTAGTAATGTGACAGTAAAGAGGGTATCAAAGCAAGGGGAAGACACTGAATCCCAGTGCTCTCTCACTAAACACAGCTGCCACTGTATTCCACGATGAGCCACATACTGTAGTACAAGTATCCCAAGTGTAGCAGGATGATAGTAACCTTAACATGGAGAGAAATAAAGTTTCAGAGTTCATACTGAGTTCAAATCATATTCAGATTATGCTCACATCAACCTTTGATACGCTGCTACTGTATCTCCCTGCTGTCATTAATAAACTAGTTGCTCTAACACAATATTTCCCTTCCCTCTTTGACTCAGCAATAGTAGCTTATGTTTAATGCAGTAGAGAGATACTAATATGAACCCCGGCTATCCGTAGTTCAGTATATAGTACTAGAACCTGTTTAATATAGAAGTAAGCTGGGTGAGTTAAACATGTCTGCCATAACAGGAGTGTAGTTTTAGCTAAATTGTTGAAGTATGCTTATAGATATAAAAACTCCAAACCAGGTTACCTGGTAATAAGGCTGAGAGCAGAAGTCTGTGCTGCATAATCATAGAACTACATGGACTGAAGAAGAAGATACACAGAGAGAAAGCAAAGGAAAGGAAGAAGTCAGGGAAATACTGGATATTGGAGGCACAGGAGATCTCTTTCTGTGACTAATTCTCTTCTGATCTCTCATTCTCCCCCTCATTTAGAAAAGACCTGTTCACCCCCCCTCTCTCTGACACACACCCACACCGCTACCACAACATACACACAAAACAGTGCATACACCCACGCACACAATTCCTCTCTTTCTCCCTTGCACACACACACACTCATGCTCTGTCAGACACACACAAATGCGTACGCGCACACACAGAGGCAAAAAAGCGGAATCGCCTGGAGTGTTTGCAGCCCACACTGTTTCCTATGTGTGGATAAACCTACACACACACACACACACACACACACACACACTGATCTGAGACAGAGGAAAAATTATATTTTGTCTTTTGATCCAAAGCCGTTTGATTTCTTCCGCCTCGCTTGCACAGCCACTTAGCAGCTGTACGCTTGTGTAACCAGTCTGTGCCGTTTTGTACAACAGCATTATATTTGTTTTAGCCTGATTTATATTCTTGGAAGCCATTTGTTGTGTTTTAATGTCATGGATCTCAAACACTCTCAACATTAGCCCTCAGACGCCTACTTGAGGAGATCACGACCTATACAGAGAGATTTTCATTAATTTTTGGCAATTAAATAACTGTCCACGCTGCACGAAAAGAGATTATACTAGTGAAAGTGAAGTCTGTGATTACTTGTAGTGACTAACTTGGCTCTTGGCCATACTCTGGTTAAGGTCTTATTCGTTTTAAGCTGTTTACACGAACCTTTGATATCCTGCGACTGAGCAGCCCCGGCGCCAGAAATAAACCTGTTAAAGGAATATTTCCTGCATGACTGAGCAATAGTGGGTTACTTGTAATTCAGAGGGAGTAAGACATGATCCCAACAGTAAACTGTGTAGCTTTCTTGGCATTTTAACAAATTACTTCTGATTAAAACACCCGTAACACATTAAAAAGAATGGATGCAGACAATGAAAAGTAAAGTCAAATGAGATGTTTTCCTGCTACTTTAAAGCCTTTAAAACCTGTTTTCAAGTCTATCTCCATAACATTAAAGTATTCAGGACTTAAGCTAGGATTTGGTGACATCTAGCAGTGTAGGAGTTGCTGATTGCAACACCCTCGCCTTGCCTTCATCTTCCTAGTGCGAAGGAGAAACTGTGATTGTCATTAAAATGCTGGAAAATGCAGAAGGCACTTCATCACACAGTGCATGTCACGATTTAGGGAACTCTATGGTTGAAATGTCTTTTAGAAACAATGGTGATGTTGAGCTTGAACCGAGTCTTCACTGCGACGATGATATCAAGCAAATAGAAAGTTCTAGATGTCTATGGCACCATTGTGTACACATTCCTGCATGTTCAGTGTCTCTTTTTCCAGCTTTAGAAATGTGGAATAATGAGAACAATGTTTTAAAAAGTTCTCGGCGTTTGAACCAAGCATGTCTACATAATATTACAATACAATAATCTCATATAAGTGTTGTCTGTTTCACAGAATTTAAAATTTAAATTTAATTTAAAATTGAAAGATTTTCATGATATTGCCGCTACATTGGTTGTTGTTGATTTCAGGAGTGGGTTGCATTGCAATCAAACCAAGACAAATTATTGGAAGGAACACTTCAACACAGAAAAATCAGTTTTGCAAATAAAATTTTAAACAATAAACAAATGCACTATTGAAATATATCTCCCTTTTTCAGGGCTTGGAAGCCTGTCTGATGCTTTTCTGTGCTTATATCCATCCCTCTCCTTCCACCCTCACTGGCTCTAACTCTTTCCCACTCTCATTTCACTCTCTGTCTCGACCTCCTCTTCTAAATGAAGCCATTTATGTAACAGTAGAATTGTAATGTGACAAGCAGACGCTTTACCGAATTTACATAAGATGATCAAACAAGCTCTGGTTGTGTTTGCGCGTAACGCAAGAGATCACACATCCAGTAACTGAGAGCAGGGGACACGTGTGGTCAAAGCCGTCCTTACTAGATCAAAAAGCAGTCAGCGATGAAGAGACAAACAGAGCAGGTGGTCACCACAAAAGGTAGAAACTGAACAGATTAAAGTTTGGACCGACAGGCAGACAAGACAGATGATCAGAGCGAGAGATGACAGCTGATTGTTGATGAGGAGCAGCTGGGTGGGCAGGTGATAGGGTCAGGTGTTGAGCTGAGCTGAGGCGGGAAACTCCACAGTGACGGCTGGTGGGCAGGTGAGGAACGGCAGGGGAGGTGAATGGAAACACACGACAGCTGTGGGCGGCGTGCTTATGTCGGAGTGTGTGTGAAGTTTATGTCTAAAACTAATTTTCCCTCCAGCATCCATCCACTGTCCTTGGGCACAATTTGTCTGGAACATACTGACTAAACCAGCTGTCTAGTGGGGGTTTGTGTGTATGCGTGTGTGTGTGTGTGCACTTCTTTGCATTTTTATATCCCTGTTAATTGTACTGTCCCAATTCTGAGGCATAATTTTATCTCTAGAGTCCTAATTGTAGATTAATAGACTTAACTCGGTGCAACAGCACAAACAAAGCCTGGAGCAGCACATTCTCACAACCTGAGCGATTAAAGGGTGAGTAAGATTTAGGAAGGCTCTACATACAAAGAGAACATGATACACACAACCAGTGTTGGGCAAGTTCCTCACTAATAACTTACTTTACAGTATTACTCTCTGTGTAGAGTACTACGTTTGCATTTCACTAAGATAGCTGTGGAAATCACATCAGAGCTACAATAGAAGTAATTCAATTTAAATCAGCTTTTAATTTGAATTCATGAGACTTATGCCTGACGTCGGGATTCTTCTAGTTTCTTTGTTCATTCTTAATTTGGTCCATAACAAAGATTTATTTTTGAGCTGATTAGATTTAGTCACCAAAATATTTTCCTTTCATATGCATACAGAAATAAACCAGTCTATGATGTGTATGGAAATAGGACAATGAAAAACAGACAGTGATGATGACACTAATCAATATGTGAATAGATTATATCGTTTATAGCTTCTGTCTCAGTATTAAACTCTCTGTGGAAACAAGTTCTACCCCAGGCGGAGAAGTGATGAGTGATGAAAACACAGAAACCTAAAATCCTTCATCCTAACACAACACACACAGTGTTCACCACACAATGCTCATGCAGAATCCATTATGGGGAACATTTATGGTCCTATGGAGGCTGATTTTGTCCAGGATGGATGGCAGTATATGTGCACTAAGTGTACCGTCATTTGTTTCATCTTGCAGTTGAAGTTGCATCTAAAGTTCTCAAAGATCGACTGTTTTTCCTAAGCCCGCCTTGGGTCGATAAATAACATTTCAAATATGCCTCAATTCGTCCCCAAGATGTATTCTCTCCTGAAGTTTAATCAAAATGTGATCAGAGGTGTGATATCACTTGTGACAGATGGACACTGAGTGAAGAAATCAGATACATGACACAGATATCTCATAACAGATACACAACCTGTGTTTCTTGGGAAGTGGTTCTGTGTATGCGTGTGTTTTGCTGTTGCCTGGTGATAATAATTCATCAGGCAAGCATGCAGACGAAACACAACTGAAAAAATCCCCTCAAAGGGACTCAAGTGAAATGAATATGTGGAAAAAGCAAAAGTGAGAAATGAGAAGAGCAGATTTTAACTCGGGCCATTAAATTATTACTACACTACACTATCGGTTTGGTCTCTGCCAAAACAAGCCGATGGATGAAGGAGGCAGATATGCGTAGCTTCCCTACCCTGAGGTGCGACCTGCCAGACAGCTGCTGGATATTTGCTGTTGTCTCCAAAGTATCGGTAAATGATCTGCCATCACAGAACGGTACTGACGGGGTCGTTCAAAGGGGGTTGTTGTCCGGCTCACTCTGGTTATTTTCAAGGTCCACTTGGATCTTGATGTAGTTCAAACAGGGACAGAAGTTATTTTATAGTCGCTGCTTGCAGCGTCAAGTGGACCTTTGAGGAACTGCAGTTTTTGGCACTTCTGCCCTGCTGCTTAATTTCACAGCCACGGAAATGCTGCTTAATGTAAATGCTGTATTTTCCCCAGAGCTTTTTCCAAGCCTGATAGCACAAAAGACGTGTGGGATGGCATTATCTACAGTCATATGGCGCAGCAGGCAATCTGCAACTTGTGTTTGCGTTCATATTTTTGTTTGCTCTGTATGCTAAAGACTCAAAAAATAAGTAACCTATGGCCTGTGCAAAGCATAAACACACAGCATGCATGATTCACTGCTGCACTTTATCCACCTTGGCTTGGAGGAATGTATTACCAGGGGCATCGTGATATGAAAATTTTGCCACAGGACAGGATTTATTGATTTATTGAAATCTTCACGCACGGCCTTGAGTGAGCTCTCCTTGCAGCCTGTTGCTTTTTACATTTCAGGTTAAATTTGGGTTGCTATCAAAAAAAAAACAATCATGAGTTGTGGCCTGATACCCCGTTCATGGTGGAGAAAACATGTTTACAGTTCAAACCAGTGCTGGAAAGTTCACACTTCACAAGAGCTAGCTCACAGTTCAGTTCACACAGATAAAAATGAACTAGTTCACACTCACAGTTCTCAATTCTGAATTTAGAAAATTCAGAGTTCCAAAATATGAACATGTTCATTTCTTCGTTATTCTTCATTCTTATTCTTTGCTAATGATTTCTTGTCATCATCATTCACATTCCACTCAGGGAAAGTCCATAGCCCTGAGCTGAACGTCCCTGAAGGACCTATTTGGTTGGATTTGTTCCTGAGAATCGCATGAGCGGAGTCACACTACCAAACTAAAGTGCACATTGCTGAAATAAATGATTAAAAAATATATATATTTTAAAGTCTTTTTGTTTCCAGAAATCTCGATATCTGAAGTCTAACTGAACCTCTGAATATCAGTTGCAATTAGGAATTTCAATAATAAATGTAACTTTTGGTCTAATTATAGTTCTGATTTTGTCATCCACACTCACCAGAGCAAGACAGACTGAATCCGTTCCAGCCCAGTTGGTGCTGACAGTCGAGAGGTAAAATCCATGCAGCGTTCGGTGTTTAAGGAATCAGATACTCTCTGCTCCAGTTGCTGCCGTTTTTGCTTAGCTTAATGGTGGAATCAGAACTGTGGACATGACAGGTGTTGTCACAGGAAAATCATATTTTAAGAGACACCAAATGAAAACTGAGAGCAAAAGGAAAAATAGTGCTTTGTGCCATGAGTGACAGAGTATAATTTTATAATCATACTAAAACCAAAGCTCTGCTGGAGTTCATTCAAAGTTCATTCACCTCCAACTCTGTCTGCTGTCTTTGCTGCCCACGTCTCACCGCCCACCGCCTCACCTCAGATTTGGCTTTGTCATATTTTTCCTTAACATTTAATGAAAATTGCAGCAGAAACGAGAGAGAACAAATTTTTACGACGCTTTCTGTTTTGGCACAACCGCGTGCAAGAAATAATAAAATGATCTTGTATGTGAGAAATAAGTGCATGTGTGTGGGTGTGTGAAAGACACACAGGGTCTGTATGAGGGGGAGAGAGAGAAAGACCTGTAGTAGCAGAGTGAAAATGTGTGTGTGGACCTAGTTTGGACTTTTAGAAAAGGATTTTTAAATCAAAGTCCTCCTCTTCGTACTCTCGGTACACCTCTTCCAGATAAAAAAAAAAAGTAGTGATTGATAAACTGAAGCAGCCCAGCCTTCCATCTCTCTTTTTCTTTCCCTGCCTCTCATTTAGCTCCTTCCTTAACTTACCATTTCCTTCTGTCGGCGTCTTTCTCTCTCCTACTTTCCTCCACCCTCTCTGCCTCCCCCCTCCATCTTGCGCTTCCCCGAGTCCCTCTGTGCCCTCCCTCTCTTCCCAAATCTCCCTCCATCCATCCACCCATCCCTTCCTCTCATCTCTCCCTTTATCCCTCTCAGAGGGAAATATCATAGAGAATTTGGCAGGTACTCCAAAGATAGCGAGTGGGCTGAGGGATGGAGAGAGAGAGAGAGAGAGGGAGGGAGAGCAGAAGAGAGGGAGAGCATTAGAGGGAAAAAGAGAGGTAAAGAGGAGAGCCAGAACAAAAGTGCTCTCACATAGAATTTTCAGTGGTTTTGCTGTGAATAACGTATCATCTCTTCTTTTCTGCATGTTCTGCATCTGACAGACGTGTTTATTTCACGCCGACATCTATCAAATATGTAAATGTAAGAAAGCGCACGATGTAAATGATCGCTGTTGAGAATACATAACCCCTCCTGTCATATTTGTTTACAGACAGGAAACGACATAATGTCTGTGTCGCACTTTACTGATGTCTGCCGGGGCGCTCTGCGGGGGGTCTCCACGCTGAGGTCAGAGGTCAGGGTCGGCACACAGCAGCAGCACTGGAGTATTTGGGGCGTGTATGACTTGCTGAAGGAAACAGCAGCAGGGAGTCTCTTGCCAGTACGAGGCACTGTTTCAACTCGTTTGATTAGCGGAGTCTCCAGCAGCATATTGGTCTGAGGCTAGACCTGATGGTAGCTTATATCAAAGAGACAGCAGCACTGTAGCTGTGAACCAGATCTGAACCAATCACAGCTCCAGTTAATGACTGCAGTTACAATCACTGAGGGTGAGTAAACCCAACTTCACTTCAACCACTAGGTCCATGAAGATCTGAAAAATCCCTGCAGAGTCAAAAAGAATTCAAATGTTTTGTATTTGGTTTCTAATAAAACAGAATATCTAAACAAATTATTCAATTCTAAGTAAGTAAATATCTTTACTGATGCATTTGCAATCATTCCTGATGTAAACAATCCTTGAACATCACAAAAAACTAAAACTTAAAGTTGCTGTGTCGTGTCAGTCCATATATTCAAAGGGTGTTTTGTATCAGGGTCCGGTATTGTGTTTCTGAACTCCTCAGCTCATTCACTTTCTGGAAATATATGAAAAGCCTCAGTTTTAAAAAGCTGACGTTGCATGAAGCAGCACTTTAACTTACTGGGTGTTTATTATATATGTATTGTGGATTGACAATTTAATGTTGCAGTGGTTATGAGCTACAGAGCAGAGGGGGGTTCGGAGTAGCTAGCATCAGCATGGGGGATTTGTTTTGTTTTAACTGCTTTGCAGCAGGAGTGGGTGGCTCCACGCGAACACAGAGCCTCAGTCGTTTTCCCAACACACCTTAGACAAATCCACACCAACTTCTGGCCTTTCAGAGCGAATTCGGTGGCAGCGGTGGCTGGTCTGCCAGGCCATTTGATGGACCCTGCGGTTTTCATATATTTTCCGGATGAGTCTTATATTTCCGGCCCAATTTTAACAAACAGCCCATCAACCCCCAAAACCAAGTACCCCTGGCTGCATCTATTCTTTTTTCAAAATCAGTGTGTTGAGGGTCCGCCCACACACAGGCCAGGAGAGATAGGTTTACCAGGAAATTACAGTTTACAACCCACTGTATCAGCACCGCCACTGGCTGTTTGTTTTATAAACCAACCACGAGAACACACTGCAACTGCTGCTACACATAATACAGCCCCTTCACTTGACTCGAACAGTCAACTCATTGTCCTTCAAAATGCCCATTACTCAACACTGATAAACAGTAAAATCATCCAATGTTGTCCTATTTTCCAAACTACTGAAGGCTTGTACGTAAAAGTCTTCTTCTTGTAGCATGAACACAACTTTGAAAGTCCCAGTGTGTCGAATTCAGTGGTGATGCTGGCGAAGATTGCAACCGACTGAACACCCTTCACTTCACGGTCTTGTTCAAGCACAAAGGAGAGACGACAGCGGCCCTGAAACGCAAAAAAGATCCAGTGTAGTGCCAGAGTTTGGTTTGTCCCTCAACATGGTCGACTCTGTGGAAGAGGATCCCCTTAAATGTTACACCTTGGACCTTTAACAAAGAATATTGAAGTCTCAGCTGTTTTAACAATCCTCTCTTATGAAAGGTCATTTATTCAAGAATTCATTTCAAAGTTTCGTCGTTAACATTCTGAAAACTTTTTGAATTACTACCTTCAGCTTGTCTATGCAAATTAAAGTGAATATTGCTCTGGCATGGGATTGAAATAGTTATTTTTTCTTTAAAATTGTTTCTTTTTTTTCAGTGTACAAAAGCAATCAGCCATAAGTTTTCCATTTGTTTTGAAACTGAAAAGTTTGATGATTTTGTAAAATACAGCATGATAAGATGCAACAATACTTTGAGTTGGGACCATTTTAAATCTTCCTCCCCATCGACATGTCAGAACCCAAAAGGAAATCTATGTATATCCCATTGCAATTCAAAGTACAGACTTTTCCCCAAAGTTAGCAAACTGCACGTAGCCTCGCAGCACATTTGAATTCACATTAAGACATCGCATGCTGTGCTCGCATCAACACATCACGATATTTGAGAGTGAAGAATGTCTTCATTTCATTGAACTGGCAACATAAACTCAGCAGTTAGCTGCGTTTCCTGCAAAGTGGCCACGCTGCAGAGACGGAAATATTGTATTCAGTGAGTCAGTTTATGAAGTAACAAGCCGAAGCAGACATCAAACACTGGCTGTTACATTCAGAATACTGACCACAACGCAGGATGAACTTTACAACTCCTGTTTGGAAATCACTGATCGGGTCAGGAACAGAATGGATTCAAAGGGGTCACAAGCTGGCCTGAAAACTGATTTTCTCTTTCGTCTGAGATGCTCTACAGTTTTACGTTGTCTGTGCATTGTGTTTCTTTCAGATAAGCACTAACAATTCACATATAAGAAAACATTCTTTTGTAGGAGCCACAAAAAAGAAGTTTGGGAATCTGTGCTTCACAGTATCCGAAGTTCACCTTCAATTAAGTAGGTGTGTTTTCAAATCTGCCAACACTCAGGGTGTTCAAGGATTTCTAAAAGAACTCAAACTTTCCGAAAACTGGAGTAGGCTTACAACAGTCAAAACTGGCAGACCTGAGGCCAGAACAAGAACAATCATTTTCACATTCTTACTATGACTGTGTGTTACCTTTCAGAAAAGCCCAAGGTTGTACGACTTTAAGAGCAACATTTAATTTATTTTTCTAATTGTAATTGAAATAGGAAAAAAAATGCAAATGCAATGCTATAGAAGAGTATTTTGCTCGGTGTAAAATAACGGCAAAGGAGCGTCACGTATGTACCAGGAAGTTTGTGACAAGAGGAGAGCAGATTTCAGTTTGGCTGCGAACAACAGAGGCACCTCTTTCCAGACTGACAAGAAAAGTGAACAATAAACACAGCTCCTGTATTTTTTGTGGAGTTCAGTGGAAATATCTGCCTGATATGCAAGGAGAAAGTTGCTATTCTGAAGGAATATAAGTGTCGTTGCTCGACTTAATACAGAAAACAGTTTGAGAAGAACCACAGAGATAAGAGGAAAACATGAGTCAGGCAGCTACAGAGAGGGCTAACGTCTCAACTTTCCATAAAGCCAAGACGCTGCAGTTGAAGTTATGCGGTGGGTGAGTTAACCCCCAAAGCAGGAACACTGTTTACGGCATGCTCTGTTGCATGTGATGAAAACACAGAGAAAACTGACAATGCAAAGCTAGTCATTTTCAACAGAAGAGCTGCTGAGTTTGTGTTCATTGCACAGCTGTACCACAAGGATATCAAGAAAATACCTCAACCACTGTGCAACTGTGTCGAACATGGTAGGCATTCCCGGACTGGTAGTGCTGGTACAAAGAAGGTTACAGATAGATAGACCAATCTCTACAACAACCAGCTCAAGGGACTTGCTGGCTCCAGGAGTTGTTCTGTACTACTTTATATACCAACTGTGCAGCAAATGTTTGAATATTAATGATTTGTCATGTCTGTTGTTGTGATCAATTACACCAGGTCCAGGAGTTTACAGCAACAGCAGGTGCAGCTTTTTTTATTTTTTAGAAGAAATTGAGTCAATATATGGATGGACTTTACTGAGGTGCTCTGGCTCAGCAGGGGAAATGTCCTGAATAGATTTTATGAGTTACGAGAAGCGGTGAAGAGATTCATGTAAGACGGCTGAATGGATGTTCTCGAATTTGGTGAATCAAAATGGGTCATGGACTTTGCATTCCTTGTGGACATAACATAGGAGCTGAGCATCCTTCACCAAGGCCCAGCTGTGGAACTGCTGTGGACACAGCGGTCAGTGGTGATGAATATGCCTCTGCTATTGAAAACCTACTGCAGGAATTTGCTTACTTCAAGAGAGTGATACTTTCCAGTTGTTTGCAGGCCCTTTCTCACTTGACGTGGAGAGCGTGAACTTTCTGACTTACAGTGCAATAGTGATCTAAACATTAAATTCAGATTGGCACAGGGAAAAGCAAACATGAGTGGACAGAAGCTAAAAGAATTACCTCCATCCTTCCCAGAAAGATCATTTCCCTTCTTGGAAGCACATATCTGGTTAAAAACTTTGACGACAAACTTCATTACATGTACAGGCTGAGGCTTTGTGATGCCCATTTTGATGCTGTTCTCAGGGTTTAAGCTGTGACCTCCAGCGGGACAAATGGGACTCAGCTGTGTGAGAAGGTGTCTGGCAAGAAAAAAAAGTACAAATGTATTCAGGCATTGCCTTTGTTAGTTCAGTGCAAGGTTTCAACAAGTTACTGTTTGGCTATTTAGGGCTTTATTTGAGCTGAAGACAGACAGGAAAGCAGGGATAGAGAGCTGCAGCAAAGGACCGAAACCGTCCGGAATTGAACCCAGTCAGGACTTAACCTTTTGTACATGGGGCGCAGGAGGTGAGCTACCAGAGCACAATAAAGATAAAATGAAGAGAGGAAACAGATTTACTGTTAACAAAAACAAAAAAGTTTTTTTAAAAGTACAGTTTGAGAACTTGGAGAACTTGAATGCTGAAGTCTTCCTCCAACACCAGCAGCATTGTACCTGACTGAGGAGCCGCACATACGGTCCTCAGGAAACTGTAGTGTAGTGACTCTGTTTTGTAACATTTTCAGTTTCATTTAAATGTTTCTCACTTGTCTACTGTACATCTGGACGTACATATGCAAAGACAATATGGTGCATAGCATCGGTTGAAAAAATGAATACGTAATCAGTGGAAAATTGGCTCTGTGTAGAAACACAGCTAACTGACAACAGCCAAAATGATCAAACTACACAACAGGAGCTGCACATCCAATCTTGTCCTTTCATTGTTGCTGCTCTTTGTCTATTTATTGTCCTTGTTTGTGTATATGGATCCACTGTGCCAACGGGGCAGCTAACAGAGAAAATGAGAACCATCCATCACAGACACAAACACATGACGCACAGACTTCAAGATCATAAAGAAACAGCATGACCATGAGACTTTTCAACACCGTCATTGTCAACTTTACTTGCTTCATATTGCCCCTAAGAGGTTTCCTGCTGGTTTATTCCAAACATGAAAGCGGTGTAGTTTTCACAGCCGGCTTATGTATTCATATTCAAGTTCTTCAGTATCCTAGTGTGTGTGTGAAAGGAAGCATGCGCTTGTGTACTTGGCATAAAGTACCGAGTGCTGCAAATGCCTCTCTACATGCTTATGTGCGTGCATGTGATCACGTGCGTACGTGCACGCCCGTGTACTTGGCATGGCGTGTCGAGCACTGTAAACCCATTTCCCAAAGCAGGATTTGATATTCAAAACACCATCCATGCACTTCCTGGAGCCCGTCCAATGAAATGGACCGGGGAGCGAAGCGCTGTTTGTCATTGGCTGTGAAGCAGGAAGAGCTGGTTTCATCGGGCGAGATTGACTCGTGACAGCTTTATTGTCTCGAGCATCCCTAAATGGGGCTGGATTATAGCCTGCATGAGAGGGGAGAGAGAGACAGAGAGACAGAGAGAGAGAGGGGTGGGGTGTTTGGAGAGAAACAGAAAAGAAAGATGGAGAGAATAAAAAAGATGAACAGAGAGGAGGGAGTAAGTCGTAAGTCACAAAATAAGTCGTGATTTTCATGATCAAGCGAGTCAAGTCTCTTCCGCAAGTTAAATGTCACGTCATAAAAGGGAAATTTAATGTTTCAGCCACCAGTTCAACATGTGTTTAGTCCAGTCCTTCACTGAGCCCGGTCCCTCGGTCCCCCGTCTGTCAAACTGTTTATGTGCTGTGGCAGAATGGAGAGCTTATCATGGGAACAGTGACAAAATTAATGTGCACTGAAACAAATATTGAAACAAGAGGTGGATAGTTAGATAGTTTGCTGTTTAAGTTCTAAAATTTCAGATTTTATGAATTCAAACGGACACAGTTTGGTTCGATTTAGGCATAAAAACTACTTGGTTAGGTTTAGAAATGTGGTGTGGCTTTGGTGTGATATGTATAATGTAAAAAAAAAATGTAAACTGTCACATTAAAAGAAGTCAACAACGTGTGATAGACCTGCTCTGCGAAGTTACATCATTTCATTGTCTACGGTTTAGGGGGTACTGTATTTCTGACACAAAATATAGACAGAACAATATTAAAATGTGTGCTGGTTTATAAGCCTGGCTGTAGCTGTGCACAGACCTTAGTGCACTGCCTTTGGATAGACGTGTGTTATTATATACTGCATGGACTGAATGAATTATGTTTGATCAGTTTGGAAATCGAAAGACGTTTGTGTCTGCAGCAGGACGATGATAATCAGGTACAGTAGCCGGGTGCTATGACTTGATATTATACTTCCATTTAGAGCCCTGTGCTGAGACATGTCGCTGCCAAACAGTGACTGGCTAGACACAAATAAGATGCAACACATTAGAGAAAAAAAGTCAAGCCACAACACGGCAATATAATAAGATGTGGAAAACTTCCACACAGTAGAAAACATCAGTCGTTCGAGTCAGACAGTGCATCAGCATCTGTCACAGACAGAGAACAAAAGATCTATAAGACGGGTACGTTACGCACATGAAATACTGAGAGGCTGTGAAAACAGGATGAGCATATGTTCAGCAGGTAATACACTGGATGGCCCAATATTAATGGCTTATTGCAGATATACAGTACTTTAACTACAAACTACAAAAAAAAGTTTTTTACACTTCACAGAGGTGGAAAAGTAGTACAAACACATACCTAAGCTCAACGGAAAGAGCTGTACATAAAGCTGGCCCACTGACGGTTCTGCTCAGCTGGAGACAGTACAGACAGTACAGCAGCTGTGAGATAGGTAAAACTGGGGCTAGAGTCCAAGCTGAGAGTTTTTAGGAATAAAATAATGTTATGATTGATGTATAGAGGTGAACAACACACTTGAGTAACAACAAAACAGTTTTAATTGAATCTAAGTGACTGTACAGTGATGCTGTATGTAATGTGATTTGTTTCCACAGGATGCCTGAAAATATAAATTCATGTTCTTCAGCTAAACTGGGTGAGAAATGAGTTTTCTCACCATTACAGGATTACGTGAGGATAACACAAGCAGGAAATAGCAGACTTCTTTTTTTTTTTTTTAATGTTGCTGTAACCAAACTCGTCTCACCCTGAAGTTATATACACTAATATATTATAAACCACCATCATCATGTGAAAATAATGTGCAGATTTAAAGCTACTGGAAAACAAAAATAAACCGACATAATTCACACCCACAAACATGCAGCCAGGCTTCATATATTTCATAAACCTTTATGAAATCGCTCCGTGCTGCTGAGATTGATTTGAAAAGGGCACGCAATCAGCAAAATAAGAAAGCCAGCTTTACTAAGCTGTATGGATCTATAATTTGGATGGTGGCTAACATTATCCTGAGCTCTTCATACAGTAATTGATCCAGCAGTGTGTTGTCTGCTGATGCTTGTTTGTCTGGCGCTCAGTGCAGGGGACAGCTGGGACTTCACATCTGTCAATGAAACCAGTCCAATTATGGCTGCAGTGTACTCAGCAATGTCTTCTGTTTGCATCCTGTCCGTGTGTATTTTAATATTTTTTCCTACATTTCATTTTAAATATACTTTCATAAAATGTGATGTTTGTGTCTCCGAGTATACACAGCTCAGGGGTGACACTTTACCACCTCAGTACCAAATAAATTCTGTCAACATAATGATCATAATGGCCTTACTGCAGACTAGATATCATGATGTTGCAAAATATTTTTGCAATATAAACATTGTGTTTGTCTGCGTTGCTCAGTAGCTATTCACTCATCATAAAAAGTGCGGATTTGCAGTTGCTGTAACCAAACACCTGCATGCATCTACGTGTTTGTGCATTCACACACCGACAACCTCACACACACACACACACACACTTGACCTCCATGCCAAATTTCCTAGGGCAGAAAACAGTGGCTGCCAAAAGTGGAGTAACTTTTGTGGACTGACCAACCAGCCAACAGAGCAACCTATAGAGCTGCTTGTCGCAGCTGAAAAGAAAGACCCACAATGAAAATTAAACAGAGATTTCACTGACTAGGTTTTTGCATGCAGGACTAATTTCTGACTTCCAGCAGAGTTTTTCAAACTGTGCGACGGACCTCCCCAGTGGGTGAGACAGAAGTGACGGGGGGTGGACATGAAGGGAGGGAGGGATGTGAGGCCAATATACTGCATAGGCTTAAAGGGCAAGATGCCCTGTGTTTTGTAAATACTCTAAACTAAAGTTCCAAAATATCACATTTCAGTCAGATAGACAGTGGATCACACAAAATGCACCCGAGGCAGTTATGAGACGGCTGGGGTTTCTGTGAAAAGCTGCACAGCATGTAGCATTGACCACATAATGCGCTACTGACGGCTACAATCACAATGCATTACGAGAAAACACTGTGCTGCAGACGGGGAGAGTTCAGTGAGGAGCACACAGGGGAGAAGAACAAAAAGAACTCAGATACTGCTGCAAGATGCATATGTGAAGGAGGAGCCACTGTGGTTACAGATAACACAAAGACACGTTTGGCCGAGGGGGGGATGGAGCCCAGTTGGCCCGGGATGTTACATTGTCCACACCTTTAGATCTGGCTTCAAAGACAGACCTCCCTCCAGGTGGAAACTAAAAAGCTTTGAAAAGAAAAAGAGGGGAGAGTGATGCCTTGCTTAGATTTGCATGAAATACTATAGATGGAGAGGAAAAGAAAGATTGTTTCTTGTTTGAACTTTTTGATGAAACCGAAGTTTTTAAATCCGGATAGGTTGATTGACACGCGATCATGCGCGGTTCCCAACCAGACTCAAAATAAGTGTACCGACTCTGTGCCATTTCTCATTCAAATAAGATCACACTGAATAAAAGCAGATCATTTCCAACCATATCAAGAGAAATATGTCAAGAAAAATTCACATTTCTTATTTAAACTGTCTGTTTATTTGTCCAAGGACCGTTACTTTTAGCCGCTGAGCAGCTTAATTGGAGCGTTTGGCAGTGAAATATGTGGCTCAAGGGTCCTTCAGCAGCACCAGTCATGAGAGGGAAAACTCCATTACCATTCCGACTCCCCTCCCACATTTTCCTATCAGGTCCAACCCTTCAGGTCACATGCCCACTTTTGTGAAGGCTTCTGCTGTCTCAGTACGTTTAAAAGCAGCTGTCAGAAGATTTATTTTATTCTCAGATATCTGTGATGTGCAAATGCAGCGCTAGCCTCCGAGGTAATCAGTGGTTTCCGCTCAGGATCACACCTACACAAACTGTTGCATCACAGGCTATTATTATTCTTTTGAGGAGTTTTGCATCCCCTATAGGAGATGGAGACGGCACACAGTGAGGGCAGAAGAGCTAATATCTCATATGGAAGACCGTGCACGTCCAGAGGTTAAACAGCTGCTCTTGTTTATTGACTAAAGACCAATATGTGATCAGGCACTGTTGTGCAACAAGAGAAAATGAAAGACATTAATAGTCACGTTGGTGCCGTGAACTCTTCGCTCAGCGATACTGGCCTCAGGCTGTTCTGTGTGTGTGTGTGTGTTGACCCTTGCCAGACACAGTCAGTGTGTGTACACTAATCCCATTTCCCTACAGTGGGAATGAGAGGTCTTGCTGGAGACATGGTTATTGTTGGGACAAGATAAGGATGTAACACACACGCACAAGCGCACAAATAAGACTGCAGTACAAAAACAGCGAAACTCCCACTGTGGAACGCAATTAACACACCCGACATATTGGATCACTCCAGTACCAAATCTTTAGCTGAGGCCTTTTTTACATTTAGGAACACAATAACAGCAGGCAGAAAGTAGACCTCAGTTAAATTAACATTAATAATTCATAACTGCTGTCAGTGTCAGATATACAAAGAGAGAGCTCACAAGCAAAGTTCCACAAATTAGAGGACATCCTCTGTGAAGGCGGCTTTGGTTTTATAACCAAAATGCAGCAACCTTCGAACAAACCAAACAGTGTCCATCAAAGTTAGCAAGAACGATCCAGAAATCTCTCTCTCTCTCTTTCTGTTTCCCCTTCTCTAAACTGGTCACAGCACCACGAGCCGGAGCTTGTTCATAGTTTGCACTTGAACTTCATGAACACAGTTTACAGTTAAGAAATGTTCAGCATTATGACTGACTTAATAACTAGCTAAAGTGACGTGCTCCCAAACTTGAGGGGGTAAATATGCCTCCTTTATCATTGTAAACTGAGTTTTGTGCCCTGCGAAAAATTAAAATGCAGAAGACGTAGCAACAGTTACTAATGAGGCTTGGTTAAGTGAATTAACATACTACTAAAACAAAAAGTAGACCATCAAATGATTTTCCAACCCCATACCCAGATTATTTTCCTGGATATAAAATGTAATTTGTGAGATGAGCATTGACATATAAGAAAAAAAGAACAAAACAGCTGCAAGGACAAACTGTAAAATAAGAGTAGGAGTGCATGGGGAGAGAAATGTGTCTTTCAGAGAGAAATTGGGCTTTTTTCTGTGCAGCTGATGACCCTTCACCACAAGTTCAAATAGTTACTGAAACACTGTCACACACAGAAAAACAAAGGGCAAAGAGAAAGAGAGCGATAAGGCCAAAAACATCCAACCACGGAGGAAAAACACTCTGATTGAAGTCCTGTTACCTTGTTTGTTGGCATTTGACTTGACAAGCTAACCAAGAATCAGGTTAGGTTAATCCGTCACTATATTCAGTCACAACACTTTATAAACCAACCTGCAAGATAAAAACTAGAAAACATACAACACTGACCCGAAATCACCCATTTCTACGGTCTACAGTAGTGAACCAGCCAGCCAGTAGCCTTATACTGTAGATCAGAGACAAACAATTGACAAAATTGTGGTCATATCAGACAATTCAAAGCATTGTTTCACATTAAAAGATTCATGAATCCCACCCAGTGTATTACAAGCTACTAGCTTTTGCTATAACATGGTGAACATAATAGGATATGAGCATTTTCAGTCAGGAATTGTACATGAAAATTTAAATCGACCTTTTAGGATTTGACACAAACTTATTCCAACATATACATCTCTGAGATGACATCATACCAAAGCAGGAAATAAGGAGGAGTCAATCCCAGGGGGGAAAAAAGTACTGGCCATTTGTTCAAATGTGTTTACTTAGAAATGACCAGAGCAGGGCGAGTAGACATTGTTGTCCTGCCGGTGGAGGCATCAGAACACTTGTGTCTGATTCCAGAAGGCATTAATAAATCAGCGTCATTACAAGTCAGAGGTGAAGTTCTGCATGACTTTGTATCATAGATGTCGCTGCTGTCTGAACTTAAATTTGCAGCATCTGCCTTCTGCACAGACTGGTCACCTTCCAGTCACAGGACAGTGGATAACCAGCAAGCCGCCGTACTGCAGGAGAGGACTTCAGCTACAGGAAGCAAATGCACAACATTTAGTCCCTGCTGCGCGTGGGAACTCATGCGAAGGCGTTCCTCTAATGTGCATGTTTCTGTGTGTATGTAAGTGTGTGTGAAGCCTTTCCTGGTGTGAACGTGTGTGTGTCGCTGTATGAGTGGTCACCATTCCTCTAATGGCCACTGAAATAACAGGACTGGAACCCACAGCATGAGGCAGCGAGCACACACACACTCACACACACACACACTCTCTCAAGGTGAGATCTCTATTAAGGTCTAAAAAGTTCTGAAACTAAACTTTGAAGTATGAGCTCTGTCTGAATATGGAAAAGGAAAAAATGAACCTGCAGGGAACTGTTCTCGACATGCTTGACACATAAGTGTTAGATCGTTTCTGATTGGCTGGCTCGTGTTGCATCACTTCTGCTCAGGTGGTTACAGGGAATTAACACGCTTAATGTCACCTGTGTGTCAGTACCTTCAGTGTGAAGTGGTAGACACTTAAGCAGCCAAAGCAAAAAAAGAACAAAACAGTGTGTGCGGGCAAAACATTTCTTTGTTCTTCTTAGCGGTCTCTGTCCCCAGAAGCAATGGCAGGTTTGGGGATTTGAGGACGCGACTACATGTCTCAAGCTTTAGGGAGATGCCACTCAGCAGCAGCTGCTACCAAACCTGGACTGGTTCTAATGCCGCCGTCACTGCAGAAAGTAGAAATCGCTGCTTTAGCTGGTTTGGTTGAAATGAAAGATGTTTAATTATTCTGGCTTTAGAAAGATTTTCGGAATATATTGTACTTAAATGTTTCTCTTGCCCTCCTCTCCACAGCAGCACACCGCTTAGCTCAGGGTCTTCCAACCAACAAAAATGAGGTTTCTAATAGTTCTGAACATTTGGACACACATTTTCACTCAGATCTTTGTGGGTGATGCTCAGCTGATCATATATGCATTTACACTATTTCACACCCCATTTCATGGAGGCTTTAGGCTCTTTAACTGTCTCAAAAAGTCTTTGCAAGTCCAAGTAAGCACAAGTCTTTGTGTTAACATCTCTAACACAGTGTGTCATTATTACAGCATCATGTGTTTCATGATGTCTAATCCTTTCCTTCAGAGTGGTTCAGGATCCTCATTTGGTGTCTTTCGGATCCGGTCTCTGTTTTTTCATAAACTAATCCATGCGCGTTAAGTTTGGGTATTTTTTCTGAAGACCTTTGGTCTCAAAGATGGCAGCATCTCTAAGTGTCATATAATAGCTATTTTCAGTCTACCCTCCAGTGGTTTCAGTGTCTACCGTAGTTAGCCAGAGAGCTGTCAAGATTTCAGAAATAATGTACAAGAAATATAATAATGCAGTCAGTTTGTGGTTCTTGACATCATCTGTTTACTTTTCAGTTTCATGGTAATACAAATATTGCAGAATGAAAAGCTGTTAAGAGCTACAATCTAAACTAACTGTCGCTTTGTTTCTCCTTTGCAAACTTACAGTATATACCCTGTATACATTCAGCATTGTTATGTCATTTCTTTTCTGTCACTTTCTCATGTATTATGCAAGTTATATAAAGCGTATTCTTACACAATATCCTCAAATGTATTCTATTTCTATCTGCAATTTCTCACTGTTCCCCTGATAAAGCTGCCAAACGGTATTGTTCCTCAGTTCCTGTTTAGAGGAGTGTTAAACTGCCTGAATAGCTAAGTACACATTAAAGGAAGACAGCACTTATTGAGGACACGGCATAACGAATGTCTTAATAATGGAAAGAGACATTTGGTTTACTCATCATAGACAACTGTGGAGCCTCGATGTAAAAAACTATTCTCGTGAAACAGTTTTATGTTTCCTTGTCTGTAAACCAGCGCTGGCAAACAGACATACTCCACAAATCCTTCAATAAAATGAGGAGGATGAGCAGTGATGAGCGTAGCCAGCTCTCAAATGATGAACAAGGGATGTTAGATTTTGTCACTAATTCAATATACAGATGATCATAGAAACTGATTCACCCAACGACTACAACACACACCTTCAGACACTTAAAGACAAAGCTCTTATAGATCAGCTTTTATAACCAACTTTTAGAGGTTTTTACGGGTTTGTATGTCTGCAACATGTACTTGTAAAAAGAGTGTGTGTGTGTGTGTGTGTGTGTGTGTGTGTGTGTGTGTGTGTGTGTTGTGCACTAGTCAATACAGGCATGTGGGTGTGAGATGTTGAGGCTTTGTTTAATGTCACTGTCTGTGCTGTAAATTGACGAACACCCAGAGACACCCCCTCGCTTCCTCTCCAGGCTTTCCCAACTAATTAAAAATACTCTGCATTGGAGAATGGATTACTGCAAAGGGCACACACACACACACGTACAACAACGTACTTTATTCATGTGTCATGCATGTACACCCACCAGACGTGTGAGTGTGTGTGTCTCTTTGTTGCTGGTGACATTAGGGTAAATTGCTGCAGGCGTTTGTATGCAGATTAGAACGTTAGCGCCGACACCTTTCACTCCCTGAAACACACAATCAGTCTGCAGGTGTGTGGGTGTGCGTCAGAGCGAGTGCACATGCTAGCGATAAGAATAGAGCGCGGTTGTGTTTGTGAGGAGCACTTGGAGAAGGAGATAGTGTGTGTGTGTGCGTGTGTTTGAAACAGATAGACTATCAGTGACTGTATGTGTATGTGTGTTGCTGTCTCCCTATCTTCGCCTCCCTCCATCAGTCGGCCATGTGGACCAATAAATCTCTATGTATCCTCCGAGTGGGATGTTTTATTGAATGCCAGCTGCATCGCGAAGAAGGAAAACATCAGAGGCAGATGAGGGAGACCCAAAAATGAAGTTCAGAAAGGCAACAGCTAACTGGAGCAGAGCGTACCGCAGGCGAGCTTTTCTCAAAAGTACTGGTCAATATCTGGAATGGTCTGCAGGGTTATTTGATGCCAAGGCTCAACGCGACAAGAGCGGCGCTGCTATGATTTAATGAGTCGGGGCGAGAGGCTCCATCGAGTTATTTGCCTCTCAGTTCAGCCATTGTGTTTCTGTCAAGCTCCTGCCAAGAATTAAACACTGTTGGCTGTAAATGGAATTAAAAATGAGCTATGAGTAGCACTTTAACACCAATAAATTAGGTTCATTTTAGGACGTAAGAATAATTACTGTAAACAAACAGTACCAATCACCGTGACCAGTGGCAGTCACTCAGCTGTCAGACATACATACATAGTTTGTTATCAGCATTGCAAATATTTGTTGAAATGCAGCAATGCTAGCAGTAAAAAGCTGGCCGTGACGGGCTAATGAGCTACGTGGGATGTCCGCGTATCAGCGTACTGCTAATGATGAATAAAAGAACATTTATTATCATTTTAGATCAGTCAAGTTTAATTTTGCAGGAAGTGAAATGAAGCCATTTTGGATAAAAACTGCAGTTTTGGTCGTCCACTTGATGCTGGCTGCAGAAGTGAGTCAGTGATAAAGTTAAAATGTCCAACTTGAAAGCAGTGATACACGTTCACAGCCTGATACAAAAAACAGTTTTGGTCTCTAGAGCTAAATTTAATGGCAACTGAATGAGGGTTAACGTTTTTATTGAACTCACAAAATTATATTAATATTATATTGACGTCACAGATACAATATCTATGTTTTATACTCTCCATGTATATTTGCATGTGGTTATAAAAAGAAAACCTTTAAAGTGTTTCAACATTTATTGCCCATTTTTAAGATTATTTTAAATGTTGCAGATTTTTCTTGTTCTTACAGAATCGGTCAATCGTTTTAATTCACTGATACTTGTTTAATCCTGTGTTCATTCATTTTATTGGCTTTTACTTCATTATATATATTTCATCCTGTTTCTGCTTTAATTTGCTCTTTAATTGCACTATTAATACAATAGTGCAATACAATACAATAACAGTGTCATACAGATTGCGTCTATATAGTAGAAGTAAATCACATCATAATATTTGTGTGATTAAAAAATAAAGGCATGCTCTCACAGACAGTATCTACAAGTTACTCTCAGTTATCCAAAGTACTGCTCTCAGACCTGAACGAAAGTAGGATGGTACTTCTTTATATAGGTATCATCTACCAACAGGATATTCTACACACGGCCTGGTGTGAATGCAAAGACTAGCACCTGTTATCATTACCCTACTTTTTTAAAACAAATGGAGTGAGGCCCCAGAGGGCGGGGAGGAGTCACACCATTCATTATAATCCAGAGGATAAAAGTCAATTTCCTGGTAGTTTAAATAAAGTGTACCGGAGCTTGGCTGATCATATTAAACAGAGTCACTGAAAAGAAAAGGTGGCCTTCAAATCTTTCCATCCACTGACTGCTGAGACCTGTCTTGGATGTGTGTGTTTTTGACAAAATATTCAGCTTTTTTTATTTTTATTTTACAAAAACTTATTGAGCAGATAAGGTGATGCAACATTTACAGGATTGTCGCAAGAATACATTCAAGTCAAAGTTTGAAGCTCTTCCAGACTCTGCTACTGTACTTTAAGTTTTTATTGTTTCCACATTTGCTGCAAACATTATGGATTCAACAATGGTTTGTCAGCACTGTGTGATTTTCTACAGTCACTCCGCGTTAAGAAAAGGCACAAAATTCTGAGGCTAATGTGCCAATGTCTTCTTTAACTTTTGTTTCCTCATTAGTGTGCTGTTGAAAACCTGATAAGGACCCCCTAGCTGAGTTTTAGGGAGTGTAAATGTGCACATTACAGGGAGTTTCTTCATCTAAGCTCACAGATGGGTCCGAGGTTGACGGGCACTGCTGGGCTCTCACAGCCCATCGTGGGGTTTTCCTGCTGCTGTTGGATCCCCCGCAGTTTAGCCTGGAACTGTAAAGAGGCCAGCTGTCGTCCGGGACTGCGGAGAAGCTTCGGTGTTGAAGAGGCTCTGGACAAGCTGAAAGAAGCCTAAAGAATTCCTCTCCTCTCCTGCAGGGGACAGACCAGCGGCACGCTGTGCAGAGCATAGACTGACAAGTCAGCAGGAAGAAAGAAAGCAAGTGCTCTGCTGTGTGGCTGTGTGAAGTACTACTGTATGCTAGTGTGAAGCCCCGGACCTCGCTGTGTGAGTGCGCTGTCTATGAACCTGCCTTGGAGGGATGCAGGGGGGTGACCAATCATTTAACACCATTCAACCTGTGCAATCATTGAAATGGGGTTAGCCCACTAACCTGAACACACACCGCCTCTCTCTCCTGCTTTCACACACACTGATACACACAGTCCTACAGGCTAATAGATCAAAATGAAATCTTTGTTTGCTCTCTCTGTGTCTCTCTCTCTCTCTCTCTCTGGTACAGAAATCTTTATATAATTAATTAAAAACTCCTGAATTGACATTCAAAATTGTCACATCAATAATGTGCAGAAAATCCTGGGGTTCATATCATTGAGAAAAACTAATAAACAGAGCGTGTGGATTGATAGAAGGTAGATATAAAATATTTGGATGAGAACTCAGTGAAGCTGCGTTCAAGGGAATGATCAGATTTCCAATGGACCTCTGGACTTCAAAATATAAGAGGTGTTTGAATAGCATAGGGGCAATATAATTTGTTATTTTTTACCCACTAAATTAAAAACACAGATCTGTGTCACTGTATTATTCATTACTTATATGTAACAGTCATGACCAGGGGGGTATTAAAACTTTCTCAGCAAGCAGTTTTTTTTTGTTTTTTTTACTTGTGTTCATTTATGTGCTCAGCCAGAACAAAACACTGACATTATAATCTGTTTTGCCTGGATGTTCGAGGAACAAAAGGAAAATCAGAAACATCTTAATTGACCAAGTGTTTGTGCCAAGTAGCAATTTGCACCTGGTGTTCAACAGACCATTCAACACTAATGGCTGATTCATGAGGCAAAATTAATCTATAGACAAGAAGAGCACCAAATCAATTTTTGTTTTTGTCTTTGAAATGTAATTTATTTATTTATTTTTTTTTCCCTCTAATGGACAACTCTTCGTCTTGTGTTTTAATTAGCAAGCAGTGATTACTTACTTAACTGCTAATTTTGGGTACAAAATATTTAAACCAGCATGGTAATACAACAATATAACAAACAAGAATAAATATGTCTTTAAGTTTACCCATCCATCTGCAATCCCCTTAGTCTTCGGCTGCTTTTCACTCTCATGACTAGTTCAGACTGAAGGTTTGTTGTATCACTTTCATAGTCATATATTACTCAGTATGCATTTATATTTCCTTTCCTCGCTTTTTTTCTTGCAGTGCAGCCTGGAAGGTGCTATTGAAAATTTGTTGGATGTCTTGTGATTGTTTGTAAGTTGACAGCGGATACAAACAGAATCGTGCTATAGCCCATGCACCCCTGAGGCATAGAAAAGCCGCTGACATACAGTAGACTTGAAGTCAACAAAACCGGTATTGACAGCCAAGATGGAACAGACATTGGCTGTTACCCAAGGCTACCCTGTGACTTCATGAATATCCAAAGCCATTGATATAGTGACTAGAGGTGATACTGTAGCATAAATAGGGATACTATAGGGTGCCAAACTTATTCTGCCAAAGAAACACTCTGTTTTCTGAACTCTCAAATGTATACTACTAGACATATTTTGCCAGTTTACGACTTTATCATTTCCAATTCTTCATTTTAGATTTATTTCAACCTTAAAGGTATATTCAGCTGATTTCACTTTCATAAAGTAAGGAGACTCAAAGAGAAAGGTTAAAATTGAAGCAGTGGAGGAGGAAATATCCTGACTTTTATTCCCTTGTATAGTATGAGTCATCCAATATTTACAATATTGCAACTAAATATTAATTTTCAACAGATAAAATGCCCAAACTCCCATGTCTGTGCTTGCAACATAGACTTTTTAAAGATTTTGAAGTCCAGTCCATACTGAAATAAAACTGATGACATGAGGGTTATTTCTCACTCATGCATTGTGCAGATAACATCAGTACAAATTGTGCAAAACATGTGACCATGTAAAGTTAGGGGACTGTACACCTATATCCAGCCTTTCTGTTGCAAAAGTGTTGCAAAAATTGCATCATAGGCAGGTTTAGACAAATATCCTTACTGCCAGCCCTTACAGTCCCATAGTAAATGCATAGTAAATTTTCTGTACTAAGTTTCTGTGTGAAGTTATTAAAACGTTAAAAAAAAATGCTCTGTCCAGCCTTGGCATGCCACAGGGACTGCCAAGGCTTAACTTTCCAACACAGATGACCAAGGGCGGAAACTCACCATATGCAGATGATGCAGTTCTTTACTTCTCAGCAAGCGACGGAGGAAACTCAACAAGGGGGTCAATAAACTGTCCCTGCACCAACAATACTGCATTGTAACACCAGCATCACGCCAAGAAACTCTGGTTTGTTTTTGCATTGCCTGTCTTAATGCATTTACTGAGTGTATGAAATCAAATAAAAACCTCTGTGTGTCTTTAACTCCATGATAAAAATATATGTTCTCCTTCGAATGTGCAGAATATATATATAACTGGAGTACTGTTCTGGGTTTATTTCTTCTCCACTGAAAATTTGAACACCAGAGATATGTTTTTGTCTTTTAATGCACACATGCTGTACAAAATTCCATGATGTCCATAAAGTTGCTAAAGCTGATGTAAGGATGGGACACAATATCTTAGTCCATCAGAGAGGCTGGAAATAAAGTTGAAAGGAGAGAAATGATTCACAGAAAGAAGAGCATGTTTTTGGTGCTGTTATATACAGTACGTGTATTTTTCAAAACCTTCTGTTGGGATTACCTAAAATCCCTCTGCCTACTCATTTCCGGGCTTTATAATATTCTACAGCCTTTTAAACTGCTGTAATTGATGTTTTTATTCAAAGAAAAGCATGCTGGTGCTGTGAAGGACATTCAGCCGTGTGACACTGCTGAAAAAGTAGACCTGGTGGATCTGAGTCACAGCAAAGGCCCTTTGGTGCAGGTTCATCTCCAGGCTTGTTAAGGTTTGGGGTGAGTCACTGAGTGAGTCATTTGGAATAAACAGTCTTGGCAGAATGCTACTTCTACAGGAAGCTTTCATCTGTAGGTGTTTTATTTAAAAAAAAGAATATGATAATATTCATAACAGTGTTTTCATTGCTGTATTATCAAAAAGAATCGTTAGGTTTTGATACCTTTTTGTATCTATACTATGTTGTGAGTATTTTGGCTGCACTGATTAATATTTTTGTATCACCATTGTATCAAACAGCTTTGTGGTAAAATGTGTCGTTTAACACAGAGACCCATCTTAGCAATTCTAAGCTTGCGAACATAGTGAACCATTTAGGAGCCAGAAATTCTTTCTGAAGTTGGTGGAGACCAAAGACAGAGCTAAATGGACAATGAATGAATGGTGACTTCAAATGAATGATAACATTGTTCTGTATCTACTGGATGTGTGAATTTTGGGAAATGCTCTTTTCTTTACAGCCGGCAAAGTAGTCAAAGTCAAACTGCAGGACAAGATGCATGTTCAGGAAAGTGAGACAAAAAGGAAACTTCTTTTTTTCTGGTTTGGTGTGACTCCAACTAGTTTTGCTGCTTCTCCGTCCACAGCTGTACATTGCTAACTTAACTTCCACGCCAGTACTCATGAGAGAGATGTCAATCAATACATGATCTGCCATGCCTTCGCAGCAGCGAAATGAGCTGTCTTTAATTAGGTTTTAGCACAGCTATGATCATTAAGTCTCACTCAGACATTTCTTGATGCTTAATGAGATCAAATTTATCAATTTATCAAATTTGATATTGAACTTTTTCTCATAGATATTTCAAGCCACATTTCCAGTGGCTTTAAAGTAAATTTCTCACATTTTTTTTCTCAAAGAACACATGGCATGTGATTTACAGCACAGATGCGTGTATGGCATGTGACCACCTAATTGGGCAGCAGTGTATATCTCCCAGTGTGTTTCTGCTTCAAAGGAAACTGTTAGGTTGGCAGACCATTAAATGCAATGTCCCACATGCCATATACCACAGAGGAGGGACGTGGAAAGTTTGGTGTGTGGGTTCAGAGGCGTGACTGCAGCAAACAGATGTATGACTAATAGGTAGTTCAATTAGCTGTACTGTTACATAAACTGCTTAACACACCTTCTGATGTCAGCGGCTGCGGATTATGTAACATTGCTGTTATTACCATGTGTTACGCTTTTGTGGTAAAACAACAGCTGAGAAGTGCCTCAACTTCAGGTCTGAAAATTTGTCATATCCTCTCATAACAGGATTTAATATTACAGCGTTTGACTTAGCTTCACAAGTGTGTCACCTGACCAAAAGACCAAGGTCTCTTCTCTATGCCGCTGTATGTCCTACAGTAGTGTTTCAGTGTCCTTTCCTAGGTCCATACACTTCCACCAAGTGTAAATAGGCTATGTAGTTACATTGATTCCTATTTCTTTGTTTTTTCAATCGCAAGTCTGCATGCAGGAGTGTTTTATATTGAATATTAATCAGATTTTCTACGCTGTTTCTGTGTCTGACTTGTGGCCAGTTTGAATTACTTGTCGGGGGCATCCGTCAAAAATTGAACAATATTTTTCAGCACAGAGCAGAGCGAGCATCTGAAACAGCCTACGGTGCAAGCATTTCCTAGAATGGCCACAGTGACACGGCTCTGCCATTAACGCACCCTAAAATGAAAGCTTCTAACTGTGGAATGCATCCTCTGTCTATGTATTAAACAGTACAGGAAAGGAAACAGGAGCAGCTGGTGCTTGTATCGCTCTGTAGTATATAACTTATTCATCAGGAATGTGATAACAGTGACACTAAAGTACTGTGGTCACCATGAGCTATTAGACACAGAGTAATTGGTATTATCCTTACAGTCAGAGCTGTTACACAAAGGATTTCCTTTTACACACGGGGGATAAGAAGAGAGAATTATTTAATTTGCTGGTACTACAGTATGAGTGTGCTCACTTCTTCGTGCGCGTGTCTTCTTACTTCTGCTGTGCTGTGAACTTGTACGTCCTTTTAATGATGCATTTCTGATTCATATGGATGAATAATTTGCACACGTTAATATTTAATCACATAGCAGATGCAAATACTAGCTTAGCACACAGAGGCATACTATGGGCGCGTGTAAAAAGCCAATTTCAGACTTTAAAAAAAAAGCTGTTGACACAGCTGTTGAAGAAAATGTTGATGTACTAAGACTGTGAATTAAAAATTACTCCTGCTTAAATATGCAGCATGCATGCAGCGCAGATATGTATGTATTTTTTTCAAATCAAGGTCAGAGAAAAGTAATCAGAAGCCACTTGGATAACAGATTACAGTTTTGGGGGATTATCCCACTTCATTCATGACGTGTGCAGCCTAACATGTAGTGGAAAGTGCAGCACTAACACTTATAATGGTGATAGTGTAACAGCAATAGCATTTATGATGATGACGATCATGATGCACTGTCTATGTATAACACATTCATGGAGTTCCTATGATGAACATCTTTGTTTATGTGAACATTTGCACAACCAGCAGACATGCAGGAACATTTTTATGATTTAGTGTTTTTCTTCTGTCCATCTGTAAAATCCAAATCTACCCCGTCTTAGAAAGATGCACCTGATGAACTGCACGAAACAGGCTGCACAGTAAATCAATCGTACTAGTGTTTGTTGAGCCAAACTGTCATGATACTTACCTCTAACATTTAATCGGCTCATCATCATTATCAATTTAAGTGTAGAACACACAAGGTACAATGAAAACGCATTAGTGTTGAGGTGATTTGCCCTTTTCAAACGTGTATTCATACAGTTTTTATTCAGTTCGTGTAACTGTATTTAAACACCGAACAAAAAGGAAGGTAACATCCTTTTAATTTCCATACGCAGCATGTATCAGATCACAGACTGACATGAGGTTTATTAGCAAACTGATATCCTGTACCAAGGATCTGCTTAAATGTTTTCAGGATGGATCTCGTGTCAGTGAGACAACAACATGTACAACTGTTGCCCATCAGCAACATCTTGTCCAAAACTGTTGCACATCACTGTTTAAAAAAGACAAGCAACATGCCGGTAGCACAACCCGGCCCGAAGCTTTTCACCAGCAGGTCATGTTAGTTTAAAGGGATGCTGGTGTGTGTGTGTGTGTGTGTGTGTGCGTCTGTGCGTGAGTGTGTTGTCTCCAGTCTCTCTGTCAGAGGGCCTGTGACGAGTTTAGACAGAACACACATCTTTCCCTTTCTCCCTCATCTGATCTCATCTGGTCTTGCTCTCTTCCTGTGTGTGCGTGTGTGTGTGTCTCTCTCTCTCACACACACACACACCACTCAGGTGTGATTAATCATTCAGTTCTGCTGCCGCAATCGCACCGGTGGGTAGATGAACGTTACTGTGTGTGTGTGTGTGTGTGTGTAAGACGGAGAGTAAGGGGATATGACAGCTCTGTGTCAGGAGCCTTTGCCTCTAAGGCCAGATTTATTTTATTCAGAAGCATGTTAGCTGACTGGTTTGTAGCCCGCAGTCTGAATCAATATGAGACAAGATGCACACACACACACAAACACAAATACCCAATATATAATATTGATGACTCATTTCCTCACAGTGAATGGATTTTACACGTCATTGTACAGTAAACTACAGCTTGTAAACTCATTTATATGCATGTACAGCATGTTTGTGTACACATCTGTTCCCACTTTGAGCGTGTGTTTTCCTCCCCACATTGTGCAGGATGCCAGAGCCAAAAGGAAAGGTGTGTTTGCCTTTGTTTTTCTTACACCATGTCACAGTAGCCCAGAACAGACAAACCAAACGCTGGCACCAGATTGTGGAGGGGGTTGCAATCAGCACCTACACCACTAGATCAAACACCTACTGATTCTTTAACTAACAACGAGAAGAAAAAGGAATTACATGACCATGCATTTTTTTAAAAAGTGCATTTTGTTTTATATTTGTACACTGAGTTATTTTATTCAAATGTTCCATATTTTGTATAACTTTAATAAACTGCACTTCTTCAGCTGTGCCCATTAAAGTCAAAGAAAACTTTTCTTCCTCAGCCGTAGACGTTCTGACTCTCGACAAACGTTTGCAGAAGTAATACTGCAGAGCATTTGATCATTTCATGCCGGGAAGTATCTTTACTTGTCATGCGGGATGCTGGAGGTTTCATTCCCTGATCGAGCGCAGATCATTGTTTTTATGAAATTTCCCTACAGGGATCATTAAAGTTTCATCTCCCCTCACGTCACGTCCCCACAGTGAAATTCGGATGGTAAAAAAACACATTCAGGACTGCAGCTCCACTGTGACAGTTTCGGGCTCTCCTGTGGGCAGGTCTTGACAGAGGGAGACGTCAAAGGTGTATTTATGGGTTGACAGCCAGCTGGTGAGGTTTGAGCTTGTCCTTCCATGTCTTCTCATCCTCTAAGAAAAGTGAAACACATGGAGTAGTTAGAGCATTTCCCTTAATGTCACAGCTAGGACACTCGAGTCTAATTTTATGCTTGTGTCTCTAGCAGCAGAAAGGGTCATACATAGGGGTTACTGCTTGTGTGCAGTTGACCAATTAAACTTTATTTTTGCACGTCTGCCACCTACAGTAATACCAGCATAGGTCTGTGCGAACGCTTGGTTTCTCGATACTTCTAAACTGAACCTAAAACCTAAAGCTCCACCAATTCGAGACAGAATGCGTGCACATATACATGATATTAGATTACATCCCACAAACAATGTTCTACATGAAGAAAATGAAGAATCAGAAGTAAGTAACAATGAGAACTTCAAAACTGTAGACTAGACAATTACACATTATGAATGACAATAAAATTTAATTAATGGCAAGAGTGAAAATGTAATGTTATTTGTTCTTTTGGTGGTAGAGGGAGTAACTTTTGCTCTAATCTTTTCATGATATGTGCATTTGTAACTTCTTCCAAATGTGTTCAGAATTGTCTGATGTATTGGCTGAATATAGTTTATGCTGGCTGAGATTTAATATTTGTTCTTGGGGTGCAGGGGTAAGTATTTTGTCTATACATTTTATACAGTTCTCCTTTTCTTCCATCCCATCGATGTTGGCTGGAAAATGAAGCTATCTGAGGGAGTGACTGTGCACATGTGACACGTCTTTGTCGACCTTATTTACTCTATTACAGGAATTCTTAGAGTGCAACGTCTTCCTAACTTTGGATCTTTGCTGCTTGTGTGATTCCCTTGGCCCTCTGTATTCAGTGCATCTCTGTATATGCTTATCTTACTTACTTAACTGAGGCGGTGCAGTGATCCAGGTCCAAAGTGGTCTATTAAATACATTTTTACTCTCAATTAGCCTGAGCCAGCAGCATTTTCTGCAGGTCTCCGTCCTTCTCATCCCCCCCTATTACACATGCTTTCTGCACAGGTGACTCCACAGGTGTATTTGCAGTGTGTAGCAACCAATCAGTGCGGTGGAGGGTGTGGCGATGTGACTGAGCACAGGTATAAATCATTGCTTGGCAGAATACAAACAACATTACCAAACCAAAATCAAGGATGTATCAGTACTGGTATATATTGTATATTCTGTTATGGGTTGTTGTTGCAGGACGCTCTAAAGAAGAAGCAAACCAACGCCTCAGTCCACCTGCTGAAGCAGACGCCTGTAATTTATGTGTCACCTCATTTATTGTACACGCATGTGGAATAAGCCTGAGACTGCACCGCCGTCCACCTCAGGAAGTCAACTGAAAGTCAAAAAAAACAGATGCACCGGATATTTTTGTTGGGGCTAAATTTAATCTCCTAATTAGCAAATCCTTTATTTTCAGACAACGTATAAATAGCTTGTGCTAATGCAGAGCTGCAGAACTCTCTTAATGACTGACAGATAAAGAGAAAAAAAACTCCACAACAAGGTGCCTCTGAAACTATTTGAGAATAAGGATTGGAGGTGAAGTCCTCTTTTATTCAACATTTTGTGCTTTCCGCTACACCCAAATCAATAAGTCTGGACAGTTTTGTTATTTAAAAAAATAGCTTCATCTTCTCATGTTGTGTACAACTCAGCAGGATTTGCCAACAAGAGGATTGTGCTCATCTTTAAATCATCTCCTGAAAGTGGAGCTCAATTAAAATTTTAGTGTAATGAAAAAAGGCTTCTCCCCCAACAGAATTAGAGTAAGTTCCATAACAAGTAAACAACTGTAAAAAGCTATTTATTTTTTTTAGCTGCAACTCAGTCCAAATAATCCATGAATGACTTTAATGAATGTGAAATTAATTACTCCCAGTCCAGTCACAAAATGAGATGGACTTTAGTTGTTTCGAGGCCTCAAATGGATTTATCTGTTCCTTTATCTAATACCATTGTATTAAACAGTCCACAGGTTTGATGCTAGAACCACCAATATGTTTCTGAAGTCATGTTAGTGGTGTTAATGGTGTGACTCAGCTAGCTAATGGCCTCCTGACTTTTCCTCTAGTGCCAAGTTTTATTGAAATAACACAACCTTTGCACACTGCAGATGGCTTAAAGTCGGGGGCCACTGAGCAGCAGTGGGTTGTTGAACTGTCTGTATTTGATTACAGTGTCAGGTATCATCTGGACCACACCAGCAAGAATGCGGATTCTTACTACCTGAGCACTGCCAGGGGCTCCTTGCCTGCAACCACACAGGCAGCCACCAGAGAGGGTCATCTTCATCGTGATGCACAGTCTGCTGTGATCATTTTTACCCTCTCATACCTCTGCTGACCTGCAGGCTTTGACAGCAAGCTGATCTGGCTATTGGGACTTTGCTCCACTTTGGCATGAAACAAGGATGTACGTCATACAATATTAATGTAGTCAAAGGGTCATCTAAAAAACTGAACTGAAACGGCAGAGCGAACTGAACCGCCTGTGCCCTTATACTAGGTTGAAAAGTCAAACATTTTTTGAAGTATTGATACCAAAAGAGCTCTTAAATAACACAACAGAGCAGAGCACAAAGCTGTCAGGGTCTATAAAGAACTACATGATGCTTAACAGGTGCTATTGCTCTCTGGACCACATCCAAAACACCTATAAAGCATTTATGAAGACATGTCAATAAGGCTGCTCACCCTGAGGCCTTTTAACAATCCAACTTCACTTCTCTTTTACACACAAACTGATGCTGCATGATGCTTTTAAAGAGGTTCCCCTTATTTGTAATGCAGCGTACTGTACAGTCTATTTAAAAAATATATTCATAGCCTTGGATGTATTCTAATAGAAGTATGGTGGCTTCATTTATTCATGTGACTCTTAAAGGACCAATGTGTATGATTGAGTGTCGTGCTTGTTAATTGCAACACCCTTGTCTCACCCTCTTCGTCCTACCATGAAGGAGAAACAACAGTAGATATGAACTGCATGAAAGATGCGAAAGGTCGTGTACCTAGAGTCGGTGTTTGTCTGTTCTGGGCTCATGGCAACATGACAAATTGCTCACTCAAGGCAACGAAAACACCGGACGTTTAAATAGAAATTAGAAATCTTGAGCCTACACTGATGTGTTACCTGTTTTCACTATGTTGTGGGTTAAGGGTGAATCATAAAGCTTGTTTTCAAGAAGGAGCTCATCTTTTCTGTGGTACTGTGGTGTGATTGGCTAAAGCGCCCTCAAGAAAATGTTATTTTTGTGATACTGCGGATTCAGGAAATTGACTTTGTGCCTTTTAAAGCTCAACAGGAGGGTGAAAGTGCAGCGTCAGCAGCACAGCCGTGCCCCTGGACTTGGCAGGGATTCAGTGATTGTAATTATTTACTTGGTGACAAGTTTACAATAAGGCCCCATAATCCCCAGTAGTTATTAAATAACAAACAATGCTGTTAACGGTTAATTAATTAGAATCAAGTGACTCTGAATCAGGGACTGCAATAAATACAATCATGGAGAAAGAGCAAAGTCCTTTCAAGTAAATGGCTGCATTACACTGACTGGTCACACATTACGTCATGACACCATTTTTATGTCCCCTAAAGTATTTTTGTTGAGTTGTTTGTTGGCATTTGAGCCCTTTAAACAAAGATACGTTCATTTACTTGTCACTTCTTGCCCGTCGGATACACCATCCTGCAGTGACCAGTTCAGTGGTCTGAAACGACGGCTTCTGAGTGTCTGTACACACTCACACTCTGAAGGTATTAAGCTATGATGCTAGGTCTAACCATCAGGAGCTAGTTGGGTTCAGTGACTTGCCGAAGTACACTGAAGTAGCTGGGGATCAAACCAACAATCCTGAGATCAGTGGACAACTCCCATGCGGTTGCTAAGCTATGATTGGACAATCACTGTCTGATGGAGGGGTTTTTTTTACAGGACAAAAGCAAAGATTAGAAAAGGTTAGAAAAACCATTATCTGTCTTCACATCCTGTTAATCATCCCCGACCCCTTTTTAGAGTCTTGCCCCCCCATAAAAATGGTGCCTAAATGAATAGTATCATACTTGGAATTCACCATTTGATTGGTAAGAGACAAAAGATTTAAATTCACAGTTCACAGTGTCACAGTTCAAACCACAGCTTAGGAGGTAATGATTCAGCTAGACTGAGGCAGAATCCAAATAGTTAAGGTCCAATAAAACAGGATGAAAACACATGCAGGGAAATATTTAGTTCCTAGAAAGGCTTGTGCCAGAGACAATCGGTCAGAGAACTGATGGCTGAGGTACAGTATATACTAGGGAGTAATGAGGGAAATAAACAGGTGAGTGATTACAGTAAGAAGGTTTGATCAATCAAGATGCTCGAGGAACTGCTGGAGGGAGAGGCTGGGTCTGAAATGACAGCTAGAGTTAGAGTATGAACCAAACGCGAGCCAAATGAAACCAAGATACTAAAATCATGCCACAGAGCACATTGACAGTAATAATGCGTCCACATAGAGTCAAATTTTATAAGAAACACATCATCACACACTGGTTCTGCTTATTACCTTCTTCACAGTCCTCCAATTAAGGTTCAGTCAGGAACTAGTTGCTCATTAATAACCAGTTCCTGACTCGGTCCTCTGGATTTATACTTTATTGCTAATTATTTCCATTTTCTAGTTTCCTATATATGTTTTCCTCAATATGTTTTCAGCAGTGACCTGCTTCATCTTGTGTTTCGTACACATTTCTGTACCTAGAGTCCAGTACAACCTCTGTCTTAACATGTTGGACACTAACTAGCGTCAGCTTTCACCGCAAAGATTCTCGCAGCCAGGAAAAAGCTCGCAGCTCCGGCCATTAAGAAAGTGTCACTGCTGCTGTATGTTAGATGGCCACGGATATTTCTGCAGACTGTGGGGGTCACGGAGGGTTGAACTTTTGACCTTCCAGTTACAGGGCTGACACTCTAATCACTATATGCCACCGCGCTGCCTCTGTGCTTTCAGACGTACAGTGAGCCGAGACCATCTAAATAGCGAGCAGGATTTCTACCCACTCTGCATGGGGATCTGAGCGAGTGTGTGTATTTGTGTAAATAAAAGATTGCTACATAAAACCTAATTTTCCATCTGCTATTCTTTTTAAAGATGTGGCACAGAGAAGAAAAGCAGCAGGAGTAATAACATGTTTGTTTCTTCCACAGTGGGACGCTGAATAGAAAACTACATGCATACACATACACATCTAGAAGAATGTATAAAGCCCCGTGCTATGAGCAAACACGTGTTTTATGCTTTTATTCCATATTGAAATAACATTATGATTGATACAGAATAAAATATATTGTCTATGTATATTGAGAGACAGAACATAAATACTGAGGTTACGGTCTCACAAAGTAAATAAGATGATAAAGTTAAGATGATGAAAGGATGCTGCGTCCTGATCTGATATTTGACAATAAACCTGATTCTGATTGTTTTTTTTTTATTCATATATTTTATCTTCTGCACTATTTTATGTCTTTGACTTAGATTCTTTCTTTCCCCGTCTCTTATTTTAGACTTAGAGACTAAGAATTTCATTGCTTCATCACTAACTGTTCTCAGTTTACTTGTCATGCAAAAATAAAGAACTTACATTTAGACTTAAAACAGAAAAAAAGTTTTGCAGACAGTGAAAAAAATGTTGATAAGTTAAAAATGGGATCCAGCTTCAGGATCACTTGTATGAAAACCATGCAACAGTTTGAAGATCCTGAAACTCATCTGACAGGTATGCTGGACATCAGATGGAAGAGGATGGAGACCTCCTCCTCAAACCGTAATCCACCCCTTGTCTGGACTCTGGTGGAATGACATTTCCATTTGAAACAGAACAGCAGAGTGTATTTTCAAAAAAGAAGTGGTGTTCCTACATCACCTTCTCCGCTGTGAATCACACTCTCTCTGCTGCTCTCTGTCTAACTACCGTGATCATATAGCCACAGGAGGACTGTCTGGGCACTGAGGTCCAGACTATTGCTCTCTTTATTTTTGGTTACATGTAATATGGTGATGTTGAACTTTGGGCTTATACTGTGAATTCTTACTCTTGACAAAAAAGTACTTTCTACTTCTTCCTCTAACTTCCTTCACCTCTCCAGTTCTTTTTTCCCCTCGTCTCTCTCCTTACTTTTTTCCCTTGTCCTCATCTTTCCAACCACTCTCAGTGATTAATTATTGCTGCCTGGTGTCAGTCTCTTTTTTATAATATTAGCATTATCTTTTCCACCCTCTCATCGCTCTCCTCTCCTAACCTCTTGCCCTTCCTTTCCTTTCCTCTTCTTGTGTCGTCTTTCCCTCTCCTCTCTTGGCTTTCCTGTATCTCCCCCTCTCGCTGCATCTCCTCCTCCATTGAAGGTGATTAATTATTTCTGCCCTATGTTCTGTCCCCCTCTCCCTTCTTTAAAAATCATTATCCAATCTTTTATTAACACCGTTTGGGCTTATCTGTGCTAAGCCATTAATAGCTTGGCTTTTTCTCTGCTGGAAAAATTAGGGCAATTGCTCTCTGGGCTACGCTTGAGAATCACTTAACTTGAATTTAAAAGTTGGAGAGTTGAATTTGTATTGCTTATGACCATCTAATCCCAAATGTTCTTGGAGAGTTTAAGCTGTAAATGTACTTGGATATAGATCAAAGTACTCCAGGGCAAATAACAGGAGATGTCAGGCCACAGGGGCAATACCTTCCTTATTAAAGATAAATTAAGCAGACAAGAGCAACTATCCATCTTAACAACCCACTTTATCTGCACTAAGTCATCGTTACTTGCTTGTGTGTGTGAACCAACCGTCAAAGGAGACTGTGTCGCTTGTTTTTTTAATGAAAATCTGTTATTTTGAATATGCTGAATATGGATGCCATGCATGAAGGATATGCCAGACACTGCTGATTAGATTATGATGAAACTTGAAGAAATGATGCATTCCCACGGGATATTTTCACTGTTGTCATCTGTCGACGCTCCCAATAGCTTGACACAAGGTGACATGATGGGTGATTCTCAAGAAAACTCCATTATAGGGAACGTCATGTTTATTTCTCCGTTGTTTCGATTCTTTACGGTGATAGTTTGGGTATGTTGAAGTGGGGTTGTGTGAGGTCGATAGTCTGTGTATTACCTACAGTGCATGGCGGTCAGTGCAGGGATCAGCAACAGAGTTACCCCAGCACAGCCAGAAAAACACAACCATGCACCAGCATTGAAGCCTTTAGAAACATGAAGTTTGATTTGAACTTTCTCATCCAAACTGCTGATCTGCAGGGTGTTCTACACCGTGCTGGTCCAATCTGCTGGTAATACACTTACTATAGGCAAGTACCTCATACAACTCCACACACACCACTAATATCCCTTTCCTAAAACATAAAAAAATCAAGTTGCTTGAGCTACACTTCAGACTTCCAAGAAAAAACAGGCTTGCAGTGTTTCGAGTTGAGTCTGTATGGCATGATTCACAAGCCTCGGCGTACTTTCAAAGTTGCTTTAAATTGCACAGTTCATTGTCAATATCTGCTCTATCTCATACTGCTTCATACTGAATCAGAAGGTCCCCTACCAATCCAGGTTTTTCATGATCAAAGTTATCAACAGTCTCTTTGTTAAGAGGCCTGAGGTTGGCAGTGCTGGTTCCATAGTCTTTGTACAGAGGTCTACACAGGCTCTCCAGTATAACCACTCTCTGTGCTCTGCTCTGGAATGAATTCACCTTCCGGACCTGGACCTGGACCTGGACCTGGATGTATTTAACAGTGGCTTAGATGCTGGTTTTGAGTTTATTGCGTCTCATGACCTCAATATGTGATCATTTATTTTACTAACTTTTGCTTACTTTTACATAACAACAAAGCCAGTTTTCTTTTTTTGTATCATTGAGCAAAGTGATTTGCAGCTTTTCCAACTTTCTTCTATTTCATTTGTAATAACTGTTGCCCTATTTGTGCTGGGGAAATCCAAATGGATGCTCACAAACAAAACAAAACCATCTCAGTTCAGTCCAACGCAACAAAAAGTGCAATAAGTCAAGGCACTAAAGGCAGTATACTGTAGATACAGGCTCATTACTTTCCTGTTATGATTGAAAATCATTTAACTTGGACTTCCAGGGACGCTCCACTGTAGAACAGCATACAACATTTAGTCCATTTAGTAGAGCTGGAGGCTGTTGAACAGATGGCTCACTGTAGCTGAACAGAGTATTCCCATAAAAAGTAAATTTCACAACATTTGGACTTCAAGGATGGATGACGTTATTATGATGCAGCCTACTTAACTTAGATGTAAGGCCTAGACATTTACACTGCAGTGCTTAATGTGTTTGAGAACAGCTTTGTGTTTATGTTGGGCAGTGAAGGGGTACGCTATCCCTCCCATAAACGCTCACAGTGCAGGACGCATTCAATCTGCAACTCTGCCGTGTGAACGTGTGGGCGCTTACAGCTATTCATCATGTGTTAAAACGCAGTTACAGTGCAGAGAGAGCTCATGATGACGTGGAAACATTGGCATTTCCAAGTTCAGCTACGCTGGAAAAGATGAATTAACAGGAATGAAAGGAGCCGGGTTGTGTGTGCAGTAACCTTGATACAGTACATGTGTGTAGATCGCACTGACATTTTCAACTTCTGCAGACTGTTTAAGAAAAAGTAAATTCAACAGAAGCACCTCGAGCACACTCTATACTCTGTGTGTGTGTGTGTGTGTGTGTGTGTGTGTGTGTGTGTGTGTGTCCTAAGTGACCTCTGTGCGGGACTTCCTCCAGTGTCCACAACATAATTAGATGGAGCTGAGACCATCTGCAATACATCCATCACTGACACACACATAGACACACACACACGCGCGCACACACACTTCTGCACCTGCAATGAAGACAGAGCGAAAAGAGAGAGAGAAAGAGAGAGAGAGAGGCCACAGTCCGCCTCTAATCAAGTTAACTCAGACATATCCAGGTTAAAGGAAATTAATATTTGCCGTATGCTGCTCTCGCAGATTCGAACTCAGCGGCTCTCACCTGCCCGGTGTGGCACGTCTGGAGACTATACTCAAATGTCGAGACAATCCATCAATCTATAACAAATACACTGCATTAACATCATGAAAGTAGATGGTTTTTCATAGTTCAGTGGGTAGGGCGAGACACAAACGCTGCTACGGTCAGGGCTTAGTTTCCCTCATGGGCCTGTACTGAAAAGGAATGGAGTCACAGTGGAAGGTAGCTAAACATTCCCATTAAATGGAAAACTGTGCTTCCTGGTTAGCAAAACAAAACCAGTCTGTACCGTTTTAAATGTGACCTGTGAGCAAATTGTACCTGTACCATTGTATCTTATTTGCGAGATACTGTGCAAGAATTCTGACTTCTAGTATGACTGTAGAGCAGTTTTTTCTAGGAGTGGGTCCCAGTTTTACTTGTCTCTTGCACACCCACAAGGATCTACATGCACGGAGGTGACGTGAGACACAATCTATTCCACTGATGTGCAAGTATAAACGATGCAGATATGCAAATATCAAATTAAGAAATATATCTGAAATCTGAGAAATTTCATCTTTGCAAAATCAACACGAGACAACTCAGTAAACTTATTTACCATTTTACATCCCCTCTTTTTGTGTATGAGTGTTGACACTACACCAAAATCCCCACAACACACCCCTGCAGCGCTCCTGCAGGGCCGGCTACAGACGCTTGTAGACAAGGACCAGGTTCAGTAGATGGGAGGTGTCAATCTGGGACATGGTTTATGCTTTTCTGGAAAGCTCAATGTTTTGACATATGTCAAGTGTCCCCAGTGTGTGCCGCTCTTTTGCTTGTTTTTTTGTTTTTTTTTCCATGTTGCTACTTGCACAACAATTCAAATCAGCTCTAACATCTGTCAGCTTGAAGCACCTCAGGATCCGGATCTTTTTATGGCCAAGTTGGTTTTCACATACAAGGAAACTGCTTTGGAATACCGGTGCATAAGAATAGACATAGTACGAGGAAAATATAAATAAAGATGAAAGCAAGTACCATGAGTCAAGATAGAAAATGACAATAACTTATGAAAAAATAATAAGTGAGAGATTATTAAGAGTCTTGGGTTCCTGGCTTTACTGTTGAGGCCAGCTGCAAAATGGAAAGTTTTATTCGGTTATGCAGAAAATTTCTCATTCATTAATTCAAGTGGCACATAAATATGACAAGAGATTATTACATGGGGTGAATGGGCTTCACATTCAGAATGAGGATGTTAAGGTAAGGGTGCAGCCTCTTTACAGTATGCATAATATGCAAACACAATCACATGTTTACAGGTTCCTAACTGTCCTCATCTTCCACCCCATTCAGAAAGACAAAGCTGGCTGCACTGCTTCCTATGTTCCTCTGTAAAGTATTGAGTTACTCTTATTTACGAGAGAGAAGAAGGCTTAGATATTGAGAGAGAGGAAGACAAAATGAACAGCAGAGCTAGTTAGGTTTGGACACTGAAGCAGCTGAACAGGACAACAAGACAGACGAAGGCAGACAGACATTTACTCACTGCGAGGTGAGGTGGACTTGGTGAAAGCGGGGGATGAGTGGTATTGAGACACTGGTATAGAGATAGACAGATAGAGACAGAGGTTAAGCTTGATTTCTATCAATATTTTGAAGTAGGAGAAATATATTGAATTGAATGGCCACATTAGGTTTCATTTAGAGCCTCTTACTCTGCAGATACCGGACAAATGTACTGATATCTTCGCTCCAGCTTGTTTTGTCAAGCTGTTAAATGTTATTTCCTCACCAGCTAATGGCTAAGTGTACCTGTAACAAAAGTACTAACCCCCATTTACTGTAATATTAGGAAAGAGTTATACTTTATGTATTACTGTAAAATTCTGGAAAGGAGGGGGTGATACAAGGGGGTTGCAATCAGCAACTACACCACTAAATGCCACTAAATCATCCGCACTGGTCCTTTAAACATTTTTACAGTGCAACAGATCTGGTGGAAATTTAACAAATCCACATTTTTGTGTGTTGATTGCAGCTACAAAGAAGGTCATTAAAAGATATTCTGTAAGACAGGAACGTATTTAACCATGTGAGACGGACCTGAGGCACCGCTGAAGTGACTCTCCTGCAGATCCCGTGTTATGAAGTTACTTTGCAGCCTTCACTGAATTACGCATGATTTTTAAAGACAGGATGGCTGACACAACTGGACACACACACATGCACGCACACACACACACTCCAGCGCAGCTGGACCCACACTCTATCTCTTTAATCACACACATGCACACACAGGCCGTGACAGTAAGGCGAGTGGACACGTTCTGTAGGCTGCAGGGACAGTTAAGGTCAGGATAGTGACAGGTGTCTAATGAAAGAGTGGAGCATAAAAGGGGTGAAAGATGACTGTAAATAGAAGTGGAGAGAACGGGAGGAAAGAATGAATGAAAGAAGGAAAAAAGAAATAAAGTGACAGGTGCCAAAGGAGTCAGAGAATCACAGCTGATCTACATGCCACGACACATTTTCATCCCAACATCTCTACATTCACTGCGTGTGTGTGTGTGTGTCACCTCGCATCTCTATCTCTGTGAGAATGACTGTGACAACACAAGTAGACAGCTTTTAATTTCTTGACCTCGGACAGTGACAACTCTGCTGACACCGAACCTTCACGTCTCCACAAAGACGACTCTGGACGGCGTTCTCGAAAGTGTTTACATCAAATTAACAAAGGTCTGAAATAATGTCAGCTGTCATACAAATTCAAAGAAGTCAACTTGAAGTGATTTTACGAGTGTATTCCAACGTGTGGCTGTGAAATACCGATGGCTTAGCTTTTACAAAACCCCAAAAACATATGTGGTGTAATGAAAGACACAATTAAAATACCATTATGTTATGCCTGATTCATTGCTAACATACAGGTAAATGTTTAAATCATAAATAATGCACCACAATGTGGTTGTCAAGGCTGTTGCTACCCTATGAGTCACAGATCACACCTGGTGATGAAGAACCTGCATTCATGGCATCCATGGTGTGTCCAGTGTGCTGTACGCAGAAATAATCCATCCTGATGAAAGAACCTATGATGCCTGCAGAAGCGCACGTGTCACCCATATCTATGCACTCAAACATCTCGAGCCAAGTTTGTGTTTACAGACTTATTGTTAGCTTTAGATGATAAAATCTGCTGACAAAATGTGAATTAATGCAGGTTTCAATTATTTAACTTAATAATCTGAAAGATACATGAATTCAGCTTCCTGTCCATCACTGATGAAAACTCATATGATGGCTGCAAACACTTAGTCGACGTTTTTACATGACGCTTTCACTAATTAGTTCAATTAGAGCATTAAGAACAGGAAAAAACATAGGAAACACTTGTTTCCGATTGGTTGGCACAAGTCCATTAAAATTATTCATTGAAATACAAAAAAATAGTTCCACTCAACAGTTTAACCAGCGCTGTAAATCAGAGTGCAAGGTAAATTAAATTGCTGGTAACCATGGAAACAATACTTGCTAATGCTTCTGCCTCCCCTTTTTTTACTTTAGCCTTTGGTAAGTGGTATTAGCTCAATAATGCATTCTGTGGCCTGGCATTAAAGCAATAATGACAGCAAGCTCCAGCCCATCTTTGTCAAAGGTTTGACTGTTGGATGTTATATTGATGCCATTCAGAAAGTCTGCAGTCAGCGCACAGTGGCTTTTCCCAAACAAAACACAGAGAAATGCATGAGTGGAGGGCTCTACTGTATGGCTTCATTATAATGTGTTCCACTGAGGAAGACATTTATTTCCAGATAGACTTTTATTACAGTTATTTTAATAAAACTGCAGCTCTGTGCATTTTAAAACGTGTCCCCCAGTTGCCTGGCTTACAGTATTTTCCAGTATTTTATCCTCTAATCACCGTGGGGGATCATTTTAGCCTGTTTCCAAACCATTGAGCTGTCTCCTCACAGCAAGCAGAAATACTGGGACAGAGGAAGGAAACAAGGAAACATGACTGCTTTTTTTAAATACCCCAAAGATGTGAAAATCTTCTGTATCGTGTCAGAGAGACAGTAAGAGCTATATGTGCTGTCACACATTCTTCTGTGCACTGCATGTGAGCATATTTAAAACCCTTTCTGTCATATTAGAAAGAAGGTCCACAGTTATTTTGTGAACTGATGAATAATTAACACTGCAGTAAGTCAAAGAAGTCTCACATTTAAGGACACGAGTCGACTCACTTGCACATATAGACATATCTAGTCATGAATCTGGGCCTCGGGTGTAAACTGAAACTATTGTGGAGCACAGCATGAAATCTGAAAATAGCTCATGAAATCCTCACCTCATATGACACTAAATATGATAACTGCTTTTACTCTGCCTCATCTGAGAGAAACTTTTGCTGCAATGTGTTTTGGCTGTATCATTGTCGTCCAGATTTATTGTGCTGTTGGCTTTTGTGTTTGGATTTAAATGTAAATGAATTTCTTGGGTCAGTTTCTTCCAGATCTGTGAAGTTGTGAAGATACGCGGTATTATACCTTGAAGAGCGGCGGATCTCAACCTCTGACCAACTGATATTTTCAACAAAATTGTATTACCTGGCAGAATAAGGACAGTAACCAAGCAGAGAGCGGTACATCATGAAATCATGCTGTGAACTTTATTTCTTTAAAAGGCCTCACAGGTCTGGTTGCATTACTGCCAGCTTAACAACTTGCCGGAGTTATTGCTAACAACTTCTCAACAGCAATTAGTGACGAATCCAGCAACTTTTCTGAAAAGAGAGCACGGTGTCAGTGTGTGTGTTCCCCCAAACTCCTTTTGGCGCCGATTCTCTTCAGCTGATGTAAATCTGTTACGATGAAAATTTGATGATGTCTGGCAATTTGAAGCAATCATTTGAAGAGCACAGAACTACTTTTCTTGAAAATGCGTTGGCAACACTGGAGGTCATAAAAAACAGGCAAAGAAATGATGCTGAAACCTGAAACGTGGCTGCTAAAAGCCTTCGACCATCGATCTGCTGCTGCATCTGTCCGGAGACAGTTTTGATTGTCATGTGAGAATCTATTAAAAGAATTAAACTCGCATTGTGTCAGTGTGGCTGCAGCATCGGGGCAGTGAAATTACTATTAATTCAAAAGGAATACAAACTACCTTAGTCCTACTCAAACACTGTAGGAAACCTCTCGGTGCCTGTGTACTGACATCAGTTAAGAGAATATTGACTTTGCTAATGACTCGATTGTCTTGCCCTGTGTGATGCTGCATTGTAACTGCAATTTATGAAGTGATTCATTCAGTTTTGGACATTTTTATAGTCCCTTTTTATACGTTTTATATCGACATACCTGGGGTTCCATATATTAAAATGACTAAATATAATTACAATAAAATGAAAGTGTTTGTTATGAAAATAGATCTTATTGAGGTTTTTCATTAAACCACAGGAAAAGTAATATTGTGTATTTGATGAAGAAGTAAAAAAGATGAGAGGAGGCCCCCGTGAAGGAGGAGGCTAAAATGAGCTGCAGCCGTATAATGAACGTTGAATAAACACAATGTAAAGACAATAATGAAGACAGAGAACGGACTGAAGTTGAAGTAGACACATAAGAGAGGCTGACTTTACCGCATTACCACTAAACTGCCTGCTGGTCCAACATATAAATCAATATAAACTTGATGTACATGTTGGATGTAGTGGAGTACAAGTATAAAGCAGCATAAAATGGAAATACTCAAGTACCTTGTATTCAGTTACGCTCCACCATTGATGTGAACAGGGCAGATGTTCTGTCTGTAAAAACCCAACTCACTAGATCTACCCCGGAACAGACATTGTTATTTAAGGTGCTGACCTTCCTTCTTTTTCCATCTGTGTCCTCTGAACTCTTCATCCTGCGCACGTCTGGAGAAGAATCTCCAATTGACCGAGTCCTTAAAGAAGAAGAGTTCATTGTTCAGTGAAAGAGCAGCGCGCCTAAAAACTTTGACCATGATAACGCACAGACGTGTCGCCCACATGATGAACGTTTAACTTGAACCTGGCAACCTTTTGGACCAATTAGTGTCACATCACTTCTGAAACCAAAGGTGTCCCTGTGTGCAACACACACACACACACACACACACGGACAGACATGAACGCACGCAGGTGAAGATACACAAACACACACTTTCATTTTCAACCCCCGGCTCCATCTGTTGCGTGGCCCCTGTCAACTAAATGTCACCCGATGACATCATAAGCCTGTCAACCTTTCCCCTCGTCACACACACACACACACACAGCTCACCCTGACACAAGCAAAACGCTGCATGTGACACCTCCTGCCTTGTCCTTTTTATTTTGTCTCCTACATTCACCTTTCCTCCTTATCTTCCTTCCTTCCTCGTGTCCTCAGTTCTCCCTCCTTTTCCTCCGCATTCCTCACTCGTCTTTTTTGTTTCACTTTTTTTTTTTACCTTCCTTTCCTCCCCCATTCTCTCCCCCAGCTTGTCCCCTCTTCTCCTCTCCTGTCCAAGTTAACTTTGTTAGCCCACACAGAGCTTTTTTTTTTTTTTGACTGTTTAGTTGAAGTGACACAGAGGGCTTATTCACACCGTTGCCTGTCCTCTCTCTTCCATCACCCGCACACAAACATGTACACATGCAGAGACACTGTTGCAGGTCGACACCTGTATGTGCAGACAAAAAGGTACAGGACGGTTTCATGCGAGCCCACATATGTGCTCAACATGCATGTATGCACACATCACTGCAAACACACAAATCACAGTGACTAACAAAAAATGGTTCAGTGTTTATGTGATTGCTCCAGTTTAAGCAGAGACGGTTGAGAGAAGTGAAGATCATGAGTGGTTTTTGACTTTCTCTTCAAAGTCACTGAAGTAAATATTGGACTCATTTTTCACCTGTCTCTGTCTCAGCAGCAACACACTCTTGTGTGATCTGGCAGCACGGATATCTCTTCCCTCTGTCATTGTTGAATCGGCGGTCTGTTTCATTACAGAATATCTAACAACTGAACTAAAACTAAAACAACTGAGGTCAGGATAAGGAGCCCACACCATTCAGGATTGTAATGCGTTACCTTTGGTCAAACTCTTTAATCGCCAGCAGCCGACTGGTTTTAAGCAGCGCGGCATGCTACGCTCTTTCTTATTATGAAAGGTTGGGAAATTTTGTGGCAGACGGCACATGCAGGCATTGTGTGCACCGCACCACAGAGCTCTGCAGTAACAGTTTCAGTGTTGCGCACCAGAAAACACGCTGCGGGCCAATGAAAACCACAAACAGACAAAACCCTGCAGCAAACACAGGTTTACGTCTACTTGAGTACAGATTTTCAGCATTGTTATTAATATATTATTCATTAATAATAACATAATGGATATAATATAATATGATAACCGATCAGGGAAAGATGTTCATAGGGCGAGTGTGACCAATAAAGTAGACCATAAGTCTGTGTATTATTGTTGTAGTGTTGAAATATTCGGACTTCCTAGAGCTGAAAATACAAGCCCCCTGCAGCATGCAGTGCTTGCTACTATAAAGTTATATTATATACTTTTATTTGTAATAATAAGGACAAGATGTTTGAGCTGATCAGCTCTGAGCAGAGACTCTGCTGTCCTATAAAAATCTGTTGTAAATGCAGGATAGCGGACCTGTGCGCAGTTGGGCAGAATTTTTAAAGTCGCCTGGTTTGTTCCCAGATTCTCGAAAGCCAGAAACTCGACGGCCGAGGCTCTCAGGTGAATTCACACAGAGACAAATCCTGGAGGTGCTTCATTAATATTGAATAGGGGACTTATTTCCGGACACAGTGACAGTTCCCAGTGTTATTTTACATGGATACGAGCACATTTTTGTTGGACTTTCTGTTGGTCTTTGGGAGCGCTTTGACACAAAGCTTGTTTGGAATGCAGGAATAAGTCTCTGTTTTACTGTCAGTGAAGCCGTTTCACATAGATCACAGATGTGCTGGTTATGAAATATTAATCCAACAAAAGTACCAAAGACACTTTTTTGATCTGTCTGTTAAGTATTTCCAATAAAGACGAGTGAAGGTTAAAGTTGCGCTATTTCATATTTCTGCATTAAAAATTTATCAAATCTCTTTCTGTCATGTGAAATGGGGTGAACCTGCAGAGAATCATCACCTGATTCTGCAGCCTCAGGAAGCCTTTCAGTATCTTTCAGATCATGTCTCAGTCTGACCTGCTCATCTACATCAGATGCTGTTTTTAGCTGCAAATCTCTGATGAACTCAGTTTGAGCTTCCTGCCCAGAAACAGTGAGCAATCAGAGAGTTAGCCACTAGCTGGTGAGTTTATTTAGCAGCAGCTAAAGAGTCAGATGTTTAACTGTGCAAAAACAGAGCTAAATGGAGAGTGACCACTGGACTCAGATGAATGCTAACGTTGCCCTGTATCTGCTAGGCCTGTGTGTCTCATAAAATATTAATCCAACAAAAGTACCATAAAGATAGTCTATGATGGCTCATTGCAGGGGGTACTTACAAAGTACAGTCATGCATAATTCCTAAAATAATTCTAATAAGTTCAATAAAATTGGTTTGCCAGACAGGAGGTAACGATTCAAATTAGGAAACAAGGAGATGGGATAAACAAAACAAGAAACATAAAACTATTACCCCCAAAACCATGACAAGAACCAACCAATCAGTGCTGACCGTAAGCATTGTAGCTGCAGATTGCAACCCCCTTGTTTCACACCCACATGTGTGAAAACACAAAAAATGCAGAACACTCTCTTCAGAGTTTACTTTGTCCGTATTATATTTTGCCATATTGTCGTAGCGCCACACAAAATCTTACCCACTGAACCTTTAAAGTCTTTCCACACTTTCAAATAACATTGTCTACCCCAAAATAATACAGAATACACTCACACGCTGTTACTCAGGTCTAACATGTGGTATTCATTGGTGAACATCAGAGCTATCTTCCAAAGTTTCAAACCTAAATAAACACTGCACCATCCTGTTAAATCATCCTGGAGGTGCACCATAAAGATAGTCTGTGACCTTGTATAATGTTTGAACTTTTAAATTAAAGTTCAAAGTTTAAAAGAAATATAAATTTCACAATATAGTATGCATCGTAAATAATAAATTGCGCCCAGGTGTCTAGAATAGCATCCTGACTTGTAAAATCACTTCAAACAAAAAGTAGAAAATCTTGTATTCTTATCCCTGCTGCCATAGCAACTATTTTTCATCGCTGTGGTATTATTATGCCCTGATAAAATAATGAAAAATTGATAGAAACGCAATCTTCACAAATCAAAAACTATATGCAACAAGTCCAGACAGGAGATTAAATCTAAAAGGAAAAAAAGGAGGTAATAGTATCATTCACACACCCACCAGCCTACGGGGGGGAAGATTTCAGACAAAACAGGATTAAGAGTTTGACTTAACGGCGTCCCTCCTCCGGAGTAGGCTTACTGGCTTACACACAGTTCTTCTTCTTCTTCTTCACCAACCTCACATGATTACACACGTTCACAGCTAGAGCTGCCTCCTGCAATCACAGTCTGCTATTCCTGGCCCCTAAGCAGCCTTACAAGTCCATAACCATCATTACGTACGAGGGCATTTCAAAATGGACACCCTGCTGCTTTGAAAAATACTGGATTATTATTTTATTTTTTTTCTGACACTGGCAGTGGAAGTGTGTTCAACACATTCTGTAAAAATGCTTCATTTCAATCCAGGTTATTTGTCACATGCAATCATTTGAGGTACAATCGCAGTGAAATGTAACAAGTTATACTTCATGTGTCGTTCTCAGAATGACTCTATGGATATAGAACCTAAAAAACCTAATGTATAAAGACTGAACGGAGTGTCCCTCCTGTGGTGCCCTCATCATGGTAATGAATAGGGGAACTAAAGCAGCATATTCTTGACTGGAGGGTTGTTTATGTTGTTACCGGCTGTAAGGAAAGGAACTCAGTTTATGCTAAACATGAGTAACCTACAGAAGATTAATCCAACATTCATGGCCTAGGGAATGCATTGATTTCCCCTTTGAGTAAACATATGTGAGATCTTTTGTGTTTTCCCATGAATACAGACCGTATCTATCTACAAAGACACATACTATGGGATAACTGCATTGAAAGAGAATACGATATAGAACAAATTTTCTTTAGATGATCTCCGTCTTTCTTTTCCATCTCAGAATGACCCATGGATCCACATCGGCGCTCATCCTTTTAGAAAAAAAAAAGAATAGGTTTGGGACAGTTGATAGAGTTTCACAAAGAAGTCCATTACCTTTGGACTTTCCTATATCATGTATGTATCGATTATGGTATGAAGACAGAAGGTCAGTGTGAGCAACATGGGAGATCAATCATTTTCATTCTAAATAACTGCCTCAGGAGAAAAAAAAAAAACAAATGAATTCATAATAAATGTGGCTTTTATGTGGGTTAAATGCTGCAGAACCCTGTATGTTTTTTTTATGTGACCTCAAAATGTAAGAAGAGCGTAACATGGAGAAAAAAGTGTTTTGTTGCGCGCTTCTGTGCTCCTTTGAGCACACAGAGGGAGAAATGAGGGCTGAAAGCAAAAGTATTGCTTTAGAAACACAAGCATTATTATGGAATACCATTTTAATCAATGTTACATGAATAATACATTACTGAAATATAAATAAAAGAACCTTCTCCTGGTTGAAGGACCACGTGAACCCGCTGGAGGATCAATGGTGATGAGATGACGGAAGAGGGTCAGATCACGAGTTGACACACAAAGACAGAAGGAGAGAAACTGTTTAGCCTGATACCTGACTGCGCTGTGGTGATGGATGATATTACTCACTTCAAGAATGAACACTGCTGCTGATTCCTCAGCTCCACATTCACCTTATACTCCAGCAGTGGGGAATACAGACCAGAAGCAGCAGCATCATTCTGATATCATTCATATACATTTGTGAGTGTGAGGGTGGAGCGCTGGGATTGAAATCATGCTAAATGAACATATGGTGCATTTGCTTAGTCCTGCAGACACCGAGCCTTCAGGTCCAGGTACAGATTTAACTTGTAAAAAAAAAAGTTTGTGGTTGTGTATTCATAACTGGTGCTAAACATCTGGAAGGCGATTAGCAGGGCCCATGTCAACAGCAGACAGCCGAGGAACGGACAGAAGAAAGAGTTGCTGACGGCGGACGTTTGATTAAAACTTTCCCAGTGAAGATCATCATGGCGTGTGCTGAGATAGCAGAGTTAGCATTTTCTTTACTGTGTGCATTCAGCTGATGTATAGAGCTAAACCTGCATGGAATAACTTTATATACATTTTAGTATGAAAACAATTATTCAACTTTCAATGTGTGTGTATAAGTCTCTCTGCAGGTGATGACCCGAGGCAGACTGGAGAGGATTTCTGGGCTCGCTGAGGTAAACAACTGTCTGCACGCTGACACCAGAGGACCAACGTCATCAGATCTGGCCTGTAGACTCTCACAGTTACCTGATGGAGTGGACTCAAAACACATTGTTCTAAGACAGCAGCTTCCAGGGAGTGATTCTGTCCAGAAAAAGACAAGATTTTATGAAAGATGTGAGAGAAAGAGTTCTTAGCTTGGATTTTTCTAAAATCTTGGCAGCTAAATTAAGCTACTAACCAATGGTACTGTTTGAAAATCAAAATCACTGTCAACTGATATTCATCCTAGTTCTTATTTATCACATTTACCACCTCCAGTGGCAGTTGTAGGACCAACTAAAGTCACATACGCGGTGTGTTTTGGGCTCTAGGCCTGATGTTCAGACTTTGTCCCCTGTGCACAGAAAGGACTGCTTTGAGGCCTCCTCACATTTGGCTTGAGATTTGTTCAGACAGCAGCAGAGCGTGTTGGCAGCGATGTATGATGTTAACCGCACATGTAAAGTGAACTCTGTGTCCATGTTTCACACATGTATCTCCCTGCAATGTGATTCCACACTGCCTCTGTCCATGAAAGAAACAATTCTCGGGGTGCCACCTCGTTACTGCACTCTCTGTCGTCGAACTGGCTTTCTCACCGAGGCCCGGGGCTATTTATTATTCACAGGAGCAGACGTTTGAAATATGCATAAACTGTATGTTTTATGGTAGTTTACTTGAAAAGAGAACACAGCATGCTACAGTGACAGAGGTTTCACGAACACCACGTTTGCTCATATATTTCACACTGTGAGCAGATAAAAAGAGCTGGAAAATAAATCTGTCATCATGAAATAAAAAATCTAAACTGTCCTTTTGAAAAATGTGATTTTTTTCCTTACATAAAAACCTATTAATTTATTTATTGAAGTATGCTGACTCGTTCCAGAAAGTCTAGGAATAGCTTGTTTTCTATACTGGACATCCAGTACTAGTACAACTATAACCAAATACAGTGCCCACTTCTCCTGCCTGTCTCTTCACAGGCTCTCGTTGGCTGCGGTACAGCACATCACAGCTCTCAGACCTTTTGCTCAATCGCCTCACACTGCAAAACTCTGGTGTAGAGGAAATCAAACATGTTGGAAAGGATTCCTCGGGCCACACATGGTCTCATGGAACAACCACCCAACAAGGAGCAGTCGTCTCTGATTTCACCACCTCGTGTGGGATGGCTACATCCGAGCTTTTGTCGTACACTGCTGCACCCGGCTCGGGTTAGCGTGCCCCCCGGAGCGGGCGGAGAACAAATTTTGATGACATTCTTTTTACCTGAATCTGGGCTTAAACTAACACGGCTGATTAAAGTTTCATTACAGCTTCCAGCGTAGGACAAAGAGTACAGAGTGTCTCATCTCTGGCAAACTCAGCGGGGAGAGCGTGAGAGCGCAGACGCCGAGGAAGGCCGGCACGTGGCGGGCAAAGAGAGGGATGAAAGAAAAAAATAATACAGTGAGAGACACAAGAGGAAAGTTAGGTTAAGTGATATATCGTTTTTGTTAGGAGGGTTGTTGAGAAGGTGGGAAAGAAAGAAGATGAGTGGCTACAGAGGCACGTAATGATCACATTGGAGGCCGATAGGAGGCGATGAGATTTGCAGAGGCCAGCTGCATGCTGATTCATGATCTGTCTTGTTTACTTTAACTGTCACTTTCATGACTCTGCCACTTTATTCCTCTTTACTTTGCTCTTCTTATTATTAGCTACCACTTTTTCTTCACTCTTAGTCTGCTTTCTTGTTGTTGTTTTTTGTTTTTTTGTTCTCTTTTTCTCTCAGCGTGGAGACACTAATCTGTGAGTGTCTGATAATTAGTTTGGAGAAGAGGGAGAGTAGAAGTCAAAGAAGGGGAGGGAGACGAAATCAAGTTGAAGGGAAAAATTAGAGGAAGTGGGCACAGAAAAAGAACGAGGAGAGGAAATAAGACAGAAAAGGAAGGGATATCACTTTTTTCACTGACTTTAATTAGAGGGAAAATCATCACTCTGTGACCGAAGGTTGTGGGAGAACCAACGTGACAACTGACAGACTCTGCTTTTTCCACTAGGGAAAGGGAAAATTTTCCATTTTTATTCCCTTTGTCTTCATGTTTGGTGTCGAGCGCTCTTTGCCTGGGTGTTTCCAAGCTGCGTCCTCATCAATCAAACAGCATGGCCAGTGGTGTGTTGTCTCTTTTATTGGCTTTTCTCTTGAAGTCTGAGTTTCCGATTCCAAACACAGCGCTGTTTGCTACTGTCGGGAACTTTAACATCCATCATTTCCTGCGCACCAGTGGACTGTTCCTCCAGTGACACGAAGCACCTAGAGCAGCTGTAATGACCTGAGTGAAGTTTCAATCACGTTCGTGCATATTGTAGGACAGGACATATCAAAATGGTTGTATATGTTAGTTTATATGAAAATAACTTCATGAAGGCCATTATTTCACAATCCTGCAAGCAAGTCCAGCAGAACTTTTTAGTTTTTATTGAGTACATAAGGTTAGACAAGTTAGACAAGACAAACTCCATCTCTCATGTCAAAGTCATGTGACCAATCTCTGACGTAGTGACTACTTTCCAGAATTTGTATGCACCCAGGGTCTGATGTACCCAGCTTCAAGAGGTTCAAGGGACTAGTGTCTAGGGACTGCTAGCTGACCGCAAGCTTGCTGTCACTGTCGAGATCATTTTTCGAAAAAATACAACAGAGACCAACTAGAACCACTAGACCAAGTGTCGTCCAAATATTTAAATATCTGGAAAATTTCATTCATAAAAATTTTTGATGGCAAATGCAGATGTACTGGGCGCTCTCACACGCTCGCCAATCGGATGCCCTCTTTTCCTCTCGCTTAGAAGAAGTGTGCAGTACAAGGACACTGCAGATTTCCCGTCCATCGCCAAATTGATACAGAGTGCTTAGGCCGATTTATTTTTATCCCGGGAAGAAACTGATGTCCTTGTGCAAGGAAGTACAAAATCACCAAGAGCCAATACACAGCACTGGAATCAAGCAATTGCTCTCACCTCTTAAAAACTGTAGTTGAATGTAGAGAGAGATTTAATGATTTGAGAAATGAAGCCAAACAAGTTGGCAATAAAATTTGGTTTTGGTGAGAGGAAGCAGCCACAAGCTCGCTGAAGAAGATGCAGCTGGATCTACTATCCCATCACAGAATACGGGACGGTCTTTGAGGGGTAGAGCATGGCGTTTCTGATCAGTTACATTACAATCAGATGGAGAAGAAATAAGTAATGAAGACATACAGGTTTGTGCTGCTTCATATGAAGGAACGATGCTCAGAGAGAGGAGTACAGGTCAGAGAAATAACAACAATCAGCCAGTCTACGATCTCCATCGAGGTGGGTTCAACACGACAGAAAGCGTGAATGACTTCTTCCCTCAGAGAAAATTAAAACACCTGTCTTTTTATGGCTGGAGCAAGCAGCAAGGTCAGCGATGACCGCCATCAGAGAAAATGTAAGACAGCTGGCACACACTGAGGAAGTGAACCCATTAAAAGGAGGCCAAAGAAATTAATTCCAAGTGTATTGTAAAATTTTTCAAATGTCATGAGATTTAATGCCTCATTCATTTTTTTTTTTATTATTCCAGATATTTTTATTGTTATGCCTCATTTCTGAATTCTGAGCAACCAAGAGCCTGAAGGTTCATCATAGTTACGTCATCAAAGACGTGTCGCTGTGGAGTGCTGTCTTGGTGTGTCCATTCAGATGACACTGTTCTTCAGATTATCTGCATCCTCTTGCCTCTTGGTTAACATTTAAAAGGTTTGGGGTTACAATTGCTCTACACTGACAGCTAACAGCTTGGCAGGTTAAAAAGCAGTGTTCTGCTGCTCTCTCTGGTCAGTGCTCGGTGTGGTGTGTGGTCAGTTCACAAAGGGAAATGTACAGGGTAGATGGAGATCCAGTGAAGAGGTTTCCGGTGGTGGTCCAGGGCTGGTGGTGGCAGAAATCCAAGGTGCAGTTGAGGAGTCGTGGCAGGTGAGATAGACAAGGGTTCAATGAGAATAATATTAAACAACCAGTAGAGTTGGCCATAGTGTTATTACTGCAAGGGACGCTGAACGATCTGGTGGAGAAACAGCTGGACAACACCAGGAAAGGAGGAGGTGGACAGCCTACAAGTTGTTATTTTTCATCTGCTATTTGGTGCTGTCAGAAATTGTATCAATGGAACCAGCAGCGATTTGGGGAATGCAAGAAATAAACTATAATTGGGGCAGTTCTGGTGAGTTTCTTGGTAGAGTGTGCACCACATGAATAGAGGCTTAGTCCTTGCCGCAGTTTGAACCTGTGGCCCAATGCTACATGGCACTCTCCTGTCACTCTTTAGCTGCTACTATCCAATAAAGGTTCAAAATGCCCCAAAAATATCTTTAAAAATGAACAAATAATGCATAATTATTCATCAACACACATTTTTGTTAAAAATAAGAAAATCTTTGGGCATCATATTAGCTGACAGGATCTCAGTTTTTCTTTTATTACAGATCATGAACCTGAAACTCATCATTTACACAATAATGTGCAATTAATAACAGACAGACACATTTTGATAAATACCATGATTATAAGTTATTTGATTATCTGGCGTTGCTCTTTGTGGGAATGTTATATTCCTAGGAAAGACAAGCATCATCACATTTTCTTTCCTTCCCCTTCCACTGTCTGTCTGAGTGTGTGTGTGTGTGTGTGTGTGTGCATGCGCGTCCTGACCTGCTTTGTTCCTTGGGATTAGTTGTGTTATGATCAGCAGACTTACCTCACGGCATGACAAGTCGAGCTACATCTGTGAGCCAGTGTGCAAGTTTGTGTGTGCTGACCTGTTTTGTTCCTCTGAATTAGACATGTGATGACCAGCGAGATGACACCTTCAGCTACAGATCTGTGTGTGTGTGTGTGTGTGTGTGTGTGTGTGTGTGTGTGTGTGTGTGAATGTGTGCGTTGGGGGAACAAAAGAGGAGTCTAGAGAACGAGAATCATCTTTTTTTTAAGTGTCACTTTTTCTTTCCGTCTTCCTTTCTCCGACTCTCCAATTACCCCTTTCCTCCTCGTCACTCTTTTTCCTTCCCGTCTTCCCACACAGGTGGTCAATTATGGCATCACTAAAAATGAGCACCTCCTCATACCGCGCACACACACACACACAGATTTCTTCTCCTTGCCTTCACGCCTGGCTGAGAATATTTTAGAGCTCAGTGTGTCAGAGAGAAACTCAAGACAAGACAGGACCCCCTCCCCACCTCTTGTCTTCCTCCCTGCTCCTCATGTCGCCCTGTAGGTGTCAAGCACTTTGTTAATCCACTGTTCTACTAATCGGAATGATTGCTACCCTCGCCCTCCCTCCCGTATGCTCAGCATGCCATTGCGAATGAAACGCACCCGAAGCGCAGATGACTCAGGTTGATGTCAGTTTGGAGCCAAGAAGAATGGCTTTGTCTCCGCGCTGTTGTTGGTATGTATGTGTGTGTGTGTGTGTGGGTGTATGCATGTGTGTTATTCCTGGTATTGCAATCACAGCAACAACAAAAGAGATATTTTCAGCCAAGTTCATCAACACACAGACCAAAAACAACCGGAAACATTCAGACTGAATTTGGATTAATATCTGTTTTTAGCATCGATAAGTGTGTGTGCGAATGTGTGTGTAATATCTGGTATGAGTCAGTCTCAGTGTGTCATGATTTTTGGAGTCGGTGGCTCGGAGGTTAGGAAAGGTTCCTTCTAAAAATGTACGAGCCAGTAATTGTCTGAAAATATCTGCACGATACCACATTCACATAATCAAGCTAATAGCATGTACACAGACTGATAACACATCCATTAGTCACATTTCTTTTGTTTTTTCTTCTGGCTTCAGATGTCTGAATCATGACCCACATCTGATTACTGAGTGGTAATTTTATGGTGAGAAATTAGTACCAATAGTTGTAACAAATGTGTGTTTTATGACCTACAGATGAAGACGATTTACAGTGTTGTGCCTTGTGACTAATGCCTCCAGTCGGAGAAACAATTGAGTCTTGAGAAGAGTTAAACTGAAACATTTCTCATGCTTTACAACACAGCCACAGGCAATAATTCTTTCCAGCTGTCTGTGTGTCTGTTAAACGTGTCTGTAGAAATCATGTAACAGCACACCAAACATAATTCTAGTCAAGATTTACTGTTCTAATCGCACGGCATGTAAATTATCCATCATAACTGAGATTATTTACTTCTCCACCAATACTTGTGTGCTTTATGTTGGATTCCAGTCAAACATCCCGTCATCCATCCATCCATCCATTTTCTTCCAAGGTTCAGGGGTACTGTGGAAAATAAGGGGTGTACCAGGGGTGTTGCTGCAAGCTATTTGCTCCTTGCATAACCAAAGTGAGAACCGTGTCTGTCTCTGCACAAGGCAAACATATTTTCAGTGGGTGTTTGACTCCGCCAGGGTTGCCCCTTATCGCTGAACACTTTCATGATATTCATGGACAGGATCTGAAGGTGTATCCGGGATGAGCAGAGCATCTAGTTTGGGAACCTCAGAATTCTGTCTCTGCTTTCTGTAGATTAAGTTGTTCTGTTGGCTTCAGACCATGACCTTCAGCACACAGCCAACTGGCCTTAGATAAGAGTCAGCATCTCCAAGTCTGAAGCCATGCTGGAAAAGAGGCGATTGCTCCCTCCATGTTGGGGGTGAGCTTGTGCCCTAAGCAAAGGAGCATTTTGGAATCTCGTTCATGAGTGTCAGTAAAATGGAGCATGAAATGGGCAGGAAGAGAGACAGGTGAAGCAAGAGAGACCTGGAAGGGGAAAGCTATACCCTCACCAATGCCCATGAGCTTTTAGTAGTGACCGAAAGAATGAGATTGCGGATACAGGTGGATGAAAGTAATTTCTTTGGTAGGGTGGCTGAGCTAAGCTTTAGAAAGAGGGTCAAGACCTCGGACATCTGGATGGACTTCAGAGTAGAGCTGCTGCTCCTCTGGGTAGAAAGAAGCCAGCTGAGGCAGTGTGGGCATCTGATTAGGATGCCTCCAGATGCCTTCCTTTGGAGGTTTGGAGTTGATGTCCAACTGGGAGGAGACCTGGGGTAGACCCAGACCTCACTGGAGGGATTACTTATGGATTGGAAACATCTCAAGATCCCGCAAGAAGAGCTTGGAAAACATCTGTTATCTTTCTTTTCTTTATCACTGGTCTTTGGAACTGCAGGGTTGTGTGTGGTTGAGGATGTTGATGGTTATTATTTATTAGGCCAAACTCCACATTTTTATGCCAATAATTTCCCTTTTCCCCAGATGTTTTGTTCTATAGTAGGCCATCTACTTTGGAGATTTTTGTTAGTTTCCAGATCATGTTCCTTGAGGAAATGGCACCATTGTGTAAAGGTCATCAGAAGGTCAACAGGGCACTGGCACCATGACAACACATCACCATGGCAACAGCGGTCTCTCCCATCCTTCGCTTTCCAAAGGAAGCAACAGGGATGGAGAGGATCGAGACACAAGTGGGAAAGAATCTAAAAGAGTTCATCATTAAGATGAAACAAATTATTCTTGTTGTAAAATTAGGTCGGAACCACAGCAGGGGACAGATTCCAGTTGAGTATTTGACATCACTGCAGGAGATGCCGAACTAGAAGTAAACGTATAACAGACTGAAGCGTGTGAGACTGTTTTATATACTTCTCTTACAGTCAGGAGTAAATCTTGTTGCTGACCACCTGGAGCCATTTTACCTTCGAGAGAAATCACCACAGCGTGAACAAAATCATCTTTGAAAGACATTCACCAGGGAGCTCATCACCAGCCACTAGACTAGACTTCTGTCATGAATGAAGATAAGCAGATAAGAAAATAAACTTTTGCATTGAGTCATTGTCACATTGAATGATGGTACTTGAAGGAAAAAAAGTAGAAATATTGCAGAACACAATCTCACCATATATAAGCCCTGCAAGTCCTAGTTTAGCTTGGCCCTTTCTAAACACAGCCAAGCTCGTCAGATGCTAAGTCAGAAAGAAATAGCCACAATTCATTTTGCATTTGTTTGTATACCCCACTGTGTCTGATGAAACTGTAGCTGCTGAAGCCAGTTATGTGTAGCAGTCATGGACAATTAGGTGAGGTGTGTGTCTCAGTAGCTGCAAGCAGTCCATTGTCAGCTGTTGTCTATCACAAGTTATCCAGATTAGTGTTTCCTATAAAAGAGCAAGACTGAGAAATAAAGTGAAAGCTAGACCGGTTGATTGTGGAACAAATTATATGGTGAACATGGAAAGTACATGAGCAGGATTTGGTCAAGGGATTCACTTTAAATCCCTTAGTGTCTTTTATTTTATTTTACGGTTTGCTAATGCTGTTACACATTTTCACAGGGATACTCAAATACAAATATTCAATTATCCCAAGTCCTTATTGGATGGATACCAATATTATGTCAATAATTAGACAAGAAGTAGGACAAGGCAGTGAAAACCACAGACCAGATCCTCACAGGAGCATTACATTCATATTCAAAGAGACTTCATTAAACATAAACTACGAATCCCTGTGAAGACAGCATCGTGTTTGGACAGTTAAATTTATGTGGTTTTCTACACGCCATTCTCGTTAAAAAAAAAAACATTTCAATGGATCTTTCACAGGCTTTGTCCACATGCATACAGAATATATGCCAAACTAACTTTCCATCCACATGCAAATGGCATTTTAGGTCACTCAATCAGAAAAAGAAACTCTAAAGAAGATGAAAAAGAACAAAGATGTGCCCAAGATGAACAGAGGGGCTAAATATCATCATGTGTAAAGCATACAAGCAGTAGACCAGCAATCCCCTGGTGAAGTGAAGCCTTTGTGGAAATGCCAAACATTGTAGCTCCTCTAACTAGTTGAGACTAAACTTGAGTTTTCCATAAGTCCCCATTCTTAAAATGTCAAACTTCACAGCAGAAATAAACACCTGTGGGTGATGTCACGGATGACGTTCCCGGTCAACTACAATGACAATGGACAGAAGGGCTAAGGATAGTATGTCGTGTTGCTCCACTGTTGTAGACTAAAGGACAGTCAGTGGTATCACCCAAGCTTTTTTTCACTGAACCGTCACTCTAAAGTAGTGTATAATAATTACACACCCCACCAATCAAATAAGTGGTTTCCAAATTGGGGGGCCTTGAGAACACCGTTCATTTCATTGTTTATCCAGCGTCCAAGTCCAAGAACATTTTATCATTCATTAACAAGGCGACGTTTAAATGAACCACATTTTCAAACATCCAAATTCAAGTAATACATTTACCAATTAATTTAACCAATTAACATAATAATGAACTGTTTATTCTAAGTTGAACATCTGAAATCCCACACAGCACTGCAGCCTAAAACCGCTCACTCATTCTAAGTGATTAAGAATACCGTGTTGTATTTAAGTGCACTTTGTTCAGACATAGCAGAAATATTCTTATGACGGTGTAAAAATGTTTGTGAACCACTGCTGTAAATCAGACCCAGGTGTAGCTAATAACTGTAACGACGGCTCCGTCCTTCATTAGCATTCAGACATAATTAGTGTCCCAGGTTAAACCTGGGTTTGACAAGTCAAAGTTCTTTACATGGTAAAAAAAAAAAAAATGTGGAGAGTGAATAAGTTCCACTGTTTGGACTGTGAGTGGTAAAAAGTTGGTGAATGTGTCATAACATTCAAAAGCTCTTCACAACATTTCATCTACATTTATTTTGACAGGGCTGGAGGGGATGGGAGATGGCTGGAGGGTTGCTAAGGGTAATAACAAGCCAGAAAAGGATGATCTACTATTTTGAACTGTGAACTCTCCTCTGGCCCTTCTCTATGTGTGTGTGTTTTTTTTTTTTTTTTTTTGTCAAAACTGACCACTGTTGTTCTGTCAAGTTAACAAGGCTTGCACACTCTTCCCCTCAGTATTTATGACTGAATGAGCCCAGCATGGTAGTCTACATCTTTCATCCTTTGCGCTGTAATCTTTTAAGCCTTGTTCCAAAACGACGTCTCTAACCTTGAAGTCGTCCTGCCAAAATTACTCTTTTCTTTTCTGTCCTTTTTACAGGTGTTATTATATTCTGAGATACGTATTATGAGCACTTTGAACGTTCAAAGATTTTAACCTCATCCTCGTTTGGTACTTGACTAAATCTTAAATAAAGTTGTGCTGGGCTGTGAGTTGTTTGATGCTCTTAATCCTAATATTGCCGGTTGGACCTGTCTCATTGTTCTAGATTTTGTCTGGCCAGCTTGTTGATGTTTGTTTGAATTAATTTCAGTATTAGATTTGCAGTGTCTGCTCTCGTACTGCAGTCTGGTGTGTCATTGTCAACTAACCAGAAAATAAACCTGATGATTACTTTGCCTCTGTCACATTCGTTCATCCAAATCTTTAGAAACATGAAAATAAAATGAATTTTGTTTTTGAAAAAAATCTATGAAAATATTGGTGAAGCTAACACTGCATCCAAACACCAAAAATAACCATAAAACAAACAAAACACAGGACAACAAGAACACATCGACTAAGCAGGCAGACAATCTAACTAAAGATCTGCCTCAAAATCACCATCTGAGGTGTTATAAATGTGTCTATAATTAAATAGTAAGTGTTAATGTCAAAGGAGTAGAACACAAGTAATAAATAAATATGCACATAGAACATGTCAAATTTAGAGGTACATGGAGCTAAAAGTAAAAGGACTTCAAAGTCCAGCTCCTTTCCTGAGACTCTCAGATTACATTTCATACGGCCCAGTCTTTGACCACAGTGTCTCATTTCCCTGCCCAAAGGTCTCTGATCACTGTGAAAATGTTAGTTATTTGTGAAATGCATACTTTATTTCAGTGGCCGTCTGTTAGCAGGGAGCCTCTCCTCTGGCTGGAAATAACAGATATAACAGGTCAGATATTTTTGCTCTGAAACCAGATCTGAACTTTTCCCCCTCAACTTTTATTATTTTGAAAGGTCGCAGCATGTCTGCTCCCATCTTACCCACCTTTCTCTGCTCCTGTCTGACATTTTTTGGAAGTAAAAGATGCCCTACTTCAAACCTGTCCTCTTGGCCTCTTTCTTCTTGGCTATTTTCAAAATATTTTCTATAACCTCTAAATATGAAGTCCCGCTCTTTGAACCCCGCACAGATGTGTTCTTTGGGTACCAGGTTGCTGATTTGCCAAAAAAGCACAGAATGCAATGAATTGAAAATTAAATATTTTAAATGGTTGCGAACATCGTCCTCACAAAACATCAAACAACAAAGGGTGTATGTGCGGTGAGGTGAGGTGAGGTGAGGTGAGGTGAGGTGAGATGGTACTTTTGTGCAAAGGCCATTCAGTTGCTCCTTTAAATCAGTGGTTTTGAAGATGATGGTTGGAGCAAAGCCTTCCATGTAAACAAAGCTAAATATATTTTAGATTTTAGATTCTTCAGTAGCCACCTTTTGATTTGATGACAGCTTTGCCCGCTCTCGCATTCTCTCAGTCAGATTCATGAGGTCGTTACCTGGAATTATTTTCAATTAACAAACCTTGTCTAAAGTTAATTTCCAGAGGTCGTGTTGGCATGCATTAAATGGCTTTATTGGATGACCATATTATGGGGAGAATCTCTTAATGAAGTGAAGACAAAGGACAATCCATCATTCCTTTAAGACATGAAGGTAAGTCAATCCAGAAATGCAGTTGCAAAAACCATCAAACGCTCTGATGAAACTGGCTCTGATGATGAAAGGAAGACCAAGAGTTACCTCTGCTGCATAGGATGAGTTCATTATTGTTGCCAGCCTTAGAAAATCACCAATTAACAGCACCTCAGATTAGATAGAGCCTATATAGATTCTTCACAGAATTTAAGCAGCACACACATCTCAGTGTCAGCGCTGTCAAGGAGACTGCAAGTAGAAAGCCTTCATGGTCAAATTGCTGCAAAGAAACCACTGCTGATGGACACCAAGAAGAAACACAAAGAACATTAGACCAGTGGAAATCTGCACTTTGGTCTGACGAGTCAAAATTTGAGATCTTTGGTTCAAATCACTGCCTCATGAAGATGACTGAGAGCATACCAGGAGTGTGCAAAGCTATCTATCAATTTAGAAATGTAGAAAATAATAAAAAATCAAGAAAAAAACAAACTTTTGACTGGTACTTTATATAACCTTTAAATGAATCCCAATATTGTAAAATAATAGTGAACCTGTGGGCATACACTATCAGCAGGCATTATCAGCATAAAATTGCCCGGAACAGCTGCAGAACATTAGCTCAGTGTTCATCCACAGACAGGCTTTTTATTTCTACATTTGCAAAACTACACATTCCCCTCCTCTGTGCTGCACTGTTGAACCTGTATGTGTGTTCCACCTCATTATTTTGAAGATACCAACTCACCCCCTTGTAAATGTCATCCTCTATGCCAGGCCAATAGTAATGGTTTATCACGGCTTTGTGGGTTTTCTCCGCTCAGCGGCGTCCAACAAAATGACTGGAATGGCGGCGATGGAAGCCGGATGGCCAAAAATAAACATCTGATGGAAGTTTTAAACTGCTAAACCTCACTAAAAGTTAAACTGATTGAATGACATACTAAAGTGTGGCCCTCTCTAATTCATTGGCAGGGTGCTCTGATGTACTGTAGATGTAGTACAGCTCTTTAAATGTCATAACAGTAGATTTTTTATGGCACATCATCATCATCATCATCTTTATCCCAAAGGTGTCAGCTCTTCTCTTAATTATGTATTTTTCTCCGCTGGTTAAAGCCTGAAGGACACCGGCTACAGAGTCTTAGATCCAGAACCTTTTGCACTATCTTGGGATCCATTGTCAAGCACATCTGTCCCTCCTTCTGTACTTCCACCTGTTTGCCACGGTAGTACTCAGTCTCCTGCGATACTCCTTTCAGCCTCTGTTTACCTTCACCTGTTCACACACCCACAAACAATAGACAGCAATGAATCACACAACCCTAACATCACAAGGACAATCGCTGTTGACACCATCAGCACTCAATCACACTATCACAAGGACTTCATAGGTGTCAGTATGTACTCACATCCAGATCATCCAGTTTCTGTGCCTGTTTGCAAAATCAAAGTTTCCAGTCATGTCATGAATGAATAAGTGCGATAAATCTTGTAGAATATTGTTGTGATGTCAGTGTGTGTAGCCTTTCATATAAGACGAGTTCAACTGGAGTTGTTTCTGACCACCTGATGAATGTTAATCCAGGATTCATCGTCCTTTTGAGCTCTCTTTTGGTCTCCACCAAAATATGGTATTTCTCTGTGTAAGCCAGAGGAAATCAGACCAAACCAGAAACAATATACTGAAGCTGTTGAAGAGTTACATAATGAGATTTTAAAAGATGCCATCTCATGCATTGCTGATATAAAATAGTGCCCATCGCAGCTAACCAGCTATGATGCACCACTGCAGGCTCACTTTGTAGCAATCACTCAATTTAGAGACAACAGATGCAGCTGTGACGTGCGTGTATATCTGTTCCCAAAATAATAACTCACTTACTAACTATTAAACACACTTCCACTGTACATATCAGTTTAATAATAGTTATGTGGCTATCAGAAATTAAATTAAACTAAAAAGGCTGAAATATATATGTTGACATTAATGAAATTTGTGGGGACTAGACAGGGTGGCCCAATTATTACTGTCCAAGTAATGAAGAAAAAAAGTCAGGCCGAAATACCAAGTGAGTGTTATAAAGCTGAAATATCACAGATAGAGTTGAATTGGAGTTAATTATGAAAACAAACAGCCATGTGATCAAAGATGGAGAGTGATCTATTAGAGCGAGGGGAGGTATTTGTCCCGGGAGTGGGGTGAGAGACCTGCAGTTTATTAATATGGATGAGGCTCGTTCTCCCTCTGAAGTTCTAATTCAGTCTCATTTACACACTTAAACACACACACGCGCGCACACACACACACACACGCAGGCTCTCTCATCTCTTTGTCAGTTCAGTTCCTTTTCAAAGATTATTTTCCTCCCTCTTCCTCTCTGTGTTTTCCCATGTGGAGCCTCAGAACAGCTGTACAACAGTTTATTATATCAACGATGAAGACATTAATTTGCTCAAAGAGACAGAATGAGAAAGAGTGGAGGAGGAGGGGCGACAGAAAGTGGAGTTTTGTTGATTATTATCTCATTCATCGTCTCTTCATCACCCCATCCTTTCTTTTTTTAACTCCTGTTCTTCTTCTCTCTGTTTCTACTCCTTTTTTTCCAGTTACAAAAACTGAAAAGTACACAGTTTGAGTCCATAATCTTCAAACTGTAAAATAATAATAATAAATATATAATAAATCTTAACTCAGGATCCACTTACTGGCATACATGGCCTTCCTCAGTAGACACAGTTTGCTCATTAATTCAGATATCATCACATGACATACCGTAAGAAAATGATTGTAACAAACATGGGAATATTTTTAGATTTAATGCTGAGTGTGTTATATTTATGGGGCTCAGAACATGGCAGAAATGTTTCTAAAGCATCAGCATGTAACCGTGTATACTGAGGGTGAGCTCACCTCTTCAGATTATACTAAGGCTTGGTGGTTTGTTCAAGCAGCCAGGTGCCATTCGGCCTGCCTCAGGTCCGCTGATTATCCAGGATTTTAGACTAGTTGGGGGCGTAAGAGGGGCAGGACTGTTAAGATGGCGGCAGGCAGCAGCACTAACATGTCAGAAACCTGTCAATCACACTTACACTGTTGTCATTGTTCTCTGCTGATTTTTGGATTAGGGGGAAGCCAGCGGGGGGAATGACTGCCAAGATGGAGATGGCCAAAGCCAACACACTCCTTCAGCCGAGCTTCACAATGGCTCTTCAGAAACCTGTGGGTAACATCACGGATCCATTTCCAGTCTGTGATATGTTTCTCTAATTGGGGGGTCAACAGTCCGACATCGCCACCCATAGCCATGTCGGCAGTGGCTAAAAATATCTGGCTCTGGCTGCCACATGCTTCATTGTGTTTACCAGTTAGATGTTTTTTTTTTAATATTCTTTAACACAATTTGCTCCCTTGTATATTAAAGTGAGTTTTCCCTGCGCCGCATTAATAAACACGTATACGCACACACTTTTGTCACGCAGAGCAGAGTTGAGGGAGACAAATCACCTCTCTGGCCCTTTACAGCAGGAGACAGCTCTTTGACAGAGAAACAGAAATTGTCACACAACAGTACACACACACACACACATACGGATACATACAAAGGGCCCTCACGAGACGCCTGGGTACGGGTACAAGCGACAAGCTGTCACCGCGCATGTGTGTCGGTGTGTGAGAGAAGCTCTTCTTAATTAGCAAGCTATCCTGATGACAACAGACCGGGGTCAAACTGTGCTGGGCTGCGATGAGTGTGTGTGTGTGGGCGTTAAGGAGCGTCGTTTCACTCCTCTCCTTCCTGACATGTCTGAGGGCTGAAAGCACTCCCTAATCACTTCTGAGGCGGCTTGCACCCCCACCACCACCATCTCGGGGAAATACACGCGCATACACAGACAGTTCATGATGCGCGTTGATGGATTGCACCCAGGCCAGGCGAAGTATAGCTCCTCTCCCCTTTGTTTCTCGTTTGTTGAACAGATGCTTCACAGTGACACACACAGACGAAACCTGGAGCTGCTCCATTTAAAATCAACAGGAAACAGCCTTTGTGGATTCATCGCGCGCTCCCCTAAATGATGACTTGTTGTGACAAGTCTTTTAATTGCAGGCAAATGAGAGTTTCTTGAAACCAATCAGACGAATGATGGAATCGTTTTTAACACCAGAAAATGACCCTGCTAACCTTGAACACATTAGCTCTGTCATGTCAGCTCTCTGGCTCTCTGCTCTCCTTCCATCTCATCAACTGTGGCCACTACATTTGGCCATAAAAAGCCGGGGGCTGCAGATTGGCCCTGAGGTGAATCTTTTAATTAATAACCAGAAGGTTGTGGGCTGCACAGGAGGCCAATTTCTAGCTGTGTATTATGTTTTAAGTGGTTAAGTGCACATGATTTAATATCATTTTGTGGTTTCAGTGGTGGTGACTGCAGAAGAGGTCAGATCAGTGAGTGAATCATCGTAGAATTAGATTGGCTCCATCTTATTTTGTCAAGATCTTTTCAAAGAGAAACATGCAAGGATGAAACTTTCAGATGGCGTTCAGTTACTTTTTAAATGTGCTACATTGAAAATCTTATTCCTTGAGGACTGGAGGTTGTGTTCAATCAGCAACTTTTGCTGCAACAGCATGAGACCTCATCCGGCGACTGTTGGCCAATCAAACACGTGCAAGTGCACATTCCTGGTAGCAATATGTAGCACTCTATGTAGCATTTTGGTGTCTGTTAAGCCTTCGAACTCCAGGATCTACAGCCCTGATTCTGAAGAGGTTTGGACGCTGCCCATGCAGTGTCAAATCTCACCCCAACCTTAGCTGTGAACGAACGACTCTTTCAAGGAGGCCCCTTTCATACCGGCTCATGATACTATCACCTGTAATCAAAGATCCCGTTCACCTGTGGAAGATTACAAACAGGTGTTTTGCGAGCACTGCAAAAAATTTGTTGCATCAAATTCAGAAAAACAATGAACTTCATCAGTTTGAACATTAATAATATGTATTTGTGCATTGCATTCTATTTTACACAGCTTTGTTGGCATTAGGGTTCACGCTGGCCTTCATGGGTCGTATTTGATTGTCTTATCCAGTAACATGGGATTTTAATAGTGACCAAAGACATCTGTCAAAATATATCAGAATATCAGAACTTCTCAGTGATCATCATTAACATACAGTGTGTTCAAAGCAGTCGTCGTTTCATGTGGCACTTGTGGCCTCCACACAGATCCGAAGCTTTGCAGAAATAACTCATTTTCAGATACAGAGCGGAGAGAAGAGGAGGATTATGCTCCAGAAGTGGTTTAAGAGGTTTTATTCAGGCACTTTTAAGTTTTATATTCTTTTTCTTACGCATGTTTTCTGCTAGAATTCATGTCTCCCGTATCAAAAACTGTGCAGCAGCTCATACTGCTGCCCCTTCTGCTGCTATCATTATTTAGCTACTTAACGCCATGAAGAGAATCCAAATAAAAAGGAAGAGAATGCGGCCATGAGACTGTTGTAATGGGTTTGTAATGGACTATAAAACAGCAGTAAAATCCACACACTCACCCTCCCAGGCCAAATAACACACGCAAACATACAATCCTTATCTGCCACAAACCTCCCAAACACGCAGCTGGACAATAAATTTAAATAAATATTAAATATATTACAGAGTGGTCCATCCATGTTTGTTTTCTATAACGTCAACCATGGTGTGAAAAAAGGGTATTTTCAGTCTGCCGGGAAAAAAAAATGTCAGTAACCATAATACAGAAAAACAGGATGGAAAAATACAAATGAGAAAAGATAGAGAAGCAGACAGGAATCACACACACATTCACAGAGACATCTCTCCAGGCCTGATAAAAGAGTCTTTGAGGCTGCAGGCGAGGGATTAGTTTTGAGGGTCGCCTCAGGTCGTTTCTCCCTCTGTTCTCCTCACTGCCCTGCATTGCCTTCTCCACCACATTCATGCAGTGAAGTGCAGTGCTGTCCATTTAACCTCTATTTTAGATACGCATTAGTTTTCCAATGGCTCTCAAAACGAGCACAAAATCTTTCAATCGACGAGCGTACCATTCCAGAGGAGTTCAACTACGATCAAGAGTTTTTAACATGCTGAAAGATGACACGGTTCCTGTGACAAGATCATTTGCATTGAAGATACAAGAGCGGTTCATTTAGGTCTGAATGAAAAGAATGGATTTAAGATTTAATACATGTCCGCGGCCGTCATTTGCCAGTGTTTCTAATCTCTTTCTGATTAAAAATCAATTAACTACATTAACATTTACAGTGGGAGAGCAGAGGCTGAAAAGAGAGCAGCGGGACCGAGCTGCTGTTCATTTATTCAAGATTTACCACCTCTCACACACTTACACTGGAAGTCCAAGCGTGCAATGAGTCTCTTCAGTGCAATGAGATGAATTTGACTGCCTGTTTAAAATGAGTCAGTAACCCAAAAACTGCTGGGCTTAAATATGAGGCTGAAAGGTCATCTGTTCAATTCCCCAGACAGGAAGGATACATTTGGGTGGGGAAAGTGAAACGCATTGCTTGTCCCTTCCCTGTTAGGTAGTTATTATTCCCTATAGGATGAAGGCCGGGGAGGGAGTTGGTCGGTTCAACCCACCAATAAGCAAATTTTCCGTGTATCCTAGTGGTCTCATGTTTGTGAAACTAGCCGGTCACCATTGAGGAAAGCGTTTGTGCTGACCCTTAACTCTCAGAATCAGTCCACCTGAAGTAACTGTACTGCTGAGGATGATGGGAATGTTGATCCCTGTAGGTATCGGCTCATCAAAATCACTGGGAGATAAATCCTCTGGGAACTATTAATGTTTGAACCAAATCAGCATTTTATGAACCAAACAACTACAGATGAATGCATAATAAATAATGATAGTTGCGGCCCTTTTAATAGTTAATTGGCAATATTTCACATCATACTGCAAGCTCAGATAAAAGGTATTTAGTAACAGACTCTGTTATCATGACAGAATGTGATGCTGTGTGTATAACTGCACCATAAGTCTACCGTTTCAGAGGAATAACGTGGTGTGATGTAACAAACAGTGTAATGACTCACAGCTCCCGGGAGCCACAGACACATGAAAAACTTTGAATCCTCGTCCCCTTCACTCTCGTCTCTGCACTACAGGCTCGGCAGCCTAAATCGGGTCGCATATCATCCTGTCTCATAACTGTCCTTTCAATCTCCTTTTTTTTCCACCACCTAAATGATCTTAAAGCAACCCTTTGGTGATTCAGGCCGCAGGCGAGACATCAGAAACTAGACACTCAATTTTAGTTTCACAGTAATCTTCGTGCTTCTACCTGTAATCTGCACCGGTGAGACACAGGCTTGAAACTAAATCTCTCCCTTGTTTCTAGAGGGCAAAATGCAATTTGTATGCCTTCGAACAACACGCTTGTTCGAAGGCATACAAATTGAATTCAATGCTTCTGCGTGTGAGCGCGTGTTGTGTTTGGAGTTAATAAAGCTGATGGCACTTTGAGCTGCTGCTTTGATTAAAGTGAGTTACTCTGTCTTCTCGTGCGTCTTTTCATGCTCATTCTCATTCCGAGTCTCTCTTTCTCATTTCCGCTTTCCCTCCGCGACGAACACTCAGGAAGAAAGGATCAGAGAGGACAGAGGGAAGAAGGTGGGTGGTTGTTAACCTTTAGAGAGATGCCACTTTGTTGATTTTCCTCTGTGTTTCATCTTACACTTCAACTAATTAAAACCATCAAACACCCACACGCACAGAACTACGGGCATCTCTCAGTCTGCTAATTAAAGTGTGTTTCCACCTGATCTCAGCTGCTTTGGCTTCCTCTGCTCGCCACAGCCCCCATACAGGCGGGAGCTGGTATGTCACTTCACAAAGCGTTCCCAGCTTATGTTATTTTCTTTGCAGGTCTGCAGATGCACAGACGTACTCCCTCCCCTCCTTCCTCCTCACCTACAGTACCATCCTCTGTCCCTATGTTCAAGATGCTCAGCTTCCAGGAACTTCATTTATTCCGAGTGAGGTGAATCCCAGTTCAGCAGAAAACTGATGACTGAAGCCTTTAAGTGGCATTTCGGCAATATTTATAATAAGATTGTAACATGCAATAAGTGACAAGCACATCATGCAGAGCTGCAAAATACACTTCTGGGAAAATCATGTAACAGTATCAACGATAAAAGAAGTGGTTTTCAAGCATTCATTAGAGTGCACTTGTGACTTGACAGCCAGCTGCTAAGAGGAAAGCGCCAGGGTTTAGCCTTTTTTTGTTTTTTGTCGTCCTGGATAATGAAAGGAGCATTATGATGAAAGAGGTTGTCAGATTTTAATGCTGACAACCATAAAAACTCTAGAACTGTCTTCTTCTTCTGGGTTTCACGTGGACAAAACAAGAGGGTGATACACCTCGTGTAGTGTTCTCTGCCTTTTGATGGGTCTTCTATTTTTTAACTTTTTTTCTTTGAAGCATTGAAGAAGCAGGTTGACGTGCCTCTGGTCTGTAAACGTGAGGCTTGGAATGATACTCCTGCAAAGATACACCTAAACGTCTCTGCAGACCTTGCAGGGAAAGGTGTTATGGGTAAGGGTAAATCACAGAAGCTTGCAGGGGAGCCGACATGTGCACCTCCCAAATCTCAACACGTGAAGATTTGGGAGGTGCACATGTGGGTTCACGTGAAGGAAGCTGATTGGTTGATCGGACTTGTGCCAGGAGATGGGAACCATGAAACCAAGAAGAATAACAAACGTAAAGATTGTACTGTTGGAATGTAAAATTAGAGACCGTCTGCAGTAGAGCTGGAGCAGACTGCAAGACTTCAAATTTTGGAACTGCACAGCCTACACAGCTCTTCCAGACAAGGTGTATTCTTTACAAGATATTGCAGTTGGTGGGATTTGTGACTGGTTATTGATTGAATGGTTGTAATGCTGAGCAAAAACAAGCAAGCCTGTTGAGATTTCACTGGAAACTGCTTAGCTTCCAGTTCAAGGAGATCCAGCTACAAGCACGTCTTGTTTCAGGCTATGATGCAGTCAGACTTGTCTGAAATATGAGGGCCAGCCACCTGCAAGACCAAGCCTAAGGGTAGGGCGTGCTGCCAATCAGGCAGCAGGTGAAGGTGTGCTGAAAACCTGGCTTCAGGGATGTGGAATGTGACCTCTCTTGGGATGTCAGGGACCAAGAGGTCGACAGTCAAATCGGTGCAGCAATTGTGCAAGATTGTCGTGGTGAATGGGGACTTGAGCCTGAAGGGGAAGCTTGCAATTTACCTGTTGATTTATGTTCTAACTCTCCCCTGACAATGAGATTGTGGACATAAGTAGCCCAAATGACTTTCCTTTGCAGGGAGGTTGGGCTCAGCCTTAGAGATCAGGACATCCGGAAGACGGTTAAAGCAGAACCGCTGCTGATCGTGAGCTGATCTGAATCAATGACGTGGATCATCGATGGACCTGAGGCGGGCCGAATGATGCCTGGGTGCTCCAATAAGTAATCTCTAATCTGCTGTGCATACGGCACTTGTGGAGGTTGAGCTTCTGCAGCCTGTCTCAAGCAGCCGCTCAAGTAATTACGGTTTTTAGTACTTCCGCATTGACTTCATTTCCCAGAACACCGGAGGGTGCCGCTTGATCTGAATGCCCCCGGCATGCTTTCATGAGTAGGTGTTGTTGTGGTCAAGACTCGTCCTGGAAACACTCGACCAAAGCTTCGATTCCATGCCAACATTTGACGCAGATCTCAAAAATGTGCTTCTTATCAGCACGTTGTGTTGCCTGCATTAGGCTTAAGTTAACCACCAAGCAACCGCCAGCTTTTCTTTGCTGATAAGACTCATATCTTCAGCTAAAGGTCTCACCTTCTGTGCCTTATTCTCAGCTTCTTCTCCTTCTGTTCTCCTCTCATACGTTGCTGCTTTCCCGTACCCCACCGGGAGAATCCATAAATGGCCAAATAACAGATTTTACAAGCACAAATACTTGGTTTGTACTTGGAAAGAAATAAAAACATATTCTGTTTTTCATAGTCTGCTGAGCAACATGGTCAAAGCAAACTATCTTTTCTGTCAAAAATCCATAACTCTGCAGGATGTTCACTTCAACCAATCAGAAAGAAAGAATCTTGCCAACGCGTTCCTCCATCTCCCTGTGTCCCTCAACGATTTCTTTTTTCCAGCAACACACACGTAGACACACACACACACCCTGCCGAGCAAGAGACTCAGGGTTGGCAGACGAGCAGCGCTGTCATTTGTCAGCTACATCCCAGAGGTAACATAAGGGATAGGCCGCACAAGTGTGTGTGTGTGCGTGGGTGTGCGTCAGCTAAATTGGGCGTAGCAGTGATGTTGTATGGAATGATCAAACAATTGATCCAAAATTTAGTTTGATGCCTCCTGGCTTGAACTTGACCTGGATCAGAGGGAGGGGAGGAAAAAAAAAAACAGGCAAAGAAACAAAGAAGTTCTGGAAAATTTTAAAGTGTGATACACTTTGAGCAGAGATCACAGTCTCAATCTGAATATATTTAAATACATTGTTTCTCTTCCTTTTTAATCATGCTCAACCGTGGCTACTGAAACGAGCCCAGCCTGCCTCGTGTGTGAATACGTTATCTCAGAGTCTGAAGTTTGGCGTCCTGTGTAATACACTACTGCCATCCAGTGAACAGACACTGACATTACTCATCTCCAGTGGCCTTAGAAACAAAATTAAAAAACAACTTGTCAGTGACATAGAATACAATTATGAGGATATGATATTTTTGTGTCCTGTTTTTTATGAATTTGGGACATTTTTTATGCTTCATTATCACAGATTTCCCCCCAAACAAAGACTCACACATAACTCATTAAAAAGACACAAACTCATACACACACACACACACACATAAGCCATAGTGGGCAGTGCAGCCCTAATACCATCCATTACGCTGTGATCTGCACTAATAGGCCGCTCCAGTGGCAGGCTAATTCAAGAGACTGATTAGCATAAGTGAGCTATGGCGTTCATTAGCCTTATCAAGGATTTATAACGCTGACTGAAATGAATGGGATCCTCCGCACGCTGTCCAAGACGAGCACCGAAGTCATTTACACAGGCTGTGTTTTCTCTGCACTGATACCGACACACACATAAATACTCATAGATACAGTACAGCGGATGCACAGACGTATTCCACAGTCATTTTTGAGGCAATGGAGGGCGATACTGCCTTTAGTAGGTAAATGGAGAGGAAATCTGAGCAAAATGAATGTAATGTTGACAAATCACTCAGCTGAAGTATAAAACGCAGCCAGCATGGTGGGCTGTAAAGAGCTAATGTCTGTCTCTTTCTGCTAACATGGTGGTTTATTAGGAAGTGAGACAAAATGAGGCATAACAGGCTGAAAAAGACGATATTCAAATGTTTCTGCACACAGTAGAAGAGATATTCACTACCAGCTAAGTCCATAGCCATAAATTTAGTCGGCAGAAGCTTCTAGTGTCACCAAACTACTTTTTGTTGAGGCCCGTGGGGCTAAAAACTAATCTGATCTCTATTAAAGCTGCAGTAATATTTTTAGATTAACAAGGGATCAAATGACGATATCTGTAACATGTACCTTCAGCTCTACTTGGCATTTTAGTGTCTTCAAGCTCATTGTTTTGGTTTTATAGCCGGCGGTGCTACTGCTTTGGTTCAGTGGTGCTTCCAGGTCTGATGAACAGTACCGTACACACAGTTCAGTACTGGCCAGGTAAAGTTAGAGCCAAGCTGCACAACACAGCGAGATGTTTAGCAGCTGAAGAGCCAAATACCAGTAACTGGTGTCATAGGACATTTTTAGATGCCTTTTCACATTATAAATGCTACATGGCATGAAAAGCGTGAACTGAACGTGGGTGGTGTCCGCTGAGAAGGAAAGTGCAGCTTCCTGTTCCCCTCTTGTGTTTTGGGTTGGGCTGCTGGAAAGTTAAAGACCATAAAATTAGTTTGGAGCAATAAATTCAACCAACTGAGGGCTTTTTTTTTTTTTTTTTTTTTGCCTGGACAATCAATTTTTGGATGAAGTTGCTAGCCATGCTATGCTGCTGTGGCCTTCCTGAGTCAGTGTAATGCTGAGTGGGATTGTGTGTGTGTGTGTGTGTGTGTGTAGGTATATTGACACTGGGGTGTCTGGTTGAGTAATGGGGGCGTAGCAGAGTTTAGATGGCTTCTATCCTCCTTCCTATCCAATGCTGGAGAAGGTCATCACTCATACAGACAGAGGGAGGGAGAGAGAGAGTGAGAGAGCGACAGTGCTCATCCAGGCAGGAAAGAGAGAGTGTGAACAAGTGTGTGTGTGTGTGTGTGCAAGCAAGAGAGCATGAATGAGACAGAGAACAGAGAGCGATGGCACAGAGAGGGACAAAGACAATGGAAGGAGAATGAGAAACGATTGGAGGCCAGAGAGAGGTGGAAAACGTGTGTGCAGACTCAAACGTACAAGTACAATCACGGCCTCCGACCTTCTCACCCACATATTACAATCCAGCGTTCATATGGAGGAGTGTTGTCAGCTGCTAGCTCAGCCACTACGATGCTCTAAAGCCTCATTAAGCACAACAAACACTCCAGCCTGTGCAGCCACTGCATCAAATCCAAACTCGGTCATCTCACCAGAGTCATCACACTTGTTAGCTGCTGTCCAAATAAAGATTTGAGAGCGATCAAGAGGAATTCTCTCCTTTACGCTGGTGATCCATATTTTCCAATTTTGCTCATGTTCTAGTGGGAGTGCTCGCAGCTTTTCATTTTCTACTTTTCACTTGTTCAGGTTCAGCGGATGATGCAGAAGTCTCCCACGGGCGTTCCACGCAGAGGAAAAATACAGCCTTAAATGGTTTCACATATGTTTTCTCAATAACTCAGAGTTTTAATACGTGCAAGTCTTGGCTTTCACCGAGGAGCCGAGAAAAGGCATTATTCATGCTGTGTGAGACTAATCCCGGAGCTGCTCCACAGTGAATAATGTAATGACTGCTTGGAGACTGACTGAGCAAGATTTTGCTGGGACATGAGAACATTTGCTGTTTGACAGCAGGAAGCCTCAAATACTGTAAAACTTGTGAATGAAGTATCTCAAACAAAAGGACGACGAGTTGACAGCCACGCTAGGTTTTTATTTTAGGGCTGTACTTGAAGCAAGTGGAATCCCACAACTGCCTACTCACTATGTATTGTTGCTGCACTTTATATATAATCAGATGACTCTGCTTCAGCTCTCTGATTTACAGTTTCCAGACAGACATGGCTAACGGCTGTGAAATGTAGCCGCTGTTAGCGAATATTAGATCACTTTGTTGGCTGGAGTGCTGAAACTGTGAGCTGAGAGCAGCAGGGTAGCGTTAGTGTTTGGACCACTAGAAAAAGGTTTTGGGCCCGTGGCGCGGGGAAGTGTTCACAGGTGGTGGAGCCAGCATCATGCTAGAACCGGAGCTAACCAATGCAGCAACCAGCATTACAAAAGAGACCAAAAAGGTGGAAGGAGGATATTAAATTTGAGGCTTTCATGGATTGTCCAAAGAAATAATTAAAATACACAGTTCATATCATTAAAAAATAATTTATTTAAAACATAATTATATATTAATAAAATAGGAAATGCATATAAACAAAAAGTTGTGAGTTCTCACCATAATCTCGGATAGCACTTCTCTGATGTAAACAATAACTTAAAGTACATAATTATCATTATCACTACGTTGTGAACCGATCCCTCCTCGATGGTCGGTCCAAATATTTCAGTGTGTCTGATGTTCCTGGTCGCATCCAGGGATCCGTGGCGACGGTTTCTTCAGAGCTTTGAAGGTTGAGACTGTGGCGAGAAAACCGGCGAGGGGAAGAGTCGTCGTCATCAGACAGATCGACCGGACCTGGAGAAGAGGAGGAGCGAGACGGCGAGCGAAAGATTTAAAGATCAAATTCAGATACCAAACCTGTCCTCGTCGTTTGTCACAGTATCACACTGCGACAGAACAAGCATTGTTTGATATGTAAACAAAGATTTCCTGCAGAAAGAAAATGTAATATTCTTTATCCAACTAGAACTAACAGTTTCCATGGTGATGTGAATGCAGGATGTGTTTAATGACCCCTGGGGTTTGAAAACCCATTAAAGCTTTAATGTAACAATTTTACATCTATGACTCTGATCAGTTCTGCTGTTTGTAACTTTAATTATTTCAGTTTTGTTGGACACTTTAACTCGTACCGGCTGTGTTGCCACGACGATGACGACCTGTCCCATCTCGGCTCCTCCCGTCGCCGCTGGCCTCCGCTTCCTGATGCAGTCTGTCATCGTGTTGGCTGGAAGCAGCTCGATCCTGACGCAGCCCAAGAGCATGAAAATCAGGCTGTAGCTTACTGACTGAATTACAGCGTCTGAGCTCACAGGCCACATGGTGGCTGTTGTTGTTTAGAGACTATGTAAAGCAGAATACCTGTGACTGTTTGGCCAGCCTCCTCCTCTCTCTGGCTGACAGCAGAGGGGTTTTCTCAAGCTCTGGGGTACGCGGCACTGGAAAGGCATCGCCTAGGGGGTCTCCACACACACACGCCCAAAGCAAAATAAGCCTGAGGCATCTCAACTGCACAAACTCAGAGGAGACACTGCTGTAAGAGTTTTGAGTGAACTCCAAATCATTGTCAAGTGTCTGCACCTCAATGATGAAAGATGATAAAACGTTGCACATCTTTATATTATAATATCTGCATCATGTTGGTCTTACCAATAAAAGCACTCTCAGACTCCAGCAGAGATCCTCTTGCAGACCCCACCATCGCACTCCTCTGCAAAACAAACAACTCTTTTCACGATTCCACCCCAGCTGTTACAGGTCAGTCGTACAGCTTGTACAAAGCAGCTAAAGTGATTGTAGCTGAAGTACGAGTGCTTGAATGAAACTCACCAGATAATCACTTTGCTGTGGCGGAGACACGTCAAAATAATCTGCAACACAAGGAGGACTTAATTAACACGTGATCTGCATCTGGACGTCGTATCTGAACACAGAAACGTCACAGGTAGAAGAAACACATACAGCGTGACCACATAATTATGAAATATCCTCCAGCAACTTCTAAAGGTCACTAACTCTCCCTGCTAGCTTTAATAAGCACAGAAAAAGCTCTACGTTTTAGCAGTAGCTCACTCTTCTTTCATTACGTAAAGTGAATTGAAAATGAATGATATCGTTCCATGGCATGGCTTATTAATATCAGCCGTAAATACAAAGGCAGATCTCTGGATTGAACTTCATTAATTCATTATTAAAGGGGGGCCGCTTATGACACATATTCTACCTCAGCATTCACATTGCCAATTAAGATAAACCAACTGTCGTCACAGCTTAATAGAAGTCAAACAAAACACTGTTCTATCAAAATAAATCTAAAATAAAGGCGCTCTAACCATCCTGGGCCGTGGACCGCTGGCTGCTGAACTGCTGATATGGATCCCTGTAGTCCCGCCTCCTCCTGCTGCTGGCCACACCCACTTCCTCCAGCTTAGGAACCTCATTGAAGCCCAGTCTAGACTCACCGTCTGACTCACAAACACAGACCGGTCACAGTCTATAAAGCTGGTATGCAGTGGAGCACCACAACATCTATCAGACCTGTGTATTACCTGAGTATTTGAGCTGAAGGGAGTCGTGGATTCGCAGCAGGTTTCTGGGCTCTGTGTTTCTGGAGTTCAGCCTTCGGACTGGAGCCTGGAGCCGCAGCCTGGCCATGTCAAACACGTCCACCAGGGGGCGCTCGCGATGTCTGGACAAGGCACACATACACTGATAGTTACAAACACAGTTTATAGAAAGTAAGGTACCTGTACGTGTCTAAATATGTCCAGCAGGTGCTGCATTTTGTGAAAAATATAATGCAGTGAGAGTGATGAGAGCGTCTGTGCAGGTCTGACCTGTCACTCAGAGGAGACTCCAATTCCTCCCAGTCGCCCTGCTGCAGACGACCCTCCAGACGTTTTTGTTCACTGCGAAGCTGCCGACGCAAAGCTGACAGCTCTGTGAACACGTCGTGCTGAACACCTAAAAACACACACGGGCCACATCTCATACAGCGTTCACACTACCAATACTAATGCCCTGTAAGCTTCAACTACCAGATAATCATCACGTATCACAGACGGGAAACACTGAGGAACAAGTGTGACATTTAGAAACAGCGTGCATGGGACAGCCTGAACCAAACACTAAGACACTGCAGATTTCGTGCACTGAGTCTTTGCTGATATTTTTAGCTGATACAGAACCTGCAGCTCGGAGCTGATTCCTTCGAGCAGGGACTGGGGGGGACTGAAGACCAGACAAAGAACGCTCCTGAAAGAGACATACACACATCACTAAACTTTATTTATCCAGGGAAGACATGGCTGAGAAAATGTTCTCCTCGATACAAAGACAACGTCAAATTTGTGCGTGTGACTCACAGACAGTGGGGCAGAGGAACGCTGGCTGTCAACAGTGGGGGGCCTGGGAGTGTACTGGTGTTGCCCATGTTTCTTCTGCAGAGTCGGGATTGGAGGCGAGGCCTCCCTGTGGACCTGAGAACACACAGCAGCAACCAATTCACTACATAAAAGTTTAAAAGGATTGGTGAAACAAAATTCAACTTGTTTTCAACCACTCTGTGTTTTAGAGTAAGTGGAGATGAGCTGCAGATGGAAAAATGGAGCATGTTACTTTACGCTTTATTTCAAAGATCACTGGGTTCATGGTTGTAGTTCTTATCTCAGATCAGAGGACTACACCCGACAAATTATCCTCCTATCAGCTCAAGCTGTCAGTGAACTGACCTCCTCCACCCGAGCCTGCCTCTCCCTCTCATACTGCCTCCTCAGTACTGCGTTCTCCTTCTCTTCTGCTTCTTTCTTCTTCCTCTCCGCCTCCTTCTTCCTCTGTTCAGCCAGGTGAATCAGCTCTTCGTTCTTGGCTTTTTGCTGAGAGACAGCGAGGAGAGAGAGAACAAGGAGAGAGAGTGAGGAGAGAGCGAGGCAGCGACAGGTGAAAGAGGTAGATGGAGGTGAAAGGGGAAAGGACCGGAGTAATTTTTAACTTCTTATTTAACTTCAATTATTAAAAACAGGTGTAAACTCTGCCCATGACTTCTCACCTCCATTTCTTTTCGTTTCTTCCTGTCTTGTTCTTCCTCATACTCCCTCTGTATTCGAGCCCTCTGCTCTGCCAGCCTCTTCTCCTCTTTCTCCTCCTCCTGTCTTGTCCGTTCCCTCTCCTCAGCCTTTTTGCGCATTTTCTCGTCAATCTGTAAACAAAGCACAGATTAGTGAGACATCATGAATTAATGAGCATAAACCCCAAAACACCAAATCAACATTGTACTTGCAGACTGGAAGGCTATGGCAAAATTTAGCAAGACACAGAACAACCCTTCAGGTCTGTGCTGGTAAGCTCACATCCACTTGTACTATTCTACAAGCATCCAGCTACATTTCTAGAGAATAGTGTGTCCAAAGGATGGTCGGCTGCCAGCAGAAGCAATGCTCAACAAGACAGCTGCAATCCAGCCAGCAGAGGGACCACCTGCTGTTTAAAGCGGTACCTGCTGTTTGAGGTAAGCTTTGTACTTGTCCTGCTCCTGGAGCTGTTGTTGGGTGGGCTGGTTGGCAAACACATTGCCTCTGGCAAACTGTGGGGTTTGGACATGGGTGAAACCTAAAAAAGAAACAAGAAATTCACTGTGAGCTGGACCAGAGCACGTTGTTTGGTATTAGAACACGTAGCACAGATCTTTACTGCCATGCTGTGGTACCCGTGTTAATCTGTTTAAATCACCAATAAAATATCCCACACATCAAAGCTCCATCCAGAAGATCTGTTCTACATATTTTCTATGTTTCAAAAGACTGCTAAGGTTGAGAATGAAGAGGTTTACGGTACCAGAGAGCCTGTCACTAGTGTCATGGATACTGCACTCTGCTACAGTACCAGAGACCCTCTCGTTGGGGTCAGGCAGCTCTGTCCGGTGGGCCGTCACAGCAGCCGTGGCTCTCCTCTGCCACTGCTCCGGGTTGCTGTAGGCTTCCTCGTTCAGCTTGTGCATCTGGTTGAGGTCCGCTGGTCACAAGGACACAAGAGTATGTTTAATTATCTGGCAGGAGCACAAAAACTTGTATTATAGTGCACTGTGGGACATACCAATAAGCTTTCCAGTGCTGTCTCTGAGCGGGGCTCCTCCACCCCCTCGACCCCAGGGCTGGTGGTTCTTCATGTCAGCCTCCAGCTGGGCTTCATAACGCTCCGTCTCCTCCCGCTCCAGAAGCCTCCGTTCCTGTTGCTCCTGGATCTGCATTAAAATGTTTTTATAGTAAATCCTCAAATAACAAATGTTTCTCCTAGAAACAATAAGAAATGTTCTCCATCAGCAGCTCATTTTCATCACAAGCTCTTACTGATGCTTCGCACAAGTACAATGATCTCCAAGTTACACCGTGATCAAAATAAACTGTGCTGCTCGTTCAGTGAGCCATATTACTCAGACAAATTCATGAAGAGGTTTATTGTGTAAAGAACTCAAGCCAACAGTCATTAACTTTCAAATATTAGCTTTAAAATATGTATATATCTCACAAGGGTGACACTGAGTTTCAGTCCTGAATATAAAACAGGAAGTGGTGCCTAAAACTCTAAATAGGCCACACAAAAACAGGAAAATGTGTTGATATGTGTCCTGATAGAAAAAGTGGTACTTGGACCACAATGACTGACTGAACCGTAACAAAATTAAGTTACAACATCAACCCGACAACCAAAGTGCATCTTTCTTTGTGTCAGCCTGCACTGATCATTTCACACAGAATAAAAGCTGAGGGGAGCGGTGGATTGTTTCAGTCTCACAGAGCAACTGGAGGAGCGAGATGAAGGGCTGGGATGGGATTGAGGTGGTGCTGCGGTAGGAACGCCTGACTAGAGGGAGATCTCACAAACACTTCTACTGCCGACTCTATCAGCAAATTAAAGAGGAGAAGGAGGGCGTAACGTAACTTACACTACACCTCTGGGTCTTAACTAGATCTCTTTTACCTTGATGTAAAGCTCGCTGTTCTCTCTCCTGGAAGCTTCCTGTCAACATATCACAGACTAGGATGCAGTGAAATTTTCAAAAAAAGTTACCTGCAACCATTTGATTGTGAACTTTTCTCCAACAAAACAGGCTCATGAGCCAAGGAGGCACGGTTCATAGGCAGACATTTTTTTCTGTGTTTAGCCCATGATGAAAAGGTTTCAGTATGTTCACAATGTCAAACAGCATGGATGCAATTTAAACACAAACAACATTCATTATTCACCAATATCCTCTGAAAATAAAAGAGAGGTCCATGGTCCAGCTCGGTCGTCTCTCTCTGCTTTTATGCTGTAATCAAATTTATATCCACATCCATCAACCTTTGGCTGTGCTTTCACCTCAAGTCTCAGCCTGCCAGATGTCGGATTCATTCTAATTTAAGCACATATTGGTAAGTTCATCCATACTGGGTGTTACTTTAATATTTATTAGACCTATAAAGATAAACAAATAATAAAAAGGTCATTAGTATTAAAATGATATCTTTCCTAATAAATGATGAATGCAGTATGATCTGTTGAACCGATCCTGGTAGTGTGAGATGATCCTTTTAAATGTAGATTTAGACATTTTGTTGAACCTACCTGTTGTTTCAAAGCGTCCCTGTAGCTCATAATCCTGTCCCTGGTTGATCTGGATCTCTCTGGAGGGAAAGCCCTCACCCGCGAGTCCACCGTAGCAGCTTCATTGCTCGGCCTGTCAGAAGAGCGGCACAATCACACTGTTCAGATCTGACATTCATCTTTGTCCTGTTATGGCGTGTCATCACTTTCTCTAATGGGATATCAGAACGTCCACTCTGTCAAGTTAGAGTATATAACAACAAGTGTTATGTTTATTTTTGCTCATATGCCCCAAAACTGTTTGTCTCATTGAGTTGACAGGATCACCATGTGAAGTCCAATAAAAAGCCTGTGCGCTGGTAAAGCAGGTTAATTTACTGCCACTTTAATGTTGGCTGATAATTTTGTGACCCTGCTTTCAAAGCCAAAGTACTAAAAGTGAAGAGGAGATATTTACTGCATCGGAGGCTCAGGGAAGCTGCTTCCACTGTGCTGGCTGTGAGGGCTGTGGTTACCGAACTGGCTGAGCACAGCTCCACCCGGTGGTACGTTCCAATAGGACATGGGAGGGCCAGCACCAGGAACAGGTAAGTGACCATCTGGACCAAAAAAAAAAAAACATATTTTAATATTATAATGCACGCATCATATATGCCTCCATTTAAAAACAGAAGACAGCAGTGCTTACAGTAGGCCATGTGTGGGTCAAGCAGGTTTCTGTTGCTGTAGTAGTGATGAGGATCTGCATACGGGCCTCTGTAGGCTTCACTCAGTGTTGGAGGAGGATGGGGAGGCAACAAGGGGATTCTGGAGGTGACAAAGTAAGATGTCGATTAATTATTGCTATCGAAATGAATTAAATCAATCAGTTCTGAATTGCTTCAATACTGAGCTTTTTATCAAAACGATTTTTTTGGTTTCACTGTTGAATTCTGTGCAAGTAGCAGATTATGTCTGGATTTGCTGTTGTGACCATGTTTTACTTAATCTTGACATGAGGTTTGAGGCATACCTGGGAGTGTCCATGGCTCTTGGGAAGGAGGGGGCAGCAGGATGGCTGTTGGGAGACAGGCCACCTTGCTCCAGGGCAGAGCTGTACTCCAGCACGGGGGACTGGAAGGCCACATGGGGCTGCTCAGGAGGAGGTGTCTCTCTGCCTCTGACACCGGCCTTCTCATTATTAGGTAGACTTCTGGAGGAGGTTTCGCTCTCTCCTGTCGAAGGCTCCAAAACCCGATGATCTTTTCTCCTACTCAGACCAAACTGTCTGATTCGGTCCGGCTGGTTTGTGGACAGAGATAAAATTCAAAGAAATAGATAAATAGAACAAATAGATAATCAACACTATTCTTGAAGGTTAGTTGTTGTTTCCAGCTGACCTGTTTCTCGGGATCATTTGCACCCGTTGCAGCGACTTTCAGCTCCAAATCTTTCTCCCTGTAACAAGGACACACACACACACACACAGTAGTTTTACAGACTTACAGAATCCAAGCAAAGAATGATACCCGTCCAAGAGGATGTTCAAGAAATGAGCGAAAAGAGGTTCAGGATTTTGCTCAAATAGCACTTTGAGAAAGCATACAGCCCTTGACAGACAGGTCAGGCGCTGCCAGGATGGGAGCTACCCGAGGCGTGTAATGGTGGTGTTACATGGTGCTACATTATACATAAAAGGACAAGGATAACTGAGAACGTACCTCTTCTTGTTCCTGTGCTGTTCAGCGATCTGTTCCTGCAGTTCCTGTCTGTAGAGCTCCTTCCTCCTCTGTAAGGCATCTTCTGTGTCGACAGCTCCTGAAAAGACGGAACAAAAATGATACCGTCATTTCTTTGTAGTGGTTTAATTAACTGAATTTATGTAGTATTCAGTAATCGAACATTATTCTTTATCAACCAATAACACTGACAGGAACTATGCTTTCATTTCTTATAATTTCTCATATTATGCAAAATGTTCTTTGTACCTATTATAAGGCCAGTGGCAAATTCAAGGTCCTCGTCTTTGGTCAGTGCTCTTGATCTCCTCCCTTCCCTGGCAACACCTGCTGGATTCTCCCTTCTCTCTCTGGGAAAAGACCCAAACAATAAGTTAGTCATTTCATAACATGCTCTGAACATACACACATAAATACAGAAAACAGATCATTTCCATCAGGTACCTGCCATCAGTCCTATTGAATCGTCTCTTCTCATAACTGGCATCAACCCCCGTATGTCTGTGCCTTCTGCCCTCCACCAGCTCCAGCTCGTCTTTGAAGTATTCCTCCTCCTCGGACTCCTGGTCCACTGGCCTTCCCAGCCTGTCACGATGCCTGGGAAGTACTGATGATGGCTCCTCGTCCTCCTCAGGGCAGAAGTTCTTAACCTCAGCAAGGCGCACAGCCCTGCGCAACCCCCTGCGGTCCTCCGTTAGAGTGGCTGCATCTCTGCGTGGGGCGGGTCGCTGTTTGAAAAGAACGTCTGTCTGGTCTTCAAGCAGGTTTTGCTAAAAAGAAACAAGAGACAACGGTAGAAATGAAAACAGGGTGTGAAGTTATCTTAAGTGATAAAATGAAGAGAAACCCTTTATCCATAAAGCAAGAATGAGAAAATTAGCTTGGTTTCTGTATCATTTTCCTTTCAGGTTGATCTGCTGTTTCACAGATTTTGGCCATCCAGTGATAATGAATTTTGAGCTTCTTAGATACATTTCTGTGAAACTCAGATATTTATAAAAAATAAAAAACAGTTAAAGAAATTACATTTACATTACGAGGAGATGTTTACCTTGACAGATCTCCTGTTATCGAGGTAAATTAATGGCCCAGGCGCTCCAAAGTGCTTTTTCTGTAACATAAGATGTCACTGTCAAGATTTGAACATTGTGATTTTACACTTTCTACAACACATACATATTAAAACAAAAAAGTCTTGTCTAAGCTAGGCCCCAACCCCAAGACTAGATCCTCAAATGTGCTACACTGTGTACCAGGTTAACAGTAAATGTAGTGAATTCATATCATGTTTTTTTCCATAACATTTTTGATGAACACTGGAACAAGGAATACAGTTTAAGTTAAGTTTCGATATTAAATCTGTAGTAGCTTTTTTCAGGACCCAATTTAAAGTGTGTCAATTTGGTCATGTGATATTTCCGGACTGTACACATTGCTGAGGACACCTGAACACTATATGGTACATGCTATACTCAGAGTAGCAAAGGAGACACTATTTCATGACCTCATTTCAAAAGGTTTCATTGAAACGGGACCAGCACTGTTATTCAGAACAACACAACATATTCGTTCTGGAAATGCTGACCTCAGTGGATCCAGCCCTGGATCACAGCTTCTGTCTGTGTTTCAGTGATGAACTACAAACACCACACAGCTTTCATAACAGTCAGCTGATCTCTGGAGGAATTATATCTACCTTATATGCAAACCACAGAGACAGAGCTAAGTCTGAACTGACCTTTAAGCTTGTCTGCTACAGCCAAAACATGAGTAAACAAGCACGCCTGTGACGGTCACCTGAGCCATGTAGCGCCTGTAGTCCATACGGAGCTCATGCTGCAGCCTCTGTTTCTTCCTCTCATAGTCTACACCGAGAGGTAGTCCAACGCTGCAACTCTCCTCTGACAAAACATCAATTTTTAATAGACACGGTGAGGAGTTTCATGCCAAAACAAGACGCCTATCAACACTTACCCTGACAAACGTTGCTTACATGGCATGGGTCTATATTAAATAATACTTGATGCCTTAGATTTTTTAAATGCAAAGAATAGCCACATTAAAAGACCTCTAACAATTAAAAGGAAGGGATCATGATCAGGTGTTGTACCTTTACCCTGTGCTATAGACTTGGGCGGGATGTTCTCCTTAACAGTGGACTCATAGGCTCTGTGGGGTTTTGCCTGTCAGTCAAAAAGAGGGGGAAGTCATGCATTAAAAAGATATATATATATACACACACACACACACACAGGGATCACTGCAAAAAGATCATCCCTAAGTTTATAACTTTACATTCACAAACACACACTGAAAAGGAGCCGGATACACAATACTTCTCACTGGATACACTTTAAGATGTCAGCCGTTTCTACTTTAATTTGTGCATTTTATCATGTTTTACTGACAGCCATCACGCCACCTTTATTTCCATGTACGGGGGGTCTTGTTCTAAACTGGCTTTATCTTCGGCCACTCTCGCCTTCCTCTCCCTGATGAAGTTCTCCAGCTCGTCATCCATCTCCAAACTGAGAGGACACAGAACACAATGTTTATATTCACGACCACTGCAGAGAGAGCATGAAGCTAAACTCATACTTTTAAATGGAGAAGGTCATATATAGTAGACCAAGCACAGGTGTTACCAACGATACTAATTAAGGTTCAGCTGCAAAATGGCTACTGTGAAAAAGATCTAGTCCCCTTTGTGAAGGGTTTTCAGTTGTTTCATCACAGCACAGACTTCAGCAGATTATTTCACTGACTGGTTACTGGTTGCTAGCTGGAATGAAAACACACCAATCAATTTCACCTTACTGGTGCATAATCTGTGGGTCCAGTGGATGTAGGAGAAGTCCATTTTAGGCCGGTAAAACAACCTTTAGGGTGAAGGTAAAATGTGTTTTTGAAGCAGTGAGTGGACAAAATACTGATGGCACCCACTAGACGCGTCAAGCCGACGCTTATCAACAAATGCCAGAGTCATATTATGGATTTTATCCGGTAACGTATTGATTCCTGTCTGGGTTATTACCGTTACTGTCTCTTTAATTCTCCGTTGTCAGGCAACCGCAACGGACACGATAGCGTCACATTCTTTACTGATAGCGTTAACCCGCTTAACGGTTAGCTTAGCGACTATTATGATAACAATATGAATAATACGATTATATAAAACAATAATAAGTTTAACACGTTATGTGATAATTGTTTATACAGTTTACAGCAGCCTATAGCCTGCGTTAGCTGCATTGTTAGCTTCAACTAAAGGAAACTAAACCCACTTAAAGAATGACACAAAATGAGGACAGCTAACCTTAGCTGCTAATCACTAGCACGTCGCCCGGCTCGCGTTAGCTTTCTAACATAACTAGCAGCGTTAGCGTGAATCAAAACAAAAGCTAACTTACCATTGAGCGATGTCTGTATGTGACGTTACCGGATAAGGCAATGTTTGCTAGCTTGCAAACGTTGGCGGTGTCTCGGTGCTCTTTTTTTAAAACCCAGCATCACCAGCGCGTTTGTTATAATGTGGCTCTACTTCCGGTTTGTGTCAAAATAAAATCAAAAGGGCATTACACAATGCATTCATTCCTTAATCTCCATCTTTTTAAAACAGATCACAGATATTGTTATTTTAGGTGACTGTTTTTGTAGAGTCACTGTGTCATGATACTATGATACACGGTGACTTACTATGCTCCTGTGCTGCAGGTCAATATGTGGCAATTTGAGTATATGCAAACCTATGGATGCAACGATGTGACTTCCACTGGGGATGGGTGGGGGTCATATATCCCATTCAACTTTCGGGATCTGTTTGCCTCCCCTGTGCTCTTAGAACAGCCCAATATCACTTTAGGATTAACCTTTGTAAAGTTGCCAAACATCTGCCAGTGGATCAAAGGCTACTACTATTAATTTCCATACTACCATGCATAAAACAATGAGCAGTCAACTGTTGTGTGAAATATGTACCTGCTGCAACCATTTCCATCTAAGAAACATGGATATGTCTGTCCCTCTGTATAACTAACTGTATAAGGTTTAAAATTTTTTGGCTCACATGATATCAGTTTCTACATGATGGTTTAAATTACTTTAAAAAAAAAAAACAGTCACAAGAGGAGAAGATTTCCAGTTGCTATTGCAAAATTTCCCCATAGTCTGGAAGTCTATCTCCCGTCTATTACGTTATGCTTTTATTTTGAAGGCTAATCCCTCCACTTCCTGCTTTTTGGCTCTCTAGCTTGTTGCACCTCCACTCAGCTGTGTTGTGTCGCTCATCATGGGCAGTGCTCACGCCCACAACCCCCCCGAGGCTGACGTTAACCCGCCCTGCACGAACACATGTTGCTTTCATGTCAAAGGAAATAACGGTATGCAGTCACACCATGTTATTTATGGAAAAAAGAAAAAAAGAAAGAAATACAAGGCCTCAACCCCTACCAGATGAATTTTAAAAAGTTTGGGTCATGGAATAATCATAATATCAATAATAGTCATACTGATAAATGATATTTAATTATAATAATAATTATAATCTTGTTTCAAAGACCATTTCAAGAAATTCAAAATCTCACAGACATTTTGTTTGCAATTTATTGCTTATATAAACGCTCTCTAGACAATTTTTGGTAAAAATAAAATCTATCAATAATAATCATAAATAAAATCATCACAATGACTTTTACATGACATTATATTGCACAATTATAAGCCTTAACAAGAATCACAGAACACAAGTGTTGTTGCTCAGGTTGTGTGTAGGAGGAATGTTCAGAGGTCCGTGGGCAATGACACACATTCGCCGCCTTCGGGTGGCAGCAATCTTCGACTGTCTTTGCTGCATTTAATTGAGGTCTTCAGATGATCAGCTCTGGAAAATTGATGACATAACAATCGAATTTCACAAATTGTTACCCTGCCTTTTCATCTATGGACCAGCATGATTTTCTTACACAGAAACAGAAGAGTTCATCTCAGTTTGTTGTGTTACAGATCTGATGTTTCAGTGCTATTCAAATAAGACAAAAAAAACAAACAGCAGACATGGGTCACATAATGTCAAAAATACAATTTGTTCTTGTGTGGATGTGCACTTTCGGGTACAAATGTGATCTGTCTCGTTAGACGGCTGCCTAAACAAGAAGAAGTCGAGACTCTGCATGGTTTCTCCCGGTTCAGACAGACGAGTTTAGATCTGTACCACAACAAAGTCAAACATCAGCCCCTTTCAGTCCGGTGTCAGCCCCAGCTTTTCATCATTTCACAGCAAAGTTCTACCAACAGAGTCAGCATGTGTTCCGACACAGCTGCTTTCTGTCTGAAGTTTAACCAGACGGGCCGGCTCCCCGTCTAGCTTGGCAGTTTATGATTGGTCAGCTACAGAGAGGCCTAAAAGATCCAAAGACTCTGTGTGTGGTAAGTGATATGTGTGTGTGTGTGTGTGTGTGAGTGTGTGTTCAGATGTTGTCCACCTCCACGCTGAGTTCAGGGCACACTTCCTTGAGTAGCATTTCCATTAATACCTAATGTAGACAGTGAGACAAAATTATGTTAGCAGCTGTAGTTCCACATTATATCATTCATTCTGTGAAGTCTGCTTTAATATTGCTCTTACATAGAGAAGATGTTTGTTGGCACTAGCCTCTTGCAGGGCATTGAAGATCTTGATGATTCCATAGCGGGCATTCTGCTGGCCAACGAGATTTGCTAGTGCATCTGACAGAAAAGATACAAAGGGAAGAGGTCAGATGATCCACACTTCAAGTGTTCATAAGATATACAGGTAACGTTTGTGTTGTAGTTGCTACCTGGGATGTTGTCAAGTAGTTTCTGTTGAGCCCGTTCTTTAGTTTCGCTGCGTTCGCTGTCAGTTCGGACCTTGACATGTGGTGCCAACCTCCCGTTTGGCCAGAAGGTGTCCCTGAACACACTAATGTAACACACCAACATCTGTTCACAGAAGATCCAGTTTACCGTGTCCCGGATCTGTCTAGAATAAAGCAGAGTGGTTGTTGTTAGACTTCTAGATGATCTCAGAAACATACACAGTTAAGCATGAGTCGTCTTAACTTATATTCTGTTAGTGGTAAGCTGCTACCTGTAGTAGCATTACATCAACAACAAATCTGAAGATTTGCAGAGGTGAGTGGAAACTCATTACAACTAAAGCAAATTAATCATTGCTCAGAACTATTTTCCTCTAATTTACATTGGTTGGCATTTGTTTCATCACAATACCCAGTGCTAACATTAGGATGTCGCCCGTGGATCTAATCTTTGCTCTCACTGAGTAAATTACATTTTTGAGAGGCATAAAGAGTGAGCAAATACAGGATCACTCTATATATATGCCTGCCCTACATCATTAAACAAACAACACGGGCTGCTCTCGTGTTAATAATAATGGGTTTCTGTGCTACTGGAGAAGGTAAAGTAAAGCAAAGTGCTGAGAGTCCTGAGAGGAAAACGTGACACAGCAGATCAAACATTTTATAATTCCAAAGAGACCTGACTCAGACTCTTGAGCAAAGACTTGAGACTTGACTTCAAGCATCCACACATTAAACAATATTAAAAACACAAGTAAAATTAACTCTGAATACTTGATTGAGTAAGTATTTTTATACTTTTACTTGAGTACCTTTGTCAAATGGTAACTTTTACTTTGACTTGAGCACTTTTTATGGGAGTAATTGTACTTCTACTTGTGTAAAGACATATAGTACTGGTCATGTGTTAGCTCGTTACTTAAATCAGTCAGCTGAGTGCATGAACAAGTGCAACAGATTCCTCTGACTCTACAACAAATTGTGTGAAATTGTCGAACTTGGTCTAACTTACTTGTTGATAGTTCGTCCAAATGTCACCTGGACTAGTGCAATTAGAGTCTTCCTCACCCACTTAAACACTGCAGACAGACACAAAGAGAGTGAGACAGATGCATTTCTCTTTCATGTTAGACTGCGTGTTGATAAAATGGACAATGCAACAGTGATTAAACCGACAACCCTGCATGACTCACTTCCTCTGAGCTCAAAGATCTCTCCTATGAGCATGAAGCAGGGTTCAGCCAGAGCGTCTCTCCTCGCGTCCCCCTCATCACCGTAGTCTGACAAATCACTGTCATCATCAGCCTCCTCCTGTAAACGCCATATGAAGATGCAAGTTAGGTCGAGCGCTGAGACAATCCACAATTCAACTGTTGCTTAACCAGTCGTGAATGAATGTGTACCTCAGTATGGGAGAAGAAATCTCCAGGTAGCCTTTCCAGGAAGGAAGCCAGAGAAAAGGAGGATTTCTTCTGGATTGACATCACCTTCAAACATCGAACAAGACATCACCACTGTACAATAAACTGCATGGAACATACTAATGCTATTATAATATAATAATGCTAACTATTTTCATATCAAACAACATATAAGCCGATACCAATATATCTGTGATAAGCCAGCACGGGCTGATAAAGTCTATATATACATAGAAATCGGTTACCTTGAGGTGCTCTGGCGATGGGCTGAGGAAAGCATACAGAGCCTCTGACTGGCACAATCGCTCATCTGCCAACAGACGCTTCAAACAAACAGACACATCATTATTTAGCTGTGATTATAAAACCAGAATGAGGCAGAGTGAGCACAGAGCTGAGTGTTCCGGTGGTGTTGTCAGATCTATTTCAGCCATTACATTTAGCTGTTTCAATTTCTCTGCTCGCTTGGCGAGCGCTCCATGGCAACAGCAGAAGTACCCCCTGGAGCACAAGTACCCCTCAACATCTGCTCGAGTGGATTTTATTTTCTGTGGCTTCACATTCAAGGTAACACACTCGCAAGTATAAAGAGAAGTATATTTAAGTCTAGACAATTACAGCAAACAGTGGGAGAGGGGCTAAGCACCACCACCATCCTCTTGTCAAGTCAGCAGTAAATATCAGGTGTAATATCACTTTATAGTGTGTAAAGGTTTTAAGGATTTACCTGGAGAAAGGCATTGAGCTGAGTTTTGCTCTTCTCCAAGAATTTCTGGTCGATGGTTTTGAAGGGTAGTTTACTGAGCGACGGTAACTGGAGTTTCTTCAGTGATGGAAAACACTGAGGAAGACAGACACAGAATGGACAGACAGAGAATGGAGAGTGATTTCACAGCAATCAGAGATAACATTTCCATATGCTTTCCATCAGTCTAGATAACAGTATCATGTATAAACAAATACACAAAATATTTACTGACTCCAACACTTCAGGCACTGCTCCAGATCTCCCTGCCAACAGATTTAATCTAAACCATTAACTGTTGATGCAGTTAACTCGTAACAGGGGACTGGAAACAGACTGCAGTGTCTGCTTTGTATGATGTCTAATCAGCAATAAATCATCATCAAATCAATAAGACTGCGAGATTGCTTTTATTAGAACAGCCAGGCAACAGTTAGACATCTCTCCACTTGGGTAAATTAAACAGGTTTAGCGTTACCTCGGTGAGTTTGCGGTGCAACATCTGGAATTCTGTGAGTTTCCTCTGGACGCTCCAGCGACTGTTGGCCATCTCCTCTCCTTCTACCAGGCTAACACACACACTGTAACAAGCTACCGTCTCGCCACCTTCCTCTGTAGCCTGGAATACACACACACACACACACACACACACACACACAATGACTAAATGACTTCATACATAGATATATTGGCAACAACCATATCTGTGCTGCCTCCCGCATCAGGTGTAGTGAGGTGAGTTAGGTGGTAGTTAAGTGATGTCTGTTCATTTTTTAATCTTTCCTGCGAAGAAACGTAGCTACTACACTGCTACTTAGCAGTGTATTTCATGTGTTGGTTAGCAAGTCACATGATGCATTGATGCCCAGTGGACAGGAGGGTACATTACCTCTGCAGTGGTAATAGTAGCTCTCCAGTGCCCCAGGTTTTCACACCACCAGTCAGTCCTGGTGATGTGTTGCTGGAGTTCACTGTGTTCTCTCTCCATGGCTCCTATCTCCTCCTTTAGTTTGGTCACAATCTACAGAACACACACAAGAACCACATTTTAAGTAGCATGCAAATCACAGTGAAATTAAGAAATGACATAGAGATGAGTAACAATGTGGGGTGGTTTTCTGTCTGTGGATATTATTTCATGCTACTGAGATTCAGAAAACAATGTGTTTTAAAGGCTTTTCACCTCAAGCAGTGAGGCAACATGTTGATACTTGCAGACCTGCTCGGACATCATGCTGGTAGGATCTTGGCTGTGCACACTCATTCCATCCGATCTTATGTTTGTCTGTTTTATGCTTTGGATCTTATCTTTTGTTACCTTTTTGTCAGGTTTGGGTGCGTTCTGGATAGAGCCCAGGGCCTGCCGCTTGTATTCCAGTTTGTCGTAGAGTTGTCTGAGTTTCGTGGCGGCGTAGCTGGCCTGCTCATTGATTCCTTTACTGCCTTCATCACCCACCTCCTCCCCTGCGTCTAGACCCTGACACTACAGAATAAAAAAATATATATATTAAAACATAACAGGGATAATATATTAGGGATAATATAGAAGAACCTTTTTGTATTCCTGACCCCTTCCTCCTTTTCCTCAGTGCTACACTGTGATTGGCTGTGCTGCTCATTTCGTCTGATCAGCTTATCATAGAGGTCGGACACCAGGAAGGAGGGGTAGTAACGCTCTCTCATCGTCTCAGCCACCTGGAGGATGTAAGAGCAACAGAAATGCTTCATTGTCATTGAAGAACATTTTGAACAGTGCGACTGAAGCATGTTACTGTTAATCCGACCTCTGTGGACCTTTAATAACTGAAGCCAGGATCCATGGTGATTTTTTCAGCCAATACAGACAACTCTGAATGACCTGCTTCTCATTACTGATACCAATAAGATAACTGACAATTTCACTTCTGGGGTGTTCTCCACTATAGCTGCTGTTAGTTGCAGTTAGTTAGTAGCAAAAGCAGCAGTTACCTGTTCCTGTAGTCTGACAAAGACTTGAGTTCCTCTGTTGCCCACCAGACTCTGTTGGATCTCCTTAAGGAGAACCTTTTCCACTGGAATCTCTCTGCTCTCCACAAAGAACTTTTGGTAGATTTCCCCCACGATCTGGGGCACCTCATTCTGTTTCCCACACAGCAACAAACAAATAACCAGTTACTCACTTCACCACAATAATGTGCATTATTGATGTCACAGTACAAACATATCACAAAGGGAAAAACAGCAGCAATATTTTGCAATGTTGTGTGAAAACACCCTCCAAGCTGTGCACTGGGGCAGAATACTACTTCAGTAGCAGGAAAACATGGTCACTCATTACTGCTGTGTGTCACTATACCCACTAATACCACATACTATTAGCAGTGTCAGGCTAAGCCCACTGGAATGTGTGTACACGTCACCTTGTTGGCAGTTTTCAGCATTTCCACCAGTTCCCAGAAGCTTATCAGAGCTCTCTTATCAACTCTCTCCATGTAAACTCTGAAATGCTCCCTGTAACCTGGATTACACATGATGTCATCAAACTGGAGGATCTGGATGTGGAGGAGGAAAGAGACAAAGTCAGAACATTAGCAGCCATGCAGAGCTTTAATTCAAAGCACAAACGCACAAGCAAAGCTCCAAGAAAAGAAGAAATGAAGACACAATGTTCAAAAAAGATACAATATATTCAGATGTTCAGTCATTTGGCAACATGACAGTTTAACAAGCTTATTTTCAATTGCAGAGCACCGCAGCTGCATTACAGGCCACATTACTGGAGTCTTACCTTCTGACTTTGAGGCTCGTCGCTGTCATCAGTTCCTCCTTCCTCATTATTTTCATAGTTTGGTCCACCGAGCAGGCGGATCCGTTTCTCACACTGTTTCTTAGCAACAGTCAGCTGATTGATGTATCGTTTCATATCTCTGGCCCTGAGCAGGTCTGCCTTCATGGCTGCTGACTCTTTACCTTTTCGCTCTAGGACAGAGTGACAGCAGCGTTTGATGAAAAGTGCCAGCCAGCTTTGGTCACAGAATAATAACAACAAGTGAACAAGAAATAAAAATAGTGTAACAAAGTCATTGATCAAATCATCTTGTCTCTACAAACGCATCCATGCAGAACAAGTCTAGACTAAACATCAACTATTGAATGGACTGTCATGGTATTTTTGTACAGGCATTCATGGTTCTCGGAGGATGAATCATATTGATGTTAGTGACCCCCCAACTTTTCCAATAATGTCAGGTTCAGTTTTCATTGTCAGTATTTGGTCTTTAACATACTTTGACATGATGGTGAACTCTTGCCTCAAGGCCAACTCACAAGTGACTGACACAGCTCAAAGGTCATGCCAAACCTAACCAACCAGCTTTCTCATTAGAGACTTTTTATTGGCCTTTCTGTCATATGGTGAACTGGAGTGTGTTTGTACCTTTCTGCTTCTTGAGCTGAGGCAGGCTGCTGATGGTGGTGGCATGAATAATCTCTACCACTATCTGATACCTACGAAGAGAGACAGACATATTCACTTTCAAGCAGTTGTTGGAATCAATCAATAAAATAAATGGGCTGTCGTAGGACGAATAAACTCAATACAGTATGATGTGACACACTTCACTTTACATACGCTGTTATAAAGTAATTTAATGAGCGTAACTGAGTCTGTGTTGACAGGATTGATCAAATACATCAGCAACAAGTCAGCGCTGAGCCATTATTTCTCAAACTAACAAGACAATACAGCAATGCCATGTCTACCCCATATTTAGACCTGTCTGTTCTCATGGTAACCCCACAGCAGCAAGCAGACTGGTTGTTAACACAGCCTGTGCATATATACAGTATGGTTCATTAAAGGAAGTACAGGACAGTCTCAGTTTAACAAGGCAGTGCAGGTGTGTGTGTGCTGTTTGCCATGCCTGAGTTGTTTGAGGAAATTGACATCAGCAGACGTTGATATTAGTTTGATGAAATCTTCATAGGAGGCAGCGTAGGTGTAGGCTTTCTTCTGCTGCTCAGCCTGCTGTTCTCTCTGCTCCAGCTGAGACAACAACATCCTGTTTATGGAGTCTGGATCGCTCAGCACTTCTACCAAAGGCTTCAACACTGGAGCACACATACACACACACACACACACACACAAGCACAAAGATATAAATGGAAAAATCGAGTGAATGCTGTTAAGTGAGTCTGAATCACCAGCCACTTCTATGAAATGCTGCTGCGTTTCGGGTTAAATTGGACAGATACCGGACAGAGAAATGGATCCATATGTCATGAACTGTGACAAACCCTCCCCTGCAGCACCCCAAGGACACTAACACTCCTACCTCCCCCACAGCTCTTTCAGATCATTGCTCTAGTGCTGCTCTTTAATGTTTATATATTTCATCATTCTTTAACTTCTTTATCAGCCTGTTTTGTGTCAAAGTCTTCAAATGTTTCCTTCCTATTAGAAGCATATTTCTCGTAGATCTCAACCTTTGGGGCTTAACTTAGACGTATTCAGAGATAACTGGTTGGGATAAAAGGTTATGCAGGTTAGGATGAGGAGAAAAAGACTGACATACAGCCGGTAAATGGGTCGTGTTTCACTGGTATGACCCGGGGCTTTTTTTTTCTAACCAAAATTGAAAGCAGTGACTTCAATAGCACCGAGCCTACATCTTCGCTGACAGCTAAGATGGTGGTTCAAAGCTAATGGGGGCCAAGGGGAATTTCATATCGCCTCTTAGTTTGGAGAAGAGGAGCATGAAATGTCATAGATTTTAGAGGGGGTGTAAGATATACTGAACTCTTTGGAAAAAAGAAATAACTTCTGTTGTAATGAACGTTATAGATCATACATATTAGTTAATAATTCAAAAGAGTAGCTTTGGTGTTACTCTTTAAGTTTTAAGTTGTGGGAATCCAGTTCTAGAGACAGAATGGCAGCTGGACATCAAGATAACACAAGAATAGTACAGATGTGATGAATAACACTAATAATGATGTTACATTTAGTTTTGGTTTCTTGTCCCAGAGTGTTGTCACGGTCCATGTTTAACCGTTGTTGAACCAGGTATCTGATCCACCTGATCTCATCCTGGGGCTTTGAGTGACATTTAGCTGACATAAAAGTATTAAGTATCATAAATATACACATCCGCCCTTAAATACCACTTCATATATATCTATCACATATCTAGAAAACTGCTTCTAATAAGAACACAGCCTCAGTTGTTACATCATACATCAATCTTTATCACTAAATAATTGAAGACACAGCCGAGCGTTACAATGTTATCTTCGTCTAGTTTTACATCCGTCATTGTCAATGGTTAAATGGCAACAATAGACCTGTTTCACGGCAGACGTTAGCTTGTCTAGGAGGAGCGGCAACAGGTGGGATATAAATAGAATGCAGCCATCATTAATGTTATTTATTACACCTGTGATTCGCCTGCTGGCATATTAATGTGTCTGCCATGAAAAAGTCTTAGCAACTTGTAATTTGACCCATAATTCAACACATTTTCATTAAGACTTGTACACACACACTCACACACACTCACACACAGTACCTTTAGTAGTGATGACTTCTGTTAGGCAGCAGCGTAGCGGATGGGACCTGGCATCCTTTTGTGGCAGCAGACATAGAAGCAGTATTCTAGCTACACAGCGGAGGAAGGCCAGCTCCGAGTCTGGACTGACCAAGCAGGGATGGAGAGGATACGGCCGAGCGCACTCCTCTGGTCTGGATGCACACGCATGAAAGAGACACAGATGAAGTGTGAGATACAAACACAGAGAAACAAAAAGAGTGAATCTGAATTGTCAGTCTGACACAGCTAGATATCAAATGACGTTATTAAAGATATGAATGCTTCAGTGACACCGCTAACACTGCCATTGTTGTTCACACTTGAGCCGTGTTGCATGTCACTCTCTTTGCTTCTAAAACTTGAGTGAACAAGATGCACTGCTGCTGCTGTTGTTGTTCCTGAACTATTGAAGACGAGGGAGGCCAGATATCTCAGTAATGGGATCAAATCATAAGTCTCGCCTGACTTGCCAGGATAATGAAACCAGATCATGTGTGAATCATCGCTCTGTCTGTAAGTGAACCTGGCAGATGCTGCCTGGAGACGAAGAGAATGAGTGCAGAGGGTTTTAATGTTATTTACGCTGTACCGAATTGCCGTTATCTTACCCCCCCATCTGCCTACATGAAATGATTGTGCAGCGACAAGTCGAAGCTGAAACATATTTTCTGTGAGTCAGTCACAACAATGAGTCAGAACACGACGAAAAAAAATTCACTCACTGGCTTTCTCTTGGAAGATATCATATTCATATTCATTATACTCTCACTTGTATGGGTGATACCAACTAAGCTACTGCAACTTTTACTAATGTGTGTGTGTGTTTGTGTACCTTGCGGATGCAGCCTTGAGGTCAGTGAAGTGTGTGTGTAGGATTCGGATGCTGTCATAACACACCACGTTGACAAGGTCAATGTCAGCAAGTCTGGATCTCAATTGGCTAATCATCTGCCACCAGTCCTCCGACAGCATGGAGTACAACTGACCCTCATCACGACTCAAAGGGATGTACCAGGACAGGATGTAGTCTCTGTAGGCATAGTCAAACACTGGGAGAAGACAAACAGAGAGAGAGAACTGGAATATCATTTTTGCCAAAAGATGAGAACAGTTTTTCACACGTTCTTTGCAAAAATGAGCAGCAGTTTGTGCAAATGCCAGTACTCTGTTACCAAATGGCCGCTGAGATTTTCATTTTTCTTGACAAAAAGAGCTGTCCCAGGTTTGTTTTCATCCTGAATACTCTAATCTCCCATTCCCTTGAATTATACTGTGGGCGTTACACTTTAATTTCCTTAAAAACCCAGGTTAATGCTTGTGTGCTGCATTTGAAAGGCCATCAGATGGATGTTGAATGGAACAAAAAGAGCTGTCCCACATTTGTTTCCATCGTGATTACTCTAATCTCCCAACCTCTACCACTACCCACTGTGTGAATCATACTTTAATTTCCCTAAAACAACTTAACACTGGTGTGCTCTATTTGAAATGGTCCACCCATCCATTTTCTATACCCACTTAAATCCTGTGCAGTACACCATGAGCAGGACACCAGTCCATCACAAGTGTGACATATAAAGACAACCTCTCACACTCACAATAAGATGAGGTGACAGCAGGAGGTTTAGAGTCCCCAAATCACTTGACCTGAATTTCAATAGACTGTGGGAGGAAAGTGGATCGGCTCAGAGAAAACCCACGCAAACACATGCACAAGTCATGCAGAAGAGGAAGAGATGAATACAGAAAGGCCACAGCTAAACTAAATAGTTTAGTTTGTGAATATTTTTTTCAAAAACGCTCTCTAAACTTTGCTCTTTTCTTGTAAACTGGTGTTTGGTTTGATCTCTTTAAGCCTTTGAAAATGATTCTGAGATGTGTGGAGGGGTTGTGAGTACACTGCTTGGTATTAAGAGGTCACATGGAAGAAATGTTGGAAACCACTGCTGTAGATAAACCCTTCAATGTAAGATCAAAGTTTGACTATACAGCTTCAGGTTTTATCTCAAGTACCGAGTCAGAGAAGGTAGAATTTTTAAACATAAGTAATTTCTTTCTGTTAGGAGCTTTAACATTTACTGCACAAGAAAAAAAGAACTAGAGTATCTGTTCAGAATTAAAGAGGAAATTCAACTGTGAAACTCAACGCTGATAACTGCATTGCTAATGTTACTGATTCAGATTTTCTGAAGGGAAGAGTGTACATACTTCCCCCTCTTTGAATCATAACTAAAGTGAAGCTCCATAAAACATGTGAATCAAATCAGTTTCTCCTTTTTCTGATGTTATCAGCTGTACTCACTTCAAGAGATCTTAACATGTTTGCAGAGATAACTGAAGAGCAGACACACATGACACCATCGTTACAGCAAATCTGGAGTTTTTAATGAATCTGATCTGAGTTAAGACTGTCACATGTTCACTGTGTAGTAACGGTATATATATATAGTCATTATGCACATTACATGCCGTTGTGGTTCGCTTTTGCAGAATATACATAGATGCCTTTTTTAACCATATAAAAAACGTCAGTGTTTGCATTTTTATCCCTCCTCCCACAGTCAGACAGACAGGCGGGTAAAGTGAATTGGTAAGTACTGCTTGTAGAAGAGAAAGTATTTATAGTTCTGTATGAGTTAGTCCTGCAATAGACTACTGTCGAATGTGTGCAGCCTCCAGCAGCCGTGATGGTGATTGCCAGTCCCAATAATTTTAGATGTCGTTGAAATATCAAATTAGACCAATATCAAGTGCCTTTTTTACTTTGCAAAGCAATTAAGTTTTTCATTTATATGCTACTGCTGAAGAGGGAAAAATGTGTTTTTATGTATTCATATACTGAATGCTAAGACCTGAGGATGGAGCCAATGCTGACACACAAACACTGCTCATCAAAATAACTGACACAGCAGGCCCTGACTGTGGACCTAATAACATCATCATAAACACGTCCTGCATAACGACCAAACAACTTTTGTAAAACACACTGGAGCATATGCAAATACACACCCTTGGTGTAAATCCTGGAGCCATCTGTTACTTGGCAGACGGACATACTGTTCCACTGAATGTGCCTCTGTGTGTGTGTGTGTGAGACAGGGCGTTATGACCAGGACGTTTTACTGTTGTAATCTACTATGAGTGGGAGTAGGATCAATGACATGTCATGGTGACGGAGACAAACGTAGCTCCATCAGTCAGCAGTTTCTTTTTCCTCAAAAACAGAAGTTGCAAGTTTGTCCAGTAATGTCAGAAACGTTTCATCAAGGATCTCCTAATGTGTCTTAGTGTTCTCACATGATAGTGCCAGAAGCATAATTGATGCAGGGCATTGATACCATGTTATTAATTTGTGGCAATTTAAGAACTCATGACGTGCTGGTGCATGTTGATCTTCTGACAGGTTGACAAAAAGCCACTTGGAAGCAAAAACTGCTAGATGAGAAGGTCTGTACTTCCCAGTGGAAGAGATTTATGCAATTCTCTATTGTTGTAATACTTCAAACAGCTTTTACAGAATCTGGAAATATGTTGTGCATGTCCAAACTGTATATTAATGTGGACGTAAGATGGTCATAAACTACAAAACCTGGTCCATTACCTTCCTTCAGAGCTTTGTCGACGTTGTGCGACACCACCACCCTCCTGCTCTGGCTCGACTCCTGAACCGGCACCAGAAAACGGGCCTGAAAAAACAACAAAGAGCATCAGATTGCATCTCTTCACTTCAAAGATGGAGACGACAGCATAAAAATCAGGAAATATTGAGCAACAACAGGAAGAGAAGTCAGAGAGATGATCGAGAGCTGTGTGTCTTGTAAAACTACATTTGTGAAGCCTGATTTTGTCATGCCTCATACGACATGTCGACCGGACGAATGCTTGTGACAATCACCCTGCACTGTCAACATTAATAAGTCATCAGTGCACGGCAGCAAACAGTGCCGAAAGGCAGCTGCTCGGGCTGTGGCTGCCTGTTAAGGGACGAAACCACAGGCAGGTTGTAAGGACACACAGTGTCTTCCCTTCAGGAATAAATCACCCTATATGCACATGGGTGCACGGTCGCCTGTGTGGTTAAGTGTGTCTAAATCCAGCAGCATGACTCTGCCTCATCTATTATAGATCAGCGCAGTGAGAATCTGGGGGCAGGGGGAGAAAAGATGAGAGAGGAAAGGAAAGAAAGACGAAGGTGGAGGGGGTGGGAGGATAATTGACAGGAAGCAGATGAGGAGGACAGTTAAAGATGCGGAAAACATGTTTAGAGATGTTACGTGTACTCCAGCCTGTCAGAGTAAAGGTTAAATGTAACAAAGGTGCCATTTGATAACAGTAGAAATGAGCAGCTTTTCTCTCTCATTTAATTCCTGCAGTTGGAGATCATTTGTAGTGTAATGCAATATTATAAGAGGGCTGGTAGAGAGTGTGTGCATTGCCAATATGTGTGTGATGTCTTTAAACAATGAGATATCAGTATCTTACCATGAGCTTGTTGAAGAACTCCAGCCGCACAGCTGACTGTCTCCTGTTTCTGTTGAAGCAGCTGACTTTGAGAGGACTTTTCCTGACTAGCAGGACAAAGCTCCCGGCCAGGAAACACAGTATTGCGAATGATACATAGATGAACAACTTCAAGAAGAAAGAGGTGAGAGTCAGGCCTCCCCAGGCCAGCTGAAACACTACTGCTGCCACCACGCCCAGGCAGAAAGCCGGGACGAACCGGAAAGAGGAGCCGACAGAAGAGGTGGAGGTGGCCGACATGGGCTCCTCTTCTCCCCCGGCGCTGCTACTCCTTCCAGCCAGTGGTGTAATGGTAGTTGAGGGGGTGGGCATGCTGCGACCCCACCATCCATATATGTGCCACTACTAGTTATGCTGAAAAGTTGGTCCGCTCGTGTACACTGGTGTATACCCTCGACTACAACACTGTCTCCGAGACGAGGCATTCCCGCTCTGACATCCTCACCCGACCCCCGGCACCGCTATGTTCTCCACGATCCTAGCATCGGCCCGCCCGGCGGCTACATGCACGGAGCCCCGTCAGCTTAGTCATCCACAAACACGAAGGTCCAGGCGACGGAACGGAGCAGGGCTGGTCTTTGGATACGGCGACAGGGAGCTGACAGTCCTCCGGAAAGTGGACGGGAGAGAGACCCGGGTTGGTGGGATGGATGTAGCAACATCCACCGTCACCTTGGAGACAAATAGGTGGAAGGGTAGCTTAGTGACTGTTGCTAACCAACTGCGCTAACAGATAACTAAACTAAGAAGCTGATATAAGTTACTGTTTACTGCTTTAAAACACAAAAATACACGAAGTACACGCTGTGGCGCTGCTGTGTCGCTTGTCTACTACACCAACTATTAATAACGACAGCGAGCTAACTAGCTAGCCTGCTAAGTAACCAATTCAAACATCAGCTAACGTTAGCTTACTTACCTATCGTTAAAAAGGTGTGCGGTAACAGCGTTACATTATCGCCTTCCTGTCTGTGGAAGAATTTGTCCGAGGGTTTGCAACGGCGGGTTAAAAGTATCATAAACGCAGCGCCAAAATATGCCAGGTCCGAAATAATAGCAGCAATAACAGACGGATAAAAACAAGCAACTGCTCGAACTCCAGCTGACTGACTGACAAGCTCTCCGTGAACGTTGGAGAGCGTCAGCCAATCAGCGTTCGTGTTATCTACAGACGCGCCGCTTGTTTTAGTCACCGTGACAGTCCGATTGAGCAGGAGAGGGTTTGTTTGAATGTTGTGGGGGGGAAATACCAACCAAACGGGCAGCGACGTGTTAAGAATCAAGCGCAAAAAGATCTAAAGGCTCATGCCCCGCTCCTCTGACGGTTGGCTTGTCTCTCAGACATTAAATGGCTGTCTGTTTTCTGTTTTGTGGCACAAAGGTAAATTCTATATTATATACATATTTAACAATAAGCATCATATTTATACTATATCTATCTGTATAGATAGATACTCATGTCCATATATGTCTATATTTGTGCAAAGATATACCTTTTAAATATGTATAGTTATTTTTATGTCATCTTTGCACCTACCTGTCATGTCCATTGTCTTTTAAATTGTACTTGTTCATACCTGTATGTACAACTGAGAGAAAAGTGAACCAAAGTCTTCGTGTGTGCACACACACCTGGCCAATAAAGCGATTCTGATTCTGATATTTCAGATAATTTCACACAAATTACTCTGGACATTTACTGGATATTGGTGTCCTCCTTTCCTCTATGTTGTAAGTTAAATAATTAATTAATTAATTTCCCTTAAAGACAATGATAGAGATTTTCATTTTCTTTGCCAAAACGAGCTGTCCCAGCTTTGTTTTCACTCTAATCTCCCATTCCCTTGAATTATACTGTGGCATTACATTTTAATTTCCCTAAAACCCAGGTTAATGCTTGTGTGCTGCATTTGAAAGGCCATCGGTTTGTGCAAATGCCAGAAAACTGCTCCCAAATGGATGCTGGATGGAACAAAAAGAGCTGTCCCACGTTTGTTTCCATCGTGATTACTCTAATCTCCCAGCCTCTATCACTACCCACTGTGCATCATACTTTAATTTCCCTAAAAACCCAACTCAACACTGGTGTGCTGTATTTTAAATAGTCCATCCATTCATTTTCTATACCTGCTTATTATGTGCAGGGTCACAGGTGGTGGCACCTCTCCCAGGAAGTACACCCTGAGTAGTCCATCACAAGTCTGACATATAAAGACTCAGACAACCTCTCACACTCACAACTGGACGAGGTGACGGTAGGAAGGTTAGAGTCCCCTGATTCACTTGACCTGAACTTCAAAAGCCTGTGGGAGGAAAAATGGAGCTCTCAGAGATAACCCACGCAAACAGATGCAATAGTTATGCAGAAGAGGAGTAGATGAATACAGAAAGGCCACAGCTGGATGGTAGATTCAACAACCTCCTTCAACAACAAATAGGATCTCTTCAAGAGGTCACAAGATGATCCAAAGAGTAGAAAATAAGAAAAACTAGGTGCAAATATGGTGAAAATCATGAGGTATAAATTCAATGTGATTTTTTTTACAATAATCATTATATTTCAACCACCTCAGATAATTTTGCACATATTACCATAGCATCTATTGGATACTAATCATTATTATTATTATTATTATTATCTCTTTATTGCTATGTTGTAAAATAAATAAACAAGTAATACAATAAGTAAGAACAATGATAGAATCTTGCTAATTGTAATTCATAGAATCACTGACACAAAAATAAGTTTTATTATTTGTAAAATAAGCCTCATGAAAAATATCAGTTGTCTCTTGAACCGTGATAAAGCAGCTTTCATTTGAGTATAACATGGCAGCAGATAACTCTTTATGACTGGATAAAACAATATCACAAATAAATTCGATTTTTTTAATTTGAGTGGCTCAACCTGAGCCGAGTGTAGCATGAGTCATTTTCTTTGTGACACACAATATGTGTGTTAGGGTTAGATATTAGATTTTTACAGACAGTCTGCTCCATCAAAAACAAATCTTTTCTTGGTCCCTTGAGCATTTCATCCAGTCTCTATATGAGCTTTTAGAAATGGTAACACTATATAATATATAATGTATACAAAAGATTCGGGTTATGATATAATTATCCATGATAATTGTGTATTATCTACAGTTCATCAGAACTGTAAGGTGAAATTCAAGAATATGAAAACATTCGATGGACAAGAGGAAGCCTTGTTTTATTTTGTGAATTATGGTTATAATACAAAGTGAGATAGAGTAACCTGTGAGTATACAGAGCATACTGAAACCCTAAAAGAATTTTTCATATCTGCATTTTTTAATCTCAAGTCACTTGTAACATCTTAAGAAATGACTTTCTTGTTGTGTACTGTTCATGTAATAACATTGTCTTATTTCAGTTGTAGTTTATGTTCATCTTCATAACACTTGGGCAAGCTCTCAGTACTGAGCTCAGCTGCTCCTTTTATTAAAGTTATTGTTATAAAAACACAGATCTTTTTACAGCCATTTTCAATGACATGATAATGGCTCCTTTCACTGCCTTTTGTCCAATGTTTCTGTCTGTGTCTGGCACACACACTGACATCAGATTTCCCTTTTCTCCACTAAAACAGGCAGCTGTGTGTGTGTGTGTGTGTGTGTGTGTGTGTGTGTGTGTGTGTCAACTACTTCCCCTTCTAACAGACATGTCTTCAAAACAAGTTTCACAAGTCCTCTTACGAGTATGATGCCATATAAACCTTCAAGGATTATATGGCATTCAGATTCAGATCCAACCTTGACAGCACAACATACCACATGTCAGTGGGGTTGATTAGTATTCAGTGTCCACATGAGATTTTAGACGATTACAAGTTGAGATACATTTTTAAGTGTGTTTTTAAACTGGAAATTTCACACTGATTAATACATATTTGCCAAGCCATTTCCCCCCAAAATACTCAAGCCAAAAACATTTTGTATCTGCTCATGTCTGATCTAGGAAGGAGGAGGGCGGTGAACGGCATTGGGGTCGTAAATGGGGTCAATTTTGAAGTCGGTGGGTCGCAGCTTCATGATGCTGGTCTTCAGGGAGTACCACCAGCCTCTCCAAGTGTACCAAACTATACCATCATCTGTCACCGCACTGTAGTGCCCATTGGGGTAGTACATGCCGTTGAGATGGGCTGAGTGACACCTGGAAGAAAATAAAAGTCAGAGAGGAGCATATTTAGTCATTTCAACTGCAGCAAGAGTTGCATCTATGTGCATCTTCTAGGGGATTATGAAAAAAACCTATAGGCCTACTTGTTGAACCACCAGCCTCCTTTGTCTTGCTGGGCACAGTTTCCTTTGTAGTTATCATTGTCCCGGTCGTAGGTGCTGAATTTGATGCCCTGGTGACTGGCCCAATCTGACACACCAACCTGATAGGTTCCAGACAGAGCATCTCCAGCTGTACCTTCATAGGTCCCAAAGGTAAGTTGGTAGTGATCCTGCAGACAGAGATACAAGGTGAATCTGCATGAGCTTAAAAATGATCAGAATAGTTTGACATCATGGAAAATACGCTTCTTTCTTACTTGAAACTACCACCCTCATGTGTGGATGCAACTGTAGAGGTGTTAGAGAACAGATGTGAGAGCAGTCCCTACTTTCTACGGCGTTATCAAATATTTTACCAGCACCTTTTCACTGGCCACTTTGAAATTCTTGTACTCGGCATAGCGTTGGTTCCCATCAAAGTCTTCCAGGTTAATCCTCAGAGAATAGTTGCCTGTAACAGAGATACTGTAAAAAATAAATCTTTCACTCTGTCACTATGAACAACCTTTAACCTTACATTACTAATTAAATCAATTAGTGCAGCTTTGTCAAAATGTAGTGAATGGGTTTCAGAAGCAGTATTGACCTTGGGCCGTGATGTAATGCAGGTTGTCATTTCCGAGCCAAAATTCTGCATCCATGTTCCCAAATCCATCCTTATACTCTGCCCACGACCTGATAGATAGATAGATAGATAGATAGATAGATAGATAGATAGATAGATAGATAGATAGATAGATAGATAGATAGATAGATAGATAGTTTCATATGATTTCATTATTTCACACTGATAGTTATCACATCACAGACCTGTTAAATTGCTCTGTTCCATTGAGCCGTCTCTGAATGATGATCCAACCGCCTCCATCACTCATATCACAGTAGACTCTGACTGGAGAAGTGCTGCCGTGGGGCTTGATCGTGTAGAAAGCACTGGATTTGGAGCCAGAAGTGAAGATCTGAGAACAGTCTGACACACACACACACACATAAATACACAGTCTGAATTTCCAACATAAGACGTGAAACAAGATATTTTAAGCTTAGCTTTCAAATGTTGCTTTCCAGTCTCGAGGCTGTGGCCCTGACCTGCGTACTCGGTGTCCTGGGTCTGGTCGGATACGACTTTGTTCTTGTTTGCAGGTTGGTTAAACAGTTGTAAACTGTGTAGGAGGGCTTCTTGTCTCTGAACCTGCTCCTTCAGAAGCTTCTCCTTCTCCCGCAGACGAAGCACCTGCTCACTGCAAATGTCCGACGCCTACACACACATTTGGGATGATATATTTTTAAGGATCTTAACTATTTCATACCCTAGTTTTGAGACACAATATACATGGAGTGATAGAAATCTGATGAATGATTTGTTTCACTCAAATCAATAATATCTGTAACATTTTTTCAATAGTAACCTGGCAGATATGTTACCTTCAGACAAGGTCTTTATGCTAAGCTAACTGGTTGCTAACTCTACCTTCGTATATACAAATATGAGAGTCATAAACGTGTCCTTTAATTCTCAGTAAACTGTGTATTTCCAAATAATGAAGACAACTACCAGCCAAAACTTTCCCACTTTCTAGCAATGTTCTTTTCACACACTGCCAAACACAAAGAAACCACACATTCCTTTGTCAAGATATGAGTAATTGCACTTAAAATAGGAGATGAATATTTAAATATAAACTGGGCTTGGACATTACATAGTGTGAAAAATAACATTTATCACTCTCACTGAAATTAGTCCTGAAACTGAAAATAATCTTTCAACCAACTCTCGGAGGGTTAATTAGACTCTATCTATTTTCGTATTCATGTAGTAAACAACAGCGACAGCCATTTAAAGATGGTGCATAATAACATATTACACATTTGACAGTTTTTAAAGCAGTAAAACAGCCTGACAGATTAATACTTACACAGAGAGACTGAAAACAAGTTGTGATGACCACCAGTCCTGTGAACAACCGCAGCTGGACTTCCATCTCTTTCTTGTTTAGAGAGCACAAAACTAAAATATGAGAAGTCAAGACAGGAGAACACTTTCACGTCTCACGTCTCTGAGTTCAGTTGAATCTGGTTGATTTTCACAGTGAGGATGTTTCCCCACACCTGGATCCAAAGAAAGCTGAAGACATGCCTGATTCTCTACAGTCATAAAATATACCAACTATGCAGGGAGTGTCAGGAGAACAGATGCACACTTGCCAAAAATAGCCACACTTTCTGGAAAATCTTATGTGATAAATTGGAATAAAGATGATATAGAATAGATGTAATTGTTATATATAACAGGAAGCAATATGACAAAACTAAAACTTTCTCTACTAACAAACATTTGTGTTTGATCAGCCGAGACGATGCCAACAGCGCATCGAGTGTTGCTCAACATCCCTAAATCTCTCTCCTATTGTCTGCACCTGCCATCTGTCTCGTCTCTGCCTCTTCTGTTCTCCACTTTCCAGCTGATTTCCCTGATCTTTCATGGCCACTTACCCGGCTCATATTCTCCGAGAGTGTCATTAAAAGTCTCAGATAGTCATCCTGCTGATGAGCAGTATTGTGCCATTTCAAATGAAAGTTGTGTGCAGCTTAATGCCACTGAAGGTCAGCTGTGAAGAGGCAGAGCAGAGGGAGACGTTTTTTTATCTCAAAGGATCACAAAGGAGCTTGATTTAATGACGCGGCCGTTGGTTCAAAATGAAGGAAAGGATATAAGTTCAGGTCACAGAGAAGGAGACAGTTTCAGATAGTGGAGCTGCGCTCACAGCAGGTGTACATTTTTGGGAAGTAAGCTTGTTCACTTTCTTGCCAAGAGTTAGATGAGTGTGGTGTCATATCATCTATACAGGTCATGAGCAGGTTAGCATTAGCTTAGCATAACTATGAGACTCAAGAATGCTACTGCTCCCAGTCTAGACATAAGTTAGTTATTATGTTTTAAGTAAGTAAGTGAATAAGTAAGTGAATTTTGTTACCTTTGGACAGAGCCAGGCTACCTGTTTCCACCCGCTTCCACTCTTTGTGCTATGCTAAGCTAACCAAGCACTGAAAACAGCTGTATAGTTATCATACAGACATATGAGTGGTGCACACATGCATATTAGCCTAAATACAGGTGTATGCAATGATGCTAATTAGTATTACTGGAAACACCTGCGCTGACCTTACTATTCACAGTTATAGTACATTGTGTGTATGTGGAGGTCACTCATATCCTGACTGTATTCGCGAGAAAACGAGCACAACTGTTTCGTGTCAAAGTTTGGCTTCTATTAGACGGAAATGACTCAAGGCTGCCCTCACCAGGTGTAGGTGCTATTTTCATACACAACTGACAGATCTGACATGACGAGACAATGTTGTGTATGTATTTATTACAACTCCAAATGAAATACTCATTGAGACACAAAGCAGCATATTTCATGGCAGCATGTGCACAGTGAAAATGTTACATTTTAATGCAATACATATGTTTAATACTTGAGTATTTAGTTCATATATATATTAATAATTATATATATAATAAAGCTGCTGATGGCATTGCATAATTAAGCAAAAACAGAATACAGTCAGTGCTCAGACGTTGCTGTGTTGTTGAGTCATCGATACGACATTGTGTTGTTGGTGTTCCCTCCTGAGGTTGCTGCCCCGATCAATGATCCTACACACACACACACACACACACACACACACACACACACACACACACACACAATCAATTGTCATCACCAACAGTATCAAGGACCCGCTCAAGGGCACTATAACAAGAGTAGACTTTGTAAATCATCAAAACAAGATCTGCGACAATGAAATCAGCACAGAAATAAAAGGTCTCCGTGGCTCCAACAGAAAATTCAGCATGCTAATTAGGTGACACATCAAGAGCCTTAAATGGTTGTGACCTCTAATACAATATCCAGAAACATGAGGGGGTAATGATTAAAGATGACGTGTCAGCTAGAAATGGGGAAAAAACAGAGCTCTACTCGAAGAGAGCAAATGTTACAAATCAGTTTTATTAGTATTCCAGTGTTTTGCAGGATGATGGATGAACTCTTCAACATTTCCTGGATCCGGATACATTTTGTTCTTTTTCTTTGCTCGATAAAACAGTGCCAGTACATTTCTCAAAAGGTGGTCATGACTTATTTATAAAATGAGCTGCCCTTCTTTAAACCCAGTCGTTTCAGTCATACAGACTACTCCATCACACAAATTACATTTCATTTGACGGCTGGAAGGTACTCATTTCCTCTCCGTGACACATCAGTTCTTTCAGATGTGAACAGTAGCAGTCATTATCACCTCCACATTTTCTGATGAATCTCACCTTCAGGTTTAAATCAGACTTCCTCTGGTTACCGTGAGTGTCTCTCCTCCTCGTTACAGCTCTGTTGGTCTCTCCTGAACAGAGGACAGCAGAGAAGAGAGCTGCTGAAACTACTGCCGCCATTAATGATATCACCACCGTCATTAAGAATCATCAACTATCACCTTTAATATCCAGTGATCCTGTCCGCTGTGCGACCTCCGGCACCTCCTCATCTGGCTGAACATCATCAGACTTCTTGTAGTAGTAGTCTTGATCAGGGGGTCCAAACCGCTACAAGAAACACACACGTGATTTGATGATTTCACTTCTTGTACCGTAGCGGTGAGTCTAAAAGTGTCAAAGGTCAAATTGTTCTTCTAACGAAGAGCTGCTTTCTCTGCAGCAAATCGTTGCTAGCCTAAAGGTTTCTAAGAGAGGGTGCACGGACCTCTAAAACACTTTGCAGAAACTGGATCAGTTGTATTCAAACCACTATCAGGGAGGTTTCTAAACCACTTAATACCAGCATTTCACAGTGGATGACTGGGAAACGTTTGAGGTCTATGGCAGTAACAGAAAGGTGTATATCAGTGTCAAACATTGTGGTGGGAACATTCAAGTCTGGGGCTGTTTACCTACTCTGGAGTTGGACACCTGAGCTGAACAGACTCCACCCTGAACAAAGAGAAGTAGCACTCCATGCTACACCCTCTGGTTTGCATCTTACATTCAAAACAAATGTTAAATAGAAGTATCTTGACTTGTCATCTCAGACTTATACAAACAAGAGTACTCTACCTTGTCGGGCCACATCAAGCTAACAAAGAGAATGATGGGAAGTCCAATGGTGAAGACATAGACGCCCCAGAGCCAGGGCCGCTTGATCGTTGCCATGAGGAGGCTTTCTATGATACCTGGCTGCACATACACAAATACTGTTACATATATATATGATTCAATTATTCAAGTAAGATAGAAACAGGTGTTGCTGCTCATGTAGTTTTTGACAGTCAGGCTTGCAGTGTAATATCTGACTACATGCAACACTTTATCACCCGATCAGAGGATTGCAGACTTTGTTAAAAACAAATGTAACCTTTAAGATATATGCCTTTTCCAAATGTCTCTATATTGATTTTTTGTTTATATTGTTTATGTTTTATAGGTTTCTATAACTCAACATCAATAAAGACAAGATAAGACAACAAGAAGAAAAACTATTCTTTTTTCCAAACAGTCATCTACACATTTAATCCAAACAGTCTTACCTCTGCCGCAACAGATGCTGGTGTCACGCTGGTTACCAGCATCACGCACAACAACACAAAGCTGACCTCCATTTCTGAAACACACACACACACACACATTCATACAAGTATGTGCACAAAGTTACAGACATCCACAAAGATGTCCACATACACACAGTAACAGTCAATATGTATGGACATGCATGAGCAACATGAAACACACTCAGATAAGATGACCCTCAGTGAGGAGCAGAAAGAAACGTCTTTCATTGGAATCTTTCTTTCTAGATCTTTTAGATCAGACTGGGACAGAAAGATAAAGGAAATAATAAGGAGAGACAGACGACAGACTTCTGAAAAAGGAAAAGAAAGAAACATGCACTCAGCACAAAAGGAAGCATAAAAAACAAGAAGATTAAACAAAGAAAGAGAAAGAAGTGAGAGGAAAAGCAGTGAAGAAGCTACAGCAGAGTGTTTCTACCTTTTTACACAGTGATTTTTCACGCGTTCCTTAAAAGTCACTTCCTGAAATCTTACAGTCATGTGATGTTGGACTTTGGTCCCAAGTCACTCGCCGACACGGCTGCAGAGCATGCAGTAACATGGCAATTAACGTACACACACTCACACACACACATACACAGTCACACACTCACACGGTCTTTCATGGTAATAAAAGGTCATGCTAAAAATAAATGGTCAGTGTCAGTTTAGTATTAAATAATTTTAATAATAAAGCTGCTGATATATAATAAAGTAAATAATAAATAATTCAGAAGTTTGACAAAGAATAAAAAACTGAAAATCATCTATGAAACAGAAAAAGATTCAAAGCAAAGGAAAAAAACCCCAAAAAAACCTCCATATTAAAGATATGTGAAGTCCATTTATTATTGTAACCTGTGCTAGAAAATGAAATTGCTTTTGTTGTTTCATCTGCATTCATTAAGGCTATAAGGTCATCAGTAGTCAGTACTGGCCAGCATGAAAAAACAAATGTCGATGTAACTCCCCCTCTGGACCTGTGTTGTTATGATGTGACATATTCAGAGAGAGATATTACGCCCCCTTGTGGAAAAAGGCATAATTGAAGACACCTGTTCAGTCACGTGGACAGTTTGTTGGATAAGATAGTCCTGTGTAAACTTCTTCTTCAGCCACAGTATTGGTTCATTGTGTTATTGATATTTTTATTGTATTCTAAGTTGATTGTCTGAAACCTTTTAATGAGTTTCTTATATAAAGTCATATAAATGTCTTTAAAAACTGTAAAACTGTAAGAGGCAGAAAATTTTAAAAAGTCAAAGAACATTAACATGGCTCCAAAATAAAATACAAACACATATTAAATATGAGTCAGTGGACAATCAAACAACATGAGGTGGTGTTGGTGATGAATAAATAAAAGCATCACAACAGGTATTTTGTGTATTTTGCTTCAGAGCCTGATGTTGATTTCACTGCGCACGCCGTCACCGCCGGAAACACTCTCGTTGCCGTCGGCGTCTGACAGGAAGCCGCTGCCTGTGGCGACTGTGGGGATGTTGTGCTCGAGGCTTGTGATTCGCTGTTTCAGTCGAAGCTGGGAGGAGTTGAACTCGCTCTGCAGACGGGCCAAACACGTCTAAACACAAGGTTTTTAATGATTACTGCAGTGACTGTGATCGTAGCACTGGTGCCAACAGCAGCAGTAGTTATAGGTGAACAACAGCACTGACCTGTAGTCGATCCAGACTGGTTTCCAGCCTTTCCACTTTCTCCTCAAGTTCTTCCCCCGCAGACACATTTACTTCCTCCAGAAGGCCCTCCTTCTGCAGGATGTCCCGCCCCCTCTGCTCCAGCTGGGCCCTGGCATGGGGGAACTCCTGAAGTGCCTCCATCAGGTCTTGTTTTGAAAGGCAGAACAGGTCTGAATATCCCAGACTGCGAATGTTTGCCGTACGTCGGTTACCCATCTTGCTGCCGCTGATGTTCAGGATGCTGATTTCTCCAAAGCAACTTCCAGAGGTCAGAACAGCGAACTGGGTGACTCCATCCTCACCCACCACTGCCAGCTGGCCATCTTTAATTATGTACATCTCCTTACCCACGTCTCCCTTGAAAAAAAAAACAGAGTACTTTTAACAGCAACACTGCCTTGGAGGAATTAAAGATTTCTGACCACAAGAGATGGTTTGGAAGGATGTTTTTTTACAAGCAGGTACATGTTTTGTTTGTATTTTGCATTCACTCAAATACTTGCACGACAGTGGAATGAAACAAATTTCACGCTTGGCCAGTAATGACAGTTGGCTGCAGCAATGCACAAAGAAGGAAAGGAAGAAGAAGAAGACCTTGCTGTCCTTTAATGATAGGGTTTAATATGGACAATCAGTTTAAGCTAGGGAATCTAAAGGGTCGCTTTATCAGTAAACCCAGGGGGTACGGCATTAAGAGTTAGAGGTTATCTGTGGACCAAGATTTTGGCATCGAAAAGGAAAATCTGGTTTTATATTTGAGCCTGCTTTTGTTGCATTCATGTGAACAGTCCATGCAGAGAGCCAAAGAGGCGGAACATTTTGGCCGAAATGTCAATTTGGAATCCACTGGCTGTCGTCTGATGACAATTTAACTGTTTATTAGCTTTAAAAACTGTATCTGCATCTGGAGATATGAATATCCAGATCTCTCTACCTGTTTACAGAGATTATCCAAAATGTGTCATTTTATTGCTAACTGGACTGCAGAGGAAGTCTAACAATAGAGGCTAAATCTTAGTCAGACTTTGGATGACTATAGTATATATTTAAAAGCCCCTATTCTCTAGAGATATCATTTCTACAGTTGACCAGGTGACACAAAGACAAAACAATAGTGTACAAGCATTATGGACACCAAAGTATGAAGCAGCAGAGCATTTTTCTGTGTATGTGATCATCATAACAATGCTGCTGCAGTAGCAATTGATAATGCAGCACATCCTTCAACAGTGCCAGTAAAAGTAATACTGACCTTTCTACAGATGTAGTCTCCGGGGCTGAAAACTTGCGGTCGAAGTTTTAATACCAATTCTACAAGGAGGCCTGCCTCGCAGTCCTGGAAAATACGCACCTATGTCCACAAACACGAACACAATTAATCTTAATCTTGAAAAACTTATGGACAAATACCTTGGATTCATGGAGTTAAGAAGCTTTGAGATGCTTTACCTTCTTTAGTGTGTCCAGGTGAACATTAATAGCAATCTCTGCTCTCAGTTTATTGGGCAGGCTCCTCAGCACTTCCTGTTCATCTATTGTCTTCTGATTGGTCCAGAGGTAGTCAAACCAGCGGATGACGCGCTGCTCTAGCACCTTGCTTACATGTCTGAAGTGCATGTAGTGTTTCAGGGTGTCGACGCGGCCCTGAAAGGCGGCTCTCGTGGCATTCATATTAGAGATCATAGCTCCGACATTACCCACAATGGAGGCAAAAATCAGAACACCCACCTAGGAAATACAGAAATACAAGTATTAGCCTTGTTTATATGCTGGAACACTGGGATCCAAACAGTATAAGGTGTTTAAACCGTTGCTATGGACTCACCAGAAAGTCAAATATCAGAAACAAGTATTCCTCATCTCTAACAGGAGGAGGTGTCTCTCCAATGGTGGTCAGTGTCAGAGTGGACCAGTACAGACAGTAGATGTAACTCCTAGTCAGGGAACCAAACTCAGGATCGGATGCGTTGGGATAAACCCAAGAATCAGAGCCCAGTCCCAGAACCTTGGAGAAGCTGTAGTATCCACAAGCATTCCAGTGGATGATCACCAGGATGTACAGAACCAGTTTACAGATGCGGAAAGCGTTGGGGTAGCTTGTTCTCGTCTCTGTACGCTCAAACAGCTCAAACAGGCGCGGCAGGCGTAGCAGCCGGTTGAATCGAAGAAGAGGAGTGTAGCTGATTCCAACGGTCAGGTACAGGAGATCAGTTGGAAGAATGGAGCAAATGTCAAGTTTGCACTGTAAGGTTCGAACGTAGGTTTCTCTCAGACGCTGCACATCTTTCACCATCAAGCCTTGATCCAAGAAGCCTTTACATATGTACATGAAAGACACAAATGGATGAATGTAGGTCTTCAGGTGACAAAAGCAATGGAAATTTGAGTCTTGAGTATTTTTTTCAGTACCCGTGTGGAGGCGAACAGCAATATCCAGGATATAGATTCCATCGCAGATGTAATCCAGCACCAGCCACACCAACACATTTCGCATTTGAAGCTCATCGAAGCAGGCCCTGCAAAAAACAGATTCACAGAGACAATCTTTTGAACAGGAATCTCAGTTACAGTCTCTAGTTGCTAATTTTGTCTCTCTGCAGTCTGTTTGGTGGCAGGCAGGTGGGTTGAAAACAGCTTTGCTGCTGAAAACTGGGTTGATAAAGCCATTACAACTGAGCCAAAACAGTAAAAGTCAAGAGATGCGATTACAGGCAATCTCTTTCACATTCACATAGTCACTTTGTTACAAAAATATTAATTATTGCAGCTTTAAATTTCTGTATGTTTTAGGCAGGAATCTCAGCCCATTTGTATCACAGTTGCCGCTTGCCGCACTGTGCAATAAGTATTAGACCTGACGCTAGTATTGTCATACATGGTAATAGTTCCCAACCTGACAACTAGTAGAGTCCAGTTATAAAAAACAGCAGCACCAATCACCATCAGCCAGTGATAGTATGCATCATCAGACGGTGATAAGACCACGACAGTGCACCTCCTCCTCCTGACAGAGAGGGTCAGAAAACAGAAGGATTTAGTGTCAGCTGATTCTTTAATGTTTTGTCTGTTTTCTGCTTTCTTACTTGCGTCTGGAGCGTCTGATTTCATTTTCTGCGTCAGAGCCATTGTGGCTGTGGCTGAACCTGCTGGGCGGGGCTTGCATGTCAGCATGGGCGGGGCCTCTGAAGCGTTCCAAGAACGAGTCGGGTCGCTCCGTCTCCTCAGTCAAACCCTTCTGCGCCCATTCTCGCAGAGTCATCACCATACTAACTAACCTGAAGACAGGCAGACATGATTTGGAATATAGGGTGCCAGTGGTTAACCTTTTTATCTTATATTATCTTATTTTTATCTTATTTTATCTAATAATTAAAGGACCAGTGTGTAGGATTTAGAGACATCTAGTGGTCAGACTGCAGATTGCAACCACCTTCAGCTAGTGTTTGCTTTGTCCTTTATGCAACCGCAGAAATCAGCTCAGCATAGCAGTCTCCATAGAAGAGGAGCATCTGTAGATATAGAAAGCTTATTCTAAACATAGTTATAAATATTATATTCCACCTTTGTCATATTCTGTAAATCAGATGGACCTTTAAACATTGTTGCACTCTGGAAATAAACCTGGTCTGAATACATGTTTTTCATTATTATTAATTATATTTGATTATTTGTGAACTGTCATACCTGGACAGAGCACCTTGTCCTCCACGAAAGGAGTTCTGGGAATTAATATCCCTTCTGTCAATGGCTGCCATTCTCTGAAGCTCTGAAGAGGTGTCATCACACATCGACTGTGCCCTACACACACACAAACACAAACACACACACATCACAAATACATAGGAAGGCAGAAAATGTCTAAATGTAATATCATAAAATATTTTTGTCCACAGTTCAACAAGTTGTAAATATCATCCTAAAAAGCTGATATAGTAAACCTGGCAACACTTGAAATTAAAAATATTAATACTCAAAACTATCTAAACAAAACTGAATTATTCAAAGTTAAAAATATTGACCTACTGCCAGTCCCAAAATGAAATAAAGTCAATGTTCCACTAAGACTGAATAACTTTGTGTGTGTGTGTGTGTGTGTGTGTGTGTACCTGCTCAGTGTGCTGTCAGCTCGGTCACTCTCCTCCTCCGTCCATGTTTTCACAGACAGCCTGTGTGAATCCTGCACTGTACCTGTCATACTGCACACACACCATGACAAGACTCAGTTCATTATAATCACAAACACAGATGGACACATGACACAGTCCTAGCACACACACATACACACATTAAAATGCAAGCTACAATACATACTCACATTAGAGAGGCGTGCAGACATAGAGAGGCTCACGCAGACTGCCAAACACACACACACACAACTCCCTAACCAGCACACACACAGAGAATGATGAACTGACAGTCAGTCAGAAAAGGAAGGTCATCCGGTACGAGGTCATCCTGTATCACGCATCGCCAGGGAAACCAGATGGCATAGCAACAAGCTGTATAGTAGTTATGACAACAGATGGTAAGAGGAAACAACAGAAAAATTTTCCAAGTCAACAAACCTGATAAATTTGTCTGATTCTCAACATCCATCCATCGGTTCAGTTCCACCTCTGATTCACGAGACATCAATCACGGAGGACAGACAGGTACTCACATGAAGGGACGGATGGATGGAAGGAGTGAACAAATGTAACCGATCAAAGGAATGATCACATGGCACTTGACAAAAGCGTAATTTAAATTGCAAATTGTGTGTGTGTCTGTGTGTGTGTGTGTGTGTGTGATCCTTTTCATCCACAAGCTCATCTGAATTCAAGAACCTTGTTTGAAGTGGCCTCTAAACTCCAAGTGTGTCTTTGTGCGCGTATATTCTCCTGATTACTGAGAGACAAGTGTTTTCATGCACACACCTGCACTCGTGAATCGTCAGATACTTTTATCTCAGAAACTGGATTTTGATCTGAAAAGAGCAGAGGAATAAATAGTTTGTATAAAAAATTAAATATTAAAGTACGTGCAGAGGAATAGCAAGTCATTGCTTTTGGACTGATCGTCACGCACGACGTGTTGACACATCCAGCAAGCTTAGCAGCTGCCTCTCAACACTGATTACAATTATCCATACCATCATGATGGCATAACAACCACATTGTTGACATAGTAACAACCCGGCAACTGCACTGCATTAGCATAAATGCCCTGTACCATTTATTCTCTTGTATTGTTTCGTCCCATCTTAACTACAAAAATGGCAAATGAATGGTGAATTTATGGTCTTTCAGCTCATTGTTTTGGTATTATTGGGCATGGTTTAAAGGGTAACTTCAGTATTTTGGGGTTTTGTGTCAAACAGACTAATGGGGACAACAAGTTTTGATTTTAGTCCAACATAGAGTGAGGATGGCTCAGCTGGCAGCCACGAAACAGGCCAGTGTAATCCTAATGGACAATTTAACAGCCCTCTCTTACCGCTCTCATCAGTTCATTCTCTAATAAATCCACTACCTACCTGCTCACCACCAAATGTGCAGCAAAGCTGGTGCAGTATAGTGAACATAATGGAGCATTTAGCTGTTAAACTGTCAAGATTCCCACAAGGCTTGGTGGACGGTCTTAAAGGAGACTGAATCTTGAACTTTGATTGAATAATTATCAGGAGGCCAGAGACAAAGCTCCAAATGAGCGCTGTTATTGCTCTGTATCTGCGTGATATGTGAATTAGCTAAGTCTGCTAACACGTTTGGCAACTTAACATGGTGATAATGTAATCGTGAGATGGAGCCTGTAAATGATGAGCAAATAACACGTTAACTGCAGGATGACAAGAAACAGACGGGTTGGTATATAGAGCACGGGGCAGAAAACAGAGAACAGGGTTCAAACAATATACTGAAAAATGCTTTTATTTAACATTATTCACCTGCTTGCACACACAAGATTTTGGAAGTATTGCTATCATGTAAAGCAAAACTGCCGACAAAGATAAACAGTTGATTGGAAAACGCTTTACAGAGAAACGTCTGGGATAAAAGAAGAAAACATATCGACAGTGGAATGTTAAGATCAGCAGCAGCAAAACCGGATAACCTATATCCATTTTAAAACTACGTGTATTCACGTCTTAGACTAACACAGGACAAGGAATTTGTCAGAGGATGTCTTGTACCACCATATATGAGTCATGTTATATCAGCAACAGAAAAACGCGAGTTGAAGCTCTTTGACATTGTTTAAAGTACAGTGTTTTCAGGCACAAATAAATGACATTTTAAGGGATTCTTATGCAATATTCAGATATTTAATAAATGGATACATTAATGAATTGATGGATTTGAATGTATTTTCTGCATAAATTAAGGTGTTAAATCCCTAACACCATAAAAAAATACCTGGATTTGTTGCTTATAAAACAGTATACACGTATGACATTAATCTTTCTCATAATTAATCCCTTAAAATCTCATTAAAAACACCTTAATTACACAATGAGTGAATCAAACAAACAAATAAAGGTATTTAGTTTTAGAGTTTCTAGTGTGGTGACATAAACTGCCTAAAAACTAGCACAGCTTTGGTCATATATTTAAAAAAAAGGCCAAACAGTATTCAGTTAAGAATATTATATTATGGCTTAAGTACAATAAATGCTCATACTTGGCTGGCACATTGGAAGATACAGCAGAACTAAGTTGGTCACGAGGCAGTGACACATGGGAAACTGAGGCAAGATGTCGAGGTTGTCATTGGCAAATTAAGCACGAATGATGATGGAGGACTCCCCTGAATTTTTGCTTGATGCTCATGGTAGATGTAGTTCATTGTCTTTGAATGTTTCCCGTGTATCACAGCCTTTACATGTAAAGAATCAAAACCTTATTAACCTGGTATTGATATATGGGAAGTTGAGTCTTTCTTAATGTGACACTGCTAATCACTAAAAGAAACGAACTGAGATCCAGAGAAAACCCAAAACCCCCAAATATTTATCATGTAGAGCTGTTAGAGGAGTCTTACTTCACTGCAAACGGTCCCTGTCCTCTGTTACTGTCTTCTAACAGCTGAATGCAGAATAGATGAATAAAGTAACACTAACGCTGAATAACCGCTTCAAACAGGACAAAACGTTCACCGTCTTCAGGTCTCATCCAATCAAACTTTCAAAGACAGTCAGTCAATGTGTGTGTGTGTGTGTGTGTGTGTGTGTGTGTGTCTCCTTTAAGCCTTCTTCATGCCTCTTCCCATCAGGCAGGCGAAGATGGTCATCACCATTTTTTGGTTGACCTCCACCAAGTCCTCAGGCAGCGCGTAAACTTTGGCCCCGATCTTCCTCGCCATGGAAATGGCATACCTGGTGCAGGACAGGGTCATCGTTAGGATCACTATGGCAACATATTATATCTGTGACAGTCACTTGTTTATGCAGCAGATTATCTACATTACTGAAGACTTCTTAAATCAAAGTTCCTCAGGCTCTGAAAATCTCTACAAAGCTGTAAGTCAGTGATTAAACGGCCAAGATATCACAAGTGTTCATTGAATTACTAAATCAGTGTTTTAGCAGCTGAAATGTGGATTTACATTTGTGTCCTGAGTCCCTGAGATTGTAATGGGACATGATGGCAGGTAAAAAGACTTTTTGCAGTTCTTTGGGCTGTCAATGTCCCAAAACATACAAATATAATGCTGACTATAGATAAACACAGTCAGAGAGAAGCAGGTAGGTGATTACTTGGCATTGTCCAGTTTGTCTTCGTCTGACAGATCCTCTGCTTTAACCAGGTCAAAGTTCACGCTCTGCGGCTGAATGGAATCGATCAGGTCCAGAACTGGAATACTGGTAGCAATTGATTTGTCCTGAACAAAGGAATACACACATCACACATGTACAAAGATCTGACCCTTCTTCTGCTGGGAGAAGATCAAAATGTAGACAGGATGGTTCACCTTAAAGCTTTTGATAGAGGAAGTCTTGCCCGCCTCAGACAAAGTCTTGTTGACCCATGAAATGATCAAATCATCTCCTGCAATTTCTCCGTGTCCGAGGTCTTCCAGAACATTTAAAGTGTACCTGAAAATAGATTTTAAGATTTCAAAATAAAAACTATCATATTCTGGATGCAGTATGGAGCTTAGAGCGTGTAGAACAGGGATTATTTTAAGGTGCAACAGAATACCTTTCTGTAATTACTGTAAATAATCGAAACCTCTGTCTCCACCAGCCAATATCTTAAGTTCTACTGTTACAATGTGAATGATATTTTAAAATCAATACTATATTTTCTATAAACCCTGCTGCTTTCCCTGATGTATTTCTGGCTTCACCTGAATAAACAGGAGTGTGTGTGCTGAGAGAACAGTGCCCTCTACCTGCTCTGGGCTGCACAGCAACTCAAACATCCAGAGTCTGTTAGGCGAAAAGATGCCGCCTTTGCTTAACGTCTCAGAATAATGATGAAGAAAGTGTGAATCACCTCCTCATCAGCTGCCACACCAGTGCCAGAGTTAGAGTTGCGTTTCCATCATAGAGGTCCTGTCCGCCAATGCCCACCAGGGAAAAACCAGCGCTGTTCTTCCCCAGGTCCACAGCGTAGGTGCAGTTTTCCATCTGTGGTACACACATTTAGTTTATTTTATGGAAACTTCAGTTATTGTTGTTGAGGACATGGAGCGTAGCAGTTTAGAGAGCAGTATGTACATTTACCTTTTTTAAGTGTCCTCCTCCGACTCCCTTAAAGGGAGGGTGGTTGACTTTGTTGTCCCAGTCCACTGGCACCTTAATCTTCTCATAAAGCTGTAAAATCACCAGGGCGTCCTGCAGATCACTGCACCGGATACATAACCATGTATATTAAAACAGTGATTTTGTACATCAGTGTAGCAACAACCAGCAAGTAAGATTCAGTACTGACCCGTAGATGTGATGAACATGTGGACTGACTCCAAGAGAGTTCATCCAGTTCCTGAAAGTCCTCTCCTCTCTGGTCTCACCTGGAGAGAGACAATAAGACAAAGAGTTAAGCCTGATAGACACAGGACCACACGCGTGTATGAGAGAGGGGGGTGGCATTCATCCGTGCTTACTCTCCAGATTCCAGTCTTGGTTCTCTGGTTTGGTGAGAGCCGGGTGTTTGTTGAAGAGCGTGGCCACAAAGGCCATGTTGAGCTTCGCGTTTCCACACACGACATCGGTGGCGGTTACAAACTGTCTGCAGCCGAGGCGGTCGGCCTGTTTGAGCATACACTCTGCTCTCTTGGAAAGATCCTTCTCCTGGTGACGCACAAACAAACACAGATTCATGATGTGTTGGGGAAGCAGCTGTAGCATTTATGTAGTAATGTTGCCCCCATGAAAAGGCAATATTTCATGGAATACAACAAAAACAAGGACAATGATTATGACGTGTAAAAAAATGCCAAACACAGACTTAATTACTCTGTCGCTTGAAGCAACTTTGCAGCAAACAACTTGTGTCCATCATATGAAATAGTAGCCAGATTACTTAATGTTCAGAGTCAGAATGATATCACAATCCTCAAATAACCCTGCAGGAATCACAGCGTCAACAGGAAGTCATCATCTGATAGCATCAACTGAGTTTAGACTGGGCTCACACAGCTTAACTGACACACCAGTGTGTGGGTATGTTGATCCAGTCTCATAATACTGAATAAACTAGAGGAAAATATATCATTAAATACGCTTTTTGAACTTACATAAAGGCCCGTCATGTCAACGTCAACCCGTGGAACGTCCTCTTTGGTGCCGTCCGGAGCGATCTGCTCGAGCAGGTGGAAGTACGCCTTGGAGTCCTGCACAGAAACAGATGGACACACTGTTTAGAGTTTAACAGTGAAATTACTGTAGTAATACAGTACAAGAGTTGACATATCCGTACCTTAATATCACTGGAAAAGTTTGATATAGACATGCCGACTTTCTTTAAATGGAAATTGGCCCAGCGCAGCAGCAGCTCCTCAGGACTGAGTTTCATCAACTCTTCCAGACTCTCTCCTTCCTCGAGCAGCGCTGCTATAGCTGTTCACGGAAATGAAAGCATGACTCTGATTTGAATAAAAGCAAACATGTTTGTGCAAGAGAGACTGTCTATCTGCCACATCTGCCACATCTGTATATACATTTATTCACAGTATTCACAGACAGGTCTGTGTGTGTGTGTGTGTACATACCTTCATTGCGGCTCAGCTCTATATCAGCGAACAGTCCTATCTTGATAATCTGCCAGAGGAGTCCAAGCACCAGGTGAGGTTTTCCCTCCTTCAGATCTTGAGCTCCGATGTTGACAACTTGGCAGCCGATGGCCGAGGCTGAATTCAGAGCCAAGTTCAGATTCTCCTGTTGGAGGGAAAAAAATGGAGACGCAAAGTCAGGAGGAAATTATTTATGAAGATCAAATGAAAGCAAACTATTGACTGAACCTAACCTGCGTGGTGAAAGCCGTGAGTTTCTTTTTATTGATGGTTCTCTCATCGATGGTGTCAGGGACAGAGAGGTTGATGAGTTTACTGCAAAAACACACGCAAAGCTGAAAAACTCAGAACAGATCAGGAGCGGTGGAGTGAAAGGTGAACCGACGTTGCTGTGTGATTTACCAAAGCACGACGCCGTCAGCCAGCGCTTTAAACAGAGCCTCGGTGCTGGGGTTGATGGGCAGGACGTGCTGACAGTCTGGATCCTTCTCCAAAGAAGAGTTGATGTAGTTGGCGAAAGCAAAGCGCTCCTGCTCTGAAATACAGTCGAGTCAGATGTCACGGATACTGCGGCATTGATTACAGCGGACATATCATTTTATAGGTATTATTACTGTAAGTTATGCAGCTTCACTAACCAGAGATTGAATGTTGAGTTCCTTCACTGGAGATCTCGCTGGTGCCCCCGATGGCTACGATGCCTTCTTTCTTGTTGAGCGCTTTCCTGAAACTCTGCGCCATGCGGTCATTCTTCAAGTCCTGGAAAATCTGAACGTGCACACAAAAACACACACTGAAGCTAAGAGTCATCAAACTGTGGTGAGATACTGCTCAATATCTAGATAATATGATTCAGCAGATAGTTGGGCAGTTAGTCAGTCACCGCTTGAGGTAGTTTGAAAATGATCACAAAAAGTATGTTAGTAATAAAATGATTTAATATAATATACTCAGTCAGCCAGTTCATCAGTCAGCCGGTTAAATTAGACACCATTTATTTAGTTTAACTGGCTGGTAAACTGTGAATTGTGAACAGGCTGGTTGGTTAGTTAGTTAGTTAGTTAGTGTTACCTACAGCCGTGAACTCTTCAAGGCTGATGTGACTGTCGTTGTCTCTGTCCAGCTTCTGAAGGAGCTCTCTGATCTGGTACCCGGGCAAAGGACGGCGCACCTCGTTGAAGAGGTTACCGAGTTCAGAGGCAGTGATGTACCCATTACCATCCAAGTCTAGAGGAGCGGGGTGCGGGGCAGGAGGGAGAGAGAAAAGCAAAGGTCAATCAGATTCAGTCAGTATCTGCGTGAAGTATCTGATCTATCTCAGTATCTTATCCTAGACAACAGGAGTCAGCATTTGTATCTCTGCTTGTCAAATTTCCATGTATCCGTATTTGCCGACTGGCTGCTCAGTTGCTGAGGATTACCATGTAGACGCATGCACACACAGTGTATAAGAATGTGTCTGTCAGCTGCTTTACTCCACTTCAAATATGACTTACTAATATATCACCCTCCGACGGGTGCCTGCAACATCTGCAAACACACATGTTTTTACACTCACCCACTTTCTGGAAGCCCTCCCTGATCTCCTCCATCTCCTCAGCGCTGATTGGTGTTGACATATTGACACCTGTGAAACAGAAAATAACACAGACGCTGCTGTTAGCTGCGAGAAATACATACATCAGACACTCCACTGGAATAACTACGCGTAGTAATTTATACAAAATCCATTTCCATTTGTGAAAAGGGCAACCTGAGTCAGGATAATCGGTAGCTTGTTTCCTAATCTCAGACATCAGGACTTCCTGTATCTACTGACTACGCTGCTGCTTTTCATAATTGTATAATATTGGTGCCACTTTGCATGCCGTGGAGGAGCATCTGCCTGAAAAGTGCATTCAGTGTGTAAGTGTGTAACTTCTGCTGAACAGCAGCTACTGTGGCCGTGTATGACATTAATGCAGTTACTAAAAATGCTCAAACGTAGAAAAGAGTCATGAGTCTAGTTGGGTACTTACTCAACTTGCTGACATTTAGCTATCTCTGGATAACTTAACTTTACTGAGGATCTTCTTCTTCACAGCCCTTAAACAGTAGCTGTGACTTATCGCCTTCACTGGCTGTGAATATCTGGGTGGGAATCAGAGTCAGAGTAGGACAGGTCATGACTTCACCACGCTGGGAAAAAAGGCAAAGGGGACGCTGCCACTTTTAGTGGCTAATAAATGATGTTATCAGATTGGTGAACAGACTCATATATTACCCAATAAACCATTCCACATTTAGGCTGCATGAGAGGCATTTCCATTACCGCTACTTGCATGAGAACAGGTCTAGTTTTTGAATATTCAGCTCAGCTTTATTGATTCATTTTTTTATAACCCGGGCACAGCAAAAACAGATTGGTTAAGTAGGATGGCTCGAGGCTATATTAGCCTGGTCTATGAAATCCGATAGCATGGCGTGTTCGTTATTCGTCTGTTAATTGTTAAAAGCTCGGATCAGCCTGGAGCCATACTATAGCTCCGTTAACTGAGCCAGGAAAATAGATAGTAGCGTGATCTATTACACAAAGAGCCATTACAGTTACATGGGCCTCCAGACTCGTATGATATCTAACAGATTTATGTAGATTGTCTTTGATGTAATATGATTCTGTAATGGAGGCTAAAATGTTAGCATAAGAGCTTATGTAGATAACTTTTTATACCACAGCTATTATGCTGTAGATACATCTCTGTAGAACAAAAATGATTTAATCCACAATGACTCAAAGGTTAGAGGATCCATTCAACCAAATCACACCCTTTAATAGCACCAAATAAACTAATGACAAGGGTAGGTGAATATATGTTTCAGATCTTCTCAGTAACAGAGTTTTGTAGTAGCTTTGCAGCTTAATCTATCACACAATAATCATATAATATCATAGAAAAGGCTGGTACACAGTCCCAGTACTGAGCGATAGTGAGATTAGTATGTGCTGTATGTGATTTAGTTTGAGAGAGCAGAGCCCTGCTCGCTGAGACAAGACGATACGGCAACTTGATGTATTACATCCGCGAGCAATCGATGCAAAGCTAGGAGGCCAAAGCCATTCAGAAAGTCAAGCATTATAAAAATTAGACGTGACATCTGGCTCCAAATATCAGAGAGAAAGAAACTCGAAGCTCTCAAAGCAAATTTGTATTTAGATATGACTCAAAAGATCTGATTTGATGAGAAATCCAGATCAGACTCAGAGAACTCATTCATGTTTTTTAGTCCTTAAATCCTGCACTATGAAGTGCTCTCCACTTGTCTTCTCCACGTCTCCACTGTTTTGATTCAGATCTTGATTCCACATCAATGCAGTCCACTCCATTCCAGTTACTATTCCTCTCTGAGTGGCCGATCATGTTACAGCATGGGCTAATAAACAAATATGCTGCACCTCAATGCAAACATGCAAATGCAGTGGTTGCATAGCCAGCCAGACAAACACGAACACGCCGACATAGACTACAGATGCAGGCGGGTAATCACAGGTGTCTCCAACTTTGTTTGAGACTCTCCAAAGAAAATAACGACAGTGTTGTTATTTGATGTCAGTTACACACTCCTGCGGCGATTTGAATGATGGATGGATGATTGTAGATGCAAAACAGGCGTGCATATACAATATATACAGTGTGCTTCTCATGATATCTTCTCACAGTATCAGTTACTGAGTTACTGAGTATCAGTTACAAAGTGGAGAGAACAGCGTTTCAGTAAATGCATTAAACATAAAATTTTACTGCCACCAGATGTCACTGCTTCAGGAAGAACAGACTTTTATGTTGAAGGGCTGTGAGGGTTTGTCCTTTGCCTTTGCTTGATTAGAGGTCTGTTTGTGCACATGTTAATCATGAAACAGCACAAACGTGTTACAAAACAACAACAATTACATAATCATATAAAAGCAGCTAATAAAGTTCACAGCTTTCAGTTAAAATGTTAAAATCCCTGGATGATCTAACAAGGACTCAATGAGACAGCCCTCCAGATTGAGATCGAGAGGAGTCCCACTGGACCCTCACACACACACACACACACACACACACAGACCCACACACACACACAGAGCTATCTGTGTTTAGCATGACAACGCAGTTCATGTCATCATTCACCCTGACACATGGCTCCTGCTCTGTCTGTCTGTCACGCTGTTCTTCTATTAGAATAAAAATGAAGAAAGAAATACAACCTTACGCCGACTATATGCACATGAAAACAACCATATTACATCATACTCAATCTTTGGTCATGTAGTATTTTACATAATAGGCTACAATGAATAAATGACCATTTCTTTGCATAATAAATCAAATGTTTAACTTTTAGATGGTCCATTGGCTCATGTTAGGCTGAACTCTCCACGATAAACCAGCCAACATGTTACCAGTTTAAAAACAGTCAAACAGCATTTATAATATATTGACAAATATTAATAAATTACATAATAATTTACATGTGACTAACATTAAATCATATTAACTGGATTTTTTTGTGCATTTTCAGTGTCTAAACTATCTTTTGAATAAAACCTGCACATTTCTAGTTGATGTGAGTATATATCTGACTCAAACATACCCTGAGGTGAGCTGTATGTGTTTCTTGGTGAATGGGTGAACACCAGCTGTGCCGCAGTGACTTAATAAATCCTGTGCTCCGCTCCTCAGTCAGCCTCTCACTGACTTCTCCTCCTCAGCTCAGAGAAAACGCCCAAAGAAAGAAACGCTCCTTCCGCTTACCTGAAGTCCGCTGCTGTTAGATTCACTAATATCACACGGGGGGGGAAACTGTATCCCTCTGTCGGCCTCTCGCTGCTCCTCTGTCCCGTTTTCATCAGCAGACACCGCCCGGTGTGGAGGAACCGCCCCGCCCCTCCGCCGCCGTCGTGCCACCCCCTTTCCCCGAACCAACCTTTGTCTGCCTGAGCAGACATCATGTCTGACCACTTAGAAAAAAAACAGCAACATAAACATCATAAATGAAGTTTCATAATTCTGCACCAGCGTGTGTAAAAATAGATACTAGATAATAGATAATTTGAAGATTGATATAATTGAAAAATAACTATATATAACAACAAATGTGTTTCCACAATTATTAATTACAACAATTTGAACTGGTGAACAAATGTTGCCTCTTGCAGATAGGAATATTTCTTTAAAGCAGCCCTAAGCAGACGTGCATTCATATTTCATGCATTTTATTTCCATTTTCTTCATTAATTAATTCATTTCATTTGTTGTCTCGAGATCTCAAGTTATTTGTGTCATTATCTTGAAGTAACAAGATAATGACACTTCTCTGGACGTTTATCTTCCAGAGATAACGACATTACAGTTAATTCAATATCTGAAGATGATGAATCACGTGCGATAGTCCTGAGATTTCCATCACACCTGACCTCATGCCACGCTGACGCGATGCTTCACTCAGACTATATTTTATGTTTCCAAATGAAACTAGCACTCACTGTAGACACGATGGCACCAAAGCTATCCTGTTTTCACACACTAACAATTAATGTTATTGGTTAATAATATTTGACTCACATCTGCATGTCAGCCTAAGGGAAGTCTGGAAAACACATCTGAAAACACACTGCTGACATACTACATGTCGTCTGTTGTGACTAGTTTTTCTTTATGACCAGTTTAGATGCATAATAGTGCAGACAAAAGTCCTTTTCCAGTAAATAGCTGAACATTTCATCATCTGAGATGTGAAAAAGTATCACTGTGAGAAAACGCTGGTTAGACTGTGCTCAAGTAGTCTTTAGCTGCAGATTACTGATTATTCATTCTGCAAACATGCTTTATCAGTGTGTGTAACTTAGTGGTGAAGAGCTCTGCTGCCAGTCTCTACATGCAGGAATTCCTCCTCTCTCTCTCTCTCCCTCCTCCTTCTCTCATTCCTCCTCTTCTCGTACCTTCCCTTCCTATTTATCCCTCCCTGTTTTTCGCTTCCCTGTCCTCTCGTATCTGTCTGTGTCTGGGCTGATGTGCTGAATCTTGTCGGGGTAAATTCCTCCCCTGTGGCAGAAAATCCAGGATCTTTCCAGGAGGCCTTGACTCTTCTGTTTGCCACATCTCTCTCTGGGAACCACAGTATTGTATTGTTGCATTGAATCCTGCACAAACTTGCACGCTGTGGCCCGATTGTTTCAACGTTTCTCACTGCTTGATTACTGACATTGGAACATGAGTCACCTGAAGTGATGTAGACGTTAATAAAATGGTTGATTATCATCACACAGTAAATAAATATAATATAAGTAGATATGTGAAGGGGGGCTTCACCTGCATCCCTTGAAGGCTGTGTCATGATTTAAATAAGATTGGTACTCGACCCCCAAAAAGGGTGGGGCAGCAGGTATTACTGCAGCTAGTCAGGGAAGTCACGTCTTACATGTCAGGCCCTCCAGTTTTGATGTTAAACCTTTCTAACCTTCATTTATCCTGGTAGGCCTGACGTTCAAGGGTGTTTTTTTGCTCTCTTAGCCTCCTCTGAGTACATCAAGTTTTCCTTTAAACAAATTAAACTCTCTGTGGACGCGCTGTAACTATGTAGAAGAGGACTAGACAATGATGTCTACTAATGATGAGTTAGTGTTGATGGACCAGTGGTGGAGCAGAGATCTTTTCCACAACAGTCACGAAACAGAAATAAAATAAAAAAGAACAAAGTGAGACACGAGCTGAATGTTTAAGGTGCATGCCACATAACCACGACGCGCTCGCTTTGAATGTAGCCAGGGATCTGTCTTGCATGTCATTTCCCTCTCTCTTCTCGTATTTCCTGTCTCTTTCTACTACACTATTGACTACAGATGCCAATCAAAAGGAGGAAAAACAGAAGATCAAGGGTGGCCATTTACATTTTAATATCCACGGGGTTTATCGGCCTTTTCTTTTTCATTAACCTTTGAAATGTCAAATGAATTCATAAAAAAATGAAACGGAGAGAAAAATGTGTGCTATGTGTTCTGAGAGCCCAAAATGATGACTTCAGATGTCTTTGTTTTGTCCTACAGCAGTCCAAAATCCAAATTTATTACATTTACATTGATACAAAACAGCCAAAAGCAGAAAACCCTCCAATTATAGAACCTAAAACCAAGTAATATTTGTCTTTTTGTAATTAATCAAACATCAAAATTCTCTATTTTTCTGTGAGTCTACTAATCTTTAAATGTACTATTCTTATAGTTCTATATTAAGTGTTGCATAAGTTTCAAAGGTCCTGGACACCTACATAATGTTATGTAAGTTATTCTGATGGATCAGGCCTCTGCTCATGCAGGTTAACTTTGGGCAGCGCTATGCTGAGAATAACAATAACAACAACAGGACATAACGTCAGGGTCACAGTAAAAGTCCTGTCATTTATTTATCGTCCTTCCACCGTCCCGACAGTGCTAGTCTCCGAAAGAACGAAGAGCCAGGAAGCCGAGAATGGAGGAGATGCGATAAACTGTGTGGTCCTGAGAAGAGGTCTAATCAGGTGACAGTGCAGCTGTGTGGGTGGACCAGTGTGTGTGTGGGTGTGTGAGCAAAGTATCTAAGTTAATTTAGAACATTAAAAAACACTGAGAAAGGTCAGAAGAGGCGATTCTCCCTGGATAACTAGTGTTACAACACAAAAATATAATAAAATAATATCAGGACGTCCACAAATAATTCAGCGATTAAAGGAATGTAGTTGTTGACCATAACAGTTGGTGATTTGTGTTCCCATGTCAATACAGAAACAGAAGGACCTTGGATTTCCTCTGCTGGTGCTTAACCAGACAAACAACGGGTTCATGTGATAACACTGATAGTATGTCAACAAGCCAAATAAACTGTTGTCCGATTCACCATTGTTCGTTACTCCTCTGCCCCTCAGCTGTGTGTGAGGGACACATGGACGGAGAGCCACAGGCGGGACAGACAGAGGGAGTAATACAAGACAGACTGAAAGGCTGAGCATTGTGCAGTTTTGGCAGGATGCGGTGAACGCTTTAAACACATGCTTCTGTGATTCATAAACCAAACACACAGACAAACAGAACAGAAGCTGATACTGTGCGAGATTTTATAAAGAACTGCAGAAATTCATTCGGTCTACATTTAATTAACCTGAGCTTGAACTCAATAGCTTCAATACGCAGAATTCTTAGGCGACGTTAATTAACAGTTTCCTCTTTAACAGCAGACATTTTCTATTGTTATGGCAGGCTCAAAACCAACAACGCTGTTAGTCCATTTCAGATCATTTAAGACTTCCCTTCCCTACCGGAGACACAAATATTTAAAAAAATTAATCACCAACGTTCATTTTCATTTCCTGACACAGCTGGGCGCTGTAGTTTTTAATCAAACAGGAGTAAACTCTACATTCGCAGGGACTATTTTCAGCGGTGGATGAATCCACATTTGCTGCTCTTGTGAGTTTTTCCAGCCACAGGACTGTGTACATGGGATAGAGTCAGAATAAACTACAGTGTGTGTGTTTATGGTAATGAAGGAACAGGCCACTGATGTGTTTTAATAGTTAAGTTAATAAGTTGGAGCTCTGTTGCACAGAGGATGAAGATATATCACACATCACACACGTGTAACTTCAAAACGTCTGAGAGGGTAATCTCATATCGTGGCCAATATTTTTCAGTCTTGTTGACAGGAGCAATTACATCAAGACCCTCGAGTCAACCATCAAGCATGAGTTAGCCATATGACCCTGACTGGTAAGTGCAGGCCGTGCAGTAAATCCCAAAACCACTTCAAAGTGTGGTTAGTTTGTTGTTCGGTCGTGGTGCTGATTTCAGCTTTACCCATCTCACTTCTCGAAAACGGGACTCTTGGCCACGGGTGAGTGTTAATCTCATCTCATGTTTGCTTGGATGAGCAGATATTTGGAAATATTTCTTGGTTGAACTCATGAAGAAGTGACAGCGGTTAGTGAGGTCATTCCCTTTACTTTTCTAATCGGAGCGCCGGGGGCTGTCTCCCTCATCCGCATGCCAAAGTATCCTTTAACAAGCCTGCTTTTGGTTGAAAAATAGTTAGACATTGCAGGTCTAAAAAGGCTCTATGATTATTAGATATAACACAGTGCTGGTAGGTGTGGAGAGACTGTGGTGTTAAAGGTAATATCAGTGGGATTTAAGTGGTTGTTGAGACTGAAAGCTCCACTTAGGGATGAAATAGTGTGGCGAGGCCAGACCAAAAAGCCAGTATGACTTGAGGTCTAGGGAATTTTCATCTTGTGCCGATTCCAGTGTGTGGGATTGGCACCGCTGGCTGCCAATTATAGCTGTCAATCACCATGAATTTCTGTCGTGGGTACACTGGGCTACAGTTTGCGTCGAGTCGTCCACCTCTTTTCTCAGCACACTTTGTCTGAAATGACCAAAGTTCAGCGGAGGTATACGGTTACCCTGCCTGAGTTTCTTCCTCCTGCCACGAGCACACTTGTTCATCCTCTTCCCACCCCCGCACCCTTCTCCTTTTTTTTTTCCTTCTTTCAGGAAATAACTTTTAAGAGGACAAAACAATCCCTTCTTTCTCACTCTAAAAAGCTCAGCAAACTGGAGTTTATTTTCACCTCACATCAAATGAGAGAAAAGCAGCACGTGTGAGAGGTATTAAAAGCGTTAGAGGATGTTCTGTCACATCCTGTTTGTGAACAGGTCTGACCTCTGACCTGCGCTCCAGTACAGTACATTCATGCTCCATAAAAAGGAGTGGGAGAGAGGAATGCTTGTGAGCGGCTGCTGTTTTTTTTGCAAGCTTGCGGAACACAAAGTGTTTTGTGACACATTTGCCTTTCATCAGGGCGAATCAAACTCCCCCATTGTTGCTCGGTAACTTTACACTTCTCCCATTATTCCAGGTCTGGGTGGCCGTCCAATGACGGCATTTCTAATTCTTAACTACACCTACAGTGCTTCCCATAGAAGCAGAAGAAGAACATTTTCTCCTACACAAGGTGATCTTCACACGGACAATCCTCTAAATGTAGGTGTGTATGTGTGTGCGATCTCAGGGAGTAGGTTGTTAAATCTGAAAGGCGACCCTGGTGTGTGTGGCTTCAGGCAGGTTCTCTGGAGAACAATACTCTCCGTCCTGAGAGCCACACCCATCTTTAAAGCACTCTCTCCACCTCCATCCCCTTCAGTCACGCTAGCCCACTTCACCTTATTTGGTCGTGCCGGCAGCTCAGCTGGTGATTGGTCGAGGAAATGACACATTTAGATTGAGAAACACACCTGTACAGGCTTGCACACACACCCACTCACAGCATCGCCCATGTGTTCACACACACACCTATAGTATACACACACACACAGGTACAGATATGACAATATTTTACATGCTTGTGTGCACTGTCTCTTAAAAATGGCTTTTTTTTTCAAATCTCTGGTACCTGTCACGTCCTGACATGCCGTCACACACCTGTATCTTCACACGCTCCACTATCTGTGTGTCTGTACATTTCTTCTGACCCTCCTGGAGGTCTTCAAGGATAAATCCAGGACACCAAGCACCATTCCAGGCCCATTAAACGAGCCACACATGCAGCATTGAGGAAGTACCCAATCAGGAAGTCAGTCAGTTATCACAGGGGGGAAATTTGCCTCGGTCTTTTCCTCTGAACCACATATTTTAAAATCACAGATTGTGATCATGATAGTGAGTTTTAACTTCATGTTTTTGAGTGTTGCTTTCTCTTCTCCTCTAATTTTCATTATCGCAATTAACTTTTCTACAAAAGCTGAGCTGGGGGAAAAAAAATCATCTAATGCATAAAAAGTGGGAAACTGTAAAATCTGACACACTGTGGTATAATCCTGTAAAGTGAGCTAGTGCTTGACAATCTCTTGAAAAAGGAGAAGCGGCGGCCTCTAGCGGACACACAGGAGAAAGATTTTAGATTTTATTTATGTGATGTACATTTTTATTACACAGATAAGGAAACGAGTACACTCTCTACGGGTTTTTATATCAATGGATCACCGCCACTACGTCTGCTTCAGTCAGAGGGCACTCCCGCAGACTCCAGTTCAGTTAGCACGGCTCTGGTTGGGACAGAGAAGAAGATGAATAGTTAATTAAGTGATTAGCTGTCAAATATTAAATCAAGCAGGAAGTTTTATGATCAAATTCTCAGATCTCAATTTTTTTAGTCCTTTTTTAGTCCTTAATATCTTTGGATTTCTGGAGACCCAAACTGATAAATTGAGAAAATGATTGACAGATTTATCAATGATGAAAATGCAGCTTTAGCTCCCAGAAGTGTCTGAATGGACACTTTATACTATATACACTTTATCTTTCCAGTTCTAAATTAAAAACTTCATTTTGGTCCGTGAGGGCTCCAAACCCGTGGACGGATCTCTGTTCTTTTTTCTTTTGTTAATTTGTTCATCCATCACATGTGCCATGAAGCCGGGGGAAGATTGAAGCTCCAGAGCAGGTTTCACAAAGAGCATTTAAACGAGTCTGTAGGGTTAGGTCAGGTTCATTTTCCTCTGAGATTACCCAATTTCACTTTTCACTCATCATACGACGTGACAGATTTGTGAGCGATCTCTCCTCCTCACCTTTGTTCCTCGGTCAGCCGAAACTCAGCCAGCGCTCGTGTTGCCAGCCTCGGTGTTGAGGACAGACAGAAGGCTGCGGAGAGCTGGACCAGCTCCACTGCTCTCTGGGGAGTGCCTTTGCTGTGACACACGGACAGGAAGTTCTCCAACAGCTCCTCTCTGGAAAATAAACAGAGCAGGAAACAAAAGGAACATTTATGATAAACTGCTGGAATGTCACATCAGGACTCACCTGCACCGATTAATGCTTAAATGTGTGTTTGAATATGACAAACAAGACTTTTATTACCTCGTACTAGTGACATGTTTGTAATGAAACCTCCTGTCGGGACAGGTTTGAGACTTTGGAGCCAGCAAAAACAATTCCAATTTTACAGCTTGTAATTACCGCCGTTTCTCCAGATGCTCCCTTTCTTAAGTGAGTACTAGTGTTTTCAGTTCATGCATGAATAACTTGGAGCTCTCTTTTTTCTCACTGATAAAATGAACTACTTTTTTATCTTTATGTTTGTAGTTTGTGCAGAGACTCACTTAGGTACTCTGTTCTTTGATTTGAAGAGCTGCAGCATGTCCCTGAGGGGGGAAACAGAGAGGAGGAGAGGTCAGATGCATTTTGTTTTTAACATCATTTGGCAGTGAGCATTAGTGGACTGTGATGAAAGCTCTCCTGTAAATGGACGGACAGACGGACATCTCTTACCAGGCCTGTTCGGTCTTGTTGGCTCGCAGCAGCAGGGTGGCGACGTTTGAGAGGGAGGAGGTGCTCCACTCCAGACCGGTTCTCCATTTGTCCTCCTCGAACACGCGCTTTACATCCAGAGCACATGCTGCAAAAGACTCCTGAACCTGTACTCACACACACACACACACACACGCTTTATTACCTCCAAGTGATAGAAACCTGAGAAATATCGTGGAGGACGAACTGTGACAGCAGTCTCACTGACCTCAGGACTGTGTGTCTCTCTGGCCATCAGGTTGAGCACCTCGTGCACCAGTCTGACCTTCGTATCGTGACCCAGAGTGCGGATATCTGGAAAAAAAAGGATTTCGTCGGTTGATTTCGTGAGTCATCGCCCACTCAACACGTGTACCGAGTGATATTAGACTCCTGTAATTCCAACGTTATCTTTAAACTCACCTTTCCATATAGTGGGCACCAAGTCCAGGCGACTGTCTGTGTCCAGAGCCTGCAGCAGATCCCTCATTCCCTGAGGGTTTGGGTAGTACAACTAGAAAGAACATAATCAAAAAAAAAAACTTGTTTTAAGTCAGATGTCCACCTCACTTTCTCCTTTCATTTACACACGTTCAGCTAAGAGTTGTGCAGATTGGCCAAACTGAGAGAAATCTCCTTCATGTCTCTTATTCCTCAAGCTAAATAAACCATTTTAAAACACCTTGGATTAGCTGGAAATGTATAATCACAGAGCTGAAAACAGGCAGCAGTAAGCACCAGCTGCAGCTTATAATATCACAAGTTATCATTGATTCTTCATTAAACCGTCTGGAATGGCTGGGAGAGAAGTACTGACCGAGGGAATGAGCCTCCTGTACCACTTCAGCACCACGTCAATGTGCTCCATCATACACAGCAGGTTGAAGAAGCGCCCACTGGACAGGAGAGAGAAGAGAGGTTCAGTTACATAACTGCGTCTAATCACTATTTGGTTTCAGGCTTACATCCTCCTCTGTTCTTTCCATCCAGGTTGCAACTGTGTAAAGGTTGTACTTACTAGTAAACACTCTGCTGGTAGGGGTCTCCCAGAAGCCTCCAGTTCTCACCGACTTCCACGAGACTCTGGATCTTATAGCTCAGTTCCAGATCTTTATGATCCAGACACTGTTAGGACAAAAACAGGCAGAGAGAGACGCGGAGGTTAGGTGGACAAACGGATGCACAGCTGCTCCAGAGTAGTTTCAATTTGACCTGATCTATTAGGTGAAATAAACAAAGCTGTTTCAATATATCTGACTAGAAATAGCCGAATATAGTTGAAAATATCTATATTTGGAATAAGGATGGCAGGATTGATTGAGCGGGATGTTAAAAGGTTTTGGCCAGGTAAAAGGACTGTTATTGTCGAAGTCGTGGCTTTGGAGAGAGCGATATAAACGCTTCAGTACCATCCCCTCTGATTACACGTTTTTATGTGTCTAAAATACATTTTGTTGCTGCCCTCATCCAGAGCAGAGGATAGCTTAGCTGTCCTCTGCTGTCCTCCTCCTGTCAGCTTCTCCTACACTGTAAGCAGTACACTGACCGTGGATGAGTACCTCACACAACCTTACTCCAAACATCACAAACTGTCACTTTAAGTAGGCGTGAAGTATTTCATGATATCAAATAACAAACTCTTCATTTAAAACTCCAATAAAAACACATGCACTCTGCAGGAACCTATTAGAAAGAAATGTTTATACAAAACACGTAGTAAAAAAATACTTACTACTCTCATAGCACTGGAGAAGAACAGAACTGCAGATTAAAAAGAGAGAGAATATGAAGTCAGTGTTAAAGATAGATGAATCCTTCTGCTTTGTTTTTGCTGCTTTTTATGTGTATTTATATTTTTAAACCAAATACAGAAGATCAGCATACCATCATCGGGGTCCTGGCAGGTGAAGCTGGTTCCTGCTAGCTCTGAAATCACGTCCTTTAAAATATTGATATTGCTCTTTCCATTGTAGCCTGGAGAAAGAAAAGAAGCACTTCAGCCAGCAGCAGCAGAGACTGTACCACTAATGTTCAGTGTAATGCAACACCCTGTTTACCTGGTTTGAAAAAGACTCCCAGGATGTGGTTGAAGGTGGCCAGACTGGGAGCTGAACACACAAAACACCATTAACATCTGTCGCACCACTCTGATACACTCATCTTGAACTTACTACTGTACACTTGTGTGTGTGTGTGTGTGTGTTTGTGTAGTCACCTATTCCCAGAGCCTTCATCTCGCTCAGAGTGCGTCGAGCTTGTGCTTTGCCTATAGAACTGCAGCGTTTCAGAGCTTTAAGGATGCTGTTGAAGGTCAGAAGGTTGGGCTGGACTTTCTGTTGACTCATGTGGTTCAACAGCTCCTGCGGGCAGAGAGAGGAACACAGATGGAGCATTCAACAACAACAACAACAACAACAACAACAGAGGACTTTCTTTCAGTAAATATGGAGCTCCAGTTCTCTAATTCTTTTTCATGAAAACCTGGTGATGTGTTCAAATAAACAGTGAGTCTTACAACGATGGCTTCCCATCTCTCGTTGTATGTTTCTCGGACGTCTGGAGCTGCTAAGATCAGAGCGTTGAAGATGTGGACGTCAGCTGGGAACAGGAGGTCGAATCGTTAGTCATCTCTCAACAAAAGAGTGCTAACAAGCCAATTATCCTTCAGACAGATGTGTCATCTGCATGTTTTAAGGGGTCGATGTAAGGCTTTGGCACCATCTAAAGGTACTGTCAAGAATAACACTGTATTTTCAACTGAACATGTTATCTGACTTTAACTGAATGAAACACGACTGTCTCCTGCAACTCACCAGGCAGCCTGTTGTTCAGCAGGTCTGTGTACATGCTGAAGGCCTTTGCAGAGGCTCCATGCTGTGAAGAGACAGACAAACGTTTAAAGTGACCGCTTTACTGTGTCTACAATAAGCTCTCCGAAGGTTCGGCTGCACCTTCCTGCCAAACATGAAGAGGCTGTTCATACCATCACCATGCCTCTGATCAGAGCTGAGTAGCACCGTGTGTCTCTCTCTGGCAGCAAGTTAAAGATTCTCTCTGCATTGTTGTTTTCTTTCCAAGTGACCTTGATGAGGTCTGACGCCTGGTGGACGTTCCCTTTCTTTTTCTTTGAGTCCTCCCCTGAACCCTCCTGAAACATAATACACAGAGCATGCTGTAGGATGATTTTACTTAATTCAATTTCTCAGAAACTGCTGAGGTTTGGATCAGGAATTACACACCACGTCCTTGGTCTGTGGTTCTTCATCCTGGACGGGCTCTCTGTCAGAATACAGACAGATCAGGTCTAACAGGTCATGGGTCGTTTCCAAGGAGACCGCCGTGCCTGAAAGAATTTAATTGATGTAGAAGGATTACAACAAAATTCCAGAAACAGAAAGTGTGTGCGTGTGTGTGTGTGTGTGTGTGTGTGTGTTCTCACCAGCTTGCAGCAGTTGATCATACATGTCCACAGCAGCTTGAACTTTCCTTAAGTTGATCCGCTCCTTCAGAGCTTCCTCGCTCAGCTCCTCCAGCTGCAGTGTCACAGTCTCTGGCATCAGACACTACACACACAAACAAAGAGCCTGCTGTGTTACAGTGTTTGATTTCCACGACTATATACTCTGCAGTCCTGTCTATATATTCTTTCAGTATAAACGTGTGTGTGTGTGTGTTTCTTACTGGTATATGCGGTTCAGCAAAGTCTTTAGTGAAGAACTTGGGATTGCTGTTGACAAAATATTTGGCTGCAGATCTGCCGGACTCTTGAGAGAGAGAGTACAGCTTCTGCAGAGAGAGCGAGAGAGACAATGATACGTCAGGAACAGATATGTCAGTACATCAGTGCTGCTTTATGTTACACACGTAAGTGTAGACGTACAAACTCGAGATAATTCCTGGGAGAGAGGAATGAATCATCTTGGAACTGGTAGGGATACGCTGTTGGATCCTGGAGGGAGAAAAGACAGACAGACAAAACAGTAAACATCCACTGTGAAAAGACCCACATCCACGCAAGCTTCAGAAAGATGCAAAGGAGCGCTCACCCTGCTGACAGTTGCAGCCAGAGCCTCCAGCACTGCCTCCTTGCTCCTGTTCAGAAAGAAGTGACATTAAGTCAGAGTGTTGTTTATGCAAACTAAAAGATTTGGCTCTCTCTAAATGAAAGTTTCTCTGACTACAGGGAGAACTGAGAGAACCGTACCATGTTTTCTTCCTTGGAATGACGATGGTCTCTGTAGATTCTGCAACAACATCAGGAAAAGGTGTAATTTTAATGTCACCGACATATCACAATCAATTAGAAAACGCATTTTGCCTCTGATGTTTTCTTTTGGTAGAAGGTGATTTGCTCAGCTGTAATAAATCAAATTATTTGAAGGATCGTTAAATCTTCACAAACGGGTAATACATCTAAAAGAAAATCTGATGTGTAATCCTGTAATCCTTGCAGTGAGATTAGAGATGGACATTAAGTTTTTCCTGACGCAGTATCTGTACTGACAAGAGTGTTTTTGTCATTACCAGAAGTCGTCTTCAAAATTACCTTTATTGGCTTCTGCAGCTTGTTGTCGCAGAGCTGGAGTCCAACCAAAACTCCTGAAAACAAACAAGCAAAAGACAAAGTCAACCCTCTGGCAGAGCCTGCATCAGTTCAGAGTGTGTATCTAGGTCACATCACCACAGACACTGCATTGCACACAATAGGGACTCGGCTTGGGAACTGGAGGGTGGCCGGTTCAAGTCCAGTATGGAACAAAGTATTCCTCCTGCTGCCCTTGAGGCACCGGCCCCTCTCAACTGCTGTGTGTGGCTGCCCATCACACCACCACGTCTCTCTCCACATTTTCAAGCCACGTGTTCTTTCCTCTCATAAAGATAAGCTGTGTGAGGTCTTTGAGGTCACAGACCATCATCTTGTGTCTGCTTCATGGAGACATGACCTCCTGTCAAACGATGCTAGCTGCAGCCGTCAGGCTCGTGTAGCAGACATAACTAAGCGACATTAAAGCGGACTGGATGACTTCCGGGTTTAAAACTCAGCTGTTAACCTGTGCTCACCTGTGGCTCCATGTCTGCTCCAGGTTATTCAACAGAAATCGCCCGTTTCTCTGAATATAACGTCCTACGTGCCGCCCGGGCGCCGCCATGTTGTTACACACTGAAGCCTTCTGGGGAGGGAGAAACCATTTGCGCTCAGGAAAGAGGGGGGTAGAAAAATAATAACAGTTTTGAAGGAGTACTACACTTTAATCACGCTTAATACCAACACGCAGCTAGTTTAATGTTAAATTCGTTATATTAAAACTAAAACATCCACTTAATGTGTACAGAAAACTTTACGTATTTGTATTTGCGCCCCCCCCTTGTCTTACGTTCAGTCTGACGGTCCCACGTGTGATACAGGAGCAGCTCCGCGTCGCATGTGGCGTAACCGCACCGACATGAATTTATATCAGTAAACACGTCAAAGTTTGAATAAATCTCCGAAATGTTGTTCACAAAAGAAGTGCCGTGGCGGCGGCTGGAGGGCATGTCGTTTGGCATGTACTCAGCCGAAGAGATAAGGTGAGACGCGTCTATTTATCTCGTTAGCTTTTGGCTTTAAACGCTAAAACAACATGCCTGCTCATGGCAACATGTGTCTCTGGAGTTACTGCTTCAGTATTCATAACAGGTATCTCATACTCAACCCAGACCTGACCTCCTTACAGCCGCTGTTGATGTCAGTCAAGTAAAATAACGTTACCCTTCCTTCTTCAAGTGTGCACGCATCCTGTTTCCCTGTGCCATAATACAGGACATATCTTTTAGAGAGTGCTCTAACCTTTCTGTAACATATTTATTACTCAGTAGAGTCCAGTAAGAACTGGCCTGAGATCTGCCTTACTGGTTTGAGGATGAGGGTGACCTCTCATCTCATCATCTGACCCTGTAGGGACACCATGAGAACTTGATAAAGCAGATAGATAGATAGATAGATAGATAGATAGATAGATAGATAGATAGATAGATAGTGAACGTGTCATGCAGAGGGTGGACCTAATTGTCCTAAAAATCCAGTAAAAGTGTGGATGTGGTTAGTATAATATTGCCTGCTTTTCATGTCCTGTCCAGGAAGTTGAGTGTGAAGGCGATCACTAACTCCAGGTTCCTCGATTCTGTTGGGAACGTGGCCCTGAACAGCCTGTACGATCTGGCCCTTGGACCGGCGGATAACAAAGAGGTACAACGCAGTAATAACACACCTGTAACGTGCCAGTGATGAGTCTGCTCCTGACTTTTAGTTCTTCTGTCTGTTTGTGTGAAGTTTAATGTTACTGCTTTTACCAGGTGTGTTCAACCTGCTGTCAAGACTTCAACAACTGTCCAGGACACCTGGGGCATCTAGAGCTGCCTCTACCTGTATACAACCCACTGTTCTTTGATGTAAGGGTCCACAAACGCACCACACAACTCTTCATGCAGTACACACAGCTCGAAAGCACTCTGTAAAACTCTCCCCCACCCAACAGAAACTCTACCTGCTGATTCGTGGTTCCTGTCTGTCGTGTCACACGTTAACGTGTAGCCGAGCCTCCATCCACCTGCTGCTGAATCAGCTGAAGTTACTGGACCACGGAGCCATGCAGGAGGTCTACCAGATAGAACAATATCTCAACCAGGTGGGTTCATACCTTCTGGTGAAGGTAGTTATGGCAGGATTGTACAAACTGCAGCACACCCAGTACACCCAGTATTCATCTGTGTGTACGTGTGTTTGTGTTAGTACCTGGAGGGGAATCCCAAAGCGACAGGAGACGAGATCCAGGAGACGCTTCAGGAGTTTACAGACACGATAGTTGGAGGGAATGCAGAAGCTTCGGGGAACTCCAAACCGGTGAGTACACACACGCTCATACACGACAGATACAATCATGTACACACACCTAAAATGGATGCACTAATGGAGTCACACTAACTCTGTGTTTGTGTGTGTGTTTTTCCAGATTAAGCACCTTGTAGAAAAGAGAGGCAGTCTGATTAACAGCTTCTGGAGGACCTACATGACTTCTAGGAAGTGCCCAAACTGCAGGTAACAATGATGACGCAATAAATGTCATTTTCATTTAATGTTGGTGTAAAATATTTTCTACATAAAAGCTGAACGTTTGTGCTTTACTCGGGACAGTGAGTCCTTTTTACGTTTGATTTTTTTTTTACCATTTTGTCTGTCTTAATGTATTTAGGCAAAGGTGTAGCTTTTTGTCAAATTCTGGAACAATATAACCCATAAAAAGTCACTAATTTTAGTTTCTCTCAGCATGTTAAGGGCAAAAATGTCCAAAAATGTCCAGTGTTTTTGATCGTGCAGCCATTACAGCATGAACTCATCATATTTATTGCCTTGACTTGTCCATGGTGTACACTGCCTCCCATCCAACACCTACTGGTATATGCTCCAACCACCTGCAACCCTGATAAAGAAACAGTTAGAGGAAATAGATAAATGGATTTATTGCATTGTTTTGGTCTCAGTATTGTAGTTTTACTTTTGTCCACTAGCTGGTGCCATTTTCTCACATTTGCCCTGTAGCAAAGTAAACACGCTGTTTCCACTGGTGACATCAGACAGTATATACTTCAAACATCATGTGTGTGTGCTGATATGTTGTGTGTGGGTATGGAGCAGTTGGTGTGTGTGCACATGTTTTCCCCCTTTGCGCGCAGTATCCAGAAAATTATTTATTTATTTTATAAAATCAACATTGTGTTATGATTTAAACAAACTGGTGCTCGGAGTTATTAAAGACTGTTTGGCAGTCATGATCATGACTGAAGTTGTGTGTGTGTGTGTGTGTGTGTGTGTGTGTGTGTGTGTGTGTTTAGGACTGGAAAGTTCGCGGTGCGTCGTGAACACAACACTAAGCTGATTGTCACAGTACCATCAGGAGGACAGATCAGTGGCTACACTGATGGTGAGTAAATTTAAGACTTGAGAGATGACTCAGTTGTTTTTGTTGAAGTGTGCGTGTTAACCTGTAAAACAAACTCTGCTTATACATAATACAGTAAATGGATAATAGCCAGCTTTCGTTCTTCTCGCAGAGAATCTGGTGGCCGGAAGGAAAGTCTACCTGACGGCCAGCACAGCTCGAGAACACACCAACAAGCTGTGGGAGAAAGAAGGTACGCCATTAAGAAAACATCACACCACCATGTGCATAAAACTGGAACGTTTAAACATTTAGAGACGAACATTTGAAGAAAGTGTCGTCTCGTTAGAGGGTCAGTATGACCTGAGTAACGTCCATACTTGTTCCCAGTGCAACCTCTCCTCTCTCTCTTCCAGGTTTCTTCTTGAAGTGTCTGTTCTCTGGGCTGGATGAGGAGACAAAGGGCGTAGACGAACCTTTCTGTCCTAACCTCTTCTTCCTGGAGCTGCTGGTGGTGCCACCATGCAGGTAAACAAACTTTCACTGCAAAAACCAGATTTTCTCAGATAGCGCAGAAGCCAAAGAAGCATGTAAAAAAATCCAAAGAATCTCAGTCTCACAAGCACTGACAGATATATTTACCACGCACCTCCGCTTCTCCCTGTCAGGTATCGTCCAATCAATCGCCTCGGTGATCAGATGTTTACAAACGGTCAGACAGTCAACATGCAGGCTGTCATGAAGGACAGTGAGATCATCAGGAAACTTCTGGCTCTCATTGCAGGCGAGAAAACCACTCAGGAGGAAGAGGTAAAGACACATGACAAAATAACATAGCTGCATAGAAAATGTATTTGTTATTGTGGCACAGGACACCTCAACCCGTCCTCTCTTGTCCCTCTCAGGCTCCTGAACAGACAGACCAGACGTTTCTGGCGGGGATCCCCGGACAAACGATGACAGATAAACTCTACAACATGTGGATCCGACTGCAGGCCCACGTCAACATCGTCTTCGACAGCGAAATGGACAAACTGATGACAGAGAAATACCCTGGAATCAGACAGGTATCACATGCACAGACACTGTATTTTCTTTTTGTCCGCTGGAAAACACTTTCCAGTTGGTTACATGTCTCCTCTCCTCTCCTCTGCCAGATCTTGGAGAAGAAGGAAGGATTGTTCCGAAAGCACATGATGGGAAAACGAGTGGACTACGCTGCGCGATCTGTCATCTGTCCCGACATGTACATAGGGACCAACGAGATCGGAATACCGATGGTACGTTAGGAGTAACAGGCTTTATTGAGGAAGGAGAAAAATATGGATCACCAGAGGTCTAACTTCTCCATGTCTTTCACTCTTGCTCAGGTGTTTGCCACCAAGCTGACCTACCCTCAGCCCGTCACTCCGTGGAATGTGAAGGAGCTCCGCCAGGCCGTCCTTAACGGGCCCAACGTCCACCCCGGTGCATCCATGGTGATAAACGAGGACGGCAGGAGAACCATCCTGTCACCTACCAACTTCGCACAGAGAGAAGCCGTCGCCAAGCAACTGCTGACGCCATGTTCCGGCCCACAAAAGATGCCCATGAAGATCGTAAGGCTCGTGATTGTAACCGTTTGACCCCACGGTGCACCTTTTCGTCGTCACTGACTTGTCTCCTTCTGTCCTATCCAGGTGAATCGTCACATAAAGAATGGAGACGTTATGTTACTGAACAGACAGCCCACCCTACACAGACCCTCCATACAAGCCCACTGCGCACGGATCTTACCGGGAGAGAAGGTACGATCGGATCGCTCCAGGCTCATTTAAATCGTTATAATTTATTATAGAAGCAGAGCGGAAATAAACACATTGTGTACAACAAATCTTCAGGTGCTCAGGCTCCACTACGCCAACTGCAAGGCGTACAACGCTGACTTCGATGGAGACGAAATGAACGCGCACTTCCCTCAAAGTGAGCTGGCCAGAGCAGAGGCGTACACGTTAGTCAGCACTGACCAGCAGTACCTCGTCCCCAAGGTGTGTAAACACACACACACGCAGAAGACTCCAAAACTCTGATTGTGTGTTTAAAGTTTAAGACTCTCTCAATAACATTGAATCCACAGATCTATCGCTGCTCTTTCAACTCAGCATTTCATCAGACAACATCTATTTTTGATAAAAGTCTGTGTCGGCCGCGTCAGGCTGCACTCGATCAGGCTGGCATATTAAGAAGTGACCTCACATGCATGGACAAAGCTGTCAGCTTTTCCTCTCTTTCTTCAGGATGGCAAACCTTTAGCAGGTCTGATCCAGGACCACATGGTGTCGGGCACAAGGATGACGATACGAGGCTGCTTCTTCACCAGAGTCCAGTACACTGAGTTGGTGTACAGAGGACTGACTGACAAACCGGGCAGAGTCAAACTGCTGCCGCCGGCCATCCTCAAACCTCAGCAGCTATGGACCGGAAAGCAGGTAACTGAACCCGAGATTTTACTCTCTCGTTTCAGTAGACACCTGATTCGAATGCCTCTTGGAGCTCAGCTTTATGCTGAAGTGTAACTGATGTGTTGTGTCTTGTAGGTGGTGTCTACGCTCCTGCTGAATGTAATTCCACAGAAGGCCGTGCCTCTCAACCTGGTTAGCAAATCCAAAATCCCCAGTAAGGCTTGGATCCAAGTCCCGCCGCGAGCTATTCCAGGGTACAACCCTGACAGCATGTGTGACTCACAGGTACACGCATACGGAAAGAATACAAATCAAATTCAACTCAACATGTATCAACAATGATGAAGCTTGATACGAGCTCTGTGCTAATCTTTGTTTGGCCTGTTGAAATTTCCGATGAATTTCAGATGAATGACGTCATGGTAAAAACATCTCTCTGTGTGTCCCAGGTTGTGATTCGTGAGGGGGAAGTGCTGGTCGGCGTTCTGGATAAAGCTCATTACGGCTCCTCGGCCTACGGTTTAGTCCACTGCTGCTACGAGCTGTACGGAGGCGAGACCAGCGGCAAACTGCTCAGCTGTCTGGCTCGACTCTTCACTGCTTACCTGCAGCTGTACAGAGGCTTCACTCTGGGTAAGAAACCAGATACAGTGCACGAAACACACCAAGCCAATTTGTCGCCTTCACCACAGACTGTAGTATTGTAACAGTGTAACTAACTACTGCGGATGGAAGACACTCAGAATTTACCGTGTTTGTGTCCAGGTGTGGAAGACATCCTGGTGAAATCAGGCGCCAACAGAAAGAGGAAAAAAATCATTCAAGAGTCGCTGAAGATCGGCACCAAAGTGAGTGAAAGGACCAGCTCTGATAGTGTTTTCATTATTGATACCAACAAATAAAGGAGGTGGTAAATAATTTGAGATCGCAGCCTTGTCAAATTCAGTGCGTCCTCCTCAGTGGATGCCACTGGCCAAAATGGCTGCCACAGTGAAGGTGTGGTTCATGGGCCCCACGGTGCTCCAACATGGCCACTGGGGATAAATATGTACTACACACAAGTGAAGTGAAAGCAGCTGAGTGTCGGACTCTTTGGCTGCTGAGTGCTCGTTGCTATCTTCGGTGCCGAGCAGGGAGGATGCAAGCGTTTGAAAATGTGTGACGGCGTTCTCATCTGTGGTTCCTTCTTCTGCCTCCAAGGCTCTCCAAGCAGCCTTCAACCTGCCCTCCAATGTGGATCAAGCTGAGGCTCAGGGCCGCTGGCAGGACGCTCACCTCAATCCAGACCAGAGAGACTTCAGCATGGCTGACCATAAGTTCAAGGAAGTGGCCAACCAAGTGAACAACGACATTAACAAGGTAACCCACCACCACCACCACCACTGTTGGGGAGAAATCGCTGAAGCCAAAGGTCAGTGGTGAGGTCAGGAAGAAAGAAAGTGTTCAGGAGCCTCTGATGTCTTATGCTGTATTATTTATTGACACTTGATCAAGGAGAATTAGAGACATTCTCATAAAGCATCAGAAGTGCCTGAGTCGGTCTCACACTCTGCCCAACTCATGCTGGTGGACAGACTACATCTGCTAATGCCAAAGACAAACAGCTAATACTGCTGAGGACCTCAAGGCCCACATGTGACTTCATGTAACCTTGTATAATGTCTGTGTGTTTGTGCTTTTATTATACTCCATTTAAAAGTATGTATGTGTCACTCAGAACACTACAAGAATAGAAAATTCCATAACAACCACTACAGTCAGAGACTGTAGCCATATCTGATGACTCCTGCGGGCTGACACAAGTTTAATGTGAAAGTTGAAATATTGCCGCGTGTGTTTGTAGGTGTGCATGCCGGTCGGACTCCACACCTCTTTCCCTGACAACAACCTCCAGCTGATGGTCCAGTCAGGAGCAAAGGGCTCCACTGTAAACACCATGCAGGTAGCCCGCACGCTCCTGTCATAGTACACCCACTGAAGCATTGAACATTATGAAAACACCATGACCTTAACCTACAAACTGACATGTCTCTGTGTGTGTGTGTTTCAGATTTCGTGTCTACTAGGTCAGATAGAGTTGGAGGGCCGTAGGCCTCCACTGATGCCGTCTGGGAAATCCTTGCCGTGTTTCCAGCCATACGACCCCTCACCCGGTGCTGGCGGCTTTGTTTCTGGAAGGTTCCTCACTGGCATAAAACCACAGGTACTTGAAGAAAGCTGCGTGTGTGTACAGGACTGGTTTTCTGAAAGTTCTGGTTACTTCATGACTAATTTCTCTCTTTGTCTTTGCCTCGACTTGTGTTCAGGAGTTTTTCTTCCATTGTATGGCTGGCAGAGAGGGACTGGTTGACACAGCTGTGAAAACATCTAGATCAGGATACCTGCAGAGGTAAAGTAAACATTGCGGCTTCAATAGTTCAGAAAAGACAGCGGCCATTGTCAGTGTGCAGAGGGCTTACATTTGCACTGGTGTGATTCTGTGAAAAATGATGTCCATAAACCAAAGCAAAGAAAACTAATCCTCGAATACACGTCTCCTCTGCAGATGTATCATAAAGCATCTGGAGGGTTTAGTCGTGCAGTACGATCTGACGGTGAGGGACAGCGATGGATCCGTGGTCCAGTTCCTGTACGGCGAAGACGGGCTCGATATTCCCAAGACTCAGTTCCTGCAGCCGAGGCAGTTCCCCTTCATAGAGGACAACTACGAGGTAAAACAAGTGAACATGATTAGGTTAAACCGAAACTGGAACAGTGGTTATGGAAGCTGAATTGGGTCAATGATGTGAACGTGTAACTCACATTGAGTTTGTCTGATAGTCTGCACACTTTACCTGGGAATGATAACCCTTAAAACGGGGTCACAGTGAGTTAGATTCAGTAACAGGATGTAATTTCAGCCACAGCTGCTGAGGCTACAGAAATGTGGTTGAACAGAACACACCATTTTTTTCTTCCTGGCAAGACGCTCAAACTTTAAACTGCAGAAAGCTCATTGCTCCGCGGTAAATAATTATTTGAGATCGCAGCCTTGTCAAATTCAGTGCGTCCTCCTCAGTGGATGCCACTGGCCAAAATGGCTGCCACAGTGAAGGTGTAGTTCATGGGCCCCACGGTGCTCCAACATGGCCACTGGGGATAAATATGTACTACACACAAACTACACACACGTTCACTGCCTTACATGTGCCTTACAAGTTGTTGCATCTGCTGCTTCCACCACTCTCTGTTGTTGTATGGAGGCTGTGGGTAGAGTGGTTCTGGTAGCTGTGAAGCAGCACACTCCGGAGGGTGCACCTGTCGAAGTTTGTGTAAACACTGCCATTCATGCCAAACCTCCTCCGCGCGTGACTTCAACCATCACGGGTAGCAAGATCCTCAGCTATAATTAGTCCTGGCTTTTGAGAACTAAACAAACCGGACAATCAGCATTATAGTTGTTAGCAGGTGCATTTTGCTAGCTGTCTCCGCTGCTTCAAGTTTTTACGTTAAGCTTTTAGTATTTTTTATGTTAGCTAGTAGTACACAGGGTAATAAAGTAAAAGCGTATGTTTCCTCCTTCCTGTCAGGTTATCAAGAGGTCCCAGGGTCTGGACAGGGTTCTGGCCCTTTTGGACCCTCAGGGTGCCAATCAGCACTTTGCAGCCATCCAGCGCTGGAAAGCAAAGAGAGAGTCGGCCTGTCCACGGAGAGGTTAGAGTCATAAAGCCCGCTTCCAGCTTATTCTAAATCAGTAAGAGAGCATTGTGTTGATCAGGAGATGTCATCTGCTTTCTGTTTTAAATCCTGTCAGGAGCGTTCTTGCTGTTTTCCCAGAAGAAGCTGGCCAAACTCCAGGCCGAACAAGGAGCACTGCCAGATGTGTACGGCAGAAACCTTGCTGTACAGCAGGTATTTGACACGTTTCAGTGTCACACCCAGTTCCCGCAGCCTCAGTGCGTGCGCAAAGTATCAGGTGACCTATGACGAGTCAGACCAAAATGTCATCTGAACTGTGCTCCCTCCACAGCTCATGCAGCAGTGGCACTTTCTGGACGAGTCCAGCAGATCAAAATACAGCAGGAAGTCCTCGCGCTGCCCCGAGCCCTCCCTGAGCTTGTTAAGGCCGGACGTGTGCTTCGGATCAGTGTCTGAAAACTTTCACAGCATCACAGACAAATACCTGCAGAACAGAGACAGGCTGAGCGAAGAGCGCCTGGATTCCCACAGGTACTCAGTGTGAACATGTCTATACCGCATGTGTTCAAAGAAATATCAACAAAATGTCTTAATCTGAAGATAAAAACCAGCCGATGGCTCCCAAAGTTGAAGTATCATGAGAGAAAAATATTTTAAAAATATAAAAAATAATAAGAAGAACTTTTAATAATAAAAAATATTATTTCTTTCCTTATTTAGAGGCCAACTGCTGCTCTGTGTTCGCTCAGTAAAGTCAGAAAGAACATATACATATCATATGTATTAGGAAACAGTTCCCTGTATTAAATCATGCCTTCATGTTATAATGTTGAGTTCAAAGGTCCGTGGTGCTTTAGAAACACCTCTCAGTGAAGCAGTATACAGTTAAGCACAGGTTATCAAGTTGTCTTCTTGTGAGGTCAGCCAAACTTCACGTCTCTCTGTGTGTCTTCAGCCTTCGCCAGCTGTTCCACTACAAGTGGCAGCGGTCGCTGTGCGATCCGGGCGAAGCAGTCGGCCTGCTGGCAGCTCAGTCCATCGGCGAGCCCTCCACCCAGATGACCCTGAACACCTTCCACTTTGCCGGGAGAGGCGAGATGAACGTCACTTTGGGAATCCCTCGGTAAAGTCGCCACTACACCAAACTCATGATTGACATTTTTTAATAACAGAATCTGTTATTTCAGCCTGTTTCTGTGGATGAGAATCAGGACGTGGTTCCATTAGAGTCATGTGCCTCCTGCTGAAGTTGCCTGAGCAACAGCCTAATACCTCTCTTATTTTTGCTGTGCTAGCTGCATAAATTCAAGTAGCAGACAATCACTAAAGTCAAACCAAAAGAAATCAACCATCATCAGAACATCAGAGTTTACCTCGGCCTCACTAAATCATGTCATTTTGCTACATAGACCTCAACACACCAGTATATATTGAATTTGTTTATTTTCAATATAAGATCTAAACTGTGTTTCAACATGTTTCCTGACTTAACCACAGCAAAGTGTTAGAAAAGGAAGGAGAGCGCTTACCAGACTCAAACCGCAGTGATCAGCTGACCACAAGTAAAACCACAAAGCTGATACATTACTAAAACACAGCAGATCGTAGCATGAGTGGGGTGTATAGAAAACACAGTATTTGCGTAATCGAGGGTCGAATGAATATTCTGAAACTGCACTGATAGACTTCAGTCTCTGTAGGTCAGGTTTCCACTGGCTGGAGGCTTGGTTTATTTACTTTGTCAAAGCAGGTGTATTGTCAGGAAATATTGTCCACAAAGGGAGAGTCTGACCTGGACAGGTTTGTTTTCACGTGTAGCTTCAACTCAGGCCCAGTGTTACGTTCAGTCCGTCAGCCTAAAGCACAGTGTTGCCTCTTTACCTACCTGAGTCAGTTTACAATGCCAATCATCAGAACAATAAAAGCATTTACTGCATTACTTCTGTCACCCTCCAACAACTGCGAGTTACTGCGGTCTGCTTTGGGATTCTAGCAGCCAGTTTGACTATCTGCCATCTAACCTCAAGCAAATCTTTTTGAATGGCACTATCCGGGCTAAAGGTTAACGTTATGGTAGAACTGGCATCGAAAAAGAAAATAGTACGGTGAGTTAGGGTGACATTTAAACGGTAAAAAACAGTCAACAGGGTCACTGTTAAACAGGAGCGCTGCTTCCTTCATTTTACATCCCACTTATCTTATCTAAGTTTAGTTTGCTTACATAGCATTAGCTGTGAAACCGGTAACATAACGACACAGGTGCATTTCATTGATTGACGTGAAGAGTCTCATTATGGTGCCTTTCATCTGGCCCCATCGCCTCATGTCGTAGCACCATAACACACAGTCTCATGCTGCAAAAGTATTACCTGAACCGGTAGCCTTCCGCCAAACAACCTCACCAGCTTTACACGAAGATATGGTGGTCACACTCCGATACCAGACGGCATTTTCGAGTGGATCAGTCCAAAGCAGACCTGTGCAGTAGTCCTGCTGTTTAGCCGAGATAATCAGTCCACCTGACAGGTGTGGCATATTAAAGGAGAAGTGCTCACTGACAAATTATTCCAGAAATTAACGAAATAAAATATGAATGTCTATCTCGCAGACTGAGGGAGATCCTGATGGTGGCCAGTTCCAACATTAAAACTCCCATGATGAGCGTTCCGGTGCTGAACAACAAGAAAGCCTTGAAGAAAGCCAAAACGCTCCGTAAGAAACTCACCAGAGTCTGTCTTGCTGAGGTAAGGATCAGCTTTTCTCTAAATATATATCAAATGTATATCATCTCTTTTGGGCTTTTCTTTCCTTGGTGTGTGTTTTCATTATACTTAACTCAAACCTCAAACCTCAATCAGTTTTCCCTTTTGCACGTGTTTGCATAGTTCCATAGTTGTGTTACTGTGTTTGTAATTGTTCTTCACTCACCATAGTGTTTGTGTGTGTGTGTGTGTTTGGGTGGATGTGAGGGCAGGTGCTACAGAGGGTGGATGTGGTAGAGACACTACGGATTGAAAAAGAAAAGTTGCGGACATTCAAAGTCACCTTTCACTTCCTGCCGCATCAGCGTTACTGTGACGATAAGCTGCTGTCACCCCAGCAGATCCTCCACTACATGGAAACAAGGTGTGTGGGCTGCCATTAAGAATTGTTAATGATGATGAACCTCACATCGTCTCTGTTTTACACTTTCTTTCTTTGTTCGTTCCCAGGTTTTTCCGCCTCCTCCTCGAAGCCATAAAGAAACGCAGCGCCAAGCTGGCTTCCATCGCCGTGGAATCCAGGAAGGCCGCCCGCATGGATAAGGACGACAACGGAAATGGAACAGCTGACACAGCAGGGGTCTGTTTTTAAATCGGCTTATCTTCATTTCACCGTTGTGACTCGTCTTTGAATGTTTGTTTTTATCTGAACTTTTTTTCTGCATCGCGTTAACATTCCTCAGTTAGACGACAGGGACGGAGAGGAGGACCGAGAGATTGTGGATGACGCGGGGAACGAAGGAGATGCCGACGCGTCGGACGCCAAGCGAAAAAACAAACAGGAAGAGGAGGTACGAAGATGGATGAAACACTTTGATTTCACTTTAGATTGTTACTCCAGCAACTGCATAGTTTGCAATTGTGAACAAAGCTGCCCCTATTATGCAGGAATGCAGGAATGTTTCAGTGTGTCCGGAGATACATATCTCTCATGTTTGACTAACATGCTCACAATGTTAGTTGAGCAAATACAGGACAATTATCTGCCAGTGGAAACCACTAGGAAACCTTGTGCAACGTCCTAAAGATCAAAATGTAAAAATATTTCACTTGCTCAGTCAATGCCGATCTCTGCAGGTGGACTACGAGAGCGAGGAGGAGGACGGAGGCGACGATGGTGAGGATAAAGAAGATCAGGAGGAGGAGGCGGTAGAGGAGAATTCGGAGGACACTCAAGAGGAGTCCCAGCTGGAGTCTGCGGGTGTGAAAACGCAGAGTAAGAAGAAGCAAGACAAAAAAGGAGGGGCCGGTGTGGCCTTGAACCAGATGAGGGTGAACTCTGTCCTGGAGTCCAACACGGCAATAGAGAGATATTGCTACGATGTCCAGCATGAACTCTGGTGTGAGGTGAGTTTGTACATGTCAGAGCAGGAAGAGCACAGGTGCAACACGTAACATTAATGATGGCTCGGTTCCAATAAGGCAAGGTCATGTGAGTGAATCCACACCAGGAAGCCTGGAAGTGGTTCACATAAATGTAACGCATCCATCATTAATGTCTTCCCCTTCCTGCTTTCCATCCATCCAGTTTCCATCACCACTTATCAGGGTCGCGGAACCGCTTCCTGCTTTGACAAGTCAAACTGTCTGCTGACAAACAGGGTGTAGTAGGAAGTCGGTGGCACTCTGAATTGTAACCGCAGGCCATCAATCCACCCATTTTCTGTAACCACTTACCCTTATCAGGGTTGCAGGAGGCTGGAGTTTATCCCAGCTCAGGCTGAGTTGTGGACGAGTCGCCACATAGAGACAAACAACCATTCACGATCACGCCTCCAATATGTTTTTTCTGCTGAGCTATAAAACATCCCACATTATTTTCACACATACATAACCACACCAAAGTTTTTTTGTTTGCACTGCACTCTTATCAGCTACTGTTTCCTCCTGCTGCTGCTCTCGATTGCTCTTAGCTAAGCCTCATTATCTTTGTCTAGATATCTAGATATGGTCATTCGACATTATGCTAATGGCCACATATCATGTCAGAAACAAATCTCAAACACTGCTGGTTTTAATACGCCATTCATCCCGTTCGCAGGTTGACCTGGTCTTGCCGGTGAGCAAGGTGCACTTTGACCTCACCTCGGTCCTGTCGACACTGGCCCAGGACGCCGTCATCGCGGAGACCAAAGGCTTGACGCGCTGCCTGCTCAGCGAAACCACAAAGAAGACCGGAGATAAAGAGACGGTTCTTAACACGGAGGGCATCAACATGCACGAAATGTTCAAGCACAGTGATGTATGTCAGCAGTGGACAGATCATGGCTGTTTAACAGACTTGTTAATATTTACTGACAGGTGCCACAGATTCCTGCACGCCATTAATGATCAATCAAAACGTGAATTTCAGATTTTTATTTGCCAGAATGTTCATTAAAGATGCAACAAAAGTTGACACAGACAGAGTTATTCACTCCAGTCACTAGTAATAATTAATATTTATATATTTATTTATTTCTGTAAAGGTATTTTAATGATCTTTTTGGATATCTGGAAGTTATTATAGGTGATAGCAGATATTCAAGTTTAGTTAACACTGAACGGTTTCATTCACTGTAGGTAATATTCATATTATCTATATTAGATGATTTAGATTATATTATCGATAAATACACTGTGAGGAGAATGATGTGTGTCATCAGTTTGGACCAAAACTTCACAATCAAAGTATCAAAGTATTTTGTTGAGATTCTTATCTCAAGAAATGTTCTTGTATATTATGACCTTGCACACTGAGATTGTATTTCTTTTTCTTCTCCAGATCTTGGACATAAACAGACTGTACTCCAACGAGGTGCACGCCATGGCGAACACCTACGGGATTGAAGTAGCTCTGAAAGTCATAGAGAAGGAGATCAAAGATGTATTTGCTGTCTATGGTATACACACACACACACACACACACACACACACACACACACACACACACTCAGTTGTGTTTTCAACACCTCAAGGGATGTGACACTTTTTGCCACAACAAGATGGCCACAGTGTAACTTCGTCATGTTTACATTCCCACACTCGCAGATTAAATCTATCAGTAGTGAAACTGCAAGGCTGCCTGATGCACTCAAAATTTCTCATTTCTCTCTTCCGTCTGTCTGTCTCTAGGTATCGAGGTGGATCCCAGACATCTGTCACTTGTAGCTGACTACATGTGTTTTGAAGGTGTATATAAGCCGTTAAACCGCCTCGCCATCCAGTCCAACTCGTCTCCTCTGCAGCAGATGACCTTCGAAACGAGCTACAAATTTCTCAAACAGGCTACCATGCTGGGTGAGGAACAGAATAATATGCACATCTATTTCTACATGGATTGATTTTGTTGTTTCTTTTTTAACCAACCGTAGTTTAATTGCTTTTTTTTCAGTTTGGCTCTTATTGTTGTGGTTTTGTTCCTTTTCAGGCTCACACGATCAGCTGGTGTCACCTTCTGCCTGCCTGGTAGTGGGAAAAGTAGTCAAAGGTGGAACGGGCCTGTTTGAACTGAAACAGCCTCTGCAGTAGGAGAGGAAATACAGCAGTCAGCAGTTGGAGCTGGTCGGATGAGTTGCCTAGTGTGAACTTTTATTATCAGTCACACACTTCCGTTTTATCTTGTTTCTGTGTTCACACAGATTTGACAGACGTTCTTTAAAGGTCCACTGTGTAATATTGAGTGGCATTTAGCGCTAGTAGAATGCAGCCGAATGAATACACCTCACCTCACCTTCTTGTCCATATCTTATTCTAAGATATGGACATTACAAGTCTTCTTTTCAGGTGTTCAGGATTTCTGTCAGGGTAACACCTTTAAATGTTACACACTGGACCTTTTTAATGTTTGTGTTTCGAAGAAGATTGTTCCCTAGATGTTTTCTGTTGGATATGAATGAAATTACTGTATAATACTATAAAAAAGATTTTACACACCACAAAGTCCACAATTGTGTCTCTTTTTGTATTTAATCTTAAAATTAAAGCTGAAAATGTGGATACAGTTATGTTTGGCTGTGTGTGTGTGTATTATTATTTTTTTGCTTCGCTCTGTTTCATAACACAAACATGAGGTAATTCAATAACATTGAATAATACAAATTAGGCGTATTAGTCACATGATGATACACATTCTTTCACAATTATGTGTCTGCATTGGCTGAATATGTAACCCATTCAGCCCTGTATTTGTTTCCTTTTTCCTAAATGTCGTGTTCCATACTGTATGTTATTTATTATATATTTTTATTATATTTTTTCCATTGGTTCAAGAAGCCAGCATCTAGTTATTGCCTTCTTACTTGCTGCCATAAGATTTTTTAATAAATATCTGTCCCTATTATCCAGATCCCTTGATATATTCCCCAAGTAGAATGAGGGACAAAATCAAAACCCTCTTTGTGGCAACTTGCACTTGAGTTCAGAAGGGTTGTAAAACCAAAAAATGTGAGTATGGTCTGCCATTAATTTTATTTTTAATCTAATTTAATTTAATTTTTATTTTTGGATTTATATCGACAAGACTTAAATGAGGATGTTTTACTGAAACCATTCTTTCCTTTTGCTTTCGTGAGCTGGGTTGGGTCACGAAACAGGCTGCAGTAGTCAATAGATTTTGATTTAAATACTTTATATGACATTAGGACCCTTACAGTCCCAAGTCACCCTCTGACTGCGTCATGATGTTCTGTCTGAATGCAACAAGTAGACACAAAAACTCTTGTTCCTGCTGCCTGAGGCCTTTTTTAACACAATTAGAGATGCGGAACTTCTCTGTAGTACTATGCATTCATTTAGTCTTTTAGTGTCTGATGTTGATAATAAAGATTCCTTGGAAAAAAAAAACCTCACACACACTCACGCAAAAGTCTGTCTCAACTTTGAGTCTGCTGATCGCATCAGCTGGCAGATCTGAGCTTTAAAAAAACAAAAGAAGCGGATGTGATGGAGCGTGTTCTCGCTGCTGATTGGCTCACGAGGTTGGCCATCTCTGAAAAGGAGCCTGGAGGAGCCGCACACACACACTCACACACACACTGACACAGGCTGGATGTAAATCTGCTGGTGTGAAATCTCCCCCCCCCCCCCCCATCACGCAGTTTATCCTCCTCAGCGCGACACGGGTAGGATTCACCATGGCGGAGGAGCGGAGCCCATGAAGAGGTGAGAAGTAGCCGGTGCGTGGGTGACAGCGGTGGGGGTTCCGCTCGCGGAGTGACCGTTGCGGTTAGGCTGAGTTGTAGGTAAAGCAGAGCGGCGGCACGGCTAACGGTCCGCGTCGGTGTAACTGTAACGTTAAAGAGACGAAACGACGACGCGAACTGCTTTGTTAACATCCACCGTCACCTAACGACGGGCCCCGCTTTGAGGTGCTCTGTTTCGGCTACTGCCTCCTGGTCACCCCCCTGCTTCTTCTCCCACTGTGGTCGCGCAATATAACACTTCGGAGCGTTAGCTAAATGCTAACTACTTTGGTAAATAATAAGCTGGTGTGTAGGTTATTATTCCAGCCTGACCATGGGAGAGATGAACTGGAGGAATGCGGATATCTTGGGTCTCGGGCACTCACGTTACTAAATACTATCACACTAAATACTCTCTGTCTTGCTGGTGTCAGCGAAAGCTCGGTTATTGACTCAGGCTGCGGTGAAAGGACAAGTAATGGCAGCGGTATGCGTGAAACACATGGCACACATCTGCAGGTTTAGTATCTTTAAGCTACCTTTGGAAATGTGGGACTCTTTCCTGTAATGCAATACACAATGTAATATATTGGATATCATCAAATTTGAATAATTTCAGCTCGTAATAAAAGTTATCTCATGAGACTTTCCATAATATCCAAATCAGTTTCCATCATGAGCGACGAAAATGAAGATAGAGAGGTGATGGGGGATAAACAGAGAGAGATACAAACACATCAGAAGTAACTCATTAACTAACTATAGACTGTAATGGAGATATGGGAGCAGTAATGACAGTAATAATATGTGCAGGCTCACACAGGAGCAGAGAGAGCACAACATTATAACAGGCATTATTTCTATGTATCGTGTCATGTTAAACTGCAATATTAAGCTGTTTTGGCTCAATTTGTGGCGTGCGCATGGGTTCAGATCCCACAGGAACTGAGTTGACATTAAGTAAATCAACTTGGGGGTGAGGGGACTCTTATAAACCTTCTTTAAAAGGTTGAGGCTATTCGTAAAGTATTTACGATGAACTCCACCTCGACCGGCTATGACATTAAAAGCCTGATTGCATGTTTTTAATACAGCAACAACAACAAAAAAAATCTAATGTAATGTAGTGATGAAACACTTAAAGGAAACGAACTCTTACTTTGCTCATGCTCCTTTTTTAGTTGACCGTGGGGCTGTGGTCACATGCTTCTCCTTATTTAGTATCTAAATGTAATTTTGGTGTCACATTTGGGCGGGCAGCCTGCCTTTAGCTGTAGCAGAAGTACAACATGTGTTCTGAACTGTGCTATGCGAATACAATCGTTTTATTAACGCGCTGCGTTGGATCAAAATGCTGTTGCATACAATCACAGCGCTTTCTAACAGCTTTTGTTTTAGCATCCCATCTTGCATTGTTCACTAATGTGGCTACTGTCTGTCTATCTCCATGCATCTAGGAAACAGCCCCTGAGAGCCAGAGGGCTTCAGGCTTCAGCAGAGACACCAGGGATCCCAGAGTCCTGTGTGAATGAGATCAACATGAGGGTCCCTAAACGCTGGCTGGCTAACAGGTGATGATCCGACATGGCACAAAGACAGACAAAGACTCCTGTTGTTCATTTTGAACAGGTTTGGTGAGAGACATCCAAGCTCCCACTGGTATCATTTATGGACGCACCCAGTCTCTGTATGTCTACATTGTTATGCTGTGCAGGTGGCGTTTAAATTTGCTTGAGGTAGAGACAGCGTCACGCATGGAAAAACACACTTGAACCAAAAAGAAAAGCTCCAAAACAAACTTGAGCTTCACGTCTCTGAAGAGACATTCAAAGGCTACAACAAGATAAAGCTCAAGCGAGTCTAAAGAAGATGTTGATGAAGTAGGCTGCTCTGTGGAACCTGTTTGTTGTTGAAGATTGACAGTCAAAGTACACTCCTCTTCTCAAACAGCACATTTATTTTTGGGTGTACATGAAAGAAATGGCTGGTTTCACTTCCTAAAATCTTGTGATGCTTATCTTGACCTAAGCATCTAGTTTTAATGTGACTTTCCTGCACGGCAGTGGGTGTTATTACTTCTGTAACTGTTTTAGCTAGAAGCCAGGCCACCATTTATGAGAGTAAATGTGATAAGAAGAAGACAGAGTGACGACGGAGTGCCGCAGAGCTGAGAGCTGAAGATGCGCTGGCATAAAATCGCTGTTTATGTCAGCATGTGAACTAATATTTTCCTCCTGTTTATTCTCATCCGGCAGCTGCACATTCATGTGCTCTCGATGCAGCATGTCATGAGTGCAACTGCATCATCTACAAACCACAGCTCGATACAGTATGTTCTGTCGGGTGCAGCCAAAAGTGAATACAAGCACCGTCGAGGTTGCTTTGTGATGACTTGTCTACTGTTGTGTTGGAAATGAAGTTATGTTTTTTCAACATCTTGCACAAGTTACTCATCTGAGGGTAGTTTGGAACAGTGTCATTTAATCTTTTCATAGTAATCTCTTAATTGTAAATTAAGGCACTTCCTTCAGAGTCCCTTAAGCATCGTGCATTCTCTGCTCCAGTGCACTTAGTTTGTGTAACTCTTGACAGCACGCACACATTTTCTGCTGGAATGAAGAGAGCTAAATAGCTCGGAGGAGTTAGTTGAACAGCCGTGCTTTTAGTTTGTGAGGATTAATATTTTATGGAGGATCGTGAAACCATCTTTGGCTTTGACGCCTGAGCTTCACTTCTGCACACTATCTCTTGGACTAATTGTTGTTTACAGAACATCACTGTGGGTCAGCTTCGTGTCAGATCAGGGGATTACCTGGGGCTGGGTGTCTGGTTGGTAATGCATGCTTGTCTATTGTCGGTGTGTTTCCAGGGCGGGGTAGGGAGCAGCATGGTGCGGTAAGCACCGACTTCAGTCTCATGTGGTAACTAGACCATCTACAGTCACACCAGAACAGGATGTCATAATGCAGAGCTAGCACTGTTTCTGTGAGTGTGGGTGTGGCGAATGGAGGCTGGTAGAAAATTGCAAATCATGTGAATTTGCAGGCCACCGTGTGCTCCTGCGGCAGCTGCATCTTGTAGAGCTCTGAAACCTTTAACTTTATCACCATTTCGTATCATATTTGGACTTTATACTCTAACACTGTGACACTGTGCCATAATGAAGATTATGTGGATAGATTAGTCCATTTTCTTATCTGCTGAGACTTTATCATTCTGTTGGTGTATGAATGATAAGCTGTTAAACATTCAAACTGCTAATAATACCTGAAACAAGCCGGGAAACAAGATCTTCAGCATCACCAACTGAATGCATGTACGTTCCCAAGGAAACATGATGCATACAGTTTGTGCTAGTGTATTTGACCAGTTTTGTTTGGTGATGTTACTATGATGAACATATGGCTCATTACACTATAGTCTGTTATAAGTCTGCCCTCCTCTTCTTGACTTCTTCTCAAGTGTTTTTATAAATGTTAAGAAAATTAAAATTATTCAGTAACCCTCAGGACGCCGTCAGAAGATAAATCACCTTTAAGACCCTCCATAACCTAGACCCTTTGTATCATTCAGAACTTCTTCATATCAATACCAAGGGTCACGTTATTCATTAGTAATTAGCTTTCGTTAATGATTGTTGTCTGACCGCCTTTATTGGTCAGATGTGTTGCTACATGGCCTAACTATCATCAAATATCAAGGCAGCTGAGCTTCCAAAGTCCAATAATTGTGATATAGTTGACATACAAGGTGGAAGAGGTCAAAAGAAGGAGTAATGTGGTGGAGGATGAAGGACAGACGGGTAATGCCAATCAGCCAGGGGCCACTGGTGTTACAGGGCAGCTCTGTGTTTTGAAATTATGGTTGATTGTAAAAATCAGAAAGTCTCAAAAGTATAAAATCACCAAACACAGCTCCAACTCCACCCCTTTATAATCTCTTCAGTTGTCGGCACTTCTACAATAAACCTGCCATTGTTGCCACTCTGGCTGCATCAGTCCTAGACATTTGCAGACTTTGGTAGGTCTGGAATAACTTTGAGGCATTTTAACAGAGCTCTTTTGGACTCAGTGATACTTCATTTGGTCCAAATGTAGCTTTGAAAGTTTCCAGGACTGTTTGTCGTTCAACTTACTGTAAACTGCTGTAACTCTCTACATCTCTATGCTATTGTAAACATTTTCCACATAACTGTGATCCAGAGATTTATCCAGTGATCCAGTTAGTGATGATTGGTGTACAGTGACAGTATTTCAGGAGACTTGACGTGCTGTTTTCTGGATCCTACGCATGCAGACTGTCACACATACTGTTCCTCTTCTTGTCTCTATCTGATAACAGCTGACTTTTCATCAACCGCACTGATGTCTTTTACTTATCTGTGTGTCCAGGCGTGTGTTGGTGCTGTGTGTGGCTTTAGGTTTGGTGTGTTCGTTCATGGTCGCCTTACCACTAACTGTGACTGACACAACGAATCCTCTGGACTGGCATGTCAACCCTGCACATAAAAAGGTGAGAGGAAGGCAGAAGATGGAATCAATGCATTTTTTAACAGGTCTGCATCGACTATATTGAGCCCCAGCTTATAGCAACCCGATCCAATCCTTTGTTTTCACGTCAGCTGTCGCACAGGTGTTTTTACTCATGAAGCTTTCATGCAGGGCAACACAAAGCAAGCTGTCAGCAGCAGAGGTCCAGTTAAAGGTCCAGTGTGTCATATTAAGGTAGCAGAATTGAATATAATATGCAGAATTATGTTTTCAATAGTGTATAATTACATTCTTCTATTTTTGTTGCCTTAAAATGAGCCTGTTACATCTACAGGTATCCGCCATGTTGAACTACACTGGCTCTAGGTAGCACTGCAGCCCACACACTTTTTCTCTATCTCTATTTCATTTTTGATCATTGTCCAGATCTTTGGTTTATAGCACATGACTAATGACATTCCTCAGTCTTAGTGCTGATGAGCAAATATTAAATGCTAAGATAAAGAACAGTTTAAATATTAACATCTGCATGTTCATTCGACTTATTTTATCTTTGTATATGACAGGGAACTAAGCAGACATCCGTCAGGGTGGTGCATTGTTGACATGAATGCAGACTAAAAGTATTGACAATAACCAAAAAAAGCTTTTTGCTGCATTTTGATATTTTATGGGAGAACAGACGGCTGCTGATATTGTCAGTGTAATCCAGTTTAGTCCTGGCTTCAGGTTTCTGGTGCTTTTATCATGTGTGTCCTGTCATAATGAGTAATTTCTTTTGAACCTTGTGTGTACGAGCTGCTGTTACAAATTAATTAATACTTGTCTCGTTTTATGAAATATAACTTTATTTATTCAAGTGAATGCAGGATTATCTGTTAATATATGTTCAATGTTTCATAGATAACATTTTTGTCATGGGTCTTGACACGTGTAGCTTTTTGCACTGCACATCATAAAAACTTAAAGTGAGGAAATTTAAAGCTTTTCATACGATGGTCCTTGAAAGCTTCGTTTTCCTCCCTCCCTTTTGGAAAGAATTAGTTAAATGTCCATGTTTAAATCTGTGTGAAAATCTCAATAAAAATGCTCGTGTCACAGCTGACATCTTATTTTTGTAACCTCTGCAGAAGGTGCACGAGCATGTACACAGAGTTCTGGAGGGTCCGTGCCAACCCGGCAGCGCCAGACAGAGCTTGTTAGCCCGACTTCCTGCTTCCAGTCGCAGCACCCAGCCCTTCCTGTGGAAAAATATCCCACTTCCCGATGACCTCTTCCTGTATCCACCGCCCTTTGGGTTCAAAGGTCTTCAGGATAAAATAGAGGAGCTGCTGAAGCAGGTGAAACTGTCTTCTTTTTATTCTATTATTTAATTTAATTTAATTTAATTTAATTTAATTTAATTTAATTTAATCATATTAGGATGTAATGATAATTTATAATGCAGCCACACTGCGTCTCATTAATGGCACCTTGCACATTCTTTGCCATTTTTATTTAATTTTTTGACTTTATGAAGTGTACTTGAACATCGACTGTGTATTTTATTTGTGTGGGTGATCCCAATAAATACACGACTGATGAAAATAATGGACAAAGCTTTGCATGTCATATGTAAGCGATCTTGATTGACAGCTTCCTCTGCCACGCATACCATGCAGTTCCTACAACTGTGCAGTTGACAAAAGAAATAATGGGGCACAGTTTATTTTTGCTATAAATCTCCAGACTGGCTAATCCTAACCTTAAATTAAAGATATCTTTACTTTAGTCACATTTTAATTAGAGACACATTCAGCAGATGCACACATGTTGACAGTGAGCTGAAACCTGAGAGTTAACCGGAACTGAATTTAAGCTGGACTCATTTTTTCATCTAACAAACCGAGGACACTGCTGTGTTTTTGCTGCACTCACTCGGCATAATGTAAATGTACATCAACAGTCTCGCTTGTTTAAGTCAGGTTTTTTAAAATCTGCTTCCCATTATTGTGCGGCAAGAACAAAGGCAGGAAGTGAAAAGTTAGGAAGGTTTGCCATGCAACTGATACCATTGTTTGTTGACTTAGCAGGATTTCTACAGTAGCACTTGGCTTCAGGCCACATGCCAGACAGTAAGGTGAGGTACCAGCGCTAGGGCAGGAGGAAGACTGACTGTCTGTGTTCCTCATTCTCTCTAAATTTGTCTTGGGTTTCCAGACAGATATTGTTACTTTGCTGATAATAACTTCTCTGTTGCCCACTCTGCAAACAACACGTAGTTGTATTTATTATAATTATTATAATAAATGATCTATAGACAAAATAGATTTCTTATTAGTTTCTTATTTAGTAGTGAACAGTAACCACTAAGAGTGTTTAACTGGTGTCCAGTGTAAAGGTTTTTCTCACCAGCAGCCATGCCAGAAGTGCAACCAGTCTCAACATTTCAACCCTGTGTATGCTGCTCTTAAACATCCCTGCTAGTATTTCCTTTATTAATCAGTTAATAAAATGAAGCTTGGCAGCTTACAGTCCTCTCCAGTAAAGGAAAGATGGCAGCTTCATAGTGCAAAGACAGCTGCAGGAAGCCAGCTTGATAACAAAGGCAGACTCAAAATGGAAAAACCAACAAACCAACATGTGTCGACACTCTGTAGGAATGTGAAAAGAAACCTAATGACTGTGTTGTCATATCTCCTTTGTAAAGCTGCCAGCCTCTGACTCTGCACCTGAGCTGGGAAACAGATCAGATAAATGTCAGCGATGTGTGGTCGTGGGAAATGGAGGCATTCTCCGAGGGCTGGAGCTGGGCCCACTGATCGATAGTTTTGACACCATCATCAGGTTAGAAGCACTAATCCAGTTTACCCACAATCCTTCTCAATGTTGCAGTAATGTAATGTCTGACTCGGTGCTCTCTCAGGTTGAACAGCGGTCCTCTGGGAGAGTTCAGCGTGGATGTTGGAAATCGAACCAGCATCAGGATGAGTTACCCAGAGGGCACGCCGTACTGCTGGATTGACACAGACCCACACACTCTGTTTGTGTCTGTGGTGTATAAAAGTGTAGACATCAGCTGGATCTCTGCTATGATCAACAAGCTCACTGTGGTGAGTAGTGGTGCCCGTGCAGGTGTTGCACTATTTTAATAAGATATGAAAAATATCTTTTTCTTTCTATCTGTTTTTGACAAAATGCTCAACATATATTTAGTTTTTTGGTTTGTTTTTTTAAATCTAAAACAGTTAATATGTTATTTTTAATAACACAGCTGTAACTCTAAGAATATTGGTTCACACCTGTCAGGTGTTACCAGTGACACTAATTAAGATGAACCGGGGCGGTCGGTGGCGTAGTGGGTTAAGCAGCCGCCCCATGTGTAGAGGCTACAGTCCTCGCTGCAGCTGGCCCCGGTTCGACTCCCGCATCAGACGCCATTTACTGCGTGTCTCTCCCCCTCTCTCTGCCCCCTGCTTCCTGTCTATCTTCAGCTGTACTATCAATAAAAGGCATAAAAAGGCCAAAAAAATAATCTTTAAAAAAAAAAAAAAAAAAAAAAAAGATGAACCAAGCAAGCAAACATTCAAAGTATGAAGATTTAGGCAAATAGCAGTAAAATAATTTAAGTTATGTAAATGCAGCTTAAAATCTAAACTGCTTCTAGGTATGATTGATGGGGAAGAAAGTGATGCCTCTGTTAGAAGAGTTCTGAAAGTAACTGAATACAAAGCTGTAAGTGGATTCACAAGCTTGTTTCCAAGCTTATTTTAGGACTTCCATTCAGTCCGCCCTAAAAACATCAGAGGCTGCTAATTTAATGCTATTAAATTAAGGAAGTAGTCATTTCCTCGCATCTTATAATTAACACCTCCGCTTGTGGGTGCCACCACAGAATTTATTTATATGAAAAATAAAGGTGGTACTGTTTTAAAATCCGAGTTTGAACATGTGTGTGCTTTGTGTTGCAGCCTCTCTGGGACTGGCTCTTTTTCTGGAAGAAAGTTCCAGATCAAATCCCACTTGAGCCCGACAAATTCAGACTTCTAAACCCGCATGTCATCAAAGAGACTGCATTGCACCTACTGAAATACCCTCCACCCAGAAGACGCCTGTGGGCCACGGACCAGGTAATAGACACTTCCTATACTCTGCATTGAATTTGCCTGTCTGTCCAGCTGCTACTAACTGCTCCTTTTTTTTTTTACCTCCATGTTTTATCCAGAAGTTAAATGGAAAATCGTCTTTAACAGCAACAACTTGTTTTAATATCTATTTATCAGCGTATTACTGTCAGCATGCAACTGTTTATAGTTAAATCTATGAACGTCCTCAGTCATCTTTCTTCAAAAAGAATAGAACAGATGGGGCAGCTGGGCTTGGCTGTAGAGCCGTGAAGACCTTTCGCCTGTGACTGTGGTTTGTCGGTGCTCGTTCAGGTCACGTGCAGTACTTACAGTAATCAAATCGGTGTAACCATTTGCAATTCCCATGGTGATAATAAACTGTTAACAGGTCTCTTTTCCGTTTCAAAGTGTCTGTGGTCAAGTTGGCGGAGTCCAGAGGGGCCATTAATATAGCAAACAAATGCAATTACTTTGAGTCTCTGTCAGTCTCTACAGTCTCTGTTACAGACAGGTTTTCTCTTGGGGATCAGCAAAAAGCACATACAGTGGGGAAGACTGAGATACTCCATGTTTACACTCTACAGCTTCCTGTGCGTTATTGTTGTATGGCCTTCCCTCAGGATAATGTATGCTGAATAATGAAGGATCTGGATAAAACCGATTTAGTAGCGTGTCAGATTTAAAGGGCGGGGGTTATCCGCTCCAGTTGTTGGTAGTGCTAGGAGTGGAGGAGCTGGTGAGAGGTTGATCAGCAGCAGGGTAACATTTGACCTTTTAAGGCCGATTGAAAACCAGGCATGTTGCCGTGTTCTGGGTCATATGAAAGGGTTTCATTGTGCAACTGGGAGTGTGTTATGCGCTTTGTTGAGTCATAACCAGGCAAATGAGGTGACATGGTAAAAGAAAGCTAATTGGTCATCAATAATGCCTTCTATGTTTCTCGCAATCCTGGTAGGAGCGAGACATAGGGAGTGAATTCTGATGTTGACGTCATGGTTTTGGCTGGGAGGAAAAACTTAGAAACTCAGGAATCAAGAACTCAGAAGCTCAGTTCCCAGGAGAAATGCAGCTAAGTTTGCGGTCTTTGCTTTTTTCCTACAGAATGTGCCTACCATAGGTGTCACTGCACTCAGCCTAGCCAGTCTGCTGTGTGACAACGTCAGTCTGGCAGGCTTCGGCTATAACTTCTCCCAGCAGGGGGCGCCGCTTCACTACTACGGCCACCTATCCATGGATGCCATGATGAAGGAAAAGACGCACAACGTAGACAAGGAGACAGAACTATTACAAAGCCTGGTCAGAGAGGGAACCATCACTGACCTGACGGGAGGGATTCAATGCTCCTTCTGCTCCAGCTGAGCCAGAGATACCCGTAATAACCACGTCCTGTTGATTTTTGTTTTTTGTTTTTTTTAATAAAATACTTTGCACCAAATGTAAATGCAAGAAAACAACATCAAGAGGACTTGCATGCATGAGGAAAAATGAAGAATAACAGAAAATCAAGCCTAATATTTAAAATGTTTGCCACGAAGTGCTTCTTGAAGAACAAAGGATATGAGAAAAAAAAGCACAAAGCAATAACTGATAATAAGCAATATTACTGGGCTGCAAGGTCCTTGAGTATTTATATTTTTAAGTGAATTAGCACAATTCCTCTGCTGGCTGTGAAGACATTTTGTCCACTCTCAAATTGAATAACAAAGTTAAATACATTACCATGCATTTTGAAGAAGCACAGAGTATTGTTTGTTGATCATGAGACAAATTATCTATATTTAAAAGAATATGAAAATGAAATAATCTGCACCAGTCCAAGATCTCTTTTTAAAAGAAGGTTTCAAATAGTTGAAACATGAAAATATATTTTTCTCACTTTCATTTGCTTTGAAAGTCTTTTAAAAAGATGGTACTTGCAGACAAATGTGACTCAGCAATGTTTACCTGCATGTCTCATCGTTCCACTGTACAGTAGCTTAAACTACTGATTAGCAATATTATACTTCTAGTTCTGTCTGTGGTTTGAGAGCATTTTATGAGAGCAGTTTATTCTGTTATTTTTGAGAGCAGTTTATTCTGTGGTCTTCCACAATGTTATGTCTGTGAAAAAGAATGCACAAATATCTTACTTTTTTTTTTAATTTTTTAATTTTTATGCACCATGTGTCATTTTCATTGTTGTTAATGATGTTAACCATCAACTCCTGTGTGGTTACCTGCTTTTTAAAATCATCACATTCTTATGCCTCATCTCAAAGGTCATCGATTTATTTTGTTAGAACATTTTGTTCTTCCAGTAACCTTTTTGTTTCAAGGTAGGCAGTTCTTGGTTAACGTGAAAATATTAAACAGCCAACACATCTGACATCAGGTGTCAGGACATGCTACATGGAAAACTATGCAGGTCTAAATATGAAAAAAATAAACAAAACAAATGCTTATTTCAAGGTTTGTTCACTTATCATTCTACAACACAGCAAAATGTGAGCTGTATACAGTATTTTATGTTGCACACAAAACTAAAGAGGATGCTCCACAGTCTGTACAGTTTTAACTGTAGCATGGATTTACACCACCGCCCTGCTTTAATATCCTCTCTGTGTTTGTTAATGGCCTGTCAGTCTGCTCATGTCCAGCAGTGACCCTGTGAGTCATCAGAGGAACAATTGCACTTCTGCTTTTCTTTATATCGCACTAATATGCAGATACCATCATGGTTATGAAATGTGTACCGACAGATCAAAATGTTGATGCCACATCAGTCGATGTTCTTGTTGAAACACGAGCCAAGTCACTTAAATCTTTTCCTCTTGTCATCAGTACAAAAATCTGAATCAACTCGGACTGCTCTGCATTTTTGTACATTACACAGAGCATGATTGGATGTTTTGAACTGCACCGTGCAGTAAAATGCTTTTCCATTTGTTATTTACTCAAGTTTTTCTTTTAATTTGTCACCTGTATTACACAGTGATTGAGTGGTCTAATTTGCCTGTGAATGACTAATTGAATTTTCCATTATAAATTTATGTCTTGAAATACTTATGAAATTGTTTTAAACAATGAAGATTTAATTATTTAAATCATCCATTTATGTCAAACTATTCTACACAACTCGCAGCTGCTACATGTGTCATTCAGCACACGTAGCTGTAAAGCAGAAGTGAAAAGATACAAACGTTTATTTTGTAAGTTTGAAATTAAAGGTGCCATCTGTCAATCTTATACTTGCAAAGTTAAATGTACAAGTAAATGTGTTACAGCCACATTGTGGATCATCATCGGACAATGTATGATCTTTTCCTCATTTCATTGTCAAATGCAGCTTGCTTACTTTTAGGTATACAATGAAAAACATTTGTGTTGTAGTTCATTTCCTTCCAACCAGTGTCACATTATGATGCATAAACTTCAATCAAGTTGTAAATTTCACTTATTCTTTATGTATTTATAAATATTAGGTCTAAGTGTGTACTTGGAGTTTTGTAGTGCTTGTTGGACCTTTTATTATCCTCTCAATTCAAGTTAAGAGAACCCATAAAGATTTGTATCACTTTATTATGTCTGCACTCTTTCAGGAATTCAGTGAGTTGATTATAAAATGTGTGGGTTGCTGAAGGGGATATGGATACTCTTATGTAAGTGACACACAGCCCACGGCACATCAGGTCAGATATTATTTCTTGCTACTCAGCAACTTTAAATCAGAGACAAGAGGAAACATACACTGCACTCTTGAAACATGACATTTGTGTGTGTGTGCTGGTTGTGCAACAAAGGTTGCATCCTGTCGTTTAATCATACATCAAATAATTTCAGAAAGAACAATAAATTAAGTCCGTAATGCAGCTATTAATGTTTGACCAGCTAGAAGACAGGGTCAAGTCTTTCACAAGATCGTACTATTGCACTATCACACCATTCTTACCCTGCTGCACTCTACTACTTATATTGTGACCGGAAATCAGAAAGCTCCCCCTTCAAAATAGAGTTTAAAACTATCCTAAAATCATTATACTTTTAAAAGACACCACGAGAAGACTAAAGTTGTGTTTTAATCCACCTAAAGGCCTCCACGGCGGAATATTATTATGTACGTACACTCTTTTACCGTTCAGCTTTAGCGTCAAGTTAAGTTGTTAAGTTATGTAAATACACACGGCTTTTATTTTGAAACCCCGTTCCGGAAGTTGTAGTTTTTAACTCCACAATTGTGCGCGTGGTCAGGCGCAACAAGGAGCAGCTCAACGTTAACAGGTGGGGAGCACTTCAATTAAGCTACTTAATGTTGTTTTATTACAGTCAAACTATTAATGATTTATTGTAGTAGTTGCTGCACCGTTTGCTGGGCAAAAAAAGTACAACTCGAGGCAGCGGCGGTGAAGAAAAAAGACAAAAATGTAGCAGTTTAAATGCGTCTTTTCAGTATAAAAGCACGAAAAGGTGACTGAAAAGATTAACGGTTTTCTGTTAGGCACTTTTATTTCAGTTGGCGTTAACTTTAATCAACTTATAACACGGCTGGTACTTAAATACAGTGAAGTACAACCTTCAGTGATAGTTAATGTTCCCCGTACACACACTCTTCATCACTTTATGGGCTAATAGCTGGGATTTAACCGGCGAAGTTGAGGTTCAAGTGTCGGGCTTTACGTGGAAATGGCGAGTTAGTAGTTGCACACTTGGTGTGTTACTCTGTGTCTCTGTCCTCCTCTGTGTGTCTACGGTTTGGTGGTGTAACTTCTCCATGAATGACCTTTATGTCCAGTCATGCTGTCAGAAAAGGTTGAGCTGTCTGGGGCATGCCGTTTGGTTAAAGGGCAGTGAAATGAATGAATACACACACTCTATAAATCTGTGTGTGTGTGTGTGTGTGTGTGTGTGTGTCTGAGAGTTAATCTAGTACAAGTGTTCAAAGTGCAAGATGCATCAATGAGGTTTAAATTTTAAATTGGAGAAATGTAAATTAACAACCAGGCTTCCAAAGACTTTCACCCTGTTGGCTGGTGTGTGTACATATATATATGTGTGTGTGTGTGTGTTTGTGTGTATAAATGCATCAATAAAACAGTGTGTTGCACAGAGTCAGACAGGTGGACGCACAGCTCTAAAGACAGACGGTTGTAGAGGGAATCTAATGGCACAATGCAGGTTTTGAGGTGAAAGGTGACTTGTCTCTGATTGGCTGACATCCATGAACCACCCTACTTTCATTGGTTCCTTGGTATGCACCCCCACCACCAACACCACCACCACCACCACCATAGTACAACTGTGCCTCTCTTCCTCTGTGTGTGTGTGTGTGTGTGTGGCTATGCCGGGGCATACAACAAGGGTAATAAAAAAAGAAAAGAAGAAGCGGACCACGTGTTCGATAACAACAACAACCACATCTGCCAATAAAACATAACAATGAGGCTGTAGCTGAGCCATACTCTACATGTTACATGTTCTTATAAGGTGTGTGTTCATTTTCATGGTAAGACAGAAGAAGTATTTAGATCCTACATACTATTAATATGAAATATGTGTTCAAATCATACATGAGTAAAAGTAAACCAGCAGAATAAAGTATAAATTTAAAGTATCACGTACTATCTGAAACTGATATATTCGAATGTAATCCTTTTAATGTAACATAATAAGGTTGCTGATACTGATGCATCAGTGCGTTTTGCTGTTGGCTAGTTGAGGAGGAGCACTTAAGTTGTTTACTCCGATTTGGCTCCAAAGGGTCACAAGATAAGATGATCACAAGATGATTAGTGAGAGATCAGAGAGGAGAAAACAAAGCTGAGCTTTGTGTGTGTGTGAAATAGGAGTTATTTTTAGTTAGTTTTTTTTTTTTTTTTTTTTAAATATTGAAACCATGTGAGCTTTTAGAGGAAAAGTCTGTCTTTGGTGGAGCTGATAACAGCTCATATCTGAAACATGATGTAAGAGGTCCCAAGCTAAAAAAAAAAAAAAAAAAAGTTGTCACTCAGTACATTTCTCTCTGTAGCATTAAAAAGACTCAAAGCAAGTACAGGTACCTCAAAACTGTGAGTACAAGTATTTAAGTAAATGTACTGTCCTATATCAATTTATTATTTTTTTCAAACAGTTATATAAACAAAGAATAAGACACAACACAATGACAAAGATTGGAAAGGAACAAAGTCAGAAATGAATAAATAACAAAACAGAAGTAATAGCTTGAGATTGTGAGAGGACATTGCCTGGGACCTTGTACTAAATAAGAAGATAGTTTTAGCTGATCAATTATTTGTATTAATTAGAAGTCTTTTTATATTTTTAAAGGGTGTGGGTGAACTCTGTTTCCTCAGATTTGAGCCAGGAGGAGGCTAATGGAGGGCAAGAAAGTAAAGGAACTTGCTGTCCACCATTATGTCAGTCTTCACTGTGTTTTATACACAGACATGAGGGGCCTTTCTTGTCCCCAAGGGTTTGGGGCCCTCTTGGTACTTTACCCGTTTGCCTGGTTGATTATCCAACCTTGCATAAAGTGCAACAGGAAAAGTAATCAGATTTATTTTGTCTTTATCTCTCACTTTCACTTACTGGTTAAAGGAAGGTCTGCTATCTCTGATTGATTGATTTTAGACACGTCTGTGTGACACCAGTCTTCTACCTGAAACAGCAGTACGTTTCTGTGATAATGTTTTTACCATATTTGCATGATAAATGAGAAAACATAGGATTTGTTTCTCATCAGAATTGGACAAATCTGTCACGTGTGTCCAGATTTTGGGACATTTTATGGATTGACTAATGCAGTCTTGTAAGTACCGAATGAGTCAACAGGGTCACTTCCTCTCTTTTCTAAAGGTTTTTCCTTTGATCATCTTTTTATCTCACTCTTGTCTAATCATCTCAGCTGACCACACAGAGGCCATAGGTCACTGGGGAAAAGGTGAAGCGACCGGGCAACTGCTTGAACTTGTTGGCGACTGCAAGAGACTTAGCTCAGGGAGTGACCATTATTCACGTGCAATAAAATCTACAATAAGGCAGATTGTGTGTGTGTGTGTGTGTTTGTGTGTGTGTGTGTGTGTGTGTGTGTGGAGACACAATGTAGTCTTGTGCTTTTAAAGGTACTGTATGTACAACTCAAAATGAGTTGTTCTGCTCACCCTTTGCTATCTCATTAATCTCATCCGTCTAGGACTTCATTGATTGTTTGCACTGAATCAATCAGACTGACCGTCTTGCCTCAAATAACCAATCAGAGCCCTCCCCAGAGCTGGTGTGACCTTTGATTGGTAGATTAACTGGTGCGTTCTCCTCATTAACAGAGTGTAGCGGTTGCTGTGGCAGCAGTAACAACAGCAGGGTCGTTGTCATTGAATATTGAGCTGAAAAAAGAAAGCCTGCAGTCCCACCTGATGCACCTGGTTGCTTTCTGTTACAGGTGAGTGGGGAAGAAATTCAGCGTACATATAGTGCATGTATACATAGCTCTGCATTGTGCTTGTGGAGGGTGGAGGCAACATGTTAATCTGTCTGTGTGCGGTTTTTATAACCTACTATACATACTGGGCGTCTTGTACAGGTTTTTCCAGCTTAGTGCTTGCCAGTGTTCTTTGTCTCTAACCTTAGAGGCACATTTTTATGCTTTTGCATTTAACTTGTGATGGTAGTGAAACTTGAATCCTGTGCAGCATCTTTGAGTTGTATGGCAGTGTGTTGTTTTATTATCTGGAAGCTCTTAAAAGCGAGACAAGTATCACACCTCAGGGGTTAGAAACTACAGAGTCTGTTGGAAATAGGAAAAAAAATGAAGTTAAAGTGGGATGAAAGAAGTAATAATACAAATGAGAAGTTAAATCAGTTAAACACACACCTTTGTCCCGGGGTTTTACCGCTACAGTAACCTAACTTGGTCTGGCATGACGGTAGCTTATGGTGGCTAATAATAGCTAGAGTTATGACTGTGGTTAACTCACTATAGGCCTCCATACTTGTGAGCTCTTACTCAACATTTTAGCATTAATCATAATTATCATAATTGTCACATGCAGCCACAGCAGCTTCTAGGCTCCCTCCAGTGCTAACAATCATTAAAATATTAAAGGTTTTATGTCACCACTAGACAAAACCACAGTGAGGAATGTGCTCCTTTGTGACTGTGGGATGTATTTAATTGCAATAGAACAATGTGTTAAATCAAGGCAGTCAGCACGTCTTGGTCTTGATATGATCCGTGTTTCTGCCCCTCACTTTATTGTGTTAACTTGGAATCTGGGCCTAAGGTCAGTGTCTTCTCCCTCAAGGTTCACTGTGTCCCTGTGCGGTCACCTGCAAAAAAAAAACTAATCTGTTTACTCCTAAACAGCTCCTCTAGTCTCTGTGTATGTTACAACACTGTGAACCTCACCACACCTGTTAAACACAAACACACACACACAAGCCCAACCATGAGATCCTGGCATACCTGTTAAACTATGATCAAATTATACTGCAATTTGAGCCACGGCAGAACAAGTTCACCTGCTATTCTCTCTCCTACATTTATAGCAGCAGTACAAAGTGCTCTGTACTCTTAACATACAGACAGGTCTGACTTGAGTGAGCAACAGTGTCTGAAGTTAGATGCCCTGAAAGGGGCACAGTATGTGTTTGAAATGATTGGTTCCTTTCCATAATCTAAAGACCATAAAAACATGTTTCTAAAACGTTTGTTCAGTGATGGGGTCCTACGTTAATTTTCTGTCACTTCGAGCTGTTTTGGTTATTTCACGTGGCCGATTTCTGCATGGCTGTTTAATTATTTGCATAGACAGATGCCACGTGTCTATTCAAGAATGTGAGATGAAGAATATTTTGTGCTCCTCAGAAGATGAATCCTGCTTTCTCTTCCACTCTTTTGCTCTTTCTAGGTCCCCTCCTGGCCAGCATCCCTCCACACTCGCCTACCTGTAACACACACTCCCCCACACAAAAGACAGGTGTATCATCAGACACACCCCATTCCAGCCGTGAATTCTTCTATCAAACTCACTCACGCAAATTTGCCACTCCACCCCCACACACACATACACAAACAGGTTTCCTTTCCACAAACACACACACTCTCCTTTTTTAACTTCGCTGGCAGCATCATGCTGAACCAGGAGTTGTTGCAGAAGCTGGGGTTGCCAGATCTGGAGGATGTCAGCCAGTACATCAAGAGCATCTCCACTCCTGTGTTAGTCAGCATGGGGGCAGTGGCTGCCGCGACAACCTACTACCTGGCAACCCGACCCAAGGCCCTCCCACAAGTTTACGATCTCAGCATGCAGTCAGTGGAGGTGCCGGTGAGTTTTGAGGTTAATTCACTAAAAGTTTGCATGTTTTGAGCTGAGTTTGTGATCTGTAGAGTTTTTAAACCTGTAAATGAAGAGCATGTTCAGCGTGAGGTCAAAAAGAGACTAAAACTGCAGTGTTATTTCTGTGACTGTATCCTGTTTTCATTTTTAGGAACTTCACTTTTTCACATCCAGTGTCTCTACTTCCTTTTCAGAGATATCATGCAGTGTTTAGTATATTTGTTAGTTATGTTAACTAACCTAAACCTGGAAAAGCACACATGTAAAATAAAGTCAGAAATCAAGTTTTTTTTTTTTTTGGTTTAGTGTCATAAATAAGTTCTTCCTTGTTGCCAGGGTGGAGAGTTTGCACGGCGATCAGTCCTGCTGAACGGAGAAGGTCACTTGACGCATGTCTACGATGATGCTAGAACAATGTACGAGTTCTTCCTCAGAGGCGCCCGAGTCTCCAGTAAGTCACAAACGTTTAGTGGTAGAGTCACTCAAGAGCCTGCCAGCCTTGCTATTGAGCAGAAAGTATACAGGGGGATGAATGTGGCTTAATGTGGCTGATAACCAGCCATCACAGTAAACTAAAGCACATTCTGCTTACAGGATGAGGACCTAACATCACATTTACTTGGAGTGAGGTTGACTCTTTTACTTAATGTACTTTAAATTACTGCCTTATGCTTTTACCCTCAGCGTTTTGAGTCAGCAGCCTTCTCTGGTTACACTATAAATACTGTAGTTTTACCGCTGCCTGCAACCATCTGTGTGTTTTTCCAGAAACAGGTGTCTTGCATGTCAGCAGCACAGTATATAGAGCAGAACTATACAGTATGTGTGACAAAACCTCATAGATGTCACCATGAAGCTTCCCCTGTTGATTCAACGCATAAAGGAAATAACTTTTTATTTGACATGTTTTCAGAAATGTTGAGGAGAAATGAGGAGATGTTCTCCTGTTTAAAGTACACTAATTTGCATACATTCCTATAACAGAAGGCTGAATGTAAGGTGAAGCCAGGTTCAAAATTCAAATTGTTTCATTTTGTTGACATGTTAGGGTCGCGTGTGTTAGAGGGAATTTGTGGCATCTCTTTTTATCACTCCATAAATAAGAAGATACTGTGAACAGTCATGCTTTATGGTTACATAAATCAGGCTAGCAATGATTATCTAAAGAATATAGATAAGAATAAAACAGGAAGCGATTGGTGTTTGTAAGTGATGAAGTGGAGATTTCTATCGTCGTTGATGGAGGTACTTACATCTTTCGTTGTTTTTCTACCTCTTTCTTTTGTTTACTTTTCCTCCCTCCCACCACCTCCTCGTCACTTCTTTATCCTCAAGATAATGGTCCCTGTCTGGGCTCCAGGAAACCAAAACAGCCCTATGAATGGATGTCCTACAAGGAGGTAAGAGTCACCTCCAGCTGGCCTCCAGCTTGAGAGAGCTATATGTTACAGGCAACACAAGCAGTTCTTGATACATAGTGACGGTGCTGCAGTTTGCAGTTCCTCTGCTGCACAGACTCTTAATAACAAGCTGTCACTTATGAATCTGTATTTAATCTGGCCCATTATATCACAGTAGAGTGTTATCTTTAAGACTTTTGCTCTGCTGGTGAAATATTAATGAAGCACCACCTGAGTCAAGACAGTGTGCTATTGTGTGTCTGCTGTAAAAAGATGTGGTAATATTAATAGGGTTAATAACAGTTCACATGATCATAAAAAAATCATAGTCTTAATATGTGTTGTTCCCTGTGTGTGTGTGTGTGTGTGTGTGTGTGTGTTGTTTTAGGTAATGGAGCGAACAGAGAATCTGGGTTCAGCGTTTCTTCACAAAGGACACTCCAAGACCAGCAACTGCCACATTGGCATCTTCTCTCAGAACAGACCTGAGGTACAGACACGTACCATTCACCCAGAGTGCCTGGTTTCTAGAATTTACAGAAAGTAAATCGTACTCTTTCTGACTGTGACTAAAATCTGAACACATTTTGATTCATTGTGACCTACATTTTCCCAAGAATTTCATTTTCAAATGTCCAAAAATCTATTTAGAAATCAGGAAAAATGACACTCCTTATAGCTCCAGAACCTGCCTGGGAATCAGCATGTTTTTAAGTTTCCTTCAGTATCAAAGTAATCCAGTGACTGTTGTCCACATCTGTGGCTACACTGCAAAAAGAGACATTTGATATACAACAAACAAAGGCTAGAAATCACTGAACCCAGGGTATCATTACACTTCCTGTGTACTTGGAGCATAATTATCCTCCAAAGAACTTTGAAGTTTGGCAGCCATTTCAGGTTTAATTTGAATCTTTTGACAAAAACATTTATTAGATTTAGTCACATTCTAAACATTTTTATCCTTCATAGTTTTACTTACAGTCATTACACTTTAGTCAAAATGTTTTCTCCTCTTCTCTCTTCAGAGAGAGAGAAGTCTTTAATGAAGGGTTACTTGTTTTGCTGGCAAAGAGCACGTCTGTTTATGTAGTGACGATCTTCCCCACTCGGCTTGTGAGCTTCTAGCTGCTCCCAGCAGAAGGATCAGCAACTTGAAGAGCAACCATAAAGCTGGTGCTTCGCAGTTTGTTGATTAACAGACGTTTTTGCAGGTCATGTGACACAGATTGGCTTTAGTATCTGCAGGGAGGGTGTGAGTGTTTAAAAGAAACCCTGACCCATAACCTGTTGCTCATTGAAGGAAGATATGGATTTATTGTCTGATAGCCCGACACTAACATTTCACTCCCATCTTGTCAGTGACAACAAAACAGATTTCATGGACTGTCCTTTAATGGTTGTTTATGTGTGTTTGCGTAGTGGACCATCAGTGAGCTGGCATGTTACACCTATTCTCTGGTGTCAGTCCCTCTGTACGACACGCTGGGAACAGAAGCCATCGGCTACATCATAGACAAAGGTAAACCGCGGCAGCGACAGCATGAGTGCGCCCACTTCAGTATTTATGTCGGCGAAACACAGCAGGAGATCTGACCTGTCTGCACTGTATCTCGTTCCTGCAGCTGCCATCACGACCATAGTGTGTGACGTGGTAGATAAAGTCAACCTGGTACTGGACTGTGTAAAGGACAAGGAGCACACTGTGAAAAACATCATTCTCATGGAGACCCCCAGTGAAGACCTGGTCAACAGGGGGCAGCAGGCTGGAATCCACATCCTCAGCCTGCAGGAGATGGAGGTCAGCAGCCAGATTTGAACCCTTCTCCACCTTGTGTCGTTGCTTTTTATTTCTTTTTTTTATGACAAAAACAAGATATCAAATCATTCATTCCTGTTTTTCTTTTTTTCCTCTATTTCTTACTTTCCTTTGTCTTTTCTTTTAATTTTTTGTCACTTTATTTAATCTCTTCTTTTCTTTTTGCACAGACTATCGGGAAGGCCAACCATCAGCCACCTGTGGTGAGTAACTTTTTACCATAACAATACCTATTATAATAATAATACAGCACTGGTGATGATGATGTGTGTTCTGTGACCTGTTTGACTCTCATCACTCTCATCCCTCCAGCCTCCACGACCAGAGGACATGGCTGTGGTCTGCTTCACCAGCGGAACAACAGGTGGCGCACGCACGCATGTACACAGTAAATTGCATCCAGTATATTTTATGAGTACATGCATTAACTTTAAAGCTCTATGTGTGTGTTTTGTACTTTCAGGAAACCCAAAGGGAGCTATGTTGACTCATGGGAATATCGTGGCCAATTGCTCAGCCTTCATTAAAACGACAGAGGTAAAGTGTTGCTGTTAGAGTCAAGGTTGCATTTAATAGCAACAAAAATATATATAAAGATTAGTAATGATGATCAGTAATGATGTTACTAAATAAACCAGACAATACACAGGCAGCTTTGTAATATCCTTGCACTTACGGTCCTGAAATAAAGTCCTGAATCCTCTCAGTCTGAGAAAGCATATTTAAAGAATAATAATGAAACTTAATTTTGTTATTAAAAAATAGTTTTATACTGTGTTTCAAATGTTTTAAATCACGAGATGTGCACATGAGTTTCTACTACTTACATGTTCTGTTTTTCACTTCTCTAATGATCTAATGACTATGTTGCTAAGGTCGAGTAAGGTAAAGTCCGAGTTAATGTGTAAATAGAGGAAGTCTAGAAGAAGGGTCGGGGACAGGTCAGAGTGGCGATATTTAGATTGGGGAAATGATAACGATTAAAGGAAATAAACTAAAAACTTCTGATGCCATCTGTATCTTTGGGGAGGTGCCCGAGACAGCCCAACTGTTAGAGCTCCACAGGGAGCCTTTTTCTCTGTAACCCCTTACAAGAATAAATTCAACTTAACTTTGATACTCCGAATCCAGTCCTCCCTAATCAAAGGGTCATTTGAAAATTCTTATAACAAATTTGTTTCCAGTCTAGTGCCAAGACCATCCCAGAAGATGTCATGCTCTCTTTTCTGCCTCTGGCCCACATGTTTGAGAGGGTGGTGGAGGTACAAACATTAACACTGACCACTTTCCCTTCCTGTGTGTGTGTCCCTGTCTGTGTGTCATCTCCATCGGTGTGTGTTTGTCTGTGTGTCAATGTTTCCCTGTCTGCGTGTTCGTACATGTGAATGTGTTTTAGGTTCAATGTCCAGTATATCCCAGTGACGTCCACATTTCCTTTCTACCCTTGGCTCACATGTTTGAGAAAGTAGTCCAGGTATCGTACATTCCCTTAGTTCCCATAGTCGCCCTTTGTTACAGATCAATATTCCTACAAACCCTGTGTGTCAACCTCTCGTTCATTACATACTAAGCACTTATGGTGACCTGTTACCTTTTCCCTTCTGTACTTTTTCTGATATTGCTGACAGGGAGTGATGATAGTACACGGAGCGAGCATTGGCTATTTCCAGGGAGACATACGTACACTGTCAGATGACCTGAACACACTGAAACCAACTGTGTTCCCTGTGGTACCCCGACTCCTGAATAGAATGTATGATAAGGTAGGTGGACGTAATGACGTAATATGAATGTCAAGACATGTCAGGCATTAACCCTGTGTTAGACAGAACTTAAGAGCTGGTAAATGGTGAGCTGTTGTGTATCTGTGTGCCTCTACAGATCTTTGGGCAGGCCAACAGCTCTCTGAAGCGTTGGGTGCTGGAGTTTGCCTTCAGGAGGAAGGAAGCCGAGATGCTGAAAGGCATCATGAGGAGAGACACTATCTGGGATCGTCTCATCTTCCATAAAGTCCAGGTACATGGAAATCTCTCTCTGTCCTTGAACAGTTGAGCCTGTTTTTGCACATTATGTAAAATCCTTACACTGTGAAGGTGTGATGATTTATTGCAGCTGATTTACCTTTTACTCATAATGCAGTCCGTTATTAAAGTAGTATGCTGCCCTCTGCAGGCCAGTCTTGGAGGTCGCGTGCGTCTCATGGCAACAGGAGCTGCTCCCATCTCTCCGACTGTTCTCACCTTCCTTAGAGCTGCAATCGGCTGTCAGGTAACACAGACAAGCTCAAGTTGTGTTCAAGTTCCTGTGTTTGCAGTACTGATGATGATAATCATAGCCTTTTCTCTGTCTCAGTTCTTTGAAGGTTACGGACAAACAGAGTGTACTGCTGGATGCACCTTGACCATGCCTGGAGACTGGACTGCAGGTAACAAAGCTTTGACGTCTTAACCATGAGTAGTGACTGATTACTCAGCTTTACAAGAACTAAACGTGACCTCTTTACAACAGGTCATGTCGGAGCTCCTCTGCCCTGTAACACAGTTAAACTGGTGGATGTGTCTGAGATGAACTACCTGGCAGCCAACGGGGAGGGAGAGGTGAGACATTAACACACAGGCATCATGTGTTTAGATTTCCGGTAGTGTGTGTCGTTCATAACTGTCTGTGTTTTGACTTTACAGGTGTGTGTGAAGGGTCCTAACGTGTTCCAGGGCTACCTGAAGGACCCTGAGAAGACTAAGGAGGCCATTGATGAAGATGGATGGCTTCACACAGGAGACATCGGGAAATGGCTACCGGTAGTTATGTTGTTTGATTTCAACCTCATGTTACTTTTATTCATCTTAATTCTACACACTTCACTGCATTGAGCTAGATTCACAAAGTTCTGCTTCTCTGTCAGCCTGGAGATGTTTTATAAAATTAATTCTCTGTTCACGTGTGTTCACAGAACGGCACTCTGAAGATCGTGGACAGGAAGAAGCACATCTTTAAGCTGGCACAGGGGGAGTACATTGCCCCTGAAAAGATAGAGAATATCTACACGAGGAGTGATGCGGTGGCACAGATCTATGTGCATGGAGACAGTCTGCAGGTAGGTGGAGGAGGTGGAGTGTGTGCCAGCAAAATATCAGGCTCACAGAGGGATTCTCTGTCCTGTCCAACCTTAGGTGAGACTTACATGACTTTATTTAACATATTGTGTTTGTCTCCAGGCATGTCTGGTAGCAATGGTGGTTCCTGACCCTGACTTCCTGCCTGGCTGGGCAAAGAGGACCCTGGGACTGGAGGGCAGCTACCAGGAACTATGTGGCCGAGCGGTAATACTTCTGTTTGAGTTTTACAGTGCACACATGTCGCATCTAAATCCTACTAGGTGGTCTTGTATTTCTGTTTCACATATTTGTGATATGCAGGAAAATAAATGATCAAACCTCTCTATTTTTTGTCTGTACAGGAAGTCAAGGCTGCCATCTTTGAAGACATGCAGCGACTGGGCAAAGAAGGAGGACTCAAGTCCTTTGAGCAGGTACATATCTAATCCCGTGTAGCCACTTTTTAGTGTTCTTACAAATTCAGGGTGGTGCACTGTTTTTCACACTTCAACACATTTGTTCTTTAGGTAAAGGCCATCCGCATCCATACCGAGATGTTCTCAATCGAGAACGGCCTGCTCACTCCAACTTTGAAGGCCAAGAGGAATGAAATGCAGAAGTACTTCAGATCCCAGATAGATGAGCTGTACGCTGGGATCAAAATGTAAAGGGGGTGTAGAGCAAGTGGAAGAGCAGACACGAGGGCTCTACCAAAGGTTTAGATTTTTAGAAAGGAAAGAGACAAAGTACAAACTAAAGTGCACAAAGTGAAGAAAATGAAGAGGTCCAACGATCATCAACCTGTTTAGCCCTTGTAAACAGTAATAGAAACAACAGGAACACAAAGTGATGTAGCTTTTGGAACTTGATTCAGAGCGTAGAGGATCTACGGCATGGAATACAAAACCTCTGGAGGGCCGAGAGTAGATTTTATGTTTAGAATAAATGTATCCATGATAGAGTAAGTACAGTATAAACTCTGTGGTCATATGATAATTCTAATCAGTTATTTTGAAATGTCCGCTTCAGCATTTTGAAGGGAAATATCAAAGTTTAGCTCTGTAGCATCTCAGGACATCTCAGGACCATGCCATACCTCCTCCACACACATAAACACAAAGCTATTTATTTAAAGGATAAAGAGGGAAGACTCAGGTCACTGAAACGGGTTACTGTAAATGTCGACGAAGAGTCCTATTGATACTTCATATTCAACATTTCAGTGTCTTGGAGATTTTTTTTTTTTTTTTTGGTCAGATGTCATAATTTTATTTTTACTGTGTTTCTTGAGTTTGTTCAATAGGAAGTTTAAATCCATAATAAACAGGATTGTTTCTGTTGGAAGCTCTGAATGATGAATAAGCTTGGGTCCAGTTGAGATCCTGTGAACCAGGTGAATGAGCCATATTAAAGAGTTGAAACAAAGCTAGCTGTACACAAGAGATTCAGGTACTACAGACCAATCAGTGTCAATGTTTTAATTTATTTATGACGCTAAGGAGATTTGTCAAAGAAATCAGTTTTCTTAAATTATTATATCATAGGGTGACGCAATACAGCCTGAATGAACGTCTCTTAAATGTTTAAGGTTTTAATTGCATGGAAGTGCGTTTGACTGTGGTCTTGCTATGATTGTTTTTACTGTCATCTCAAAATTTGTTTGTAAAATAAAATTTTAATTGAAAATCATCAAAAGAGCCATGTGATTTCATGTCGTTTGCTTCATCAGGGCTGTGTGTACAGGAGAACCTTTTAAATATAGATCACTATGTGACTGTATGTGACTGTTTTTACTGTGGATCTAAATATTTTGTTTTCATGAGATAAGTCAAATTTCATCCAACTAGTATGAAAACTAAGCAGCGGGTGAAGGTAAAACTGAAAAAAAAGCTTGTAACAAATAGAATTGTTTGTGTTATGGTACTTTAAACGTATGCTTTTCATTGATTTTATTAACTTTAGGCATCTAAAACAGATGAAATAATATATATATATATATGAAAAAAACTTTATCTTGAAGAAAAAACGCGTAGTGAACCTCTCGCTTTCCGTAGGACCGAAATTTAAGCATAACCGCTTCGGGTGGATACTTAACGTAGATTTTGTGTTCAGATCTTTTTTTTTAAATAAAAATTTTGCCTTCTGCATCGCCGTAAATATAAAAAAGTATATCGTTGTAGTTTTATTTAAGTACACTCTCGTTTTGAGCAGTATCAGTTTGTGCCGTTAATAATTGTTCCACCTCCCACCCCTGTGTGTCTGGAATGGTACAGTCCGAAAACTTGAAGCATTTTGCGGGAAACAGCTTCGGCTCAAGCTGCTAGGTGTTTACAAAACAAACTACGAGCTACAATCTGTCCAAATGAGGTGAGAAATATAAATGATGAGCTGTAACCTAGGCCGAATATCCGAGCTCATACGTCCGTTACACGCACTGCTGTCTCGGGTGTTTGTAAAGTCATAAAATTGTAAGGTAACATCAGCTAAGTTGAATTAATTCGTGCCATTCGTTCTAGCCGGTGTTTCGTTAAAATAAGCGACTGTGTTAACTGGTGACCTTCAGCCAAACGCGTCTGTGGTTACCGTAGTTACGACAGTCGTTGGTTGAAAAACGACGAGAATACGCAGCGTTGTAACGGTAATACAAAAACAAACTAAACAAAGAGGCAACGGTTTCAACGGTCTTTCAACTTTTCGGTCGGTTACTGCGGCAACAACAGTGGTCTCCTGTTAACACGGTCGCTCGCTAAACCGGGACACCAACGCCATTTAGCCATGTTGCTGTAGTTTGGTAGACTGTGTGAGTAAGGAGCTCAAAGTGGAGTTTGATTTGAGGTTAGTCACAACAGCAGCTAACTTTACAACAATTCCCCACGAGATCTGGGGACAGCCTGTTGTTGAAGGGTGATCCAGGAACCAGACTCACCTGGTTGGAGCAGCTGTCACCTGGTGGAGGTGGTGCATATAATGGGACTGATGATGATGGTGCCTCTCTTTCCACAGTGCAAAAAAGGCCAGGGGAGTGCGCAAAGTGCCACAACATCAAGTGAGTTGGTCACTGTATTATTTGCATTAAAATCTGATTTAAACATGACACTAATTACTTTCTTAAAGGGATGAACCTCCTTGTGAGTTGTGTGATTTTCATTCCTCTGTGTAAAACACAAGAGGAGACTGTTTCCATGCAACATTTTCTGTTGTGTTCCAGAAAGCCCCTCCTTTGGATGATGAGGAATCACCCAACCTGTCTGTCATAGAGAGAGCCAGCTTCCTGGAGGGACTGCAGATAAATTATGGTGAGTTTTTGCGCTGTATTGATATATTTTCATCCATGTCAGTGTCATAATGTTGCTGTGACTCTTTAAACAGACAGAGAAAACAACCCTTTGAATTTAACACCTTGAAAATACTATATGTTTTTTGTTCTGTTTAAAATCCCGTGTCTTTTCAAAACTATCTATTTCTACTATCTACTATTTGTCTTGCGTAGGCAACCCTCTGCACAGCACCGCCATGGAGGAAGACTTAAACGTCTTGGAGGAAGAACGGGTGAATAAAGGGAAAGCTGGGAGAAAGGACATTCCTCAGACGTTCAAGACTAATGTCAAACAGCGTGGAGCTGCCGTGAAGAGGAAGGAGACGGAGCTGGATGAAGATAACGACAAGGAGAATGAGGTCAAAGCCAGGTATGCGTTCATATCATACTTTTGCATTATGATATGAACGCAGGTCTCGGTAAATTCCGGCTGTTCTGTCTGCGTTGAACAGGCCTGAGAAGGAAGGAGAAACAAAGAAAAAGAAGGGAGGACCTCAGGACGTGGAGAGGAAGGAGTCAGGCCTAAAAGGCAACCAGCCTATCCCAACAGCCAGTGGGCTCAAACGTTTGGTTGGGAAGAAGCCCGCCAAGTTAAGGGGAGCTGAACAGACATCTGCAGCGAGGTGAGGTCAGGTGTATGAGAGAGCGCTGAGGGAAGAGGGTTGAAGAAATTGTGCTGTGCATTTTCTATTTATCCAGACACAATGCTGCTTTAAGACTGTCTTTGTCCACAGACCTGTTTGTTTGTGTCTCACGTGATGATGTATTTATCTGTCTGTCATGAAGGCCGACGGAAACTCAACAGATGAAGAAAGGCAATAAAAGAGAAAGTGAATTAGAAAGTGGAATGTCCAGTGAGTCCCAGTCACAGGTAAGGAAGTGAAAGATGATCAGTTGTGTTAATAATGAAAGCAGTGTTTTGGAAAAACAAGAAGCAGAGGAGACCGAACATATGTTGAGACATGCTACATGTTTTTCTACCAGGAGGTATCTGACTCTGACACTGCCCAGCAGAGACGTAAAGTCCTGTCATCTGATGAGGATGTGGGGGATCAGGACGTTAGCTGGGTATGGGTGAACTTGAGGAGACTGTTGTGCCACTGTGACCTCAAATGCAGCTTTTGACTTGTATTCATCTCTTTCTTCAATCATTTAGAAACCGAGTCCAAAGAAGGCCAGAGTGTACAATTTTGATAGAAGCAGAAAGTCTGACAGGTCAAAGTCAAGAAAGTCTTCATCAGGTAAGGACCACAGGCACAAGAGGCGAGCATCAGTTGAGACTTCTGGCTGAGCTGCAGTTAAACGTCAACAAATACGTCAAAATCACATCTCAGATTTTGTGTTTCAACCCTGTTTAAAGAATTAGTTCATCATTCAATATGAAGCCAGTTTAAAGACTGGGGGAAACAAAGTAGCCTGGCTCTGTCCAAGAGTAATAAAATCTGCTATCATGCTCGCTCATTAACTTTCAACATCATTTGTTTAAATCATACAAAAAGTCAAAACAGCTAGTTGGGGTTTTACCGGGGTTATGTGGAGGTGGTTTTCTTGGCTGGGTGCAATGACCTTGACTTTTCTTGTCACTGTGAGGTTGGACAGAGCCAAGTTAGCTGATCCCCTGTTTCTGGTCTTTATGTTCTGGTAAATTTGACATCTCCTCCTCCTTTTGTCTTCAATATTTTATTATACACTATAAAATGCTGTACATGAAATAGACCCAATGCCTTTAGCAAAGCATTTTTTCATTTCTTACTGCACACGGTTGTTCAAGTCTAAAATAACTGCACTTTTTACTGTTCGTGAAACTTGAACTTCAACAACCTAATTGTCTCACCTGAAGGCAGTACATCTGCAGGAGCAGAAAAGGGCATCGCCGATAAACAGAGGAGGAAGAAACGTGTTGGTCAGGGAGGAACGGAGTTAGAAGTGGTGCTGGACGCCTTCCTTGACTTCTGTGAGCAGTACAGGTAAACCAAGACAGACACACTTTATAATAAGGGTACAGATTGTTTACTTCCTTTATTTCAAGTTAGCCGGATTGAAGTTATAAAATAAAAGTTTACTTCAGTTTGCATGGGAATATGAAGCTATTTTTGAATGCCAGATGCAAATATAGTTACATAACAAAACTTTTATGTAACTGAAATACAGCAAACTTAGTTGCATACCTCCAGCTAATGTCTGTACCCTGTAATCCAAACCTCTCCTATCATATTACCACAGAATATTTACTCTGAGGCTACTGTGACTGCACGTTTGAGGTGGTTACATGTGTTTGTTTTTCAGAGAGTCTGTGGAGACTAAAGCAGTCAAACACTCCATTGATTCCTTCTCCTCCAGTGTGAAAGAGCAACTCTTGGAAAAGGTCAGAGATTGGTTTAACGTGTGATACTGAAGATGTAAACCCGAGATGTTTTCTGTTGACATTTAGAGGTATAGACTTATTTTTGTTCACCTGGAAAAAATACATTTTATATTATATTACCGACCAACTGATGCAGTACGAACTAATGCAACAGGCCAATTTTACATCAGTCTTTTAATCAAACGCGTCTATTCTGTGATGTGTTTTCGCTTCCAGATCTCTTCCTGCAAGGAGCTCAAGGTGCTAAAACGAGAAAACGCCAAGGTAACTATGGCAACCAGCTGCTAGACAGCTCATGTGATGGTGTTGTTTGGGTTTGCCGCTTCTGTCCAGTCTCGACGTATATTCAATGAACTGTGCTTCAGTTTTTTTCAAAGACGTCCGTGATTCCTGCTGACACTGGTGATCTCTGACTTCTCTTGTAAAACCATTGCTGGTTTTGAGTGAAATATCTGAACAGCTACAGACAACAGACTTTTCATCTGACACCATGCGCAGGTCAAAATCTGTCCAGTACTTGCAATACTAACAGCACTGCCACCAGACTGCAGACTGTGTTTAGTGATAAAGCTAACCCACTAAACTATGGCGGTAGGGTGTGTTTGTTGTACCTGTCCTGTTGGTGCTTATGTCTATGTGTGTGTGTGTGTGTGTGTGTGTGTGTGTGTGTGTGTGTGTGTGTGTGCGTGTGCCAGGTGGCTTCTTTGATCCGTACAAAGACACAGAGGCTGTTGGATGCCAAACACGAGCTGATGAGGTGAGAGGCAGTTCAGAGGAGCGAACACACACTGTAAACTTTTAGTGTCTATAAACTAGTTCTAACATCCATTACATGGCACATCATCGCCAATAATAACTTAACCAATAATTAATAACCAATAATAGAGTTAATAATAGAGTCCTTTGTACTGTGTGTGTGTGGTCAGGGCAGAGAGGCAGATGTGGTCGCTGCAAAAGGAGAAAACTGAACTCACAAACAGATTAACTGACCTGAGACGAGGCCAAGCCTTCCTGCATGACATCAGAGAGTTGAACAGACAATACCTGGATTTCCGACACAAACATCCCACAGAGAAAGAGACGGTACACACACACACACACACACACACACAAACAAACTTTTGTCTTCTTATTTGTGTGACAAAAATACTCCTCGTGGTGACGTACTCCCTCCTTTCCCTCTCCTCCTCATCCAGTATGGAGCATCCAGTTTGCCGGCTCTGCTGCTGCAGACCAAACATATTCAGACAGCAGAGGATCAACTGAGAGGGATCAATAACCAGCTGGAAAACCGAGTGAAGATGACTGGGACAGAAAAATAATGCCACACACACATCAGCGTGACAGTTTGTCATGCTGTGGTTCATATTTCACTGTGGACACTTCCCCAAATCCTGCCCATCCTGGATCGTTGCTAAATAAATACAGTGCTATATGTATAATTAATACAATACAATGTGTAATAAATGCAAAAAAATAACAGCATGTGTTCGCCTTGACGTAAATATATAATAAAGTACATCTTTAGTTGATGCTTTTACCTGCTGAGTGTGAAACGAACATGCGCATTACACGCAGCATTCCCCGTTTCTACTTCTCAAACTGTGCACTGTCGCGCCAAGCCGAGCCGCAACGGACAATTTCATAAGCCAATCAAATGCTCCCTTTCAATCAAGGTGCGACTGACCTAGCGTTCCTGATAGGCTGAAAGTTTCAGGGCTGAACTTTGAACAACTTGACATTTCCTTGTAACGATAGTAAAGGCGAGGAGCTTTTAATACGCCCCGCAAGAAAAGGTACGTTTATGGAGTTATTATTATTATTATTATGTTTAACTATTGTTGATACAGAAATAGTGACCAACGAAGCATGCCAGGACAGGACTGTCAGGCCGGTGGTAGTGAGTTTACTTTACATTCACATTTACATTTTATTATTCAGCTGACGCTTTTATTCAAAGCCACTTACAAGGACTTAACATGCAGACTGGAGGAGCCGGGAATCGAACCACCGGTCATCTGATGAGTGGATGACACTTTACCTTTACATTTGGAGACCAGTGAATTCCTACGGTGCTTAAAACTGAAAGCAAAGGTCCAAAATGTCTTACCTAACATGTTATGACATGCACTAAACACTGTTTGGATGTTATCAACTCATTATGATGTAACGTTGCTGCAGTACGTGTAGTACCATTTTAGTACAACAAACTCAGCCATGCTCTTCCATAGAAAACATTATCCTCTACTGTGTTCATGCAAAACTACGAGCAATGACTCATAATAATCATTTTCGTTTTTTATTTTTTATTTCCTCCTTTGCCAGTGGACAATGTACGTCCTGACGCATCACTTGTATTCATTATGGTACATTAAATGTATATTATGGTGTCATATTAATGAGGTGTATGTGTTATAAGCTCATTAATTCAGCCATGGAGTCAATCAGGCTGCGCATAACGCGAACAACAAGGCGGAACTAGTGTGCGTCTTGCGGTCATTTTGAAACCGTCCATTGCGGTTGACTTGACTTTGTTGTTTGCTTCCGTTTAAATTAAACATCCTGTCTCAGATGTGAAACCACGTGTTTGAAAAAAAAATCGGCACATTTAATGCGTTCATTCATCCAACTTATCATTAAAAACATTTTTTTTTTCAGGTGACTCACTTAGATTTTCTTTCAGCTTCTCAAAAAAATTGAACTGAAAAAGTCTCCTAGTCATTCTGGATGAACTCACCACCAAACTGACTGACTGGGAGGAAACAGCTAGACACCATGTGCCCGAAAGTACAATTTGTAACGGTGAACAAATGCTTAGTCATTATGTAAACATCATTGTGAAAGCTATACAGTTTAGAGAGTTTACAGAGTTTCATTTATTCCAAATGACATGTAGACTGCTCTAACTACATAGAACAGTCCAAAAGTCCAAGTCCAAATTCATTGGAATATAAAGTGATTTGGTAAAGTGCAGTGTGAGGTTCTGATACCGGATATGTTAATGACCAAACAAGTTGGTTTCTTTCTGTATATCTTGCTTCATCACTGCCACCAACATACATTTGTGTCTGTAGGAAGATGGCAGAGGTTCGTGGTGACGGTGACGTGCAGGGCACTGTTGACGCAGTGGACGCCTTTTCGTTTTCTATAAAGAGGTAATTATTGTCCACTGATGACTGTCTGACAGCTTGATGGCCATCATCCTACCATTACACTGTTCTCTTTTTCAAGACATGCGATGTGATGGTCGAGTTTGAGCTTTATTGTCATTGCACAAAGTACAGAGACAACAAACTGGAGTTTGTCTTCTAGCATCTAACCAGGAGTGTTTAAAAAATCAACAAACTACAGAGTAATGTGCATATTTATAGGGATATATAAACATCTCCCAGAGTTAGACATAAATTCACCACAAGTTAGCACTAGATAATGCTTAATCTGCATATTTAAGCATACAATTTCAGAAACCCTGTAGATCATTGTTAAAGCATGTGTAATAAACTGGGGAAGTTTTACTGTGATATCTGCAAGTCGTATGGAATTTTACAATACATAAAGGCCAGAAATCTCCACTTCAGTATAACGTAGATACAGCAAACCTTCAATTTTGAGTCTTATTTATGCATGTTCATGCATTTTTATCTCTAAATACACAGTGAACACTTTTTTATAGCTGGAGTGAAAACAGCAGAAGCCATTTTGACGTACCACAGGTGTTACGAGCGATATTAATCTAGGCCCCGTTCCATTCAGGTCAAACAGAGTCAGCGTGCCGCTGTGGTACATGTTGGCAAAAATGATTATCTTTATGTAATGTAGAACTTTGCCACTCGCTTTGTTTCAGTCATTGGAACATTTAGAACATTAAAGCTGCTCAGACATATCAGTCAACTGTATAATGAGCTCCTATATTTAGGACTTCGTGTGTTAAGAGTGTGATAAAAGGAGCTTCACAAGTTTAGACACCACTGAGCTGTCAAAGCTGCTTAAGGGTGCTTATTATGTTAAACAAGTTCCTCTAGATTCATTTCAGAGGGTGTTCACAAGTCTCTTTATATGTGTGTGTTTGTGTGTGTGAATGTTTAGGCCGAATAAAGAGCACAACACTAAGACAGCAGAGGAAGCAGACTCTTCTCCCATCAGCAGCAGCACTAAAGCAGCAGCATCTGACCCTTACCGCTACAAGATGGACTACCCCGACCTCGGAGTCTGTCTGATTATCAACAACAAGAACTTCCACAGTCACACGCGTAAATACACACACTTCAGTCCATTCTTTGCACTAATGTTCAGTCTAAAAGCATTAGTCACGCATGATTTATGCTTTGATAGTTCAACAGAAGAGCGCTCACAAAGAATAGACAGGAGGGAGCATGACGTGGCATGAAAATAAGTTCTGAGTGGCGGTTGTAATATTTTGACATGTCACAGCAGGAAACTCACAGGCGAAATCATGGTGATTTCCAATTGGCCGTTTCAGTTTCAGGGTCCAGTTACTCTGCATGCCTCCCTGTCACGGCTTATTGGAGCACAATGACAGAAAAATCCAGTTTTCATGACGTGCTGCCACAGCTGCCATTCTTCACAACATTTACCAAAAGGACTAGTTGTGTTTTGCCCTTTTAGTTATACACACACACAGACACACGCACGCACACACATACAAATTAGTATCTTTCCTGTCTTGGATCTACAAAATAGGAAGTGTGAGTTGTTGCATGAATTTGAGCATCTCGAGAGCTGGACCACAGTGTAGATGCTGACTGCTTTTTCCACTTGTGCGTTGGTGTCTCTCTCCAGAGATGAACACTCGTAATGGGACGGACGTTGACGCCAGTGCTGCAATGAAGATCTTCTCTGAGCTGGGTTATAAGGTTAAATTTTTCAATGATCTGACCGTGACACAGATGAAAGAACAGCTGATGAATGGTAATAGAAACTACAGCTTTTCATTCATTCAATGTTTGACTTTAATTGTGACAATTAAAACTGCTAAAATCTATCTATCTATCTATCTATCTATCTATCTATCTATCTATCTATCTATCTATCTATCTATCTATCTATCTATCTATCTATCTATCTATCTATCTATCTATCCATCCATCCATCCATCCATCCATCCATCCATCCATCCATCTATCTATCTATCTATCTATCTATCTATCTATCTATCTATCTATCTATCTATCTATCTATCCATCCATCTATCTATCTATCTAGTCTCCCAGGAGGACCACAGTGCTAGAGCTTCATTTGTATGTGTGTTGCTAAGCCATGGAGATGAAGGCGTGGTATTTGGAACCGATGGCCCAGAAAAAATTGAAAATCTGACACAATACTTTAAAGGAAATCGCTGCAAGACTCTGGTGGGCAAACCAAAACTCTTCTTCATACAGGTTAGTAAAATATACCCACATGGCACAATCAATCAATATTGAACTATCAATATTGAAATTTATAGAACAAATAAACTGTTAAATAAAAGGTTAGAAATAAAAATAATTAAATAATCAGAATTAAAATGAGGTGACGCTCATTGGGAAGACTTACAGCTTCAGTAGTTTCTAAATCATGACTATGGCCGTGCTTGTAGATGCTTGTTTTGTTGTTTGCAGGAGGACTGTCATTCAGACTTGGCATCAGGTTTATTGTTATGCAGGTGTTCACAGTTTACCTTCATGCTTCAGAAAAGAAAAGAACGTGCTGCAAATAGCAAGCCACATTAACCACAAGCCTTGTCTACAGAGTACTACCATCTGGTTTTCCTGACCTATTTTAGGCATGCCGTGGTTCAGACCTAGATGATGGAGCCCTCATCGAGGCCGACAGCGTAGATGCGCAAACAACAGAGAGGATTCCTGTGGAGGCAGATTTCCTCTATGCTTATTCCACTGCTCCAGGTAACTAACAGAGGCTTTTAGTCCTGTCAGTATTTCCATGCTTTCAAAATAACCACATTACATTTATAGATAAGAAAGCTCCGCGGCAGTGTTTGAGTGTTTACACAGTTCAATTGTCCTGCAGGCTACTACTCCTGGAGAAACACGGCGTGCGGCTCCTGGTTCATGCAGTCGTTGTGTGAGATGTTGCAGTGTTACAGTAAAGAGCTGGAACTGATGCAGATCATGACCCGAGTCAACCGAAAGGTGGCAATGCACTTTGAGTCTTCCTCCAACCTACCCGGCTTTAGTGGCAAGAAGCAGATCCCATGCATCGTCTCAATGTTGACCAAGGACTTCTACTTTCCTGTCTAGATTTAGATCTTCTTTTTTTTTTTACTTACAGGATGTGCTGGTGACGGTACCAATTTCATATTGATCTATTCCTATTGATGGCCAAATGTCTTTTATTATTGATTATCATGTGTTTCATTAGCAGAATTGTGGAAACTTCCCTACAGTATGACTTTAGGTGAACACACATCATGCATTTACCACTTTTTTACCACTTAATGGCCATAAAAATGCTTTTGGAATAACTGGCTAATAATATATATGTAGCAGTGTGATGATGTTGACTCTACCAGCAGATGATAATAATGAATACTCTAAATGTGAGTGCCGTTGGACTGTTATGATACATTTAATAACAACCGATGACAGATATATAGATTTATCTGATAATAATAAAGTCTGCATTCACTTACACTGAGGATAAAAAGTCTTTATTTCCAAATGAAAGATCTCGGGCACATGAATTATATTGTAGAGAAATTATTAAGACTCGAAGTATAATTTCATTTGAGCAGCATAGCGCACCTGCTCTGTGCACTCTCAAGTTTACAGGCACTCAACCTGACAGAGCTAATGCCAGAGAATTCAACGAGTTACATTAGTTAAGTTAATTAGTCTCTGATTGGCTGCAGTCAGATTTCCTGTGACTTGGAAAATGGTAGCAAGGTGAAGTTATTATAGAGGTTATCACTGAGCAGTGTACATGGATAATAGCAAACCTATTTTTTTAAAGCACAAATGAAATTATTCTCTGCATGACAATATTTCTATAAAATTTAATTTCTGTGGTAAATTTTAATTTCAGCATTCAGAATGCTCCATGGAAAACTCAGAATGTGCTATATAACATGTAACTCTGTGTAAGTCAGGGAAGATTTGTAGAAAACATACAAATCTCTAGAATCGAGTCACCAGAAACTTCATTCTTAGACCTAGTTTAGTTTAAAGTTAAAGTGCATGCAGAGAGGTCTCTAACTGAAGCTGTGGAGAGCTTCTGCACCAGAAGGTGGCAGCACAATCAAAGTGGAGTTGGACTCATAATGTTGCACTGTCAGTTTCTGACAAAGACACCTGGAGTTAAAAAACTAAAAGGAGTTCAAAGCAGATTATCAGTCCGAGTCAGTGCATCAGAGATTTGACATTTCCTGTTCGACACTGAGATAGAAGAGATAGAATATCAAGTCGCTATCTTGAATTTCAGTCATTAGTGCATGAAGATTTAAGAGGCTATAACTGCCTATTTTGTACCTTGTAAAGTCATCTCCGGCTCTTGATATGAATGATTAACAGTTTATGAGGATTGCTTTGTAAGTTAGGGTTGGCATGTGAGCATGCAGCCACTAGAGGAAGCCAGAGAAACACTGAAGTGTGGTTCTGATGGCCTTTAATGAATCAGCAGTCTTTCAAGCACACACTCTTCCAGGAACTGAAATTCTGCTTAATTTAACCCTTGATGCACAGATCTGAGCATCAGGACTTGTTAAAATACAGATGAATAAGATTCTATCTGCATGATTTGTGTGTGTGTGTGTGTGTGTTTCATGTTTGAAACCAGCTGTCACCCTAGTTATGTATCTCAATGATATGGGTAAGGGTTGGGTTTAATACCCCCCCCCCCCAATAAAGATACTGCACACAATATGTAAGATGTAGAGCCTTTTTACTTGCCTGTATTCCCTTATGTTTATGAGTCTGCTTTATTCTTGGCCCATTATCATGGCTGCTGAATACTGGCTGCTATACTTGTGTGTGTGTGTGTGTGTGTGTGTCAGAAAGAGATAAGCCAGACTTTATGCAGTTCTTTGTTATTCCGGAGAACTTGTGATATGACCCAGTATGACTCTTAAAAACTGCCTCTTGACACAGTTTACATGTCTTCAGCTTGCAGGTATTAAATAACACAGTGCTTTTCAAACATCCTAATTTCTGTTCCTGTATTTTTCAAAAAGCTTTTTTCATTTTTGGTGTAAACAGAAAGGGCCATGTTGGGGCGGGCGGACACAGAAATGACATAGAAGTCATGATCGTACGGTGACTTCACAGCGTACAGCTTAAAGTGTGTGCAGCTGCTATTTATGCATTAATTTAAAAATTTAAATCAAATCATAATACTCGTCAGGATATAACTTACAAGTATGAATACTACAAATGAATGCATTCAAACTGTTGGTATAATGTATTACAAATAACATGATTTCCTACTAAGATTGCATTCACTATTAATTGCATGCATAATCTGCAGAGCAGTAATAGATTACCTATAAAAACTTCTAAAATGCACTTTGGTCATTTTTTTTCTCACAAGTCTAACTACAGGACTTTCAGTTCAGCACAGGCAAATGAAGTGAAAAGCTGCATTTTCCATATTACTGCAGGTGGAATGTTTCATTACACACACACACACAAACAAACGCACACGCTTGCTTGCTTGCTTTAAGTTTCTGGTTTCGTTTCCAGCACCAACCGATCAGAAAGCAGGGTGGGTGAGGGGAGGAGGGGAGGAGGGGAGGGGATGAGATAGAGGAAGTGAAAATGAAAATCCAGCTCGAAGATCGTCTATGTTTTTAAAGAAAGCGATTCGGGACGTTCGTTTACAACCACGTGCAGTTAAAGGTGCAGTGTGTCAGATTTAGGCGGCTCTATTTACAGATAATGGTAGGAATGGAATAGAACATTAATAGCCTTTTTTCCTAACGACGGGCTTTCAGTAGGTTTTGGTGTCTGTGTTGTCACGGCAGACAGATGTTGAACCAAAACCACAAGACACAGGTACACTTTTCCTGTGTGTTAGACAGATAGATAGCAGCATGAGACACAGTAAGCATCCAAACTACAGTAAACATGTGTAAAGTGAGCTAAATCTGCATTTAAATGAAATGAAATGTGTGCAAAGAGATCTGACATGTGCAAAGAAGAAATTAAACATGTACGGACAGATGAAATGTGCTAAGAAACTGATTTATTATTTGTTTATTTACATATCTTTTTATTGGGTTTCTGGTTTTGCATGCAATAATTGACAGGTGAAGTCTGTTCTCAGTAACATACATTAGCAGGCAGTGATGTAGGCAGCAGTGCATGCACCTTGCCACCCACCATTGCATGATATAGTAATATGCATGCACCGTACATGACAACAACAACCTTTACATAAGCTCTTAAACTCCTGATCACCCACTGTCTTTACAGCCCACAAAGTGAATGAGATCTTTACAAATAGAATAAAATCAAATGTAAATAAGAAATAAGAACTGCAAGAGCCATAACAACTGCATGCGGTTAAGTTAGACTGTAGACACTGAATGAAAGTCACAGCATTAGCATAGTGACACACAATGTAGTTTCTACGTCCAGCATGTGGAGAGGTGAGTGTCGTGAATTCACAGCAGAGTGAGACCTCGTCGCGACCGCTTGTCACTGGGGGAGCGCGCACGCGGCCAAAGAGACTTCCGCGACGCCGCTCGAGATAGAGAGAGCGAGAGAGAGCGACCCGGAGCGCGAGAGCACGAGAGGCAAGGCAAGGAGGGGGATTTCCAGCTCGAGCCCCCACTTCCCCGAGCCAGCCGTTGTTTTGCTTTCGGTCTGGACACAGAAACAGAAATAAAACGACGGCAGGCACTTTCCCTTTTCCCACTTTAAAACCACAAACACATTAAACTTGTCCCAACTTCGGCCGCGCTTGTTGTTGTGACAGCAGAGACCGCGAAGCTACAGGCCGTCCAAACTGAGCAGGTAATTTTGTTTCCGCATATTAACGCTGCTTGACTCGCACAGACTTCCTACAGGGACGACATGACGGATCTCTTCGCTCGCCGTGTGTGTAAGTGAAAGTAGGACTGTAGTTTTTACTCCGCGTTTGTTGGCTATGTGTGACATTTATTTTCACTTTTGGCTCCGGTTGTTTTTTTTTTTTTTTTGTAGGGTCAGCACGGCTGGCAGGACGGGAAGACTAACAAACAGACCCGGGTTAACTTCACTTGACCCTCGTGTTGCTAAATCCAACTTTAGTCCTGAATAAACCGCAAACGTTTAGCAAAAGTCAGAAGGTAGCACGGCTGCAAACTTGACATTTGCTGTTTTTGTGTTATCAGAGGGGCACACAGTCTGTGTGTGTGTGTGTTAAATATAATGTACTTGTAACAGTATTCATGCTGCATTCAGGCCTCATTTTATATGTTAGTAAATAAGAGCACTGCGCGAAATGTTATTTGAACTGCATTGCTGGCATGTTTTGCAGCTTATAAATGTCTTTTATGTGTGTTTGAGCGGTTGTCACGGTATTACTTTAACTTAATATGATTTATAACATTCAAATGCACCTTTAGACTGTGTCAGTTATTGTTATAATGATAAGATTTGGTCATGCAGGTGCAGAAAATGTTATTCACATCCATAAAAGTCATGCAGCTTTACTACTGGTGCTACTTCTTTAAAAAAATATATAAACAAGGACAGTAAATGTCCCTTATTGTGCAATCAGACAAAAAACAACATTGCCACATACTGTTATAAGTTACAACACTAGTTTAATTACCTGCCTGCATGATTTTCGGACCTTTTTTGCATTTTACACCTGAACATTTTTCTCTAATGTGCTCACACAAACTTATGATTCATGCCAAGCAACATATTATTTGTACTACCGCCTTTTTAAAGTGTATTTTGAACATAGTAATGTAACCTGTAGTACTGCGTACAGTGTTACACCGACCAGTAAGCAGGATGCAGCTGGAAGTTTCAACCCTGCGCCGCATAAGAGATATTATTTAGTATTTGAAGCTGTGCCATGTCACCCTGTTTGACCTGTTTTGGAGCTCACACTCTCTCTCTCGTCAGGAGTCAGTGTGTTGGCTCGCTGTACCATGCGCCGGGGAGTGTCAGGCTCTGTGGCTGATCTGGTCCACCGGACTTTGATCACATCATAACCCAGCTCTTAAATCAAAGTGGTCGGGTTGGGTCCGGTCGGGTGGGGTGGGGTGGGCGAGGACCGCGCTTCGCCTTAAGAAAAACAAACGCACCGTGTTTGTGTTATCTTCTTTTCTCTTTGTCTTTTTTGTTCTTTCTGTTGTTCCCTCTCTCTCTCTCTCGTCTCTAAGATTGATTTCACACGACGTGATTTCACAGTTTTTCCCGTGAACTGTATTTTATAGCACTTACCGCATAAACTGTCAAGTGAAACTGTGAACTTGGGCCGGAATTTTATCTCAACAATCACAGACAAAATGGATTCAGCGGCCTTTGTTTTGCTCACAAAGGATGATTGTTTGTCTGAAAAATAATCTTAAGTTATTACTTCCTCTCACATCGCCACATGTTTTTGTATTTGTATTGTTGTCTTTAATAATTACAGATGAATTGTCATAGTGCAGCACAATACAAAATGTTTGATAAATGATAATTGGATAATACCTGACTGTGTGTTTACATGTTTGTGTGCTCGTAGGACAAAATGCCAGTGGAGAGAATGAGGATGCGACCATGGCTTGAGGAACAGATTGATTCCTGTCAGATACCAGGTCTCAAATGGGTTAACAAAGTAAGTGTACACTGATTCTCACACACACACACATACACTCTAATTATTATATTTCACGAGCTGACAGAACATAAACGCTTCTAGGAAAAGAGGATCTTCCAGATTCCGTGGATGCATGCCGCCCGTCACGGCTGGGACCTGGAGAAGGACGCTCCGCTCTTCATGAGATGGGCCATACACACTGGTAAGACACAGATTTACACTGTGCAATCGCTGGTTCTGCTTTTCAGTGGTTTTTCGTTTTCATGACTACCAGATACCACAGCAGCTCTCAAATCAAAAGAAAGTTTTGATTTTGCGCCACATTTCTATTTAAGAAATCAAAATGAGAAACGTTGTTGCAGCGTCAGGAAGCTTCCTTTGTTAGGAAGCACACAGCGGATCTGTAAAAGCAGGAATCCTGTGACTCCTGGCTGTATCAGTGAAAACACTGATAGGAGGACCAGGAGGACATCCCCAGTGTCAGAAAGATATTCCAAATATGAAAATGAAAAGAGGAAACGGCCTTCATCCAGAAATTGTCTTTTGGAAATCTGACTTTCTTGTCACCTCTCTGAAATCAACCAGTTGGCATAACACGTGTCCAAACGCAGCTTATTGAGAATCAATACTCACTAGAAATACTCAGTTCAACGGCCAATAACTGATTTTTGTGTCTTTATAAAACGAAAAATTGCTTGTTTGTTGTTCACAGAGCTAAATACACATATACATTTTCAAATACAGAAGAAAGCAGCTTGATAACATGAACTGTTGTTAAACTAAATAACTTTTATGTGTGGAACTTTTCCAATTTAAAATGGTATAACAGGCTTTAAACATAAAAACCAAGTAAGAGTGCCATCAAAGTCTTTCTGTGTTGAGTCATACCCAAAAGTGTACACATCAAAATATCATATTATGTCATCCAGTAGGAAAATGCAAATCAAATATATGATTAAAATCATAACTGAATGATTAATTTGCCGAGAACATGATGGGGATTTTTGTGACGTGGGTCCTCTGTAGTTATAGATAAACAATAACGTATTCAATCTTCTGTGTGTGTGTGTGTGTGTGTTTATAGGTAAATACCAGCCAGGTATAGACCGCCCGGATCCGAAGACGTGGAAGGCTAATTTCCGCTGTGCCATGAACAGTCTGCCGGACATCGAGGAGGTGAAGGATAAAAGCATCAAAAAGGGAACTAATGCCTTCAGAGTGTATAAGATGCTCTCGGCTGCAGAGAGGAACATGAAGAAAGGTGAGCGTGATCTTAAACTTTGTGTGTGCTCCCTCATTATTCGAGATCGCTTTATTGTGTAAAGCCACTTGTGGCTCTTCAATCCATTTCTGAACAGCGTCATTCTGTCTGTGTGTCCAAACAGGAAAGAAGAAGACAGACAAGGAGGGGAGGCCGCGGGGAAACAAAGAGGTAAAGAAACATGAAAATCATTTTCCATATGAAACCGTCACCAGTGGCTACAGTGGTAAAGAACGGTAGCATGATGGGGAAATAATAACACCACGAAAGAAGAGCTCGTCTCTGATTTCTCACACAGACCTTGCAATTACTGTTCCTCCTGGCTAGTTTGGTAACATGTGAAGCATCGCAGAAATATTTCCTGAGCCATTTCTCACCAAAAACACAGCAGCATTTCTGGAAATCTTACTCAATACTGACCTGGCGCAATTCCAGAGTATTTTAACATGAACAATCAACTCCTGGCTCCACTTCCCACGACACGTTAGGTGTAAGTAACCAAACCTTCCTGTCCTGTCTCTCCACAGAAGTTGAGCATGAAGTCAAAAACGCACTAACATAGAAATATAATCTAAAACATACAGTGTCTTTTAATTAACTACTGCAAAGTGCAACAACCTCTCAAACTGTTTAAACAGACTAAACTGGAACTCGTCTGTGTTAAGTGTGTTGATCTTTGGTTAGTTTAATTTGCGTGTTTACATACCTGAAATGCTCCAGATATCCCACTTGTATCCTGATCTGCTGTTAGTTGGAATAAGCTGTTTATAAACCTCGCTGAGGTCACAGCATCCCAGGAGCACAGTCAGAGCTCATTATATTGAACAGACATGCAAGTATCGGTGTGTATGAACAGACTCTGAATTAAATGTTCTCTGCTGGATGTGGGTTAACTTCCTTTCTTTTTTTTTTCCCCTCCATCAGTCAAAGTCGCATGCTGATGCTCACAGTGGACCTGTTGACTACACCAAACAGGAAGTGAAGCAGGAAACCACTGAGCTCACGGTGACGGACAGCGTCTCAGGTAGAACAGCGCTTTTTGGGTCCAGCCTCTGCTGCGCTTCACTGTGGCAGAGTGCACTGACATACTGCTGGTTACACTGTAGTGCTTGTGGCAGTTGACATGTAGTATCTGATGACTTTAAGAGGTGTGGTTTCCACCCTTTTAAAACAATTACAGTTAAACGCTTTGCCATGCTGCCAGTTTGGCTACATAAATATTGAATTACTACACTTGGATTTAATCAACAAATCTTTTGCTGCATTCGAGTGTCGCATCTCGTCTCCTGTCTCTGTCCGTTCGCAGCCATCCACAGTTCAGTAGAAGACCACGTGATCACCAGTGAGCAGCTGCCGTTTGTCTGTCAGACAATCGAAGTAACCACCGAGAACGAAGAGCAGACTGTTAGCTCCTCCCACTCGTACCCGCTCCAGATCTCGCCGGTGTCTTCGTGCTGTGGTGAGATAACACACACGTCACATCACGCGTTGCCACACTTTGCTACAGGGCACGAGCGTAAAGAGGTTGTTAACGCGGCTGTGGAAGTCATCCAGAACCACAGGTTTGACCACAAAGAGTAAAGTTGTGGGTTAAAATACAGACATCCGCCTGTGAAAAAAACTTTTTCTTATGGTTTGGATCAACCGGGGTTTGTTTTGAACAGCCAGCAAAAAACACAAGTGCGGTTCAGACGTTGACCCTTATCAACTGTTCATATCTGTAATTGCATCATCCAGCCAGAGTGGCATCTGTGTTACAGTCCACAGATCATATCTTAAGTTGGGAAACAACACAGACTCAGGCTGTTTTGGAGCTTCGCTAGTATTAAATGTCAAATAAAGAAAGGGGATTTATACAGACTCAAACAGGATCAGTGATATGAGGAGCACTCCTGTTGCTGAGGTGATGAAACCCATCAGGGCGCAGACTAAACATGAGGATCGCTTCATACATTTAGTGACGCTCATACGTGACTAACACCGTCACCTTCACCTCATGTTAATTGTCTCATAACCGCACAGAAATCTGTTTATCTGACCTCTCCGCTGCATCTTCTCTCTCCCAACCAGTCATTCAGGCAGAGTCTGCTCTACCAGTTTACAGTTGTAATCATTCCATCTCTCTTTGTTCCCCTGTTTTCACCTCCTGTCGTTACCGACCTTATCTTCTTTAACGCGCACTTTTATTTGTGCACCTGAAGTTTTTTAAACTGTTTTTTTTCTGCTTGTGGTTTAAAAAAATCAAAGTTTGATTGAACTCTTCCTCTTTCTCCGACTCCCTTTCCTCTCTGATATTTCCCATCTGAGGAAGAATTATTGCAAAACTGCCGTTACAAAAACTGCATCATTTTTCTGTCTCTGCAGGCAGCGACACGGACAGCGACACAGAAACCACGAAAGAGGTGAGTCTACCACAGAATGCAACACTTCTGCAGGAGAGAGAGTGATGAATGAATTATTAACCGCTCTGGCCGTCAGATAAACAGGTTTTTACCTGTTTCAACATTACTGCTGAAGCAGGGTGTGTGTGTGTATTTTTGCGTGTGTGTGTGTGTGTGTGTGTGTGTGTGTGTGTGTATTTTTGCGTGTGTGTGTGTGTGTGTGTGTGTGTGTGTGTGTGTGTGTGTGTGTGTGTGTGTGTGTGTGTGTGTGTGTGTGTGTGTTCCTTCCTGTAATGTTGCGAGAGACTGAGAAAAGGGAGGGCCTTGTCAGGAACTGTGGTGTAAAACATTAACAGTTTGATCTGAGGTTGTTCTTTGTAGTACATTGTACCCACAGTGAACACACACACACACACACACACACTCTATCTCACCTCTTATCAGTCATATGAGTGCATTGTTCTTCTTATTTTTAACTGTATTGTTTTAGTATTAGTGGATAAGAGACGTGGCGGGCACGCAAATATGACATATGACACACAGCTATTTTGACATTATCGCAGAGTTGTCGATTCAGCTCTATGATCACTTGTGCAGTGGTCATAATCTGGCCCAGTTCTGCCTCAACGTGCGTCAGAAGTAATAATTTTTTTTGCTCATGCAGATATCTCACCTTCCTCTTCTTCTTTTTCTCTTTTTGTTCCACTCGTCTTAACCGACAGGGCGTCTGGAGGCGGAGCAGCACATCAGTTCTCAGGGTTCCCTCATGTTCTCTTCCCGGCATGGCCACGTTCGTCACCGCCAACAAGGCCAACTTCAGGGTGACCAGCACGCGGGACCCGGCCCCACTCATCAGCTACCACAGCGATGGCTGGACGCCGGCATACAGCCAGAACTCTATCACGTCCGCGAGTGCCAGCCACACCCACGAGATGCGCGCGAGCGTCATTATGAAAACATCTGACGTCACTTCCTCCTGACCTCTGACCCCAGATGAGGGAGTGTCCACACTGCGTCCAGGGCATTGGAATGACAGTTTGTTTTCTCCGTCAGGGCCGTGTGAAGCCTAAAGAGGATGCGCTTCATAAAACCTTTGATTTTTGTTGTAGCTTCTGTCTGGGCCACCAGAAAAAATGCTGCTGGTGTCAACTAAATTAGCCTAGATTGGCTTCACACGTGCACTAGTTGGCGCACCTTATGAGGAGTTTATTATTTCTCTGTCTGTACGCCTGCGTTAACACATCAGTTCCATCGTCTTGCCGTGTCTGCGGACCAAACGTGTGCAGTTTAAAACGCATGACAACATGGATCAGGCACACGTGGATTCAATGGCACGCGTGACCACACATTCACATCTGTTTTGGACTATATATGGCCGTGTAGACACCACAATCATCCATGTGTCACCGGTAGATTTGTTTGTCTGCTGCTTAGTGCTAACACTTTATCATGCAACCCTGCCAAATTCACCACTTTTATTGGATGAAGGGAAAAAAGCTTTTAGTTTGTTTTTATTGCACAACCAGTCCATGAATTGAAAATATGTGTATGTATATATATGAATCATCTTTGACTCAGTATTTCCGAGCTGTTTTCAAACCGTGTCCTCGTTTCCATCCACTGTGTTGTGGTTTTAAGCTGTACACGATCACCTAAGACCTTCATTTTTTTTAAAATGTGAAACAACCACCGAGCGAGTCACTTTTGTATTTCGTACACATTTATCAAATCTAATTCATAAAACTGCCAAACTCGGTCGCGCATTGTTCAAGACAGTTCGCCATGAAGTATTCAAACCGATCACCCGCCATCTCCAAATGGCATAAGCTTGAGTGTTAGCACGAAGCATCGTGCCGAATGCCGGGACACATGGCCGGAGCAAAGATTGTGTTTTTCCTAGAATCTAGTTTTTCTTTCTAATAAAAGCGTGAGCACAACAGCAAGTTGCAAAAAGAATCAAAGGCGCGTCGTCTTGTCACGATAAAGTCGATACGGAGCCCTGACTGTGCCCTGCAGTGGGAAAACGCAGCCCGTGTGCGTATGTCTGTCTGTCTCGTCTGGACACCTCAGGACAATGTACCCGCCACACACACTGACAGATGAACAGACAGAAAGAATGACTCACTGACAGACAGACTGACAGACTGTGAACATTGTATCCATGTCTCATCCTCCTCTCTCCTGCCTCCTCGTGTTAATAATGTACATAGCTCATATGTATGTGTGCCTGCAAGCCGCTTCTCTGCACCTTATGGACAGCACTGGTGTGTGTGTGTGTATGTGTGTGTGTATATATATATATGTATGTGTGTGTGTGTGTGTGAGAGAGAGAGAGGGAGAGAAAAAGCCTTATTGAAGATGTGTGCCTTTTGATAGAGTGCGGCTGGATTCAAACTAAAGGAGTCTGCGATGACACATGCAGGTAGCTTTCAGGAATTGTATTGTGCCCCTGCGTGGATTGAGACAGCAGGCAGCCTTTCAAGTGTGTGGAGCACGGAGGAATGGAGAAGTGGTCATATGTCTACGCAGACAGGGAGAGTCCTGACCCAGTTAACTTAAATCACTTTTAGGGAAGTGAATCTGCAGTTAATTCTGCACATTTATGTCAATATCCTGCCACGGTAATAAGGAGTAGGAAAGTCTTCCCAGAGGACGCCGAGCTCTGTTTGTGTTTCAGCCACACTTGTAATCTCTTGGCTCCAAATTTTTTTCCCAGCTGACTTTCCTCTGTTTTGTCATCGCGTGCACCTCTCCATTCTTCCTAGCTTTCCAATAAACAGCAGCCACTAGCCTTAATCCTGATGTCTTAAACATGAAATCATTGTTCTGAAGTGCACATCTAACCACAGAGTGACAAACCGTGGCAGCAAATTCAACATAAGCTCAATGGTTTGATTATTATTGAGCAGAATATAATTGACTCTAAAAGTACCACAGTATGAAATGTTCATATTAGCTTCCCTGTGAATTTTATGGCTCCTCAGTTATGAACTATGAGGATATGAGAAAGCTACTTGTGTTATCAGCGAGCAGGCTGAACTCCCAGCCGGCCTTTAGCAAACTCGAGCGGAAACAGCTCTACGAAGAAACGAATAGGAAATCTTCCATGATTTTGTGAACCAAAGCACTAAAGAGATTTACACTGGACCATCATGGTGAATTTATTTAAGATTCGCGCTGAATCAAAGGAGTTTGGGTGACAAATAGGCATCGCTTTACCAAAATGTTTCCTACCTGTGCCTTTTTTTTTTCTTCTCCTTTTTTATCGCTTCGCATACTGAAACGTTGCTTCTTTTCGTGTGTGGTTACACTTCATGACAGTTCTCAACAGGCTATGATACACAGGCAATATTTAAAGTAACGTGTGCTGACACCACCACAAACACCTGCTTTTTTTTAACTATGCATTTGTCTTTGTGAACCTTTCTTTTTTTTTTAATCTTCAGCAATGTCATAGTGTCTGAGTGCGATATTGAGAAATAAACAGTTGAGATTTACACAACAAAAAAAACAACAAACTGTTGCAGTGATCAAATCAGATGCTGTTTAATTATTTGTGAGACGTAAATGTGCTTGGCATATAAACATGATCTATATCGGGTCTTTGCCACCAGTGCAAATGTACTGAACTCAAATAAAAGTGTGTTTTAAATATCGAAGCCTGAAGTTGATCATGAAAGTTATAAAAGTGAAGCTGAACCATCGAGATCAAATATTCACACCCTCTGCCTCGAAGGCCACAATCATGTTCACGTGACATGGACATTAAGAAGTCCATGTGTGTAAAAGGGACGTCGCTGCAGCCAACAGAGAACGTTATCGACAGTGTTCTCTCGTGTTGTTCGTTGATCTTTGCTTTTTGCTTTACGTGGTCAGCTAGAGCCGAGGCGTCGCAGAGTTTAGCTCTGCGTGTGCCATAAAAGCTAAGATCACCATTCAGTTCAAAGAAAGGAAAAGAGGTTTGTCACAACTGTTTATTCTCTGTACGTTCTGAAAACTACATGTGAACCAATAAAGACTTTGTGTTTTTCTATTTATTCCGAGCTGTTTGACGTGTTTTATGACACGCAGGAGGAATTCATCTTGCTGACAAGTTTTATCTTGTGTGCTCATAAAGATCAGAGTCCAGTTGTCTGTAGCTCAGGAGATACTCGGAGAAACTTTTCTACCTGTTGCTGTTCCAACATACCAAGCGCATGTGCTGCCTTACTGGAAACATGGAGTCAGAGCTCCACTTTGATAAGAAATAAACAATTTGCCGCTGACATATGCAAGTTAGTGCATGCAATGACTGCACGAGAGTATCGAGGGCTTTGTGTGTGGAGTGTGTGTGCGTGCGTGTGTGTGGTTTTAGTTTTTTGTCAGAGCAGATGTCTCCTTGTTTCACTCATGCACAATCCATTCAGTTTAACCAGAGCACTAACTGCTGTTTCAGTTTCAGTTGCTGTTCTCAGTTCTCACTCTACTTCCTGTTTGTTTCGAAGGCCTCTGTGGATAGCCGGCCAGTCGCCTCGGCAACTGCTAACCACATGCCGTTACTCACTGTAGTAAACAATCTGCCTTTTAGTATGGCGTATCTACTATATCTTGCTCTCTTTCACAAGCTCATTCCTGTCTTCTTCCCCCCTCCCTCCGTCCTCTGCTTTAATCTCGTGGACCACCAACTTTCGGAGTCATCTCAAAAAGTCCCTACTCTGCTTTCTATTCCCTTTCACACGAGTTCTTCCAATGCTTTGAGAAACAAAAGAAACGACTGCTTTAAAAAATATCCTTCAGCATTCTTTACTAGTTCATTTATCTTGATATCGCGCTTAGCAGAGCCAGAACAAATCCTCTGCTGTCCAAACAAACAGTTACACATCGTGTCTGAAGGGAGACTTAGTCATAGTTAATAATTTAGTCATGACAGACTCATCGCTGAGCTTTAGACTAATCTTCATATAAAATGTAAAGGTTCAAACTGCTCTGCAGTGATGTCTCACTTGTGTCATCTACTGTTTAAATTGGGAACTGCAGCTTTATTTCTCTGATAAAAATGGATCATATCTTCATCTGTGAATATTGATGCGAGTGTCTGTGTGAGTCATTTAACAATGCTGTCAGGATGCCGGAAGAGAAGCGGTGTCTTTAAATCTAAAATGAAGTGCAGGAAATATATGAAATCACTGCGCACGACAGCTGCATTTATACATCTGTGGATATTTTGGTATACACTGTTATATTTTCAAAAGAAATGCTGCAGTTGAAGGTTAAAAGACGACGGCCACGCTTGCAATTATTTCCTCACTCCTGTTATCTCGCGATCACGGGTTAATTACGTGTTATCTTGAGATAGCAGAGGTCATTTTCCCGCGATGACAAGATAAATTATCTTGAGAAAAACAAAAGGTCGTTTTGTGCAGTCGGCTGATGTAATTGTTATCTGTCCATAATGTCTGGAGCTCATTGGACGGCAGCTCAACTCAATTAAACTTTCATTTCAAACAAATAATTATTTATCTGCGACATCTTGTTACGACAGTCATCTTCTGTCACAAAGTCAACTTTATGTTTGGTGTGTCTCAGAGAGTGTGAGAGCTCAGACCTCAGCTCACTGAGTCTTTGGTCAATCAAAGCCAGAAGCTCATCTTTGGCTCTGCTGCTCTCTCTGAGTCTGCATCTGTGTCATCAGAGCTGACCCGAGCTTAGTCTCCTTCTCGAGTCTCTCATAGTTTGATCACAGTGGTGTGCAGACATGTGGTTTGCCTTGAATCTCAATGATGCGGTCCTCTCAGAGGTGCTAAACTCCTCTTGAGTCACTACTTTTGAGCTCTGATGCCAGAGATTCCACCTTCATTTGGACTTTCGTGGATCTGAACTGCTCTTCTGCGAGTGTAGATCACAAATGACGACCTTCCTCGTTTGCATAGACTCGTAGAGAGATGTGTGTTCTGTCTGAGAGAAGAGCCCCATCATTTCTTTGTTTATCCAGTATTTTAATCAAGTGCAGCGATGTCTTCTCTCTCTTTCTTCAGCAGATCTACTTCATGAGGGTCACCCATCTGGAAAAATGGAACTGATGAGAGACACTTCTATACAATCTGCTTGTACAAACAAAACCCAATCTCCATCTTGTTTGAGGTAACGGAGTGCAGAGAATTATAATTCTCCGGGCTTCCACCACAGTCATATGAAATATCGCCAATGACTTCCTTATAACTTTAATATTTGAGAATGAAACATGTGTCTCTCTCTTCTGTTATAGTCCGACCACCACCAGAAATGTTAGGAATAAACACTTTGAAAGCCTCCGAACCACATTTTCACAATAAATAGATGTATTTCTTTCAGTGGTGGGTGTCTAGGTCATAGTAAGATAGTAAAATATGTGTCCTCGGCTTGTTAAAGTTGTTTCTTTGGGTAACATTTCTATTTCATGTTCTGGACACGTTGGTAAATCCCTGATACCTTTATGACGCTATCATTTTTGTGTTTTGCCTGAAGAGGAAGAGAAACAAGTTGTGTATCTAAGCAGAGATTACCGACCTCATCTGTGGAGAAGTATGAGCTTCCTTTGTCGTGGCACTGGCCGAGGGTTTCACCTCTTTGACGACAATAACACAATGTTGAATTAGCTTTCTGCTTCAGTGGTTTGGTACTTTACTTGCTGTCAGCATAATATGATATGCCCTGTTGCCTGTGAACATGAAGGCAGCACACACACATGCATACACTGAGATGACTGACAGACCAGTCTTTCCCTGATACGCTGTGGCTGCTACATCGCTGGGCTAAGTGCACATAATCAGATTGGTACCGATCTACCGTTAGACAGCAAGTGTCCAGGACTGCCAAGAGGCAACGGCCGGAGCCTCCACAGTGTGAGCTCCAGAACCAAAACAATGAGCTGAAACACTTTTGGACACCTTTGCAGGCAGTTATTTGATCCATTATAGCAGCTTTAAAGTAATATCAATACAGAATCGGTAAGTATAATAAAACTCCAAGTTTGTCTGCCTGTTGGATTCGTGAAAACTCATTCCAGCACACTGTACTGTCAAAATCTGCAGCTGTGAACAAGTCTGAAGAGCTGAAAACTTTTCTGCAGCTTCAGGCTTCAAACTTTGCAGTGGAAAACGAGCCTTTGTTCCTTTTAGAGCATGCCGGGCCACCAGTACTCTCTTCTTCTGAAGATCAACAGACGCCTCGGCTTCCACATGTTTCTAAATATAAAACGGTCTTATATGACAAATCAAAATCCACGTCCCGAAGGAAAAAACATGAACTCAGATTGTGTTTTATTTATTCTTGAGAACGCAGATATGAAGACAGAACAGCTAAAGGCTTGAGGGAGATTTGATCCCAGGCCTGCAGGGGAATTCAAGATTTCAGAGGAGGGAGTTTCAACAACAACACATGAGAGAGAAGGAAATCATGTTGTGTCTGGATGCTGCCACTCTTTTTCTCACTTCCTTCCCTCCTTCCTCTCTTTGCTTCTGTGTTTGTTTCTATCATTCTCAAAGGAATAAGCAAAGTCGATGTTACAGTCTAGACTAGGGGATGTGTTCGCATGTGTATCCATGTACATGCATGATGAGATGTTATATGCTGTGTTAGGAGAGGTGACTTAGAGTCGGACAGGTTCAGTTGAAGACATTTCTTTAATCTACTCTGAGGTTTGTCATGGCTCAGCCACAGATCAAGTCTTCTGCATCGAATATATATGCATAACATAGAATCTAGAGGCATGTGTAGCCATATTTTTAACAATATTGTTCAGATATATATATATAGACTCACAATAAGGCATTGCATTTGCATTTAAGAGTCAAGTAATCTCTTTTATTCTGTTTCTCGAAGGCCGAAATGTGTCCACAGAGCTGTGTGACTGCCCTGCAGGTAATAAATAACACCACGTTCCTCTTTGAATTACAGGTACAATGCGTTCGGTGCTGCACTGATGTGATGCTGTATAATGGAGAAAACCTCTCATGGTTTTGGGGTCCTAGCAGAAAAAAATTGCTTCGTACAGATTTCAGAACTAAGCGGTGCAAAACCTTTCGGTTTTATGTCTGATACTGATGCGGCTGGCCTTGTGGCTTGTACCCCTTTTTCTAAAGACACACTGGGGCATTCATTGTGTCTACTGAACGTTAAACACATTTTGACATTTTGAAAGTGATGTGTGTTTCCTTTCCAGGTTCACAGCAGCAGGACATTGGTTGGTTGTTTTTTTCTTATGAAGCCTGAATACATTTTATTGTATTAAACATATTTAGGACACAGAAAAAGAGAGAATACGTTATAACTCCAGGGGATTAAATGGTTACCATTTCCACTAACTTCTTATCGATGTCCGGGTCGCAGGTGGCTGATGTTTATCTCAGCTGGCATTGGGTATAGGCGGGGTACAGCCTGGATAAGAGACAAACAATCATTCACACCTACGGACAGTTTGGAGTCACCACTAATCCTCTCGGCTGACTGTCATAGCATTGCAGCATAAAACTGCAGAGACACAAACACAGGAACGATGGAGGATAATGAAGGCATGGTGTTCTCCATTCCTGATAAGTGGCTGTTTGTCACTGCGAGAAAACAAACTTTGTTTCAGAAAAGACAGCAAGATAAAAGAGTGCTGAGGAAAAAAGCAGGACAGTTTGGGGAGTCCTTCACACCTTTTAATATCAGCTCAGCTTGGCTGGAAGCTCAACCAAGGTAATACTGGTAAAAGTACCAGGTACTATCCATGACTTTTGCCAATCAAAAAACCTAAACAGTTCGAAGTAAGTCGAGTCAAATTAAGATGAGCTGAGCTGTACCATGCGGCAGAAGGTAAAAAGCCTTGTCAGATGCCACAGATTGGTCAGGAGAAGCCTGAAGGGCTGAAACAAGCAAAACCAGAGCAGGCAGACGCACAGGCACACTACAGGACGTAACATCATCATCATCATCATCAGAGACACCCTGCACTGGTTGTAAAGTCCTCTCGTGTAGTTCACGTTTCACTGCCCATCAGTCAATGCCACCTACTGTATCGCCTGTGACCAGGAGATGGCACTGTAACACTATTTTTCACCTCAGTCTGTCCGTAGTAATCAATAGAACCGGGCATCTAGTGACTTCATCTCATCGGCCTCAAAGCCTCAAACTGACGCACTTTACGGACAATAACTCGTCTAGAGTCTGAAAATGGAAGCAGATTTTTCAGCCGAAAGCATCCTCAGTTTTCACGAGTCATTTCTGTATAGATGATTATTAACATTCTCATATATTAATTAGACATTCACACTCTGCCTTACAGTGCGTCTGTCGTCCCCTTTCCCGCCCTACCAATTAATGAAATATCATAACACAGAAATGATGTTTGAAGACGTACAAAATTAGTCATTCAGTGAGAGGAGTGCAGAAGGTCAGCAGGAATGTGGTGAAATGCATAAAATATGTGAATCAGAGATTCCACGTACAAGGCTGAAGGGAAGCTCATTCATTTCTGATGAGAGGATCCTTTCCCCGCCGCTCATACCGATGTGATGCAGTGAAGGTGTAGCACCGGATAATTCATGCACACGGCAAAACAAATAAGTAGAAATGTCAGTGATTGGCCCTCACGGTGACTCCACTACAGCTGCACACACTGCAGCTGTGTTGCATTGCAGCGAGGCAAGATATGGCTCAGCATACACAAATGCACACACACACACACACACACACTCAAACTGGAAAGTAACCAGGTATTGTGAGTCATCAGCAAAGCTCTGTATGAAAACCTGACTGAGAGAGAGAGAGAGAGAGAGAGAGAGAGAGAGAGAGAGAGAGGGAGGGAGAGAGAGAGAGACAGATGGGTGAACGGAAAGCGGAGCACGGGAGCAGGAGGTGCAGGGGGGAGGACGAGGGGTGAGAAGAAAGTGGGAAGAGAGACGGGGAGCGAAAGAAGAAAACAGACGGAGAGATAGAAAGTGTCACCGAGGGGCGAGTTAAATGACATTAATGATGCGTTGGTGTGAAGTGGCTGTGAATCTCGACACTCGCTCTCTCTCTCTCTCTCTCTCTCTCTCTCTCTCTCTCTCTACTTGTTACCATGGTTGCTGCTGCTGACATCCTGATCGCAGAGCTCAGATAATGAAGTCAGGTGTGTGTGTGTGTGTGTGTGTGTGTGTGTGTGTGTGTGTGTGTGGAGGACAGAGGAACAGATGAAGGGACTTCACTCTGCATACGTGTGTATGTGTGTGCTCTATCATATCACTCTACATATGTTCACAGTGCGGTGAAGTGTTGCTCTGAGAGTGTGTGCATGTGTGCGTGCGTGTGTGTGAGTGTGTGTGTGTGTCCGGTGTCCTATTCCTCTTTTTGTCTTACACTTTCTTTCTTGTCTGCAGAAATAATGAAAGTTCCAGATCCCAAATGGACACACACACACACACACACACACACACACACACACACACACACACACACACACACACACGTTGAACAGTTTAAAGTCATACACCAGCTTGGAAAGCCTGCACGGGAAAACTGAAGGGAAACCCCAACTCCAAATATAAATATGAAGCCAGACACTGATGAAGGTTCACAAAGCTACAAACAAACATGTACACATGTATACACACACACACACAGGAAGTAAGCGACACACTACCTCTTGCAGGTAAGTAGTAATAAGTCGAGCACTGAATTGATGGCTGTATGAATTAATGTCAGTTACCTTGGCAACCGCGGCCTGTGAAATAAGACACAAAGCAAGCGAGGAATGAGAGAAAGAGGGGGAGGGAGAGGGGGGAGGAAACAGGAGGCATGGAGGGAAACACACGAGTCAAAACATCAGGATGAAGATGCGCGCTCTGACCCGGCCGAGCTGCACGAGGGTGGTTCAGTCCAGATCGGTGTAACAGCGGTTCTGCTTGACATCCCATTCATTTATTTCTCGTCCGTTTTTTGGTGCTTAGCACAGTTTGCTCTATTGTTTTTCGCGCTTCCCAGAATTCACCTGTCAATCAAACAGTAAGTCCAGCAGTGTCTCTCTCTCTCGCTCTTCTCTTTTCCAAACCGAGCCTAAAAAAAACATTCAGAACAGAGGGGGCGCCTCAGAAAGCGTCAGCCTGGGAAGCAGTTCTGCAGAAAGCAGAAGTCAGTTGCTGCAGGTGTGTGTGTGCAGCAGCAGTGCTGCAGCCGTGGTTCAGCATGTAGAACGGCCCCATTAATTGCAAAGTAGGTGGGTGGTTTGATCCCTGGCTTCTCCTGTCCTCCTGTGAACCCCAGCTGCCTTGGATGGTAGCTCACTGCCATCAGTGTGTGTGTGTGTTTGGACATTTAAATGCAGTCCATTTGAAGTGTCTGACAACAGAAACAGAAAATTATTCATGTGTCGGGGATCTTCAAGGCTGATCATGGACTTCTTGGTTCAGGGCACCTTCGTTTCATGTCAAACGTTGTGTTTCGGTTTCTTGATGTTTTTCTTAATCTTGCCTGCTGATTCGACTTTTGACTTTCTATCTATCCATGACCATCCATTATTTAATAGCTTGTAGCTCCAGCACTGCCTCCTGGTTGTGTGTGGACTACTAGGAGGAACACTTGACGAGACAGCGAAGGCGAATGCATGAACCGCGCAGTCTAATCCTCTGTGTTCTCTGTTTTCCTGCTTGGCACTGTGACATAGCTCAGCTGTTCCTATCCCACCTCCTTCCAGATGCTGGCTATCATCCACAGTCTGTGTCAAAAGAGGAGGAAGAACACTGGAAGCGATCCGAAAACATTAATGCTTGGCCTTTTCTAGATTTAGTTGACGCGAACGCTCTCTTCTTCGGTCCAGCCATGATGCCACCAGCCCCACGTTTGCTTATTTTGAGCATAAAAGGAATCTTCTAAGCAGAAAGCCACACAAAAGCAACCCGAGCAATTTGCCAACAGCTTTCTCAGTTTTCTCGGGTTGATGCTGTCAATATGTCCCCTTAAGTCTGTCTGTCCCCCCACTGCACATTAAGAATGATGAAAGGGTTATTTAATCAGGTGCACTTCAAAGCATTCAAGCTGCGGTGGCTCCTCTTTCTTTTGATGATTCTTTATTTTTAATCCACGTCAACATTTTACAAAGAAAGAAAATCCATCCGTCCATTCATATTGGAGTAAGAAGAAGAAGAACGGGCAGAAGACATCACAAACTGCAAAGAGACAAACCTTTTATACACATATACAATTTACATCTCCTACACCAAGTTCTAACAGAGAGTTTATGACACAGAGGAGAAAAGCGGCATATTGAAATTCAGGGTAATATATATTTCTATTATAGTGTGAAAATGAAAAAAGAGCATTTGAGATTTCCTGCTAAAAAACAATGGTTTGTGTGCTCTCTATGGATGTTTGTGATGTGTACCTGTTTGTGTGTGAGCGCTAATGTCAGGTCAAGAGGACAGAGCCCACTAATGCATCATGTAATTATGATCCAGACTGTTGTTTAGCATCTGTCCATCCGTCTTGCCATCTACTGTCTCTTTCCCTTCATACATCTCTTCTATTCATGCTTCATCCTGTTTTCCTTATAGAATATCTTATCCCCCTCTCCTTTAATGTTCTTTTATCGCCTCCATTCTTTCCTTTCTCCCCGTTCTGCACTCCACCTGTTTCTCCTTGTATAGCGTCTAAATTCTCCTTTGTCAAAATCTTTCAGACTCTCCTTCCCTCCTACTTATCCTAAAGTCTCCAGACTGTTTTTTCTCCTCCATTTTGTCCCCGTCTTTGTGCTTCTCTTCTTTACGCTGACATTTTAGATGCTGTTGCTTTTATCCAGCTGCACATACACACACACACACACACACACACAAAAACCCTGACATCTTCCTTCTGATCTTTAAGCTCCTCTCACTCTTTGAATATCTAGCAGGATAAGTCGAGCGTGCCTTAAATTACTAAAATGCTTCAAATTACACAAGTAAAATAACCGTCATTACAAAAGTTTCTCCAATGAGCTTCTTATCGTTCACGTGGTTCAGTTTGAGCCTATTGCTACTTTTTTGAACACCGTCTATCACATCCCCGTTAAAGGCTTGACTGAAATGTAGTGCAGGTGCTCAGTGCTCACAGATTGATAAAATATTTAATAAGATTATAATAGCCTTGTTTACATGGGTTCAGTAGTAATCAGTATAAAATGGAAGAACTTCTTTTCCCAGACTTCCATGCACATCAAGCCAATAAACCTGAAATTGACATAATTTTTTAAAATTTTTAAACTTTTTTTGAGAGCTGATAATCAGTTTATAGACTTCTAATTTACATTTTGATATAGCGCATTAAAGTGTATGACTAATCTCAAATTAAGGAGCCATTTAGCCTCCATCTACCACATTACAACCATTACCCACTAACTGTGATATGTCTTGACAAATAGGGCTGGATTGCTGTGAAATCTTGTACAGATGATGCATCTTGATCACTTTTCATCTACATAAATAGCTCATGATTTCTGTTTATCCAACACTCACCCAACTCTTTAAAATACCTGAAAAGGCCAAATTCCTATTATTTGTTAGCATGTGTTAACACTTTAAAGTCGACTGGGAAGAATAGCAAAGCTCTGTTTTCTCCTGGTGTGCAATGAGTATTACAGCCTCATTGGAAATTCATCTTCACAGATGTTTGAGATTAATTTCAGATTGATAAGCCAAAACAACAGGAGCCTGTCAGGCAGTCTTCCGTTCAGCAGTAGGTTCAGTCTGTTACCTGTTAATGATGAATCTTAAAGACTTTGATCCCCTGACTTTTCCCCTATTGCATCACATTGTCAACCTTTGTGGTTTTTGATAGACATCTGCTGTTGTGACTTTTTGTACGGACATTAATCTCCCCCTCAGGGTGCATTGTAATAACTCTCATCTAACATAACAGATATTTTGGTTTAATTCCTGCAAAACTAATGACATTACCTCCAGCCTATGCTTAATGCTAATAGGATGATAGCATGCTAAACTAAGGTTGCTGTGGACTATTTCTGTACAGACAAAGATTTATGCAGGCCAACAGTGTAATAGTTGAAATACTGCAATAGTGCTTTATATCATAAAGTCATATTAAGAATAGACTGGCAGTGTCTACTTTGCAGATTAGCCACCTGAATTCACACTAACACAGTATTTCAGATTCAAGGACTTCCATATCCAGATATACAGTAAGAGTTTTTCAATAAACTGCATGCAGGGCATTCATCTTCAACAACCTCTCCCCGTGTTTTCACTCTTTAGTATCGATTTGTCACATTGTGTGCAGAGTGGATTCCAGAGACTGAAGTGTGCCCAGGCCTGCTGGGCCACCAGAAAAACCCGGTGTTCAAATATAGTTTTGGACAGGATGGGTGCCATCAATTACACTAATGCCACTGAGCTAAAGTTGGTTCCATTCCTGTTCAGCCCACTGTGTGTTCAGCCAATGGCATCTGGCACATTACACACCCAGCTGTGTGCTTTGTGTGTGTGTGTGTTCAGATGTATGGTTAGGCAGTAAACCTAGTTGCCTCATTAACTCAGATACTGTCTTATTGACATAGAATGTAATGACTTAGGTTGTGGATGTGAATACAGATCATGGCGAGCTTTGTGCGGTCATAAAATGTTTGTTATGACTTTTACTCTCAAATGAATTTTATTTTATTGTCATGTCCTACACCATAAACTGGCTTCAAAACACAACAAAGTGTCCACAAGACTGGTCTTTGTTCATGCTGGAGCCCTGGATGTGATTTTGAGAGAGATAAACATGAGTAATTTCTTTTCTGCTCTTGGTTTGATGATTGATTGAAAAGTTGAAAATATTGATTTTCACTGTGGCTCTCTTCCACCAGAGAGGAGTGTGGAGAATGCAGTCATCGACACTACTACCTCTCACATGCTAAGCAAGCACTCTACCATTTGAGCTAATTCCCCTGCTCATGCGAACATGGGACATGGTGATGAACTTTAATGATTGGTATTAATGCATTACAAAGGAGAGACTTACGACACCTTTAATAGAGCAGAAGAAGGCAAGCGGGATTGGTCAGGAAGCTCTCACATTGAATCGAGTATGGTATGTCTGTCCAACCAACAGAGAAGGACAACTGAAAACATTGTGGAGAATGCAGGCGTCGATCCTGCTACCTCTCACATGCTAAGCGAGCGCTCTACCATTTGAGCTAATTCCCCCGTTTTCCCTAATGTTTGGCATGGCAATGAACTTTAATGACTGCTATTAATGCGTCACAAAGGTAAGACATATGACACCTTCATAAGAGCAGTACAAGCCCGCAAGGTAAGTGGCCTTTGTCAGGAAGCTCTCACATTGAATCAATGTTACGTCTGTCCAACCAACTGTCTCTTCAACAGAGGAGGATAACTGAAGGAACTGTGGAGAATGCAGGCGTCGATCCTGCTACCTCTCGCATGCTAAGCGAGCGCTCTACCATTTGAGCTAATTCCCCCGTTTTCCCTAATGTTTGGCATGGCAATGAACTTTAATGACTGCTATTAATGCGTCACAAAGGCAAGACATATGACACCTTCATAAGAGCAGTACAAGCCAGCAAGGTAAGTGGCCTTTGCCAGGAAGCTCTCACATTGAATCAATGGTATGTCTGTCCAACCAACTATGGAGGACAACTGAAGGAACTGTGGAGAATGCAGGCGTCGATCCTGCTACCTCTCGCATGCTAAGCGAGCGCTCTACCATTTGAGCTAATTCCCCCGTTTTCCCTAATGTTTGGCATGGCAATGAACTTTAATGACTGCTATTAATGCGTCACAAAGGCAAGACATATGACACCTTCATAAGAGCAGTACAAGCCAGCAAGGTAAGTGGCCTTTGCCAGGAAGCTCTCACATTGAATCAATGGTATGTCTGTCCAACCAACTATGGAGGACAACTGAAGGAACTGTGGAGAATGCAGGCGTCGATCCTGCTACCTCTCGCATGCTAAGCGAGCGCTCTACCATTTGAGCTAATTCCCCCGTTTTCCCTAATGTTTGGCATGGCAATGAACTTTAATGACTGCTATTAATGCGTCACAAAGGCAAGACATGTGACACCTTCATAAGAGCAGTACAAGCCAGCAAGGTAAGTGGCCTTTGCCAGGAAGCTCTCACATTGAATCAATGGTATGTCTGTCCAACCAACTATGGAGGACAACTGAAGGAACTGTGGAGAATGCAGGCGTCGATCCTGCTACCTCTCGCATGCTAAGCGAGCGCTCTACCATTTGAGCTAATTCCCCTTAATAAAGCCATCATACCGCATGTCAGCAAATTGCATTCAACTTTGTCTGCTTTTGAAAACAACCTCTTTTAGTTCTGCAATCCCCTGCCTGTCATGAATGGACTGCTACTCCATTGTGGTTTTTGCTCTGGCTCCACAGCAGCCGATAGAAGCTGGTATGGATACAACTAGGCATACAGCCCTGACAAGGTCTACCGTTTGAGCTCATTTCCTTGGGTGCACTGTTAAATGGCATGGTGAGAAACTGGGTTCAATGTTGTCTGCTTTTTATGCTAACGCACCGGGTGGTTGCCGGGAACAGTGCAAGCAACAGATGAGGTGGCCGAGTGGTTAAGGCGATGGACTGCTAATCCATTGTGCTCTGCACGCGTGGGTTCGAATCCCATCCTCGTCGTTGGTGAGTTTCCTTTAAGGTGCCACGTTCACTGGTTGATCATGAAACACCCTCATGTGAGTGAACGTCCATTCCGTAATGTCGTCATCATGGAGCTTGCACACCTCGATTTGGGAGGAACTGTGATGACTGTCGATGGGGAGACCCATTTGACAACCTTAAAAGATCAATATAAGCCTGTTCGGTTAGTGGCTTCTTTTCTGGTCATGATTTTCACTGTGCCTCTCTTCAACCGAAGAAAAGGAGCATGGAGAATGCAGGCGTCGATCCTGCTACCTCACGCATGCTAAGCGAGCGCTCTACCATTTGAGCTAATTCCCCCGTTTTCCCTAATGTTTGGCATGGCAATGAACTTTAATGACTGCTATTAATGCGTCACAAAGGTAAGACATATGACACCTTCATAAGAGCAGTACAAGCCCGCAAGGTAAGTGGCCTTTGTCAGGAAGCTCTCACATTGAATCAATGTTACGTCTGTCCAACCAACTGTCTCTTCAACAGAGGAGGATAACTGAAGGAACTGTGGAGAATGCAGGCGTCGATCCTGCTACCTCTCGCATGCTAAGCGAGCGCTCTACCATTTGAGCTAATTCCCCCGTTTTCCCTAATGTTTGGCATGGCAATGAACTTTAATGACTGCTATTAATGCGTCACAAAGGCAAGACATATGACACCTTCATAAGAGCAGTACAAGCCAGCAAGGTAAGTGGCCTTTGCCAGGAAGCTCTCACATTGAATCAATGGTATGTCTGTCCAACCAACTATGGAGGACAACTGAAGGAACTGTGGAGAATGCAGGCGTCGATCCTGCTACCTCTCGCATGCTAAGCGAGCGCTCTACCATTTGAGCTAATTCCCCCGTTTTCCCTAATGTTTGGCATGGCAATGAACTTTAATGACTGCTATTAATGCGTCACAAAGGTAAGACATATGACACCTTCATAAGAGCAGTACAAGCCAGCAAGGTAAGTGGCCTTTGTCTGGAAGCTCTCACATTGAATCAATGTTATGTCTGTCCAACCAACTGTCTCTTCAACAGAGGAGGATAACTGAAGGAACTGTGGAGAATGCAGGCGTCGATCCTGCTACCTCTCGCATGCTAAGCGAGCGCTCTACCACTTGAGCTAATTCCCCTTAATAAAGCCATCATACCGCATGTCAGCAAATTGCATTCAACTTTGTCTGCTTTTGAAAACAACCTCTTTTAGTTCTGCAATCCCCTGCCTGTCATGAATGGACTGCTACTCCATTGTGGTTTTTGCTCTGGCTCCACAGCAGCCGATAGAAGCTGGTATGGATACAACTAGGCATACAGCCCTGACAAGGTCTACCGTTTGAGCTCATTTCCTTGGGTGCACTGTTAAATGGCATGGTGAGAAACTGGGTTCAATGTTGTCTGCTTTTTATGCTAACGCACCGGGTGGTTGCCGGGAACAGTGCAAGCAACAGACGAGGTGGCCGAGTGGTTAAGGCGATGGACTGCTAATCCATTGTGCTCTGCACGCGTGGGTTCGAATCCCATCCTCGTCGTTGGTGAGTTTCCTTTAAGGTGCCACGTTCACTGGTTGATCATGAAACACCCTCATGTGAGTGAACGTCCATTCCGTAATGTCGTCATCATGGAGCTTGCACACCTCGATTTGGGAGGAACTGTGATGACTGTCGATGGGGAGACCCATTTGACAACCTTAAAAGATCAATATAAGCCTGTTCGGTTAGTGGCTTCTTTTCTGGTCATGATTTTCACTGTGCCTCTCTTCAACCGAAGAAAAGGAGCATGGAGAATGCAGGCGTCGATCCTGCTACCTCACGCATGCTAAGCGAGCGCTCTACCATTTGAGCTAATTCCCCCGTTTTCCCTAATGTTTGGCATGGCAATGAACTTTAATGACTGCTATTAATGCGTCACAAAGGTAAGACATATGACACCTTCATAAGAGCAGTACAAGCCCGCAAGGTAAGTGGCCTTTGTCAGGAAGCTCTCACATTGAATCAATGTTACGTCTGTCCAACCAACTGTCTCTTCAACAGAGGAGGATAACTGAAGGAACTGTGGAGAATGCAGGCGTCGATCCTGCTACCTCTCGCATGCTAAGCGAGCGCTCTACCATTTGAGCTAATTCCCCCGTTTTCCCTAATGTTTGGCATGGCAATGAACTTTAATGACTGCTATTAATGCGTCACAAAGGCAAGACATATGACACCTTCATAAGAGCAGTACAAGCCAGCAAGGTAAGTGGCCTTTGCCAGGAAGCTCTCACATTGAATCAATGGTATGTCTGTCCAACCAACTATGGAGGACAACTGAAGGAACTGTGGAGAATGCAGGCGTCGATCCTGCTACCTCTCGCATGCTAAGCGAGCGCTCTACCATTTGAGCTAATTCCCCTTAATAAAGCCATCATACCGCATGTCAGCAAATTGCATTCAACTTTGTCTGCTTTTGAAAACAACCTCTTTTAGTTCTGCAATCCCCTGCCTGTCATGAATGGACTGCTACTCCATTGTGGTTTTTGCTCTGGCTCCACAGCAGCCGATAGAAGCTGGTATGGATACAACTAGGCATACAGCCCTGACAAGGTCTACCGTTTGAGCTCATTTCCTTGGGTGCACTGTTAAATGGCATGGTGAGAAACTGGGTTCAATGTTGTCTGCTTTTTATGCTAACGCACCGGGTGGTTGCCGGGAACAGTGCAAGCAACAGACGAGGTGGCCGAGTGGTTAAGGCGATGGACTGCTAATCCATTGTGCTCTGCACGCGTGGGTTCGAATCCCATCCTCGTCGTTGGTGAGTTTCCTTTAAGGTGCCACGTTCACTGGTTGATCATGAAACACCCTCATGTGAGTGAACGTCCATTCCGTAATGTCGTCATCATGGAGCTTGCACACCTCGATTTGGGAGGAACTGTGATGACTGTCGATGGGGAGACCCATTTGACAACCTTAAAAGATCAATATAAGCCTGTTCGGTTAGTGGCTTCTTTTCTGGTCATGATTTTCACTGTGCCTCTCTTCAACCGAAGAAAAGGAGCATGGAGAATGCAGGCGTCGATCCTGCTACCTCACGCATGCTAAGCGAGCGCTCTACCATTTGAGCTAATTCCCCCGTTTTCCCTAATGTTTGGCATGGCAATGAACTTTAATGACTGCTATTAATGCGTCACAAAGGTAAGACATATGACACCTTCATAAGAGCAGTACAAGCCCGCAAGGTAAGTGGCCTTTGTCAGGAAGCTCTCACACTGAATCAATGTTACGTCTGTCCAACCAACTGTCTCTTCAACAGAGGAGGATAACTGAAGGAACTGTGGAGAATGCAGGCGTCGATCCTGCTACCTCTCGCATGCTAAGCGAGCGCTCTACCATTTGAGCTAATTCCCCCGTTTTCCCTAATGTTTGGCATGGCAATGAACTTTAATGACTGCTATTAATGCGTCACAAAGGCAAGACATATGACACCTTCATAAGAGCAGTACAAGCCAGCAAGGTAAGTGGCCTTTGCCAGGAAGCTCTCACATTGAATCAATGGTATGTCTGTCCAACCAACTATGGAGGACAACTGAAGGAACTGTGGAGAATGCAGGCGTCGATCCTGCTATCGCTCGCATGCTAAGCGAGCGCTCTACCATTTGAGCTAATTCCCCTTAATAAAGCCATCATACCGCATGTCAGCAAATTGCATTCAACTTTGTCTGCTTTTGAAAACAACCTCTTTTAGTTCTGCAATCCCCTGCCTGTCATGAATGGACTGCTACTCCATTGTGGTTTTTGCTCTGGCTCCACAGCAGCCGATAGAAGCTGGTATGGATACAACTAGGCATACAGCCCTGACAAGGTCTACCGTTTGAGCTCATTTCCTTGGGTGCACTGTTAAATGGCATGGTGAGAAACTGGGTTCAATGTTGTCTGCTTTTTATGCTAACGCACCGGGTGGTTGCCGGGAACAGTGCAAGCAACAGACGAGGTGGCCGAGTGGTTAAGGCGATGGACTGCTAATCCATTGTGCTCTGCACGCGTGGGTTCGAATCCCATCCTCGTCGTTGGTGAGTTTCCTTTAAGGTGCCACGTTCACTGGTTGATCATGAAACACCCTCATGTGAGTGAACGTCCATTCCATAATGTCGTCATCATGGAGCTTGCACACCTCGATTTGGGAGGAACTGTGATGACTGTCGATGGGGAGACCCATTTGACAACCTTAAAAGATCAATATAAGCCTGTTCGGTTAGTGGCTTCTTTTCTGGTCATGATTTTCACTGTGCCTCTCTTCAACCGAAGAAAAGGAGCATGGAGAATGCAGGCGTCGATCCTGCTACCTCACGCATGCTAAGCGAGCGCTCTACCATTTGAGCTAATTCCCCCGTTTTCCCTAATGTTTGGCATGGCAATGAACTTTAATGACTGCTATTAATGCGTCACAAAGGTAAGACATATGACACCTTCATAAGAGCAGTACAAGCCCGCAAGGTAAGTGGCCTTTGTCAGGAAGCTCTCACATTGAATCAATGGTATGTCTGTCCAACCAACTATGGAGGACAACTGAAGGAACTGTGGAGAATGCAGGCGTCGATCCTGCTACCTCTCGCATGCTAAGCGAGCGCTCTACCATTTGAGCTAATTCCCCTTAATAAAGCCATCATACCGCATGTCAGCAAATTGCATTCAACTTTGTCTGCTTTTGAAAACAACCTCTTTTAGTTCTGCAATCCCCTGCCTGTCATGAATGGACTGCTACTCCATTGTGGTTTTTGCTCTGGCTCCACAGCAGCCGATAGAAGCTGGTATGGATACAACTAGGCATACAGCCCTGACAAGGTCTACCGTTTGAGCTCATTTCCTTGGGTGCACTGTTAAATGGCATGGTGAGAAACTGGGTTCAATGTTGTCTGCTTTTTATGCTAACGCACCGGGTGGTTGCCGGGAACAGTGCAAGCAACAGACGAGGTGGCCGAGTGGTTAAGGCGATGGACTGCTAATCCATTGTGCTCTGCACGCGTGGGTTCGAATCCCATCCTCGTCGTTGGTGAGTTTCCTTTAAGGTGCCACGTTCACTGGTTGATCATGAAACACCCTCATGTGAGTGAACGTCCATTCCGTAATGTCGTCATCATGGAGCTTGCACACCTCGATTTGGGAGGAACTGTGATGACTGTCGATGGGGAGACCCATTTGACAACCTTAAAAGATCAATATAAGCCTGTTCGGTTAGTGGCTTCTTTTCTGGTCATGATTTTCACTGTGCCTCTCTTCAACCGAAGAAAAGGAGCATGGAGAATGCAGGCGTCGATCCTGCTACCTCACGCATGCTAAGCGAGCGCTCTACCATTTGAGCTAATTCCCCCGTTTTCCCTAATGTTTGGCATGGCAATGAACTTTAATGACTGCTATTAATGCGTCACAAAGGTAAGACATATGACACCTTCATAAGAGCAGTACAAGCCCGCAAGGTAAGTGGCCTTTGTCAGGAAGCTCTCACATTGAATCAATGTTACGTCTGTCCAACCAACTGTCTCTTCAACAGAGGAGGATAATTGAAGGAACTGTGGAGAATGCAGGCGTCGATCCTGCTACCTCTCGCATGCTAAACGAGCGCTCTACCATTTGAGCTAATTCCCCCGTTTTCCCTAATGTTTGGCATGGCAATGAACTTTAATGACTGCTATTAATGCGTCACAAAGGCAAGACATATGACACCTTCATAAGAGCAGTACAAGCCAGCAAGGTAAGTGGCCTTTGCCAGGAAGCTCTCACATTGAATCAATGGTATGTCTGTCCAACCAACTATGGAGGACAACTGAAGGAACTGTGGAGAATGCAGGCGTCGATCCTGCTACCTCTCGCATGCTAAGCGAGCGCTCTACCATTTGAGCTAATTCCCCCGTTTTCCCTAATGTTTGGCATGGCAATGAACTTTAATGACTGCTATTAATGCGTCACAAAGGTAAGACATATGACACCTTCATAAGAGCAGTACAAGCCAGCAAGGTAAGTGGCCTTTGTCTGGAAGCTCTCACATTGAATCAATGTTATGTCTGTCCAACCAACTGTCTCTTCAACAGAGGAGGATAACTGAAGGAACTGTGGAGAATGCAGGCGTCGATCCTGCTACCTCTCGCATGCTAAGCGAGCGCTCTACCACTTGAGCTAATTCCCCTTAATAAAGCCATCATACCGCATGTCAGCAAATTGCATTCAACTTTGTCTGCTTTTGAAAACAACCTCTTTTAGTTCTGCAATCCCCTGCCTGTCATGAATGGACTGCTACTCCATTGTGGTTTTTGCTCTGGCTCCACAGCAGCCGATAGAAGCTGGTATGGATACAACTAGGCATACAGCCCTGACAAGGTCTACCGTTTGAGCTCATTTCCTTGGGTGCACTGTTAAATGGCATGGTGAGAAACTGGGTTCAATGTTGTCTGCTTTTTATGCTAACGCACCGGGTGGTTGCCGGGAACAGTGCAAGCAACAGACGAGGTGGCCGAGTGGTTAAGGCGATGGACTGCTAATCCATTGTGCTCTGCACGCGTGGGTTCGAATCCCATCCTCGTCGTTGGTGAGTTTCCTTTAAGGTGCCACGTTCACTGGTTGATCATGAAACACCCTCATGTGAGTGAACGTCCATTCCGTAATGTCGTCATCATGGAGCTTGCACACCTCGATTTGGGAGGAACTGTGATGACTGTCGATGGGGAGACCCATTTGACAACCTTAAAAGATCAATATAAGCCTGTTCGGTTAGTGGCTTCTTTTCTGGTCATGATTTTCACTGTGCCTCTCTTCAACCGAAGAAAAGGAGCATGGAGAATGCAGGCGTCGATCCTGCTACCTCACGCATGCTAAGCGAGCGCTCTACCATTTGAGCTAATTCCCCTGTTTTCCCTGATGTTTGGCATGGCAATGAACTTTAATGACTGCTATTAATGCGTCACAAAGGTAAGACATATGACACCTTCATAAGAGCAGTACAAGCCAGCAAGGTAAGTGGCCTTTGTCAGGAAGCTCTCACATTGAATCAATGTTACGTTTGTCCAACCAACTGTCTCTTCAACAGTGGAGGATAACTGAAGGAACTGTGGAGAATGCAGGCGTCGATCCTGCTACCTCTCGCATGCTAAGCGAGCGCTCTACCATTTGAGCTAATTCCCCCGTTTTCCCTAATGTTTGGCATGGCAATGAACTTTAATGACTGCTATTAATGCGTCACAAAGGCAAGACATGTGACACCTTCATAAGAGCAGTACAAGCCAGCAAGGTAAGTGGCCTTTGCCAGGAAGCTCTCACATTGAATCAATGGTATGTCTGTCCAACCAACTATGGAGGACAACTGAAGGAACTGTGGAGAATGCAGGCGTCGATCCTGCTACCTCTCGCATGCTAAGCGAGCGCTCTACCATTTGAGCTAATTCCCCTTAATAAAGCCATCATACCGCATGTCAGCAAATTGCATTCAACTTTGTCTGCTTTTGAAAACAACCTCTTTTAGTTCTGCAATCCCCTGCCTGTCATGAATGGACTGCTACTCCATTGTGGTTTTTGCTCTGGCTCCACAGCAGCCGATAGAAGCTGGTATGGATACAACTAGGCATACAGCCCTGACAAGGTCTACCGTTTGAGCTCATTTCCTTGGGTGCACTGTTAAATGGCATGGTGAGAAACTGGGTTCAATGTTGTCTGCTTTTTATGCTAACGCACCGGGTGGTTGCCGGGAACAGTGCAAGCAACAGATGAGGTGGCCGAGTGGTTAAGGCGATGGACTGCTAATCCATTGTGCTCTCCACGCGTGGGTTCGAATCCCATCCTCGTCGTTGGTGAGTTTCCTTTAAGGTGCCACGTTCACTGGTTGATCATGAAACACCCTCATGTGAGTGAACGTCCATTCCGTAATGTCGTCATCATGGAGCTTGCACACCTCGATTTGGGAGGAACTGTGATGACTGTCGATGGGGAGACCCATTTGACAACCTTAAAAGATCAATATAAGCCTGTTCGGTTAGTGGCTTCTTTTCTGGTCATGATTTTCACTGTGCCTCTCTTCAACCGAAGAAAAGGAGCATGGAGAATGCAGGCGTCGATCCTGCTACCTCACGCATGCTAAGCGAGCGCTCTACCATTTGAGCTAATTCCCCCGTTTTCCCTAATGTTTGGCATGGCAATGAACTTTAATGACTGCTATTAATGCGTCACAAAGGTAAGACATATGACACCTTCATAAGAGCAGTACAAGCCCGCAAGGTAAGTGGCCTTTGTCAGGAAGCTCTCACATTGAATCAATGTTACGTCTGTCCAACCAACTGTCTCTTCAACAGAGGAGGATAACTGAAGGAACTGTGGAGAATGCAGGCGTCGATCCTGCTACCTCTCGCATGCTAAGCGAGCGCTCTACCATTTGAGCTAATTCCCCCGTTTTCCCTAATGTTTGGCATGGCAATGAACTTTAATGACTGCTATTAATGCGTCACAAAGGCAAGACATATGACACCTTCATAAGAGCAGTACAAGCCAGCAAGGTAAGTGGCCTTTGCCAGGAAGCTCTCACATTGAATCAATGGTATGTCTGTCCAACCAACTATGGAGGACAACTGAAGGAACTGTGGAGAATGCAGGCGTCGATCCTGCTATCTCTCGCATGCTAAGCGAGCGCTCTACCATTTGAGCTAATTCCCCTTAATAAAGCCATCATACCGCATGTCAGCAAATTGCATTCAACTTTGTCTGCTTTTGAAAACAACCTCTTTTAGTTCTGCAATCCCCTGCCTGTCATGAATGGACTGCTACTCCATTGTGGTTTTTGCTCTGGCTCCACAGCAGCCGATAGAAGCTGGTATGGATACAACTAGGCATACAGCCCTGACAAGGTCTACCGTTTGAGCTCATTTCCTTGGGTGCACTGTTAAATGGCATGGTGAGAAACTGGGTTCAATGTTGTCTGCTTTTTATGCTAACGCACCGGGTGGTTGCCGGGAACAGTGCAAGCAACAGACGAGGTGGCCGAGTGGTTAAGGCGATGGACTGCTAATCCATTGTGCTCTGCACGCGTGGGTTCGAATCCCATCCTCGTCGTTGGTGAGTTTCCTTTAAGGTGCCACGTTCACTGGTTGATCATGAAACACCCTCATGTGAGTGAACGTCCATTCCATAATGTCGTCATCATGGAGCTTGCACACCTCGATTTGGGAGGAACTGTGATGACTGTCGATGGGGAGACCCATTTGACAACCTTAAAAGATCAATATAAGCCTGTTCGGTTAGTGGCTTCTTTTCTGGTCATGATTTTCACTGTGCCTCTCTTCAACCGAAGAAAAGGAGCATGGAGAATGCAGGCGTCGATCCTGCTACCTCACGCATGCTAAGCGAGCGCTCTACCATTTGAGCTAATTCCCCCGTTTTCCCTAATGTTTGGCATGGCAATGAACTTTAATGACTGCTATTAATGCGTCACAAAGGTAAGACATATGACACCTTCATAAGAGCAGTACAAGCCCGCAAGGTAAGTGGCCTTTGTCAGGAAGCTCTCACATTGAATCAATGGTATGTCTGTCCAACCAACTATGGAGGACAACTGAAGGAACTGTGGAGAATGCAGGCGTCGATCCTGCTACCTCTCGCATGCTAAGCGAGCGCTCTACCATTTGAGCTAATTCCCCTTAATAAAGCCATCATACCGCATGTCAGCAAATTGCATTCAACTTTGTCTGCTTTTGAAAACAACCTCTTTTATTTCTGCAATCCCCTGCCTGTCATGAATGGACTGCTACTCCATTGTGGTTTTTGCTCTGGCTCCACAGCAGCCGATAGAAGCTGGTATGGATACAACTAGGCATACAGCCCTGACAAGGTCTACCGTTTGAGCTCATTTCCTTGGGTGCACTGTTAAATGGCATGGTGAGAAACTGGGTTCAATGTTGTCTGCTTTTTATGCTAACGCACCGGGTGGTTGCCGGGAACAGTGCAAGCAACAGACGAGGTGGCCGAGTGGTTAAGGCGATGGACTGCTAATCCATTGTGCTCTGCACGCGTGGGTTCGAATCCCATCCTCGTCGTTGGTGAGTTTCCTTTAAGGTGCCACGTTCACTGGTTGATCATGAAACACCCTCATGTGAGTGAACGTCCATTCCGTAATGTCGTCATCATGGAGCTTGCACACCTCGATTTGGGAGGAACTGTGATGACTGTCGATGGGGAGACCCATTTGACAACCTTAAAAGATCAATATAAGCCTGTTCGGTTAGTGGCTTCTTTTCTGGTCATGATTTTCACTGTGCCTCTCTTCAACCGAAGAAAAGGAGCATGGAGAATGCAGGCGTCGATCCTGCTACCTCACGCATGCTAAGCGAGCGCTCTACCATTTGAGCTAATTCCCCCGTTTTCCCTAATGTTTGGCATGGCAATGAACTTTAATGACTGCTATTAATGCGTCACAAAGGTAAGACATATGACACCTTCATAAGAGCAGTACAAGCCCGCAAGGTAAGTGGCCTTTGTCAGGAAGCTCTCACATTGAATCAATGTTACGTCTGTCCAACCAACTGTCTCTTCAACAGAGGAGGATAATTGAAGGAACTGTGGAGAATGCAGGCGTCGATCCTGCTACCTCTCGCATGCTAAACGAGCGCTCTACCATTTGAGCTAATTCCCCCGTTTTCCCTAATGTTTGGCATGGCAATGAACTTTAATGACTGCTATTAATGCGTCACAAAGGCAAGACATATGACACCTTCATAAGAGCAGTACAAGCCCGCAAGGTAAGTGGCCTTTGTCAGGAAGCTCTCACATTGAATCAATGTTACGTCTGTCCAACCAACTGTCTCTTCAACAGAGGAGGATAATTGAAGGAACTGTGGAGAATGCAGGCGTCGATCCTGCTACCTCTCGCATGCTAAACGAGCGCTCTACCATTTGAGCTAATTCCCCCGTTTTCCCTAATGTTTGGCATGGCAATGAACTTTAATGACTGCTATTAATGCGTCACAAAGGCAAGACATATGACACCTTCATAAGAGCAGTACAAGCCAGCAAGGTAAGTGGCCTTTGCCAGGAAGCTCTCACATTGAATCAATGGTATGTCTGTCCAACCAACTATGGAGGACAACTGAAGGAACTGTGGAGAATGCAGGCGTCGATCCTGCTACCTCTCGCATGCTAAGCGAGCGCTCTACCATTTGAGCTAATTCCCCCGTTTTCCCTAATGTTTGGCATGGCAATGAACTTTAATGACTGCTATTAATGCGTCACAAAGGTAAGACATATGACACCTTCATAAGAGCAGTACAAGCCAGCAAGGTAAGTGGCCTTTGTCTGGAAGCTCTCACATTGAATCAATGTTATGTCTGTCCAACCAACTGTCTCTTCAACAGAGGAGGATAACTGAAGGAACTGTGGAGAATGCAGGCGTCGATCCTGCTACCTCTCGCATGCTAAGCGAGCGCTCTACCACTTGAGCTAATTCCCCTTAATAAAGCCATCATACCGCATGTCAGCAAATTGCATTCAACTTTGTCTGCTTTTGAAAACAACCTCTTTTAGTTCTGCAATCCCCTGCCTGTCATGAATGGACTGCTACTCCATTGTGGTTTTTGCTCTGGCTCCACAGCAGCCGATAGAAGCTGGTATGGATACAACTAGGCATACAGCCCTGACAAGGTCTACCGTTTGAGCTCATTTCCTTGGGTGCACTGTTAAATGGCATGGTGAGAAACTGGGTTCAATGTTGTCTGCTTTTTATGCTAACGCACCGGGTGGTTGCCGGGAACAGTGCAAGCAACAGACGAGGTGGCCGAGTGGTTAAGGCGATGGACTGCTAATCCATTGTGCTCTGCACGCGTGGGTTCGAATCCCATCCTCGTCGTTGGTGAGTTTCCTTTAAGGTGCCACGTTCACTGGTTGATCATGAAACACCCTCATGTGAGTGAACGTCCATTCCGTAATGTCGTCATCATGGAGCTTGCACACCTCGATTTGGGAGGAACTGTGATGACTGTCGATGGGGAGACCCATTTGACAACCTTAAAAGATCAATATAAGCCTGTTCGGTTAGTGGCTTCTTTTCTGGTCATGATTTTCACTGTGCCTCTCTTCAACCGAAGAAAAGGAGCATGGAGAATGCAGGCGTCGATCCTGCTACCTCACGCATGCTAAGCGAGCGCTCTACCATTTGAGCTAATTCCCCTGTTTTCCCTGATGTTTGGCATGGCAATGAACTTTAATGACTGCTATTAATGCGTCACAAAGGTAAGACATATGACACCTTCATAAGAGCAGTACAAGCCAGCAAGGTAAGTGGCCTTTGTCAGGAAGCTCTCACATTGAATCAATGTTACGTTTGTCCAACCAACTGTCTCTTCAACAGTGGAGGATAACTGAAGGAACTGTGGAGAATGCAGGCGTCGATCCTGCTACCTCTCGCATGCTAAGCGAGCGCTCTACCATTTGAGCTAATTCCCCCGTTTTCCCTAATGTTTGGCATGGCAATGAACTTTAATGACTGCTATTAATGCGTCACAAAGGCAAGACATGTGACACCTTCATAAGAGCAGTACAAGCCAGCAAGGTAAGTGGCCTTTGCCAGGAAGCTCTCACATTGAATCAATGGTATGTCTGTCCAACCAACTATGGAGGACAACTGAAGGAACTGTGGAGAATGCAGGCGTCGATCCTGCTACCTCTCGCATGCTAAGCGAGCGCTCTACCATTTGAGCTAATTCCCCTTAATAAAGCCATCATACCGCATGTCAGCAAATTGCATTCAACTTTGTCTGCTTTTGAAAACAACCTCTTTTAGTTCTGCAATCCCCTGCCTGTCATGAATGGACTGCTACTCCATTGTGGTTTTTGCTCTGGCTCCACAGCAGCCGATAGAAGCTGGTATGGATACAACTAGGCATACAGCCCTGACAAGGTCTACCGTTTGAGCTCATTTCCTTGGGTGCACTGTTAAATGGCATGGTGAGAAACTGGGTTCAATGTTGTCTGCTTTTTATGCTAACGCACCGGGTGGTTGCCGGGAACAGTGCAAGCAACAGATGAGGTGGCCGAGTGGTTAAGGCGATGGACTGCTAATCCATTGTGCTCTGCACGCGTGGGTTCGAATCCCATCCTCGTCGTTGGTGAGTTTCCTTTAAGGTGCCACGTTCACTGGTTGATCATGAAACACCCTCATGTGAGTGAACGTCCATTCCGTAATGTCGTCATCATGGAGCTTGCACACCTCGATTTGGGAGGAACTGTGATGACTGTCGATGGGGAGACCCATTTGACAACCTTAAAAGATCAATATAAGCCTGTTCGGTTAGTGGCTTCTTTTCTGGTCATGATTTTCACTGTGCCTCTCTTCAACCGAAGAAAAGGAGCATGGAGAATGCAGGCGTCGATCCTGCTACCTCACGCATGCTAAGCGAGCGCTCTACCATTTGAGCTAATTCCCCCGTTTTCCCTAATGTTTGGCATGGCAATGAACTTTAATGACTGCTATTAATGCGTCACAAAGGTAAGACATATGACACCTTCATAAGAGCAGTACAAGCCCGCAAGGTAAGTGGCCTTTGTCAGGAAGCTCTCACATTGAATCAATGTTACGTCTGTCCAACCAACTGTCTCTTCAACAGAGGAGGATAACTGAAGGAACTGTGGAGAATGCAGGCGTCGATCCTGCTACCTCTCGCATGCTAAGCGAGCGCTCTACCATTTGAGCTAATTCCCCCGTTTTCCCTAATGTTTGGCATGGCAATGAACTTTAATGACTGCTATTAATGCGTCACAAAGGCAAGACATATGACACCTTCATAAGAGCAGTACAAGCCAGCAAGGTAAGTGGCCTTTGCCAGGAAGCTCTCACATTGAATCAATGGTATGTCTGTCCAACCAACTATGGAGGACAACTGAAGGAACTGTGGAGAATGCAGGCGTCGATCCTGCTATCTCTCGCATGCTAAGCGAGCGCTCTACCATTTGAGCTAATTCCCCTTAATAAAGCCATCATACCGCATGTCAGCAAATTGCATTCAACTTTGTCTGCTTTTGAAAACAACCTCTTTTAGTTCTGCAATCCCCTGCCTGTCATGAATGGACTGCTACTCCATTGTGGTTTTTGCTCTGGCTCCACAGCAGCCGATAGAAGCTGGTATGGATACAACTAGGCATACAGCCCTGACAAGGTCTACCGTTTGAGCTCATTTCCTTGGGTGCACTGTTAAATGGCATGGTGAGAAACTGGGTTCAATGTTGTCTGCTTTTTATGCTAACGCACCGGGTGGTTGCCGGGAACAGTGCAAGCAACAGACGAGGTGGCCGAGTGGTTAAGGCGATGGACTGCTAATCCATTGTGCTCTGCACGCGTGGGTTCGAATCCCATCCTCGTCGTTGGTGAGTTTCCTTTAAGGTGCCACGTTCACTGGTTGATCATGAAACACCCATATGTGAGTGAACGTCCATTCCATAATGTCGTCATCATGGAGCTTGCACACCTCGATTTGGGAGGAACTGTGATGACTGTCGATGGGGAGACCCATTTGACAACCTTAAAAGATCAATATAAGCCTGTTCGGTTAGTGGCTTCTTTTCTGGTCATGATTTTCACTGTGCCTCTCTTCAACCGAAGAAAAGGAGCATGGAGAATGCAGGCGTCGATCCTGCTACCTCACGCATGCTAAGCGAGCGCTCTACCATTTGAGCTAATTCCCCCGTTTTCCCTAATGTTTGGCATGGCAATGAACTTTAATGACTGCTATTAATGCGTCACAAAGGTAAGACATATGACACCTTCATAAGAGCAGTACAAGCCCGCAAGGTAAGTGGCCTTTGTCAGGAAGCTCTCACATTGAATCAATGGTATGTCTGTCCAACCAACTATGGAGGACAACTGAAGGAACTGTGGAGAATGCAGGCGTCGATCCTGCTACCTCTCGCATGCTAAGCGAGCGCTCTACCATTTGAGCTAATTCCCCTTAATAAAGCCATCATACCGCATGTCAGCAAATTGCATTCAACTTTGTCTGCTTTTGAAAACAACCTCTTTTAGTTCTGCAATCCCCTGCCTGTCATGAATGGACTGCTACTCCATTGTGGTTTTTGCTCTGGCTCCACAGCAGCCGATAGAAGCTGGTATGGATACAACTAGGCATACAGCCCTGACAAGGTCTACCGTTTGAGCTCATTTCCTTGGGTGCACTGTTAAATGGCATGGTGAGAAACTGGGTTCAATGTTGTCTGCTTTTTATGCTAACGCACCGGGTGGTTGCCGGGAACAGTGCAAGCAACAGACGAGGTGGCCGAGTGGTTAAGGCGATGGACTGCTAATCCATTGTGCTCTGCACGCGTGGGTTCGAATCCCATCCTCGTCGTTGGTGAGTTTCCTTTAAGGTGCCACGTTCACTGGTTGATCATGAAACACCCTCATGTGAGTGAACGTCCATTCCGTAATGTCGTCATCATGGAGCTTGCACACCTCGATTTGGGAGGAACTGTGATGACTGTCGATGGGGAGACCCATTTGACAACCTTAAAAGATCAATATAAGCCTGTTCGGTTAGTGGCTTCTTTTCTGGTCATGATTTTCACTGTGCCTCTCTTCAACCGAAGAAAAGGAGCATGGAGAATGCAGGCGTCGATCCTGCTACCTCACGCATGCTAAGCGAGCGCTCTACCATTTGAGCTAATTCCCCCGTTTTCCCTAATGTTTGGCATGGCAATGAACTTTAATGACTGCTATTAATGCGTCACAAAGGTAAGACATATGACACCTTCATAAGAGCAGTACAAGCCCGCAAGGTAAGTGGCCTTTGTCAGGAAGCTCTCACATTGAATCAATGTTACGTCTGTCCAACCAACTGTCTCTTCAACAGAGGAGGATAATTGAAGGAACTGTGGAGAATGCAGGCGTCGATCCTGCTACCTCTCGCATGCTAAACGAGCGCTCTACCATTTGAGCTAATTCCCCCGTTTTCCCTAATGTTTGGCATGGCAATGAACTTTAATGACTGCTATTAATGCGTCACAAAGGTAAGACATATGACACCTTCATAAGAGCAGTACAAGCCAGCAAGGTAAGTGGCCTTTGCCAGGAAGCTCTCACATTGAATCAATGGTATGTCTGTCCAACCAACTATGGAGGACAACTGAAGGAACTGTGGAGAATGCAGGCGTCGATCCTGCTACCTCTCGCATGCTAAGCGAGCGCTCTACCATTTGAGCTAATTCCCCTTAATAAAGCCATCATACCGCATGTCAGCAAATTGCATTCAACTTTGTCTGCTTTTGAAAACAACCTCTTTTAGTTCTGCAATCCCCTGCCTGTCATGAATGGACTGCTACTCCATTGTGGTTTTTGCTCTGGCTCCACAGCAGCCGATAGAAGCTGGTATGGATACAACTAGGCATACAGCCCTGACAAGGTCTACCGTTTGAGCTCATTTCCTTGGGTGCACTGTTAAATGGCATGGTGAGAAACTGGGTTCAATGTTGTCTGCTTTTTATGCTAACGCACCGGGTGGTTGCCGGGAACAGTGCAAGCAACAGACGAGGTGGCCGAGTGGTTAAGGCGATGGACTGCTAATCCATTGTGCTCTGCACGCGTGGGTTCGAATCCCATCCTCGTCGTTGGTGAGTTTCCTTTAAGGTGCCACGTTCACTGGTTGATCATGAAACACCCTCATGTGAGTGAACGTCCATTCCGTAATGTCGTCATCATGGAGCTTGCACACCTCGATTTGGGAGAAACTGTGATGACTGTCAATGGGGAGACCCATTTGACAACCTTAAAAGATCAATATAAGCCTGTTCGGTTAGTGGCTTCTTTTCTGGTCATGATTTTCACTGTGCCTCTCTTCAACCGAAGAAAAGGAGCATGGAGAATGCAGGCGTCGATCCTGCTACCTCACGCATGCTAAGCGAGCGCTCTACCATTTGAGCTAATTCCCCCGTTTTCCCTAATGTTTGGCATGGCAATGAACTTTAATGACTGCTATTAATGCGTCACAAAGGTAAGACATATGACACCTTCATAAGAGCAGTACAAGCCCGCAAGGTAAGTGGCCTTTGTCACGAAGCTCTCACATTGAATCAATGGTATGTCTGTCCAACCAACTATGGAGGACAACTGAAGGAACTGTGGAGAATGCAGGCGTCGATCCTGCTACCTCTCGCATGCTAAGCGAGCGCTCTACCATTTGAGCTAATTCCCCTTAATAAAGCCATCATACCGCATGTCAGCAAATTGCATTCAACTTTGTCTGCTTTTGAAAACAACCTCTTTTAGTTCTGCAATCCCCTGCCTGTCATGAATGGACTGCTACTCCATTGTGGTTTTTGCTCTGGCTCCACAGCAGCCGATAGAAGCTGGTATGGATACAACTAGGCATACAGCCCTGACAAGGTCTACCGTTTGAGCTCATTTCCTTGGGTGCACTGTTAAATGGCATGGTGAGAAACTGGGTTCAATGTTGTCTGCTTTTTATGCTAACGCACCGGGTGGTTGCCGGGAACAGTGCAAGCAACAGACGAGGTGGCCGAGTGGTTAAGGCGATGGACTGCTAATCCATTGTGCTCTGCACGCGTGGGTTCGAATCCCATCCTCGTCGTTGGTGAGTTTCCTTTAAGGTGCCACGTTCACTGGTTGATCATGAAACACCCTCATGTGAGTGAACGTCCATTCCGTAATGTCGTCATCATGGAGCTTGCACACCTCGATTTGGGAGGAACTGTGATGACTGTCGATGGGGAGACCCATTTGACAACCTTAAAAGATCAATATAAGCCTGTTCGGTTAGTGGCTTCTTTTCTGGTCATGATTTTCACTGTGCCTCTCTTCAACCGAAGAAAAGGAGCATGGAGAATGCAGGCGTCGATCCTGCTACCTCACGCATGCTAAGCGAGCGCTCTACCATTTGAGCTAATTCCCCCGTTTTCCCTAATGTTTGGCATGGCAATGAACTTTAATGACTGCTATTAATGCGTCACAAAGGCAAGACATATGACACCTTCATAAGAGCAGTACAAGCCAGCAAGGTAAGTGGCCTTTGCCAGGAAGCTCTCACATTGAACCAATGTTACGTCTGTCCAACCAACTGTCTCTTCAACAGAGGAGGATAACTGAAGGAACTGTGGAGAATGCAGGCGTCGATCCTGCTACCTCTCGCATGCTAAGCGAGCGCTCTACCATTTGAGCTAATTCCCCTTAATAAAGCCATCATACCGCATGTCAGCAAATTGCATTCAACTTTGTCTGCTTTTGAAAACAACCTCTTTTAGTTCTGCAATCCCCCGCTTGTCATGAATGGACTGCTACTCCATTGTGGTTTTTGCTCTTGCTCCACAGCAGCCGATAGAAGCTGGTATGGATACAACTAGGCATACAGCCCTGACAAGCTCTACTGTTTGAGCTCATTTCCTTGGGTGCACTGTTGGTGGAAGCACTGGTGTATACAACGAGCATAAAGAAAAAGGAAAGCCTGTGCTGCTTGGTTTGTTACCCCAACAGCTGTTACCCCAACAGCTGTTCCTCCAAAGAAACAGCTACTCCCAAGCATCCCACTAGTGTTTTATTAGTATATGAATATGCATGGAATCCCTCCTTTTTCCTCCCCTCTTTCCTTCTTTTTCCTTCTTTCCCCCGCCCTAGCAGTCTCTTTGGCCCCATCCTATCCTCATCATCCTGGTGGATGGCAGAGATTCTTCCAGAATTTCTTGGTACCTGGCTCCACTAGTCTTCCCTTTGATGATTTGATTTCGGCCAAACAGCTACCAGCCATTTTGTTGCCAAAATTTTTTATCTTTTCTGCAAGAGCAAGTGCATTGCCTTTGGTGTGATAACCAACTGCTGCTTTTGTGCTACTTTTCTGCTCAGTTGGAAATCTTGTGAGGAGCTCCTGTGCGTGGTTGGTTGATGATGGAGTGATGTTCCTTCCCCTTGTGGATAATGGCCCCAGCGGTGCTCATAGGAGGATTAAGGAGTTGAGAAATCAGTGTGCAACAGGTGCTATTGCTACGTAGCTCAAATGATCTAAAGTTTATTTGAGCAGCTACATTGTAAATGCAGCGGAGGTTTTGAATATTTATATCCCCCACTGTAGATTGGCTGACTGCTGTTATCAGTATGATTGATAACAGGTTGCTCCCTCATTGTGAAACCAGGCGGTGTTTATGAATAGATCATTTTTCCACGAACAAAGTGTGAGGAAAACAATATTTTGTGAATGCAAAAGAGCGTCAAACACGTCTTACCGTCAGGGTACTCATAAGACGATTTGCATAACCATTCACACTATCTACCTTTTACCTCCAGCAGTCCTCTCCAGCTTTCAGAGCAGCGTTCACTATCCTAATGTTTCTCTGTCGCTCATGTTTATTCATTATGATTCATTATTCATCACAACAGTTTGTTTGTGTTTTGTAAGACAGGCCTCAGTTGTGGGAAATAAAGAAAAGAAACTTCAACCTTTCAACTGGAATCTTGAACACCAGCTTTGGAATACAAAGCCCGATGAGTCATAGGATGTCGCAGGAGAGCCATCGACTCGCTCACTCAATAATGATCCTGCTCTGTATGTGTATTCTCTTGTCACCTTTTCAGAAAGAAATTCAGACTGGAAGTCCCCAAAACAGTCCAGAGGTTCCCAGCAGACATGGACTGGGAGTCCTCTTTCAGGTCAGATTGATGGGTACAGTTCAGTGGTGTGTGTGTGTGTGTTCCTCCCCCAATCTCTAAGTAATGAAAGTGATAGCTGATGTTGTCATCCTGGCAGCACGCGCGCACATACACACACACACACACACACACACACACACACATAAATGGCTTTAAAACGCAGAAAATGTCGTCTCAGTTTTTCTATCCTGCTTTGATCTTCTCCCTCTCCCAGCATGCTTTGCTCCGTATGCCCTTATACTAATAAGCTCTTATCACCAAAATAGATAACACCGCGTTTTGACGGCAAGCTCCTTAGCCAAGATGCCTGGCAGATTTGCTTCAAAGAACCCATTGAGGTGATAATGACAACAGAAAAAATCATCTACCTCTTCAGTCTCAGCCAGGACTCTTCACCAGTTTATCCCATTGCATTATGTTGCCTGCAAAATTAAATATGCCAGAATTCCATTCAGTACATTTTATCGTACTTTTATCTAACCTAATTCATGAAATGGGACTGCCACAAAGAAAATTGTTATTATCTTTTCTATTATTCTGCACCTGGCCTAAATAAAGGAAGCACTGTGCACACAACTACATTTCATTTCATTGTAATATAATCTAAGGGTTGGGATTAACACAGCTCGGGTTAACACAAATAAAAGTGTCGTCTGATCCGGTACAGACACGCGATTGAATGAAAGAAAAATAAACCTACGGAGACTTGAAACGTGGTTTTAGTGATCCACTTTATATATTTTGGACTTATCAAGTCTTAAAACTGTAGTTAACTGTGTACTTCTGCTTTGGCTTCATTTCCCAACCACGAATGTCGCCACTGGGTATAGGGTAGTGTTAGTGTGAGTGGTTGTGGTCGGTTGTAGAGCCAGATGTGTTTCCTTTATTGTTTTGTTAGCTGTTTTAGTCTTTTAAATAATGTATTATTGAATTACGGTTATATTTTTCTCTTTGAAATCATTTCTAATGTCAATATGTATTTGTTGGCTTTGTTAACCTTTGACCTTTAAAGCTCTACCTTAGTTAAACTGAACTTGGTAACTTCCTGTAACTGAAACGGCCCAAGTGGTTTTGTCGACTTTTTATCAGTACTAATTAGTAATTAGTACTAATCAGTTCTATATATGCTGCATTATTTTATTCATAATTATACTCTTAAAAGTGCAAGTTAAGTTACTTAAGTAAATATAACTCATTACCCACCTCTGATTAGCATCGCATTTGTAATTACTGATGCAGTATATAACAACTTATTACAAAATGCAGCGTTATTTCACGGTGAAGTGAAAATTTATTACATTGTTACATAATGGGGTGTTATTACATAATGTGGTGCTACAGGCCTTTTTGATGTTTTTCTACTGTGTTGCAACTATGTGAAATTATAAACTACATACAAATACACACACACACACACACACACACATAAACAGAGGCAGCCAGACACATGGCACACTCCTGTGCCACCGGCTGCTCTCGCAGTGTCACCACTGCTGCTCCAAAAAGCATTTTGGCTCTACTTTTGTAAACCATCTAATTCTCCTCTTATTCTTGACAGAAAAAAAACCCTCTTTTGTTGAAACACCAGACAGGGATTTCAAGCACGTCAAATATTGACAAAGACAAAGAAAGAAGAGAAGGAGAGCATCAGTCATCCGGCACAAGGCACTGAATTAACAGAGTGTATGGCCATCTGTGTGTGTGTGTGTGTGTGAGAGAGAGGGAGAGAGACTGAGTGACTTTTTCTTTATCTAGTTGATGATATATCTCATAGCAGACACTTTAGGATACAGAATGATAAATAATCATAAATAATCAGGTTTGTCTGACAATGGAGACAGCAGCTCCACTTCTTGACTAGAGCATCGATGTAGCTTTGCACCAGTGACCAAAAGACTCACTGTGCTTTTCAGTGTGTTCAAACAGAATCTGGACATGTGAAAAGCACCATAAGGGGAAGGCACATCAACAATATCATCCTTTAAAGACAGTTTATGTTTGTGTTGATTTTCCTGTCATAGGTATTAATACACATCCTGGCTCATGGCTAGATTGAGAGAGACTTTTGTTGCTTAAATCCTTTTGGGCAAATCATTATGTAACAGTTTTAAAAAATGTTTCCACTTTTTCCGTGTATTTTTATTTACTGCTTCTTCTGGGATTGTATATTTACACTATATGACAAAATTTGTGATGTACTGAATTTAATATGTAAGAATAGTGAGTGAGAACCCGAGTGTGCAGGGGGGAGGTAAATCTGATCTGATGTGTGGTTGCAGGTTTCATGGCAAAAATGTTTCTCTTTTTTGTTTTTCTATTGTGAAGTTTGCAAGAACAGGGACACACGTCAGTGTATCTCAGAAAGCAGTGGAGTGACCTCTGCTCGAGGTATAGCCTGGGTTAATGCCTGCTGAGCAGAGCTTATTTAAGCAGTTGCTTTTTGACTGTTGAAGGGTGAGCACATCAGGTGGAGCTCCTGCTTGTGTAATGCTTACCTTGATGTTTAGTTCAGTTTTTTTGCCCTCGCTGTAGAGCGATGTATCAGACTGTGAATAAATATCAAACTTTGCCCTTTTAAATCAGTACAGCGAGCAGATCTCCAGTATTTGTAATGAGTCATAGCTGAACCTGTCAGAGTTATTCAGCAGTTTTGAGAAAGAGAAATGTAAATGGCCGCTAGCTCAGTCCGTGGTCAGTCGCTCATGAACTTGCTGTGAGCCTGGGGACCTGAATAGCTCAAAGGCAGAGTTTCACTTGCCTTGCAAAAACCTCTGTGGTACATATAAGCGTTCGATTGGAATTATAGTATTAATCCCTTGCTAACATTGTGTTGTTATCTATTAACATTTTTATCTGCTTTGTTTGTTTTCCACATCTATGTTCTAATTTCACTCAGAGAAAATGTGCTCATCAAGTCTATAAAGATTCTGTTTTTACCCCTGGTTGTGATGCATATAATACATATTACAGCACTAGCTGTAAATAAACTTTTACGTGCAGTGTTTTTGACTTACTGACTTAAAAAGTGACAGTGTGATGAATTGGTGTGCAGATGAAAATATTTTACTTTCAGAATTACAGGATGTGTCTAAAACTTTGTGTTGAGGTGTGAAGTAAAAAGCTCAATTAGCAGCAGTTTTGTGTTTATTCTCGCGCCCGTTAGAGTTTCAGCTGTGTTATTAATGCCAAGGACTGCTACAGAGAAAAAAAGATTCACTTTCAATAGCAGAAGTTTGTCTTCCTGGAAACAACTTCTTAAATTAGCAAAGAGCTGAGTTACACTAAAGCGCTGTTGATTTGTGATGGCCTTCAGTCGACAAAAAACGAGAGTTTATTGTTGTTTGAATACCCAGTCTGGATTGTTACATCTTCATACTTTCAGTTTTAGACCAAGTTATTGTGGTGGATACTCCTGAGAAATAACAGTTGCATCAGCAAGTTTGCAGAGTCTTTAAACTTTAAGCTCATTTGTTTGCAGGGATCACAAAGTTGCCGATTTATTTGTTCATCATTGCCAGTGGATGTAAAACTTACAGAGGCGGCCTTGACCACGCCTCACCCAAAGACAAGTGGCAAATATTAGCTACACATTAGCTATGTAGGCTATATACTGTCTAGACTTGGTTTCAACCTCTTAAAATCTTGGTCTCGTTTCTTCCTTGACACAGTGTGGTCAGGACTTACGTAAACTCAGGAGCTGACGACGACCTGAGCTAAAAGGACAGCGACTATTTGACACTCGTCAGGTCACCAGCTAACGTTGCTCTGTGGCTGCTGTTTGCGAACACATTCACCATATCGGTTTTATAAGGTGATAATCTGTCAGTGTTGTGTTCAGTTTATAAAGTGTCTCCAAGTGGCCAAAAAGCTATTAAAATCTAGACGCATTTTCTTGTCTCCCAGGGATCTGGCGTGGGAACACTGAAAATAAATTTACTGATATAGACGGCATCAATATTTACTTGGATTGTATAATTTCTCCACAACCCAAATAAATGATTGCTTAAGACTGATCACATAGGTTATAAGTGGATTTCTCTTGTGGCAGTGCTCTACAGTGTCTCCATGCCTCCGAATGGGGCCAATGTATAAGAAATGAGCACTATAAATCAACATAGTATATGTTATAAGAACAGTTATGATTCACAGCACACTCCAATATAGGGAAGTAAATGCCATCCATATAGCACCAACATAAACCAAACTGAAGGTGTTTTGCTGAGTGAAAAACAAGGTGAAATTGAAAATACAGTTTGTGCTGGAAGCAATAATATCTCCATTAGATTTAAAGGGCTGATTTATTGGCAGTAGAACGGTCTGCTCCTATTGCTATTGCAAATCAACCGAGTGAGGAGCATCATGAATCTAGTCTTCTGTCCCAAAGCCACAGTTGGATTGTGCAAAGTGTGTGTCTGTGTATGCGTGTCGAGAGGTAAACTGGCCAAAGTGCCGTCCCAGTAGAATCACTGAAGACTTTCGACTCGAGTCATTGTTTCTAATTATGGTTTCATCTGGGGGCTGTAGATTTAGAAGAAAGAAGCTCCCCGCTAACACACACACACACACACACACACACACTGATTTATAGTCCAATGGTTCTGCTGATTTGATGCTGCCGTCAAATAGAAACACACCCACAAAAATGGATGAACAGGCACACACTCGGTCAAATATACACAGCTGGAAAGGTAACAGTCGACAAAAACAACTTCCAGTCATCAAAGTCACGTCGAGAGGATAAAAATTCAAGTATGGGCAGAGCTGGTGTCCGCACTGGATTTGAAGTAAAAGATGTCTTTAAAAAAAACATGACCTCTCTTAGCACTGAGCTGCTTTCAGTGGCTGGAAGACAAGTGAGGTCCACCGTGGAGCCAGGAAATGTTTTCAGGAAATATACTTTGTTCAGTGTTAAGACAAGGTCAGACTGATTCAGTTTTTTTGCAGGATTTAAAGGAGCAGTGTGTAAGATTTACCCACATCTCGTGGTGCGGTTGTGGATCGCGACCCCCTCCACTCACCTGCCAGGTTCTAAGCATGAGGGAGAAACTGTGGTGGCCTTGAAACAGACGTGGCAGACTCCATGGAAGAGGACACTGACACTGCTATTTAACTTAGAATATGTTCAGCGTTGTTATTCGGTGTCACTCTCCACAAGGAAACCCCTCAGCATAGCTCAGGGATGAGTGGGAGTGTTAATAGTAACTTTCTCTTGGGTTTAATAATTCCTTACTACTTTTTCTGTGCAGACTATTTTTTTAAACGTATCTTCATGGCTGAAACCAAAATATGACTTCAAATGCACTTTCCCCAACAAACTAGTCTTCAGGTTTGATGAGTAAGACGCATGTTTACCTTCGCACGCCGCACACAAACTGAGAAACGCCGTCCTCCCCTGCAGTCTTTCAATTAGGTGAAGTATGGAGTAAAGTATCTTCTCGCCTGTCTGTGTATCTCAATGTGTAAATGCATCAGTGTGTGTGTGTGTGTGCTCCAAACATCAGCGTTTCAAGAGCTCCAGGTAATTACCGCCTCCCTCTGCTCTCGCCACAGGAAACACACTTCCATGGAAACAGGGTCTCTGACGTTGATTGTGCCTGTGTGTGTATGGGGGACTCTACTGTGAGAACAAGGTCGTCTGGGGAAAACACCAGTCTTCTGCTAACTAGCCAAGGTTGAGTTTAGTGTGTGTGTGTGTGTGTGTGAGGCAATAAGAGGAGAGAGTGGCTGGGCCTACTGGTGTGTGGTCTAGCACTTAGTGTTGATAAGGCAGAGCTAAAGCTTTGCTCTGGAGATTTATGGCTGGAAAATAACGGCGCCCCTTTTATTTCAGCCTGGGCTGTGATTGGATAGTTGCATCATCACAATGCCAAAGTAAAGAAAATATATTATTTTAATTCCCTCACATTCTCGCTGCAATACACCAGCAAACATTAAACTCAGCCGTCCAAGTGAATCATGACTGGCTTTGAGGGAGGACTGTCAGAGAGTGCACGCCATTATCCATATATTTAAAGAATTATCTTGTCCTGCTGTGGCTGTTGAGAGCAGCGTTTGCCTTCAGATGTGGTTGGAGTACACGTTATTTGAAGCAGCTTGTTTCTAGCATATCACTGCCTTACATTTGTTGATGTGTGTGTACTCACCTGTGAGCCACAGCAGCCAGAACTGAAAAATACACATAGGGAAGAGGGAATGCATGTATTTGCCCATTCTTGTCAACAATTAGCATCATTTTGATTTATGTTTGTATCCACATGATAAATGAAAATCCAATATTCACTCTGCTATTTGCTCTGATTTTGGTCCCTGTCAGCTCCTGCAGGACTTACCTGACTGTTTAGCAGCTAAATGCTCCACTATGTTCACCAGCTAGCCAGTATCTTTTGGTTTGGTGCTGAGAAGATAGTTTGCAGTCAGCTTATGGAGCTTTTTTTGTTGAAAACAGCTGTAGATAAAATGATAAAATGACAATATGAGAACGGTGAGACTGTAAGAAAAGAGTTGTGAGCTGGAAAATCTAAACAGTGAGCTGAGAGAAGCTATACATCTTGTAAAGCAGAGGGGAACTGCAGAGTGGGGGTGACTCCGTGGGTTCATGACCTCTTTCACATTATGCATATTCATTAGATTCTCTGTAATTATAAACATTAACTATGGCTGTGAGCTGTGAACCAAATTGTGAGGTGCAGAATTACCAAAAATGACCTTCATTCCAAAGCACACTGGGCTGCCTGATCAGTTGGTCACTGATAAACTTTTGTCTCTCGGTGCAAGCTAACGCACCACACATGTTCAGCACCGGCTGTAAAAGTAAGTTACTAGAGTCATTCAGCAAACAGCAGAGTTTCTGTGATGAGAACAGACGAGTTGTCATTGAAATTTCAACTTTCCAGAGCGCTGTAAAAACTTTCCGGTTCCCCTTCATCGCATCTGTGCTTAGATTAGGTTTGATCCATCTGAAACGTAAAGTACAATCAGTGGTTCACCCATGTGTGGGGAAGCACTGAAGCACAGCGCAGAGCTGTAGTAGGCTACATAACTTTGGGGGATTAAAACCACAGAACAATCTGTGACGTATTTCCACTGCGGTTCACTACTACAAGACAGGACAAAGCAAAAGCACTGAACAATATGTAGGAGACAAACCAAAACACAAGAGACTGCAGCACCCAATTTATCACTCCAAAGGGCAGCATCCAGCTCTGTGCTTTCATTGTTTTCCTGCTACTATCAATGACAACGTAGTATAAATATATGATACTCCAGACAGTAGATTTTGCAACATACTATTCTGATCTAGTGTAAAAACACGATTGGTAGTTTACGTTGCGTTCTTCCTTCAGGGAACTTTCAACATGCTGATTTAAGAGCAGCAGATACACATTCAAAAATCATCAGTGTCATCAAAAGTCCATGCCGGCTTGTCCTCTCAGTATCGCCCCCTGCTGGTAGGCTAGATCTTTTCCTAAACCCAAGTACATAATATGAAACAACACAATAACCTGACACAAACGGTGCACCGACATGTTTGGGTACAAATTCTGCCATTGGTCTGAGTCGATCCTCTTTCTCTTGAAACAGAAAAACTCTTCCTCTCAGCTCAGATGAAGCTGTGAGTGCCTCTTTGTTTTTACCTTCTTTGATTTTGCTCAGAAAACACAAATCCTCCGTCTCAACATCTCCCTCGCCTCCATGAAAGCGGCTGTCCAAGTCTAATTTCTTCTCTTTCTCCCTCTAATCTCTCAGGAGGAACGGTGCGAACTTCCATCATTCTTTTTAATCTGTCTCATCCGATTCTCGCCCTCTTGTTCGGATGATTGTCGACAGACCACCCATCTCAACCCTTGAACGTGGTTCATCCTTTGACAAACAACCCTTTTCTTCCTCTTTACTGCACCCCGGTTGTTCTCTATTCTTGTCAGTGTACTTCACTTTTTGATCGCTGCACCAATCTGGGCATTTCTATTCTTTTTTCCCCTCTGACCGCCAGTGTGAAGCCAATACATTGATAACTGCCACAAATACCATAATCTCAGAGTACTGCAGAAAGTCACAGTAACATATACAATAGAAAAAATACTATCAGATAATTTCCTTCTATAGATAGATAATTGACAGTATAAATTGAAATTAATACTTTTTATCTGTAAACTTTGTACCATGACATGCACAATAAAGCACTTTAATCCTGTGGGTGTCAGGTGATTGACAGTTGGCAGAGCGTAATATAATGCAGCGGAGATATGAAAACACTCAACTCTAACACAGTCAGATAATGACACAGCAGAAGCGCTGATAAAACCAAATGGATGCTCGCCGTGATGGATGATTGAGCCAAGGCAATTTTCAAATCTGTCTCTAATTTTTCATTCAGTGCAACGAGAGGCTGTAAACAAATTCTTCTGGGACTGCAAGACTCAGACTTAACAAATCCCATCATGCTGTTTCTCAGCCAGTGTTTGGTAGGGGAGTAGTTACCTGACTCGAGCTGCAAGGTTGTACTCTCTCTGTCTATGCAGCAAACATATCATTTACATGAGAAGATTATTTTATAGTATTTACCATCAAGTCCTGAAATTAAAAGACATTTAATCATCCTTTTTACAGTCTAATGTGTTTTAAATGTCTTGTCGTGATGCCTTTGTGAAAATGTTGGTGGCTCGAGGGGGATGTCTGTGTCTGGGTTTGATTGACAGCAGCCAGCAGGCTGAACCTCAGCACTGGCAGGGGCAACAGTGGAAATAAATTTAGACAAGAGCAATGGACTCAAGTCCAACATCGGCAGGTAATGTGCAGCTAATTGGCTATTTAGCCAGTTTGTTTGGTGGCTCATTCAACAACCTAAAGTGCAGGACAGGAAATAAGTTTGTTATAATCTCACACTGGACCTTTTTAAAGCCAGGCTACAGCTTTCAGATGAAACTTTGGGAAAGAGTTCACGAGGCTAAAGACCATTTCTTAGTTCACAATAACCTGAACCTGCAACTTTTTTTCTCATCTAACATTTTCTCTGCACCGGCACTTTTTCACTGAACCTTCATGATGGTCCCAGATGTTGTCCTATCCAATATATGTAGTCTCAATGTGTACTCTGAGTTCAGGCCTTATTTTAAAGTCAGTCATCATACACACACACACACACACACACACACACTCACGAGAACAGTGCTGACACAGCAGAGTCTCAGGTCAGGGAAAATGTCCTTTGTACTTCTGCAACAATATCAAACCCCATTTATTATTTAGCATATCCTACATGTGTGTGTGTGTGTGTGTGCTCTTTTGTAAATTCAACCTTTACAGCTTTAGAAGAAGGAAAAGGAGAAAGGTTTGTGTTGCAAAACTCAGATAACATTGTAGTAATCCTGTTATCGTAACACAATTCCCATTAAGGTAAATGCTAAATCCTGTGAGTGTAATAAACTCTAAAGGTTGCCTCTCAGCAGGCAGTGGAGCAGCACTGCGCTGTTTGGCAACTTAGAAAATAGAAAGCTATTTTCTAATTGACAGAAAAATAAACATTGTCAAAGTTTGTGCTGTTTCATGCAGGTCTGCGGGTTTAATTGACTAGTGCAAAGTAAATTTGTGGTCATGCTGCCACGCCATGGGCCTGACATCAAAATATACTAATGGGACGCCAGACAGAATATTTGCAAAACCCTGGATTTAGATGGAAAGCAGCTTTTCAAACAGGCCCACTCCACTTAATTTATGTGAGTACAAATTTACTCACCATAAATAATTCTATAAAGCCTGTATAGGCTGTACAGTAAGCCTGTACAGTACAGGCATGTTGAGGATGTCATCAAGGCCAGCGTCAAACAAAAACTTTAAGCTGAAGTTGACAGCAGTGCTCAGTCTGACTTTGTTTTTATGCCGCAAAGTCTTGAAAAGGTCATGTGATTTGATCACACTGGGGTGATCGGCGACTTTTCATATTAGAAACAGAAAGTCAGGATGATGCAGCCAGAGTTTGAGCATTCTAGTTTAAATACCTCTCAGTTTCCTACAGTAGCTTTGTGAAATTTCAATACTAAATACCTGGAGAATCTATAAAACTCTTTATTTCAACATTATGTAGACTGGTAAGCTCAAAGTAAAACAAAGTTTACGTCATTTTTATGGTTAACGACACTGTAATTCTGTGACTGCACACAAACTTCTCAATATTTTTCGAGGAAAGTCAGACGTGCATGTGCTACGATTCACTTTTCCTCTCACTACATTAAGGCCACGCTGCTTCCTTCATAAATCGTCCACTATCAAAGCACTACGCTGGGACACTAGGCTGACACAAGTGTAACAGCATGGGCTTATGCAAACAGTGACGAGGGTCTAACACAAAGTCTAGCATCAGCATGTAGCTAGAAAGAAAGTGCAGCAAAGTAAGACCCCTCTGTGTGCCAGCAGGAAGCGCAAACCTGGACATGAAATGAAATAATGATGACTGTGCATGACATTGATCCAGTGAGGCCGGCGAAGGTGTCCCTGTCTGCTCACGCATAAACATGCGAAATGCCATCATGAAACTGGGGACCTCTGCTTTGGATTCGGTTTGTCTGTAATGACACACAAACAAAGCAGTGTGTACACTGTTTGCTCTGCCAACACACACAAACACAACAGGCACTGACCATGCAGTGTCTCCACACTGCCCGGGGTGTTTGGATGCATCCAGCTGAATCATCCTGGACCTAGAAGAAGCATTGCTGTTCACAGGAGTAAATGATTGGATTGTCTGAGTGTAGTGGCGCCCGAATCCCATTTTTACCACAAGCAGCTGGAGTGGATGGGTGCACAGCTCCTTCAAACTCTTCTCCGATGTTGTCGCCAGAAGCAGCTCCGTTTTGACTGAGAGCAATCGAAGAGAAATCTGTTTAATAGACTCTCCACAGATCTTTGGAGAGGGCTTCGAGAAACATAGGCAATTCTCACCGGAGGTGTACGGATGTTATACCGGTCGATTCATTTTCTCCTCCCGCAGAAAAAAAGTTGAGAGGGTGGACAAAAATGGCAAGAGGAGATTGCTCTTACATCCACATAGAAAATGTGTTGCATCTTTAGCGGGCACTGAAGGAAAGAGAGATCTCAAATGAACCACTGACAACGTCCGTATCCTGTTTTACAAATTCACTTACAAACTCACTAAGAAGACAAGTTCTTCTTGCACAGTACATTCTTTAGATTTGTGACAGGTAGAGCTGCAATATAGGAATGAAGAGTAGATAGGTGGGAGATGGTGAGAGTCGAGTTTAAAGGCTTACCAGAGAAAATACAGCATCATATATTTTACTCCTTTAGGATGCAGGAAAGTTTTCTGGTGGAGGTAAAAAAAAGTATAAATCACAAAAAAATGGAGCAAGGAAGAAAGAAGTGGAGATGGGAAGAGAAAATGGAGGATGAGGGAGGATGGAAATAGCAAGTGAAAGAAAAGGAAAACAGAATACTTCACTAGTATGCAAAGATATTTACTTAACTGCTCATGACTGAAACAGACATTTCAGTGTTTTCTGCCTTGACTGCATCACATTTAGCGCTGACCACGAGTCACTGTTTTTCTCCTGTGTGTGAGCGAGAGACTGACTTAACATTTGAAGTCATTATCAACATTTTAATAACAGCTGCTTAGTTTCCAGTAAGATCCCACCAAGCAGAAAATCAGTAATCACACTCGCATTTATTTCTCCTCACTGCTGGAAAAAAACAAAAAATTTCAAGCTCAGAGAGCGAGAAGAAGACAGAGAGACGGAGAACAGGAATGACAAGACAAAAAGAGAGAGAGAGAGAGAGAGAGACAGAGGAAATAAAATATCAGTTTTGGTTGGAAGAATTCTCAGACTCTTTGTTAAAATGACAAATTCAGTGTCATTAATTTTTCAGCATCTCTTCCTTAAACCTTTCAGTTACTTTAAACTCTCTAAACACTCCCTTTACCGTCATTCTTCTTTTCTAGTCTTGCAAAACCGAGGAAATAATTGTTACTGTTTTCAAAAGTGTTCTGACTTGGCTGGAAAGTAAAAAATAAATCAATGATCACCTCAGTCATGCAGCGAAACCAAACCGACTGACATATGAATTAGTAAAGGAAAAAAAACTGGCTCCAGAGTACCAACACTCCACATGGATGCTTAAGCAAGTCATTTGATAATTGGTGCACAGATGGTGTGTAACAGAGCTACAAGTCTATCAACCAGCTAGGGAGGACAGCTTCCGTCACTGAAAAAAAAAAAGAGAAAAATTTAGTCAGCAGCCAGATCTACTGGAGTTTAATTTGGCAACACGCAGTGAAAAATCCAGTTCTCAAACTTGTTTCCAGCAAACAAAACTAAGATTCATCACCGGTAAAGCTCAACAAATCACATCCTGTTGAGCATGCCAAAACATACTTTTTGACTGTGTCATTTGATAAATGTCAAAACATTCGCTGCTGTTGTTTTCTGTGGGTTTGGAAACGCGCCGCTGTCCTATTTTCCGACTTTGACGGCGGTCAACACTTCAGGAAAACAGTGTTTCTTTTTTCAGAGCTGTTCTCTGGATTGACACCTCCATGTTGACGCACCTTGCTACTTCTCTTGTCAAGGCCTTCTTCTGTGGGCTTTTAGTAGTCACTGTGGACACGGAGAAACCTATTGTTGAAGCAGGAAAAACATCCAGACCTCTATGAACTGCAGACACGGATACATAAAGATAATATTAAGGCAGACATTTCCTGGTGAGTCATAGCTGGAGAAATTGAGACAACTTTGTGAGGTGAAACAATCCAGTAACTTGTGTATTCATGGCAGCACTCCTAATTCACTTTATATTTAGAAATATACTCACTTATAAGTCTGATGCAGGTTTTTTCACTTATGTTGCCTATGTTCACACAATAGCATAGTTACACCTATCCAACTGAAAATGGATGGTTGAGCAGGGCTGTAAGTGCACATGACATCAGTCAATTTGTCATCTGGAAATATCTTTCATCGCAGTTTTTGAAGCAGTTGCCCAGCAGCGGCCACGCTACTGGAAATAACACCAGTAATAACAATAAATATGAAGAGCAACTTAGGCTCATGGGAGGCCACAGCATCTTGATTTTTAGACCCTGGTCCAAAATGAAATGTAAATCATACTCTTCCGATAACGCAGTGTGACCCTCCACGCCTGGTAAATTCCTGTCTGTTAAAAGCCCAACCCAACAAACGCATCATTTTCTTTCAGGCAAATCTCTTCTACTAACACAGATGGCTTCATGCAGCCGACGAGAAAACTGACTTACATTTGTAAAACTGGTAAAATGCCTCTTTAGGTGCAGCTTTAATATTCATGATGATTGTGCGGAGCCTCTAAGATGTCATGGTGGGAATTCATTCGCGTTATTTTGCAATAACAGTTCAACCACCTGCAGTCTGTCCGAGCTCTGCCTTTTGAACAGAGGGATGAGCAGTAAATGCATAATGTTGTGTTCTAACACATTAACTGTTATTATGGATCAGGGAAAAAGTCATCGCGACAGAACACAAAAATAGTTCCAATTGTGACCAACTGGGACTCTGTAGTAATGAGCGTTCTCTCTCTTTTATGTCTTCCAACACTGAGGAAAAACATCACCATATTTCCATATCACGAGCTCCATATAAAGACCTGAGCTAACTATAAAGTAGTGCTTTATGTTTTAGTACATCACTGACTCTCTTTCTTCCTTCGTGCGTCCCTGCTCTCTGCTCCCGTGGCAGTAAAGATAAAGAATTCTCCGCTGATCTCTCTTCAGAAATGTTGGTTTACAGGAGGTCAGAGGTCATCTGCAGAACTGAAAAGTGTGCTAGCATTCAGGGACTGAACATTCTGCTGAAGGACACCTCAGCAGGGAGAGAGGTGTATTGAACCCAGTTCCCTTGTATTTATCTTAGGTCTTCTATTAATTATCCGTCCTTTGGTTTGCGGCGTGTCTTTTGTTGTCTGGTGAGCAGATGCGTGGCACACCTGTTTGTTTAAGGCATCCTATAAATACACTTGCCTTGCCTTGACTTGAAAGACGGACTTTGCAAATCAACAGTGGAGCTGATGTCTGCAGACCCTTGACGATCAATTGTACCTGGGGCCACCGGTTGCCATGGAAACTCTATCCTCATTATAAAGAATTGGCAAAGGTTACGGCAAAGGAAATCTAAAGAAAGGTGGAGAGAACAACAGACATGACACAGAGAACGAGTGAAGCAAGGGTAAAAGGAAAGCGCGTGGAAGATAAAATAAATACCTGCTCTCACACGATAACCAAACTCACGAGGTATTCAGGAGAACTTTTAACACACTCTGATATTTGGTATCTTTGATATCTTGCGTGTTTGACCTCTGAAATGTCGCCATTTGCTTTGATGATGGTGGAGGAGGAGGTGAGCACATCATTGAATCTCCCATCATTACGTGATAGCTGGTGACTAAGATGGTCATAATTTCTCATTTTTTTCATATTCATTAAACCTGTCATTCACCACTGGTACCAAGTCACTGTGGAGGTTTCTTCTGTAGGGGAGAATTGTTTTTCTCATATTCAGAAATCAAGCAAGTTTAGCTGAGGATGCTGTATCTATCAGAACAGAAATTTGCTGTCAACACTGAACAGAATAAAGAAATAAAATATTTTCGTCTCAGTTTGCATTCAGTGATTATTTCATTTCTACTTGAATAACTACAGCAAAATTCTCCCTGAAGAGCTCAATGCCAGCGTGCTCCAACTGTGAGAAGCAACATATCAGCGAGTCCTTTCATCTCCTGCAGAGGTGGATGACCGGAGCTGTCTTTACACAGCTTTGAGCTGACTTGAAGCCAAATCTATTCTGGCTAAAATTCTGCATGAATATAATTTCCAGTCTAAAGAATGAGATGAGCACTGAGCCACCTCTCTACCAAGCAAAACAGCCCAAGCAGAACCAGATTTATTCAGGCTGAATGAATGCGGGGTGCAAATGGCACTCATAACAAAAACACATTCCCTCACCTTTCCACAAGAGCTGCCTTGTAATCACTGAGGCGAATAATGCTGAAATCATTTATGGATATCTTTAAAGTGCAAGTGTGAAGTATGACAAGCACAGACGGAGTTAAATAGTGGCAGAGATGTAACTTGGCTGTTGCTGTGGATCGTGCTTAAGCAGAGTAAAGACGATGAAATTTAGCAAACGCGAAGAGTCAACTAAGTTGTTTCCCCTGGCAATTAACGGCAGATTTCTGAGCTCCCTCCTTTCATTAACAGTGTGGTATTGTTTTATTTGTTTGCTGCAAAGGGAATAAAGAAAGACATGAGACGATAAAACTAATTCATTGTACTTAAGGAATATGCTTTGGCATCAGCAGCGAGCTTTCTCTTTCTATTTATTCTCATTTAATTTTTGTGCCTGACAGATAGCGGTGGAAACAGCTAAGACATAACTCCATGGGTGAGGAAAATATAAAATTTGTCTGTTTAAAAGTGTGTGGATGTGTAACAACACTATATGGAAGTAATTGGAGTCTGTTCACAGTCCAGTCTGGCCCTTTAACACTGGATGAAATGCAGCAAAGAAACAGATTGTCTCAACTCATAAGTCTGAGAAAGTGCTGCATCTGTTCCCAAACTGTGCTGAGGACGGAACAGATGCACGTAAGAACGGCTGCATATGACCGATCGTATTTACTGCCACCTCTCAGTCGCGCAGCAGGGACAGCTGATTTCCTTAACATCATCAAACACTTTACACGACGAGTTCATTACACCGAGCACTCGAGCAAACGCCGCCTGAACATGACGTCCATGTGTGTCTGAACATCGGTTTCTGCTCCCCTGTTTTCGTATGCGTGTGTTTGCGTATCTGACATGCTGCAATCAGGCAGAATTAAACAAAAGGAGACAGATAATGGGACATTTAATTTCCAAAATGATGTGACGGCGAGTGTGTGTGTGTTTGTTTGCCTCGTGTGCGTGCATGAATCCTCCTGTGATTGTTGTAAATGGGTAGCAGGGGGGTCATTATATTGTGGAAAACATCTGCGTCGCTGCTCTTTTATTTTTTTTACTTAATGTCCAATTATAATAATCACTGTAGACACGCAAACACACACACACACACACACTCATAGAACAGAATGCGCATCAGTTGCAGCTCTAATTAAAGTTACTGAGAGACGACAGCTATGGAGGAACTTCTTAATGTGGTCCTGGCACTTTCATTCATTTTCCAAGTGACAAAATTAGTATTGAAATACATCTGTGATTTGAAAGACTTTCAATGGAGGACACCGAGAACAATAGTGTCCACTCGTGTCCAGTATCTATCCGCGTTCAAAGAGTGAACCAATTGATGCCCACTCACCCCTGCAATCTGTCTGCATTACCTGCAATCTGTCTGGGACAGAGGCCACTGATGTTGCAAGCCAAGGCAAATCACAAAGTGCAGTCAAGTGCTGCATACTCAGAGATGATGGCAGTGCACTTAGGCTATTTTTTGACTTGATGTACTGTACATGAAACAGCAAAAAGGTTTAGACAATGCTGGAATCAGGCAGAAATAACAGTAATGTTTGTTTGGTAAAATTCTTATTGCTGCAGTCAATCCTGCTTGATTCGGTGGTCACCGTGGTAACACCAAGTGTGGTTTAAACCTATGGCAAACACTCAGAAATGACAGAGGAGCGACTTGTGTGTCTGTTTGCAGTGCGACTAAGCAAACTGGTGTTAATAAAGAAGTCTGTAAAAAATAACTGCAGCCACAGTCTGATTTCATGCTGCACACGGTGCAAAATGTTTCTCCACACAACAGCAGGATGAGGAGGCCGAGGAGTTGGATCCATTTAGCCCATTATCCAACAGCTCACTGTGGCTGCTTCTTCTTGTTAATCACTCCAATTACAAAAATGAAAACTGTTCCTGTGGCCACGTAGAAGCCAACCCGTGATTCGTCAGATGGAAACTTTTAACAAGCAGCAGCAGCAGTAGGATGTTCGGTTGACATTTGCTGTGACTTAATACAGCTCTGAGATTAAGTAACACTGAATTACATGTTTCCTTTGAATCGCTCAAGCATAGGTAGGCAATCTGAATCCAGGAAGGAATGACAGACTCTGCAACTACAAATACACACTACACTGTTCACAGTATATAGAGATACTTCATGAATACACATCTGTTAAATGTTTTCAGGATATAAGAAGTTTGCGACTTTTACCTCCCTTTTCCTACCAACAGGGAGTGTTGATTTATTCTCACTATGATCATGATTTTTTTCCAAATGACTAAGACCATGTGATGTGGCCAAACAGCTGCCGGTGGCGAGATTATTCTATCTGCTGTTTCCAAGGTCAGAGATTAACTTTGAAGCACTGCTTTTAGGCCAACATGGATAAAAAGTCATTAAAGTGCTCAAAACAAGAATTAACATGTAGAGTTCATGGCAGAAAAGCTGTATGTGCTGTATGTAGATTGTGGGTCATGATCAAAAGCTCCAAAACAGCATGTTTTATTACATATGATCATGAAAGGTTCACATATTACTGATATGGGTCAATCTAAATCCAGAGAAGGTTACATGATGTCTCTCCCATATGGTCTAGTGGTTAGGATTCCTGGTTTTTCGCTTGGGCAGCCTCGGTTCAACTCCCAGTGTGGGAATAGATGGCTAGTAATTTCCATCTGTTACCCCTGTTATGACTGAAATTAAAAGTTTCATCCAATTTAAAGAAGCAAGACTTCTCATTGGGCAATCCCCCAAAAACCTCGGGGAGTCATTTTTAAAGGTTAGAGATAAAACTTTTGGCACTGGAAAGTTTCCAGTTCAAATTCTGACCTGCCAGTAAAACCAGGAAAGGGGATATCAATGATTAATGCCCTCAGCCATCAGCTGCGAATGTCATAAAGCTCCTGCAACTGTTGGTAGGGAAATTCTGTGTTTCTGGCCACCGGGGTAAAACAAGAAAGAAAGAACACATTACTCCAGTTTCAGCAAAGCTGCGCTGGCTCCCAGTCTCTTCTGGGACTGATGATTTTAAAGTTCTTTTACAAGCTGTGAACAGTTTTAAATGACAATCGAAAACTTTCTTATTCATCGTTCAACTTTAACCGTCACATCCATCTTTCGAATTGCTCCTACTTTACTTCACTCTGAGCTGTTGACAGAATGACACATGTTCTTTCGTTCTTATCATCCCCGTTCTTGCCTCTTTCATTTGTTATTAATTTGATTGTGTAGTTTGCAGCCTGTAGTGCATTTGTTTTCATTTGTATCCATTTTATATAGAATTATGAACAAGATAAAGTACATCTGCTGAAACCAAAGAAGGTAAACAGGAGAGATTTTCCTTGTGAGGCAGTGTAACATCTGTACAACCTCTACTCTTTTTCTTTCTGCGTATCCTAGCTGAGAATGGAGGAAGGACTCGTGAGTCATACTTCCATTATCCATTCATCCATCCATGCACGAACCCCCTCCATATACTATATACTTTGTCTCCTTGTCTCTCCGTCCATCTCCGTCTCCTTCTCCCCTCTGTGAGTCTCTCTCCGCTGTCTCCCAAAATCCAATTAGTTAGAGCTAAATCCTTACTCTGCAGGACTGCTGAGAAGAGAGAGTCAGACAGAGAGAGAGAGAGAGAGGGAGAGAGGGATGGGAAGCACTGCGAGTAGAAACCCTTAACCAGAATTTTCTCAACCTTAGCTCGTCTCCTGTGGTTTGACCATGGAGAACAGAGGAAAGAAAACAAGGAGGTGTAAAGAAAGGAAGAAAAGAGGAGAAGTTATTGGCAGAATCCCTCAGCAGGAACCCCCTGCCTACAAATGTTCTGCTCGCTCTTATTCTGAAAGGTATGATACTCCAGATCATACGGTTTTAACATTTTGAAATACATTGAAATGTATTTGGGATTTGAAGCTACATATTTTGCTGTTGAGATTATCATTCAGTAACCTATTGCCTTTGTTGATTAGTAGAACAAACAGCAGAACCGATGGAGCTTGTTTTGGTCATGCAGGTCTTCTTCTTTGCAGTGGGAAGGTTAAAACTCATTTGATTTTCAAGCAGCCCTCAAATCTCAAGTCAGAAGCTGTTTTAAACACACCGCCTTTACTCAGGACTTACACCCAGGAGATCAGGGTTCATGTTCATGTATAAAGCCAAGAAAAGAAGCTCATTTAAATCCAAATCATGATCTTTTCTGAATCCTAACCAAACTCCATTTCACTTTACCTGTGTCTTAAAAAGGCATCTCACAAAGGAATCCCTTCAAACACAAGGCCATCTCGTGAACACTGAACACTACAGCAAACCCAGACTTGTGTGTTTGTAGACTTGAATATTCAGTAACATGACCTGGGAGCAGGTAGGGCTTCTGTACCTTTACGGCAACCACCTCGACAATGCCCGGGGGGGGCTGAACTCCAGTTACCAGTTCACACTCCATACTGTGGCCCATGCTGGACTTGAACCGGCCACCCTCTGGTTCCCAAGTTCCTACAAACTGACACTACATTCATTAGCCAATGTAAATAAAAAGAAGTGAACATTGAGATTTCACACAAAAGATGAACGACGGTCTCCAGGGTGAGTCCTACAGTATGTTCGTTTGAGCCATCCGTCCTTGCTTGCTCCAATGGCACATCAAAATATAACTCCATGCGAGCGCTGTGGGGATACCTACAGTGTCAGAGTGAGGATGAGCTGACCTTGGCTATAGTCAATCAGAGACAATCAGTGATAAGCTCATGTATTACCGGGAATCTATTTCATTGAATTAGATTAAATAAAGAGAAAGCAAAATAAGCGGCTTTCATAAGGTGTTGTGCACCTAAATGATTGAGGGGCTCCAGGTTCACACAAATAGGTCCACAAAACAAATCAATTGAACACTGGGAGTTAATGGTGATAATAGCCTGAGATGAAAAGAACCAGCCTCCTTAATAGCAGCAATTTCAAAAACAGTATGCAGGACTGAGAACGCTGAAAGATGGATGCACAGACTTCAGTGCCTTCTCTATTTGCCAGTAATTGCCCGATTGTTCAGCTTTCCTCGAAAGCCTGATCATCGGTGCAGCCCTCAATTATAAGCTATATATCTGTGCATGTACAGTATGTTTTCCCATGTGCTACAGAAATAAACTTCATCATGTGTTTCCATCTTCAGCACTAAGCAACCGTTATTGTTCTGCACTTTCCAAAGATTACATGTCAGTCACTGTTCACTTTCTCTGTGTATGCATGGTCTTTGATTGCTAATGCTCATTTCACAGGTGGAGATATCAAACCACTTGAGTTCAGTATTTCAGAAGGTCACTCCTTATACAAGCTATGCCGTCTCCATTGAAGAAAATGATCATGAGATCAGCTGACGATTGCTGTGATCTTCCTCGTCCATCATCATCAAAAATTTAAATGTGTTTTCATGCATCACATTCCTAAATTTGGTCGGTTTGCCGCTTGATTTTCTTTTCCCAAAGCATATAGCATTTTTTGTACACTGCCAACTGGACTGGATTTATTTTTACAGTGGGTGTGAAAAAAAAATCTAGTTCCTCTGAAAAGGTTGCTTTTGGAGACTAACCCTGCCTTCTGGGAGTGCAGTGCTCTGGTGGGGTAATACCATGGTTTATTAAGACCTGGATAAGGTGTTGCTGCCCAGCCTGGCTTGCAGTTTTGCCCGGTAGCCACTTACAGTGTTGCAGCAAAAGATTCCCCTGTGGCTCAAAAAGCATTATCTCTAAAAACCACCATTATAAAAGAGAAATCTGTTGACAGGACACCTTCAGCTACCAACAGGGACAATTTTGGCCCCTTTTATCATGAATAACTTAAGCAATTTAAACATCTGTGACGCCATCACAGTGTAAAGTCAAAGGGATAAGCGTGGAACTCAGAGGCGGGGCCTGCAGGAGAAAACCCATTGCACATATTCCATTGGCCACATAACCAGAAAGTAAACGATGAAACTAGAAAACTTTCTGACCTATTAACCAAATGAGTAGTCTAACTAAACTGAATAGGTGCCATCTGTGGGTCTGGTATCCAATTCTATAACACATACATGGGTAATATGGGTTTGATGAGCTCTTTAACATATGCTGGTGCATATAGAAGAAGGATTTCTACTCTGGATTACAGACAGAGAGTGCAGAGAAGCTAAAGTTGGAGAAATATATCATTTCACGTGTTGCATTTCATATTTCACACATTTTCCTTCACTTTGCTTTATTTATTTCTGCATAATACATAGCGCAGATTGTCACATGCATTATGTCTGATGCTTTTCCATTTGAAATGTTTGTTTTGATCCGCTGCTGCAACCTAATTTGCCCAAGAGGATCATTAATTTGATGTAATCTGATCATGAAAAGCACCACTATCAATCACACTGAAGTCGTAGCACATTCAATCTTCCAGCTGCACAGAGATGTGAAGGCTTTTCCTCTTCTATCATGACTTAAACATATTAAATGAGATACAGTGTTTTTGTCGTCCCAATCTGTCATATTAGGGCCAGACTATTAGCCGTGCAGCCATGAATGATTAACACAATTATTCTTAATCAGCATTGAACTGACTTCTAACAACCTATATCAGACATGAATACAGTCAGAAAGCTAGTATACCAAGTAGGCGATAACCAGCTATCTGGCAAACTACATTTCCCACAGGCACTGATGAGTTAATTGCAGTTTTCTCTTAAATTCACAATTTTGGCGAAACAAAAAAGATGCAAAACACTCTGGCAGTGTTCATATCAGCTGGAAAACTCCTCCAGCTTAGCATACATACAGAGTAAACTTGACAGAGGCAACAGAGATGTTCCTCCACTGCTGAGGCTTCTCAGTAAATCCTCCTTTTTTTCTTGTCTGAAAGTGCATTACGGGTCAGTGTACAAAGCTTTTGCATGTAAGGTAATCCTGTCAAAATTTCTCTGCTACTGCTGACTTCCTAGAGAGGATATAATCTATTCTACATAGAGAGGCCCATTCAGTATAAAATGATCCACTCTGAATGCACATGATGCTGATGGCTGCTTATGTGGAAATATTATAATCTCATAACTCCTGGTGCTTTATTTCTTGTACTGGAAATGTTTCATGGACCTTGGTATAATCATTGCTCATTGCACTTTATGTTTCCACAGCTGCTGCATTTCAGTGGGATTTGTACACCAAGATAATGACAACTAAAGTTGCACTATGCACAAAGGCTAATTTAACCTTTCCTACATTTGTTCCTGTCCATTTAAATATGTGTGCTTTTAAAATTGCATGTATCTGTTGCATTTCGAGACACAATGATGGGACTAAATCAAAATCAAACTACACCCACACTCAAAAACAAACAAAAAAAACCAGAGGCCGGGTGGTGCAGTGGTTAGTACTGTCACCTTCCAGAAGGCCTCGCTGTGTGGAGTTAGAAGCAGTTAGAGATAATAGATAAAAAGCACTGAACCAGTAAAAATGAACTGTGAAAACCTTTTGGATGTTTTTGACATGCTCGGATTTTTACAGGACAATTTTTGTTGCTTAAGCTTCAATTTTTATATTTTGTTTGAACAGTTTTATGACTTGATTACAAAATAGTGCTCAGAAGAAGACGGAGTACCTGGAGAGAACCATGCAAACACATGGAAAGGTTCCACGAAGGGACCTTCTTGCTGTCAAAGTGTTTCAGTAAGCTCCATGTTTGCTATATTTTTTTCTGATCCATGACTCTCTCTTCATTCCTCTTGTACGAACTGGATCGTCCCCCAAACAGACTTTCAGGTCTTCCAGTGTTTCATTTGCGCTCACTGCAAACTCACAGACTCACACACCAGTCGCCTTGCTCTGCCAGCATCAGCAAATGATGCTAACGGTTAGAGCTAAAAGCTTCCAGGTGGATCAATGTACATCAATGTCCACACTGTGTAGTCCACAGCAGACTGCGACTCCCACACTGTGACAGAATCGCAGCCCTACTAAGGGGACACTGAGGTCAGATTGTTTGATCAACCGCTGTTTCAAGGCCAAGAATGAACTTTTAGTCTAATCTCTTAATACATTTACATCAACACATCACGACGTGACTACAGTGGAATAACGCTGCAGAAATAAATTCACCCACTTGATATAATAATGCATCAGTGTGATATAAAGCGCTGAAGGTGTTAAACAGGGCAAGTTTCTCTTTGTTGCTTCAAGCAGGCAGCGTACCCCCACTGAACAGTAACACAGCCCATCACTGTCCTAACAGCCTGTGGATTAGAGTCAAGCCCCGCTACCGGGAGCTAGTTAATACTTGTTTCAGCAGGGTGAATTAGATTTTATACGGAGCTCATTGTAGAGACAGCTAGACGGCAGAAAGAGTGAGAGATAAGAGAGAGGAAGAAAGGAAGACAGAGTCAGAGTGTCTTTGAAGCATGGATGATGAGCTTTTTAAAAGACACACAGACAGATTGCCAGCCAGACAGACCGAGCCACGAGGGGGGGGGGGCAGATCCGGCTGTCTGATTGCAGTACGCGACTAGTGAGTGATAGCAGTGAGAGTGGATGAAAGAGTAAAGTTTAGACAGAAAAGTGAGGGAAAGAGTGAAGGGGCAAAAAGGATGAGTCCAGACTGTGGAGTGGTTTGCATGAAAGACACGGGGCCTCCCTGTCTCAGTCAAATGTTCCCCAGCGTTTACAGCCATGGCTGCTCTGTCTGAAAGGCTGAATTGTGAATTTGGTGTCTTTCTGTGAGCTGGATCACGGACACAGAGCAAATCAGATCAAATTATTTTCTGTGTGAATGGAGGTCACTTTAATCTCATCAGTTCAATTAAAGTACCACAGCTAATTTTGTGATTCCTAAATGAATTCAATTTATTCCTGCATGTGTCATGATGTTGCTATGGATGCTAGCTACCTCTAAGTGGCATTCTATAAGCTGTCAAAGCTGCATTACTTATTTTTGGCCACTTGGGAGCAGCAGACCAACTTCAAAACGAAACGTTGACATTTTATCATGGCTGCTACTTAATGCATTTAGCCGACACAGAAGAAGAAAATTAGCAACTCACTTGGAGTCATGTTTCTGGCCACTTGACAAATATTATAGTGTGTGAAAAAAACATGAAAAGTCATCCTAGTTTTCGTCTTAAGTGGCTTTTTGACACCCACCTGCGGAAAAATAACTGAAAAACCTGAGATCATTTGTGTTTAGGTAGCCACAGTCTGTACACTGGCTGTGGGGGCTGCAAAAACACTCCAGTGGTCACATTCATGTGTATAGCTGTTTAGCTCAATTGACAATAAATCAAACCTCCAAACCAGGACATTTAAATGTCCATGCTCATGCACACACCACAGGCATTTTTTCATCAGGATGGCAGACAGTTTGTTCAGTGCTAAGTACACCTGCTGAATGCACCTTTCAATAGCATGAACGGCATGAGCGCCGCGTTTTTGTTGCTCGGTACTTTATGAAGGAGAAAGCCTCCTGGAGCTCTTTAGAAAAGACTGACTTTCCTTTCAGCATGACGGCTAAGCGTTGTAAGCGTTACCATACGGAAAAAAGCCATAAGTGCCATAGCCTGCTAGGCCATCAACAGCTTTGTCAGCAAGTGATTGATTAGCACAGATTAATTCAGATGCGTCATGCGTAGGTAATTATGAGAGAGAACATGATAAACATCCAACTACTGGCCGTACAACCACAATAAATACATCATACATGTTAGGGACACAGATTCAAAGAGTCTGATGAGCAGAGATTTACAGGTAAACATCAACATACTGCATCAGGTGAAGTCACCTCTGGATTCAGCTTGAAGGATGATTTATTTTTGATGTCTGTACATTACCCCACGGACAATATGAGGTGCTGCTTTTGATTCAGTGAGCATCGACAGACCTTGCACCGCGCACCGATCATTACTCCTACTATTTAAAAGATATGGTTGAAAAAGGCCTTTTCATTCGTTTATATTAAACGTGTATTCATGGAACATGTTTTACATTTTGCAGTTTCAATTCAGTCTGCCCAATTCATGATCTAACTTGCAAGAGAAAAGAGTCTTAGCAAGAGAGAGGCACTGGTATCTTTGAAAGGGTTGCCGCCTTTGTGCAGCTGTTGCTTGGCAGTGAGGGAGAAGAGTGATGACAGCCAAAGGAGCAAATTTGGTGATGAAGGGTAAAAAAGGTGGAAGAAGTATAAATCTTCCTTGGAAAATAAGGAAGAAACAATTTGAGTTCATGTAAAGGGCACAGGCAGCGAACATCAAGGTAAAGTGGAAATCCATTCTGTAACAGTGGAGGCGACCTTACATAAATCAATCTTAATAGAAAAACTGAACAAATGGAAAAATCCAAAGTGAATGTCAAGTAAAGGAAATTTACACAATAACTTTTGCAGAAACTTGACATGTGCACGCCTGACAATGGGCTTCATGCGATAACCATTTATATAACAGATCTGCTCACGAGTTGTCCACGTCAGGTACAGACAGTCTGCCCATTGCTTTCATCTGAATGAACTTAAGGCGAGCAATTATCTGACATGTTCGTGCTGTGATGAAAACTGAAACAGAATTCAGATGTGAATACAGAAATGTTTCACTGTGACTGACAGCCAAGAACACCAATGATATGGATTATATCACATTACAGCGTGGTGGTGGTTGGCACTTGTCTCGTCACGGGTCCGGTTTTGGACTTGGGCCCGACTTGGATGAGGTTGCAGTCCAATCTGGTCGGGTTGAGTCTTGTTTTACTGTCACGGGTCTCAGGTTTGTGTTTCGGTGCATTTAATACCCAAGTGGACTTGGGCCAACGGATCTGAGCGTACTCGGTACCAGCTCTGATAAAAAGATATGTCAGCAGGAAAATCATTTTAGGAAGTCAGTCACTCATGTTATGTTGTGCATGCTTTTAAATGACAGTTACTGTTTGATTTAAAATCAATATTTTCTGCAGCTCTTGGCTACAGAATGGTTCATTGTTGGTAGAGGTGATGAATAGGTTAATCATTTCTATGAATTTGTCTTTGCAGCGTATAAACAGATTCTCTTCCTCTGACTTTGCATCATTCAGCTTTAGCACATTGTAATTCTGTTGCTGCTCTCTTTCACTGCTTGCTAATTGATGGTGTGTCATGCTGCTACCAGTGTTGGTGTTCACTCTTTGTTAGGGTCTGTTGGGCATGACCGCATTTTGGATCGGGTCTCATTATTCAACATATTTCCAACATTTTTTTTATCTCACAAGGACCCTTAGCACCAACCTTTCAATTAACGGACGACCCCATGACATTCTCTTTCTCTTAACTTCGCCCATACGACTGCCCCTCTTCATTCTGTCACTGCTCTCTCTTCCTCATCTTCGCTCTGTCTTTGCCTCCTCCGCTTTCACTGTTGTCTCTCTATCTCCTCTTTTCATCCTCCACTTTGACTCTCAATGAAAAGCTTCCCCTGTCCCCTCCCGTTCATCCATCCCTACCTACCCCTTTCCCTTCTCTTCGTATCTTTTTCTTCATCCCTCTCTATCTTTCTCCATCTTTCCGCATTCCATCAAACAATGACAGTCCAATCCAATAAGATGGCATCCCGAGCCAGCTGTATGTGTGCAAAGCCGGCATTCTGCTGAGCAGTATTGGCACCCACAGGGGTTTCCTTAGTTTGTGTGCTTGTGTGTCAGTTTCTGAGAGTGAGGGAGCAAGCAGGGGAAGACTGAGTGAGAGCGAGCGAGGAGAGGGAAAGAAATACAGTTTGAAGGGGAAAATGAAGGGGGAAGTGACAAACCTTCCATCTGAATTAACAGAGGAAGCTGAGCCTGCCTGGCTGTGTCGCTCGGTTGCCTCAGCGAGCTCACTCATTGAAACAGGGATGATGATCCATAGGCTTTGTTCTGTGCAGCTGTATACAAGCTCACAGGCATGTGAGCTGCCCCCTTCTCACTTCAAATACTTGTGGCTTCACCAGCTGCAGTTACACACGGCGACCACAGGAGAGCAATAGTGTCAAATCCATGAGCAAGAGCGAGCTGCAGGCCGACAGCGCGCTCGAGTTTAAAAAGAGTCAACATGAGAATCTAAATTTAGAGCGTGTGCGATCAGCGGACGGCTACTAATTAGTTTTTTTGAAAAGTAATTAGGCTCAAATGCCAGACAAGAAAATCAGTGCATGCATCCTGATCCTTCAACTACTGCCCAAGTGCCCTGAAGCAAAGCACAAAACAAACTGGGTTCTGAATGAAATGAGTCTATGCACAGCGTTAATTGTTTTTCCGTATTTGTGTATCACAACCACTGGTTTCTTTTAGGCATTAAATCAGCTATTTCTCACAGCAGATACAGGTTTAATTAATAACAGTTAGTAACATGACTGAGTGGAAACAGGTTAAAAAATATGCCTACTACATTTGAGGAAACAATGTCACTGCACAGAGACCTCCATGAAAGTATGTGGTAAAATGCGTTACAGGTGGAGATGTTACCCAAGTACGGTTAGCAGGATAAACAAAAGACATGCAACATGCTAAGCTAGGCTAAGCACGTCCTTAGTCGAGCTACATAGACATGTCAGAGCTATCGCCTTCAGGAAGAGCACCAGACTTTAAAGCCAATGTAACATCTTTGCCGGATACTTTTTTTTTTCATAAGCTTACATTGTGAAAGAAGTGGCTGTAAAACGATGAGTGTCACAACCCTCTGAAATGACTTAATGTCAGAATTTGGTCCAGTAACATTTGGAAAGTCTAGAAGAGCAAGAATGAAGAGACACACCACCTCCAACGCTGTGTCCACCTCTCCCTTAATGCATCATGGGTTAGAGGTTGATAAGTGATTGTCCTCTCAGAGAGAATCAAATGCGTTTGCAAAAATGTTGAACTATTCCTTTAAAACAGAAACTCAGCAGAATGCTAATGTAACACGTCAGGTCTTCGCAAATGCCTCGGGCTGTTTTTCAAGGTAAGGAGGTAAATTAACAAAATGAAACCGATGATACGAACAAAAGAAAATAAACCAAAACTTCAGAACAATACATGACGCTGACGTCAATTTTAGAAATCAGATTAAATATTTCAACTTATCTGCTTGTTGTGGTAGTATTCTTAAACATGGCGGCCACACAATAATGTGAAGAATCTTCTCACAAAGGGGCAGTTTAATTAGTCCTTAAATATTTTTTTGCTCTGCCGTACCTATTGTTTTCTAATCATCTGAAATGATTCTGCATTGTATGAAATGTTTCTTGCTCTCTAACAGTGTCCGTGTTGCAGGGCTTATTTCATTTTTTCCCCCCTCCTGGCAATGGATTTGCTGATGAGTGTGTTTTTTCTCAGCCTGCCCTACAGGCTGTATCTTTGGCACTTGCTCCAAATTGTAAATCAATGGGGAAACCCAGGCGGCAGGTTTCATTTCCACTGCTGTTTGAGGCGATGGAGGTGAGGAATACAGTCTGTGATGTGAGCAGGGAGAGCTGAAGGTGATGAAGGCGCACACTAAGACACACACACACTGACACGTGATCTCACAACATTTTTATCAATAGACATTCTTCTCTCATTCATTTAAAGATTGCAGTGAGTAAAAGCTCATCTCCACTGATGTTAATGCCCCTATTCAAATCACACAGCCCCCTTTTAAAAGGCCACATGTGAAAACAGGGATTTATGAGCGTGTCCGCTGGGAATGGTTTCCTCCACCAGCAGGGGAGTTGTGGAATTAGCTGGGACTTTTGTCCAGTAAGCCAATGATTTTCTTGAGGGAGGTGAAGGAAAATGTTCAGATGATTGATGAGGTTATTTGTCAGGATATTTTGGAAAGTGGCGCATTGTTTTCCACAAAATTCATTTGGTCTTCTGTCAGGTAATTTGGCATTTAGCTGATGCTCTGAATGGAGTGCAGTTTTCAGGGTCAGTGACTTTCTGAAAGACACTTTGACAGACATGATGGACACGTTCAGTGATAGAAAGTGAGAGAAGATACAACCTCTGTCACCACCTCTCCACCTTGAAATCTCAATTTCCAGAATATTAGTGGGTAAAATGCACGCACATCCAGACAAGGCGGTTAGGGATTAAATGCCTGGCTCAAAGGTAGATTGGAACTCGCATGCTGATGAGCAGATTTAGCTGATTGGACATTTATTAAAGCTGTTAGAGCCTGAGTACCTCAGGGTTAAAGATGATGAACTGCAACGCCCCAGAACTTTGCATCTTTCCTGCATTTCCTGTCACCGCTCCACGATATAAATGAATGCCTCAAAAGTCTTTCAAACCTCATATCAATAGCTTTGGTCTCAGGCAAAGATCTTTAACTTAATTTAACTTCTTTTTGCTCAAAGCATCTTTCAAAAAAGCTTTTTAAGGAGCTTTGGGGAGCGATGAAACACAAATTAAAAGGCTGATCAATTTATACAAATTACTGTAAATGTGCATTAATATTTTTCACCGCTCAAGACTCCTTTGATTGAAAAAGTAGGAAACATTATATGGTGCTTGTATCAGCATCAAAAAAAGAACAGCCATATATTCACCGCAGAGGTGAGTGACAGACTGGTGGGGCTTGAAACATTGACTAGAACAGCCGTGTATCACTGCGATGACCACAATGCAACACCGCGCACCTGTTCCTGATGAAATTTGAGGGTAACTCCTGCTAACGCTGCACGTGCTGCAGGCAGAGCTGAGATTATTGCAGCGACTGCCCGCTAAATGTTAGTTGGCACAAAATCAGACCTCTTTCATCAGACCAGATGGGCAAAACCAGGAACTGACCAAACCCTGATGCACATACAAAGAGACAAAGGAAGACAGAGGAGGGAAAAGTGGTGAGCTTTTTAACCCAGTCACTGAAAGAATAAAAGATGATGCATGAATCAAAGCTTGTCGGAACAGAAGCAGCAGTTACTGTGCAGCAGCTTGAGCCACTTTGGTATCCATCCCTGATACAGAAAGTCCTAGCTGGTTTTTAGTCTGTCCGTGGCTCGTGTCTTTATCTCTGTCATATTTAAATCCATGGCATTTTGACAGGGTGAATTAAATCTAGTCCACCTCCAGTGAAAGCCAGTTAAATCATTATCTCACATTTCCCTTTGTCTCTAAGCTGTCTTATCCCGGCTCTCTGAGGATGGAAAGACCACAGCTCTGTTCGGCGTGTGTCTGTGTTTGGCTGCATTCAGATATCTTTGTGTTTGTGTGTGCGTTTGTGTGGTAACTTCCATTTGAGGCTCTCTTTGTGCTTTTTGTCCATGCTTGATTCTTTATGGGTGTGTTAGAGAGGGGAAAGTGTGTGTGTGTGTGTGTGTCTGCGTGTGTGTTTCTGTGGGTTATCTTGACCTCCCCACAAACCAGATAAATTCCACGCAGTTAAAGCTATGAATTAAACATGTGTTCTCTTGTTTATCTCTATGTGTGTGTGTGTAAGTTTATACATCTTATAAATTCACAGTGCTCCACTCAGTATTTTAAGTCTTTATCACAGCTGACATATGCATTCCCTTGGCTTTTAAAGGCTTGCCATGTGTCACTGAATACACTTAGACTTCCTCGTTTAGTATGTTTGTTTGTTACATAAAGTCAGTCGGGTTGAAACAAGGATAGCTTGTCCTCATCTCCTCACCTGCTGGAGTTTCCATTTGTCCCGTATTTTACTTTCTGTGTTGAAATATAAAATGCACCGTCCCTTACTGAATTAATACAATATGCAGTTTATCCTGTGTTGCCGTGCATACCCTTTCCTTGTTGTATACTCAAATGGTGAAGTATTAATTTAGAATTCCAAGATGACAGACATTGGGCATTGTCTGTCATTGTCACCGTTGTCCTGGTTACAGAGACAATGGCAAATAGTCCCAGCTTAAGTCTAAGAAGACGCACAGAGTCACTAGTAATTCAGGCACTGTATAAGAATATCACAGTAAAGAGGAAGTGCATGTCTGGGGCAAAAGATCTGATGGTTTATCAGTTGATCCATGTTCCAACCCCTATGGTCCTGAGACTGAGGTAGTGACCAGAAGAAAGAGATCATGGATACAAACAAGTGAGAAGGTTTTCCTTTGCAGGTATTTTGGCTCATACTTTGAGGTACTGGGCTTATCCTATCCGTAGACCTGTCTGACTGATGGCATTCCTGGCACGATAAGCTCTGTGTGGCACATATATAACACCTTGAAGGGATGGCTCCTCTAGTTCCTGCTGGAAGGAACAGGGGCTATATTATATATATAATTCAAAAGACATGCATAAAAAGATTAATCAGCGGATCTTGTTCCAATCAGATTGCAAGTTATGCAGAAGGAAATATGGTATAAGTAGAAAAATTAATAAGAAATGAGAGTGCTGGTCACCACTGAGTCTAAGTCAAACTATTGCACACTGCTGGCCACTGTAAGAGTCAATAATCTTAGAATACTGAACTTTACCCCTGCTGGACTTCCTCCCCATAAAACCCATAAAACCCAATGACATCATTCTGAATGTGCATGCTGGTTGCGGCTCCTTGCAGGGCAGAAAAGCGAGTTTGTGAAATGACCACCCATGCGCTCGCGTACGCAGACATGTATGTTTAATGTGCTGCCTGAAGATATCACACTGTAGTGGAACGAGTGAGTCTGAGACATCTGCAGCCCTGCTGATACCCATCTTCCTTGCAGGCATCCTGCTCGGCCTCATCCTCACCAAGCAGGTTGCAGCTTATCACAAATGATATGCTTGTTGTGCAATCCGTTTGGCTTTCTATAAAACCTAACACACAAGATGGCAGGCAATATAAAAAGCGTACATCCTGTGTTCTCAGACAATGTTTATGCTAATTAAACTAATGAATAATTGAATATAGTTAAGATTAAACATTATTACACCTGCCCTGCAGAAATGTTTGGAGCGACACGCTCTGTACTAGCTCCAGAGATGCTGCATTTTTATTTACGGCTCTCACACTGGAGTTCTTTCAAAGATGTTTAATTATCACAGTTTCATGATAAACACAATCTGTGAATTTGTTTCTATGTACCCATCCTCCCCCTGCCTGCTTCTCCGTCTCGATGTGTGTGTATATGTGTGTGTGTGTGAGAGAGAATTCGAACTGCTGCTGCTGCTGTCCCCGGGGTGGACACAACAGATGGGTGAACAGACACGCACACCGATGCACACAAACACACACAATAAATGACTACCCCTGTGGCACTGTTGAGTGTCTAAATACCAGTGTTGCTCTGCCTCCCGGTGCCACTCTGCAAGGTCAGTAGATAACACCTTATTACTCTCTCTCTCTTTCTCACCCCCCCAAGACATACTGGTAATATCCCAACACTCGTGCAAACATGTGATAGATACGCAGTTTCTGAACAAAGTATATCCACCATCACTCTCTTTCCATCTACCTGCATATGTGGCTAAACTGCACACTCAAATTTGCTGTCTTTGTGCAACACACACACATTTCTGGTACCAGATGGCGTGCCTCAACACAGTCAGGTGGCAAACTGAACCTCCACGTGGTTACCATGGGAATCCACCACACACACAGACACACACACACACACCAGATAACCTGACACTGGCTTATGAGGTCTGTGCTTAGCGACATTTCTCCATACATGCTAAATATGAAGATACGTGTCACCAAAAAGAGACGAGAGAGACAGCAGGTAATGTGGTCATTACGCTAAGCATGCTTCACACTTAAAGCTGTAATCCTGCAGATTTCAGCCCTGGCTCATTTGGCGTCTCCTGTGGTTCCTGCGGTAACAGCAAGCACGGTTTAAACAGTACAGCGCTTCACACTTTGACAGTGGTTGAACAGCTACTTTGTCAGATATAAAACAGAAGAGCAGCTGGTGTATCTGTTTACCATGCAGTGAAACAAACACATGTTGTTCAGTCAAAAATAATTGCAACCGTGACACACAGCCTGAGTCGCACACAGCGAGAGTAGTTTTCCACACAACAGCAGGACGCACACTAAAGTTGGTTACTGCTCGGAGGAGTTGGAGGTGTGCAGCCTGTCACCTGCAGCTCCTCATCTAACGGCTCTCTGTAGCTGCTCCTCTTTGTTCAGTCAAAGCTGATCTGCCGATTGGCTGGCTGATGTTGATATTCACTGATTCGTATTTCCTGTGGCCTCTTCACAAAAATAGTCGGCGTGCAGCAGCGGTGGGAAATGTGCAGCTCTGACACAGTGTAAACAGAGTGAACATTGTCAGCACTGAGATTTAATTTAGTTGGATCCATCATCTTCCTGTTTTCCTGCATTCTTTGTGTGCAGGCAGATGTGCATATAGGTGCATATCCAGCTGTTGATGGCAGACTCACATAGACTGTGTGTATATAGCTGCTCATCAACATTCTGGGTTCTGCTCAAGGCTTGTTCCTCTTTACTTAGACCTGTTCTGTGTAGAACGTCTCATAAAATAGCTCTTATTTTGATTGGCCGCTATACAGACAATGTGTATGTGCAAGGGTTCACGCATAGTGTATTACTGTCCAGCCACTTTATACGGATTTACTTAAGAATTCATGCAAACGCTTTAGAAAGCTGCACGACATGACCACTAGGATCTAACGGGTAAGATTACGGAGCATTTAGCAGCGAGAGCAAGAGAGATGTTTCCTTCTGGATTGAGTAGAGAATAAAAACAGATGTCTGCTGAGCACGGTGATCTGTTCCCAGGCCTAGTACAATTGTTAGTAAAAAGTACAATGCAGGTGTTCTATACCATGATGGATTGTATCAGTCAGGGCAGCCATGTCTCTGCAAGCAGCTTTTTAATTGGTTTTGAGAACAATGCAAGTCCAAGGGTTCCTGCGGGCAGTAAGTCACATCTGTGGTAAAACAGATGGAAGCTCAGATTGGTGGCAAATATCAGTCATTTTATCAATTTAAGCTTTTCATGGGAATTCATTTGAAAGAGTTGAACTTTGTAGTAGTTATCCTTCAATATTAACTCACGTCTTAAAGCTCATCTTAATCCTAAAAAGAAGATAAACTGCCTCTGATGTCTTGTCTGACAAACAAAACACTGATTCTAGATAGCACGTTTTTGGCTGCAGTTGTTTCATCTTTGCACTCAGTTGAGTCAAAGTAATCTCAATTGCTAGGGGGCATTAAATCCCACAAACTACCGTGTAGTCACTTGTGTTGAGCTAGCTACGCTAGAGAGTGTACTACTGTATCCTCCTGTTTGGAGTCCCAAGTATTACTTGCCTCATTCTGGAGGTCGAGGAGAAGGGCCTCAACTTTAGTTTAGTTTAATAAGATTAATAGTTTAAAATTTTGTTAAAAAGCCATTTGATGGCCTCTTTTTTCTTTACATTACTTTTACTTTTATACTTTAAGTAGTTTCGAAGCTACTTCTACTTGAGTAAAAAGCTTGAGTTGATACTTCGACTTCTACAGAAGTCTTTTTAAACCCTAGTATCTATATTTCTACTTGGGTAATGAATGTGAATACTTTTGACACCTCTGACACCCACACACACACACACTCACACATCATAGTGTCAGATAGTCTTTTACAAAATGACATTGATTTATCCAGTGTTCGTCTTCACACACACTCACAAAACTGGCATGAAGAAACAAATGTGGATTAAAAGTTATTACAGCTCTGTGTGTATGTGAGTGTGTGTTTGGATGTCCCTCGATTAGAGGCACACGTGGATTAAGAATTAATATAACGAAGAGGCGCAGATTGATTTGACAGATGTGTCTGTGTCCTTTTTTAAACCTGTTTTTAAACCTCCAGATTCTTTTGTGACAGCAACACAACGCTCCGCCTGCAAACTAGGACTTCACATACCCAGACACCCACACACATCCCCAAACATACACAGGAGTTTTTGATACAAGGGCTGTCACTGACACTTTAATATGAATTTTACATGTGTTTTGAGGGTGTGGAAGACTTGTTTACTTCTGTAATCTGGGTAAACAGCGGAGCTCAGCTTGTATTTTAAGTCGTGATGGGCTTCAGAAAGTGTCAGAAAGCTTATTTTCCATCCCCACCTGAGATGTAGGTGGTGAAATGTTTAAGAAGCCCCAGACTCAGGGAGTAAAAAACACTGTTTGATGGTAGTGCGTGCTTAAATCTCATTTCTCCAACTTCCCCACACAGACACAAGAAGAAAGTTTCTATCAAAATCAAACAGAAAGAGATGATGCAGAAAGGTTACATTCCGGGTTCCATCCTCTGTGTGAAAATCCCTGGTGCAAAGACCCACCCACCCATCCACCCCTGCCACACTGACACACTGGGGCTCCAAGACATGTACTTCAATTCAATTAAGAGCAAATTAAAATAAAACAATCTGAGGAGATGAGATTTCGTCTGTGCTGGTGGGCCCCGAAGCGGGCCGCACGGTCAGGACTGAGCTTTGAGAGTGAGCTGCATGCTGGGGCCCTGCACTGTCTCCTCCGTCACCACCTGGGTCTCCGTCTAATTAATAATGTGTGTAATCAGGGAATGAACAGAGGGAGACGGGGAGGGAGGGAAGGAGACAGAGAATTAATAGCTTGTGTGCTTAGGGATTGACAGAAAGGATGGAATGAAGGGGACAAGGACAGTTTTAGACATATCTGATGTTTGTCACTGCGTGTAGATGTGATTTATCCTTTTCTTTTATTTGTTTCCTCTTTTTCCGTCTTTATATTTTGACATCAGACACGGGCTGAGAAAGAACGGCATTTAGACAGAATAAGCGTTTTTCGTTGTTGTTGTAATCCCCTCCTTTCCACAAAGAATGAAAACATTCAAAACTAGAGTAAAAGAGAGAGTTTTTGGAGCTGCAGGTTGTTTATTTCTTTTATTAACGCACACTTGGACAGCACGGAATCAAAGGAAATTTTATATTTCAGACCTTGGATCCATAGAAATCGATTGGAGACAGAGCACTCAGGTTTTTTGGAGACACAAGCATGAACCTAAAGAGGCAGAAAAATCACTTTTTGTTCAAAACGGAGAGATAGATGAGAACAGATTGCTGTGTGGGGGAGGGATGGGATGGAGGGGTTGCTTTTTGCAGTTGCTGTGTCGTGCCAGTACATGTTTGTTGGATGCTTGACAGCAGAACTTAACAACTATATATTCCTGCGGGAGGGTAAATTCTCAGACTGTTTCAACAAGGGAATATTCTGTATTTGACTGGCAATTTTCTAGTGAGTCAAAATTCATCTGTAAACGTGTCTTCTTTCCATGTGACAGCGAACTATGTCTCGAGTTATTAGTTAGAATTCAGATTGTACGTCTGAGATTGCTCTTCAGGTCCTGAAGACGGATTTAACCATGGAGGCTGGCAATTTTATGATGCAGATTATAATATTGTTGTGTGGATATTTGCAGTCCACTTCATTAGATGTTAAATAGAGGGTGTAAATGAACACTGACCAGCAGGGGAATGCTGATTATTTTCTGAACTTTTTATCTCTCCCAAACACTCTAGCAACATGTGGTATCTGGCAAACCCTGGGATAAACTAGAAATAGCAAACTTTTCAATAGGGCCAGTAAAGCGCGCCTCAGGCTACACCGTAACACTTTCAGCAACTTTAATTTTACGCTGAAATTTCAAATTCTGGTGAATATCCCAGGTGAATATCCCAGCTTTGCCATTACTTACCTGGGGGCAACCAACCAGTAAGCCTCCCCGGCTGCCTGCTTCCTCACATCCATTGGCCAAGAGGCTGGGCAGCACAGGCATGATAGCCCTGAGGTGACCATGGCTAAATTTGGATAACTCACAGTTGTGGTGCAATGGCAGAGCCTCACTTTGGATAATGAGCCACCTGGTATCTTCCCTGATAGTTAGGTATCAAGCATGTGACCATTAAGAAATCAAGGTAGTGTGGCCGAGCGGTCTAAGGCGCTGGATTAAGGCTCCAGTCTCTCTGGAGGCATGGGTTCGAATCCCATCACTGCCATCTTTATCTCCAGGTACTCTGAATATCTTACTACACAGGCAGATTTCAGGAGCTGATTTTCAACATACTTCACAACAGAAAAACTTCTACTACTTCCTAGTAGAAAGATGGCAGTGGTGGGATTTAAACCCACACCTCCATAGAGACCGGACCCTTAATCCAGCGCCTTAGACCGCTCGCCCACACTACCTCAAGAAAGCTGTGCACCAGACTGGTCCTTTTTTTTTTCCAAGTCTCGTGGATTTAGTGAATACTCCAAAGACATTGACATGCAAGAAACTTGAAAAACACATTTGGTCCAAAGGAAGTGTGCTGAGCCCTTCATCAATAGGTTGATGGATTAAAACCATCTTCTGCCAACGGAAACTGTTGCCAACCTACCTTAGTCATCGCTGTCTACAAGTTACTCATTTTGTGTTTGTTTATTGGTCAAACCATTCATGCGAGCAGATCATTTTGAATTGTGAATGAATCCTTGAGATGTAGGGTAGTGTGGCCGAGTGGTCTAAGGCGCTGGATTAAGGCTCCAGTCTCTCCGGAGGCGTGGGTTCGAATCCCACCACTGCCATCTTTCTGTTCTATTACGTGGAGATTTGGGCCTGATCTCGGTATTCTGGCAGGAGAATTGGAAAAGCCAACAATTCAAAGTCAAAAGTTCGCATTATCGTCACCTTGTGCGCTTCCCGTGTATTCTGTGCATTGAAAAGTGATGCATTCCTGGCTTTCACTGTGTTACCCTGCTGGCTTTTTTGGGTTGTAAGCATTCAAATCATTATGACAGATTAAGCTCTCACGTACAAACATTTCCACTTTGCATTGCTTCCCAGTACCTAGGAAGAGATTTTGCCAATCTCATCCACTTGATTTAACGTGTACTCCCAAGATGCTGCTGCATAACAAATTAGTTTGAAATCACAGATTTTGGGTACCTGCTTTAAAGCTGAAAGACCGAGAGCAGAGTGCAGTGGAAATGTGCTGGGCCTGTTACCAAGAGGTTGATAGATCCAAACCGTTCTCTGCAAATGGACAATATCCCCTTTTCATCATGGAATGTGGACGATAGCCCGTGTACAGAAGTCTCAGTAGTGGGCACTTCATGTAGAAAGCAGCAGATGCAATATGTGCTGTAGCAGCCTTTAACTACATTTTGGCTTCATTAGTTATTCTGTCAATACTCTCATCCAATTTTCTAACATAATTTTGATAGTATTTAAGGATTTTTCAGACCTGTCACTAGTGGAAAAAACATTTTTTAGAGTAGTGGGAGCAGTCATAGGCGCTGGATTAAGGCTCTAGTCCCCCAAGGGGCATGGCTCTGATCCCCACCACTACCACTTTAATTTTCAGATACTTGGAATATCTGCCACAAGCTCTCATTACAGAAAGCAATGAGGAAACGTGAGTAGTAAGTGTTCTAAGTCATCTGAATTCCTTGCTTTTACCTTGGTTGAAGTAGAAGTTGGTAACTAGATCTCATTCACTCTCGATTGTTGAAACCTGCAGGACTATGAAGATCTACAGAATTTCCATCCATAGTGCAACTGATTGCATGTCTCTAAACTAAGGCCCTTAACATCTTTTGGCAAAGTGAAGCACATAATAAGCCACTTTAGCACATTGATTCCCAATAGATTTAAGTAGGAAGAACAGTTGCCAATCTTGTTCTCTCATGTTAAGCTCTAGTCAATTTTGGAAGTAGCTAATTGTGCACTAATCATGTATAATTAGCCTCTGGAGAGAACGGACAATACAGTGGGACATAACCAAATGTTCTGGTGTAGCAGCTCCTACATAGACGTGGGCCACTGTGCGTAATTTCTTTTTGGGTCAACTTTTTCTCTGCACAGTTTATTATTTACAATTTATGACAACAAACGAACTGAATGAGGGGAGCTGAGGTGGGCTGTCGTGGGCGTGTCTATATCTGCTGAATGTAACCTCTGTGAAACAATCAGGAAATAACTTTTTATTTCTCTGATTAACAGCTTTATCACTGCTAATAATAGTAATAATCAATCCATGCATTTCTTGATAAAAAAGTGCAACACTCATTTTGTAGTTACTGATGCAGCATGTAACAACTTACTACAAAATGTGGCAGAGTTTATTACATATTGTGTTCAAGAATTTTATTTATTAATTTAGCATGATTTAGCCCTTAGAAACAAAAGCGTGATGACTTTCAAAATCTACTTTTACGTCTTTTGGGACCAAGCACTTGCAATGCATTTCTTATTCCATTACTTAAACTAACTAATTGTTTTACTCTTGTGTTTTGATTGATCGCCTCCTCTGCAGTGTGGTCACTGGTGACTGACACTGGAATTTAATTAAGCCAAGCAGGGCAAATCCATAACATCTCAATTAGACGGATGCTCATCTGTCTTCTGTTCTAGAAGGGCTCCACACACTATTTTAATTCATTGGTTCTTTGCGCTTATGGATGTTATTTCACTCATGTCAGTCTATCCCTTGGATAAGTGTGGATGGAGATGGAGATGGGACGAGATATTTTTCCCTTGTTTGTTTTGATCAGTTGTTACAGGTTTGGTACAGCGCTTACATAAAATGAGAGCGAAGCAAACTGATGGTCAGAAAACCTCTTCAAATGGATAACAGATGGACAACACTGTGGAAACAGGTACAGGACAATAACAGATGCATGATGTTAACCCTTGCTGGATAAAATTCTGCAATGTGTGAATTAAATTATAACCATAAAACCCCTGCGTCTGTTTCCAGTGATAATGACAGCTGTGGTTAGATTGAAGCATAGCTGTTCTTCTCCTCATAAACTGTTTAAAACATCAGAAAAAAATGGCTACAGCGATTTTATGACATATGAGTTTATGTAAGGTGAACCGAGCTGTTGCGGTGTTTATTTGATCTCTGATCAGTGCAGCTGCTGAACGGTTTGTGTTCCAATCATTTTTTATGGATGTATACAGACCTGCTGAAATTACTGGTTAGAGTCGGTGTCCTTGTTTTTCCTGCAGTGGTTTTCTGTGTTTTTCTAATAAAACATAAGCTGAGCTTCAGTGTGACAACAGTTATGCCCCAGTCATTTTGGTCTGGCAGTTCAGATCCAAATTGAATCACATACTGTAGCTGGAAAAACTCTAAATTTGGAGAGTCTGAGCTGCACTGTGAATATAGTCAAAAGCAGACTGTGTAAGTTTCCTCCTTTTGAGCTTCTTGTACCCCCGGTGGCCAAGGATCAACTCCCACCACAGTTTCTTACATCTGTCATTCCTTCTCTCGTCCTCCCTGTCTGAATACATAAAAAATAGTACAGTTGAGCAGCCCGCAAACTTTCCTGTTAGACGACAAAAGTCAACTTTATATCCTGGAGCCAGACGAACAGTACACATCTCTGTGCGGATTAAGGACTAAAAACCAGAGAAGGATTAGAACTTTATATTAAATCTACAGCTCTGTGAACACACTGTTCTGTGTTCCGCACCTCAGTTACATGAAATGTAATCATCATAATGTTCTACAAAAATCTTTTTAGCCATCAAAATTTAAATGGGAATCATGGTTGTTCTAAGTTTTCTAGGAGAGAGAGTTTAGAAAGAGAGAGAATGCTACACGAGTATGGAGGAGAGATGGTTATTTTGTTTCTCATTTGTATTCTAATAAACTTCAACACCCACACACCCAGAAAAGGCCAAGGTAATTCACTGCTCTGAGGACGATGTGTCCCTAAAATTACACTCTAATCCTCAACCCACATATCTTATTACGATGCCTGAAAATCACCTGCAGTTTCACTCCCCTTTCCTCTGTTCTGCTGTCTTCTTTCTCCCATCTGTCATAAGATAAAATAAGATGACAGCCGCTGGAATGAAGGACCCATGGACACACTCCTCCTTACATGGTGGGAGTAGCAGTCTGTTGATGGATGTCAGCTCTGCTAACATACTTCTCTCCCCCATTTCCGCTATGGAGTCTAGAGGAGCAAGTAATTGAAGTGTTGGCCACAAAAAAAGATCAGCTGGCCTGAGCTAAAAAGTCAGGGGAACGCAGCAAGTTGATACTGAAATAGACTAAATCCAACAGTCGAGGTTTCACTCTGTGTTATTCCACACCGCTTTGTTAGCATGGCTAACAAGACGCTTCCAGAAAATCACTTTAGCGTAATGAATATTCTCATTTTAGCAATACAATCAAAAGAGTCCACCGGGCACACTGACTAACAGTGGGCTAGTTCAAATAACATGCAGGGAGCTGTGCACACATCAAGAGTTTCATCTTCTCAGCTCTGTTAACTTTAGTCAGAGCACACACTGTCGTTTCGCTAGCATAGATCTAAGCGTGCAAAAAATCCTTTTATGTTATTGCTTTTAGTCCTTTAAGTCAGTTAGATTGCAGTCCTGCCGCTGCCCTCATATATCCAGTGTTTCCCCCCTTTGACTCAGTCTACAGCATCGAGCCCTGCACGTTTTCTGCATGTCACACGACGTAAAGCTGCAGCACTCCCTCCCCTCGCTGTCATTGTTGTCCCATTACATCTCTAAACCCCCAAGAATCTGATAACCGATTTGCACTATGCAGATTAAAGCAGGGAATGTATTATTTTCCTTGTGCCAAGAGAAGCGCGAGAACTTGTAATCCATAATGTAATATGTGGATGTGTGTGTGTGTGTGTGTCTTTCTATATATAAAATCAAACACTTCCCTACTTGCTCTACTAAGCGCCTGATTAGCCTCTGTGACAGACAGGAGCAAGCTCGGTGCTAACTCCGCTCGCCTCGCCTTGATCAAAGACACACACATAAAAGTCCATGTGCATATATAAATATAAAACCGTGACACGTGGATATTAAGACAGGGCGGCACATAAATACAATGAAATGTATGTATTCACGCACTTGCACACAAAATGGAGAGTGTGTCTTTGCATTAATGTTGTTTCTTAAGGCGTGACTAACTGTGGTCTGTGGTAATGAGGTTGGACTTTCCCAACAAGTGGTTTTATATCTAAAAAAAAAAAAACTTGAATCCATCCCTTCCTCATCAAAGAAAAGGGGATTAAAGTGGGAAGGTAAAAATAGCCCACATGAAGGAGACTTTTTTAGCTCCGCTCACATTTATCACCCCTTCATCGTACACTCATGTCTTTCAAAGCTTTAAGCTTTTTGTGCATATGTTGAGAACCTTAGGTTCAATATGTGTTTTGTGACTGTATTCACTCTGTATCTATATAGTCATGTAATCCACAGACAATGAAATACAAACAACATGACGGTTTATACATGTGCCGAAGCCGGTCTTCTATCTATTTCAGCCCTATTATCAGGTACTGGATATACTGTCTTTTCAGACATTAACAGAGCAAACGTCACACCACATCGTCTCGAGTCATAACTCGAGTTATTGACTGCAGGATCTTAAATGTTTATTGAAGACAAATGTCCTTAGTGAACATTTAGATGTTTAAAATAAGAATAATAATTAACCAGCATTAAAAGCACAGTGCTGGCAGCCAAAGCAGCAGGACGCAGAAACGCAAACAAACAAGCTAAATATGGAGGTGATGAAGCCTGAAAGTTCTGTTCCATTTATAAATGTGCTTAGTTTATTGTTACATCTCTTGGATGTGCAGAATAATGCATGAGCAGAGTTTAACATTACTGTTTTCACATTCATCTGCTGAAGGGGGGCAGGTTTTCTGTGCTCACCTTAAATCTGAGTTTAAGACGTGCCCCACATAGAAACAAATCTTTTGAAAGCCACAACTGAGGTGAAATTATTTAATTCACCTACACAATTTATAGGTATGCTGACTATAAATGGCGGTAGTAATAAACGATCTGACACAGATGATTTTCAACAGCCTTACAAGAGTGTAGGCCTCACCAGCTTTCAGCGTATGTCTAATTACAGATATGTTTTGATGGAAAAGTTTGGTTACATCCCTTGACTCCAGTTAAAATCCATTTCCCTATTATGGTTTCTCTTAAATGTATACCAGAAGATGCAGGTGAAGAAAAGTTCCAGACAAATGAAATGTGGATTGTGTACAAGAAGAAAGTCAAGATCAGTGTCCCTAATCCCAAACATCCAAAATCATTACTATACAGCATGCACCTGCATAAAGCTGCTTTGGTACTAAAAATGTCAACAGGAAAGGTGTTTGATCATTTACTCAGTGCTTTATCAATCCTTGTGAGTTCCTCATTGATTTTTCAATCAATACAACAATATGACGAATAGTGTATTGGTCAGACACTACTTATGTCCTCACTGCTTCTCAGGGTCTGCTGAAAACTTTTGCTAGAGGTTTAATGGCTTGTTTTACTTTTTAACCTTCACTGCTTAGGTCTCAGAACACTTACGATAACCTGAGGGGGAAGCGAAACCTGGTCTTGAGAAGACAAGGTTTTTGAGTGGGTGCAGATGCAGACAGGGAGTTGATAGCAGAGCTGAATTCTTTCAATGGAAGAGAGGGGTGTCACACTTGTGGGACGTGTGTTGATAAGACTGTCAAGCTCTTCTAGGTCTGGTGGATGAGTAAAAACAACAGCAAGTCGGAGATATTACAAGAATTTAAAATAGACCTGAATAATGTTTTGAACAAAGCCAGAGCTAACCTGACCCCTGAAACTCACAAATAAATGTGTTTGAGAATTAACACTGTAAAACCATTATCACGTAATTGTTTTCCTTATTAAATCTGTATTTAAAAGCTGAAAATGAAGATGATGGGAAACAGAGAAGTTTGGCCCAAACATCTGTGCACCTCACAAACCTCTGCATTTATGTAATTGCATGCTTTTCAAAATATGAAACATCTGCAGTTTACATTGCACCAAAATTGCTTTTTTTTGACATAGTGAAAGTGTTACTGTGAACATCATGCTGCAGGATGTATGCAGTATGAATATAGCCAGTGTAGCAGCGATGCTTTAATATTTTAAAGGGATTGAATTTGATCTTTACGTTTCTGTGCTGTACTGCCTGTGAAAACAAATCTCCCTCTGACTTGAGATTTATGTTTGATCTTCAGAAATGTGTAATGTCTGAAGCTCTTTGAATTGAATTACTTTTTCCACTGTGCATGTTCTCACTAGACTCCATAAGTTTAGGTGCAGATCTGATCACAAATATGCAGACGATACCCAGCTATGCTTATCCTTTGATTCAAATAACCACAGTCAAATCTCTACAAGAGTGCCTGACAGCTGTGTCAAAAACAGTCTTCATCGTTGGCCCTGAGAGAATTTCCCATAAAATCCAGCAGTGTATTTGTCCTCTAGAAGCCCAAAAAATGGCTGACATTGTCTACCACCTTGTAGTTCACTTACTTATCCAATGAAGATATGAGGTTTAGTTGCACATGAAAGGATACATCAATAAACTCATCAAGAACTCGTCATATTTTGTAGGTTAGTCAAGGTCAGTAGATCGAAATAATTATCTTCAGCTCCACCTCACATTAACAACAGCAAAATGTTCATGTGAGAGTAACAGAAATGACCAAAATCACACGCGGGAGAGCGGAGCTCCACCACAAGCTTGAGCCCACGGAGAACAGTTACATTTAGAGCCGTCTGCAGTGGGGACAGCAGCAGTATTACTGCTGTCATGATCTACTGGACGTCTGAGTGAGAGTGAAGAAACACAGACACAGGAGAGGAAGTTAATGTGAGATCAACTCTACTGTGAGGCAGAGTATATATGGAGCAGTCAGTCCAGAAAGTCCAGTAAAGGAGGCTGTGGGGACATATAAGGACAGATATATGGTGTATCCCACTCTCAGGGAGAGAACAGGGAACTGAACAAAGTGTTATAAGAAAAAAAAGATCCTTCACACACACACACACCCATGCACGCGCACACACAAATAACCTACAAAGTGTGTGTCTGTCATACTGCGAATCTGTCTTCTCTGTGTGGAGAATGAGTAGTTGCTGTAGCTACCGAAGCAGAGAAGCTGGTAAGGTAAGGTGAGAAAAAAAAAACAACTTTTCTCATAGATCTATTCATCTTAAAAACACAAACCCACACTGAGACGCACACACACACGCACACTGTCTTCACATTGATCAGTAAAGCTGAAGCACAGCTTCCATCTTCATTAGCTGCTGAAGTTCAAGTCAGCGTGAAGGTGAGAGAGATGAGATATTTGTGTATGTGTGTGTGTGTGTGTGTGTGTGTTTGCACGTGCCTCTGTGTATTGTCGTCAGCCTGAAGAGTTTCCATCTCTCAGTTGGCATCTGCATCTCATTCTTCCTTTAAGAGGCTTTCACGCCAATCACCCACCAACACCACCACCACCACCACCACCCCATCATCCCCTCTCTGTCTCCGTTTCTGTGCGTGTCAATCTCTCCTGCCATGCTCATCACCTCTGGAAAGCACAAATACGCACAGTCATGGAGGGGAACTTTTCTTGGCTTGAGCAATCCCTCCCCATGCTCTCAGCAAGATGAGCAACCTCCAAAGTTAAGACCTAAAAACATTTTTTTAAAAAAAAGAAAACAAGTCCGACTCGGACAAAATTGTTTCTACAAGACGGAGACAGTGACAGGTCACCACCTACACATCTGCCATTTGGTGGACGCGTTCTATCTAAAGCACCTTTACACACGTCTTCTGGTAGATTGGATCTGAGTTTTTTGTTCGAGTAAAAAGCAGAATGGCCCCAAAGACTCAGTGGCAGACAGTCGTTATAATGAGGCCACAGTGTCAGCGAGCACAGAAAACAGTTGTTGTTATTTGCTTCGTGTTTCAGTGACATTTTGCAGGCAACTACTGAAAAACCGCTGTCTGGTCAAGCTGTTAAAAGGTGAAGTTGCAAGTAGCACCCTGCCTACAGGTTGTTTACGTGCAAAATGTTCATATTGGCTGTGCTGTCTTTTTGTTAATAAACTAGTTTTATCGTTGTGTTCTTATATCCAGTTTAATCCAAAGAGTTTATGGCGAGTGAAGCTGCAGAAGCTGAGTTAGTCTCTACTGTGAAACTCTGTGAGATGAGCCCTCACTTTCCATAATGCAACCCGTCTTCTAACGCAGGCTTTCACCAACTTGAGCTATTAGCAATGCATTAGTTTGTCCTTGTAGTGTGAAAAGTGTTGCTTGTAGTAACAAACTCTCTTAATGTCTTTTTGGAGCCCAACATAAGGCTAAAATGAGTATTACTGGACTCATCAGGTGGCCAGAATCATGACTCCAAATCAACTTATGATGATGTTATATACAGTCATTACAGTTGCAGTGCTAAACTGTTCACACACATTTGCATGTTCATAAATACCAACATAAAAAGGGGAAAAAACAAACAAACTATACAACCCTGTGGAACTCCCCGTGGCTATTTAATCAGCCCATTAAACGTTAGAAGAATAAATTAAAGCATTGAACCTTTTCAATGTTTTAGTGTGACTTTGCAGCCCACCATACCAGGACTGTGAGTTGCATACATTATGTATCTGCACCCTTTTTACTCCCACATCCTGCATCTCTCCAAAAGGAGTTCCAGCCCTGTATCTATCTGGGTTCATCTCTACTGGAGCACTTCAAAAAGGACCTGATAAGAAGTGACGTGCAACCAAAACGGGCAAAATATCTCCATGATTTCATGCCATGCTAAAAGGTATTCATATAAAATCACATTAATGTTTAACTGAACAAAATTATAATTCCACGGATAATTCACTATTTGATGAGCTAATCAAGTATATACAGCTACTGTGTAGAGGTTTCAGGTTTCAGTTTGGTGTCTGTACCAGTCTTATCCATATTCTGCAGCATATTTTTGAATATTTTGAACACTAGTGCAGACAGGTGGACCGATATTTATTTAATGTCAGAAAGTTTCCGGGGAAACTGAGAAGGGGAGAAACAGAGAAAGTGTGTCTGTGACATCGAGGCAGTATTTTTTATTGAGTTGGACTGTTGAATTAGATGTATGGTGTCTTCCTCTATTTTCATCAGATTCCACATGTAGAAAGTATCAATCTCATCGTTCCATGCATCAGTGAGAATATAACAGTTGGAAAAAACCCTTTACCTTTTTAAACCTCCTCCCATATCTAATTCTCAAATTCTTCCAGAGGAACACACTGCTGTGACGCTGCAGTGATGGATTGATCTGCAGTGTGTGAGCCAGATGTGTACTTTTATATGAGCTTGTGTGTGTGTGTCAGCCTCAGGGATCTCTGACTCTTTATGTTAGTTATGGCTGTTAACTTTATGACCCCACAGAGGACAAATACACCATCTTATCACTCACACACACACACACACACACACACACACCCTCTCTGTCAGACTCAGGCATGTCCCGTGGTGTGTGTGTTTCATGGGACAAACAGGACATTATGTTGACTAATCTGTGGAGACATCAGCTCAGGGAAACGACTATTGATCTGAAGGATGAGACACTTCCCTTAAAGGCAGAAAGACAGTTTAAGTCAAAGCACATGGCTCAAAAATGTCAATTAGCAATACATGTTGTCGAGCAGTGACGGGAGGAATGACGCCCCTTTTAAAGATCAGAAAACAAACATCAAACCACTTTACTTTACATTACTCCAAGCTATATGATGCTACTGTGCCATTTTTCATAAATGAAACTGTCTACTGCTACACTTTCCTGTGATTCATCCAGCTGATGGAAAATATTTACATTCTGTTTGGGTTCATTTCACTCTCTTCATATGCAAATCAACTCGTTTCAAGAATGTACTCGAGCCACTTCATTGTCGGGATGGTGCTGGAGTGATGAACCTTTTTCTTCAGAACATCATTTGACTGGGTTGAGATAATGTGGTCGTGAAGTTTGAAGGGAGCGTTGACAAAAACACAACAAATGTACAAAAGTCACAGTAAATGTACAAAATACCAAAACCACACAAAAGTGGTGCCAAAATACAGCTAAATTTACTAAATATAGGATCCAAAGGTGGATAAATATGGTGCAAATATACCAAATAACCCTGCTATTTGAAAGCCTTGTGACTGACATCAGTGGTCCATCCTTTGTCATGAACGAATATGACAAAGTTTACTGGGCATTAATCGTGTTATGAATGAGCTTGCGTATGATAAATGTAAAATAAATGGCATGAGAAACAAGCAAAAGAGTTTCAGAGACTTAGTCTCATGTTTTCATTCGAGTCATCACTCCCCTGGTTCCCCGGAAACTTGAATACCTCCAGCTGAAGTCCACCTGTGACAGCAAAGAGGTTGTCCAATCATGTCAGTGGGAACGGATACAAGGCAAACTGTACAGTGTCGTTTTCTGTCCATGTTTGACTGTACAACCTGAAGCAACATTCAGCAGGAGACTACCACAGCCGAGCAGCGCATGGCTGAGGACTCAGAGTGCAAGTGCTCAATTCATGACACCCCAGAAATGTAATATTATTATAAGATCACACTGTGTCTCGAGTAATTCTTCAGAAACACAAGTTGACAGCTGTCCAAAGATGTAAACACCTCTCCAGGTGGGCAAGAGAGAGTGTGTGTGTGTGTATTTAACCAGGGTCCCACTTGGTGTAAATGAATCTCCCAAAGGCTACCCCATCTTTTCTGAAGGGTGTTGCACTAGAGGATGAAATGAGGTTTGTATTTGACTGTATTTTCTTTGTAATCATGTTGAGAGTAGCGCTTTGAATTTGATGTATGAAAAGCACAAATTGAAATTCACCAGAATGCGTGGAAAGAAGTATCTGACACTCAAAAATTCATGCTGGCGGCACATATTTAAGGTGGCAACCTTAATCTCCCCCTCTGGATGATTTGTAAGAACTTTGGGAAGCTGCATCATCTGGTCTTAATACTCATACTGGGCATACTGAGCATGTTAGCATGCCAACATTGGGCTCAAAGTGCCACTCTGCCTGTGTACATCGTCACACTGCCTCTAGCATGGCTGCAGGCTTAGTCTTGTTTCACATGCAGTACTGATGTACAGCAACACCACCACCACAAACTACAGCCGTACGAATGAGCATATTCCAAAATAAGCAATTATCATAACCTCGCTGTAGTTTACACTACGAAGCCAAAAGAATAGAAATGGTGCCGCTGTTCGAATGCGTAAGATAAACCTGTGTATGATACATGATGTTCACAGGACATCTCATCTCCAAAAACCTCCGAAACGGGTGAGAGAAATGTGAAAATAATAAAACAAAACAGAATTATTCTTGGCTGCAAGATCTCAGATTAAGTTAATATCCCTGCATCGATATCCCCGCTAATGCTAATACCACCTTCTGTCAAAAAATGCAAACCTTCATTCTGTTGTTAAGACTTTATCCACAGCCTGCTCCTTTCACTGTTAATACCAGCCAGAACAAAAGTTTGCACTCCGATTTGAATTAGTAAAAAATTAATGAAGGTCTTTCTTTCCAGGGTATCAGCAAAGCAGGAGGTCAAATGGAGTTTCAGGTTATTGACTATGCTGTAGAAAAGCTGCCTTTGTTTCTGCTTTTATATTAGTTTGATCCCGCTGACCTCCATTGCCAAAGGGCTTGGATTAGTGAGGCACTGGTGCTTCATCAAACAGGATTTTCCATCAGCGGTGGGCAGACGCAGGCCTGACAGCGCCTGGGTAGAAGAGCAGCTTCATGGCGAGGATTTCCTCATCGTTCTTTCTGTCTTTTTATTCTCTCTTTGTTTTGCACTAGCTCACACGGCTGTCTCAGTCTTGAGTGGCAATGTTCATACCATTACCTCTCAGCAAAGTGTAGTGTAGGAGAACTGAAGTGAAGTTTGGACCAAATCCCTGCAAAGATGACACTCCCATCAGCTTTATTGCTGATTAACAAACGTTCTGCTAAACTGAGATGGTGAACACGGTGAAGCAAGTTCGCCTAAATTAAGCTCAAAGCACTGCAGTACTTACTTAGTACTTAGTAGTATTTACTTTATAGTATATTCTATGGAATTAAATTAATAAGTAGTAGTAACTTAGAGGGACAGGCATGACTTTGCTTGTATATTTCAGCTAATAGGTGATCTCTATTTTTTTCTCTTGTTTTCTCTCAGTGGAATCTAACTAAACTTTCTGCATAGTCCATACCCCCGGCCTGCTTTTTAACCTCAGATGTGTACTAGAGAAAACATTTTTCTGTGATTAAAAACACTGATGGAGTCACATCAGCTGTGAAAAGCCAAGAGCTGCGAGCGAGGTGACCTGCCGGCAAAAAAGGTGAAAACAACAACGCCGAATAACTGCACTTTGCAGCGCTCTTTTCCCAAGTGTTACCGCGCTATCGAGCTATAATGTTACTCAACAGTGCGTGCTAACGTGTCAGTGTTAAGTGTTTTCAGCACTTAATGGGCAAGTTGACCAGTCCTCCAAGAAGTTTAGTACTTTCTCACTCCTCCATTTTCCTCATTGTACTTTGTCTTCTCAAACTCCTTTCTTGTGTGGAAACACACGCAGGAGATAAGCTGACACACCCCTGTGCTGACACATGCACAGGTCTTGTGATGCACACGCTGCAGGATATTTTTTAACTGCCTCCTTCTTCTGCTTTCAACTGTGTCTGTAATCCCTCGGATGCCTGTATGCCTGTCTATATGTCCAACACCCCTGCATCCAGTTCCATAAGATGAAGCACAGAGCTGATGGATGCATCTACAGTGGTGTAAGAAAAACAAAATGTTACACGATCAAATGAAGGCAAATAATGTATCATCACTAGAATTTTGTAGTGCAAAAGTTTGTGTAGACAAAACCAGAAAGGGATCATGCATGTATTAAATAAATGCATGTTTGTAGATCTTATACTGCAAGTGATTGAAGGTTGGTGCTGTGAAGACAAAAGTTCACCCCGCACAGGATTCTCTGTATCTATATTTCTGTGACTGACTTCCAGCCAGCTCGGTCGGCTCTGCGCTGCCTGACGCACGGCGTCCGTCAAATGTAGAACTGCCGTGTATTCTTCGTGGAGCAGAGCGGTGAGGCGCTTCTGGGATGCACTTTTGGTGGAATCACAAACATCGCCTAGACAGGCCGTGATCTGATCCAGCGGCCTTGTCGCAGCTGGAACGCATTGCAGCCGTGCCTGCTGGGATCCAGGTGTAAGACTGCCAGTTTGTGTGTTGTGCTGTTCCTCTCAGCGTCGTATTTTTTACCGGCCAAGAGTGTTTTATGTGGAAAAGTATGTCTGTATTGTTACCATGTCATTGTGGGTAAAATAAACACCTGCTTGGTCTGCGTGTAACCACTACCTCAAACCTCCTGCTTTTCAAGTGCAGTCTCTGCACGGCCACAATGCTGTTTTCGTCCATCCTACACGACTTCAAAGTCCCGGGGGTGTTTTAAAAGAGTTTATGCCTGCCAAGGTTTATTTACTTGTTCAGATTTGCTCATTTTTATTTGCATACATCAAAAATAGAACAGCCGAGCGGAGACCTGCTTCTGGGACGCTTCTGGAACAGACCATGGCGGGCCGGTGAGGTTTGAAATGGCCGCGATTAAATCCAGAAACTCACATGAAACACGTCGTGTCCCCACCCAATGGAATTTAGAGGTTATGTTTTGGAGTCTGATGCACCAGACTGTTATACTACAGAGGCCGTGAAATATGCAAAATACACAAACTTCCCTATTTAGAGTCAGTTTGTTTATTCTGGGCTACTGTAGAAACATGGCAGTTCAACATGACGTACTCTGTGGAAGAGGACCAGCAGCTATACTTCTCCCGGTTTCTTCACTCTTGGGTTTCTCCTGATTTATGACACATATTCATGCCCTTTTTTTTCCTTTTCATTATCACAGTGTTTCTGGCTCTGTCCTACAACGCTAAAAGTCTGCTGTTCCCACCCAGACAACAATACAGCTACAACAAATGCCTCATTCTTCTCTGTGAGTTATGTACAGAGAAATGGAGTGCTGAAAGTTTGGTAGGTACACCTGCAGTGTCTGTAGATATAAAAGGCTCATTCTGAGGTAATAAAATATAATGATTCTTATTTTCAGGTGATTATACACCCATGAAAACAGAGTTATGAATATTATATTCCATTACAATAGACTGTAAATAGAAGCCCCTAAATCTGACCCACTGGACTTTTTTACATTTTCGTATTAACAATGAGAACGTGAAAGGAATAACCAACCCACGGAAAATCATCACCTGCAGCAAACAGAACTATTTTGCTGCTCCCAAGTGACGTTGACATAGGTTTAACTTGCAGATCTCATGGCAGTCATCTGAGATTCAGATGGGTGACACATAAAAAGAAATATAAGTCCTCGTAAGGTGCTGGGGCTGCAGCGAGTCTCCAGGAAAGCTTCAACTCAACTGAAGGTATGCACAGAATTCCTCCTCCGATACATTATTTATGTTTCCTCGGCTGATGTTTTCATGATGGTGGTGAAGAGCGCTGTCTAACATGTCACTTCAAATTCTTCCAATGTCTTAAATGCCATCGCATATGATTCCCACATAATGTTTTATACTCATCGACCATTTCACTGAGGCCTCATGTCTTGTATGGAGCCATCCGTGTTTGCTATACCTCTCTGCTCATTTGATCATTTATTCATCACCTGTCTGAGAGGCCTGAAATTGCCAGGGGGGCCACTGGACGTGTTGTTGAGTCCTAGACTCACTGATTTAATTACGAAGCAGTAAAAATTAAAGAGTCCAGTCTATCCACTCTTTCTCCCCCTCTACCTCGTACCAGGCAGACTGCTCTGCATGTTTAGTAGAGTAATACAAGCATGGGAGGAAGTTTGGAGGTGTTAAGAGAATATGCACATCTCATATCATCAGAAGTGGAGACAGTGACGGCATGCTGTATGCTTTATATCTGCAGTAATACTCCTATAGCACTGCAGCGAGAGGCTGCCTGAATCCTCCCTGTCTTTTTCCACACTGGGGCTGTAGGCAGATATAGAATATTTTGACCAAATACGTGTACCATCACACATCTTATGTTAAGATCATCTTGTTGTCGGACCACATCAGCTGTTCATTTAACAGAGCGATGAAGAAATAGGAGAATCTGAGTGTTTGACTGACTCTCAGGTAGAAACACAAAGGCAGTGGGATACTGCTCAGGTAAGAGGATGCAGTCCATTTATCCACATCTCTTATCGTACTCACACTCATCGGTCACTCCGCTGGGCTCATCCACTTACACATCCACTTACATTTTCAGAGTAAAAGCCGAAAGCTGCTGAATTCCAGCAGTGGCAGTGCTCCAGGGTTTGCACTCGGCACCGGAGCAATTCAGAACACCACAGGGAGACGTCCCCACCTTCCTCAGAGCGAGTGCTTGTGCAGGCAGAGGCTGATTAGTGATTGCTGGCAGCGCTGCGGTGGTGGAGGGTGGCTGTTTGTTACCTTGCCCAGAGACCGCCTACCAGCCTGCAACTGGCTGCTCTGTGAGTGTGTGTGTTCCTGTTTGGCAGAACACACTCTCTGTCACTTACAGCACTCCATTTGTACGGCTGTTTATCATAAATGCCAAACGTGTTACCTGGTTAATGCTCACCTGTCTCTTTCCTCTCCTGTGTTTCCTGTCTGGCTGGACTCTATAGAACATATCAAACATAATTTCTCTTTTCAGAGAGAGATGAAACTTTCCCTCATCTGAAAATTTTGTTTATAGTTGCGTGTAATTACACATCAGAATGATTTCTCTCTTAATTTCTTTTTCTTGGACAGCCTGGCTTGTTTTTGAAACAATCATCTATCAGTGTCACCATTCATCATTTCTGAAGTCATGGATAAAAATGGGCACTGGTTCAGAGCTGAAGTAGATGGACTGATGATATAGAACTTAAACTTTGAGACCTCATTTCTCATATACAGATATACTTCAGTGTATAGCTCAGTGACACATATACAAGAGGAGGCAGGCATGTGAACCACGATTAATGGTGAACCCACTCTATCACTTGACATGAATCTGCACCATGTCATATAATTAATATTTTTAATATCATTTTTATTGCTCCAATGCTGATTGAAAACTTCCAAATCCTGCTTGGCTTATTTTCTGTAAAGCTTTAAATCACATTTTTGTACTACGAAATGAAAAACATCACTTGCGTGTGAAAAGGATCGCTCGGAGTGATTCCCCCACAAGGAATTACCGTCCGACGCTGCAGTTCCCCCGCAGCTCTGCAGAGCTTTTCAACATCTGTTGTTTTGGTTTTTATGGCCCCAAATTTATTGTTTGGGTTCAGTCTCACTGCTCTTGTCAACCTTGTTTTTCCCACCACAGCTGTGCCAGTGAAAAGCCAAGTGGATGCAAGCACCAAACGGCAAACAAAGTTAAACTCTGGTGAGCATAATGGTGGACCAAAAGCATAAGTGAGTGAGTACAGGAGCAGCGTTTGGCATGTGGAGAGAAACACAACTCTAAATCAAATCAAGTCAATTTGATAAATCAAAAGTTGTTTGTAATCTGTGTCTGTAGTCTGGATTATAATCTTTGCTTACTTCAAATAAGTGTGAGCAACGTCTGTATTTCTACATATGGAATATTCTTTTCCTTCTATGGTCAGCATTTTAAAATCTACCTGAATAATTTGTTATATCCTTACCGTAGAGGAAAGCCCACTTCCCTCTGAGCAAACGTCCTTGGAAGGACAGCCAGGTTTAAACAGGTTATTCTCCACACTGGAGCCTGTTTACCATTCAGTCGTGCTCCCAGTCTTGTAGGTCATTAGAAAGTGATTGTTTGATAAACTGAATTCAAAGTGTTACATAAACTGCGTCAGCGTGGAAAAATTTAAATATTGTGTGCGTACACGCCGACCTTGATACGAAAGTTCGTCTTCTAAAGCCGGTGACTCATTCGGCTACAAAGAGCATATTGTCCATATGTTGCAGCCTTGGATGAAAGTACAGATACACACACAGACTCACACACACATAACTTACATAATGACACAGGTATGCTTTGAACAGTTGTGGGGAGGTTTTCCAGGTACAACTTAAATAGACACTGATGTAAAGAGAAGTTCCTCTTTAGCCTTGACTCTCCCAATAATCAAGTAGCTTTAAAGTTACAAGAGCCACGCTGAAATTATCTCAAATTTCTTGGAGGTCAAAAGAGACAAATCAGCGATCTTGTGTGCTTGATTACAGTGAACAACCGTGGCACATGATGGACTGCTAAAAAGAAAGAAAAGATCGATTGCTATTGACTCGGACTATGTCCAAGTTGTGCATATTGCAGTCAATGTTAAGACGCTGATGATGTGGATGCTAGAGACAAGAAGGAGCCATGCTAGTGGCTCTGTGAGGCTGTGCTTAGGCAATTACAATACTAACATGCCCGGGCTCAGCAAGTGTCACCAAGTACAGCTGAGAGTGACATTATAGACTAAAAGTTTAACCTGAGGATGTCTTTAAATGAAAAGTCATGATGATCACTGAATTTCTTACAATTCACCCCGAGGGGAACAGGAATACCTCCACCAAATTCCACCAATCCGTCCACTTGTTGGGAGCTCGCACTCATAAACTCATAAATCCTTCAGGGGTTCAGCAAAATTTGAATTATTCATCCTCAGAAACATGAATGTCTGTACAAACATTTATGCCAATCCATCTAGTAGACGTTCATATACCATATTTCACTGGCTGGATGAGTGAAAAATCTGACGTGTTGGTCTCATTAGAGGGAAAGTCAGGGGATCGCCAAAGTCAATGCACTGTATCCTCTGGGGACTGTGAACATTTGCACTGTATTTCATGGCAATCCATCACATAGTTGTCAAGCTATTTTACTCTAGACCCGAGTGTGATCTGACCGGCTGACATTACACATATTTTTTGTATGAAATAGTAACGCCAACCTGTCAGCTGTTTCTGCTGCATGTCACACGTCTTTATCTGTGGAGGAAGTCTGTGAAGTTAACCTCGGATATAGTAGTTTTAAATGATCAAATGTTTCACATTGTGACAATAGACTGTTGTGCTTTCAATGGAGGAACATCCAAAAATCCTGTAACTTGCAAATCAACAGATCCATCTCTGACATAACTGAGTAAACTTTATCCACTGATGAAAACTGCAAGAAAAATCTGGAAAAGGTTCATGTTCATGTGCATGTTCTGAATCATTTTTAACACTCTTCCTAAACATGCATGTTTTGGTGAGGGTCTCAGAGGTAAAGAGGTACCCCGTCTATCTTATCTTCACTTTCTAAGCTCATTTTGTATAGCAAAGCAAAATAGAGCAAGAGGGAGAGAAATCCAGTGAAGTGAATGATCTGGGATCTAGCAGCAGGAAACAAGCCGGTCCTCTTATCTCCTCTTCCAGTCCAGTTGAGGATCAGGAACCAGGATGAGAGAATGTGAAATTGAAAGACCTAGAGCAGAAGATGCAGCAGCAGGTTTCTGAATGAATGACAGAGTTTAAGAAGACTATAAGAACCTTACAATGAGGACGGGGATACACACGGAGAGAAAGACTCAGTAATAAGAAGGAGAGAAAATAAAAGAGGGTGCACTTGCTCGTCTTATCTCTATCCTACAAATCCATTTTCAAATCAGAGACCAAAGAGGAAGAGAGAGCGTGAGAGAGATCCAGGCAGGGATGAAGCAGTAGGCAGTAGCTGTTATCTTCTGCCTTCAGTTGAGTTTGAGCGCCAACAGATGGCATTGTAAAGCTGTCATCACTGTAGCATTAATAGAAAACCCTGATCCCATCATACCACAGAGAAGAATAAAGACCTTTCCCTTTGCTTTCTCTATCTCCTCTTTCTCCCCTCTCTTTGGCTTCAGCCCAGTCCATCAAATTAAATCATATTGTATTACATCCTTCCCTAATCATATTACATCCGAGTTTCATATCCTAGAGCTCCCTGGATTGAATGCCTGCTAGCAAGGAAGGGTTCTGTAATATAATGTGTATTTAAAGAATATCATCTACTGCTCGCCACAGTAAAACGCACCCACACTTCCTGTCACTGTGTGCGGGAAATAAATGGAAGGCTATTGTGTCATGAGTTTACTTAAGAATTACATTTTTGTGGAAAGATAAGCTACTGAGGCTAATCCCATCACATCAACTGCAGGCTGACCTGCGTTGAATGGATATCACCGTCTTCTTTACAGGACTATTATGTTTGTGTGAGTATTGAAGTCCTGACTCAGTGTGTTTGTAATATCTTTTTTCATTCTTCGCTCCATTAAATCAACTTTTAAATCCCGAGCAAGAGTAGCAGTTTGAAATAGAAGCTGGAAAAAAGGGTCATCGGGCCATTGCTGCAAAGTTTCAAACAGGTTTCACTTTGCAAAATCATTTATCACCACTGCACGGACTTAAAGAGTTTGACCCTTGCTTGATCAGTTCAGCTGGCAAGAGGACACAAGTTGTCAACCATGACGTTCCTCTGCTGATCTTGTGAAAGTTCCATCAAAGAGGTTTTTTGGAAGAGAAAGTCACATTCATTTTCTGAAATGACAACAACTTGTTTACATGGACAAAATATTCCAGAAAGGAGGAGCGAAAAAAAAACTTCCAGCTACAACTTCTATTATCCATCATGTCCAAAGCATACGGTTAGGACGTGTCTGTGTTAAGATGTATGTGGTGAAAGTTTTATATCTTGTGTAAAAGTTTTTATTCATTCATCAGTTTGACATTCACACGTGTGGTAGAACTCTTGGCGGAAGACCAAGGCAGATATATCAGCGTTGTTCCTGAAGCCCAAGGATGAGTAACGGATCAGGTTCAGAAGGGGACCCTAAATGCTGATAAGGGAGGAGGGCCAGAGAAGTGTAAAGGGCGTCTAGATGTGGTATATATTAAAAATGCATCTTTCTATGTTGAAGGAGATTGTCTGTGGTCTCCTCAGCACTGATAATGAACCATGAACTGAAGATCAACTTGTTGTCTTTGACTGCTTTCTCTTGGTCCAGAAGGTCTTTCCTATCACATACCACAGCATATCCAAAAACCTGCTGCTCTACGTGTGTTTCTGACAGGAAATGTGGGCACAACCACGTCTTAATTGTTACTCACATTTCGGATAATAGTGGAAAAACTGGTATGCATGAAATATTGAAGCACTTGATTGTGAAATTGTGTCTGCTCACACCGACAGATTCTGGGTTAACTTTGGTGCCGTCTTTTGTTAACAACTGTAACATCAAAGCGTTTAAATGTGTGCCTCTGACTAGCTTCTCTATAGCATTGGTGGCCGAGGCTCATGGGTATTGCAGTATCCAGAGCCATCTGCTGCTAACGAACAAACAAAAACTGTTTCTCTGAAGCAAAGTTAAAAAACTGTTACACTCCAAATGTATGACATGCTTACATTACTCAAGAGACTCCCATGTTGTCATGTTGAGCAACATTTAGAAGCATCTCCTCCCACTATGGCTGGCCTGACCACTTGTTACTTCCACATAAAACTACAAATTGTCATTTTATGGTTTGTTTTTTGTACTCAAAGCAAAAAAAAAGGATAGATGTCAGATAAAGATAAAAATAAAATGATATGAATCAGCCTGCTGCTCATCTGTCCAGACTCTTTCCTCCTCCTCTTCGTTTGGTGCCAGTGGAATTTTATCACTGCAGCTAACAGGATTTTGCATGACACCGGCATCGGTAAGGTTATTCTTTGTATAATAAATGTGTTAACTGAAAACATTTTGCAGCAACAGCTTGAGTTTTTTTTCCCCTTCTCCATCTTTTTGCCGTTTCATTTGTATTTCTTGCTTGGTGTCCGACATTACACGGATGAACAGATACACTTGAATAGGCTACAAGAGGTGACAGGCTGCCTCGCAGTATAGAGAGGCCTCTTGACAAATTTGGGACCCCCAGTTAGATATTCCAACATCAAGTGGGCTGCAGACAGGAGGTCAAATTATCCCACAATTATTTCTTCAATATTGCTGGTGGGCCGGCCCATCTGGCATTCACCAGATTGCCAGTCCGAGCCTAAATTGTTGATGGTAAATAGAGAAACCAAACCCAGCAGAGTGGTAAATTCAGTGGAGTCCAGGGAGCCAGAAACTAAAATGAGTTCATTTTCAACAACTGAGCTAATTCATTTGGTGTAGGAATAACAGTGAGTCAGAGGAGTGCTGGACAGACAGTGGATAAAGACAGAATCATAGTATAATTTCATGTAAACTTGATCAAAAATTAAGACCAACTGGCCAAAATTAAGATGTGACTCATAATCAGGATCATGGAGCTGTAACAGTCTTGTCTCAGATGTTTAGCAGTCTGTTTCACAAACTGTTACTCCATGTGGGAGGAGGACAAAGCATCCAACTAACTAACATAAAACAAACTAAAAAAAAAGCCCCACAGTGTTTCTAGTAACACTAAATGAAAGCTGATCTACTCTCTTTTACTGTCAGAGTTTATAGCAACATGCTTTAAAAGAACTTTTATAAGAACAGTGGTTCATGGTGGGTTTTACTGTCAATAAATTCTGTCTTCCTCAAACAGGAAAAAAAAGAAGCACTGTTTCGGCGGTGCTGCCTCTCTTAGTGCTGCAGAGGAGGAAGAAACATGAAGCTATGTTACCAAGCAGCTCTCTGCCTGTGATGGTTCAGATATTTTAAACTGCTGAGTCGTGACAGAGGTGTGGCGCCCTGCACACTAAAACAAATAACTTTTTACTCACATATACAGTTTTGGAATCTTGAAATCAAAACATCTTTACCATCGACTCCAACCGTGTGCAAATCACTCATGTTTTTTTGAATGCTGCCATCTTTCATTTCCCATTTCTTTCTGTAAGTGGCCTCTTTCTTGCTTCCTTCCCTATATTATTTCCTTCTTAACGTCATTATTCCTAACTGTATTTGGCCCGGCTCCCTCCTTCCCATTCTTCTCCATTCACACACACATGTACCATCTGTACCTCCGCATTATGTTGGGCTATCTCGGCGTACTACAATAAACCAGTTGTGACGTGAAACTGCCTGTAGAGACATAATGTTTACAGCAAGTGGTGTGTGTGTTATCCTTGTCCCTTTCCACCCCCTCATTTTCTCTTTCTTTCCGTCTTCTCCTCCTCTGCTTCCCTTAGAAACAAGATAAGTTTGTTGAAAACTCTTTGTTGTTGCAGGCTATTGTGTTTCCTGTGAGTAACTTTATATTCACTGTGATAGATGTGGCCAGACCCTGAAAAGATGTATTAGTTAATTAACTTAATGGCATGTGCGTGTGTGTGTGTGGGAGGGGGGGGGGGGGGGGTAGTTCTGGGTGTGCATGCACTTGTACAGTACGTGTCCATGTATACGAGTGTGTATGACTATTGTGAATTTGTCTGTTCATTCATGCGTGTACGTGTGTTGTCCAGTGAATTGAGCAACATAAGGAAAGAGGCTCATTACCTCAAAACCACAAAGACAAATTGGAACCAATGATCTGATCATTCCTCCACTTATAATTAATGATGCTGAGTGCTTCCAACCCGGAGCGCTTATCCCTGCACGTTTTCCTCACAGATCCACCTTTACCACACTATTTAACAGGAAGCATATTGTACAGGTGCCACCGGTGGTTTTCGAGGTTAGAAAAGTGAGCACACGAGCGGAAAGATGTCAGTTTGAATTTTTTGCACCAGCTGTAGAGAATATGGGCTGGGGAAGGAAACGAACAAAAGGCAGTGTAGAAAACGGGCGGGCGGGTTTGGGGAAGCTGCCAGGTGTGAATTTGTGTGAGTACGAATGTGGTGCAGGGCATGAATGGAAAACGGCACGAGGCAGCTTTCATAACTTGATTATGCATAAAAGCAACCTGAAACAAATTCATAGGAAATGATGAATACATGATTCTTTATAAACTACTGAGTTTGTAAGGACTATTTCATGTTCTTTGTGATCTAATGTGATCGTCATGGAAATTCAGATAATCCTTGAAAAGGTAAATCAGGTGATATTTGAGGCTAATTCCAAAGGACCCAGATGTCTGAGAGACTTTTGCTTGTTCCTTAGACGAAACCACTGTACGAGCCCTTTATATCAGGTTTGACTACTGTAATTCACTCTTCACCAACCCGAATCTTGTTCTGTGTCTCGGCTCCAGTTAATACTCAACCTGTTACTTTCACAGGCCATTTTTTTTTCAAAAAGACAGGAATCCAGGGGCCAGTTAAGACGGTAATACCAGTATCATTTAACTGATAAAAAGAAGGAACATTAGGGAAATAACTTCAGAGTCTTCATCTTCTCTATTCATGCAGTGCTACTGGGCAGAAATGCTGCACTGAGGTTAATATTTTGACTGGTGGTGGTGCCTGATATTTTAAGGTTGAGGATGGGTATAGTGCGACAAAATAAAGACAAAGTCATCCGTCCATTTTCCACTGAACCTCACTCATCTTTGCCAAGAGGCAAAGCTAGCCACGCACAGGTCAGGTGTATGTTAACTTTTAGCACAATGCGAATCAATTTATTTTCATTGTGAGTTAGAAATAGCTGTGGGGCCACTCGACACCCTATCCTGGGCTAGGTTTGGCCCACGTACCTTAACTTTACTGCATTCATGTGGCAGGTTGACTATATGAGGGGCCATTCAAACCAGTTAATGGAGGGAAAGTGGACTCCTGTGAGGGTGCACTAGTAATGGTTACCTAACATTACTGTGTATAAAGGCCTGTGGTTGATAATGGCAGAAAGATATCTACTCCACATGTGAGACTTGTGTGTGGCTGTATCCATGGTGATCTTCCAATTCAGAATGGCAGATGATGTGAGCTGTTCCAGTTCCAGTTAGTTGTACCTGGTATTTAGTTAGAGAACAGAAAGTATACTAGTGTTCAACAGTGGAAAGTAACATCCGATTGGTCAGACCACACATGAATACACACACACACACACACACACGCATAAAAGGTTATCCACCGCTGGAGGACTGAAGAGGATTCCCTTTGACTGTGGAGAGTTTTGATTAATGAGCAGTGAATCATGGAAGTTGTGAAGGACTGACACTCATTCTGCTCTCTCAACAGCTATGAGTAATACAGTGTGTCTCCCTCGTGTTCATGCTCCAGGGGGTGTGTTCATGCGTGAGTGTACTATATTTTAACACAACCATCATACCATCACATTTTGATTATATTTTTTTTCATGCAAAACCAGTTTTAAATACTTTTTTTGTTAATGTAGTAGTAGTAGGTCTAAATATGCAGTTGCACAGTGGACAACACCTCTTTCAGCAGAACCCCCAAGCACAGCAAAGCATTCAAAAACTTGTAATAGACTAAATGCTCCACACCACCCAACATGGTCACAACAGTACATTGTAGCATTGCAAGCTAAAACCTGAGGTTTGGTCAGAGACCCAAAGTACGTTTAACTCTTGATTGACTTCAACGGCACACAAAACCTTTAGGCCACATGGCACATCCAGACTAGAGAGGTACAGTTTCTTCAACTATGTGTTTTATACATACAGTATATATGCAGTGAGACAGGCACAGGGACAGGGAGATTAGGAGACACTGGTAGCAGATTGTAGCATACTCTGCAAAAAAAACTCCACCTTAATAAGTAATTGAATCTCATATTCAATATCAAAATTTGATGCTTATGAAAGCAAGAGAAGTTCTCCGCCAGTGGGGTGAGATAATTCAATTTGTTTCCAATACTGCTGAGCTTGTTTTCTAGAAACGAGAACTGCAGTCTCACAACAATAAATAAGAAAAAAGGAACTTTGTTCGATTGCTATTAGGAAAATAACACTTGAAGCAGGGAAATTCTTCATGCAAGTTGGACCAAGTAAAAGTTGGGGAGAGACCCAAATTCACTTGTGCAGGGTTAAAAGAAACAGATATGTTTTTGCTCGATGTAAAGCACCAGTTTATCAAGTTCCCGGTTGAGTGGCAGGCAGGCGACTTTCAATGCGCCCTCTGAATGTGGAATAATGAGAGCTGTATTCATATTAATGCACTGTGGTGACTTAAAAGAAGACTTGAAAGGAAGTCGTGCTCTGCGTTTGTGTGGGCTCAGAGAAAAGTGTGCGTGTCTGTGGGAGGAGAGGTGGGCTGTCAGTAACTGGAGGATCCTACTTCAATGTCCAGCCTGAGCAGCCAGAGAGAGAGAGAGAAAGAAAGAGCGGAGGTGTGTGGACAGGAGCGGGTGGGTGGGTGGGTGGAGGGAAAGGCCTTGAGAGGGATGCGAGGATGAATGCGGGGGAAGAGAATTACACAAGGGAGGGAGGAGGAGGAGGAGGAGGAGGAGGAGGAAGAATGGAGGTGCAATCTTCAGTTCACATGAAGGATAAGAGAGTTCCTGCGTTCCTCAGTTCTGCTTATTGGCTTTATTGTCACACATGTCAGTGTTCAAAAGTTATTAAGAAGGCCTGAGTGGTAACATCACCCATGGGTCATTCTCAGCTCGGTGGCTGGAATGAAAGCTCTCAAATGCACTGCCTTAATGGGAAATTCCTTTTTTTCCTTTTTTACAACCTGAAAAATAATGAAAATAAACAAGGAGCTCTAATCTGGTTTATTTTCATTAGTTTTTGCACTGGGTTATGCCCGGAGATGGAAAGTAAATAACATTTCTGGCACTGACAACCCTTTTCATCCTTTGTTCTGTCACGGTATCTTCATGTGCACACAACAGTAATTAAATCCACCCTGTTATCAAACTGTCATGTCCAAGGATTTAGAGATTTTTTGTACCCAGTCGAAACTACCCTGCACTGTTTTCAGTCCCTGTTAATGTGTCTGCAGTTGTACATAATAATCATTATTATTATTAACATGCAGGCCCATGTTATTAATGCAGACAGTAAAGTTAAAAGGACCTAAAGGTGATCCTTGTGGGACTCCTCTGTCATTGTTCAGTGTCCATACCTTCACATTTGACACACTGAGATTATTTTATATTGGCATCTCATTTACGGATCATTCCTGATGTAACCAAGACTCAGAACCAGTATTTGTATGACACTTGACATATTGGCATGATTTTAAAACGGATAGCTAAAGCGTGTTAAATCTGTTTTGAAGACAGAGAACAGCCTGCTGTACAAAATCAACTGTCTCCTGTCTCTGTTCTCTGTTTGTTGCTTGGGGCCTGTAATGTCAGCCAAAGGTCAGAGCAAATCTCCACGCAGCAGAAGCCCTGACCAGTGCATCAGGTGAATCAGAGAGTTGTGCGACAGAGTCCCTGAAAAGATCTCTTTGACCCAGGTTCAATGTCTGTTGAGATAGTGGTGTATTGTGGGTTGTGTTAATTTCCGACTGCCCTGAGTAATTTGCATGCACACAGTTCAGTAACTTCCCTTCAAGTTAATGATATCCCTCTGAGATTTCTGCCACTTCCCCACTACGATATGAGTTACTAAACTGGTGAAGTGCTGCGAAATAACACCTCCTCCTTTTTCTCCTCCCTCCTCCTCTTTGTATCGTCCTCTGCACAAAAGCCAGACCTCTCTGTGTAAAGATAACCATAGAGGGTGTGTGGGAATGAATCTGTAATTACAACAAAGAAATATATTAATTAATTGAGCTGTAAAATCAATTGTTAAAAAAAACAGCAGTTACTGCAATTATGTTGATGTTGAGCCAAAAGGGATTTTAGGGTCTGGGAAGACTGATAAAGGATCGATCTCTTTTCTTTTTACTTTACTCGTCGTCTGTTTCTCTTCTCTCCGTGGATTTGTCTCATTCTTTTGGAGTTCTGGCTCTGTCCATCTGTCTTGTCCTGCCTGGCATCACAGGCCTCTGGCTTATATTGTGTGTTTTTTTAGCTTATGCTTTGCAGCTTTTGGCTGAGAGTTGTTGCACCAACAGTGTTAAACTGAAGTGTGTGCTTATTGGTTGGGCCTTATGTTGCCAATAAAGTGATTAAAACCTGATATCTGGGGTCTTATCTTCTCCTCCAGTGACTTTCCCCTCTCTCTTTGTCCCATCCTCACTGTCTAACACGCCCTGCTTCTGACACTCTTATTCATTGCTTCAGAGCTCCCATTGTTAGACTTGCTGTGTGTTTCCGTTTCAGAGTTCGGCCTTGTGTTTAATCACTGTCTCTTTGTGGTTTGCGTTCCTTATTCTGAGGAGAAAAGGAGCACTCTTGCCAATTTCCTTCTTGGCCAAGCAAAATTAACTATCAACACTACACACAAGACTACGCACGGGGAGAGGATGCTATTGATCTTCTAACTTTGTTCCCAACCCTGGTAACAACTAGAATTTCTTTTGACCTCATGTATCATCAGAGAAAACAAAAGAGAAAACTCTCAAGCTGCTGTCCTGGTTTCTCTCTTTCCACCTCACATTCATTTGTCATGCTGAGGATATCACCTGAATGAGCCAAGCGGTAAGGCAGGTGACAGTAAACGGAAAGCACTCGAACAAAAAAGTCGATTGTGAGGTAAACTCTTAAGCATGGCTGCACAAACATGCAGCTTGTACATTTAACTAATAAATATTTCTTATTTAGGACTTTGCCCATGCAACTGAGTAAGTTTTAGATAAAAATCCAAAACATTGGAGAAATGAAAAATGAAAAATCCTCCTGCAGCCTGTTAAATTTGCATTTTCTCCGTCAGATTATCTTGTAGAAAGTGATTTTAATGTTTTAAACAGTGAAAAGGTGAATCAGCACAATGCAAACAATGCTTTTCACAAGTACTTTTTGGTCAAGTTGTGTTGTTTCATCCCTCTCTGTCCTCCCTCTGCCGGTTTCCTCCCCGTCTTACAGTCTCTCACCATAATCCAGCCTGTCGCATGTAGCCACTCACTAATGAACAATTCTGCCTTTGACACTCACCTCACAGCGGCAAAACTATGTGAAAGAACACAGTGGCTCTGCCAAGCTCTCAGACAATTTCAAACCTCCCCAATGTCAAACTTTGGAGTGCTGCTTCAAAGCGCAGAGTCCAACAGAGGCAGGGGACATATTAGATTCTTAATGTTCTGGCACAGATATAGGCGCTCAAAGAGATTACCAGGATCTCATTTGAATTTCCTGTGCTCAATTCAAACTCCTGGGCTTGAGGATGCATGCATGAGAGGCTGAGTGAGTGCAAGTTCAAGTTCCATGGATTTTTCTCTACTTATTCCTCACTCCACAATTTAGATCTTATTCATATTTCTCTTTGTTTTGAAGGAAGTTATGAAACTGCTTTATTTGCAGACTATTTTCATCATCATGCGACGCACCATCAATGGGCATCCCGCCCCAGTGGCCTTAATTGGCAACTTGCCTGGCTACAGTTGGCACTTTCAAAGCAATGGTGTGCTTATGCGTTTGCAGCTTATCTGTTGAGTCATTGCTAATTGTTGGGCGTCTAGCAGATGGATGCTAAATAGTTCAAGCTAGCTTGTTGGTTACTTGTTATTTCAAGGGAGTCAGGTGGGTTAACAGGTGGTTGCTACATAGGTAGTTGGTGGCTCCAACTGGGGAAATTGTTGGATGAGTTAGCACTGAAGGAATCTTTGAGATCACAACATAAAGTATATATTTCACACCAAAATTCATTATATAAAATAGGGAGTAATTTCAGACAGGCTCAAAGTTTGTTTGGCCACAGACAGTAAAGTATCCATGTGTGTCAAAGCCCAACTGAGTCACGGCTCTGAGCGGGTTTTGCAAGCAGGAAAGTAGTAGACATTGGATGTCCAATAAAACCTTTTTAAAATGTCTTTGATGGTTACACATGAACATATTCTACACATCAGAGGTATTAGGTTGGATTGTATTGACGACCAACACCAACTCTGTGCTTAGAAGTGGAATACTGAAAGAATATATTGTGTGATAGCCCACCATTAAAGACCGCTTCTCTTTCATGACTCTTTCAGTTGTAGGAAAAACAACTCTGTCCAGTTTTCCTTGTGACATGTGAGCGATCACGCTGCGATCCTCAAACATATCACAAGAGAGAATTTCAGATTCTTTTTGCTCTCATTCTGGATTTCCTCACTCTTTTTTCTGTCTCTGAGTTTTGCTTTTAATCTGCTCCTTTATCTTTTCATCTTTTTCTCCCAATCTCTTTTCTCCCCTCTGTCTTGTTTCCCCCTTTCGCTGTAACAGAAATCACGAAAGACGTTGCCATCGGGAGAAAAGTAGACTCACTGTTGCTCTTTTGAAGCATCACACAGCTTACAGCACGAGGGCAGTGCTATGATCACAGAAAAAGATGGTGAGAGAGGGGAAGATGAACAGAAAGTGATAAAGACGAGAAAAAGGAGATTGACATGGGGAAGAAAGGGGGAGATAGCGAAAAGGACAAACAGATATGAAAAGACAAGAAATAAAAAGGCACAGAAAAACAAATGAGAAAGTCCTGGGCAAAGAGGAAGATCAGAGGGTTTAAGACTGAGCGAGTATGAGAGAAAAGACCCCGAGGAGGGATCTACCTCCTCTACCTCCTTATCTCCTGTTCCCAGGGTTTAGGAGGAGCCTAACAGAAGACCCACCGACGCTTTACAACATTCACAACTCCATACAGGAGTGAGAAAAGCGGGAGAGAGAGGACAAGTAATGAGAGAGGACAAGGAAGAGGAGAAATAGAAGGCATACAAAAGCATGGGAGAACAAATGGGAGGGAATAAAGAGGAGGGTATGTGGAGGAAGGAAATAAGATGAGGATAAAGGGAGGAAAGGATACAAGGAAAGGTGTGGAATCAATGCTCAGCTGGTTGAAGAAGAAAAAAGCTGTAAAATGTTGCCATGTTGGCGGAGCTGGATGAAACATTAATGGATCACCAAAGTCATTACAGTTCACCCAGATGATCACATGAATGTGTGTAAAAAATTTAATGGCAATCCACCCAATACTCATTCCTTCTCTGACTCGCATCGATGCTCGTACAGAATTTAATGACTTCCATAAGTTTTTGGACAAACAGCGTGGACTGACATTAAACCATACAACTCGTGTGGCTTAAAATCAGGGTCTTACTTAAGGTTTTGTGCTTACTGACCTTATCTGGCAACCTGGCCTCAGAAAACAGTTCACGTAACTCCCCCAAATCTGCCTTTTTTTGTTCAAAGAGTTTAAAACAAGATACATAAGACATCTTTAGAAACGGTGATTAGCATTTTTCAGATGCTAATCAGCAGATAGATTGGCTTGCCTCCAGTCTTCATGCTAAGCTGGATATAAAAAGGGCATCTGGAACAATATTGTACTGTTCTTTATCTAATAAATGAAAGGACAAGAAGAAAACCTGATGAAACTCTTTTCTCACTCCCACACTCCTGACCTCCCTCTCCATGTTTCTCTGGCTTGCTTCTGAACAGGTGAAGCCTCTTCTCAGCTCTGACATATTTGGCCTCAAACTGCGCTCCACCATCAGCTCATCCAGCCTCTCATGCCTGTCCCTGCCTGTTCAAAACTTGGCAGGCTCTCCAAAGAGCTCCTCTCTTACTCTTGACGACCTAAATCAAAATGTGACCAGTGTTTGTCAGGAAAATGTTTCATGGGCTGGGGTGAAGAATCCCTGTAGAAGAGGAATTTAGACCAGGTGACACTGCAAACTGAAAACAAATGGTCTTTTCTTAAGATATCAAGCTTTGTTTGGGCAGGGTGAATCACACTCTGTGCTTTACTTCAAATACAGTGGTAGGGTTTGTAGAACAATATCATGTACAGTATGCAGAGTGCTGCTGGGAAATATGACTCATAGTTGGAATATATTTAAATGCATCTTATTGTTGTGATTTTATTGTTATGGGACAGCTGAGAATTAAACTAAAAAAAAAATCTCTTGCCAGTCTCGCAGAGCTTTTCTTTTATTACTCAGCATTATCCGGTTGTCCTTTTTTGTCACTCATGATGCAATGAGCTTAGGCTGGATTGAAACTGTCACACCAACAAAAAACAATTACTTTGTCCTGAAAACGACATCACAATCTCCCTAAAAAGCCTCAATTACTGTTTTGTTTAGCCCTGGTAGCGGCACGACTCAAGGTCAATCAATTCATCAATCAGCTCAGTCAATTCCTTCTGTGTGAGCTCCTTCTCTAGTTTGGACTGAGAGTCTCTGTAAGTTCACTGTGTTCACTTTCTATCCACTGAATCTTCTCCTTTGCAGCCTCGTGCTTGATTTTCATTTCATCTAGTTCTGTGGTTAGATTTCTACACGTGATTATTTCTTCCTCATAGAACTTTTGCTGTTGCTCACTGTGTTCATTTCTTTCATAGAAATCCTTTGTCACAGACACAATCTGGTCCCAGAGCTTCTTGTTTTGGGTTTGCTTAGAGTCCAGAGTTTCGGAGACCCGTGCTAGATTAGAGTTTACTGTCTGGAGCTCAGACTGTAGCTCCCGAACCTGTTCAAGAAGTCTCTGCCTCTTGAAGTTGTGGGTGAAAGTGTTTTTTCCTAACAGCCACAAGGGCCAATGACATGCCCATTCCACACTCGACAAACCTGGCCTATCCTCCGTTGTTGAACAGACTAGACTAGATCTACACCTCTCTGCTGTGAACAAAGTTGACTCTAGGTGAAATCAGTGATGAATAGGAGCCTTCAACTTGATTTACCCAGCCTGTCAGTTTAACGCATCCATTTACATTCCACACACGTTTTCTTTTTCTTCATCATTAGTAATTTAATAATATGTAATGATTTGCAGTGTTTTTCTAGTACTTAAGTGTGAGTTCCCACAGGCTCTTCCAACCTTTCCAAACTCCCTTTAAAACCCTCTAATAATTAAATCTGTCTAAAAGTGCAGAAAACTGCACTGGCTCTGTACAAAATCAATACCGGCGTTTCTAAAACTGTCTTGTCTCCCGAACATTTTGTTTGTTTTCAGGGCAAAAAATGGGAGATTTCATCGAGGGATCATTAACATACCAACAACCACCTGTTTACACCAGAACCAATGGACTTCTGTCATTTTCACCATCTGGTATCCCTTTTTTAATTAACCCAAATACATGCTGGCAAGGATGTAAAATGGTCGTTGCAGGTGGGAAATGTGACATGAAAAACAACGAAGGACAGTGAGGAGCAGCCTGTTAGCCTGAGGGATGACCAGGAGAGGATACTTCACTCAGGCACACAGCGACAGACTAAATATCTTTTTAGGGGGCAAGATAGAGAACATGACAGAAAAGGACTCCACCGCCAGGTTAGCCCAGAACAAACAAACCAAACACTGGCACTAGATAAGGTCATAGTGCCATAGTTTCTCCTTAATGCCAGGCAGGAGAGTGTGAGAGTGCGAGATTTTTGGTCACAGCAAGTAGGCTTAAGTTGATTAATAAGTTCTTAGACTTTGACCTCGCATATGTGACTTCACTAACAAGAGGACAACATTGGTCATTACAAATGTCTAGACCTGTATACTGGACTTGATGTGACCCTGATCTTTGGTCTTGAAAGAGTTCTATTGAGACGCAACTTAGCAAGGCGTACATAGTGTGATGGTGTTCATCGTATCAAAAGCTTGTAGGAGGTCAGGGTGGGTAATTGGTTGTTCTGACCCCAAAGACATCCAACCAACAGTCAAACATTGGCTCCTTTTGATGATGATCATCATGTTTCCTCCAATTTAGTCGCCTAAACATCACTAAACCTTCGTCAGAGATGGTGGATCAGAATCTAACTGAAGCTTTTGCAAAGACTACAGCTTGTGTGCTTCTACCAACATCTCTGAAGGAAGCTATCGCTGTATCAAATATACTCACATACTGATGCAGATAAGTTACAACGAATCTAACAGTAGTTATAATATTCCATATCTTGATCCTGTTATACAGTAGCTCTCATAGACTTGTGGCCATGTGGCCTTGCTTGTGTGACACTCATGTCAGAAGTGCTACGAGATGAGATTAAATGTGAGGGCTGAGGATTTTTGAGGGCCTGTGAGGGAATGTAATTCAGTTTGGAGAAGGTGACATTAGGGCCTCCTTGACAAAATTAGTCTACAGTGGTAAGTAGGGGCTTTGTTCTGACTGGAAGGAGGCGGTCAAAGGTTATTAGAGATTTGAAGAGCCTGGAGGGAGAGGAGCTGATATGATCATGGACCACGGGGGGTATGGGACTGGACAGAGGGCAGCGGTCCTTGATTCAAAAGCTCAAAGAGCAAATTCAAGAGAAGAAATCACTACGTTAAAAAAAGGCGATGTTGTTTCAGCAAGGGGGCAATGCAAAGCTGCTCCTGACTGAGGCTGTGACAGGAGGTCAGAAAAAGAACAGATGGCCCATCACGCTATTTACTTTTATGTATCTGTTGTTTCTCACAGTGGAAAATCGTGTCCTCTTCTTTCCTTCCTCCTGTCTTCAGCACTGGACCGTACTGTCGGGCTAAATCTGCTTTCTATCATTCTCTGTTTCCCTCGTCCCCGTCGTCTTTTTCTGTACTGATGTCCAGCGTGTCCCCGTTCTCATTTTCACTTTAATACTAACCACTCTGCATTCTCTCAGCCCTTTGTCTTTCTGTCTTTCTGCATTATTTTGAAGTTTTTCAACTCATTTAATCTTCTCATTCTTTCTCTCTTGGTCTTCCTCATGACTCATTCTGGTGAAGGCTCAGCCCTCCTTTTCTGTTACTATTTTTTCAGTTTCTTTCCCCTTGTTACTTCCCCTGTCACCTCATCCGTTTCATTCTTTTTTACTTTCTGTCTCCTAGCCTCCAATCCAAGTCTTTTTTTTTTTCTCTCTCTCTCTCTCAACATAAGAGGGTTTCAAATAACCGTGAATGGGGAGGTTGGCAGGGTGCAACAGAAGATCTTATCTGTCACTTAAACATCAACCTAACCCACGACTTTAACTCCTCTTTCTACTTAAAGAGACACAGAGGACTTAACGTTGCCTCTGCAATGTTGAAAAATGTGAGAAAATAGAATGTATATACTCAAGGCACCTCTTGTGCGTCGGTTCAGGTTGGAATGATGGATGATTTAAAGCCTGATTTTGTGAGAAGAGCTGATAAACTTTAACAAAGGCCTGCTCCCCTCAGCAGACTATAACCAGAAGAGATCATTTCAGATGTGTTTAATGAAGCGTCCCTAATTTCTCCCCAAAAACATTTCAAGTTTACGTCCCTTTATTAGGACGCAACAGGTGGTGTTATAGTGTGGCTTTAAATGCCTTTGAAGAGTGAAGACAAATGATGGCCATATGTCTTCATGTTACCGCAGTGGAGGAGCAAGGACAAGGAAAAGACATATCTGTGCTGACAGTAAAAGTTTAGTTGTGCTGCAGCAGTCAAAGTTCTGGCAGGGATGAAATGTCTATGTTCATACACATACACCTGTTGTAGTGAGGCCTCATGCAGGTGAACATATTCACCAGTTTCCTCACCACTAAGTATCCCATCAGAATAAGGAAAAACCTGTGTTAATGCAGGTGTATATGCATGTGGAATGCATATATATGGTGATTAAAACTTGATCAGACCGACCAGACAAGGTCAGACCTGTTCTGATCAGCAAATTTAAAGGTCACTAACTCTGCCTCGTCCTCCGAGCTTCAGAAAAAAAACCAACAAAACGCAGTGGTCAGCAAGTCTTCCCTCACTAAAAGTCCTTTGAACAAAAGTCTGTGGCATCGATTTACCTGGAACGCGCCACGTGCGTTGACAAGCCTGCCAGCCCTGCTTAATTTTGTGATCTGATCACAATGTGGACAGAAACGAGACAACATAAATACTTGAAAGAGTGAATGTCATTATTACATGTTACAAAGAGACAACATGTCAGTACCAATTGTAAATTGTGGCTCTGAGATTCAGATCCTTGGTATTGTGCATATATGTACTCCTTGAGTTTTAGACTGTTTGAGTGTGGCACATATGCCAGGTGCAAAGGCCACTTGAGTCTGGCAGCCAACAGTGTACACAGAGGGCAGATGTGTCGTCTCTCTGTCTACCTCGCAGTCAGCCCCCTGTTGCGCTTGTGTTTGTGCTGGCTCTGACAGGCTGAAATTGGTGTATGAGTATGAAATACCAACTGTGACTCACCCAGTTGTCCCTCTAACACTGCTGTTTGTTCATGTTGCTGCAAGGCATCGGAGCCACAAGCGCCGCGCACAAGTCGCAGGAAAATACGAGCAACCTTGGAAGAGCATGACTCATAATTAAATTCAACCACCTATAACATGCCACAAGTTTTTTATGAAGTAATAGATCTCAGACATATGTGCCTTTCTCTCCTCACTGCTCCCACAGTACTACTTTTAACAGATTTAACTACGTATTTGTTGCTGAGAAACTTTATTTCACTTTGATAATTCACCATGTCAACAAGCCAATGTGACAATAATAATTGCAGATGAACTGACTGTGTTGAAGATGAACAAAGAAATGCAATGCCAAAACTGAATATTTCAAATCAAGATCTGCGATTGTCAAAACTGCAAACTCTGCCCTCTAAAATGCCTCCCTAAGCAGTTAATAGCACAGGAGCAACCCCTTCAGCTCATAAAGCCTGGCTGGATCCTATTGCACCCAATACCCACAGGCACTCTCAAGTTTATAGTTGCTAAACTCACAGCATTAAAGATTAATCAGGAAAGTACAATATTTCTAGTGTATGTCTCTCATACTCTCACCGAGGGGAGAAACAAATTCTCCTTGCCTCCAGGCTGGGCTCCAGAGAACAAATGCGTTCCCATGACAATACATTAAACCAAGCTTCTGCAAATTTCTTCTCAGTCTGCCGAAAAACTTAAACACGATTTGTGGAAAAAGTTGTTGGTGATCTGCTTTTAAACGAACATCTTGATTCAGGGCAAACAGACCAAGGACTATGTCACGTAACTGAGAGAACCAGGCAGCTGATCAGAGTCAGATTAGAAGGTCAGTGTCAATTTTATGGGCATATTTAGCCTAGCATAAAGACTGGAAACAAACCTTCTTACCTCATGTAACACATAAAAATGTAACCACGAATCACATCAAGTGGAAGGGGTCAAAGATGATCAGTGCAGAGACAGTGGATGGCTGGAGAAAAGTCATTGAGTTCATTTCCCTTAACATCTTAGGCAGTTGTGCATCAGGGAGATTACAAGAGTTGTCTGGGCTCATTTATTATACGACTGAATTCCATACCTAGGTCAGGTGATGACAACTTCTTCAATGCCATGAGAGTGTGCGAACAGCCACTGACCACGCCTCTAAGATGAGGTTGCAAACTTGATTAACTTGAATGAAGAGTTCCCCTTTGTCACACTCTGAAGTGGTTTTATTTACATGGGTACCCATCCGTGTTCAAACCTGACAGCCCAGCTAGTGATGAGTGACAAATTAAAAGGAAAAAACACTGACAGACAAAGAGTTATAGAACACTTTCATGTGTATGAATAGGATGTTCATCATATGCTGGCCTTCATAGTCACCAGATCTCAGCTGAACTGAACACCCGCAGGAGCTTTTATGCTAAGAAGAACAACGGATGATGACACTTTGTTGTTTTTTCCCTTTGTCATAGACTTTTGATGGTTTTCCACAAGCAGTTAAAACATTCAAACTGCTCCACAGTGCGCCACATGCAACTTGTGGTGCTTTGTGCCTTTGTGCCTAGTCCCAAAAATAATGACCCAATGTGTGACAAACAGAAGACGATAACAGTGAAATATACAGAAAGCTGAAATCAGCTTCAATAGAACAGCATGAAGAATACTGTGGTCATACAGTTTTTCTCTTCACGTCTAGCTATTGAAGGTCTGTGCATAGAAAGAGCTTCAATCGAGACACTCCTATATGTGTCCAGCTTTCAACGTTTCTCTGCTCAGAATCCAAACACAACACGTGTTAAACACAAATTTTATTATGTGATACATAAATGTCCATGTACACAGCCTCCCAGCTTTTGTTGATGTACACACACATGCACAGGAGTGTATTCTCTAAATCATTATGCAAATATGTGTGTGTGTGTGTGTGTGTGTGGTTTTGAGACTATAAAGTGTAGTTGTAGCATAGCTCAGCAGGCCAAATATATTTCCACTTCCTCCCTGTGTAGGGGAACACTCAGGACACACCGGCATCATCTCCTACCGTGTGTAAGTGTTTGTGTGTCAGGACCAGTGCAGCTGTCCGCTGTGTATTTGAATCAGTCACAGCACACTGCCTCCCAACACGGCTGAAAATCCCCTCTCACGGCCCACTGACGAAAACATCCCATTTGGACAGAAAGATCACAGCACCAGGGGTTGTGAAGTAGCTGCTGCCTCTGCCTTTCATTTTAGTGTCCCCTAATAAAATAATGATGACAGGTGGCCTGTTCGGAAAACCGCGAGCGGAGTCAAATGCACTGAAACCGTTGGATCTCATGCAACTTATTTTAGCACAAAATCAATAAATAGTAATCAGTGTATATGTTACATGAACTGATCTGAAGAAGCCTTCGTATCAACTGATAAAAATGCGTCTTGACAGGATTCAGTTTCACAGCAACCTCGCACACATGCATTTGTACACGAGTAAATCTCAGTCTATGTCTCAATGTCACTTTAATGTCATTTCACTTTGGCTTGTATGTATTGCAATGTATGTACAACAGACCAGAACTGTGTCTAAAAACAGTGATGGTGGCCTAAAATTACAGACTTGCTGTGGTAATGATTACTTTAGCCAACCTCCATCTGGAAATCAAATCCCTTCTCAGCAGGACTGTTGTTTAAATATGGCTTCCAACATCAGTGTTTTGCCTTTCCTGCATAGTAATGATAGACTAATGTTGAATTTTGACTCACTGTGTGGAAGGGCTGGTGTTTTTCACAATCTACTGATCTTATTCTATCCTATAGATGTCTACTGATATACAGTTCTTACATACTTTGGTATTCCTGCAACAGTCTACCTTATTAATATGACGTGCTCCAACACAGTATTGACAACAAAAAAGTATATCTGATACTTCTAATCCAAGGTAGAAACAAAGGTGTAAACATATCCTTCCTATGAAAAAAAAATGTAGTTCTGCAGGGGATAGGCTCAGGAGTGGTCAAAACACAACCAAATGCATAACATGTTTGGGAGTTGTTGTTTCAGTGTTGGTCATTTAGGATTTTGCGCATGAATTCCAATTTTTTGAGGAACTTTTGAGGCCTTTATGACACCCCAAAACTCATGAAACCTTGCACCCATAGTGAAATAACAATTTCAGAGAGTTTTTAGGAATTTGCTAAATAAAATTAGTGTGGTGATGAAGCTCATGTTTCGCCAAGAAAGAGGAAGTTGTACTTGTAGGAGTTGTAGGAATTTGAGCAGATTTACCACATCTTGGCAAAAAGAGCTTTAAGACTTAGATGATGCTATATTGTTGAGTTCACACCGTAGAGTAATGGTGAAATCAGCTATAGAGACTGTTTTGTGAACCAGGCTGGAAACATGTTTATTTCTGCTGTGAAGTTGGACATTTCTATACGGGCACTTATGGAGGTTGAAATGTTTTGCAGCCAGCCTCGAGTGGCCGCTCGAGGAATTACAGTTTTTGGCACTTCTGCTTCATTTGGCTTCATTTCCCAGCCATAGAGATTACCGCTTGGTGGCGACGTGGAACTTCAATGTTTCAACATGAAACAGGAAATTATTGTAATAGTATACTTGGTTAAATCTGTCCCTAACTGATTGCTCTAACAAAGTTAAAAGAATCTTTTTGTTTAATCAGTAGTTTTCCTCCGTTTCCAGCTAAGTTAATCACATGCTGATTAAAAAAAAAAAAAAAAAAAAAAAAAACAGCGTGTAGCAGAGATGAAATAGGAGCATGAAGGGCTGTAAATGGGGTCTTTCCACAAATGACCAAAGCCAGTCCTCATAATTAGTACACACACACACACACAGCCAAACTCCCTCTGTCACATCCCCTGCCCAGCTAAGGCCAATTAAGCTGGCACTCTCTTTTGGCCTTAACTAAACTCTCACACACATTTGCGCACACACACACACAGCCGCACGCACGCACACCACTGTGTGTCTCTCTGACAGGGACAGATGGACGCATGTGGCTGATAAAGATCACTCCCTCCCCCGAAAGAGCTCAATGAAGATTGATAGTGCCACTTAACTAAACACACACACACACACACACACACACACACACACACACACACACGCACATACATACATGCACGCACTCTTAGATTAATAGTCAGGCCATTGAGATCTCTTTGGAGAGTGTGTTTGCAGACAAGACAGCAAACTTAAACAACCTGAGACTGGGACATTATTGGTTGTCATCATGATCAAACCTCTCTGTGTCAACAGTTTAGTTTGCCTCTCATTCACCCACTCAGACACAATGATTAGGCTGCCGATCGGGAGCGCTTTGGGGTTCAGTGTCTTGCCTGAGGACAGTTCAACAGAAGGACGGGAGAAGCTGGGGATCAAACAGTGGACAACTCGCCCTGCCTTCTGAACCACAGCAGGCAGTTCGTCAAGGTCACTGCTTTGGATGTCATACATCCACTGCAATAAGCTCTCGACTGAAAAATAATAATCCACAATCATGACAAAGTAATTGGGACACGCATTCGTATGATGTTTAGGTTCAAAATAAGTTGACAATAGACGATCTTGAGGGAACCGTTTTACTGTATGAAAGTTATAAATCAAAGTTCTAAAGACAGACTGTCCCAATGTCTCATTGCATTTGTATTGACACTCACATTCTCTAAGAGTTTCACCAAAATGAAAAGTTTAATATCTGCTGTCGGGGTCCTGAGGGAAGTTCAACGATTCAGAGTAAAAAGAAAATCTAGACCGCAGTGACCGTTGTGTCCTCAGAATATCATTGCGATAATATGACCTCTAAAGTCTCAAAAGTTGTGTGGAATACTGAATTATAACCAGCAGCTTGGCATGCACAAAAAGCACAGATGTTCCTGTACTTATTTCGGTGAAGCCTGGTGCTGGTTGTGTAAGATTTAATCACTGTACCCAAATTGGATGAGGTGCTGCAGATGGAAGGGACATACTCGAGCTGGTGCCTTTGCATGGTAATAAGGATTAAGTAAAGCAAAAAGGCAGAACCTCACAGTTTAAGGCTATTAGAACCTTAATCTAGCTCAGTACAGTCAGACGTACTGATTTTGATTTCATCACATTAAAATGATGTGCCTAAATGTTTTTGCTCTGTAAATGTTTGTTTGAGTCTGCATTCTCGGTCTGAGTTAAAGGAATCTCATGTTCTCTAGCAGAGACAGAGGGCTCTAATTTTGTAAAGACCTGTGGCGTGGTGCTTTGGACGTGTGCCAAGAACACTTTTGGTGATTTCAAAGCCAATCCTGCCTGCTGCACCTGAAGTGCACTTGAAGAAAAGGAGGGATAAGGAAGAATGCTGTAGATGCTCAAGACATTGACGCTGTTTTCCAGGTGGAATACTGTGTAGTATTTTTATTATCACAAACTCTATACAACTGTAGATGTTATGCTATAACTAAAATCATAAAAACAGTATGGATGTGGTGGACTGGCAATAATTAATGTTTAATGCATCTGTATCAGTAGAGTTGCATGCTGTAAATTCGAAACAATCCTGCAAACAGCTGAAAGATGCTAAAATGCCCAATAGACGTGAGACAAGCTGCAGAGTTAGGTGATGATTCTCACTACAAGTGACACATTTACTGTTACATGTAATCAGACATTTGACTCAAGTCATTTGGTCCAACTCTTCAGCAAGTCCCAAGTTATTTTTTCTTGGTCTGAGTTAATAAGAAATGTAATGTTAGACAGGCATGATGGTGATCTGATCCAAGGAGCTTATTTCAGTCATTTATTTAGTCATTCAAGGATTATACTCTATTGCTCTAACCAAACATCAAAAGACATGGGATGTGTGGCTACATCATTAGTGCCAGTAATGAATGGTGTGTGAATGTGGTAAAATACATGAAATAAAGAAGAGGGAACCGAGGAGGAAATCACGCCGGCACATAACCAGAGGGGTGCCTGCAGGGATAGAGAGAGAGAGAGTAAGACAGGCTAGATTTGAAATGCTGGGAACCTCGGGCTCAGGTGTTACCAGGAGGCACTGATGACCAACATGTCAAGCCAAACAGTGAGGTGAATTATAGGAAAAGTGCCAGACAAGCAACAACAAGGCTCACTACGTGAACTGACAAAAGACACAGCGGCAGGAAAGCTTAAAAACAAGCCAATAGTTGTGCTGACATTGTGCTGATTTATTGACAGTCAGCCATTTCTTGTTTCCATTACACCTGCTTCTATAAACACACAGGAAATTAATTGTTTAGGGACATGAAATCCAAGCGTTTCATTTCATGTATATTAGTTATTCAATAGTTTTGAAGAAATATATTTTTTGTGTGTTTTTCTGACGATTTAAATTAATCTTAGATTGCCACTAACACGAGAACAATCTGTTCCCCGTCGGGCCTTTTGCAGGCTGAAAACAGCACAAACTCAGACAAAGTAAAGAGACGAGAGATGTGAACCTGAGCCAAAACAGCATTACCATCATGATGCATCTGTCCCAGCCCACCGAGCCACCAGACACCACCTCCTCCGAAATGACAGAATGAAGCCACAATGTGCATTTCATTAGTGCTGTCTGCTGTGTGTGTGCGTGTGTGTCTGAGAGAGACAAAGACAGAGTGCGTCACAGGTTAAGAAGTTAGGGACAAGTGTTTTACAAAAAGGAGACTGAGCTGTATTTTCTCTATGAACTGATGTGATGAGACGAATCAGGAGGAAGATGAAAAGCTCATTACGAGTACATCTGTGTATGTGTGTCATGCAGCCTACAGCTTTGAAAAGTTTCTCCCAAAGAAGAGAAAAACAGGAAAATAATTAAATAAAAGGCTGAGGGGACAAAATTACTCAAGAGAAATAACAGACAGTCTTATGTCTTGGTGAGAGATAGAAATAGAGCGAGACAGACTGAGGCGAATTTCAACGACAGCCATAATATCAGCTGGATATCTAATTTGCTGTTAAGATAAAGACGGATGCCGCTTTGCTTCCGGTGGCGTTCCCCTGATGCAACGAAAAAAAAAAAAGCCAGTGGCTAAATCAAATTAACATCTCCTCTGACTTCGTGTCCCCACAAGCACAAATCAAGGTGCTGAATTGCAAACAGGACCAGAGCAGCAGAGCAAATCAATGCCGACCGGCCCTCAAGTCTGTCTGCGTGTGAGCGTGTGTGTGAGAGTGTGTGTGTGGTTAAAAGCGCTCATCCAATTTGTTTGTTTCTAAAGAGGCTGCAGATTCCAAATGAACAGACAGACACTGAGGTAGGGATAGATAAGAAGGGGTTTTAGTGAGGTCCTAGTTCAAATTGGCCTCACTAAAGCACTACTGGCACTCTTAATAATTACACACAGACAGCAGAGTAACATTTGACTAATGATAATAAGCACAAGGTCCAATTCAACATCAAATCGCTGTAAACAAGCTGCTGACAGTTAGGTATAACGACACGGTAAAATATAGTTACAAACAGCTTTGGATATCAGAAAGATGTTTAGCTCCCGTTGTCAAAAACTGCAGCAGGTAGCAGCGGCTGTGAAAGATGCCTTTGCTTTTATTACTGTGTGACACAGCGAGGAACCTTTTTGAAGTCACTGCCATCAAGCCTGTGCCTATTCTTGTTTGCTGCAGACTGAAGAAAGAGGATGATGAAAGAGGGGAAAAAGAGAGAAAGTATGTAAATAAACCAAATACAGACATTTGTTACACTACAAGGGACATTTGTATCAGATTAAACATGGTCCAGTCAGGTCTGACAGATGATGCAGTTTGAAGACATATCGACTTGTCAACTGATCAATAGTACTTATGAGTTTAATCAAATGCAACAATTTGATTAGATTCAATAAAAACGGTGTGTTCTGATGAGCAAAATGAAATGTGAGCTATCGGCATCTGTATTGGCATGTTCCTTCAAAGAACCATCCATCCATTTTACATAACTGTTTATCCTCATCAGAGTCGTGGTGGGCTGGAGACGATCACAGCTGTAACTGAGGGTCCATCACGGCGCATACACATGGAGGCAAACAGCAATTCACATCTACGGGCGATTTAGAGTCACCCAATAACCTCCATGTCTTTGGACTGTGGGAGGAAGGTGGAGTAACCTCCATTCTAGGAACACCCCTGCCAATCACTTCAGGAGTTTTGGACTGGCTTCCTTTAAGTGTACCAAAATGACACCAAATTAACTGCATTTGGCCTTCAATCAATTTATGGCAGGTGAACATGCCCATTTTCAGCAGGTGAAAATGCCCATTTTGTGTTGTAATGGTCCTTTACAAGAATTCCAAGCTGGCCCGTGAGCTCAAATCTTGATATTATGAAGCTCTAGAATCAGATCAAGTAATATTTTGGCAGAAATCACCTTTCATTAACTGCATTTGGCCTTCAATCAATTTATGGCAGGTGAAAATGGCTTCAATCAATTTTTGGCAGGTGAAAATGCCCATTTTGTGTTGTAATGGTCCTTTACAAGAATTCCAAGCTGTCCCGTGAGCTCAGATCTTGATATTATGCAGCTCTAGAATCAGATCAAGTCATATTTAGGCAGAAATCACCTTTCATTAACTGCATTTGGCCTTCAATCAATTTATGGCAGGTGAACATGCCCATTTTCAGCAGGTGAAAATGCCCATTTTGTGTTGTAATGGTCCTTTACAAGAATTCCAAGCTGGCCCGTGAGCTCAAATCTTTATATTATGAAGCTCTAGAATCAGATCAAGTCATATTTAGGCAGAAATCACCTTTCATTAACTGCATTTGGCCTTCAATCAATTTATGGCAGGTGAACATGCCCATTTTCAGCAGGTGAAAATGCCCATTTTGTGTTGTAATGGTCCTTTACAAGAATTCCAAGCTGTCCTGTGAGCTCAGATCTTTTTATTATGAAGCTCTAGAATCAGATCAAGTCATATTTAGGCAGAAATCACCCTTCATTAACTGCGTTTGGCCTTCAATCAATTTATGGCAGGTGAACATGCCCATTTTCAGCAGGTGAAAATGCCCATTTTGTGCTCTAATGGTCCTTTACAAGAATTCCAAGCTGTCCTGAGAGCTCAGATCTTTATATTATGAAGCTCTAGAATCAGATCAAGTCCTATTTAGGCAGAAATCACCTTTCATTAACTGCATTTGGCTTTCAATCAATTTATGGCAGGTGAACATGCCCATTTTCAGCAGGTGAAAATGCCCATTTTGTGTTGTAATGGTCCTTTACAAGAATTCCAAGCTGGCCCGTGAGCTCAAATCTTTATATTATGAAGCTCTAGAATCAGACGAAGATATATTCAGGCAGAAATCACCTTTCATTAACTGCATTTGGCCTTCAATCAATTTATGGCAGGTGAAAATGCCTTCAATCAATTTTTGGCAGGTGAAAATGCCCATTTTGTGTTGTAATGGTCCTTTACAAGAATTCCAAGCTGTCCTGAGAGCTCAAATCTTTATATTATGAAGCTCTAGAATCAGACGAAGATATATTCAGGCAGAAATCACCTGTCATTAACTGCATTTGGCCTTCAATCAATTTATGGCAGGTGAACATGCCCATTTTCAGCAGGTGAAAATGCCCATTTTGTGTTGTAATGGTCCTTTACAAGATATCCAAGCTGGCCCGTGAGCTCAAATCTTTATATTATGAAGCTCTAGAATCAGATCAAGTAATATTTTGGCAGAAATCACCTTTCATTAACTGCATTTGGCCTTCAATCAATTTTTGGCAAGTGAAAATGCCCATTTTGTGTTGTAATGGTCCTTTACAAGAATTCCAAGCTGTCCCGAGAGCTAAAATCTTTATAGTATGAAGCTCTAGAATCAGACGAAGATATATTCAGGCAGAAATAACCTTTTATTAACTGCGTTTGGCCTTCAATCAATTTATGGCAGGTGAACATGCCTTCAATCAATTTTTGGCAAGTGAAAATGCCCATTTTGTGTTGTAATGGTCCTTTACAAGAATTCCAAGCTGTCCCGTGAGCTCAGATCTTTATATTATGAAGCTCTAGAATCAGACGAAGATATATTCAGGCAGAAATCACCTTTCATTAACTGCGTTTGGCCTTCAATCAATTTATGGCAGGTGAAAATGCCTTCAATCAATTTTTGGCAGGTGAAAATGTCCATTTTGTTTTGTAATGGTCCTTTACAAGAATTCCTGTGACCTCAGAGCTTTATATTGTGAAGCTCTAGAATCAGACGAAGATATATTCAGGCAGAAATCACCTTTCATTAACTGCGTTTGGCCTGCAATCAATTTATGGCAGGTGAAAATGCCCATTTTCAGCAGGTAAAAATGCTCATTTTTTGGTGTAATGGTCCTTTACAAGAATTCCAAGCTGTCCTGTGAGCTCAGATCTTTATATTATGAAGCTCTAGAATCAGACGAAGATATATTCAGGCAGAAATCACCTTTCATTGACTGCGTTTGGCCTTCAATCAATTTATGGCAGGTGAAAATGCCTTCAATCACTTTTCAGCAGGTGAAAATGCCCATTTTGTGTTGTAATGGTCCTTTACAAGAATTTCAAGCTGTCCTGTGAGCTCAGATCTTTATATTATGAAGCTCTAGAATCAGACGAAGATATATTCAGGCAGAAATCACCTTTCATTAACTGCATTTGGCCTTCAATCAATTTATGGCAGGTGAAAATGCCCATTTTCAGCAGGTAAAAATGCCCATTTTGTGGTGTAATGGTCCTTTACAAGAATTCCAAGCTGTCCTGTGAGCTCAGATCTTTATATTATGAAGCTCTAGAATCAGACGAAGATATATTCAGGCAGAAATCACCTTTCATTGACTGCGTTTGGCCTTCAATCAATTTATGGCAGGTGAAAATGCCTTCAATCAATTTTTGGCAGGTGAAAATGCCCATTTTGTGTTGTAATGGTCCTTTGCAAGAATTCCTGTGAGCTCAGAGCTTTATATTATGAAGCTCTAGAATCAGACGAAGATATATTCAGGCAGAAATCACCTTTCATTAACTGCGTTTGGCCTGCAATCAATTTATGGCAGGTGAAAATGCCTTCAATCAATTTTTGGCAGGTGAAAATGCCCATTTTGTGGTGTAATGGTCCGTTACAAGAATTCCAAGCTGTCCTGTGAGCTCAGATCTTTATATTATGAAGCTCTAGAATCAGACGAAGATATATTCAGGCAGAAATCACCTTTCATTAACTGCGTTTGGCCTTCAATCAATTTATGGCAGGTGAAAATGCCCATTTTCAGCAGGTGAAAATGCCCATTTTGTGTTGTCATAGTCCTTTACGAGAATTCTAAGCTGTCCTGTGAGCTCAGATCTTTATATTATGAAGCCCTAGAATCAGACGAAGATATATTCAGGCAGAAATCACCTTTCATTAACTGCGTTTGGCCTTCAATCAATTTATGGCAGGTGAAAATGCCTTCAATCAATTTTTGGCAGGTGAAAATGCCCATTTTGTGTTGTAATGGTCCTTTGCAAGAATTCCTGTGAGCTCAGAGCTTTATATTATGAAGCTCTAGAATCAGACGAAGATATATTCAGGCAGAAATCACCTTTCATTAACTGCGTTTGGCCTTCAATCAATTTATGGCAGGTGAAAATGCTTTCAATAAATTTTTGGCAGGTGAAAATGCCCATTTTGTGGTGTAATGGTCCTTTACAAGAATTCCTGTGAGCTCAGAGCTTTATATTATGAAGCTCTAGAATCAGACGAAGATATATTCAGGCAGAAATCACCTTTCATTCACTGCATTTGGCCTTCAATCAATTTATAGCAGGTGAAAATGCCTTCAATCAATTTTTGGCAGGTGAAAATGCCCATTTTGTGTTGTAATGGTCTTTTACAAGAATTCCTGTGAGCTCAGAGCTTTATATTATGAAGCTCTAGAATCAGACGAAGATATATTTAGGCAGAAGTCACCTTTCATTCACTGCATTTGGCCTTCAATCAATTTATGGCAGGTGAAAATGCCTTCAATCAATTTTCAGCAGGTGAAAATGCCCATTTTGTGTTGTAATGGTCCTTTACAAGAATTTCAAGCTGTCCTGTGAGCTCAGATCTTTATATTATGAAGCTCTAGAATCAGACGAAGATATATTCAGGCAGAAATCACCTTTCATTAACTGCATTTGGCTTTCAATCAATTTATGGCAGGTGAAAATGCCCATTTTCAGCAGGTGAAAATACCCATTTTGTGTTGTGATGGTCCTTTACAAGAATTTCAAGCTGTCCTGTGAGCTCAGATCTTTATATTATGAAGCTCTAGAATCAGACGAAGATATATTTAGGCAGAAGTCACCTTTCATTCACTGCATTTGGCCTTCAATCAATTTATGGCAGGTGAAAATGCCTTCAATCAATTTTCAGCAGGTGAAAATGCCCATTTTGTGTTGTAATGGTCCTTTACAAGAATTTCAAGCTGTCCTGTGAGCTCAGATCTTTATATTATGAAGCTCTAGAATCAGACGAAGATATATTCAGGCAGAAATCACCTTTCATTAACTGCATTTGGCTTTCAATCAATTTATGGCAGGTGAAAATGCCCATTTTCAGCAGGTGAAAATACCCATTTTGTGTTGTGATGGTCCTTTACAAGAATTTCAAGCTGTCCTGTGAGCTCAGATCTTTATATTATGAAGCTCTAGAATCAGACAAAGATATATTCAGGCAGAAATCACCTTTCATTAACTGCATTTGGCCTTCAATCAATTTATGGCAGGTGAAAATGCCTTCAATCAATTTTTGGCAAGTGAAAATGCCCATTTTGTGTTGTAATGGTCCTTTACAAGAATTTCAAGGTGTCCTGTGAGCTCATTTTATACTTTAAAATGTTGTTATATTTAAATCTGCTCCCAACGAGGAGCCGGTTCATTTCAAAGATCCGGCTCTTAGAACCGCATCGTTCGCGCACGAGACATCACTACCACAGACGCTTGGCGGACGGTCGCCAGTTAACGTGGTCACAAGTTAATACGGAACACCGGGTTAGCTACTGTTAGCACGCCGCGGCTCAATTAGAGCTCGCTACGGCCTGGATTGAATTAGGTGACAGTTCAACAAGTTGGTTTGCATGATATGTTGGTTGGCGTTCGTATGGTCCTAAAACCGCTACACATTAGACGACGGTGAACTTACACTTTCGACGTGAAGTCGTGCTACCAGCTGCTCCTTTCGTGAGGTAGTCCGCCATGTTTTTCGGTCCGCGGAGGCAGAGTCACGAGATTTGGAAATCCGTATCCGCCCAGATCGGTATCACGGTGATCCAATCCGCCAGTGTTTGGAAATACTCAGATAAAGTGAGCAGGATCACCTTGATCCATGACTGAGAAAAGGAGGATTTCATTATCCGGATTATTCTGATCCAGATTACAAGTTTTGAAATTATTATTAAAGCATTCAAATTTGTCATCTAACTGCGCACACTTTTGAAACTGCAAATATCTCAGATGTTGATTGATCTGTGTTGAACCACATAGATCCATGGGTTATCATGACAAAATATTCTTATATTCTGCATACCTGTATATTCTTTAATTTCTTTGGCTAATTATCCTAAAATAAATAGCTGGATTTTGCTGCTTATTTATCTTTTGTTTTTGTTTTTGCAATTCTTTTTAATGTACATATTAAATTTTGTGTTTGTTTTTATTTATAAGTGTAGTACTGTCAATTTGAGAATAATGAGGCTTTTATTCTGAAAACAATGACCGGAAGAGTAGATAGCACTCGATGATAGTGGGGCAGGTCTGACCTAAATACTGCGATCAAACTTCGTACACTTTGAAGACACTGATAATTGTTTATGACGCTGCGGGACGCGATGGCGACTAGTGACGACGTGCGGGAGAATGTGAAGGTATTTGCGTTTATGCGAGTTTATGGAGGGGTTTGTCCTCAGTAGCAGCCCTGACATTGCATAATAGTTGCTCGGTCTTGTTTCATTGCAGATAACTTTTTGTTCTTGAATTAATCAGTTAGTTAGAGCTGTAAAATCTACCAAATCTAATGTAAAGTCTGTAAAAGTAGTGAGGGTGTGATTGTTGTTACACTAGTTTTAAGAGGATGGTGATATTCGCAGCACGTAAAGCAATGCAGTTAAATGTTAAAAGTGTAAAAGCAGCTGTTGGGCGTGAATGCATGTGTGCAGAAATACTATGGCAGTCGACTGGAGTCCTCCTGTGATTTGCAAACCAGTGCAGCCTCCTGCAGTTTGTCCTGCCGCCCACTTCCAAGAAGTGTCACAGATGCACTGAGCCTGGTTCACCCGGAGGTGACCAAAAGGTTTGCAGTCCTGTTTCACCTTTACTTTCTCCAGCAATAAAACAACTTTTTATAGTTTGGAGCAACTTTGTCATGCAAATAGCATCAGATGGTCTTATTCCAAATCTACATAGCAGCACTATGACACATACACATACTATACACATCAAACACGTGTGTAAAAAAGCCTGTATTGTCCGAAACAAGTATCATCCTTTGCAGCACAGATCTATGCTTCCTGTCATTGCAAAGTGATTTTGTTGTCATTAACTATATTTTTCCTCCAGGTTCTTCGGCTGTGGCCTCCCATTTCCAGCGAAGCTCGAGGGCTGCAGAGTCCTGGATCTCGGCAGTGGCTCTGGCAGGGACTCTTACGCCTTCAGTAAACTCGTTGGATCAAGTGGACATGTGACCGGGATTGACATGACGGAGGAGCTGGTGATTACACGTGCTCGTACACACACCATATGACTCTTTATTTCTGTACTTTCTACTGATTTGACTTGCACCTCTTTAGATCACAGCGTCCCGTCAGTACGTTGAGTATCATCAAAAGAAGTTTGGCTATGAGGAGCCCAACGTCTCTTTTGTCCAGGGATACATGGAGAAGCTCGGTGAAGCCGGCATACAAAGTGACTCAATGGATGTTTTGCTGTAGGTTGAAAGCATGGATATGATATTACATAATCTGTTGCATATATTATATATACACAGCTTCGTTTAGCTGATAACACTGTTTTTCACTCTAATATATCCAGATCCAACTGTGTAGTCTGTTTGTGTCCTGATAAAAGAGCTGTGCTGCAGCAGGCGTACAATGTCCTAAAGGTCAGCCGGTCAAAAAAAAAAAAAAAAAAGATGTAACACTGTGTTTTTGGCTCTTATCATGCTTGTGTTTTATACAGGAGGGAGGTGAACTCTACTTTAGTGACATGTATGCCAGCAAAGTTGTTCCTGATCACATGAAGCAAGATCCAGTCCTGTGGGGTAAAATAACTTTGTATTATCTTCTAATAAAAAAAAAAATCCCTGCAGCCCAAACATGCAAAGTCATGCTCATGTGCAAAGTCATGCTCATGTGCAGTGTCATGCCTCTGATCGGGCTCTAGGTGAAGGAATGGGCGGTGCTCAGTTTTGGCAGGATTTCATTTCATTGGCCCGCAGTGTTGGTTTCAGCACTCCACACCTTGTCTCAGCAAGCAAGATTGTAATCTACAACAGCGACCTCAAAGCAAAAGCAGGTACCAAAAGGCGACATTGATTCTCGATGATGTGTAAAGATCATTTTCATTCTACAACTGAGCCATCTCTTCATTTTGCAGGTGACATCAGTTATGCTTCAGGCACTTATCGGCTCTTTAAGCTGCCCAAAAGTCCACTCGAGTCTGAGGCAACAGTGACCTATAAGGGAACAGTGGCAGAGTTTCCAGATCAGCTGGACTTTGATTCCTCACACTGTTTCAAGGTATAATAAATAAATAAATGACATCAGAAGGCCAATAAGACCAGTGCTGAATTGCTTTGTCATTGTTTACACAAGAACTTTTAATAACCTTTGACTTAATGTTCCACTCAGATGGAAAGTGTGTCTATGTGCAATGAATGAATGTCTTCTTCTGTGCTGTGCAGAAAGATGTGACAGTGAAGGTAAATGGAGAGATGGCAGCAATCCTCCAGAGTTCCCGTTTCTCTTCGGATTTCAAAATCCAAACATCCGATAAACCAGAGTCCAGCTCAGAGTCTACGCCACAGGTAGCCGAACATGCTTTAATTTTGAAAGGTTAATGAGGTGGTAACTGAAGAATGATTTCAGTCTCACGTGAAAGTGATCATGAATTTTCTTCTCACTTTTTCTTCAGTACTGCCACCTCAACCCATTTCTGCTGGCTGACAAACTGGGATCCTCAGTAAAACAGTGCTCCAAAACAAAAAAATAAAGAAGTAGGTGAAGATCGGGGGACACTACGGAAATGAAACAACATATTTTTAGATTTTGATAACCATATATGCCAGACAAATTTCATTCATTTCACGTGCCAGTTGGCAGCAACCTCTTGTGATATCCTTACTCAACTAATGATATGATGGTTTATAGTTGTTTGGCAGCTCATGCTGTCACAGTATTATGATAATAAAGTGCTTGGATAATAAAATAATAAATAAAATAATCTTTTGTAGTAAACAGTAATACAATTCTTTTAACTTGCAGTATATTCATTTCAACCTTGATCTACATGGGTAATGTTCAAGTAAACTAAGTTTACTGTAAAAATAACAATAAAAGCATCTTTCCAGTGTGTGTGTTTGCCTGTATTCTGCTGTCATTGTGCAACATTAAACCGGTATAATTAATAAATTCATTCAAAGTATTTGCAGGCAGTAATTTAAGTAAAGACTACTGAGAGTGTACCATCATGTTTGCAGGCAGTGGGTGGTTTACAAAATGTGAAATAGACTCTTTAAGCACAAAAAGGACAGTTTGATAGAAAAGAGGACAAAACAGCAACAATAATGTGTATGAATACAAATGTTTAGCTACGTCTAAAACAAATGAAGAAAGGTTATTACAGATGAGAAATGAAAGTACCAGATACTACGACCTCGATAGCAGCTAATAAGGATTCAGATAAACAAGCATTGATTTATTGTAATCAGTGAAATCACAGAGTAATCACAGAAAACACATCCCCACAGTGCAACCAGACTGACAAATGCCTGAGCATTTGCTACGTTACCATAAGGCATCCACACTTCATTTGAAGTGAAGGGTTAGAAGCTACATGCTTTCATACGTCCTTCATCTGTATTTCACTAAAATCATGGAACATCACTAAATACGTGAATCTGAGTTTTACATCAGTTAACGATAAGACACATCTTATAGCTTAGCTTAGCTGCTGTAAACATTTATGATTTATTAGAGCGTAACAGCGAACAGGAAAGAGAAGTTTCAGTAATAAAACAGTTAATCATCTGCATACTCATCATCGCTGCTCTTCAGTCAGTGATCAGTCCTAATTAGTATTTTAATATTTTATTCTTTTGTAATTTAGATGTCAAGTAAGTTATAAATATTTTGTAACTAAGACAAGTGGAGTGTGTTTCCCAAATATTCAGAGGATAAAACAGTATAAAGAATATTACTGTACTTATATCATAGTACTCTACTGCGAAATAATATAATATTATATAAAATGGAATGTTTCGAATCTTTCACAAAAAACTCCCCACCCCATCTCTCTCTGTCAAAATAAAAAATAAAGCTTGAAACAGGCCAAAAAAATATCTTTAAAAACTGGGCACGTTTATGTTAAGCTGAGTCGTGCACAGACTACACTCATTACACAGTGCAAATTCAATAAAGCTTTGCTTGCTGCTATGGTGACAGTGCTGAGAGTAAGAGCTGAGGTCTGATTGGCTGGAGGCACTGAGGCAGTAAATGTCCTTATTAGATGTAGAGAGGTCGCCTGGGAGACAGACGGATCCATGAGCTCGTGTTTCACTTGCTCTGTTTAAAATAATTTGCATTTGCCGATAAGTCTGACGATGCCAGGCTGAGGAGAGAAAAACAATAAAGAGAAAGGCGAATCCTTCATCGCTGAGAGGTGTTACTCCTGGATACAGCAGGCCTCTGGTTACATCTGCAGCCAGCTCAGGTCATCAGCTCTGAACAGATAAAGAAGTGAGAAAACACATATTTAAGAGAGTAATATCCAGGTAATGAGTAAAGATAAAGTAAAGAAGATTACCAGTGGATCAAATGACTGTATGTCATACAGTATCTTCTTCATCTTGCAGCTCATTGCTTTGTTTTTTTACAGCCACCAATTTTATTTTTACTGTTTCCGTTCACTCTCGCCACTCTCATGCATCATTTCCAATCCCAGTAGGCAGCTCTTCTCAGCAAAAAAAGCTCTAAAACTTGACTGCATGCTACCTGCCCCCAACAAAATGGCGGACAGACAAAGTTAGCGACTAGCATGAGAACAGGAGGGCAGCGTTTAGCCAAATATTGAGTTGGTGAATAGCAAAACAGAGCCAAAAGACAGTGAATATTGGACTTATATTCACAAACACAACTCAAAGTGAATACTTATGTTGCTCTATATCAGCTGGATGTGTAAATAAGTTTGCTAACAAGTTCACCATATCACCCTGAAAGATGATGATACTGATTATCAGCGTTGTGTTTACAAATCAAATCAGTTAATGCAGGTTAAAGCTGAACCCTGATTGGATAATCGATGACTTCTTGTGTCTTCTTCATCTCATCGCTAGCACAATAAGAAGGCCTTTTACTTTCCAATTATACAACCAATATAATAACCGAGGAAACAGATAAACGCGTAGTCTAGTTTGAGTGAATGTAGCATGACACTCACTGAGCCTGGGCCTTTGTTAAGATGTGGCCTGCAGCCATCAGCTCTGCAACATGAGCCACGGCGGGGTCAAACATCAGGCTGGCCGCAGCTACCACCTTCTCGTCTCTGTTAACAAAAAGAGAAATGAAAGAAATTCCGCACAAATAGCAGAAATTCACATTCAGCTGTATCAGGAGTTTGTCTACAGTGCTCACTTTATGTAGAACGCCAGGAACTTCCTTTCTTCTACCTTTCCTTTGAATATGATTTCTGTGTATCCTTCCCCATAACCTAGAATGAGGAAATGAAAGGGGGAACGAGATTTTAAATATTCCAATGTATGGGTGACATTTTCTAAAAAAAAAAAAAAAATACTCCACCTGCATATCTGATACTTTTCCCAGCCAACACAGTCCAGAAGAAAGGAACAGACTCAAATTTGGTTGGTTTCTTCAGCATGTTTAGGGCCGCTACTCGTCCTGACAACAAAAACCAACATGATGAGGATAAACCCAGCTGTCGAATCATTACCACCCACCAACATATTCTGGACTGGGTTTAAAAAAAAAAAAAGATTTGTGTTGCAGAAAGATCAATATAAAGCTGTGTGTATCCTTCAGTCTCTTACCTTGAGCTTGTGACATCTGCCAGTGACCAATGTTGACCCTTAGGTCTCCACGAATGGCCAGAGGGAAAGCGGTAACATCTCCAGCACTAAAAACATCTGGAATATTGGTCCTCATGAACTGTTAAAGACATGCAACTGTTCATTTCAGTCACCTGAGCACAGTTTGAAGGATTCAGAGAAGATACAATATTCAAAATATTCAAAAGCCAATCAATTAAATGTGAAGCTGTAAAGTAGCGCTAAAGTTTCATCATGTCACAGTGATTAAAGTTTGTTACCTTGTCAATAATCACAGCTTTCTTTGAATCCACTTCCAACTTGCATCCTGCCATGAAGTCTGAATTGGGGATTACACCTAAAAAAACAGCATTTCATTTAGTAGTAGAAGTAAAGTAGTACAGGCAATTCTGAGATTTCTTTCAAAATATATTAAATATGTTGGAAAATAGTTGCTAAATACATGTGAAAAGACTTTGAACGACATACTACTGAAATGTGGAGCCCCCGCAGTCCTGGAGCTGAAAATACTGCTAATTTTTACCCCATTTTTGACACCTAATTTCATAAACTTGTCGATATTTTTATCCATTTAAATTTGGCTGGGTGGTTCTTACTTTACACAGACTTTATAGTAGATATTAATAAAAAAAAGTTATTTGAAGTACAGTAAAAAAAAAAGTACCAATTCCAGCAATCACCACATCAGCTTCAAGGACTGTACCACTCTTCAGCACTACCGCCTTCACCTGTAAGAACAATGATTATTACAATAGAATATAAATTATGGGTACGCAGTCATTTTAAAGCAGCACAATTTACAGTTTTCTACACGTTAAAATAGGAAAGACAAATGGTATTTTGGGTGCTGGCTCACTGTCACAGGGACACTTGAACAGCACAGCCATTGTTAATGTTATTAACAGCTGCTGCTGTGTGTTTCCTACTATGACAAGTCAAAATGCCAAATACAGAATAAAAGCAGAGTTACCTTGCCGTTCTCCCCCTTGATCTCAGTGACTCTATCGTTCATGTAGAACTTTATATTTTTCTCTTCCAACATCTTAAAAAGGAGAAACAGCGTTTTAAAACGTTTCATGTCATAAAAACAAATAATATCACATGGAATGTGAGACTTCATTGTTTCTTACTTGCATGCTCATTTTGCCGATCTCTGGCCCCAGAGATCGCTCAAACGGGTATCTGCCAGAGCCAACCAGGGCCACGCTGGCAGCTTTGTCCGATAAGTATGATGCCACCTCCATACCTATTGTGTTCATGAAAAATAACACTTCAGTGGTTTGTAAAATATTTGCATAGCATAGAGGTAGGTGGTTAGAATTGGCACACAAACAGTTGCAAGCTTATTTTTGTAAAGATGAACAATGCAAGTTTCATCCTGTGATGTTAAAGGTCCAGTGTCTAACATTTATTAATGTATAGATATATTTTTATATCTTCTACAGAGCCTGCCATGTTGAACTGCCATGTTTCTACAGTGGGTCAATCCCTACATGTACAAAATGACTATGTTATTTGTACCTGTTGTCTCTGTTCAAAAATGTCTTGTCTTGCCGAGTTTGAAGCACATCGACAGCAGGAGAAAACCAAGGTTAAAGTTGAGCAACAAATTGTTTGTAACACTGTCAGATTTGAGAAAGCCGTTAGGAAGTCAGGTGATGAGCTATAAATAGCAACAGAGTCCATAGATGAAGGAAGTTGTGGTGCACTGAGCTTTCCTCTGTAAGACTAACATTCATGCTCTGTGTGAAACTTTCAGTTAATGTATATTTTTCTTTGTTAAATTATCTTCAGTTTTAAATCATTTTGGTTGGGTTAGGTAACAAACGACTATGCTGAGCAAAAGATCATGATTTGGATTAAAATGAGTCAATGTTGAGTTTTAGTAGAGCACTGGACACGAACAGTGGCCTTCTGGTTAAAAACCCTGAAGTCAAACTTCTCCCAGGTGCAAAAACATCAGGTACGAATATCACAAGAGTTTCACAGATCTAGGATTACCGTCTAGACACAGAACCGACAAACCAAACACTGGCTCTACATACGTTTTCCAGTTCCAATATGCATCGTTACTACCAGACACCACTCCACCCTACACACAGGAGCTTTAAGAGAAACTGAATTTGATAACCTATAAAGGAGGATCCGATTACAACAGCTTTCTGTCCCAAACTGGAGTTGTGAATTTCTTTGGCGTCTTCATAACTCTGCAGTAAGTTTACTCCCTTCAGGTCTGAACCAGGACAGCTGAGAGGCCGCGCTCTGTGAAACAAATAAGGACATTTACCGTTTGTCGTCAAGTGGAAACCTTTCCAGGTCGCCATTGTTTTCTCTGTGTTCAATAAATCTGATGACACCCGAGTGGCGCTAACCTGCAGCCAGTTGAGATGAGGAGTTGGTCGTAATTCTGCAAAGTGCCATCGCTCAACTTCACTTTCTTACCATCTGTGTTTACAGACACCACCTGCAACACAAAACACATTTCTTCACATGACCAAAGAGAGCGTCAGTCTTTGTAAATACATGGCAAACAGTCCTTTTGGCTTCTCACCTCCTTCTGTGTCCACACGTCAATCCCATACTGCTGAAAAAAATCACTTGGCCGAAGGAGGATGCTGCTACGGTCCACATTCATAGCCTGAAAGAGGCGCCGCTCTTAATAAATCAGTTTTCTTAGGCATCAACGCAGGTTACCTCTCCACTCTGATCGAGCTCTTACCTTACTCAGTTTGGGCTTGTCAAATGGAGGCAGCTTGTCTCTGGTTATCATGATGATTCGACCCTGGTAGCAGTTCTGACGCAGCGTTTCAGCACAAACAAGGGCGGCAGGGCCTGAATCACAAAATTCATATTCAGAAATGGAGCTTAAAGAATCACAGCAACACTAAACCACCACTTTTACTAGACCACTTTCATCAACCCTACAAGTATGACCTCAGAAAAAAAGTATTGTATTGATTTCAAGATTTTGAAGCAGCACATAAAATGTCCCTGGACTGATAACTTGAGGCTTCGACATCAACTTTCCTAACCTCCTCCGATCAGCAGGATAGTGTGCTTGACGTCTGGCGCCATGCTGCACATCTCCTTCACCCGTTTCGTCACGTTCAGAGACTGAGGGAAAGCAAACAGACAAGGGAGTGTTTAAAAAGTGTGCACCTTAACACAAAAATGAAGTGAAAGGTTGCAATCACTTTCATATATTTAATTTGTCATCACTTACATTTTTGTTGATGGTAACATAAACCTTTCCATCCTCGACTTTTACCTGTAACATTTTTTTAAAATGAGAGTTAGGTTTAGGTACAGAATACGAGTTAGAAGCCTACACCGCACTAATAGTTGTTGTAAAGGTAAGGTAAGGTAAAGGTAAAGCAATGAAATTATTATTAATATAGATGATGATGCAGCCACAAAAGCAGAGCTATGCTCTACTTCTTTAAACAGGGATGCGTGCCAAACCACCATCTACTGTATGAACACACTAGATTTAGATAATACCTCAATATATCCCTACCCAAACACGAGAAACTAACCCTTTCTTATCAAACCAGTTTGAACATTGGCCCAACCCTAATCTGCTGACATACCTTGCTGAGGTATGCTGACATACCTTGTAACAAGGCAGACAGTCCAGACCTGGATACTCTTCGATGTCTCCAGTTTTGACGTTAAAGCAAGCACCATGGAAGGGACATCGCACCCTGTCACCAACCAGTGTGCCTGGATCATCAGAGATAATACAACACTCAAATTCAGTGCAAAAAACTTTGTTAAATTATTAATTCAGATATATCGTTATACGGAGATTGAGGATCTGAATGTAGAGGGAGGTTTACCTTTGACAAGAGGTGCATTGTAATGAGAGCACTGGCTTCCAACAGCACTGTACTGGCCCTGAGTGTGCACAAGCAACACCTTCTTGTCCTCCACGGTGACTTCCTTCATCCTTTAGAAACGCAAAACACAGGAGGAGGACAAATGACAAAGGGAAAGCTCACAAACACAGCTGAGCTTTGATAGCCATGTACCAAAAGAAATGGATCTTTTCCACTTGTGACTCACTGTCCATCCTTCAGCTCATCCTCCTGACAGACCATCGCAGTCACCTCCTCCTGCTCTCCACACCGATCCATCTCTGCAAGATATGAGTGACACACACAAAATGTCATTGTTAGTGGCTTGTCAAACAGGCTTTGCAATGGACTTACAGTATACAGGCGGTCTAATGTTATCACGCTGTTCTTTGTTTTTTTTTCACTCTTTATCTGATCCAAAGAGCCAAAATAGCCACGAATTACTTCACTGACGAGCAACATGCGGCGGCTTTTTGTTCACATTCGTATAATGTGTAGTTTGTCCATTAAGCCTGTTCACTCTACTTACTGTCTTTGCGTAAACGGATACATTCTTTAATGACCATCTTGTGCAACTCTCGCCTACTCACCCCCACACACCCTTTAGACACAAAACAAAGATTATCATACACCCCCGCTCCACAGTCAGCATACAGTACACTCCCATCACTGACATTTGTCTGTTTCATCTGAAACGTGTGCAGACTTTTACATTTTAATAACAAAGCAGCACTGCTTGGTATTTACTGGGTAATTACAAGGCAGCTGCAGGCTGAGGTGAAGAGGATTTTGACATGAGCAGAGGCGTGTTTAGTGAATATGAGCAGCCTCTATGAATGTGTGTGTGTATGAATTACACATTACATATGTACACTGAGGATTTGTGGTCTAAGACAAAGACCATAAATACTAATAAACATGCTGAGCATGCACATCTGTGTTCTCTGTCCATTAACTACTAAATATATGATATATGACTATATAACTATATATGATATGACTATATAAATATATGACTTTCGACTGTAGCTTCCAATCGGAGACATCGCCCGGAGGCTGACAGGACACATGATGTGACGTGTGAAGGCACACAGCTACAGACAGCACATTAAAATCTGTCACAGAGCCTCTCTTTGTTTAAAACCTGCATGCATTCAGCTCCGTTAATTAGTAAAAAGCCAAAGCTCCGTGCAGCTGTACTCACCTGTTTTCTTCCACCTCCAAACAGTCGGAAATGATGCACCTGTCGGTGCTCCGGGGAGCAGAGAGGAGCAGGCAGGCGTGGGTCGGTCGTCAGGAGGAGCGAGCACAGGAGGACGGTCCCGTGCTGCCTGCGAGCTCCTCCCACATCCAGAGGAGGGACGGAGGAGGTTAGACCCACACTGCCTCTGGTGACACTGACCGTTTGGGATGAGTGGTAACAGACGCAAAGACTCGTGATTTTCTCTAACAGGAGATAATCTCCGTCAATGATGATGTGAGACGGTGCGCTTCCTGTCTCCTGAGTGGGCGTGGTCTCCAAAATCTCGTTTGGAGGTGTCCGTGAGCCTGGCGTGGACGGGTTTAAATCGGGTTGTGTTGTACCAGAGACGAGTCAGAAACGTATTTAAGACCGTAGTTTCGTTGTTAAAGACAATCTTTGGTGAAACCAGACCGATAATTCAGCTCCAGCAGAGAGAAGAAACGTCTGGTGTCAAATATCGCGAGATGCATGAGACTTGAACAGTTATTTTTTCTCTTGATTTGTCTGAAAATCTTCATGTTCAGAAGGTGTGTGGTTTGTGTCCAATATTTAATTTAGTGACAAATAACTTCTTCTTACTTTACATATATATTAAGTAGATCATCACTTTGACTGCTGACTTTTGCTGGTTTTAAACCATACTTGAGGCAGCGCGACACGATTTTTTACCGGATGGTGGCGCTGTGTCACAAAATATCGCAGCAGTCATTCATGTTTATGTCCAGGCTCTGGCTTGAATGGAGGCAGTGATGTTTTTTTATCCACTTCCATTGAAAGAAACGAGCGAAAAGTGAAATATTCACCGTGTTTGAAGGCGCAGTCAGAATATGAAACAATAAATGATAAATCATCGCACCATGCCATGCGCCAGCCTTTGTTTACATGTGAAATAAACTACTATTCCCATAAATCCACGGGAAATTGTGAACGAATGAGGTGGAGTAGAAGCAGTGTTGCCTTCAAGGGCTCTTTGTAATTTGTAGTTGTGTTGGTCAGATGGTACAATATACATTGGTGGCTGGTAAGAAATTAATAAAAAGCTATCAAGTGTTGAAAATAAAAACATAACTCATTACACTCTTCATCTGTGGAAGAACCAGAGGCTACAAATCAGTCTGTTTGTTTTGTTTTTATACCATCATTCAGGATATCAGTTCTTTGAACATTGAAACAGATTATGAAAATTGAATCATTGAGAGGATTAGGGTGACAGAAAAGTGTATTTTGGTGGCATGTTTGCTTGATCTTGACACTTGACTGCCAAACACTTAGCCCACCTCAACCTGGTTGTTATCGTTTGTAACATGGGAACATTATTCCCAAGGATCCCTGGATGTGGCAGTTTATAGGCACCAAAGCCACTGGCAGGCAATAATCTGACCCCCTGCTGCAAGATAAACCTCAGCTGTGGAGTACAGCTTATCTTCCAAGTGTTAACAACACTAGATAGGACAACAAACTGGACACTGCCAGAGTCTGAGACACTGTGTCTTGTTTCTATGTGCAGGTATGTGTCTGACATCCATCCATTATCTGTAACCGCTTATCCTCATCAGGGTCACAGGGGGGATGGAGACTATCCCAACTGACCTAAGGTGAGAGGCAGGGTACACCCTGGACAAGTCACCTGTTCATCAAACAACCATTCACACTCACCGCCAACCTAAGTGCATGTCTTTAGACTGCGGGAGGAAAGAGAGAAACTCTACACAGAAAGTCCCCAGCCGAGGCTCGAAATAAGAACCACCCTTGCACCACCCTTCAATTAATCCACAAATATATATCATGTAACAGTGACCCTGTTACAACAATACAGACACACCTCTGTTGTTTTTTTTTTTTGATGGATGGACATTGTAGTTCCACAATACAACTTCAGAAAAAGTGAAGCATTAATTCATTAGTAAAACATTTGCATCCTCTTTATCGTGTTTAATTGGTGGTGTCTTCTCAAAGTCAACATAAATAAGCGTGCATGTTTTTCTTATCAGCGTGGTGGGTTAGGCTCTCCGGACAGCACTTGAACGTAACCCAACACATGAAACGTGCTCTTGGCCGCGCCTCCTCATAGTAGGGCGGGGAGAGGCTGTTGTTTGGTTTCTGTTGATGTCAAAAAGTTACACAAGCGAGGGATGAGGTTATTGAACAGGACGGTTTCACAACTCTCAAAACGAGGCTCCGCACCTACACTCACCATCCGCTGCTGCCGGTCACACCGCACTGCTTTTTTTCTTTGGGGGATTTTATTTATTTTTTTTCACTTGGAGAAAAAAAAACATCACAAACACTCAGTGTGTGTGTGTGTGTCAGTGGGAAATCCATTGACAGACTCGTCCACGCCTCCAATCTCCGAACAATAACCGCGTTTCACACTCTGGGAGTGATGAGTGGCCTCAGATGATTTGGGAATACACCGACGTGTTCACGTAGTGTCTCGGTCGTCGGTTATAATCAGCTTTATTTGACTAAAAAAACAAAACAAACAAACAAAAAACGAATTAATTAGAGAATATATAGTCTGCGTCCGCAAACACGTCGTTGCCTGTGAAGTCTTTATTTACCAAGCAAATATTTCCACCATGGAGTTGAGTTCAGTGATTTTAACCACCGGGAGCTCCGTCGTGTTTTTCAGGCTCATCAACGCTGGGGTCAGTAAACTCCCCATGCCTGAATCGGCGTGCAGGAATGCGGGGAAATGGAGAAATATCTCTACATCCTTCGTGCACAGTTTTATCACGGCGATATGGGCAGTGCTTTGGTAAGTTAAACCCAACAACGACAAGTTTGTTTTATTCAGTTATTATGTGATGGGATTTGGAAGGTAGAGGTGTTGGACTGGAGAGCATGGTTGACTTTATACTGGATTTTGGCGCGTTTGTATTTAAACATTCATATTTACTTTTTATTCACGTGGTTTGACTTACTGCTGCTTGGCCAGTATCCACAATCTCACTGGGAATATATATCTATACATAGAGGGGTGTATAAACTCAGTTTATCCACCTATTCTCAGATCAATGAGCTTCAACACCTCTGTAGCACTACCACTCATTTACTGTATCTCACACATCTTAATTATTCACTTTAAAATGAAAGTTTGCTTGATTAATTGTAAAGATCTCGCCGTCTAATAAGAGTTGCTTTTATCAGAGCGTCCTTATCAAAACTTCTTTATTTATCTTTCCAGCTTTTTCCTTCACCCGCAGATGGCTGAAGATTTGATAGAAACTCACTCAGTGTTTTCTCACGCTCTGGTGTCGTTCTCGATCGGTGAGTAACCTGTCAACACTTCTGCTCTGCTGGATTACAAATTGTGTTTGAACGGGCTGGTGGTGTTGATGGAGGGTGGGGTGGATGATAGAGAGAGAGACAGAACCCACAGGTGCTGCCACCATTAGGGAAAGGGAGGAAATGAGATTATCCATCCCAGTTAGTCTTATCTTCCTGCATGGTGTCAGGACAGTTTAGGTTTAATTAGCTAATACAAGTCTTGACTTGAAAAGTGTTTATTAGTTTAACCATCTGGATAATAAATAATGATATAATATCAATAAATCATACAATCACAGGGGGGCATGTTGTCTGTAATAATGAGGCTGACATGGTACAATGAGCCTTTTTTGTCATCCTGAATACTTCATGAATTATGTGTTGAAATGAGCTCCGGCATTGTTTTTTATAATGCTCTGACACTTGTCATATTGTAGCTGTAGTGGTAAATATAAATATTTTATTAAACATTCTCAATGTCTTATGCATGAATGAATTGGAGATGGGCTTAAATTTTGCTTGACGTCATAAGATTTCTCAAACTATAAGTGTGCCCCTTAACTTATTAAAATAGCAGCTCACGCTGTTTTTACTTTTTCCTCATTAATCTGTTGAAGTACTCTAGAGCGACTAGCGGCATGTGAGCCCCCTTAAATCCTGAAATTTATTGGATGCGGGCTGGAAAACAAGGGCTCCCCGAGGATTCCCAGGATGTTTGACATTCTTTCCGGAAGTCCAGCCTTGGAAGCTGGCAAAGCGAGGAACAGTGTCAGTATGTGCAGATCAATGGAGGGCATTATTATCAGTCCCTGGTACAGGGCGTAACCCCCTGTACAGTCATGTGACATCACCAAGACGTTGTTAGTGGATTTGTCAAAAGTGGTGTGATTCTTAGGAAGTTTAGTGAGGAGTTTTATAGAAACCAGATTTGTGCATTCAGCTCATGATACCACGCGGCAAACCTCGAGGTGGCATGCCAGAGACGGCTCTCCACTTTTTGTATGACCTTGTCCAGCACCTAGAACGTCTTCCAAATGAAACCCAAATCGTGTCTGTACTGCTTTCAATGTGCCTTAAATACAAGTTAGAGAATAGTTCTTGAAGAAAACAATACCTCTACCTCTAATACAGACAAACAGACATGGTGGCAGCGATACTAAGCATTTTTCCATGGTATCCTTAATGCCAAGTCAAGTTTACACAGACCACAAGAACAAGAAGCCACAGTCGTAAGATGTTTTACATGTAGCCACTTTCAGACTAAAGCCAGGTGTCTTAATCAGGTTTCTCAAACATAACTGGGTCATTCCAACAGAGACGTGAAGCTAACAGCCTGAAAATGTTGTTTGACTAACTGGTTTAAGAAAGGAATTCCCTGTTCCCGTAAACATGCCAATGAATCGCGCTCCAGACGTTCTTGAATGGAAAGAACCAAATGTAATACTTTGGAGAATTTCACAAGAAACTCTTTTTTTTTTTTTCCTTTCCTGTTCAGGCTTTGGTTGGTATCCAGTGGAAAGTCAAGCAGCGTCTGATTCTTTTGTCCTCAGTGTAGATAAATACAAAAATAGTCATGTTTAGTCGTTCTTTGTTCCACCTGTATGTTTTGAACACGCATGCGCGAGTGCAAGGGTGAATCATTATAAAACACAAGGGCAAGTTAAAAGATGCCAATCAATTGGGACTTTTATTTAACGAGTCGCACACTCGAATTGGCTGTTGATGGTGAAACTCAACCCAAATTCAACCTCTTGATCCTGTCTGTCGTTGACACTCTTATGAACCCAGAGTGTGCAAATAAACCAATCAAACGCTTGATAGCGATTTTTTTTTTTTAGATTAACTCACATCGACAAAACGGTCCTGGGGTCACGTTTCCAATGTAATGAGATTAATTCCAGTCTCTCCAAAGCCCCCTGAGCTCCCTCGCACTCCTTCATCCCCATCCTCACAACACGTCATTATTTTTCCAGCTTTCTGAATAGCTGTCTCCATGGTTACAGCTGGTGGTGGGGAAGGGGGTGGGTTTCGTGGATATGAATAGCCCCTCTCCAAGACGCATCTTGGTTGCCATTGCCGTCGTTATGGAAGCGGAGCCCCCCCCCCTCGCCCGACGGACTTGACATGCTCTAGGCTGTTATTGTCAGAAGAATCTGTGGTGCTTTGGTTAATTAACGAACCTAATGATGATTAAATGCTGTCTTCCTGTCCCCACAGGTTACTTCATCTATGACTTCTTCGACATGGTGGCGAACCAGAAATTAAGTCAGTCCTGGGAGCTTCTGTTTCATCACTTAGTGGTAGGTCTTTCAAGACTTACTGTCACAGTGGGAAATGAGCTCTTGTCCAAGATTTCATATTTCACCTTGACAGGAGTATGTTCAATCCTGGCGTCTCTGTAAGAAATTATCTGTCCTGTGAATCAACATAAAGTAGTCAAGGGGGGGGGGGGATCGTGGCAAATCGTGCACTACAACCCCAACGCACCTGTCAGAAGCACGAGCATGAGATAGACAAAATACCCGTCTTTCTTGTCTAGTTACAAAGAACAAGTGAAGGAGGAGGAGGAACAAAGAGACAATCATTCCAGTGTGACAGCCCCCTTCCCTCCACCACCTCCACCCTCTGCCAAGCATTCAACCTCCTGTCATGCCTTGAGAAAGTTAAACTCCACCCGGCTCCCTTCCTTGCTGTCTACTTAATCACACGAGCAGACAAGCAGATTCCCATCAGAGACATGACATGGAGATTTTTTTCTTTCTTCTGTGGGAATCAGATCAGTTAACCCTTCGTTCATTCCTGCTTTTAAACACTGTAGAGGGTGGAAAAGGGAAATGACCTGAAGTAGCTCTATAGAACGACATCCTGTCTGAATATTTTCTCTATTTGCTCATGCCTGCGTGACCTACATCCAAACCTGTTGTGTATTACTCCCTGTTGCCAAGCTCTTGCATTGTTATCGTAGTGTATCACTCACCTCGCAAGAGCTGCTAATTTGAATTTTTGATGACGGGATTTGTACTGTACAGCAGCCACTGTTTATGTGTGTGTGTGTGTGTGTGTGTGTGTGTGTGTGTGTGTGTGTGTGAGTGTTAATGCAGGCGTGTTTTCAACCCAAAGCGTGTGAAAATACTTCTCTACAGAGTTCGGGTCACTGAGGACATGGCTTATGCTCATGCATATGCTGATGTTCCAATTATAGATTTATATATTTTACAGATAAATGCAGATATACAGTGTGTATATAGTGACTGATAATATTGCCAGTAAAACTGAGATTATAGTCCATCCTCTGGGTCCGTGTGTAGTAAATTTCATCATCATCTGGTGTTCATGCAGGCTTTTACCACAAGCTGTTGAATATGTCTGTGCACGTGTGGATCTTCAGAAAGTAGAATAAACAGAACTGCTACTATCCTTAAGGATGCTCTCATTTTTAGAGTTATCTCCTCTGGAGGACCTGGTTTGGACTCTGTGGATTATGACTTTCCAATTTTTGGTTTATTAATTATCAGTAGCGTTTTGCCAATAAAACACCTTCTTGACGGATCGGCAAATTATGGATTTGTTCCTCGTGGTATAGGAGTTACCTTTGTATCATGATGTAAAGCACACTTGAGGCCCTTTTTGCCAGGTGATAACCAGTGTTTCAGTATTTTGGAAATTATGTTGTCAGTTGGGATTAGTTATGTTTCCGAAAGTCTTGCCTTTTTTTCTCCTTGACTTCCTGGAATCCTGGTGAATGGATGTTTCAGCGAGGCCAGCTGGCCTCAGATTGTCACTGGAGTGTGGGAGGGACGGGGTTTTTTTCTTCTCCTCATTCACATGGTTTTCTATGTTTCTCAGTGGGATAACTTTTTTTCCTTATTCACTTCATTTTTTCTTATTCTATCGTCATCAAGACTCATTCGTTATCTTCCATGATGTTTGCTCCCTAGTTTCCATGTATCTTCCTGAAAGGCCATCCTCCTTCCATCTCGTCCTCATCTGGCCCCTTCTCCCTTATGTTTTGCAATGCTTGGATCATAAATTAGGTTATATTGTTAGAGGTTCATGAAGGATTGAACAGCAAGAGAACAGAGTCAGTGCTTGAATTGCAAATGTAAGCGTACTGGTCTTCTGATGTCTGAGGAGTTTTCTCAGTGGGTGTAACATTGAATCAAGCAGGTCCAGCTGGTCATAAAGTCAGGAGTAGGAGGTTAATCTCCTCCTCATATTGGCATCCCATCACCACCTTTTCTTACAATGCTCACGTGCAATCTAGCTTTGCCTATATATAACACGACACTGACATATGCAAACTCCTTTGAGGCGGATGGAAACAACAACATGACATTGATTAATTTAATTCAAAGTGCCGTACACCTTTATTCTAATAGTGCTAACCCAGCTGACATCATTATGTTTGCATATTCCATACTGCATGTAAAGCAGGTCTGTGTGACAAAGAAGGCACTTAAAGTTAAAATGCTGCATCACCACAAAACTATGGGTTATATTGTTATATGTTCACTTACATATGCTAACAGACCTACGGCATAAAACAACACATCAAGAGTTTGTGAATTAATTGTAAGGGCAGAGGGTGATTTATCTTTGGAAACAAGTTTAAAAATACATTTTGAATGATGTGGTCAGACTGTGTTAATGTTGGTATGTAATGTGCTAGTTTAGTGTAGTATACATAGTAATGTTTAATTACTGTAACATTAGTATCTTAGGTTATTCATAAAAATTCAGCTTTAAAATGGCATGTCCAAACTACAGGGTTGGCTATGAGGAAAGATGCAAGTTGTATCAGCAACTACTCTGCTAGATGCTGATACAACTGGTATGGTTTTGACCCATACCTATTCCTTTAGCTTTGTTTGCGCTTGCCGTTTTCATCTCTGTAGTTTGCTGCAAAGGTTTCCTGTGTAATACCAGCATAAAGTAGTGAAACATCATGTGGTGCAACAAGTTTAGTGAATCCCTGTTGCTGCAGTCCAAGAGAAATAATTATATTCAGACATCCCATGGAAAGTCTTTTCCCTTCTCATTAACTGAAGTGGCGATTAAAGCTTCTTATTTCTGAGACTGGCACTCCCACAGTCACTCACGTCTGATGAGATCCTGTCAGCCATAACCTCGTGCTTCCTTTGGAAAACAGGAAGCCCTGAGAGTTCTGCCAGAAATAGGCTGCCTTCTCCTGAGGAGATTAAATATCTATATATCTATAATGTATATATTTTCTAAGAAACACAGCATGCAGGGCTTTTTAAAGGTAACCAGAAAGTTAAAGTGAGTTAAATAAAATTAGCAGTGCAAAGATCTTGTCCTCATTTTGAGCCTGTTTCAGCCTCGTTTGCTCATGACTCCTGGAAATAGTGAGCTTGTAATTAAAAATATGAGCCAGAAAAAAAGAATGCCAAGCAGAGGCAGAAAGACAGATTATTTTTTCCATGAAGAATGAAAGCATGTGATTAACAGTATATCCAATGTTCTCTTTTGAGTATTTCGTTGTAGAAACATCAAGTCAGTCAGTTTTGCCCCTCTGCTCTTTCTTTGCCCTCTTACAGGGGTTTGAAGTTTTGCAGCATGTTTGCTGTTGTCTTACGTAAATGTCTCTCATCCCTCTCTCATCATGCAGAATTCAATTATCTTACTAGTTCGACAGCAAGAAGTCCAGCTCAGCATCTGTCTTTCAGAATCGGCAACGACTAAATGTGAATCCCAGATTTACTTGTCTGGCGGCTTCTTGCTCAGTCACTCATGTTCTCTTGTCTGTCATTGTGTTCCTGGAGGCTTCTAAGCCTCGTTACATCACCTGCATCACATTATCTGGTCTCGCACGACACAGGCTCTGCTCCTAGTCAGCATTCGCCTGCACCCCGAGCCTGGTGGTCCAAAATGGCTGTGGTATAAATACTAACATTCCACCCGGTGCTCTGAGCTCACAGTCCGGGCAGCCCGGCTAACGAACTGAGCTAACAGCAGCCACAGCTCAGCTCGCAGCAGTTTACTTTACTGTCCATCAGGAAACTCACTGTGTGAGTTTAGGTAGAGCAGCCGGATGACATCAGAGGGAAAACAGACATTTTCTCCACAAAATAAGTGGAATAGTTGATGGTGTGTGTGTCTTGGTGCCATAAAGTGTTACATACTTCTAGCAGCTGATCGTACCTGGAGCACAGAGTTACATAGAGCAAGGAAAGGTGTGTGTGTGTGTGATGCAGAGTGGAAATGCAGAGACACCATTCACCTGATTACAAATGAATGTAGCATGATTAATATCCTTCTGCAGGTGAATATTACCAATTAACTTATGTTAGAAGTCTAGTTGCTGTCAGATTCCAGTTTATCATTGAAGCGACAGCACATGTTGCTGTGTTTGCTTTTTATCCCTATAACCTGGAAATCCTCTTAGGTGCTCACATGCTGTATTTGCCATGTGTTCAAATTCAACTTCACTGACATATTTCCTCTCGAAGCTTCACCTTGTACCAACATCAGATACAAGAGGAGCTTGCCTCAGTTTACCCGGCATGAAAATAGAAGTTGTGGGAGGAGTATGAGGCTGTCTCGCATAGCCAACAGGGAATGTCACTTTTGGAACATGCTGTATTTGGTCTGCCATGTTATCACTACTTTGACACCACATGTCACTGGAATGCTATGTCGCCAATGGATATCTACAAGTCAAGAACCTGATTATCCTGTATGGCTCTTTTTGTTTCATGGTCTATCACTTCCCTTTTCTTGGCTTCAGCTACTCCTTCCACTAGCTGCTAGTTGACTAAAGCCAGACTCAACCTGCAGAAGTCTGAAGTATGAGTCAGAACTTTGGTCTGGAACGTTCGTTGGTACCAAACCAAGAAGATTATCTAGTATTGTGGCGGGTTTATAGATCCACTCTTAAACATAGCAAGTCATCACAACTGTCCTGATATTTTCAAACATGATATTTGAATTAAATTCTGGATATATATGATAACAATCAAGCAACAGTAAACATTATAGCCCTCGAGGCTAACATTAGCTAGCATGCTACTGTTAACAGGTGTTAAAACTGACATAAAAACAAACTTTACTGCAGCAAGTTGTTGCACCATGTTAATCTTCGTTTTGTTTACACTCGCTCCCCCATCAGTGACATGATATTGATTTGTGGGATGCATTATTACGTTCACATATTATAATATGTGCATGTTTGAGGTTAGAGAAAAGGAAATCTGTGAAGTTTCTCCTTATGTGTGTGAGTTTGAGTGTGAGTTTAAAAGTCTAGCCCAGTTTAACTTCCACGGACTGGCAGCCTAATGTGACAGCAGTAGAAGGAAACACAAAGAGTCATTAAGTTAAATCAGTAAGCTTCATTTGGTTTGACGTCCTCGTTGTTGCTGGCTGAAGTGTGGCTAGTGTATTTTGTGATGATGTAGTTCCTCTACTGGTTAATCTTGCATTGACAAGCTTGTTGATGAGCGGGTTCATGTCAAATAGAAGAGCAGAGCATGGTTTGTAATATATCCTTATGTTGCCTTTTCAGGCTTTAACCATCCAGGGCCTCTTGCTATTTTATAGCAGCAGTTGATTATAGTATGTATGGTATTTTTTTGCTTTTGCTAGCCAGCCCACAGATATATTTCCAGTCATCCACAATCTGTGGGCACTGCCGCGCCTCCTTTTTGACCCACACTTTGGTGTGACAAACCGCGCGTTACGAGGATTAAAAAAAAATCTCCAATGTCAACATCATGTTTTAAAAACCACGAGCTGCTGGAAGCTCTGTTGTTTTTGCTGAGATGTTAGTGGAATACAACAACGTCACACTGTATAGTAAGTGTTGTGATCACCGGTGAGATGGCAAAGAGCATAAAATAGGAAATGGAGCAAGTTTTTTGGCGGGGAAAGATGTGTGTGTGTGTGTGTGTGTGTGTGTGTGTGTGTGTGTGTCTCAGCAGTCTCATCTTTTTGGCGGGGAACCCCAGGAGGTCCCCCCCGATTCTTTGTGTATACATACAGGAGGACAGACATCTGGTCTCCACATGAACCTCAGGCTCCCTAAGAGGGAGACACACTTCCTGAGAGGGCTTCTGCAAATGTGCGCACACCCTCAAAACATTTCAGTTCTGCAGCACCACTCCATATATCACACACCCTGCCTTGTTCACAACCCCCCCTATCCTTGTATGACTGCCAAACATCTCCCCCATCCCCCCCTCGTCCACCTACTCTCTGCAGCTTGTACCACCCCCTCACATGGTTACAAACCAATGAGATCCTCAGTGCTGCAGCCGTATTATATCTTGTTTTTGTGGGATTTTTTTTTTCTTTTATGGTATGATCGTCTGACGTTGAGGAATTTTCTTGTCCATTGTGTTTGTGTCTGAAAACCCATTTAATGTAATGGAAACTACGAAATCAGATTGATGGATGTAGCTTCTCTTCTTGTCTCTATACCAACCACAGAAATGCTGCTGTGAGGCAGCCAGTGTGGACTATTGAACATATCTGTGTGTGTGTATGATCTGTCTCATATATGAGATAGATATCTGCTGACCTGATGTGTGTACTGAGACTGTAAAGACAGAAAAATGTAACTATTTGGAGATGCCTGCTTTCATTGAGGAGATAATGCCCGCTTTCAGGTCCGCAGCATCCATTGTTTGACTCTGGCTGTGGCGCAGGCGTCTGCTCATCGCCATCCTTCCAATCTTGTCACCTGGTCACCATTGAAATAACGTTGAAAGATCAGACTTCCTCCAAGGTATCTCGGATACGTTAGTACATGATATTCCCACGAAATTTGCAGGAAGTGCAATTTAAAATAAAGGTTTTTGAAAAGTTAGGCAGGAGCTCAGCACATATCCTACTCTATTGCCAGCTCGCTAGCGCCCCCTAACTTTTGACGTTGTTTGGGAAAAGGAGGTGGAAAGCATGTGTGGGAAAAATGAAACGTTTATTTGGTGTTAATCCCATCCCGCTTATCAAGGCTACACAATATTTATATCCACTTTATTTCCACGGTACAGTGACGTGGAAATAAACTGGTGGTGCCATCCACCCTGAGCAGAGCTGGCGAATGAGCCCTGTGTTATACTGTCTTCACCTTCCAGGTCAACACCAGAAAAAAGTAGTTTTGTTACACTCATACACACACGCCAGATACTGGAAAATCAGTACTAAAAATAAAAAAAAGGAGTTTGCATAACAACCAGGAATGCTGTTTCCATCCATCAGCGAGTTTAGAAATCAGAGGGAGTTGACGCTCTGTGAGCTCGTCATTGCTTAAAACCAAGGTGTGGCAGAGTAGGAGCCGTGCATTTGTTCTCCGTGAGTGACACACCTAATAGCCCCAAACCAAAGCATTAAAAAAGATGGAGAACAAACCTGGCTGAGATCCAGCTGTTGTGGGAATACCAGACTCCTTGTGTATGATACCAAAAGCAGCGTGGGTGGGTGTACAAGCATGTGAGAGTACGGCGTAGGAAAAACCTCACATTGAACGTTTGTAGTAAATGGACTTAACCATTTCATTCCATTTTTTGTTGTTTATGTTTCACAGAAACCTGAGACAAAACCTGAGATATCTCCAGTAACCGTTAGGGCTTTTATTTGTTTCTCACATATTCCTGAAATTCCTGTAAGAGGGCTATACATAAATGATATAAATATAATATACAAGACCGATACCACTCTTATATGGTAATTATGAAGATCAGTCTTGCCGCTAGTTAGCTTATCTTGGCACAAACATGGGAAACATGAGCACAGAAGTTCACAAAGTAACACATTGTGCCTCACTTGTTTAATATTCACACAAACTGCGGTGTTAAAACCAAGCGACAGCTTCTGCTGCTCTGAAGTGAAAATGCCAAAAACTACAGTTCCTCAAACGTCCACTTGAGGCTGGCTACAGAACGAGTGAATCACCCACCGGTCAAATTGATTGCCACTACAGATTGTTTGAGCACCCAGGCATCATTTGGTCCACCTCAGGTCCGCTAATGATCCACGTCTTTGCCTATTTTTAGATTAGCAGGGAGGTGGAAGAGGTGGTGGGAGAGCCAAGATGGCGGTGGCCAGAGTCACAGACTATGAGCTTCAAAACGTCTCTTCAGAAACCTGTGGGTGACGTCACTGATGCGCTGTCCATTCTTTATACTGTCAATAGTTAAAATGACATGTTGTGGTTTTACATGGGGGTTTATGCAAGACTATTTCTTGGCATATTAACCTCCAGAGCCAGGCTAGATGTTTTCCTGTGTTTTACAGTATTTGAGCAGAACTAAGCTGCTGTTTGTGGCTTCATATTTACTGTACACACACAAGAGTTGTATCAATCTCCACCTCTATCTCATCACAGCTAGCCAGTTAAGTATATTTTGGAAAGCTAAATGAATGTGTATTTTTCCTGCTTTCCTCTGCAGTCAAACAAAGTAAAACATTGCAAGTGTTGCAACCCATGAACAGTTGGGAATATCATCAGATCTCTGGAGCTTTCTGGTACTTCCTGATCCTAATGAGCGTTGAAGATGCATCTTTCTTTGGCCACTCTGAAAAGTGAGGTAATGGCTGAGACGTACAGTACACTCGAGGCAGCGCTCCTCCCTTCACACACAGCGCCTGAATACCTCAAGTGACCACGAGTCACTGAAACACACACACACACACCTGTTAACAGTCATGGAGCTTCACCCTGATGTCCCGTGTGACGAGTAGTAAGACAGAGTAACGCTGTACTTGAGATCGCACGCATACTCGTGGTGCTAATTGATCATATTTGAGCTCATTTCGTTTAGGAACGTCCGGTGGATGTCTGACCAGATGTTTGTGACAGTGAGGAGCTGAAGTGGCCTGCTGTGCTGCTGTCAGCTGACAGGAGTTAACGCAGGTCGCATGACAAAAGTTATGACCACCCCCCCCCCCCCCCCCCCCCCCCCCCCCCCCCCCCCCCCCAGTCCTCTAGACGAGTGAGTGCGTGTATAATCATTACTGACTCATGTTTCCAAGCTACACCATGCTGCTACATTTTCTATTGGATTGAGAAACTTGGAGAGTTTGTAAGACCCTCCCGTTTGCTCATGACCTCACTGCTGGTCTTCACTTGGTCATACCCTGTCCCTTTTATGACCCGTATTAAGGAATACTAACTCTCCGAGAAGCTGTAAATAATAAATGAATCCATAAACAGCTCTCATTATTGTATGTGAACCCAAAGATTCAGCCGCTGATAGTCATAGGTGCGCCTGTGAAGCACAGTTTTAGTGTCACCTGAGGTATGTGGTTGGTTTTCTTGCTGTAGTTATTTATAGTTCGGGCTAGATTGACTCTTTTCCTCCCCAAACAAGTTTTGTCCACATGCCTCGCTTCAGTCAGAGAGCTGCCTTATATTACTGTAGTTTTTAGTTTCGCCTTCAGCCTCTGTTGGTGAATCACGTTACGTTAATGACAGGCAGGCAGAGGAAACTTGCCTGCCTAATGGATGAATTGAACTCTGAATTCTATTAATGCAAGTAATCTTAGTGACACAAATTCATGCCCATGTCATGACTCACTCAGGATCCAGCATCATTCCTGTTAAAAGGAGAAGCAGCCTAGAAGGAATCGGTGAGGAGCGCATCCTCATCGGCATTTTTATTTGTGGACAAGACAAGGAAAACAAGGACTGGTTAATCAAAAGTTTAAAATTTGACATATAAAAGAAAGACAGTTCATGTACAGCTCACTAAACTGTAGACAGGAAATTGCAGATGATCGCACAGTGCCGAGCTGGCAGCTAGAATAGGAGATCATTGTACGCAATGCAGAATCACGCGCTGCATGAAAGATTAACATGACATAGATGACATTTCCCCTACACTGAAGTATGGTATTGATTATAATTGTAATAATATACTTATTAAATAGACGTATTTATGTTCATTTAAGGTAAGGTTGAAGTAGCTGATTGCAGCACCCTTGTCTCACCCTCTCATTCCTAGTATGAAGAAGAAACTACAGTGTATGCAAAACACGCAAAAATGTGAAAGACCCTCAAGTCATTATTTAGTTTTTCCAACTATAGAAACAATCTGCTATCACAGTACTCGCACCTTTTTATTACAATTCAAGCACTGGTTAAAAACCTAAACTCTAGCTTTTGTGGGATGAGGTGACAGGCGGACTTTTCCGTGTGTCAGAGTGCTGATGATGACATACCTTAAATGTTTGTGGTTTGCTGTTTTTAATGCTTGAATTACTTCAGAAAAGCCGCTGCTGACTTTGTGGGTTTTTTTCTCTTCGGGCACTCTCTGACAGACGCGACAAAGTACCCACAAAGTAAAGACAGAAATACGTTTGGAACACTTTAATTACTTAATGAATATGAACATGTAGATGTTCTCATGAGCCTCGATGTCTTGCTTGTGTGGAGTTATTGAAAATACTGCTTTCCTGGGCAGGTGTGTGTGTTTGTGGTGAGAGGGGTTGCTAACTAGCTTGAAGCCCCCCTGTTTCCCGTGCTGAAGTGTAGCCACTCTCCGCCCACCTGTTTAGAGCACATCACCCTGACACCTTTGACCTTTCTGCTCTGAGACTCTCGAGAGGCAACATGTTTTATTTTTAATG